>OX457110.1:11021998-12423248 GCA_949752805.1 Deilephila elpenor | reverse complement strand
ATTAAGTAACAACAAGTTATAGATATTTTTTCAATGGTCAAGAATATATAGAGATTATGACAAAATATCTCAATGTTTATTCAAATAAGTGCCAATCAGTATTGCTCAGTATTGCTTGATAGCTCCCCACGTCAACCTGTTAAAATCGATTTGCCTATAGCAGATTCCTAAAACATTTTTTTAAATCTTGCAGTCTTTATATCGTTCTAAGGGGCGATATTATTAGATCATTGCTTAGTTCAGTGTAGATCCAATAGTTAAGTTCTCTCAAGCACGTTGATTTTCTTTAGAAAACAAGCGGTAATTAAATACATAAGTAACATTGAAAATTGGTAATGGTTAAACTAAAGGGTCTTATTACGACGCGTTTTCCACTTTCAATATGGGTATTGGTTAACTCCGCTGCATACAAAATAGACACAAAACTAGACTCGTACTTCGTAGTTTGCTCGTAGTAGGTACTAGGTACTTTACTTTTGTAGGGATATTACAAACAAAATTTTACTGCAATTAAATTGACTTTCATAATAGTTAATTTATTAGGGATCAATAAAATTTATTCTATCTATATGCGATTCCATCTTTCGATGGTAATTATAAAAAAAAAGACGATGCAATGCTATTCGGAAATGACTATAACTAGGTCATATTAACTAACATTGGGTTTGGAGATTGAAATAGAACACAAAAGTGGATTTATTTTTAAACTTCGCTTCTTTGAGAGAATCTTTATCACGGCACTGCGAAGTTGTATAAGAAAACTTTAAGCTGGATTGAGCTTAATAAGAGACAAATTCATCGCATCACAGAAAGGTTTATAACATTGTAAAGTACATAATTTGTAAACCTTTTGCAGTTATTTTTGCAGTGTGGTGAAAATCTACTAATGAGCATTTACCCTAAGATGTATTAGTTCCGACTTCGGTCTATCTACAAATCTGATTCTAGAAAATAATTGTCCAAGAGAGGAAATTCCTCATAAAGGGTACAGTCTTGATCTGTCATTCATCCAGTTGGTATCAACAACATTTTAGTAGACTCCATGTTGCAGAGCAGTTCAATTCAAGTCTTTGTATCCATAGAAAATTATATCGTCGTTCGTCACACATTTGTACATTAGATTTCCAGCTATCGACGTCAGCATGTGTAGAAGCGTACGATACTGATTGCCGCTTAATGTGTCGCTTCGTTGACCACTGTGGTCGTTGCCAAATTAATATCAACAGTTGTCCAGCCGTCGTGTTAGTCCGCCGCTCCCGCTTGTCCGCGCCGCGTCTCACCAAGGCCCGCATCGCCTCATAAACTCCGCACACAAATATAATTCATCAACGTCGACTAATTAATACCTCTTGGTTTTGTACGGTGATTTTCGACTAATATTTGTGGATAATTCACTTTATTATTGGAAGTAAAAATATACTGACGTAGGGAAACAGAATTTTAAATGCGTCAGTGTAGGGGTTAACAGGATCTTCATTGGTTTATGGTATTAAACCGTTGGAAGTAAGCACTGATATTTAAAGTAAACATAAATTAGAGGAAGACATCTTTGAATATGACGGTATCTCATTATCTATCCTACAAAGACAGCGACCTCGACCAATTGCTTGCCACCTTGCATGGTTCCAGGTTTTTCTCTTTCATTCCAAGCCAGCCACTGCGCAAAGATCGTTATTTCAATTGAAGGCATCTTTCTATAACTGAAGAGCCGCGGTCACGGCTCCACAACACTCTAAAGCGAGAGCTTTTGGTAACAACTTCGATTCTCTGTCGGATTACCTCGTTTCGGTAATAAATAAATAAATAAATATAAAACCTGAGATTAATGGACTAATTGGACAAAACACATTTATAAATAAGAATGATGAATCGATGCTGAGTTGCGCAAATAAAATGTGTTAACGGTATATCTTATGGATGTTGAAATAGTTTTGCACAAACCAAAACAATAAAAAATTAAAATTTATTAACATTCTATTTGGAGACGTGAATGAGATTATATGTAAAACCACAAATAAAAGTAAACATGTCATCAGTCCTTATGTCGGCGACGAGACACTTAGCAAAAAATACGAATGAATGAATATGTGAATACGCACGACAATTTCGCCTCCGTTTCTGAGAAGACATCATTTAAGTCATTTGATATTTGTGTAACAATTTGTATGTTATTCCTTGCGTGAAAGCAGTGCTGAATGTGTGGTATTTTTGCACATTGACCAATTGAAGACATTTTTCTCACTTATCCTTATAAAGGTCGTGGAATATCGTTTTATTCAAGCACAACTTGTGTTGCATCAAATCGCAATGTAATGCAGTCCGGGCCAATTTAATTATAACATGATTATTGCGAATAAACAGTGCGAAACCTTATAACCACGAGGAGAATACGCGAAGTACTTCATTGGATGTTCATGTAGGTATTTCACAACACAAAGAGGATATGGACAATTTGTTTACCCTTAACTCGTTAATTCCTGGAGTCACAACATATTTATAGACACACACGCTACAGGAAATATTTGCCTTATGATTTTACGAATGACCGCCTACCCGACGTCAACTTTCTGAGAAATTGACAATGTAAACCTAAATACAAAAAGATTCCTAAATTTTACTAATTCTGTGAGACCATTATCGTTAATAGGCTATTATGACTGCCTCGGTAGCGTAGTTGTACCACGCTACGATTACAAAACTGAAGTCTCAGGTCGGGCAAAGTGATATTGCATTTTTCTATTCATTATATGCCCGGAGTCAGGAATTTGTACCCGATATGGCGATAGGCTCGGCCCCTATCACATCGTGAGACGGAACCCACAAGGCGAAACGTATGTGCTCTGGTAGCACCTCTGCCCACCCCTTCTGGAAAATGGCGTAATGTTTGTGTGTGTGGGAAACCGTGCTTATAAAAGTAACTTCCACTTACAGCTTTAGTTCTGTCCTCCCCGCAGGGTGGTTAGTCGGTGTCTCCGAGCGTTCCCGTAGTATTGTCGACACAGCGGGCCGCAGCAGTCACGCGTTCGGCCGCGATCTGTCGCGTGTAATACTACGCGCGGTTGTGTGGTTCAATTGTGTGGTTTATTGTATGACATTAATTCAGGTTTGTAGTTTTTGTAATATTAAAAAATAATAACAATGGTGGTGTAGGTAGAAAAAATATAGGAGTTTATGAGTAGTGATCCCCTTTAGGTAATTACACTTAAAAAAATTATCACTCCTAATAATTATCAAAGTTAATAAAATCATAATGGAATCGGCTTAATTTAAATTAAATATTACAAAAAAAAAACACTTTATCATACCTAATCTAATTTTGAAAACGTGCGTATATTTATATTTATCAGTGACGAGTTGGTAAGTTTTGTTGGTGTACCTTTATTATATTATCAAATAAATAATTATTTCCATTAGGTGACAATGTAATGTAATTTAATTTTAAATAATTTTATGATTTGATACTAAAAGTTTTATTTTGAATATTCATTTGATAAAATTAATGAACGAAAGAAATTCTAATTCAAAAATAGTTCTCTCATACTATAAGCGCAATTTAAAAAAAAACTTTCATAGTGATTATACGTTTTTGCCGAATTACGAAATGCAAAAATATGTCAAACATAATTTCACCGTCGAACATATACATATCTAGAACTTAACCATCGAATTACTTTTATTAAAATATACGACTCATTGAAACGGGGCGGCTAAGTAGCAAATTATCCGCGCTAAAAAGTAGCGTGTTCGATTTTCTCCCATTAAATAAATAATAAATAAATACACCCAACAGTCACATACATAGTCCTGACCCCACACTAAGATCGAGTCTTGTGTCGTGGGTATCAGAAACTACGAGAGACTTTTCGGTCTCACAAACACCCAGACCCGAAACAAATACCTGTGGATCACACAAATATTTGTTTCGGTGCGGGGATCGAACCCGCGGCCTCTCGTTTCACAGGCGGTGTCTAACCAACTGCGCCACGGAGGCTGTCAATACCCATAGTCTATAATATTATGTACCTATGCTATTCATTGTTCAGACTCCGCGTCTCAGCTTTAAAACAAGAAGCGTAATCGAACCCGCACTGAGATAAATGTTTGTGAGCACAAATATTTATATTGTGTCATAGTTGTCAATATTCACATCAATTGAATTCATCATCAATCAATTTGAAATGCTTGTGGAAATTCATGTAAGGATGCAAGTTTCTTTACGATTATTTTCTGTCATTAAAAGAAGCGATAATTAACTAAAAATACACAAAAATTCAAACAGCGTGTATGTCCTGAGTTTGAACCCGCAACCGTGTGCTAGGCTATCTGGTCAGAGGTTTCACTCAACTGATCAGAATATTGAGATTTAACAACGTGGTGATAAACTCCATATAAAATTTCACTTCACTAAAAGTCTATCATCAACGGCTGTCGATAAAGTGAAGAAAATATGTAAAATAAATCATACACAGCATCCGCAGCCGCTAATATACTGACATGGACTGTTTGTTTTCACTATCTCGATTCCGCGAAATTTTATTGCAAAATAATCTAACATCGCTATTTTCTGGTCTTCATGCTTCCGTATTACCGTAACTCATTGACTTTAATTATAAAAAGACGTGTCCCGTGTGTGTGTGAATGTTTGTCGTTCATACAATTAAATGCGATATTAAAGTGATTTATGCGTGAAGAATGGCTTTATAACATATAAATATAAATATATTTTATTTAACAGTAGTATTGGAGTCGGTAAATAACTCCACTGGTTAGTTTGGTCCAATTTAAAATATACGTTAGGAGGTGTGGATATCTTGGTTATCGCTACGCCAGTTTACAAACTGTTGACGATCAGTTCAATATTTTAAATACCCTAAAAATTGGTAAATATTCTAAATGAAAAACTTGCAAGTATTACAAAAAATGCAAAGTGCAATTTCCTAATGAGGAGACTTAAGTATGTCTGGTAAAACCTATTACGCCAGCAAAAAATACATTAACCACCGTCTAATTTTGTTAAATGCAAATAAAATATATTGAGAATTCGATGAACTGAAATTGATTCTGCCAGCAGATGTTCGGTGTGTTTATGCAGAATAGTCTAAATATTTCTCGTTATATCAAGCAGTAATGTAATTATTATTTTCTTCTACCTATTCATTTATGTCTGGTGCAAAAATACTCGTACTTAAAATTTTGGGAAGACTATAAAGTTCACTACTACTTTTCCGGAAAATAATTTCATCGTAGAAAAACCTTTTGCATTATTAAAAAATAGGTATATTCATAACAGATGATTCTTAACTTCGCAATCAAATGTAGGACATATTACTCATGTTATTGTTATGTGCAAAGTATTAATTTTTAATAATCAATTGAAAAATGTAGTATTTTCATCATTATCATTATGATAATTGGCTCCAATAGCGCTATTCTGTCTTGATAGACAACCGTTTGTGAGGAGTCAAGCTGGTATCAGTTAGTTTTTATATTGATCTCTATGATAATTCAATGTTAGTCAAAATATCAACAAAAATCTATCTACCATTAGTTTTCTGTACGCTATGTTGTCTATAATTTACAAAACACGTGTCTACTTGTAAGACAAACAACATATCGTTCATAAATCATAGCGTAAAAATCACACGAGTCTACTAATAATAATGGTGTGGCAAAACACTCGATTCCGACAATAGTGGAGGATTAATACGATGGTTCTGACGTGGGCGGTAGCACTACTACGGTGGATTATTTCCTATGAGAAAGGCCTGAAAATACGTAGTATTTATGTAAACGTAAATGTGTCAAGGGTGCAAGCCTTAGTCTTCGTCATAAGAGCACTCAAGCAGCTGTGAATTGATTGCTGTCTGGCACATTAAGTAGCCGGTTCGAATATGGAGAACAAATGCTATTGATGTCCGCAAACTAAAAATCTTCTGAAAAGATTTGTCGACAGCTCCTTTCATAAGTAGCAGTTATCTAACCTAAGTAATCTAAACCTATGGAAACTGGAAGGGGTGAGCGTAGAAATTTTGTTTAATTATCATAAAAACATACTGCCTCTCTTCTAACTTACAGTCCAAACCACGTTTATATTAATGCGACGATATCGGGTTTTACTTAGTGCCAAGTCCCTTGAAGACGATGTGGCACACTCTCTTTAATTTTATAGTCTCTCATAAAACGTCATATTTTGACATTATAATATCTTAAAAGTAATGACCGTCATAAATAACAATATTAATTTTAAATTATCAAAGTTTTATTTTAATTGGGACTGACTTCAAAGTCACTTTGAAATGAACCGTGATTAATTAACGATGAGGTGCACTCGAAACTCTTCAATTTACAAAATTACACCGAGCCTTTGATGTCAGATAATTTTAAATTCATAAGCCAATGTCAATTTTGAGTGTAGTAGCAGATTTTACGATGTTAATATTTTTCTCTAATTAACATCGTCAACAATATCATCGAAGCATTTTTTAACTTAAAAACAATAGTAGCACTATTCATGTAACTTTGAACACAAAATATTCATAATTTTAACAATAATCTTAAATGAGAAATTAACATCCTAACATTGTCATCTTATAAATCCAGTCATAGACAAAAATAGAAAGTTAAATATAACACGCGATACATCTCCGACGATGAATTTGTGTAGCGAAAAAACTGGGAAACTAATAAATTCCACGTTTTATTAGTGAGAACCGACAGTAACCCTTATAATGTTTCCGCGAAAGAAAAATGTTTATGTGTACAGGCGGCATTATGTCAAAACAGTGAAACACATGCTTTCTCGTTACACCCTGATGTAATCCAGATGGTGCAATATGGAACCATTCGCGGGTTTTAAGAGTTCAATACCCAAAGGATCTCTACATTATTGTATTAACAAGCGTGCATCGTCAATTTGGCTCCTTCGGTGTTAGTTTTCCTTTTTCTACTAATGTGAATTATGAGACGACAAAAACAGATCGCTGTTATGATTGTATGAAGCATCATGATAAAATTGCATGTCCATAAACAAGAGCAAAACTACGCAAAAATTATCCACTCCAGACATTGTGTTAAATTAAAGTACACAGTAAACTTTGGCTAAAAAAAATAATAAACGGGAAGACAACAGGGCTTATCGCGTTGTTTGTTGTTAGAAATACAAGGGACCAAGTAAAACTTAATACCTAGCCGTAATATAAGCATACATCCCTCAAACTTTTTGTCGCAATACTAAATGACTAATTGGCTACACTGCAGAGGCATTGGCTGATAAGCGCAGTGCTGCCTAGCCAGAGTTCCATCGTAAAATTATGCCTGCTCGAAACTTGATGTAGTTACATCGATTAATCTCGAGACTTGAGGTTATATCTTGTGTACAGGGCTATTATTGGGAATATTTTTCAGCTGTGAGAAATTTCTCTTTTGTTAAGTTGGCCAAAAATTAAGTACGACCACACGTGTAACTTGAAAATTCAGAGGCTCGAACCTTCGACCTCTAATTTGTCAGTTCAGTCCGTTGGCAAGCAGGCCACAGCTAACTTTTCAAACATTTGTTATAAATTAAAACAAACGGCTGATAATCCACATAAATAAACATAAGTCTGAAATTCTCTTGTAATTTGAATGCTATAAAACACAGGGAATGCTCCGAAATTAATAACAGTTCCGTATTATTTTATTAAGCTGTACGTCTGTCCGTAACATTTTATATTATATATCGGTGAAGGAATATTTATGCCGCATCGTTTATGAATTATTATTTATTTTAATGATATATGAGATCGTTGTAACACGGTTCTGGATATTTTACGCTCAGATACTGGTTAAAACCCGTAGGTTGGCGTGTGAACGAGGAGAAACCACTTAAGAAAATGATTTTTTTATTTTTTACATACATCATCATTGTCCAAATTTTGAATAGTTATGAATTTGTCGAATTATCCCAGTTACGAACAATGGCAAGATGTATAATGTAAACAAGCAATATAGTATTTTTTTAAACAAATTTAATAAAATGTACAGAATTATTATAGCCATCAGTAAAGATCCCGAACCGAACACATGTGTTAGCCGTATGTATCTCTCGGAAAACCGACATTTGTATGTTATTTGGCACGCGCCGCGCCCCCGACAATCACAAAACACATTGTGTCGCTCATTCCAGTTTAAACGGGATTGCAAAATCACTACACACCAACCAACTACATCATATTGTATTGTATACAGGGTGAATTTTTAAAGAGGGCGTGGGTGGCGAAATCCGAAACTATGAGGAATATCGATAACACTGAAAGTAGTCCGATTTTGATGAAAATTAAATCTACATACTTCGATTTTTCATAAACTGATATATTTGATAGTTCACTAAATGTTAATAAAAATATGATAAAACAAAATTAAAAAGTTAAAATGTCTTAATTGGCTAACAGAAACAAACCGTTCATATTGAATAATCTATTAAGTTTTCCAAAAATAGCATCCTTTTGTAAGCCAAACCCAGGCTACACACTACAGGCTTAAACAACACATAGGAGTTTGAAAAATGTTCTCATTTCGTAATATTTTCCATTTTCTTAAATGTACTAAAGTATATATAGCCAAGCCCATTCCCTATTTACCGTACAATATATTAATGTAAGAAAGAATGTGTATTAATGTAATTTACTAAAATATTTTTCAAATAAAAACCCATGAAACTGTCCATTCCATTAGCTATAAAATCAAATGTAATTAATAAAATTTTCGTGTCCGCCCACTCTCAGCATTCCCGTACATTTCACAATACGAAGTGGATCGCTGTGCCATCTTAATACAGCGAAACAGCCGGAGAGAACAATTAAATTCTCGTTTGGAAGGAATCTGAAACATTGCTATCTAAATCTGAATAATGAGCAATATTAAACATACGATGTAAGTAGACTACTCGAAACGAATCGCGCTTATGTTGTATTATTATTATTATTTAAAGCTTTATTGTACACCAGAAATACAACAAAAAAGGAGACAATAAACAGAAAAAAGAAAGTACAATTGGCGGTCTTATCGCTCAAGGCAATTTCTGACAGACAACCATAAGATGGAATAAGAGAAGAGAACGAAAGTTGGGGCAGCGTCAGGTGTACGAATAATATAAATATTCCAATATTATATTCAAACATACATACATACATACATACATACATACTGTATACATAGATACCAACAATGTAGACGCAGAAACAAAAAAAATAACCTTAATATTTGTATACGAGTACAGATATAACCTAAGACCTAGGTGTTCACGGTAGATAGCAAACAATTTTACACCTAAAATAACACAATAAATACAAATTGGTATGATAGCAAATCTGTTTTGGTTTGTTAGCTGACGCAAAAAAAAAACCTCCTGTCAAAAATAACGATTAAAACTTTTTAGCATCCTCCCTTCAGTATTACTAATAACGTGAACAAAATGAAGCAGTACATTAAGAGTAGCCGCGTTACGCAGTCTCTCGGCAGCCACACAAAAGATTGGATTAGTGGTCGACAGCTGCGAACAGATAGCGCTTTGATCTCCGCATTTATAACGCTGTGTTGTTACAGGATCCGCCGGGAAAGCGTCATGAATAAAAAAACTCACAAGAAGAAGGTATGTATAACTATCAGAGTATTGTTTTGGACGTAAACGGAGCAGAATCCACTCAGTTGCTAACGTCACATAAATTAACTCCATGGAAGCAAACTAAAAAATATGTCGAAAAACTCATATAAAGATTTCGGAACGTTTATGAAACCAGCATCACAATTCACATAATTCCGTCTGTTGTCGCTATGTCTACCTGGGGGTCCCTAAGAATTTAGTATTTTATCTCTCCTTTATTAACAGGAAATCTGTTCTAAATTCTTCTCGTATAGGAAGATGAAAACTGGATAGTAGACTGTTTCGGTGGCGCAGTTGCACTACGGTACGATTACAACGCTGAGGTCTCGGGTTCGAATTCCCGGTGGGCCAAAGTGATATTGGATTTTGCATACATTATCAGCCCGGGGTCGTATCACATCGTGGGACGGAAAACACAAGGCGAAACGTGGGTGTCCTGGTTGCACCTCTGCCTACCTGTTCTGGGAAAAAGGCGTGAGTTAATGTACATTGTACATGTATGAAATTTACAATTACCAGCTATTTTTTCTGATTCATTTCGTTGCGGGTTTAATAAATTAGAGTGTCAATAGTTTCTGTGCAAGATTGGCGGATTTTTCTTTCCCGATTTGAAGGGCTGGCAACATATCCATGATCCAAGCGTTGTGGATGTTCATGGGCGGCAGTGATCACTTAGTATCAGGTGACCTCTATGCTCGTTTGCCGGAATTTAAAAAAAATAGAATTAACAAAAGAGACGCCAAGATATCCTGTGTACATAGGCCAGAAACACCGTCAAAGGCGATCACAGTTAGTATACGTGAAATGTAACATCTAAATGATGTCTAATAGTAGTAAGCGCTCCGTTCCTAGTACCTATTTGGATCTATACTATACTTAAGAGCTGATATAGAACAGCTTCAGGATTCTCGGAGGCCATTAGAAGTAAATTAAGAATTTGTAATTGTATGTTACGACGTAATTAATACAATGTGAGCCAAAACAATATGGTTTAGGATGTTGCACACTGGGTGAATAAATTTTCTACATAATTAATTTAAATGTTTCTTTAAACTGTAATGCGTAAATAAACTAAAAGTTAGATTTTTGAAACGGTATATTAATTAACTAAACAAAATATGATATTTCCTCGAACTTTTATAAGTCCAAAATTCGTTTGCAAATATCGTATTTTTGATCTAGCAGAACCACATTTAAATTGTAACACTTTGTAAGCTATATTAGATTTTTGGCCACCCAGACATAAATAAATACACCCAACAGTCACATACATAGTTCTGACCCCACACTAAGACCGAGTCTTCTGTCGTGGGTATCAGAAACTACGAGAGACTTTTCGGTATTACAAACACCCAGACCGGAAATAAATACCTGTGGATCACACAAACATTTGTTTCGGTGCGGGGATCGAACCCGCGGCCTCTCGTTTCACAGCCGGCGTCTAACCAACTGCGCCACGGAGGCTGTCATTTCACATACATAGACATTTCCAAAAACTTCTCATATATGACCTTTATTTACTATACCTCAGTTCGAACCTACAACAATTTGTCCTCTACCCCTGTTGTACGCCGTGTCTGTGCATGGCATGCCAGTAACTGCCGGCACGTTGGCACCGGCTGGCGTGAAATACTGCCACTTGGCACCACCCAGCTCTGCGAGCACGTGCACTGATTGATAACTCGTCATTATTGTTCGTTGTTAAATTTAACTAGCGTTTAAGTTTGTCACTATTCTTTTGTTATGTTATTGGGTGAACGCAGTAGTTAAGTATGATATATCAAGTGGTAAACGCCGAGAAGTAATATAAACGTACGATGAGAGTACAGTCTAATGCACCTAGATTTGATTTTTTTTGTATTTAGGTGATTTTTGCCATAAATAATACTATTGTCGATGATGAATCTATCTATCTATATCAGCCCATATACGTCCCACTGCAGGGCACGGGCCAACTCAACAATCGACGGAATCGATTGAGAGTGGTTAGGCCATATAGTCCACCACGCTGGCCTAGTGCGGGTTGGCGCACTTACATACCCGTAGAAATTGTTTAAAATCGCTACGGTATGCAGGTTTCCTCACGATGTTTTCCTTCACCGTTAAAGTGAGTGGTGGTTGACTATCAATACACACATAACTCCGAAAAGTCAGACGTGTGCCCTGGGATTTGAACCCGCGACCACCGCGAACATGTAGGCAGTCGCATCTGGTCCGTTACCAACAGGCCACCACGCACCTTGATGATGATGAATCACGTTGTACCAATTGAAGAATCAATAATACTTTTTTAAGCTTTACCAAGTTCGCTTTCATCGTTTACAATGCGCTTTGGCCGTCTACGAAAGAACCTACTTGAGAAACAAGAGTACGTGAACTTTCAATCCTCCTATTGTCCCGAAGTCCCCTATTTGTGTTGAAGGTGGTCATTGGTTTTTTTTATTTATTTTATTTTTATTTAAGCCATTTATTCCATAACCATAATCGTATTATATTTACAATGTTGTTAGTTGTTGTTAGTATTTATCTTAAACTTAGTTGTAAGTAATTGTGTTAGTTTTCGGTTGGTTTTTGGATATGGACCCCAGTTTGGGTAAAGGCCTCCTCCAACTCTTTCCATGCTTTTCTGTCCTTTGCCCGTATCATCCAGCGTTTTCCTGCAACCTTCCTGATGTGGTGTGATGTGAAACGGTGGGATGACGACATCATTGGGTTTTTAGCCGGTAGAAATCCGGCATATGCTGTCTACCAAACCCATGGTATAAGGGATCCAAGAGGATTTTCCCCATGTAAAAAAAAATTGGTTTATTTCGTCGCATGAAAAATGTAATCTCCAATCAGATCTGGCGACCTTCGAAACTATTAGTAACTATTATACGAACGAGTGAACGGCTTTGCCAAATTCTCGTATTTCCCAAGGGGTTTATATTTTTAGCGAACATGTCCCGCTGGGAGATCGAATATTTATTTAAACTAAAAGGAACAACTTGAATCACTCGTTTATATGCCTAACCTTTATAATCATTGACATGTTCACCCACAAATTGCTTAGGTATTTAAGAGGCAGATTGTGCCCTATTAAGCCCATTAAATGTATAATTAAATATGTGCATAGGTACATCGATAATCTCGTGTCTATCCTTGAAAGAATGGACAGAAGTGTTATCAATACCAGCTATAATTTGCTGAGCGTTTTTTGTCTTATGATTATGAAAGGACGCTTTTAAAAAACCGGCGATATTCATATTCGAAATTTTTCGATTAAAATACTCTAAAAAGGTGTTAAATACATCGTTAATGTACAATAAACGAAAAGAACACATAAATTATACCTAATACGCGTAAAAGACACTCAACAGGTACGACACTCTATACTAAAAATATATCATTGTTTTGGTATAAATCATTGTTTAATGCCCAGTATTTTCTGCTGAATAGTATAATAATATTATTTAAAAAAATAGTAATAATAGTGACTTTATACATAAAAACTTGAAAACACGTGTAACATGAATGAAATCAGCATTTGTTAAAGTTTTTTTTTTCGCAATCTGTCATTTCACCGCGACAATCCGCTGGCACTGTAATCCGGGCGCTAAGTAAAAAATCATTTTGCAATATTTCAATAACAATACTGTTTCTAAGTCATTATGTTTTAAAATAAATCAAATGTGAATGGACACTGGACATAATATATACATATGTATAGCTAAATATGGATGAGGTTGAAAATACTTCCTACCTACCATGAAGTGAATAGGGGTGGTGAATGACAAATCACATTTCTTCGTTGAATTTTCATTTTTAACCCTAATTAACTTTGTTTTAAGCTTTTATGGAATTATTGCATCTTTAACACCAAAGGAAAATATCGTAAGGAAAGCAGTGTGCCTTCTTTTTGAGCCAAGAAGAAACCTGTCAACCTCCCCTTTTGGTACCCCGGAGGAGGCCGAAAGGGGTATGTTAGTGTTACTGGCTTTTCAGGCCGGCACGCTAAGGATAATGCGGCTGAAGGCAGGTCCCTGTCAAATCCTACGCCAGCATACCAAATAAAACCCCTCGGTGGCCTTCACGTGCACTTCGAGCAATTCTGGATATCTCAGAGCTAGAAAAAGAAAGCCATACGTAAAAGATCTCTATATGAATATCGAAACTATTTGAAGTCAGCCAACCCCTATTTGACCAGCTTCGATCTTAATGAGGGGGCATTAGGGTGTCTGACCACCTCTATCTATATCAGCCCATATACGTCCCACTGCAGGGCACGGGCCTACTCTACAATCGAGAGAATCGATTGAGAGTGGTTAGGCCATATAGTCCACCACGCTGGCCTAGTGCGGGTTGGCGGACTTACATACCGTAGAAATTCTTTAAAATCGCTACGGTATGCAGGTTTCCTCACGATGTTTTCCTTCACCGTTAAAGTGCGTGGTGATTGACTATGAATACACATATAACTCCGAAAAGTCAGAGGTGTGCCCTGGGATTTGAACCCGCGACCACCGTGAACATGTAGGCAGCCGCGTCTGGTCCGTTTACCAAAAGGCCACCACGCACTTCCACGTCTGACCACCTATATCTAACTAATTAAATCAATATTTTAGTCAATCGCATGAACGGTTACATTTCTCGGACAAAATGCAAATAGGTCGCGAGTGGAATTGTGCGTTGACCTCTATTTCAGTACTCTACATTCAGCGATAAGATCGAAAGAACCTTGGATCCAGTATGTGAAAGAAAATAAATTACCTAATGCCCGAGATTATTAATTACAATTGTCATTCTTAATAGGTTGACAATAACTTTGAATTCGTGAACCTGTAAATGACAATAAGGAGAAATAGATCGGTGGCGTAGTTATACTAAGTAACGAATACAAAGCTGAGGTCTCGGGTTCGAATCCCGGGTCGGGCAAAGTGATATTGGGTTTTTCTATTGATTATCAGCCCGGAGTCAGGAATTTGTGCCCGATATGGCGATAGGCTCGCCCCCTATCACATCATGGGACGGAACATACAAGGCGAAATATGGGTGTCCTGGTGGCGCCTCTGCTACTTCTGAGATAAAGGCGTGAGTTTATGTTATTTAAAGTATGAGAATTAGATACTTCTAACTTTACTGATCCAATGTTGTAAAATGCTACTAAGCTACAGTTACCTACTTATAACGTTTTAGGCCAAGAGCTAAGAACGGATGTCGGTTATTTTCTCAGGCTACAAAACAATCTGCTTCAAATTTTTGAGGCATCTTCTAGTAGCGATAAAAGTCATTCCCAATTACAAATTACATTTCAAAGATATTGAAGTCATGAAATATTGGAATGTTGAGAGCAGCTGTGCCATTTACAACAAAGAAAATTTGTTTTCGAGCAACAATTTATGAAAATTACGTGTAAACGAGCAAATCTATTAGCGTTTGACTACAATTACTACGAAAAGTTTTCTTTTGAAGTTTGTGAAACATTCGTAAACATTTGTTTTGCGGAAACCATAAAATACGACTGTAAAGTATACTTGTTTTTGATGTAAGTTGTCATCGCAGTCGGCAATTATCGAATCACAAACTTTTGAGAGAATGTAATTTGGAAGTAATTTATTTTGTGTATTGTAGATTTAGAACTTGCGGCTAAATCATGTAAGCATAGTTTTGCAATATTTACCGATTTTCTCTGAAATCTGTGGGAAAATAGGAATCCCGTATAATGCAAATAATATTTTTCCATTGGCAAATTTTGGCATTCCGAAGCCGAAGCTGTGTAGCCTTAACACATTTACACAGTCAAATCTGATAGATAATCTTCAAGATTTAGGTACCCCATGTATACGTTTTGAAAATGTTAATAGCACCATACACACCTTACTGTAAAATAATATACATTGGTTTAAATTGTCAATAATATAAAGTAGATATCATTTGACAATATTCAGTAAATTTCGAAACCTTTTCAGCCAATCCAGCTGACCTATAAAACCCGGAGTGCGACTTTTAAAACGCTCGCTACCAGTCTTTACAATGTATGAAGTAATAACCCGAAGCTCACATGCACAATTAGCCCTTGAGATTTTAAGATAACAAGAGCATCTATTTCTAGTTGGCAGCGCTATTTGGCAATGCAGCCGCCTCGCAAACATTACATATTTCCATCAGAATTGCTATTTACATAACGTCTGCAATTATATCTTGTCTGTAATATTTACACATTCAGGTTATAATTAATAATAATTTAATTATTACCACGATGAAATGATTTCTGGCAAAATATGTTTGCATTTGCCGAAACGATAACATTAAGGGCGGGTTATACCGATTTTCGCCTTTTTTAAACATCGGTAGCTCCGTTGATATACAACTTATACATACAAAACAAGCATTTAAGCAAAATTGGGAATACAACCGAGGGAATTGTAAAGCCAGAAACATAAATTATAATAATAAATTCGATCAAAAATCAGACATTCAGACATATCTTTTCTAATTTACGTTATAACATTTTAAACATTTTGGGATTACATATCTATCGCTGAAGGCTCTGTATTATGCTGATATGACACTCGTATTGGCCTGCATAATGTTCTTAACATGGCAAACCCGTCAGTGACCTACGCACGTGTGTCACGTTTCGTACAACTCTGCTCACCAAATAAAACACTAGAGCAAAGCTATTCCGTGATGTCGGTTTTACTGTGAGATAGTAGTAGTAGCCCAGTCGCACAATATGTTTCTACGCTTAAACGACCGATACAGTCTCTACGAATTAAATATCTCGTAACCAAGCCGCAATTAGCTAAAGACCCGAGAATATAAAACGGGTATAACCCGAATTCATCAGAGGAATATATCTAGGCAGATAAAATTAGAAAGAACAATAGATCTGAAGTCTAAAAATTTATAGCTATACGTTATCTACAGCGCTGAAACTAATCGCTGTTCTCATTAATAAGATTCTGCAAATATATGAAGACATGTTATCTCAGACCTTGTTAGAGTTGAAATATGAGTTTCGAGAAAAAAACTATATTTTGCGCGTGTATTTCGGCGCAGAAAATAAACCTAATGCTTGTTTTTAACAACGATACCCTTCATTGTTTATGTTCTTGACAAAATATTAATGGCGATTAATCGAATTTATTGCTATATCTTCATGTAAATCTTTGGATTCTACGCACATACGACTACTTTGGAATCTTTGGATTGATTTAGATTTAAGTTCCCACTGAGAAAAATTAGGAATTTTAATGCCAGCTCTAATGTTTTACGTTTCTAATCGTGAGGAAACGTGTGAATTAACATTTCAAGAGTATAAAAAGTCTACTAATTTGCACTAGACCAGCGCTATCTAAGGTATTAAATCACTCATAATTGTAGGACACCCATGGAAAGCAATGGTAAGTGTGTGGTTTCTTAATGATCCTATGTGTTATTTCTTTATTATTAATTTCGTTGGTGGTTAAAGCTAGTGTATCTAAGAGATTCACCGAGCTTCAGTGCCAGTTCTTTGCGTGCTGTTGATCCTGGCTGACACGAGCTACAGCGGGTGTGTGGGCGGAAGGTCTTTAAAAAGTTTGAAACTCCAAGTGTAAGACCTATATTGAACACAATAATTAAAATCCAATAAAACCTCAATCGTGCTTTGTGCTGTGTTCCGCGGCAACAAGGCGACGCGACGCGACGTGGCATCGACGCGGCGTCATGTAGGACATGTCGCTTGTCGCGCGGGACAAGTGCCAATGAACACGATGTACAATATGATATGCCGTCTACTTGCAGTCTCTTGTGTGTTGTTTTATTCTATACTAGTGACTACTTGATTTGTTTATTTTTTAAGCATTTAATTGGTAGAGTACGGGATTTGTATTTACGGTACCAATCGATTAATTATTTATACTAAACTATTGTCTCATGCGTTTAGGCCTAATCATACAGGGTATATCAAGACTGCGACCGAAAACGAAGTCAAGTCGTACTTAGTATTAGTGACTTCTTAAACAAAGCAATTAAAAATATTGCAAAATAAATTGTCATATTTTTTATTTTTTACTTATTGTCGTATTTGAGTGATAAATACATAGTTTTTCTAAAATAATAATGTACACCTTTTTATTTTTAAAGACGTAATGGTACGCAAGGGTTTAAGTTACTATTTTAGCAAAAACTAGATATTCATCACCAAAAAACGATATTTAAAAAATTGCCAAAAAATCTGTCACTTTTTTGCCAATTTTTTTGTTGCATTGTGTCTGTAATCACTAAAACTACCACCGGGCTTCGTTTTCGGTCGCGGTCTCGGTATAGTCTACTACGTCGGTTTAATGAGGGTTGGCAGACTTCAAAGGGTACAGAAACTCTTTTAACAACATCTATGGCATGTAGGTTACCTGACGATGTAAGTATCTGAAAACGCGTTATGATTAGTCAATTACAACGTTATCAATACAGACATGAATCGAGGGAATAAGAGCTAATCCCTGGGATTCAAGCCCACGACCACAGTCGTGGCAACTGCGTTTGATCCGTTATTAATACTACAGGCTCTTTACTTTTAGCGACAAGATAAATTTTTGCCATGAAACTTTTATTTATTGATTCTTTGTTTCAAACCGTGCCACTGATGTTAGATTCTATTTACATGTGTGGTGGCGTCACGTCGTGTAATTGGATCAAGCGGCGACATCGCGTGTCACTCGTCAGCCGACAATAATCGCATTTCTTCATCGATGCGTACAATCAGCGGCCAAATACTGCTTGACGCCTGTAGTACTACTGTCAAGGGGCACAGTAATTAATTATATCATTCTTTGGATACTTGGCTAGGGTTTGAGAACAAAATTTTGGTAATTGCGTTTATACAAATAAACTCACACCTATAGCTTCGATAGAGTAGGCACTGGGCCGAGGTGCCATCCACAGACAACAGTTCACCGAGGTTATTTCCGTTTCAAATGTAGGACGTGAGCCTATCGCCATAACGAGTACAAACTGGGTTCAAGGCAATTTATATGATGATACTAAATCAAAATAAGGCGACATGTAGTAAGTAGGTATATGATTATGACCAATCCGAGATAAATAAAGCGACGAAAATATTGAATATTTGGTCCATTTGAATAACCCCATCATCATATTATAGAGATTAACCAGGATGGATTCGCACACAAAAAGAATTCATCCGCGCAGAAATAACATTAACTCATCGCCACTCCAGTAAAATGATATTAATATCTTTATATCTTCCTCAAAAAATTCTGTAATTATAACAAAATTCTCGTTTGAAAAACCCACCGCAACCGTAGTTATAATACGGGTATTACGTCCGCCTTGCGTTTATGGTACAATAATTTTGCACATCACAAAGATTTAGTTTCTTTCAGAACGATATCACGTCATCATGGTATTAAGATCATAAATCAATTTGAAGACTTTATGCAAACGCACGAAATTCATAGTTGTACCTACAGCTATATATTTTGATCATACGTCCACCGCTGAGCATGGAACTTCTCCGCGTTAGAGATTACGTCTTAGTTTAGCATGCTGGACTATTGCGGGCTTATCAACTATATTCATAAAATGACCATAGAGTACTCATACCCATACATATTGAAGTTTATTTATTTATATATTCTTTATTGTACACCACGGAAAAAAGACACAGATAATAACAAAACTAAACAATAAGTACAATCGGCGGCCTTATTGCACAAGGCAATCTCTTCCAGGCAACCTTGGGATGGACATAGAAGAAAGGAGAGAGAAAGGGCAGTCTAGGGTGTATAGTGACATAAATATAAATAGATAAAGAAACAATAAAATAAAATACAAATATAAACTCATACAACAAACATACATATTACATACATATATACATAATATATTATATATACATAGATATATACATAATAAATGTTAAAGGAATAGTAAAAGCACAGCAATATGTGAGTTCAGTGAGAGAGATAGTGCTCCTTGACTTGTAATTTGAATGACGATAGTGTTCGAGCCCGTCTTACGACATCTGGAAGAGAGTTCCACAATCGAACAGCTTGTACGGAGAATGACTTGTCCATAAATGTCGTGGTGTGTACGGGCATTCTCAATTTCAGATTCTCCGATGACCTCAGGGATCTTTCATGGGAATTATGGAGAAATACAAAACGATCTTTTAGATAAGAAGGGGTGAGAGGATTAAACAATATATTATATAAGAGTGAAAGAGTGTGAGCATTCCGACGAAGCCGTATGGGTAACCACTTGAGCTTAACACGAAATTCAGAAACATGGTCAAATTTGCGTAAACCAAATATGAACCTTATGCATAGATTTTGGAGACGTTCAAGTTGTGTGAGGCAAGGACAATGTGAAACATTAAATGTAAAATCCTTGATGTGATTTGGTTCAATTACATCCAGCTGGTCGTGTGATGTAGTCGCGTTAACAATTTTATGAGTTACACCAAAATACATCGCACTAACGTCCCATAATCACGTTATTGGCTCGTAAATCCACGGTTCATTACGTTCACGTCCACGGTACTTAGTTCCTGTCGCCATATTGTAGTTTTGTAACAGCTCTTAACCCATATTTATATTCATTCGTTCTAACTAGTGATATCCTGACTGGTGTGCAGGTTCTACAGTTGCAATATTCTTGTCGTTTCCTTTTAAATTAACTAAACCACCTAAGGGGACATTCATAGGGTAATCTGCATTATCATGGACACTTAAAAGGATTAGTAGATTTATGTGGCAATTAGTGTTAAGCAAAAGTCATTAACTTCGTCGTCCATAGAGTGTTAATGCCCCTACGATTTCCCAGTTTTCACAGGGTATACATAAGCAACTGATAAGCACTCAATTCCATTACAATAAATTGTAAGGAAAAAAAGTCAAATGTCCAAATTCCCCCTATGATAATTTTTTAAAATCTAAAAGTGTATTTAAATCTCTATTATTGATGGAGTATTGAATTTATCATGACACGTTTATTGTTTTAAAATTATTTATTATATCTTCGAAAGAGTACTTTTTTCAACGCCTATAAGCTTAATATCTTTTGAAGTACAACAAATTTACATCAAATTTGACATAAACGATATAGCAATAAAAATCAAATGAAAGTGAACAACGAGACGAATAATCAAAATAAAAATCAAGGCTACGGGCGAAGAAAACTGCCATTCAAAATAAACAATGGAGCGGGTACTTGCGGCCCGCTGCTTTGAATGCGTTCCAACACGCTAGAACAATACCACCGGTTTACGGGTTATTTTAAAATATTTAAACCAAGTTATTTGCCAACAATAATACACGCCGAATAGATTTTCTACGTTAAATCGGTCAACGGCTCGCAGTAAATCTTGGGCTGTTTAAACAAGTTTAGCAGCTGATTGACAGCTTCATATTAATAATATATGATCACGCCTACGTAGGCGAAAGCATGGGGAAGATTATTTTTGGGAGAAAAGCTTTTAATGTGTGAGTCATCATCCGCCCGTTGCATTCTAATGCCGGACATAGGCCTCTCCCAAGTTAAGCCACAGAACCCAGTCTTATGCAAGTCGTCCCGCGATCTGACCAGAGAGCGTCCCTTGCTACGTTCGCTAAGACGCAGTCTTAACTCCATGAGAAGCTTACTCCAGCGGTTATCCATTCTGCGAATTATGTGGCCAGTCCATTGTCACTTCAAGCTATTAACTTTCAGAGCTATGTAGGTCACCTTAGTTCTCTGACGAATCACATAGTACCGAATTTTATCGTTCAGAGAGATTCCAAGCATAGCTCTATTCATAGCACGTTGAGCGACTTAAAACTTATGGATTAGTCCCGCAGTCAGTGAGTACGTCTCGGCTCCGTACATCATTACACAGGTTGGGAGGACGCACTGGTTAAACAGTTTAGTCTTCAGGCTCTGCGGTATATCCGACGGAAATATGGGGTACAACTTCCTAAGAGCTTCCCAGCACGCGCCTATAGAGGGATAATCGAAAGTCACTAACCGTCCAACCTATCGTTTGGATAATGGTGCTACATAGTGTCCGTATTCTCTAATATAATTTTTCAATGCCAACATATAAAACAAAACCCCTCCGTAATCATTCTATCGTATTATTAAAATTATAGAAAAACAAAAGACCCAATCAAACATTTAGAATCAAGTTCCTTTGAACTCTCTGTACAAACCGATGTTGAAATAACCAAAACACGTACCTCATGACCCATTTTCTAGCAAATACCTTCAACATCCGTTACCATTTCTAATTTTTTAACAATCTAAGGATTTATTTTAGTATTTGCGTACCTTTCGATAGATAAATGAGCTTAGTTTCGGGTAAAAATAAACAAATTGATATCATTTGGTGAAGAGGCAAAGCACGCGTAAACACTACTCGTAGTACGAACTCATTGTGAAATGAGTTCTTGATTCATATGTAAATACTGATGCGAGGTGTGGGGCGTATTCAGTAGTCGTGGAGATAAGACCAATAAAATATAATATTTGGCTATCCAATGAAAGTTGATAACTCTGCTCGGTTTATAAAGATAACATGTTACATACACATTTCAGATACCAAACTGTAGAACAGACTAACCGTCTACATGTTCCATTGTTCTTAATCCCGGGAATATATAAATAGTTCCGGATTTTATAATGTGGCGTGAGCAAGCAATTGAAAAGGCCGTCATAATGCTATCGAGTTGCGAGTGATAATAATCTATTGTCAGTGGATACTCTATCCAAAAGATAGAGATCCACTTATTGTTGTGACAATTTTTCCTAACCGGTAATATAATACTATCACACCGTCACCATCACCTGGAGCTAAATACATGCTCAGCAGTAAAACTTAAGCGAATGTTTTTTTAATTGAAAATATATAAACTTCCAACGCGATCCATGAGTACCACTATCTCAAACATTGATACCCATTTCGGCGTACGTCTAGTGCCGATCACCCCTAAAGTATATGCCTGAATTCACGTTATGGGTAAGTAAGGTGGTCAGCACTATTAACCCGATTCAGTACGGCCGTCGCTCCTGATCGTTGCCAGATTACGATATTTGACAGAAATAATGCGTTTTAAATATACAAATACAGATATTAGTGATGTGGAACATAGTTTCACGTATCGATTTTAATTTTCTGTTATTCAAAATTTTCTGCATGCGTCCAGTCGAAAAGTTTCAGATAACTTTTTGGTTTGGTATTGAAATTTGTACACTTACTGAGTAATAAATAATCATTTCATTTCATTACATGCAGACAAGGGATTTCATTGCCAAAACTGTGGCCGTATTTATCACGCACGAATCGTTCAACGTCAGATCAGCAATCATCAATGCATCAAACACATCCAAATTCACACCTTCGACAAACGCTACACGATGCTCAGATGTTGATTGACGGTGATGATGGTTTCACGCATAGTTTCGAAACAACAGTAAGATACATATATGTCATATCGGGAGTAGGTACCAGAAGCTAACATCGATTATTATGTCGCACTAAATCCAGAACATAGACTTCATAAAAAGAAGGAGATAGTATCGTCGAAAGTAGATATTTATTAAGTCCACTAATTAACTCATCACTTTTCGCACTAAAGTGGCCCTAATCATTTTTTCATAATTTTCAGCCAGAGATGCCAATATGCCCTACACACAAACCAAATCCTATGAAACGATAAAATTCGCCATTGATATTCTAAATCCTTCTACTTGAGAGCGAATTTATCTTATTAGGGTGGTAGTTCAAAAAATGACTGAATCTAAACAATGTTGTACATTTTAATGGATTCAATAAATTATTTTCATTTCATTTTCATTTCATATCGACAACACGTCAGTTAGTCGATAAAACGAAATCACCACATTATGAAACAATCTCCCGACTTACACGTGCGCTTATGATTATACACAAAATGTAAACGATAAGGATGTTGTACAAGTTTTAGCACATCACTAGCGCCCGCTCTCGACTTTACTACATTTAACGAGGGATTAATGATTATGGGAATCAGCTGTCTATATTACAAATAGGTTGAGGGCATAGTTAACTATTAACAAACAAGGCAAAGAGGCTATAGAATCCAACAACGGTTTTTCCTACTTATTAATCAATCGCGATGTGAAGTGATAGTACGCATAATCGGAATCCGTCAAAAGCTTTCACAAGCTATGCGGCACTTCTTAACGGCTTCATATTTAATCCAAAATATACTGCAGATTAGTCATGGACTCAGATATAATGAAATTCAATGTAGTATGTGTCAAAGGCATTAAAATAGATCGGCTTACCACTCCTTAGCTAGGAAGCCTTTATACTACGTCACATAGCCTCATTACACAAATATTCAAAATAATTACCTACTTAAAATGTGAAATGTATGTACTATCTACTCTTTACATCTAACAATACACAAACACAACCGGAGAGCAATCTCGTAACCTATATTGCTAGATATAAAATCCACGCGCAGATAATCATAAAATTTGACGAGTTGATGTATGAAATTTTATTGAATGCGCGATACTCTTTGATGTAATAAACATGCATAGTTACGTCGATGTAATGCCAAGATCTGTGCTCTTACTAGATTATAGACATTATCTCCAAGCGAAATGATGGAATCAGATAAAACAGTAATATACATTTACGAAATTGAATCGACCTTGGTGTGCATAATAAAATATAAATATCAGCCCGTATGCGCATTATGTGTATCCGTATTTCCCTGCTAAGGAGAGTTCGGTTAGAGGGCTGTAGTCATAGTGCATCAACCAGGTCTATTGCGGGTTTACGAACTTACGATATTTTTCCAAAAATATCTACAGTATTTTGATAGGTTTTCTTACATCGCGCTGGTCTTTCCCTATCCAATTTAGTAAATTGTAACTGCGTAACAATACCTAAAGTTAATTTTTTTGAGCGACAATTTCCACCAACTTGTCCTTCACTGTAGCTTTTAAATTTTCATTAAAGAAAACGCATGATCTCGCCTGTATTCTTTAAAGCGTAAGGCAGAGGAACTACTAAAGCCACGCAAGGTTCGCTGCGTATATTTCCGACCCAATGAGCAAAAAGGAGCGAGGATTTTCCTTGGCGGGCATAAATTGGCTAGTCCCGGATAACTCATATAAGACTTAGAGCTTACATCATAAGGGATTGCTCGAGCTGGAAATCGAAGCCAAGACTTAAATGCTTCACAGCCTATACGCACTGTAGAGCCATGAGAGGTTATTTTCTTTATTAATTAAATTATCATAGCCATATACTACAACAATAGTAAATATGTCTTAATGAATACCAGAAATTACAAGTGAAGTGCCATCGCAATTTAATGACTCGGAATCACGCAACGTACAGAAATAACTAGTATTCGATGTTTGGATATACACTAGCCAGTAATGAGCTTTGCTCATACTAAATCACTACTCTGTGAGACCATAATCAGTGTATTAGAACGAATTATTCTATTTCAACCATATTTTCAGTAGTATAGTATGGAGTTTATTGGGTATTGATCCTGAAATCCCTGTATTTCATTCTAAAATGTTGAAGATATTTTAGATTGATAAACATACCATTTTACCAGACATGTATTCATGAATTAAGTTTTGATATCTTGGGATTTGCATTTTGTGCATAAAGTAGATAAAATATGTACATATATATTTATTACAATACTAAATTGATTGCTAGAGATCATTGAACGCAGGTTACTTTGAAATGATTGAATTTACCTTTGTAGAAGTTTGGGTGAGGTAAAACACAAGTTCACCGGACATTCTGGTGAGTATGATCCTAATGGTTAGTTATAATAAATGCGATGGGATCTCTGTATATTTGAGAGTAATGTGTGTTTTCTTCTTTCTTCATAGAAGACTATTTATCAAGCACGTTAACGGCCAAGGAAAATATGGGAAAATAAATTACTTGCCACAGAAATCTTTATAATAATTTCTATTGTACATGGAGTCAGTCAAACCACTATATGTCGGTGTTGTTCACTTGCGCCCGAACTCTCTCAATATTAAAGGATACTCGTGTCCTGCGATGGAACATTTTAGGGCTGATTTAGTACTCATACGTCCGATGCATTATTTATTTACATAAAATTGATTCCCGATATACTTGAAATAATTAATTGGCAAATAATCTGGATCCAGCTGGTGTGCACCGACCTTAACCCGTACGATTTCACGGTCGTACAAGATTGGCATAGTTATGAAATGGTTTTTTTAACGTCCATCCGCGCGGTCAAGTCAAGTGGTGAACAAAAATACTCATAGACAACGCCTACAGGCCACGAAGCCATTCATGATCGCCACTCCAGTGATATCCAGTTGTTTTCATTCACTGTCTCTTATGTTACGCTGCATATTCTGTGTAAGTTTTCGGTGAATTGTGGGCAATAGGTTCTAATGAGTTATGGGTAACCGGAGTGGATTCTAATGATTTGTTGTTTTCAAAGCAAAAGAAGAGAGGGAAAGGCGATGGTGGGCGCAACAAGGAGAACATCATCGAAGCTGAAGTTCACGATGAAGTGGAAGAGATCCAGCCAGTACCGGAGAAGAAGCTGTGCTATGAAATCAGACATTCGGATGTGATGGGCAGGTACTGTTCCTTAGAAGTGTTTATTATTGACATCTGGATTTTAAGGTCTTTTAGAAGCAAAATACAATAAGTTTTGTAAAACACAACAGGTGATTTGTCATCATAGAATGGCGATATCTAGTCAAATATTGTTGATTTATGAACTGATATTAGTCACGGGCAGTATGTTGGAATTATAAATCATTAACGTGTGTTTGTTTGAACGCGCTGGAGTGGAAATCAAAAGCGTTTACCTCGGTTTCCGCTGTTAATAGCTTTTGTTTGAAATACCGTGATTTTTATTACGTGCCAAGTGCGAAATTATAGCTACAATAGCTGAATAAATAAATATTACAATTTTAATAGTGAACGGAAGTTATGTAGTTTATTTAATGTTTTATTGAATGCCATATTCATTCATTATTATTAGGATATTCTTAACCGACTTCTTTCTTTCACTATTTGCCGTTTAGAACATTGACACAACTTTTTCAAATCATTAATGTTTTATAAACCCTTGCACGTGATTTTATAAGCCTTTTAAGATTGTCCATTTTGGGAATTATCTAATGAGAGTTGATATATTTTCTGCCAGCTGCACCATCGACGTTTGAACAACTAATAATTAGCATATAGAGGCAACAAATATTTGCTTGGGGCCCGAATGTTGTAGAGGCACTAAAATCGCATTTACTTGATGATGTCAAAATAAACGATTCTTAATTAGAGTATGAAAATATATAATATATTTATAATTTATATAAACGCAATCATTAGAAAATTATAAGCAAGGTCTCTACCCTGTACAACGTAGTATTTAAAGTATTCCTGACATTTATTACTATGAGGTCTCGCTGGTAACGAGCAACGGCTTTTTTGCCTGATTTGTTTATATCATGTTCATCGTCTTTTGGCAAAATCTCTTATTGACAAATATCCACCTCTAGGTACGTGGTAGCAAGCCGCGACATCCGAGCAGGCGAGGTGATCATCGAGGAGTGCGCTCTGGTCGTGGGCCCCTGCACCGGCTGCACGCTCATCTGCCTCGGCTGCTACCGCGAACTGGACGAACCTAATCTTTATAAGTAAGGTTGAAAGTTTTGTGAGATGCGACTTATTTTTTAGCGCGTAGTATTAAAGCAACGAGTCAATCTGATATTGTTCTTCTCCAAAAATCTCAATTGTCCAAAAATAATGCTCTTGACTATATTATATAAGTAATCTTTTGCTTACAGATGTCGAGGCTGCAAATGGCCCATGTGCAGCGGTTCGTGTCCTGGGCAGGGCAAATACACAGGACACGCTACATACGAGTGCGACACCTTGAAGAACATACCGCCCGACTACAGTAATCTTGAAGACCTAAAGGATTCCTACCAGGCTATAACGCCTTTAAGGTACGTCACGACATACTGAATAGTTAATATTTAAATATAATACATAAGGGATGGTTACTTGAAATAAATAATATTATTTGACGAGTTGGATCGACACGTGCAATAGCTTAATAATTATAATGATTTCTTAGATATACGCGAATGTTACACATTGAAATAAAACTAATGTTTACGGATTTTATCGCGATTTGGTTTAATTTTTACATTATTTAACTTCCTGACGTTTCGATTGCCTTACAGGTTTCGTGGTCACGTGGCGGACTGACCACGAAAGTGGTCAGCAATTAGTTTTATTTCAAAGCTTAACAATTTTTTATTTTTGTAAAAGTTGCGAGGGTATCCTCGCCATTTTTACAAAAAAAAAACGAATTATGGGGCAACACTGTGAATAATAATCCGTACTAATATTATAAATGCGAAAGGAACTCTGTCGGTCTGTCTGCTACGCTTTCACGTCTAAGCTGCTAAACCTATTTTCTTCAAAAATTCAAGATCCTAGTCAGTATTAATATTGGTGACCTCAATTTTGAGCTTTTTAGATAATAGATAGGTAGACCTTTTTAGCTTTGATTATTCTCAAAATCGATATCTGAGGTTCCTATTGTCGGATAATCTAAATTATTCATAGTCGCAATTGAAAATGACAGCCGCCATTTTGAACTTTTTGTTATTGATCCATACACATACTACATAATATTTAATATAAGAATATGACCATAAAATCGTTAAAAATAATAAACAAATCACCATATTCCAGATGTCTCCTACTTAAGAAGGCAGACCCTGAGAAATGGACAGCACTATCCGCAATGGAAGCTCACAACGAGATGCGGCGCGCCCGTGGCGACATCTGGCCCATGAACGACAAAAACGTCGTGCAGAGGATCAACTCCTGGGGCCTGGACTACGATGCGCAGGAGATACACACTGTTTGCGGGATTCTGGAGGTGAGCGAAAGTCTTAATAAGACGACTAAATATGAATAAAACATTATTTTATATTTTGCCTTAAAAAGGACTCACTAACAGTATTACAGTATTGTAATAAAATTGCTAAATATACATAAATGTTTGATGTTCATATAGCATTTAGTTCATACTTATATAATTGATAATACAATAATTGTACATTTTTGTGAAAATGCGAAGAATAATGATTGAATGTTAGATGTTAGTGATGGCTAACGCCCTCTTTGGCAAAGTTCCTGTATATGAAGTAATTAAACTTCAGTAAAAACTATAGATGGCGTTGCTTGTTCAAAAATATGCAATTCATAACCTGATGAGTAGCAATTACAACTCCGGCAAGTCATTTATTACATCCGTCCTACCGACCCATACATGTTTTACTTACTTACTCTACATCCAGGTGAACGCGTTCGAAGTAGGCGGCAGTGGTGCAAACGCGAGAGCTCTGTACGACCGCGCCTACCTGCTAGCGCACGACTGCACCCCGTCCACCACGCACACCGACGCCGAGAGACTGTCCGGCAGACCCCTCACTATACGCGCCTCCATGCCGCACAAGGCTGGGGACCTTATATCCTTGTGCTATGCGTATACTTTACAGGTAAGTCCAAACAGATAATAGAGCTTAGGATAATATATTGGCATGGCTGTACCAACAGACGATTTATTGACACTGATGCTAATAAATTGGCATTTTGTGCCGCTAGTTGCGGTTTCGATTCTCTCGCACGAATAAATCAATATTTGCAAAATTAAGGTGTAAGTTTAGGTTTGTAAATTACGGACATGAAACAAGACGACGCGACGGGTAATACGACGGGTATTATGATGAAATATTTTAAAACTGTAATAAACCTGGATAAAACATATAATATTACATAGCTAATGGTAATGCTGCTTACTTTATAAACTGATGGTATTGGTAGAAAACAAATTATTTTATAACGGAATTTTAAAGTCCACGATAAAAGCAGACCACGCTCTTATTCGCTCTTATCTCTTGTTCTTTGCTAATTTACCTCCAACCATTACTACATCACTGCGTAAATATCTCCCCAGGGTACGCTAAAGCGTCGCGAGCACATAAAGCACAGCAAGTTCTTCGACTGCTGCTGCCGGCGGTGTTCTGACCCTACAGAACTAGGCACCTACGCCAGCGCATTCAGATGCCCTCGCTGCGGAGGCCGGGTGCTGTCTGCAGCACCACTAGACCCTGCGGCGTCGTGGAGATGTGTGGACAACGGATGCACCTACTCCATGCCCGCTGCGGCTGTGCAGCTGTTGTTGAGGAAGTTAGTATGCATGTGCTCAAGTAAAAGGCTGTTTTAACAGATCCTTTGAATATATATATTATGCTTTCATAGTTTAGGCAGGTGCTTTAGCAGCGAGGAAGTATATCTTAATACGATAAATATATTTTTTTATTAAAAAAACATAGGGTGTTTTTACAAAATACAATGTCCACAGACGGCTTATCCTGCTTTTGATTACACTATTATTCAGTTAGAGAACTGACGTGTCAGACGTTTACCTTTCGATGACCTACACAAAACCTATAATACCAAACTAGTAAGACTTACGATGGCCTGTTGTCAAAAAAATCACTTCAATAATCTCTCCAGGTTAACAGACGAGTTCGAGCTGATAGACGCCAACGACGTGCCAGGCTATGAGAACTTCCTGCACAAGTACAGGAACGTGATCCACAGCACGCACTACCTGAGCCTGTCCGCTAAGCACTCGCTGAGCCAGCTGTACGGGAAGGTGGCCGACTACATGATCCACCAGATGCCCGACTACGAGCTCAATCGGAAGATTGAGATCTGCAGGGACCTGATGAAGGTGTTTGATGTTATCGAGCCCGGGTATTCGAGGTTACGAGGTGAGAAATCGTGGTATAATATTATCTTTCTGTTTATTGATTTTCGGAAATATAAATAAAATGGCTTGCCATTCTGAATCATCGTATTAGTAGCAGGAAGGCGTTGAGTTAAGTTGGAAAAATGGGAGAACGGTTCATCTAGTGGTGTATGTCATAGTTACTCATACTGCATACACATCCACAAAAATTAGAGAATCGTAAACGCATTGCTGAACTTTATTTTGTCAGGAGGTCATTGTAATTCCGTCGATTTTACGAGTATTTAAATAATCAAACTTTGGTTTAATTTATTTTTATTATATTTTTTCAGGTGTAACTTTATACGAGCTTCACGCACCGCTGATGATACTAACCACGAGAGATTTTGAGAAGAAAGCCATTTCCAAAGAAAGTCTAAGGAATCGTCTTAAAGAGGTATTCAAAAGTGCTCTATTTTGTTAATATAATGTTGGTAACACACATTTTTTTCCTGCGAAAATCTACCCTGAACCCTTTCGTTCTGTAGCTTGGTAATGAGTTTCTAACTAATTCGACAATTAGGTTACAATGCGCGCTAATTTTCATGATAGCAGTGTTATTCCTAGTGTCAGCTATCTACAAGATGCAGATAAGAGTTAAATTAGGAGCTTGACTATTTCTAATAAAAAATATTTTTCTATCAATACTCTCAATTTTGTCTCAGTATTACATTTTCGGTCATTTAATATGCATTATGCATATCCTTAACTTTCCGTCTGATTTTGGCTCCGTTAATAAAGACTATTGTTTTATTTCAGATCGTGAAATATCTGACTGAATCAGCACTGATCCTTGGTTTCGAGCCATCGCAGTCTTCTGAAGGTCTGATGGCGTCTGCAGCCCGGGAGGCGCTCCAGAAAATAAAAACTTGGGAACAAATCATTGGGAAGATATCATGAGATGACCTCACGCAAATAAAACGTACGGGGAACGTTACTTGGAGAACTATTTGAGGGATCTTGTACGATAACCACAATAACTTGTTTTTATGTATTGTTTTATGAGATAAAATAAATTATGAGTAATTGTTTATTCCAAAATGTTATTAAATAATAATTTATATAATATTAATTTTTTTAAAGTAAACGTAAAGATGTGGCTAGAATAGATCTATTGGACGGGTCATAAGTTTGGATAAAAGTGCCTTATTTTATAATGTAATGGAAATATATTTCTGGGATGAATTTATTTATTTCTATCTTTATTCGTTACTTTCTTGACAAATTTAATTTATTTTTTATTATTATACTAAAACATTTACTAATACATATTAATGTAATAATTTACATTTACATATTATTTTTGTTATTTATTGGGAATAATCTTATTTTTATGAAATTCTTTTATGTATTCATTCCTTCAGTTAAAAGACATTTGTTACGGAGTGACAAACTATGAGTGTATGGTATACATATTAAGATATACTAATATAAATAAAGATCGGAATATAATATTGTTTCTCTTTATCATCACCCTTTTCCTTTCTTCTCTTAAGTAAAATGGCATGTATAGCCGAATACAGAAATACTACTGCTTTAGATACCAAAAATGGTATTTGCTATCCAAATTGTGTCCAACTAATAGAAAAGGTATTTAGGCAGTACTGGTATTTCCCAAATAAGAAAACCTCTCATCTGTAATATGACACTTTCCAAAATACAAGGAAATAGACAGATGTAAAACACCACAGATGAAGATCTATTTTTCATAAGACGTGTCGTTATCCTAGACTACTGTTGACACGGGTCGGTCACAAATATCTAGATATATTTCTGTGGGTCGGCTCGACTCGGGTGGTGCCACTGTCTCACACGAACCGCCGTAAACAACAGTTTTTCTGCCGGATGAGATTGCTTCAAGCTCAATACCTACCCAATTTTCTTTTTGTATTTCTATTCCCATTTACGGAGGTGGCAGCGCACATGCTATCATAGTGTTCATATGACAATAGTTGTAATCATATGCCATCAGGAAAGCAGTTCGATATCACGAGTACGCAATACATGGAAAACAAAAATTAACGTTACGACACTATTTACATTATTTGTAGCTTATAAGAAGACGGATAACTATAAGTAAGTAGTAACGAATAAAAATAAATGCCAAATATCAAATAATTAGGAAAGCAGAGTGTAGGAGGTTCGATTCCCAAGTTGAGCAATGTATTTTACGAGAGGCTTTCTATTTGAAAGTTTTTATATAAGTTGCCCGGGTTTGGAAGTTTGGACCAGCATTACAAGACGATCGCATTGTATCTTTGGGTGGGAAAAAAATTGATGAACTATGGATGGCATTAGTGGTATCCCTGCCTACCTCCTTGGGATATACGGGCGTGACTTAATATTATTTATATAAATAATAAGGGTATGTTAGATACATAATTAGTACCGGGGAAGAAAGTCGGGAGAAGTGTAATATGTGATGCGGTGTCAAATAGCTGGTTTATTTTTATCCTGCGTTGAGTGCGCACGCGCCGCCGCCAGTTCGCCGGCGCATGCCTGTGTGTTATTGCGGTATAACACGAGATTATTCAATATATATGTGAATTCAAATATTAATCAGTTGTGGTTTATTGTGTATTTTATTAGTATTCGCAACAGTTTCTAGATCTCTAGAGGTGAGTGTCAGACTTTTTTAAACAATTTCCACCGATGTACATAGCTAAACGCAATAATTATTTGTTGTAAATCATAATGTTCTTAAGTACATACATTTAATATATATAGGTTTAAAAAAATGTGAATAATAATAATAATAAGTAATCGTTAAAAGATATGACTAAATTATTGATTGCGCCTGATTAAAATGTAATAATAATTACACAGTTGTAAGTATATTTCCATATAAAGGAGATTAGAATAAGAAGAAAGTCATATATCGAGATAATAGAGTAATAAATCCTACATACACACTATAAAAAGTACCTAAAAAGATACTAATACATCCGTCATGGTAATTTTTTAAAACCAAATCCTTTTGATATGAACAGATACACTTATACGCAAGTGTACGGATAGTTAAGTAAGACCGATTGTTGGGAAACTCAGTTTTCCTCAACCTACAGACTTTTTAGAAATATATACATAAATACACCAAACAGTCACATACATAGTCCTGGCCCCACACATAGATCGAATCTTGTGTCGTGGGTATCAGGAACTACGAGAGACTTTGCGGTCTCACTAACACCCAGACCCTAAACAAATACTTGTGGTCCTCACAAACATTTGTCAAGTCGGGGATCGACATGTGACGTGGCGTTTGAATTCTCGCAAATTGGGCCGCAGCATATATTAAAAACTTTTAAAGAAATTAGTTTAAAGAAGACCGGGGACTTGTGGGGGATTTCTGTTATCAATATGGCTTTAATCATTGAGTATCTAGCACCCCACTTAGCTGATATATTCAACCGCTGCGTGGTGTCTGGCGTATTTCCTGACCTGATGAAACAGAGCAAGGTGGTGCCTCTTTTTAAATCCGGTGACAGCTCAGATCCGACCAATTTCCGACCTGTTTCAATTCTACCAACGCTTAGCAAGTTATTTGAGAAAATAATTCTGTCTCAATTATTAACCCATTTCAACACCAATAACTTGCTACACAGGAAACAGTTTGGATTTACGAGAGGTCGATCAACAATTGACGCAGGAGTAGATCTCCTAAAACAAATTTATGAGGCTTGGGAGGAGTCACAGGATGCCCTTGGTGTATTTTGTGACTTATCTAAAGCTTTTGATTGCGTAGAGCACGACACTCTGGTCAGGAAATTACACCACTACGGTATCAGGAATCAGGCTCTCAATCTTTTGTCCTCCTATTTGAACAATAGAGTACAGAGGGTTGATATTAATGGAAAACTTTCTCGAGGATCTGCGGTCACTATGGGAGTACCGCAGGGTTCAATTCTGGGACCTTTTCTTTTCCTCGTCTACATAAATGATTAACCTTATCACGTCGGGAATAAACACGAAGTTGTATTGTTTGCGGATGATACGTCATTGACATTTAAAATTAAAAGACAACAATTAAATCTTGATGAAGTAAACAGTGCTCTTCGTGAAGTTGTACACTGGCTTAAAATTAATAATTTATTGCTTAATGCTAAGAAAACTAAATGTATTAAATTCACACTGCCCAATGTTAGGCAATTATCTACCACTGTACAAATTAACGGCGAAGAATTGGACCCTGTTGCGTCTACGACGTTTCTAGGCATTACGGTAGACGCAAAACTCCAGTGGGGACCGCATATTAACAAATTATCTGGTAGATTAAGTTCAGCGGCATACGCAGTTAAAACCATTAGGCGTTTAACGGATGAGGTAACAGCAAGAATTGTTTACTTCAGTTATTTTCATAGTATAATGTCTTATGGGATTCTTCTCTGGGGAAATGCTGCGGATATTAATAGTATTTTTATATTACAAAAAAGAGCTGTTAGAGCCATTTACAAACTTGGTCCCAGAGTGTCCCTAAGAGAAAAGTTTAAAGAGGTAGATATTCTTACTGTAACATCTCAATATATTTATGAAAATTTATTGTATGTGCGTAAAAATATAACTCAATTTAAGCGTAATTGTGACTTTCATAGTAAGAATACTAGGAACAAACATAATCTTGCCTCCCATGTTACTCGTCTCCACAAGATAAATAGTTCTTTTATGGGTCAAAGTGTACGCTTCTTTAACAAACTTCCCAATGGTATTAGAGAACTTCCAATTAACAAGTTTAAAAATATAATTAAAGTAAAACTCTGTAAAAAGGCATATTATAGTATTTCTGACTATTTGGAAGACAAAACTGCTTGGGAATAAATTGCTCAATTTCTATTAAAATTAAGACAATTGACAGAATAAAATTATATATACAGAGAAAATTGTGACATAAACCTGTTATATAAATCAACCATTGTATTTTAAACTGGCCTTTAAAAAAAAAAAAAGAAAGAAAAGAAAAGAGAGGAAAAAAAAGAAGACAGTTCGTGTTGCTGAGGGAGTTTCTTGCGCCGTTTCTTCTTCACAGCTACAACACGTTCCGAAGCGGTGGTAGCAGAAATTAACGATTCAAAAGATCTTGTAAAAGACTACTTGAATAAAGAATATTTTGATTTGATTTGATTTGATTTGAATCCGCGGCCTCTTGTTTCACAAGCGGCGTCTAACCAACAGCGCCACGGAGACTGTCGTTTTTATTACCAAACTATAAAAAGTAACAAAGAAATTCATAGGTATTTTCCAGAATGGTGGAGCAAGGTGCCTGTGCAATATGCCTATCACCAGCAATACAGAAATGTTCTGGCTGCCAAATAGTCCACTACTGCTCCAAAGATCACCAGAAGCAGGACTGGAAGACGCATAAGTTCCAGTGCACTCCCGCCAGGATAAAGGAAGACGGTAAATACGGGAGGTATATGGAAGCCTCAAGGCTGATAAAGTCAGGGGATATCCTCTTGAAGGAGAAACCGTTGATAACTGGACCTGCGCAGGTACGATACTTAGATTGAAGTCTGTATTTTGATTAGACAATAGTCGTACGCTGCTAGAGCAGCTGCTGCTGCTGTTAAAGGCCTATAGCTTACTCAATGTAATGAATTAGATTTCAGCTATTCGGATACAGTTATTGGTTACTGCAGTTCATGTCTATTGGGTTCGCTACATTATTACACCAAAATCTGACCTCCGTTAAAATATTCTTGCACCTCCCCGTTTATTAGGTCATAAACTGCCTACTAGTTCTTTTAACTGCAAGATGTATGTCTTAACTTTCAGGTGACACCACCAGTTTGCTTAGGATGTTACGCTCTGCTGGAGGAAGGAAAGACTGTGACTTGCGAGAAATGCGGTTGGCCATTCTGCTCCCAGGAGTGCACCAAGAAGGAACAACATACACCTGAATGTTATTATACAGAGAAGAGGGGAGAAAAGGTACACTACGATTACAATGCTTATACCACATGAACAGGAAAGTCTCGATTTTTACCCAGGCACGGGTCTTTTTAGTAACTTCCTTATTTAAATCAAAGCGAATACAGAGGCTTTTTTTTCATAAATATATATATTACATATTAAATCGCTGTATCATTGGAGTTTTCAATTGATTCGACATATTATCCAAAGGTATTTTCTATGATTCATTGAAACACAAATATTGTCTTATAACCAGGTTCATATAACAACATTTGGCGTCCCCCATCCAAACTACCAATGTCTGACAGTGCTGCGTTGCTTGTACCAACGGGATCACGATGAGAACCTATGGGCCAAGCTCCTGGCCTTGCAGTCCCACTGCGAAGACAGGAGGGGGACAGACAAGTGGAACAACGACAGGAAGATGGTAGCTGAGTTCATCTGGAACTTCTTTAAGCTGAACGGCACGTTTAATGAGGATGAAATTATGAAGTGCTGTGGGATTTTGCAGGTACGAATTCCAATAACAACGTCATTTTTAAACACATACATAATGCAACTAACACCTGTTTATTATATAGATAAAGAAACTGAGTATATTCAAGTTGTTTGTTCTATATGTATCACTTTGTCATCTCTCCCTTTTATGATATTTTCGGTGTCCAGGTTTTCTGTAGGATCTTACAGTCTTGCTCGGTATCTTTCATCCACCTTTTAATAGCCAACACCATTAACATAAAAAATCAATCAAATGCGAAATGAGCTATAGAAACTTACATAACAAGTAAATTAAATTTCGTTATTAAATTTCCAGATTAACGGACATGAAGTGCCACTGATGGAGCCGGAGTATTTAGCGGTGTTCGATCGTATATCTATGGTGGAGCACAACTGTCGCGCCAACTGCAACAAGAGCTTCACGTCTGATGGACAAATTGTATGTTGAGAAGTAGCCTTAAGCTGGTTTACTAACGCTGTAGTATGATAAAGATATAGAGTTAATACCGAGGCACATGTCAATAGCAGAGGAATCATTAATCTGTATCCTTCCCGTTTTTCTGCATTACGTCCCTTACCATCTATTCTCACAAGGCCGAAACGTACCTAAAATTGAATGTACTGCGGTAAGTGGACGCTAGTAATTATTTCCATCATACGAGCTCAGTTTTTCTGCTTATGACACAAAAATAACACCTCTGTTCGACAGCTTTTTGATGCAGTAAAGATAAAAAATATCAATTTATTTAGTTCCGGCCGTCTGCTCACTCGTGTATTTCAAAATCTGTTTCAGATCCTCTGCGCAGGAGAAGACATCCAAGCAGGGGCACACATAACAGTATGCTACACAGACCCGCTGTGGGGCACAGAGGCCCGGCGTCACCACCTCGCTGACTCCAAATTCTTCGAGTGCTCCTGCGAGAGGTGTTCTGACGTCACTGAACTCGCTACCATGTACAGTGCTGTCAAGTGCAAGAAGAAGTAAGGCATCCATTACTTTCTGAGAGAGGAGAACCTCTTTTTATTTTGGCTTGAAAAATCCTACTCTAGCCGATAGTGCAGTGCAATAAAATAACCTTCAATAACATTTAAACGCGGCGTCACTAGTTCAAATAATTAACTTAACCTATTCATAGTCAACATTGAGGAGAATACAACGCTACTAATAGAAATGTAAGATAATATACTAACAAATTATATTAATGCTTGACATAAAAGGTGCTAAAATTGTCCATATAGGGAAATGTAATTGGTTCACACGTTGATCGATGATTCGCGCAAATAGAAAAGATGTAGGGATTATTATTTCACAATTTTATGTAAGTTACTATTGGTGTATTTGACTTCCCGAGAGTTTTTTTTTTATCCTTCGAATTTCAGAGGATGCAAAGGCTACCTTCTGCCCGAGACATTCATCCTGCCAATTCTGCATAAGACAAAGAACCCAAACCCAGAGACAAGGAACCTAGACAACAAGTTCTGGAACTGCAACAGCTGTAAGGATGCCGTGTCTGATGCTATCATACAACAGCTCCTGCAAGATATCGGCAGGGAGCTCAGCGTCATGCCAAAGGAGGATCCTGACGCTTGTGAGAGGTAATAGCTGAATATAAAGTTTCTTTTCTTAAAAAAGCAAAATAAAACTGAATAGTGACTTCGATAATAACTGAAGTACCTAAATGTTTGAAGGTATCTCTTTGTTCTAGCAAGGTAAAGTGAACTATGCTTGATGGTGAGTGAAGTGCTCTCCAGAGAGAGTACCGGCTGGTAACAGACGATTGTTCCTTGTTTATCGACATATTAATTACCAGTCATAATGAAATCTGATGTGTTATAACTTGCATAGGAACGCGACGCTTTCGTGGATTTTTGTGGCACATACAGGCTGTGGGTCGCGAGGTGCCGGGTTCGATTCCCAAGGTGAACATGCCATTGTGTGAGGTTTTCATCTAGATAAATATCATGAGTCGTTAGGGAGTAGAATTTGAGTGTGCAAGTTATGCTTGTACCTTATCACATGGGACGGAAAGAAACTTAACCAAAAGTGGATGCTTCTTAGATACATAAATATGTGAGCGGTTTTTGTACGAGTGAATCGAAATGTGGGTGTCCTGGTGACGCCTCTGCCTACCCCTTCGGGAATAAAGGCGTGAGTTTATGTATGTATGTATGAATTTTTCGTAATTTCCACATCGCAACGTGTCCAGACAAATCAGAATGTTGACTCGTGGCAGTTATCATGCGTCATCGGGTGGTACTTGTGTGTACTCATGAATTACAAGGCTCAAGATACAAACAATATGAATGGCTAGCCGACGCCTCTCACTACTCTTACATCTAATGCTTTAATTTCGGCACTCGTTAAACATAGTTTGTGAAAACATACATATATATTTAATTTTATAACAACGCAGATACATGTGTGTTTTATTCGTCACTTAAGTAAATTAGACTTATGTTCAGAATAACGAAAAGGAAGAAAGAAATATTAGAAATGAGAAGTACGTTTTACCTATGAGTACAAATTAATAAGTTTGTGTGACCGCCTTCTAATCGTATATTTTAGGTACAACTTTATAAGTTGATGTTAGCAGTTTAGCACAAGCAAAGTTTCTAGCTTTGAATGAAAAGCACCAGAGGTTTTGTAGCCAAAAGCACTAAGGTTTTAATAGTAGATATATTATTTATGTAAAAAATAACTTATTCCAACGCCAAATGAACCAGACACTGAATAAAAATCAGTCATTGGTGGCATTCAGATAGAAGTTAAATAAAGAATCAACTACGGGATGTTATTATAACCGTACTACACCTTTCATAGACAATCTGTAGAGTCGTTTCTCTCTAATTAAATAGGAAGAAACCCCATCATTTTCTAAATTAAAGCCATTCAATGATACATAATCAAACTTTTAAACCATTGCCTAGGACTATTATTTTCTAAGATTCGAATATTTAAAACATACAATGCTGTTATCTAACAAATATTCCAGATTTATAGAACACTGCGGCACCTACCTCCATCCTTCTCACTTCTACATGACGGACGTGAGCCTCGCGCTGGCCCAGATGATAGGCCAGGAGCAGGAGCATGGCCTGCCCATGGTCACGGACGACCGGCTACTGCTCAAAACGCAGCTGTGCAGGAAGATCGCTGATCTGCTCGAGGTTTTAGCTCCAGGTAACTGGAAAGAATAGGATGATGATTTTTGGAAAATAATGAGTAATATTCTACTTCTACAATTCACGGTAAAAGGTCGAAACTAACTAGTAGTAAATCCAATTATAAAGGAACACTCAAGGCATGTTCCATCCCATCCCTTTCAAGTTTAAAAACGTAACAAATAACTTTTCGGGATGAAAAGTAGCCCATGTCTTAATCTAGAGAGTCAGCCACCTTCATACCAAATTTCATCGTAATCCGGTAAGCCGTTTTTTAGACCATCGTGCACAACCGCACAGACAAACAGACAAAAATTCTAAAAATCATTGTTTTGGGTTCTGTTACGTTAATGTAGTGCCCCCATATCAGATTTTCTCATTTATTTTCCTTGTACAGACATCGATTATAAGTATAAATATAGATATACGGTCAGGTGCTGATGTATGAAAGTTGAGTGTTTTCTGTAATAGTTTTTTTCATATATTAGGTATAGAACTTAAAACAACGTACAAATTACCCATATAATATTATAAAATAGGTCGACCTTGTACTTTGAACATCACTACACATATGCAAGGCATTAAGATTTCCAATCTCCGAGGCATAAACCTACGTAATGATAGAGATAAGTAATCTTGCATCTCATTGTGTTTGCGAGATCACGTGACATGCTATTTTGGTTATTAACATAGGAATTAAAGTTAAATAATATTTGAGCTTGAAAGTAACCACTACGTTGGAGTTGATTCTAACTTGAAACAATTAATTTGGGAGGTTAAATTATGTTTTTATAGTATAATGGTATATTAGCAATAGGTTCAGCTATGGGATAATAAACCATATCTATAAACACATACAACATCTGTGGGACATTAGGTGCATCTCTGACAATTGAGGCTGGTATATAGAAGTCAGAGGGCACATATAAATATTATTGTGACTCTGGGGATATCACAGGCTGACACATGAGCGATTTTTCCTCAGAAATTAGTTCTTAATATGTCGAACTTGCCCAATGCAGCACTCGACAAGACTCTACTCTATTTTTAAAATATATATGTATTGCAGCTGAAACGCGTCTCCGTGGCACACTGCTGTTCGAACTGCATGCAGCCATTGCAGAGAACGGAAGGAGAAGGTCCCTCACTGAAGGCCCTATGACCATGCTTGGATATGTCACTGTAAGTATTGTTTTATACTTGACATTATGGTTTACTAAATATCCATATTAGTTATTTTGAAGACTAGTACTCACTACCAAGGACAAATAATTTGAAGCTATCTTTCTCGTCCAATTATAGTCAATTGTTGCTAGAAGTGTAAAGAAAAAGCTCCTTATTCGCGTTGTCACTATTTGCGGATTAAAAAATTACTTAAACTCTTGTTTAAGCCTGACAATAAGAATTAAACAATATTGACAAAAACTTTAATTGAAAAGTTTTTTTATTGATGTTTTTTTTATTTTGCCACCTAGGAACGTTGGGGATACGTTAATCATAATCCCATATAAATTAGCATTCCATATTCACGGCTTCTGTATTCGCAACATGTCTATGGAACTTATGTCCCGCGAATAAAGAGCTTTTAAGCTAGTATCATAAGGAAACGTATTTTTATATCTAACACATCAAAAACATATTAGATGTTAAGAAACACGAGCCCAGCGTGTGGAGCTAAAGCCTACTTTCTGTCAATATTGAAGAAAAAATATCAGACTGTAACCGTATTCCTTTCTCTTAAATATCGGTCTTGCAAATACTCGTTAAGAATACATTAAATCTCAATTCGGTAAAGGAAACTTATTCAAGATAAATCAGCCATCCGACTTGCTTGCAAATGATACGATCACCAGTGGCGTATAATTTGCATACAAGTTATTTATAGGTGTTCGAACAAAACGCCTGTACGTGTCCGGCGGGCTAGTCAGCGGGCAAGTAGAGCAGCACTTGCTCCAGTTACTGGAGTGCCGAAACACTGACACTAATTGCATGCAAACCTATGCACCGGAATAAAATATCTGGCTTGTTATGCTGATTCTTACGACAGTAGAGTTTTAGTTGCCGACGTTAATATTTATTTATTGTTTTTCAATCATGGGAATGTCTATATACATTTACTTATAACTCCTGATGCCTTTAGTACAATTTCCAAGTGGGAAAAACCACTTTGTGTGACTGATAAGGTTCGGAAAATCTTATGTAAGTTACTCGTTATTGAAATTCTGAATTAAAACCCAGCATGGTAATGGAAAATCGTGGGTTGAATGGAAAATTGAAACATCTCTGGCATATCCCTTCGGCGAGACAGATTTAAGTATTTACGTATCTATATATTGCACGCGTTGATATTTTGAAAACTCCTTATAGTTTATAACTCATGGTGTACACAAACAAGTATATTTTAAAAGGGGTACGGTACTGTACCGTACTGTAACAGTCCATATACGTTAAAATGGGTTCAGAAAACAGTAATTACAAACCACTACACCGGATAATTGAAATGAATTGTAGCAACTAATATCGTTACAGGAATCGAAGAAGATCCTGTTGGAGTCAGCGCTGCTGCTGCGCCACGAGCCGCCTGAGCTGCCCGAGGGCCGGCTGGCGAGGCAGGCCAAGATCAACCTCATGCAGATGGAGGAACTCATCAGGACGCTCTCCAATGCACTGCCTTCGCCTCTGTAATACTTAATAAACGTTTTGTTGTTGGTAGAGTTTGCAGTTTGTTATTTTGTAAGTTAGACGCTGAATTGACCTGTGATTTATCGGATAAATTGGATAAATTTTATCCTACTGTCCCATACTAAGACTAGTCTTGTATCGTAGTTGAAACGCGGTTTTTTCTTCTTCTATAATGGAACCCAGGCGGTTACAAGGATAATATTAATTAAATTAAATTAAATACACCCAACAGTCACATACATAGTCCTGACCCCACATTAAGATCATCAGTGCGAGGATCGAACCCGCGGCCTCTCGTTTCACAACCGGCGTCTAACCAACTGCGCTACGGAGGCTGTAAAATATAGTAAATAACTTTAGAAAAAGTAGAACAAGTTAATGTACAACGCCTAGGTGTAGTGGGTGGTTATTAACAGCTGCATATTGAACCATCCGGCTTACTTTTCAAATTGTTGCAATTAATAGTTCGCTGTTTATAAGATATTCATATCTATCGAAAAAGTGACCACTGTGTATTAAGAGAAATAAGAAACTTAAAACTGACAATACTGAAGGAACATTTTTAAGCTAACGGGTATATTTAGATTTGGCAAGAAATAATTTTAATTCATATGGACGGCACTTTACGTACGATCTTGTGCAGCAGTCTTATCTGCATAAAAAAATACTTCCTGCTTATCGAATTAAAAGTAAAAATAATAACCATTGAAATAAACAAATACATTAATACGATATGGTAAGTACAGCGGATGCAAGTACAGTTCACTTGTAGTGTACAAGTGAAAGATTTCGACCCGCTTTCACTCCAATTTTACATTATCTTATCGGTTTACACTCGCATCACACATTACACGAACGGCTAACGGTTGGTCAGTGCATTCATTAAAATGTAAAACAAATTATCTGTCTCATTGAGTATATCTTCATTCATGATGCATAGCATATAGTTTTTTTCAGTATTTTGCAATAATGGTTTCTTAGATTTACGCGAATGTTACACATTGAAATAAAACTATTTTATACGGATTTTATCGCGATTTGGTTTAATTTTTACATTATTTAACTTCCCGACGTTTCGATTACTTTACAGCTTTCGTGGTCACGTAGACACGTATAAAATAGTTTTATTTCAGTATTTTGCAATTTTATCATCATCTTTAGCCATAGGAATTAGGAAGTCTATTTAGAACTACATATAAGGTTTCCCAAAAGATTTTTACAATACCGGTTTGAAGCGGCCTGCATCCAGGGGCTGTCTGCAAACTAACTCTATCTGCGTTTAATTGTTACGGGGTACAGTAGCAACATGAATACTATGCATGTCGCAAAATAATTTAGCTTAAAATTTTACCAACTGTCATTCATCTATTTCGGCTTAGTAAATCTCGGACTACCTGATCTTTTTTTTCGAAATTCTGAGAAAAAGGATTGCCCGACTTGACAGTCAAACCCTAAGCATACCTGTGCTCGCCACCATAGTACACTAAACTAGCTAGGTACTAATATAATAAATCCTTTCGTCCACAAGTATTGCGTCATACCGGTAGACTTATGTAAAAGTAGAGACTGTCCCGGCCTCACACATGCCGCTGCAACTCCTGTTGAAATTGATAATTGCTGTATTGAAGCTAATTCTCTAAGAATGTCTAAATCATCCCGTAATTCAAAAGTCAAACAAATACTCGTAAGATGTAAAATGATTAATAACGTACGCAAGCAGGATTTTAAAGGAATATAAATAAACTTGTCAATCGATCCACGGTTTAATAATCGACCTACAAACAACTTGTTAAAATTAACGAGGGCGCCGCCGCCGCCGACAGGAAGTTTTATAATATTGTCAATAAAATGTAACTGCTTTAGGAACAGCGTTAATATGACTGAGAACAAGTTAACCATTGAATTTAACCGCTTATGACATATATTTCGGTAAACGCACCGACATACAGATTAGTTTTATTGACGATTTCCTTTATAATCTCGTGATAAAAGAGGCATCACATTAAGACACGAATTTATCTGACGGCGGTTATTGCGTGCAGATACAAGCTAGAATAAAAATCGTATCGATATTGTAATTTAGACGTTATGTAATTATTATTTGTAATATGACTTATAGCCATTAAAAGCGGACACACATAATGGGACAAGTTTTTTTTAAACTTATCTAAAAATATGTTTCAAGAACTTTCCAACTGACAGTTTTTTTATTTATTCTTAACAAGATATTGTTTAATGCTATTTATAAATTATATAAAGAGTTGGCGAAACAACTAATTGTATTTATGTTTCTTTTTTGTCGTTAATATGAATATATATTTTTACATGCCGAATTTAAAAATAAAAAAATAAATAATAAAAAAACATTTATTGCTTTCTTACATCAACCTTAAACTAATACAAATTCATGTTCTTAAATTGTTTAGAAAGCAAAAAGAGATTGCTCAGCTCGTGCTGACCGGGACATAGATACCGAGCACCGCTGATTTTCAGCCTCTCCTAACTTCCCAAGTTTTTGGGCAGAAGTCCAATAGCGGCGGCCTACTTTAAGCGATCTCAAAAAAATCTAAAAAATCCCTAATTTTTATACTAATATCAGACAGCCATTATACAAACGTTAGTATTGTCTCTTATTTTAGTTTTGTCAATGAGAATGGATGACTCAAAACTCTAAATTCGCAATTGCACCTATTACGGTCCATAAACCGATATCACGGTGTTGATATTACTAATTACGGTTTTAGACTGTATTTAAGGGAATTAATTAATATTTAGAGTACATTTATGTGTAGATAAAAAAGATTAAGTATATTGTGTTTTAAGACAGAAAAATTCTGATTTGCTGTTGCGTGTCGTACGGTAAACTATATAGGCGTTGTCATGATGTCTGTCTGTCTGTATCTTAAATATTCGCGGATCTAAACCTTTTCTCTCCCATCCAAAAATCCCACGCGGCAGGCACTTCTGATTTCAGCTAACTTGGAAGTTCTTCGGCAGGAATCTAACCATTTCCTAACATAAACCGTAGACCTATTTGTGTGTCCAATAAAATGTATCAATCTGTATCAGCCCATATACGTCCTTCTACAAGGCACGGGCCTCCTCTAACGTTGAGAGGGGTTAGGCAATATAGTCTACTAAGCTGGCCTAGTACGGGTTGGTATAAACCTATAAATAATTAAAATAAATAGAATCTTCCTTACGATGTTTTCATTCACCGTTAGAGTCCGTGGTGATTGACTATTCATACACACGTGACTCCAAAAAGTCAATGGTGTGGCCACTGGCCTGCGATTTCAACCCGCGACTACCGTGAAAATACCCGCCAAGTCTCTTCGTTAGTTTAAGGCTGTTTGAACATTGTAACCAAAAAAAAAACAAAATTAATAAAACCTAGACAACATTAATCTTCTCTTAATGTATTTATGAATGAGATTCATCAAAATTTTATATATTTGTACAATACAAACGTAATTAGACAATGTTGATAAGTAAATGTGTAAAAATGCGCAAATCAACACGCAGAGTAAACGAGGCGCGAAGGGATACACGTGCGCAACTATTCCTCTCGGGGACGTAGTTAGGTACATTATAGGGAGCCAATAGCCTATAACTAAATTCAGAAATACATATTCACTGGGTGATATATAAAATGAAATAAAATAAATTGCGATGATTAAATTTCGTACAGCTTCAAGCATTTATAAATTTACAAAACGGTAGATTGATGTACATATTCATATCAAACTCTCCATCCCACTCCTACTTTCTACATTCTACAAATAATGGCAGAGTAGAAAAAACTAATATTTCAATTGAAAGATAACACCTGGATTAGATGGAAAGAATACTAGGTTATGGTTTCTTAGCGAATGTTACACATTGAAATAAAACTATTATTACGGATTTTATCGCGATTTGGTTTAATTTTTACTTTTTTTTAACTTCCCGACGTTTCGATTACTTTACAGCTTTCGTGGTCACGGGGCGGACTGGTCAGTCAGTAAGTTAAAAAATATAAAAATTAAACCAAATCGTGATAAAATCCGTAATAAATAGTTTTATTTCAATAACTAAGTTAGTTAAGCTTATTACATTTTTTATTGTAGAACCTCTGACATTTATTAATAACCGAAGTTTATCTAGTGGAACTTTTCCTCCTATTTACAAAAACGGTGATGCTGACGATCCCAATTACCGATCAATTACATCCTCGGTGGTGCAAATGAAACAAGAGGCCGGGGGTTCGATCCCCGCACCGAGACAAATAGGTTTGTGATCCGCAAGTATTTATTTCGTGCCTGGGTGTTTGAGCGACCGAGAAGTCTCGCCTAATTCCTGATACCCACGACACAAGACTCGATCTTAGTGAGTTGAGGACTATGTGACTGTTGGGTGTATTTATTTATCTATTTTGTCCCCCAAAATAAACCTTCATTACTTTACACACAAATACCATCCTTTGTTAACTTTTAGTACTTGGCTTTACGGCGCCAAGATTAAACATAGTTGGCAATTACGTCACGCGCTTGTTTATGTTGTGGAATCTTTTGTAATTTTTTAGCAAGTCAGCTAATTATATCGACCAAAACATAAAATTACGTGTTACATATTCACGTAAGTGGTGGATTGTCGCGGATTCAAATGTCATGAAACAGCTAAACCTTTTCTGAGTCATATTGTGTGTATAGCTAATCAATTACGCAATTTAACGGTCAAAAGAACATGTAAATGAAGCTTATAAAATATAAACTTTAACACAAAAATCCACGGTAAAAACATGTAGAAAAAACTTGTTTGTTCTAACCGTACTAGACCCATGAGATGGGTCATGGCCTAACCAACAACCCACGCCCTACAGATATGCTTACAAATAATGAATAATCACTAATCAGTTCTCCCTCTCCCCTTTTGTGTCTTTGAATTTACTGTTACTTTACACCGCATTTCTGTAAAATAGTTCCTCGTTCCAACCGTCTCATTCTTACAGAAGTCGTGATTTGGTTACAGCGTGATTCTTACTTACCTCAATGGCTCAATCATCTTAAAACTACATAGTTTGTGCGTCCTTGGAGATATTTCTACGAGTCAAACTCAACGCCTAGACACAACATAAATATTGAAATAAACTCAACCGGATCTGAGTTGAATGGTTTTATGAAGGGGAAATCTGTTTGTGCACTTTTAAATCCCGTAGTTGGTAAAGCAAAAAACTTTTACCACAAACTTTACATTTAACACGCTCAATTACCAATTGGTAAACATTAAACAAACAAAATTATGGATTTGTAAATTATAAGCGAACTCTTGTCTTATATTAATTACTCTACTAAGTTATATGCTCGAGTGACAGAATTGGAAGTAGTGGGTTCAATTGCTGCCCGTGAAAAATTCTAGACTAGATATATGACTAGATGGTTTCTGATATTATGTATGGGATTCTAGTTTGTATGGGATTTGGGGTTCTCCTTTGTATATTAATAAAATGTCAGTTTGTAACATTTGTGTGTTGTTTTAAATTATCGAACTAACGCATTTCCCGATTTGATATTCGAACTCTAAATATATGCATACAGCTGTTACCTTTTGACCAATAAGGCGATGAATTTCAAGCCAATTTTAGAAATCGCAAAAATTAGAATCAACATAATGTTAAGGAAAATCCGTTTTAACTCGAAACTTTCACTTTTGCTAATAAACATTTGAATTTAAAATGTTAAATTACGCAACTCTATAATATCGCTTACGTAGTGAACACAAAAGTGCTAAAAATAGAAGCTTTTATAAGATTTCTTAAAAAAACATGATATTAATAAAAACCAATTGTTGCACGCAACCTGCAACCGACAATGTTCAGTTTAAAATATATCTATTTAGAATGATTTCAATGATAAGTTCCAATTACAAATCACTGTGATCATCTTTAGACACAGGAAATTGACTGCTCAACCTAGGTCTCCCCTAAGGATCTCTACATATTGGAAGCGGTCTGCATCCAGTGACTTTCTGGGGCGTTTATTAGATCGTTCAGAATTCTTCAATGTATTTTATTTCTTTCGCTGGTGCTTCATTAAGATATTTTTTGTTCCCGCAAATCAATATTATATTTAGATATAATATGAAAATCCTGTATGTTATTTTAGACCTTTAACGTTATCGGATTGCTTTTATTACGAGTGTTCTAATTTAAAAACTAAATTTTACCTAGCGCGGACCCGGCATTTGACTTTTTTTTAAACGTAGAATTTTCTAACAGCCTCCTTGGCACTGTTGGTTGGACGCCGGCTGTAAAACGAGAGGCCGCGGGTTCGGTCCCCGCACGAAACAAAATATTTTTGTGTGAATAACAGGTATTTGATTCAGATCTGGGTGTTTGAGAGACCGGAAAAGTCTCCCGTAGTTCCTGATACCCACGACACAAGACTCGATCTTAGTGTAAGGTAAGGACTATGTATGTGGCTGTTGGGTGTATTTATATTTATTGGGAATGTTTAGGAACTTTCCCTAAAATCCTTAAATATAAACCAATAAACATATTATATATGTACATCAATCGACAAATAAGTACTTACTATTGAGTATGAAACCTTTGCACAACCAAAAGGTTGTTGAAGATCGCAAGCAAACAGTACGGCGGTGCTTCCTAATTAGTATATTGTGATTTCACGTTATCTCATGTTATCACTCTCAGATAATAGTCGTGCGAATGACGAAGTGCTGAGAGAAACATTTAAAGGCATCTATTAGTACACCATTGCTTGCCGGCGAGCAGCAAACACTTTTATGTTCACAAAAGACTTTAAATTCACAAAATTACTTTTAAAAGACGGTGATGTGCTAGTGTACAGTAAATGTAGTGATTTTCAGTGGATTTATGTGCAAAATCTGGTGTAACTATGTGTGTGACGTCAACAAAATGGCGCCTATTTGCAGCATTTATTTGTAGGCAATATTAATTCTTGTTTGGTTGTGACATAATACCTTGGAATACTTTGAAGGTTTGTATATTTTGTGCATTCTCCATACGTGTTTTAGTTTCTGTTGGGTTTTTATGCAATATATTTTTTGGTGTATGTTAACTTTACGTTTATTCCATACGATATTGATCCTACTATAAAAGTAAAGCTGTATGAAATAAACCTATTTGTAATTTCAATATCGTCTATTTAGCTTCTGAAATTTATTATTATTATGGATTTATTATACAGCGACCTGTTACAAGCAGCCTGCATCTAACGACTATCTGTCATTGTTGGTAATTCGAATTAGACTTCATATACCCGTCAAAATTCTTGGGAACCTCTTTAATACGAAGGTTTTCGTGAAATATTTTCCTCAACCGATATTTAACTATCTCTAAATACAAAGGTAAACAGAAAAAGTGGAGGTTCGCATATGCTCTTATTTGTATGACAGTTTTAAGGGGAGAAAATTGGAGTGTTTGTTAATAACTAGGAAAAATAGTTATGTTTTTTTAAGAAAACGGGAAAATTACTATCTTCTCTTGTAGTATACGTTAAATTGAAGTTTAATTAGGCAAGATGGTTCTAACTAAAACCAACAGATTTGGTTTAATGATTGAGGACTTCTGCACAGCGTTCACTCTCTTTCAAAAAGTGTTTCACAGACATCATGTACCGTTGATTTTGACCAGACAGGAATAACAATTCACATGTTCCGTAGACCAAGTGTAAATATTACTAATTTCAGTTTATTGTCTCCTAACCGTAAATCTGAATATGCTGGCATAAATATGTCTATGACGTCAGTTGCTTATACTGACAAAATCATTTCGTCACTTGATACTATAAAAACAATTTTCGATGTTGGGGTTGGAATACTAAACTTTTTTATTGTGTTTTTTTTGCGCCCGTGTCTTCACTTACCGGCTTTGCGGAAGACCAGTCTTGGTTTTATTACCAGCACATGCTGAGCATGAGCCATTTTGTGACAAGCACTATTATATTAGTACTATATAAGTTGAATTTAATATAAGCATAGCTGAAAACCATTGCTTGTAACAAATAAATGTTTCTTTCTTTCTCTCAACGCAAGCCTGCTACAGGCTCGCTTGGCAATCTAATGACTAAGCCCTCTCTTTGGGGAACCCTTTTATAAGCTAGTTGTTACACATTCTCTTTAACTGTTGTCTGTTCAACATACAAAAAACCTGATTTTCTTTAGACCCCATCAGTTGTACGTTAGACAAAATGAGGACAAATGAGGCCTAATACTATAAAGGGTATGCGACTTACCATCGGATGCAAAGCAGTCACTGCCTGGAATGAAAAGAAAAACACTTGCAGCCAATATTGATATATCATTATATTTGTGCTATTAACTACGATAAATAGCTATTAATATCAACACCTACAATCTTACTACGACTGGCATAAAGAAAATGCTATTTTATTTTGGAGTTTTTACGAAATATTACTATAGTTCTACGTACAACTTATTCTCCTAAATTAGCGAGATCATGCTCTATCTGAACATTACATTTACTATTAAAACGATCCCATCACTATACGACGTTATTGCAAAAACAGCAGTGATTAAAGAGTTTGTTGGATCTATCTAAATATTAGGACGACTTCTAAGAATAATTGGAATTCTGATTTAAGTAACCTCATCAGTACACTCGCGTTTCTCCTACTACCAGTTATGTCTTTCAATCCTGGACTAGAGTATTTTCAGTCTATGAAAATGCGTTAAATCAATTGATCACCGAATAATTTAACAACTGCAACATATTCGCATACATATTAATTTTATCGTCTTTGTAAACGAATATAATTCCCTAAACTAGTCCTTTTTCTCCCCTCAGATATTCCATATCAAGAGATTTTCATATTTGCATAATTAAGTAATATGTCACTGAATAACAATTATTGTAAAACCAATACAAAAAGCTCTTACCGTCTCACGTTAAGATTTAAAATACTGCATCAATAATTTAGTGCTAATTCCGTAGTATGATCTTATGATAGTGTGAAATCATGAAGATTGGATAATTGACAAGCAGCGGTCGCCAACAGTAGATGTAGAAGTTCACGGGAAATTCACGGGTAAATAACGTGCGTTATGATTGACTATAATATATTCCAAAAAATCGTCATAGTACGATATTGACATTGGTTTTCATACTGTTGTATAAGATCGATTTGTACGTTTTCTATTGAAATTGTAATCGTTCTGACGCTCGCGGTGAAATCGCTAACAGCTTGTTCAAAGAATTAAATGGTGCTAAATTGCTAATACATGTTGTGGACGCAAATATTTCCAAGAGTATACTGTCTACTTGATTGAAGTGTTTTCGAACTATTATGTCCGTATAGTAATTCGGATCTTTATAGACTTTTCGGCTCAGACACCCACTAATAACCAGAAACGTTTAATGTCAATTAAATCGTTCCTTAGTATAGATTCTCTTTGTAAAATCTACACTAAGTAATGATTTAATTGACATTTAACGTCTCTGAGTGCGGCCATTTGAGACACTAGCTTGTCTTTTATTCCCATCCTTACCAAAGTTAAAATAAATAAAAATGAGATTTTGGAAACAAATAATTGGGCAATTCCCTCCACAGCAGAAAAGTTGACGAAATATTGAATAATGCATGCAAGCTGTTTTTGATCACTTAATAAAAAGCAGAAATCATTAAAAAGAAAAAGGAAACCAATGTTAATTACCAAATTGGTTGTTACCAAAATATCCGCCCCGTGACCACGAAAGCTGTAAAGTAATCGAAACGTCGGGAAGTTAAAAAATGTAAAAATTAAATCATTTCGCGATAAAATCCGTAAAATATAGTTTTATTTCAATGTGTAACATTCGCGTAAGTCTAAGAAACCATTACCAAATTGGTTGTTGCATTTGGTCAGGGGCATTGCAAAAGTCAGTCAGTAACTATCTCCTCGCCAAAATAGACATTAAAATCATATCATGTCAAGTAAATAACAAGCCTTAAATCTATACTATCAGAGGCTTAAACAGTTTACCTAAGACACGTCATTAAGATTTATACTCCAGTCTTATCAGTGTGCTCTACTGCGTCGAGATTAACTATGTTTTGATCAGTTGCTATCATGTTTTCAAAATTAATGTATCCATAAAATGTTCTTAGATTGCATAATAAAATGATAAAGTAGACGTATCGTTTTCCTTAGTTGTTCTAGGGACCGTTGTTGATGCATAACAACGAAGTTCAAGGTCAGAATTTTTATGTACTATAACTATAAAATGATGATTGGTAAGTGCAGTCCAATCGTAATAATTGTCTATCTACGGCACGAGGTTATCTCCTACCAGTAGTCTTAAACCTGCATGAAACCCGGAATACACAGGCTGAGCCCAAATCGCGCGGCATTTGCGTAACTAGTAACTACGTAGTTGATCCATAATGAACTGGCCTGGCATAGTTCTACTCGAGATATCAATGAATGCTATGTTTCATCGAATAGTACGTTTATCGAATATTTTATGCATAAATAGCCATCACCATGTCAAGTATGGTCTCTGTTTAATAGTGGTTTGAACAACAAGAGTCCCGTATTACAACATGTCGATAATAATCGACCGTCAGTGCGTCATCAAGTCCTGTCCAAATAAAAAAATAGTTGGTATGTATAAGGAGTCCTCCCCTTTTAAAGCACAGTAAAAAAAATGTCTGAAAGAGTTTCGCATCGGTCGCGACGTTCAACCGAAAGAAGTGCTCACTCCTGAAGCTAGCTGAAGCGCTTGATCTGAGGGGGCTTTGGAGTTACCGCAATTTGCAGATTATAGAAATTGCAGCAAAACTTGGGCTCTGTAAAAGTAGTTTATCGTGCAATTCATAAACGTCATGGTATAAAACAAAATGATCACTCGTAACTTCTTTCGTGCGGGGCAGAAGTGAGTGCGCTGCGTTTCCGAGTTTTTGGATCGTTTTGGAGTTAACCCAAATAATTTTATTGAAGGACTGGTGAATGGTGATAAAATTATCTTGTATGATGATCCAAAACGCAAGCGGAAGTAAATGAAGTGGCGTTATTACGGTGAAAAGCCAGCCCAAAGGCAAGTCCTATTAAAAAATCATCTGCACAATTATTTGGGATTTTCTTATTGTTTTGATAGTACAGTTAAAGGAATGCAACACAGTCGTAAACAGAGAATATTATACTTCATTATTAAATAAATTTCGTGACGACATTATAAGAGGTAGACCGTCTAAAAGTGTCCTGTCGCTTCACGAAAATGCCCCCATTCACAGCGCCGGTGGAAGAGTGTTGTTTGTCAATGCAGGCTCATCGAACTAGAACATCCACTTTGCAGTCCCGTCACTACCCTATTAAATTATTAGTTATCTCCAAATTTTACACGTGATTTACGGGGAGCAACAACGTTTTCAACGTGTACTTTAGTCGTAACTCGGGCCGATTTAAATAACTTACTATCGACAAAAATCTTATGCTCGAAGTTCAACATTTAGATATTTCCGTTTTTGCAGAAAAGTTGTTCTTTTAATCGTGGTATTTAATGTCTAAAACCAGTTGCAATCAACCCATCTCTAGGTTATATCAATCATTTGGCGCTTGTCAAGCAAGCCTCAGAACATTGCATATTGAATAACGGGGATCGCGGAGGCTATAAAGCCTCTGCAATGCTGACATTGTGCCTCGCTTAATTAATAATACATGCAGAAAATATTATAAACTTAGTTCATTAATTGAAAATTAAGTTTACTCAAAATATACCACACGATAAAATAATATCTGAAACGGTTTCCAATTTACTAACATATTCTCTTGTCCATTCCAGATAGGTAAACTGAAACCAAGAAATGCTCCTGGCGCGGTATCTCTGGCTGCTGCTATGTTACGCACAGTATGCTCGAGGCAATCTCATCCAGTTCTACGAGGAACTCTCCAACGAGTTCCTGTATCCGCAGGAGAAGACCGAGGAACTACCCGTGGAGCTGGGCCAGGACAGGGAGTCCGGGTGCTACTGCAGAGCTAGCCGTAACTTGAGAGTGGTCGTTTGTTTTGGAAACTACGAGTGTAGGAAATTTCCGAGGGTTAGTTCCATAAAGTTTAGTCTACCATAGATTGATAGCTTCTACTTTTCTTTTAGGGTTGCATTTAAAAAATATTTTTTAAAATAAAATAAAACTGACTTAAAAAAATCTAAGAAATAATACCAATTTCATTATGCTTATTGTAAACGTTGATTAATTTACATACTGACTTGACAAGCCAACAAATCATAATATACGCGTAAAATCTGTGCGTTACATATTGACAGCGGGCCGCCAAGTGCCAAACGTGTAGGACCTAATATGCCTTTGTCTTAACTTAAGTTTCACCTTAGGGTCACCTAGCACAAAGTAATGAGGTAACAAATATAAAAGAAAACATACAGTCGTATTGAGAACCTCATCTTTTTTTTTAAGCGGTTAAAAATTTCTCAGTGAAATATGGATGATCTGGTCGCCCGTTTTGATAACGCTACTTATCCTCTATATTGCAATAGTAAATAAGAACATTATTAATAACACATACATTCATAAACTCACGCCTTTTTCTCAGAATGGGGAAGGCAGAGGTGCAACCAGGAACCTACGTTTCACCTTATATTTTCCGTCCCACGATGTGATAGGCGGCGAGTCTATCGCTATATCGGCCACAAACTCCTGACCCCTACAATAATAGAGATCCTTATTCTTATAACACAGTAAATTATAAAAGTCATATTTCCTGACCAGCAATTTGTCAAGGATCTTAAATATAATATTTTTAAAACCTCATACTGATCTCATAATTTTGATGTTTCTAGGTCCGCGTTCGCAGCGAGTTTCTCAAAGTGCGAACAACCGTCATAGAAGAGATACTCAAAGGCGAGCTGGATTACCTCTACTACCTCCGAGTCCTGGAGATCGAAGCCAACCACCAGCTCAAACACATCGACCCCGGCGCCTTCCGGAACCTAACTAACTTGCAGCAACTATCGATATCATACAACACCTACCTTCACACAATCCCTGAATACATATTCGAGGGTCTCGTAAACCTTCGCAATTTAACCTTAGTTAATAACGGATTCCGACACATAAAACAATTAACGCCAGCTTTCAAGCCAAGCATGCTACCATCATTGAGAGGACTTGATCTATCCGAAAATGGTTTCGAAATCATCCCAGAAGATACTTTCTACCCCCTTGAAGGAACCAGTCTGATGAAACTTGACATCAGTTTGTGTAGACTAGATTTTATCCATCCGAACAGTTTACTTCCCTTAAGAAATTTACAAGAGTTATTCTTAGGAGAAAACGATTTAAATTCATCGATGATAGGCGATTTTTTGCTGAAATTACAAGATAATCGAATCAATCTAGTACACCTGGATCTATCAGGGATGGGTTTCAGAAAACAACCGCCAAGTCATCTCATGGAAATAATTGCTACGACAACTATAAAACGGTTAATATTGGCTCAGAATCAATTTGAATACATTGGTGACAATTCCTTTCCTCGCATGGTGAATATAGAACTTTTGGATTTAAGAAAAGTATTGGTAATTAGCATAAGTTCACAAGCTTTCAATCCCCACAAGTTTCCTAATCTAAAAGTTTTATTGCTAAGCGGTAACAACCTCCCTGGAATACACAAAACGCCAATGTCAGACCAACTGCTTCTTTTAGATTTATCGGACAACAAAGGCAGTCCAGCAAATCCAATGTACTATGAAATAGATAGAGATACTTTCATACAATCCAAGGAATTGAGAATTCTCAACCTTGCTTACAATAGAATAAGGGCCATTTATGACTATTCCTTTAGAGGCTTGGACAATCTTCAAATACTAAGCATGGAAAATGGAACAATATATCACATAGGCAGTGGCAGCTTTAAGCCGTTGAAGCATCTTCAAATGTTGAATTTAGCTAATAATCCATTAGAAGCTAACGAAAATCTCACCTGTAATAAGTTTGAAGGACTTAACGAATTGAAAGTTTTGATATTACAAAACTGCGGCATCAAACGTTTCTACGAAGATGAAAATATTTTTGAAATGATGCCCAACCTGACACACTTAATACTCAGAAACAACCAGTTGTATTATATCACTGACGAAACTATAAAGCCATTAAAATTCCTGCAAGTCCTAGACTTGAGTGAAAATCTTTTAATATCGTGGTGGAAACCATTATTTTTGGCTTCTAGCGTGAAACCAATTAAATTATATCTAACAAATAACAAAATATCACACTTCTCCTTAAGCATGATTCAGGATATTAGTTATTTGTTGGAAAACAGAGGAAATGTAACTGTGAAAATTGATCTCATGGATAATATTTTTATCTGCGACTGCAGCGCTATGTATCAGACGTACCGTTGGTTACAAGTAAACGGGACAGCACTTCTTAGGCGATATTTCTACAGCTCCAACTTCCAATGTAGTAGCCCTGACCTATGGGAGGACAGAAGAGTTGCAGACTATTTATCATCAATCAAAACTTTGCATTGTCTAATGTACGAAAAAATCACCAACGTAATGGTGTTGGTGTGGACAGCACCTTCCTTAGTCACAATAGGTTTAGTTCTAATGATAATAGCTATCACATTCAAATACAGAATGTACTTGCGATACTGGCTGTTTCTCGCAAAAATTGCCTTAGGAAGAAATTTCAAAAAGACTCCACAAAAATCTGAAGCAAAATCATACAAGTATGACGCTTTTGTCTCATACTGCAACGAAGACAGAGAATTTGTTATAGACATGATAAATCAACTCGAGACTCTACCGCCATATCTTAAGCTCTGTGTTTATGAAAGGGACTTCGAAATCGGTTCCTTCATTTCCGAATCTGTCATGAGTAGTATTAATGAGAGTAAATATGTTATTTTAATAATAAGCAATCATTTTGCCAAGTCCCAGTGGTGTCGTTGGGAGACTCAGTTGGCAGAGTACCACAGAATTTTCTTAGAAGACGGAACATCATATGACCCTTTAGTATTAATAAGAATAGGAGAAGTACAAAGTAAATATTTAACAACTACGTTGAAATATTTGTTGAAAACGAAAATATATCACACGTGGGACGAAAATAACCAGGAAGAATTTTGGAGGAAACTAAGAAATGTCCTGATCAAAAAAGTGTGACTCATTTTTTGAATATACTGTGTTTTGTTATTCCACTACTGGCATTTATTTTCTTTTATCTTAGTAACATAAATGACGAGACTAGCAGGTCGCTCAGCTGATGGTTAGCATCACGCCTGCCAATCACTAGGAGTAACACTACACTAAACTTTTTATTACTAATAACTGCATATCACTGCACTGCGCTCGTCACCCAGAGATTAGATGTTACGTAACTTATTTTTACTTGATCAGATTTCTATTTAAGTACCCCTTTTATAGTAACGAATGGTACCCAGCGTTCCGTTAGATGGAGAGTGATCAATATCGGTGAAGAAGATTCACAGCATTAGAGGAATTATAAATGCATTCTCAGCTTTTAAGGAACACGTAGGCTTATACTAGAAGTTATCTTAGTCATACCAATTACCAATGAAATAAAACCCTTGTAAATTAACGTATATTACGGTTACTGCCACTATTAAAATATATGTCACTGCAATAGCCAATCAATTACCATAAGTTACGCTCAGTCGTAACTTCGAGTAATAAATGTGTTAATAATATCATTCATAAATAAGACTGGAATTATTCTATATGCAAATTTAATTTTGTTAGAGCTTATAATATTTTATTTTGTGTTATTTATATTTTTTTATTTTAATTTTTTTTTTGTTTTCTTCATATCTGGAGAATAGAACTCCTCAAAATAGAGTAGGATTCCAATGGTTCTTTTTGAATTAGGTTCAGTATAAAAGTTAAGATACACTGGGGAGAGAAGAAGGGGTAGGGGCGAGGGGAGGTGAGAAAATTAATATAGATACTTATATTCAATATTTTTGGTAGCATTCAACCGATTTTTGTATTTTTTTTTTTCACTGGAAAGAACGTACTGACAGGTTGATCCCACGAATAAATCATGAAGATATAATGATTATCTTCGGACCGGGAGAACATAAGTCCTCAAATTCAAACAGGAATCCAACAATACTTTTTTGAAGGTAAAATCTTAATATAAAAGTGCACTTAAATATACAGGGTATATCAAGACCGCGACCGAAAACGAAGCCAGGTGATAGTTTTAGCGGCTAAAGACACAATGCAACTAAAAATTTTGCAAAATAAGCGACGGATTTTTTTTTATAATTTTTTAAAAATCATCGTTTTTGAGGGGTAAATACCTAGTTTTTGCAAAAATAGTAATTTAAACCCTTACGTACCATTGAGTGTTTAAAAATTAAGCGATGTACGTCATTATTTCAGAAATACTATGTTTAATCACTCAAATACGACGATATGTAAAAAATTACAAAAAAAATGTCGATTTTTTTTGTAAAATTTTTACTTGCATTGTGTTTTTTTATCACTAATACTACCTCCTGGCTTCGTTTTCGGTCGCGGTCTTGATATACCCTGTATAACACTAAAAAGTATAAAAAAATAGTAGAAAATAAAAACCGACTTAAAAAAAATCCACTAGAAAGACTCTTTCATTGCACTTGTAAACGGTGATAAATGTACGTATTCACGCGTAACATATTGAAAGCGAGTCCCAATATTAACATTAAAAATATAATCACTAATATAAGGCATAATTAGGTCCTACATGTTTGGCACTTGGCTGCCCGCCGTCAATATGTTACGCACAGATGATTAGATTATATTGTTTGAGATCTTTACATCAGTTTATGTTCGGGATTATGAAAACGATCTAAATGGTTTTCAAACGACTAGAGATACTTACACAAATTCCCGTGTCATGCGACACCCCTTTTGCTTTTTTACAACTAATAATGATGTCGACCCTTTTTTATTACAAGGAAACCAGGGTTTACTTGTGAGTTCTCTGTAAAGAAAAAACGGAAGAATTTAAAGTTACTAATTATAATCAACAGCGTAGTGTACCTATTCAATTCCAACCTAATTTCTAAAACAAGACATGTGATTTAATATCGCTGTATAAACAACAAGTATCAAAAGCATTGTGCAGACTTCACGTGAGGGATAAATAGACGAAGATGTTTAAGATCTAAAGCTTCGACCCAGTTAGCGTTGTGGTTACTGTAGACAAACCACACAGACAAACCGTCTCCCAAGCTCCGTCATTGATATTCAACAACCTCAAGCTGTCATAACAAGTTGCCAACACAATGGCAGCTGGACCGCCGACGCTGGCAACACCGACATTTGAGAATGTATGGTGCTTGTCAATGACATGTTTGCATAAAACACTAATCCAGTTTCAATAGTATGAGCGGTAAACGACAGCTTGGCTATTTTGTATTACTTGAAGCTATATTATAAATATGTATACATGCCTTTCTACTTCCTAGGTAGATTGTTTTGACCAACAACAAGATCATTTCTGTTTGCAGCAGTGTTTTACAATACAAAGGTGCAGTTTATATTGATTTGAAAATCTCCGCGAGGCAGTTGGCTCAGAAGCTGGCTGTGAAACAAAAGGTCATGGATTCAATCCCCATTGTGTAGGTGATAGGTACACATATATTTGTTTCGAATCTAGGTGTTGTAAGACCAAAAAGTCTCTCATAGTGTCTGATACGAGAGAAGACTTGGTATTTTGCTATGATGTGAGAAATGTGTGTGTGACTGGAGTTAAAAATTATATAAACGGACATCGCTTTCATCACCTACAACATAAAATGTTAAGTTCGACGCACATGGTAATTACTGTGCCAAAATAAAATAAGGCGTATGCTGCTTAAGAAAGTGCCAATACGTCTGCCAAAGCAAATATATAAAATATGAAAGTGCATCACAAATAATTATCAGTTTGCAGTGAGGTTTCTCCGCACTTTCTACGCGGTCGAGAAGGCTTAAGGAAAATTGTAATTGGCGCCAGGGCGGTGGACGGCCTTTCACACATTTTTTTTCGTAGTTGCAAAGTACGAGTATGTGAATATGTCTTATTTTTATATACAGGAGACGATAAATATACCCGTATTATTTAAACTTAATAATTGTTACAATATTTTTCCTTTGGTTCTTCTTTTCTACATTACGTACACCTAAAACACCTAGTGCTGATCGAAAAATCAACAATCAATGTCAATTAGAAATACAACCAAACCCACGCCCGCTCAATTAGACTTTCTAACAGCAACAGTAGGCGGGGCTATTAAAAATAATATACATTAGCATCTAGTGTCCCCAATATGTCTAGATGCAGTGCCCACAGAAAACTTTTAAGCCATGTACTCATTACGCAACAACTCGGAACCCAATATGAAGACCAGTAAGTTTAACAACTGTCCACAAGTTACTGTTGATTTTTTTCTTAAAGTGAAATTTACCCCTTTCGCCCTATTGTCAATTTTCCTTCTTTTTCTCCTTCGATTTTGAAACACCTACGATCCAAAAGTTGTAAATGTTTATGGGCGATGATAATTATTTAATCTAAGGCGAATCATTCGCTTGTTTGCAGGACTTATGCAATGAAAAACTAGTATAAAACTGATGTCAACGATAAGCAACATCTGCTACATTTTTTATGACTATTCTTGCGCAGTGAATACAAGGCTTTAGGAAAGCGTCTAGCGTGTCCATTGTTTGCTTTGCCCTCTCACGCTCGTGGCCAACTGTTAAATTGATTATTTGCCATCCAACCTGTTGGACAGTATTGAGCAAATATTGGCTCTTGGAAATTAAGTGTAGGCGATATCTCTTGTCCCTATTGACGTATTGTGTGCCAATGTCGACGAGATTTGTAGATTTTTTAAATGAACGGTGATTTTAAAATGTATAGTAGGCATCTGCATTATCAATTAAATTGACAGTATATGATGCAACTGTTCACCTTCAACTACATATGATAAGTTGATAAAGGGCGGGACACCCTACTCCCGGAAAAAATATCCTGAAGTAGGTATAGACCTAGCCGTTCCACCTGAGGGAGTGCTAGGCCTAAGATAAAAAATGATAATGAAAATAGTGAGAATCTGTGTAAATAAGCAAAAGCTATGGGTTGTATGTAAAACACAGAAATTTCCATTTAATTTACCCATTATTAGTTAGAAAGATAGATGTTGAGAGCCTAAAAGATTCTATTGGAAAGAATATCAGATTCGTGTCATCTGCGTGATTTTGTCAACTGGTTTCAAACTGTCGTGTCTACATTAAAAACCTCTTGAACGGCCGGCAATGCATCTATGATTCTCCTAGCGTTGCAGGAGATAACTTTCTAGAAGTGATCGGGTTGTTGGCAAATACCTATAAAAAAGCTAAATGAAGAGGCCTATATCCGCCGACAATTGACAACGCGCGCACATACGCATAAATTGAATTTCTAGAGCACAAGCCGAAAGAAATAGGCCTAATTCTACATTCTTCCATTAAAACATAAATTAAAAGAGCTGGGCCGAAATCTCACGCGGTAGTATTACGCATTCGTACTGCGATGCGAGGAAATTTGAATAAGCTGCGTACGGAATCGTAATCACGACCTCGAGCGCCAAGCTAAGCAACTCTGCACTGGGGTACCTTGTGGCAATTTGACTATACTTGTTACTATGTTTATTATTTCTCGTTGAAAAGTTGAATTTGAGCTAGCCAATTTACGAGTCACGAGGGCTACCACTACAAACCGTCTCTCGGTGACGCGACGCAGGAATGAGTTTGTCTTTCATACTTTTTCGTTGTAAGAAGCAGTCTGATGAAACTAAGAACAAAAAATCTTTTCTATGGAATTTGCATGGCAAATAATGGCGGATTATTGCTATTGCATTCTTTCGGTGTACTTTCTCCTTCTGAGTGCAGCTGTCAACACTTGTCAGTTTTCCTTGTGCGAGTTTGTGATTTTTCCACATTAATTATAAACCATTTTTAGTTAATTTAATACTAAAAGTAGTGTGAAGTGAATACAATTTAGTAATATGTGACTGTTGGGTGTATTCATTTATTTATTATTTATAAAAGGCACCGAAAAGACGGTTTATAATATGTGTTTGTGGAGATCGTGTTAGTCGTAAAAATGAAGAAAAAAGGAAGTTTATGGCTAAAATTCCTTTGAATGAAGCTAGGTAAGCAAATTATCTACATATTATTTACCCCTATGTCGGGGCAGCAGGCTGTATACTGCCCAAATTTGAAAATTTAATTTTGTTTACTAATAGTATTTTTTTTAAGTAGTGATTTATATCCTATGGTTATCGATAACTATGAAAAAATAATTTATTTTTAAAAATATCAACGGTTTTTAGTTATCTCTTTGCCGAACCGTTTCGGCAAGTCATTATTATTTATAATCAACAGTCAAAGTAAAATCACACCAAAAAAATTACATAATTTAAATATTTTTTTTTAATATCTATCTGAGGTGCCTAACGTAGCCTATGCCTATATCTTTGATAAAAAAAACTGTTTTATTCTTTATTGTTTCAGATTCTAGCAGCGGGTATAAGTTGTGCGTAAATAAGATTTCATATAATATGTTCCTATTGAAAAACTACATACTTATGCATGTGGAAACCACTTCGAGACGACATCTTTTAATAGGAAACAAAATCGAGATAAGAACAACTGCCGATAGTAACAAAAAAGCGCAGCAACAAGCCATTGCAAAATAAATTACTTTTTAACAGATTCTTTTCAAACAATATATTTGTTTATACTCAGAGAATTAAAAAATAATAGAACATTTATCAATAGTTGTTTTTATTTAATTTCGGGTCCACATTTAAGCATAGCATTGTATTGACTGTCTCCAATGTGCAATATTGTGCTTGTAATGTGGAGTCTAGTAACCCATAATAATTACATTTTAAAAAATATTAAGGGAGCCTTCATTTAAATTCCGTACATTTTATCGATATCGATAAAAGCAGGCGCACTGCACGCAGTCTAGCACTATTTGCTCTGTTGGGTTGGCAACTTTGACTTTTGACATAATGACAGACGTTACTGCCTAATGTTGGTAATAGAATGCCATGCAAATGGATAAAAATATTTTCTATGGAGTCCCGTCTCTTAACGTAGTGTTTTATATTCTCTTTGGTAAGAAGTAGCTTAATTATTGGTCATGATAAATTGCCATTTAGGTAGAACAGTGAATGGCAAACAATAATCTCTCACTATCTTACACATTATGCGCGCATGCACAGTCGCGACTCTATGCTTAATTTAAAACTCTACCTTAATAGAAGAGAGAGATCACGTACATCGGCAATCTGTTTAACAACACCATCTGACAAAGACGCGTATTGGCACTTCTAAATAGAATATGTACATAATTTCATTTTGAATGAAACGATATAATTATTTTAACAAATGGTAACCACCATGAGAAATTACTCGTTGCTAGAAAACCTTGTTATGATTTCTACGCCACAGTAGGTCTGTCTTCGCTTAGACCACTCATTATTTATCACTTTCAAGTGAGAAAATTTACTCCGACGGATCCACTTTACTAGTTAGCAGTACTACTGACACAACTGACATATTAGAAACATTTTCCATACAAAAACGACAGTTTAATCACCAGCTACCACACTAACAGCTATTTAGAAAGACACAACTAACTACAAAAGTACGAAAATAATAATTATCATTTGTGAGACCGCTGTTAAATGCATAAGATCCATTTCCCGCAACTTGGTGCAATTAACGCAAACAAATGAATACACAACAAGAGCGCGTAATTAACACAATTAGGCGCGCCTTTCGATTTTACCAGACAGGTCGTTCTGCACCGGGCGCCATTGTTTTGGCGCGGGAGAAAACACCATCTTCATTCAAGATATCGTCGCTGTATAACGGTTCTGCGCACGCGCAGTCCCCTTCTCTCGTTCTAACAAGTTTGTTATAAGCAATGCAAGAAAGGGACAGAATTCCGCGGCGGCCGGCAAGCGATTACTCGACTGACCTACTCAAACAAACACACTCTTTCTTGCCACCGAATGGAACCTAATTTTTATCGCATGTGAATTTGCAATGTAACGCAACCGCATGTTAAAAGCGTGAAATAACAGAAATTATGATGATTGATGATTGGGCGGAACTGATCGTTTACGGTCACTGTTGATCACTGATGACTGAATCATTTGCTCGAACCACACTTGGCTATCTTGATTGTTTATCGAAGATTATAAATGAGCCAAATGGCCTCATATGAAATTATACACAGATGTGATTTGTTTAACTCGTTAAATTTATTATGGGCTGGCTGACCATTATATTTGCATATTTATATAAATACCACACGTTTTATAATTATTCCTGTCACGATAAGATCATCTTGTATCGAGTCTATATATAATATGATTGTGAATGGAGTTCTGTTTCAGAACGAAGAAATTTGAAAGTCATATAATGATCATCATAATCCATTGCTAACACAGATTGCTAATCATTACCGCAGCATTTACGCACACATTACCAAATCCACCTGTTGTAAGATGTCTATCAGATATCGAAAACACCTATACTCCAAAAGTAGATGTGGCAATAGCAGCAACAAATGCTCATAACAAAACACATCAAAACATAATAAGAATCGCGATCAACACTATTACAGAATCACCGTGAGACGAGAGGGGTAATCTTGTTTGAGACGTCAAACGTGTACGCGCGAAATCCGCTCGCGATCGCAGCGGTAACTTTTCCTTTAGGGTCCACCGTCCCCCAGATCAGCCAGTCCTTGACACTGACGTCTGTCAGCAGTCGTGCCGCGACCGTGGCAGAGGACGGACGCATCACGATGCTCCAACACGCGTACACAGTGAAAGTTCGTTAATCCACGAAATGCTCTACTCAATTGCCTTTCTTTTTGTGGTGAGTGTTGTGTATATATGGTGTATTTAATTGTGTTTGAGGATGAAGGTATTGTATGAACATCTAGTTATAGATCAAGTTTTGTTAGAGCTTATGCGTAAAGAGGTTCGTGTGTCAGTAGGTCATGTAGTCTAGTCGCTGATGAGTTAATGTTTAACATGAGATTTGAATCTGCAGGGGAACATGTGTGAACATGATTTTTATTTACTTGTGTTATTGATATGAAGTTGTCTTATTTTATTCGAAAAGACAGGTTCTTCAACTTATGACTCGAAATTGATGATGATGAAAAATATCAATAATAATGTATTTTTATAATAAAAAGGCGTATTCGCATATTTGCTATCCAAAACAACTTTCGTGCCATTCCCTATAAGACTTTCTCCAACCATTCAAGTATTGCCAAGTAGTGTTTGTTGTGAACAAATATGTAATTTGCTTTAAAGTAAAATCACAGTGAAAGTAAAAGTTATATTTAATTAAGGTGATAAGAAAAGAACAACCTAGTCTATTACAAAATGTGGTGGGACCAAAATGCAAATCAATGTATCTAAATGAATATTAGAAAAATGAGATAACAATGCAATTATAAATGATATCGCGATTCTTCGGTGTACAGCAAAAAGTACGTAAAATGGCGCTTAAGAACGAGGAGTAATTAGTGCTACGAAAGGGGGCAAAAGTAATGACATGATATCAAAAGGTGGTCCGAATCTTGAGAATCCCATTATCAAGAATGTAGTCATAGAAAAAATAAAGTATTTACACGGGATTAAAATCAACAAAATAATAAAAATAAACAGACTGAAGAATCACTCAAATAGACATGAATCCTTTAAAAGCTACGTGTTTTAAGTCGTGGGTGTCAGAAACTACAAAGTTGGACACTACAACAGCAGGACTAAAACAAATATTATAAATGACTCAAATATTTTTCTTAGTGCGGGGTTCGAACTGGAATCTCGTCTACCTTAAAGACGTTTCCTATGGCTAAACGTACCTGTCGAATAATAAAATAAGTCATCGTTAATGTTTGTTTAAAACAATGCAGGTTAGTGAACCTTGTAATTAGTAATTAGATACAATGGATGATATGTCCGGGTTTATAAAACTATGCGTATCCGTGATCCGGAATTGCATCCGGGGTTACAAAACATAAAGCTAACATTATGCAATACCATGTTCGATAGTTTATACTTATCAATATTAAAATATGACTTTCTTTCAATATAGAGAATATATATAATGAGTTTAATGCTCTCAACATCAGCTAGAGTTATCTTCTACATTATCGTACTTCCATTCAATGTAACAATGTACAGAAGGTAACTATATGATGAGGATAATAAAAATTGCGAGGATTCCACAGCAAGAAAACATAAAGACTCAAATATTAAGTAATTGCACACTTATCTCAGTTCGAGGTTGTAATCGGGTATATCTACATTGATCACAGGACCAGACTTACCGGAAGCATACCGGGCTGAAAGGATAGTAACACTAGCACATACCTTCCGGTCGCTTCGAAGATGCCGGAAAAGGAGCTTATCTAACTTAGTATATTTAAATAAGTAGCGATGACCACACGTGCAGTAATTAGTAAAACTATTAAAACAAGGAATGTGTGGAAACGTTCTTAATTGCTTCAGTGAAAAGTTGATAAAATTCTTCAAAGAATAATATTTCAAAAATTGACTGAACGGATAGAAAACTATAATGATTGGTATGTTAGATAAACCCATCCAGCATTATATACCTAAATTACAAAGTAGGGGCAACGAAGTCTTAGAACTCGACTTAAAAATAGCCGGCTTGATAACGTCAATGAATATATGAGAGTTAATGATCATAGAATGAGGGTGGGTGGTCAAGAGAAATGGAGAAAATTCAGTAACACAGGAGAAACTGGCACCTGCTTGGATAATGTCAAATAGAACAATGAACGACAACAGCCAATAGACAAATGCCTGTGACACCAGAAACAAAGGTCAGCTCCGGAGTACTCTAATCCGGAAAAATAGACCCTAAGCTACCTAAATACCTGATAAAAATAATCTTATAAAAAAACAGCAGTCAACCGGATATCCAGCAGTTGTGAGAAGCTAGTCATGGGATCGATCATAATACCAAAGCAAACGTTCGTGCAGCCATCAAATAACATAGGTTTGTGTTGTTAGGCAAGACAGAATAGTTCCTCATATCCGTATGTTACAATAAAATTAGGACTCTAGGTTCCATTTTTTTTTTCACACTAAATAGGCTTCCATTTCACCATCAGCCTCATGATAAGCTATAATCAGTTGTAAGATGAAGGATACCTGCCAGAAAACACTGATTCTACCTAACTACTTATTAATTAACAATAATTATACTGGTGCAAAATAACGTAAAAGTAACGTATGGAGGGCATGCGTACCTCTCGTATGTGCGATTGTGACGTCGCGTGGGAAGGCGGCCGCATCGCCCGATTCCATTGAACTACACTTACATACGTGGACTAGTTATGCTCTTCAAGTTAACTTTATCCCATATTTACACAGGAAAGATGTTAGAAAAAGATTTATGTTTTCGAACCACTAGAATAACGTTACCGGAACACTGTCTCTAAGATAGTCCAGTGTCCAAACTTCATACCCGCTACTGCTACTTCTGTGATATGGGATCAACAGCAACATATATCTGGGCGACTCCAACTACTGAAGCTCAGCATGGGTCTTAAGATTTCTATCTTGTTATTAACCCACAAAGAAGTTAATCTTTACGTTAGTCTTTTCAAGAAATTGTCTTGTCCAAGGCGAATTATATTTTCAATTCGAAAAACTCAGACATAAATTTCCTGACCTAGTCATCGACCTCGGATTCTTTCTAGATTGTCACTTCATCAATCACGAATATACGTAAACAGGTTACTACATTTTAAAAATAAACAATTAACATGACTTCAAAATGTTAACCCAACAATTGAGTGCAAATTGTATTAGTACATTACTCTGCTAATCAGTTTAATTGTTCTAATTCTATTTTAAATAACATATAAAATTACTTAAATGAAAATAACGAGTGAATCATTTCAAATTAACAATGTTTATCACTACAAACATTCGCTTAATTAAAATTCATTATGAAGTAATTCAGACTCTATCATCTGCGTTGAATTATTCCACTGCTGCATAGTGCATTAAGATTTTAGCTTAAATTTAGATACAAAGAAATATTTGGTAAAGCGTTGTGGAAATTCTGGGTCATTTTAGCAAAACATATTATAGGAGCAAATATACAGGGCAGAATAGTTCTGTGTCTAATATTTCTGGGACCTCCTGGCTCGGCCTTTTTTAAGGGAAAAATACCTGGAAAGCATAAAATGTGTACCTAATACCTATATATTGTATCCCACAAGCCATAGTATGAAGTTAGGAGTGTCAAGGATTATTTCTTCATCATAGCTACAACACCTTTCTGACCGGTGCTATAGGTCTCCAACTATCTAGAGAGCCGGGGCATGAAGTGAGGGGAGGTGTGCAGTGACAGCTATCATGCAAAGACCAAGAGAGATAGAGAATTTACGATTTTCATGTAATACAACGCTTGGTGTTGCATGACTAAAACCATTACCCAATATTAGGGGAGATCTCGAAGTAATATTTAAAAAAAAGCGTTAATTGTTTACTAGGTAGATTTTAGTGGCGGTGCCCACGTACTTGAAACTGATAACTCGGTAAAAGTGTCTTTCTAAATATGAGATTTTCGACGAAGATACCTCAACACCTCCCTATTAATATTTAATGATATTGTATTGTATATTTAGTAAAAAAAACAAGGCAATAATAATACTCGATACTTTATTGTCCAATAAATATAAGATATAATATATTTTGAATTGAATATTCCAAATTAATCCTGATTATAAAATTATGTTTCATTTCATTTTTGGTGGAGGTAGAGGCAGAGGTTAGTAGAGAGAGCTACTTTTTTTTATCATATTTTTGTTAACCAGTGTAGAGCTCTTGCTACTTTAAGAGGATTCTCATCTATTACGAACAGATGTCATGATTATCCGTTTCGTGCAGTGTCTGCTTATATTGGAAGCTGTAAAAATATATCATATAACAATCATGACTTATCTGTATGTATTGTTTACACAAAAAAAAAAAAAAACATATTTATTGGGCGCGGCCCATATGGAAAATTTAGGTGTTTACTGTTGGCAACAATAATAATACGTAAATATATGATATTTATTACAGGATCTTTTTATATTCAATTTATCACGAATACCACGGGTTGGTATTGGGCCGATACAAACAAAAATACCAATAGCATGCTTTCTCTAAGTAAAATGAATCAAAATACTCGTTAATTGGAATGAAAAGGAAGTTCTGTATTATTTTGCAGGCTGATGCTTTTATAATCATTTAATCTTTGATGTTGTTGCTGATATAAATACATATCCACATTATACACTTCACTTGATATTATTATTATAACTTTAAATACTTAAAACATGCGAAAATAAAATAATTCATTTACGACGATGTGTCAAACGTCATGATTGTTTACAAAATATTTGCAATGACATCGCACTGACATCACACGAACACGAAGGATGGACATAGCGATATTTCTATCATAAAGAGATGCTCTCTATCTTTTTCCACTGTGTTGATTTATACGTCTGCTTGTGGAAACAAAACATTTACCGGGCTATTGACAGTTCCCCTGCACGGTGCAGACCTGGAATGTAAGGCCCTCTAGATAGTTGGAGGGCTATAATATTTATTACCGATTGAACAGATCTTATAAGTCTGCTTGGATAAAGAACATTTTGATTTTCCCCATAAAATAGACAACGGCTCGACTTTCCCTGTCATTGTAGAAGTCCACGAAGGGCTGAGACCGTTTCCATCAAGCAGGACGTTCTACTCACTCATCTACCCAAGACAACAATGAAAACTATCATAACAATAGCCTTGTAAACAGAAAACTGGAAAAGCGTATGACATAATAATATCACGAGCAGTGCGTCTGATCGAACGCAGCTAGACCTAGTTCCCGGCGGCGAAAGTTTGAGTCCGAACGTGATTTCACCGGCACTGTGCCCACACCGACGTCCGACACTAACCCCGTTTCTCACTCTATATAAGTCTGTTAATTTTATTGTCAGCTTTGTTAATTACAAAAAAGAATACTCCACGTAAATTATAACAAATGGATACGGTTCCATAACACGTCTTCCGAAAAAAGAAGAACAGAACTGGTTTGTTCCATAGACTAGATATCATTTGATAATTATTTTGCATACGGCTCATCAAAATGCATAAGAAATTCTAGTCTGTTAACTTTTTGATACAGACTTTTTTTGTTTGGCAGTATAACAGACGAACAGTAAAATAAAGTAGGTTTTTACACAAGATAATGAGTACGGGGAAGAGACTCGCCGAACCTAGAGGCTCTGTGGGATCTAGGGTTTTAAAGGTTAGTAAACTGAACAGGTCGGATATTTTTAAATGGGAAAATGTATGCGTGAAATAGATTGATAGGTAACATCCGTATGGTTCCAATATTCCCATAGAAATTTGGAAAACTATTGAAGTCAAGGTTATAAATTACGCCTCATAAACTTATCTAATCTATTCTTAAACCGCGTCACTTGCAGAAAATAGTCTTCCACTTTTTTACTAAGGTAACGGTAGATATCACCCCGAGCCAGAGGGTTCATTCAGAATGCTATCATAATATGGCCTCCTATATACCTTTCAAGTTACCAGCTCAAACGAATCTTTAAAAAATGATTGAATCACATGGGGAATCTCATAGGATTCTTATTAAAAATCGACTTAAACGCGGCGAGCCCTGGAGATGATATTTGAATCTTCCTGAATGAATTATATTCATCATAAGCCAAATTATTCTACACTCTATATACAAGTCAAAAGTAGCGACCCGATACCTACCTCAAGACCCCAAAACCAAACCTTTGTCGTAACCCATAAAAAGATAATTGTGGATAGGCAGTATTAAAAATAGGTCCAAAAATCGCAGAACCAATAATACTGACCCAGAAACCAACACTCCCGAAGAATATTTTCCCATACGCCATATGATATGGGACAATTATGCGTTGCTTATATCATGCCATTACACGTACATGGGACACGTGACACGTTGCCGGCCGTGACGTCACGCGCCCAAATAACGTTACTTCACTTTCACTGACTGTAGTGGACGTACATATGTGCACCTTGTACCATTGATTCTTCTGTTGAGACTTTGCGAGTAGCGCTTGCTTTGCGCACGAAAAAGAGATGTATTAATATTTTCATTTATTAGCATATATAGTTGTAGACACCAACATGTATATTATACACTGCTTGACATCACAATAATATACGACTAGCAAGTATTGCTTTGTGTTATACTTCTGAAATTAGCAACTTGTCTATTAAGTCCATGTTTTTCATGTTCATAGTTTTCTTTTGCTAATCATTTTGCCAGATTCACATACATATCCCACTTTTTCTGCCTTGCACGTACGCCACGAATCAAAAGAAAGTTACAAAAGGATTTTCTGGTAATTATTTACTTTTTCGTAGTGATATGTTTAATTGAAATACACCGTAAAACTTATTAAATAACAAATACTATAATAACTATAAACCTAATAAGTATACACGCTATCTAAAAACGAATACTTGAGCGCACTTCAGGAAAATTAGCAAAAGAAGAAAGAAAACCTATTAATTTGTGGCAACTTATTGGAACTTAAGGTTTAAAATCAAGCATTCATAAGTCGTACCGCTTCTTGAAATCGGATGTGAACCATCGGAAGGCGTTGTGTAACAGCAGATTAAAATGTAAAGTCACATAGGGCTGCTCTGCCATTGCAGTCACATCTGCAGGTGCCCCAGATAGTACCTTCGTACTAGTTCTGGCTAAGCTCCAACGCAACTACACGCTGTTTATCGGAAATCATTTGTCTGTGAAAGTTTATATACTTGCTTTGTGATGTGTTTATGTATACAACCGAGTGGATATAGAAAGGAAAATTATGCTTATCCACATGGCAGTGTTTGTTTTAATATGTTTTGTTGTGGTGACTTTTTAAGTTGCTATTCTTTAATATAGACTATAGTGACAACTGTATTTCAGTAGATTAACGAAACGGACCCTAAAGTTACTTTAAAACAGGAGACCACTCATTGAAGTATATTTGATTGTACAGTCAAATACAACTTTGCGTTGCTTTAATTGTCTATAGAGAACCAAAGCTTTATGATACATTTCAGTGTCTCATTAGATTTGCGAGAATTACTCTATTAAGTTCACCCAAGATGGCAACGTTCAAACCCCTTTTACAACATATTATGGTTCATAGAAATCGCATGTTTATGAGGAAAAAATATTAATGATTTTTTAAACGTCAATGATACAATAATTAGGACCTTTAGTAGTATTTCAAAATTAATGTTACGTTTTGATATAGAATATAATATAAACAGTAACAAAACTGTTAGGAAATACAACCACCACGCTAGTTTAAAATACTAAAGAGGACAATATATATTATATCTAACACTTGTATATAATATTTATAATAATTACGTGATTTTTACATACATGTCTGAAGGAATGATCAGAGATTCTTGAAATCATTAGCCCAAACACCATATAAACAAGAACCGAACTAAGATCTTTAGATCTTTTCTCTGCATAACCAACTAAACTTTTGCTAGCTGGATATGATATCCTTTCGAGAAAGATTCAATAAAAATCATCTTATCCAAGAGCTGTAGAAAACAGAAGTGTAGGAAAACGACAATACCGGTTTCTGATTCACCAGGACTACATGATGCCTACGAAGGTACCAAAGTATTCGCGTAATCGACACAAAAAGAAAAGTGGTAAACAAACACACAAATATTTTAACGGTACTAACGTGTCCACACGTCGCGATCCTTTGTCAAGATAACGTTATATTTTTCGTACTAGAGCACGCCCGTTTGGTATAATTATCGAATTTCTGAGGCCTCGTTGATTTCATGTGTTTGATGACGTAGTTCACGTTAATCGTGTTTGTATTAACCCTTTCATTTTCTACTGATTGCTGTTGGTGTTGTGTTAGTTATTCTTGAGGATTTGTATATCCGAAATGTTATTCTTGTGGTACATTTCAGTGGGATTTGTTCAGATGGTCAGCTTTACATTATAGACAAGTCTTAGGTACTTTTTTGATACATTGGTGTAACCATAGTTTTTTTTTAATTCAATCTTTCATTTTTAAATAAACTAAAATTGTTGCTGCTAATGCATTGAGTAATAACACAGTTAAATAGATCCTACAGATTTATTAACTAACGTATTCCTGTACTGCAAAAAGGATCACGTAAACAAGACCAACGTTTCTTGAGTTAGATAGTTAATAATATAATTATTCCAGGTCTGGGTGTTTGTGAATGTAAAATTCGTGTTCGTAAGATCCCACGCTACAATATAAATTTTAACATACAACATGTTAAAAAATATCGTTTGGTAGCAAATATTGTTAACAGATCAATGACTAAAATACAATACGAAGTTAAGGGCTTAGTTCACACGCTGGCCTAATAAACCTTCAAATATTTCATCAAAGAAATCAACTTAGAATATACAAGAAACTTCAAAAAGTAAAAGGTTTGTGTTTTGTATTCAAACTCCCGACCTCTCAATTATGTATTAATTGATTCTGCTCCTCAACGAAGACACAAAGCAAGGTCTCTGCGTTACAGACCTTTACTACATTACCTCACTTGATGACCCTTTAAGGATACGCTTTGCGCAATCTCAGCCGAATCAGTAGGCATACGTGCCTTCCGCGAAGAGAGCGTAGAAAGTTTTGGAAAAGTGAAAACAAGGACTACAGACGGAGCAATTGGCTTCCATATGGCATCTGTATTTTGGCACGGCCTAATATTGTCGTCTTGTGGTCATCTAGTGATCAGCCACTTTCTTTTGTCGTGGGTTGTAATTGGAGAAAGTTGTGATTCGAAGAAATGCTACTTATGCACGTAAATGTACCAGTAATTGGTATTGACTGGTCGATATCTTGATTTTTATTTTTATAAGTTCTGTGTGTTCGCGAGTCTAGCCATTAATGAAACTTTGATTTTTTCGTGTTCTAAGTGTTAAAGCTTATGGATATTAGAGGAGAACCGCATCCTGCAGCGGTGATATAATGGCAGATTTATACAGGGTATATCAAGACCGCGACCGAAAACGAAGCCAGGAGGTAGTATTAGTGATACCAAACACAATGCAAGTAAAAATTTTACAAAAAAAATCGTCAATTTTTTTTTTTTTTTACATATCGTCGTATTTGAGTGATTAAACAGAGTTTTTCTATAATAATGACGTACATCGCTTAATTTTTAAACACGCAATGGTACGTAAGGGTTTAAATTACTATTTTTGCAAAAACTAGGTATTTACCCCTCAAAAACGAAGATTTTTAAAAAATTGTAAAAAAAAATCCGTCTCTTATTTTGCAAAATTTTTAGTTGCATTGTGTCTGTAGCCGCTAAAACTACCACCTGGCTTCGTTTTCGGTCGCGGTCTTGATATACCCTGTATAATGAAAATAACTAATACAAATACGCCATGATGAAACTGCTAATTAAGTGTTAAAGGAGCCTGTAGAGAGAGAACCCAGAGAAAAAATTACGTGGTATTAAAATCACATGTTCCAAAAAAATAACACAACCAACCACGGATCATCTATTTCAAAATAAAATCATTACAACCCACGCGCGTTATCTATGTAAATAAAAAACTCGTCCATTAGACAAATTGACAGATGAGTTAAAGAGTTGTAGCGTTTTACTTTCGTCAATGGCCGTGGCCAGGTGTTCGCGAGATTAATGACATGACTCTGTTCTGAATTTAACTTTAACAACGAGCTAAACTGACCCCAAATTGAGGATTAAGTGACGTATTTATCAACTCTTTAATAGTTAATAGATGTTAATGACAACGTTTGAAGATGTTTTCGGATCAAATCTCAGCAACTTTGAGATACGAATCTTAAGTGCCAATTATGAATCTTTTACCAGATCAACTTAGTTGTCATGTTGTTACAAAATAAACTGTCACTCATTTGTTTATACCATTAGCATTAAAATGTACCTTTTTTACGTTATAATTACGGCTTCCTTCCCGCACTCACTAGGGGACAGGGCAGGAAGGATATGCCGAGGTCACCGCCCGTCCAGCTCGGCGCGCGCAGGTTCGCTAAATACCGATGAAACCCCCTCGATGACCCTCTTCGCGCATATCAGGGTGACTGCGGTCCCTGCTAGCGAGACTCGCCCAGTACTATTACGCACCCACTCTAAGCTGTTCAGAAACCTATAGTCTCGTCCCGTGGTAAGAGGGAGTGCGTACGCGTTTTACGTCTCGGTACTTTTATTTCCAATTAATTCTAATTCAACAAGCTCGTATGATTATATGGCCATAATATTTATCAACGTGTATCTCAATAGCAATTAAAAACAACGTTAGGTATATACATACATAAACACTATGCAAATAAACATCTACCTACGCATAATATACCTTCACTGCGTCGACTATTAGTCGTTTATATGGTAAGTATCCAGTAGGATAATAAAGAACAAAAGCTGACAGATTTTAATACAATATAAATACAAGATTAACAGTATACATACATTCCTAGAACTAAATGTTCGTGGATTCCTCGTACTTCAGTTCGTTACATCTGCAAGTATTCCCAATCTTTGCACGAACTCAATTACGACAAGACCATAAAGTCAAGACTATAAAGTCCCATTAATTAACTATATCCAATCAGCGCTTCTTTGCCGATATCGAGGCCAAAACCAGGGTTTTGGCCAATATGGCAGGCCATATTGAAGGAACTGTCACACGTAGTCTTGACCGGGATGACCAAGGGCCTAAATGTAGGTACTCAGACTTGTATTTAGTGAATTAGAAACTACGAGCGACTTTCCGTCTCATAACACCCAAGTCGGAAACAAATAGGGCCACACAAACATTTATCTCAGTGCGCGAATCGAACCTGCTGCTTCTCGTTTCACAGCCGGTTCTAAAGCAACTGCGCCTCCGATGCTGTCAAACATATACTAGTCTATCAATCTAGTACCGTAATTATAATATACTTCTCCTCATTCCCACAAGTAGACGACGTGGACATGCGGCGGCGGCGCGGGGTTCGACTACGCGTCGGCGTGCGCGCGGCCCAGCCGCGTGAACCGCGCGCGCGCCGTGCCCAGCCCGCCCTGCGACCTCACCAAGCAGAACTACTGCGTCACCCCCGGCGAGGGGTACCCGTGGAACGCCATCAGGAGATTCGTTAGGGAGAATCAGGTGAGGTACCATATCAAAGACCGATAAAGTACGGTTGATTTAGGATAATATGAATCTATTGTTTTAAAAGATGTAGTTCGTAGTAACAAGGTTATTATAATACAATTTTCTTGCTAGATATAATTATCGTAAAATTAAATATTGTTGCTACAATCTAGTTCACGTAGTAATTTCTAGTGATGAAGGTTTGATTAAAAAGAAATCATGTGCTCTGTGTTATGCAATATCGAGCAAGTCAGTAATGATATTTTCTCTGAATAATTCCAGGGTCTTATGAGAAGAATGTATGGGGAGGAACGTCACATATCAATATTAAAATCAGAACTAGAAAACTACATAGAAGATGACGACGACGAAGAAGATGAAACGTCAGAAATCGACGAAGATATTATCAAAACCAAAATGATGTATACAAAAATAAGCCACGGGCGTGCCATGAAAGATAGACCGCACTTTAGGCCTATCCAGAGCGAGAAGAATAAAAAAATAGAAAACGACTCTCTTAAAGTAAAACCGCTTGAGCCTATCAGTAATGATACAAAAGTTAACAACAATAGGGACAATGGAACAGAAGTATTAAGCAATGAAACAGTAAATGAAGACAACAGCATATCATACAAAACCAAACTGGAAAGTATAGCAAACATAGAAATAAACAATTTAGATCCAGACGTAATCACCTTAGAGGCAGTTATCAAACAGAGTATAGAAACAAACAGCATCTACCCTAAATCATCTGGCAACAAAGTAGAAGCAATTCACGACAAAAACAGCACTAAATCGGAGAAAAATACAACAGAAAGCATTGAAAATATCAACAATACGGAAACCACTACAACTGATTTTGATGATATTACTACGGAATCCGGTAAAGAAGGCTGGAAACCAATGGGTCTTGACACTTCAACACTTCCACCGACATTGCTATTCTCAGAACACGAAAAGATCAAAGTTGATAGAATTGATACCAAAATTAATGATAAGAAAGAAGAATTCAACCCAAAACCAACTCAGCATCAAGACTCGACGAGGCCGTCTTTTATAAAGCTACGTGGAGCGTAAGTTTTCTTTAATTATCACTTATTATAAACGAAAGTATTGGAGAGATAGGATTAATATAGTTCTGTAAATATGGCAATACTTAGGTATTCATATCATGCAATTGAAAAACAATGATTAGCCATTGTCAGTGGCGGCGTAAAGGGGGGGCGATGGGGGCAGTCCGCCCCGGGTACCAAGCACCAAGGGGTGACAACGACAACCCGACAAGCGACAACAAACGAAGAGCGTGGACCACGATCGTGGGCGAAACGATCCTGCTCGCCACCGCTTACAAAGAAGGAGTACCTTTTTTTTTTTTTTCTTTTTTCGCCAACAAAAATGTCTGATCTTATACGAGCACGAAAAGTCCGGAGTAACCATGTATAGTATTTACTATTTGGTGTCATATTTTAGGTAGGGGTGCTCAATACGAAACCGCCCAGGGTGCCAACCTACCTTACGCCGCCACTGGCCATTGTCTAGCAATTTTATGATTAGTCATGGGTGACGTTAGCCCTGCCCTATAAAATTCTAGTTAAATTCATGTTTGTTACAATTTTATTACGATTCTTGGTATATGTACACGTACATATTATACCGTGCTATATTCTTCTTTGTTGTCTGTTTATCAGGCATCAGCTCATAAGCTGCAGAGCAGCGTCCTCTCCAATTGAGAGTATGATTGAGAAGGGTTAAGCCGTATAATCCACCACCCTGGCCTAGTTTGTTATCTATTATAATCGCTATTTATATAATATTAATTAAGTTGGGTTACATGGGCTCAATGTAGTTTATCAATATTATACTGTAGTCTTGAAAACAAATTAAGTGACGGTGGTCGAATAAAACGACGAAAGGTGATAATCCAACGAAAGACAGTATATATATTATATTTATTCAACTCACCGATATGTCGTAACCCGCTCGTTGGTTGCCGCTTACGACAATGCTATGAAGCATTCATTAATTATTTGCAAGCCAGAAGAACCAACTATTTGCACCAAATTATAAGCAACAGTCTTTTGGCGCGAAATCTACGCAGCGTCGAAACTCGAAGCGTACCTACATTTCGCGCCGCGCTGGCGTCGCGCGTTCGGAAACGCGTACAAAATTAAACCGCCAGCAAGAAGGCAAAAAACATCCAATTGGGTATTCTACCCATTTTCAAAAAGTCTTTTAAGTTGTTCCTAAGATTAAGACAAACTATTTAAAAAAATATCAAATTTTTATTCGCTCGGCAAGTCCAATAAAAAACCATTTAAAATTTAAATTTTAAATTTATGCGCGCAAATATGTGAAAACGCTAGGCGCCATGTTCCTTTAAAATGATACGTCACTCAACCAGTAAACAACCTGTGTTTGTATGAGCTCTTGGACACCGGAGGGGGTATTCTACTTACGGAATGACGTAGAATCGTTATCCATCATGGCGGCAGCCGTTTCACATATTTTTAGGACAGATAAAAAAATTGAAATTTTCAAAACGAATTATAAAATTTATTCCTTGGAAATAAAAACTGAAATTAACATATACTTATTGCTTAATGCTCTACTATATACATTTATAGTTTTTAGATGTTTTCTTTCTTATAGTAAAATACCCAATTAAACGACCTACCCTCCATTCGAATAAACATTTTATTTATAAAAATACGAGGACCATATTGTATAGCTATAAAAACGATCTTTATTGAAATAATTATAATATTCTGAAGTAAACATTTGCAATAAAGCTTTAGTCCAACAATATTATTACCTCAAGTATATTTAAGACCTTTATTTACTCTTTTTTTACTACATGCCTACGCCCTATGGTAGTCACTGTTCCTCTAAAAATTGTTTAAAACTCGAACCATTTCAGACATTAGATACTGATAAGAATATTAATATTTTATGAAGGGGTCATACTTAATTAAGTTCCAATTGATTTCAGAAACGCGTGTGAGACTAAAGAGTCGCTGGAGGCTCCGTTTTGGGCAAACAGCACAAGAGGAGAGGTGTTAGCGTTGCTGAACTTGTACCCATACGAGCAGTACATACATCTAGAAACATGCGTGCACGAACGCAAGCAGATGTATTGCAGGGAGGGATGCAGGTACGTATTTAATCATTACTTATATCTGTGATGAAACAAACTAATCAATATTTTTTACGATATCTAACATTTTTTATGATATCCTAACTCATTTTGCTTGAGTAATTGTTTGTTGTTATCCTTGTACTTAAATTAGAAAATAAAAATAGTGCTTTAATATAATTAGTCCAATCGATTAAATCATGTGGTCTATTTTTTTACTCAAATAACGACACAGTTATCTTATAAAAATATGACTTCAGCCGAAATGTTTACTGCAATATTGATTCAAATAGGTACTCAGCAGATAACATTCAGTTACTCTCTCAATACATATACTAAAAGGCAAGTTATCCATCCCCAGATGCGAACAGCAATACCGCCTTCACCGTCTCCTCGCCTATGATCCTCACAACGCCTGTCGCGGCATCTTCGCGGACTGGTTCAGATTCCCTGCGTGCTGCGTCTGCAAATGCTACGACGTGCCCGTCGAGTTCAGGGCGCGCTCGCCCAGGATCCTGCACCCCCAGTATGATGAGGAGGTCAAGAGAGTGATATATGAAGACGTCGCTAGAGACTGGTACTCTATGTCCGTCGATGATGATGATTTGCTATGAGGTAAGTGTCGTGAAAAGAAATTCCATGCAAGATTCTTTTGTAATTTTGCTTAATATAATGTTAATCTTCAGCTGCAAATATTACGAATAATTTATTCTTCAGTATATTTTTGTCTATATAGTTTATTTTGTTGTCTTTACAAATCTGTTTCTAATAACTTAAATTGATTAATTTGTTCACTTCGAATTTCAAACATAGTCGTAAGTAATTTATAAAATAATTGTCCTTACAGATGCAGTAGATAAGAACTGGATCACCTATAGAAGAAAATATTATTTAAGTTCCCACCTGTAATTACTTTTACATCGCAGTAACACTACATACAATACCAACTGAAGAAAATCGTACGAGCAAAGGCACATTGCTTTCCGACCATTGACCGACTGTGCGACCATCAGTTAACTTCTCAAAATATTACTATCACACTGCGATAGATGGCAGCATTAGATGAAGTTAATTAATATAATTGATTTATAAATCTGCCCGAGATCAGGATAGCAAGTTTCGTGCATTATATTGGAAAACATTATTTGGTGACCCACGCAGATGTCTCGTTTCGGCTATCAGCCTGTTGGTTCGTGTTCGAACCAGGCTAACATCAATGTGGGATTCTCTATTGCGACTGCGCTATCTATAGTTAGGTACCTTAAAAAATACTCTCAACTATGTTTTGGTAGAGTATATATTGTTACTGTTGTTCTATTATTTATTGTTGTGCCCATAATACTTATTTATTAAACCTACAGTAGGTACATGCAGTTAGGAATCAGTTAAGTTATTTATAAAAGTTAATTTTATTCACACATTTTGTTAGAAAATCATAAAATGTAAATACTTTAATGAATGCTTGTATATTAATCGATCATTTAGTATCGAAAATTTTAATTTAAGGCTAGTGAAAATTTTGTAAAAATGTTTTTATCCTATTTAACAACTAATCTATATACTGTTGAATTATTATTGTTCTATAAATTATGAGATAATTAATAAAGTTACTTTTTTATATTTCGTTGTCTTATTTCACTGTTTCCAATCCAGTTTATATGTAGGTGCTTCAATGTACCTATTGACGTAGCTTCAATGGCTACGAGTTTACCTAGAGCTAAGCTATTCTATAAAGACGTTGGTTAATTTGAGCATGCTAAGACTTAAAAAATAACAAGTTGGTAGTGTGTGTGAATAAATAAAGGTTAATTTGAAATAGCAATAATTCCCATGACCACTATTGGCTATTGTCTGCATCAATCAGTGTATAATTGATCGATGATTGTCTGGCTAACGAAAGTTGATCCTGGAAAATCGTGGCAAATTTTCAACATAAAAGTATTGCAGCCCTATTATTCGAAGGTTACTTAGAACAGCCAAATTTGATATTTGAATATTATTATTTTTAATTAATGTTTATGTAAATTCTGTTTAAATGCTTTTGCGCGAGAAGGGACAGTCGTCTAAATATCCGTCCTTACAAACTATCTTTGTTTAAGTTATGATTATATTAGTAAGAAGTTACTATTTCCACATTGTGACAAACCAAGACAACAAACAGTACAAAACATTTTCGGATAAGCCATTACTTATATGTTACATTACTTTACTTGTAAAGTTAATATTCGTTGGGCTGTTCATCCAACTAAAACAATTTTGATATTTGAGCGATACAACTCACAAGTGAATAATATATCATTATAAGTAGGCCATATAAAAATTTTAGATCGACTTTCATTAATATAGAACGTAGTGATTACTTACTCTATGCATTAATATAACTTAAATCAGCTGAGTGATACGGAACGCTCGCTCCCAAATGACGGTTAGGGAGTTGTCAAAAACAACGACGCCAAGATTGTTGACTTTATCAGTTTGTGCTAAATCTATGCAACAATACGTATGGTAAAACACGTGTGTAAATAGTTATTAATGTTACAATAAAGTTTCTTATATATACTCTAAAAATGGCCGGGAGAGGCAAAAGGGCAGGCGGGAGAAAAATGGCGAATGGATATAAAATGCCCGCGCCTATTCCAGAAGGCGAAGTGATTAACGATACTTTAATGAATAAGAAGTGGAAAATAGGACCATCCATTGGCGTCGGGGGCTTCGGCGAAATATACTCGGCTTCTGCAGGCAGCCCCAAGAAGGGCGCTAATAATTATCCCTTTGTGGTGAAAATCGTGAGTCGTAGCCATTGCGTCGTAGCATATTTTTTTAAATTTTAGTCTTATTTTTATCCTTAGTTAGCATTACTTGGATAATGCATGTATAGTAGCCAGACGCGTAACCAATCCCATTATACTAATTAGCAACAAGTTCATTATTATTAAAATCCCTTTTTTAGCAATAGTTTGATACAAACCAATTGTTATGCTTGCTTAAAATTTATAGATTATGGAATTGCCTTAAATATAAATCTAGATTCCATAATATCTCCTTGTTTAGCAAGGACCTTGCATTGGGTTATGTGAGGCTGTACAGTGTTCTTCTCATGTGAAATCTGAAAGAAGGCCAATAAACAAATGCAATTGTAGAATAAATGTGCAGCAAAATCACCCATGATTTCATTAAAATATTGGTTACTTTTACACAACCATCTGTATAAGGACAGTTGCATCTTCAAATGAGAAAAGCTGGAAAATAATGATTGTTGGGCTCAACATTACATTGAATGAAATACATCAACTGACAATTAAGTTTTTGTAGGATAGTTTTCCCAAACTTGTTGGGATGAAATTAAAACCAGCCATAATGTAGCTGGTATCTTAAATTAATTGTGTGGCCGGAAGTATTTTTCTTGTTGGTAGATTACTGACATAACTCCTTCTAAATTTTACAATAGGTCATACATATAAACTTTAAACATGCATTCAATCACTTATATTCTACAAACTAACTACATATACGTATTGATTCCTAATTTACAGTGATTATAAATAATTACATATAATTTATGTGAACCACAGAGCCACTTTAGCACTAATGTTTCCTTAATAAGCAACTGTTGAGGAGGATAATATCAAAGTATTATGAGCAATTGTTTTATTTTATATTACTGTTTGAAAATTTCAGGAGCCACATGAAAATGGACCACTTTTTGTGGAAAAAAACTTCTACATCAAAAATGTTAACAAAGATGATAGTAAGTGTTGTAGTTTTTGGGTAAATCAAATTTGATCATGCCAGTGTAAAAAAAAATATAACCAATCTTAGAACCTCTACTTTTTAAAGTTGTTTAATAAGGGTATTAATGCTCCTGATAGTTAGCGCAGTAGACTCCAAATAAAGTGTCCACTTGCACAATACCATAGATATTCTTGCAAATCCCAATGGTATGCAGGTTTCCTCATAATGTTTTCCTTCACCGTTATAGTATGTGGTGATTGAATATCAATACACACATGACTCCTAACTGTGCCCTGAGATTTGTACCTGTGACCACTATAAACATGTTGGCAGCCGTGTTTGGTCCGTTTACCAACAAGCCACCACACACTTCAGGCTATAAGTACCATATAAATATATATTCACCACAACATCTCTTTTCAGTTACAAAATTCATGCAGAGTAAAAAACTATCAAGTCTTGGAATGCCGTCATATTTTGGTAACGGGTCACATGATTTCAAAGGAGAGAAATACAGATATTTGGTGTTGGAGAGGTACGGTAAAGATATTTGGAGCTTGTTCAAAGACTGCAACAGATCGTTCCCACCCGCCACCGTCTTTCAGTTAGGATTGCAGATGGTGAGTGTTTTTTATTATATTATGTAGAATATCTGTATGATATATGGTATTTCTTTGATAGAGAGACAGGTAACATAATACTAGTTATTTTAAAGTAGTAAAATCAACAGAATAGGCTACATGGGGTGATGCCATGGCACTGAATAAAGAACTATATTCGCTGCAATTAATGACATGCATACTGTTACCAAAAATAATCGTAATTTAGGGAAAATAAAAAAAAATGTATGCCATTGCACATCACCTGAGTAATTTCACCTGTACAAAATAAATATGAGTGGAAACTCCAAATCGGCAATGCCTTGTGAATATGAGCTATGAATGTATTCATCTGTTTAAACACAAATATTTAATTGAGAGAAAATTTTGCTTGCACTTGAGAGAATGCAAATAATTTATTCACACAGATTATTGCATGTGTATTGGTGTACAAAATAACTATACTAAAAAGGCCAAATGCTTCAAGGCCTCATAAGAATCTGCTGTACTACCAATAGCTTGTTAAATTAGGTTTATTTAACTGATAGTATACAATATGATGACAAGTGATGGTAAAAACACTGCAATCCCCAAGTGATGGTTAAAAATGGAGTTGCCGTCCTGCCACCTGCCACCTGCTTCCTTTACATCCACCTTTTAATATTATGTACTGTTGTCGAAGTCAAAGTATCTTCAATAACATACATGTTTGGTGGTGGTATGACTCTTCTTTTATCATTTTGAAAACCAGTATAATGTTCTTTTTCCTTATAGAGGATTGTTTAAATTTTCTGCCATTGCGACCAGAAGTAGTATCCATTTAGTGTAATATCTGCTTATATTGGAAGCTGTTAAATATAGATATCATAATAATCTAGTCTTACTCAAAAGTAATATTCTAACAAAAAACCGTGCAGATTTTATGAACGTGACGCAAATGGAAAATCTATTAATTATCTTTTTCTACCGTATATATTTTTATATTTGTTTATAAAAACAAAATATATAAGGGGCGATTGACACTTCCCCTGCACGCCGCGCGCCTGGAATACCAGGCTCTCTGGATAGTTGCAGAGCTATATTAGCACAGTTTACACATACATTACACTTTCAGCTAGACGTGTTAGAGTACATACACAGCAGGGAATACGTACACGCCGACATCAAGGGTGCCAACATCCTCATGGGTCTGAAGAAGGGCACGGAGAACCAGGCCTACCTAGTGGACTTCGGGCTTGCCAGCCGGGTCACGAGCAAGGAGTTCAAACCAGACCCCAAGTGCGCGCACAACGGAACCATCGAGTACACGAGCAGGGATGCGCATTTGGGAGGTAAAGCTAATACTCAACTTGTGATACAGTCAGTTGTAGAAAATCCCGCTTTAGGATTAAGATATAGATATGAAAATATGTATGTGATTATTAATTCATTTATTGGGATATCATTTATCTTCAGTAAGTACTTGCTATTAAAGTAAGCTCTGATATTCCAAATACACAGTAAATAAATTATTATTTTAGTGCCAACAATGAGGGGGGACCTGGAGATCCTAGGATACAACATGCTGCAGTGGCTGGTTGGGGAACTGCCGTGGGAGAAATCATTGAAGGAACCAAAGACAGTACAGAACATGAAAGAGAACTTTCTGAAAAATGTTAAAACTAACATAAACAAACAGTATGACAATGTTCCAAGTGAGTACATACTGTTGCGAATACCATTTTCTCCGCTGTTCTTTTCCATTCTGTTTTCTGTTGATTCAATATGAAAATAATATTTGTTTTCTGAACGCGTTGTTCCTAGGTGTTTGATACTATTTCTGTATGTGCTCCTACCAATCTCTAAGCTGATAGCATATGTATGTAAATATGTATGGTGCAATCCTTAGTCTAATACTCAATAAAATAACACGCTTTGTGTCAACAATTTCAGATGAATTAATCCAATTCTTTGAATATATAAACACACTGAAACCAAAAGACGTACCAGATTACACAAAATGTCGACAAATATTCGAAAATTACCTAAAAAGTGTGGGCAAGACACGACAAAGTAAGATGGATTTTACAAAGAGCACAAAGACGAAAACCTCTAAGAAAACAAACGACGATCCCGAACCAAAGAACTCGCCAAAGAAAGCCGAAGTTAAGAAACGCGGCAGAAGACCCAAAGCGAAGAGTCCTGAAAGGGATAATTGTGAAAACGAACAGCCTGACGATATTCCTGAAACAACTACGACAAAGAAACGTAAGTCGCTTGAGCCGGCAGTCGTGGCCAGTGCTAAGAAGACCAAGCTAACCCCCAAAGCGACGCCTCCAGTGAAGAAAAATCACGCGAATATAGCTACGCAGACGTCGATGGAAAAACGCAGGCGTACTCCGCGACAAGTGTCCTTCGACCTGCCCGGGGAAGGCAAGAAGGACACGAGCCTAGAGGCAAATTCCAGCGGGGACATCTTCGACGATTCATTTGTTATAGAAGAGAAAAAGGTCAAGAGGCGCAGGAAGCTCTTATCAAGGAAAGAGGTGGTAGTCAAGAAGGTTGTTAGAAAGGTCCTAACTCGAAGAAAAAAGGTATTGAAGGACGCGCCGGCGGTCGCCAATGGTTCCTCACCGTCTAAGTAAAAACCATTTGTATTGCTCAAACTGTGTCATAGAAAAAAGGATATTAATATGATACAGGCCTAGACTGAAATATCAATTATTGTTATTTTTTTTTAATTAAAACATTTTTAAATGTTAGAGGAACTGTAGATGAATTTTATCATTTTTATATCACTGTCGACTGACAACTATCTTGGTGAAGTTTTGACAACTTCATATAGGTGCAGTTAAAGTTTACGGTTTTAACCATCAAAAATAATTTTATTGTTTTCTATTTTTATACTTTTTTCTATGGCAGATTTAACCTGTCCTAGTATTATTTTAGTAGATCTAACATTGAATAATTTTCAATGGACACAAATTGTGAGTGTTAGTTTTTACTTAATTTGTACAAAATTAGTTATAGTGAGCTTTCCAACAATGTTTTTTTCTGTCACTTCTCTCGGTGTGAGTTTCAATTTAATTATGTTTTCGACACAATGTACCTTTTCCGGTGCCATTTATATTAAGTTTACCAATGCACAAATAATTTTTAATTTATACAAGGTGTCTCAATATTAAATAATAAAAAATTGGAACACTGAATTATTTTATTAACAAAAAGGTGTTTTTCAGAGCTTGGCCCAATTTTAATTATTTCGATTTCTAAAAATTGATAAATTTAATTCAAAGAATGATTACTAAAGAAGGCATCAAACTTAACTACTGAAAGAAATCAAGTATATTTGGGACACCTTGTACATGTACTTATAAGAAACAATATTATAAAAGACATGTTGATTTAGCGTAATCATCAGTACCTTATTTATAAACAGCTGAAAAATATAATCCACCGATTTAGTGCCAAGTAACACCAACTCAAGCAATAATTATATAGATTGTAGTTGGATCGAATCAAGAGCAGTGTAGCTTAACTAACCAGCTTGTTAAATACTTGAATATTATGAAGAAAAGCTTGAATGCAAAGGGAAATTGATCATATATGAAAACCTCTAATTATGATAGAAAATGCATAATATGTTGCGCCGACTCTTTTCCTAAATGCGCAATGAGGAATATAGAATAGAAGAATTCTGAGGTTAATTATACTTTTTTTCTAAGGATTGTCGAGGTTTTCATTTGATGATGACTAAGAGAAATGATTGAATAGTAACGTTAGCGACTGTTGAGAGTTGATATCTTGTTGGTTGTTACGTTTTAATTGCATTTAATATTACATTATATCGATAATTATAGTTAAATTTTAATCTATGTTTATCCAATCAATGTTGAATGTATAATGTTATTTATATAAATTAATGTTTGTTGTTGTATTATGTTTGCTACACAGCTCTGGATCATTGTAGATCATACATTTTGCAACTAATACCTGTAATATAGCCATGAGTACCTAATAAAGGTTATACTTAAATTAATTCTTCATTAGAGAACTTTTAAGGTAATTTTGTACATAAATACATTTCATGTCTTGTACTAGCTATTTGTGCCCATTGTCACCAACTAAGGAACATTAATGAAACCTAAATATAGAAGATTTCTTGCTTTGAAAATGTAAATAAATTGACACTTATAACATAAATACTTGACGTATCAGAGACGATGCTGCGAACATTACTTGTAGAAAATTGAGACTAAACTAATCGAGGGTAGAAAAGACGTTGAGCGTCACATAAATTATCTAGAAAGGTAAAAAACACATATCTATATCTTAAATTAGAAAAAGGTGTAACTCAATTCCTTGTTGGTGAAAACGGGTGTCACTACCATTAAGAAACATCAATTGGGTATCTTCAAATAATCCATTTTGAAATAGACCAATCACCTGAAATTCCAGGCAAATCAAACGATATACATTGATAATAGCTTTTCATCCCCTTTGTTGTTTCTTAATGGTATATTTTTCAACAATCAATAGTGGCTATTATGTATTTTGGTACATGTTTTTACTATGAAATAAACCTCAAATATCTGATGCTCAGTTTTCTTCTATTACACCTCTTTTAAATGCCATTGATAATAAATAAATCTATGAAACATACCTGAGTTGTGCTGGGTTTGTTTGAAGTTGGAAAAATCTTGCAATCACTTACACAATAATACATATTAAGTAAATAATATAATCAAAGTCAGAAACCCACACAATAAATGTCGCTACATTTTGACTCTACATAAATGTATAAACGAGGGTAGTTTAACTTTGTTTTCTTAACGTACAGTTTTATTGCATAATGGTAAAGAAACGCGTATATGAAGCTATACTTTCAAGCTTTGTAATGTTTCTGAAGTATAAAACAATTAATTTAATTTTCAAATAACGAAAATCTAAATTATTAAAGAATTTATCTTTTATTGTATTTTGCTAAAAAGTGTGCAATGGCATCAGCAGTTAAAACGCGTGGGTATAATAAATAATCATCAAGCATTCCGATTTCTTATTTCGGCAACCGTATGAGGATAAATGAAATCAATAATTGCGCAAATCCAAAGCTTTTATTTCGATTCTCTTTTATTTACAATATAATATGAAAGTAAACAAAATGTAACGTACCAAAAAATTTAAATTTAGATAACGTGTCGCCGCGGGGCCGTCGCCCCTTACAAAAGCTACACATTACACTAGAACATAGCGCGGTGATGTCGACTACAACGCTCCTCGTGATATGCACCGCATACACTCTGCAACACGCTACCCCCACCGGGCCTCGGCAATTATCTAATGGCAGTAACAGCGGCCAAGCTATCATCCACTACAAGTTACGACACATCAACGGTAGTAGCACCATTTGTAAAAAAATATTCTCTTTATACGTCACGTCTCAAACACAACAGAATTAGTTTCACTTCAGCTATTGACGAGCGTGGACGCGTTGCAAGCCCTCGCAGTATAGCGTGCGGTCCACCCACCGACCCTACGCGTATCATTACGTTACATTAACTTACACTTATAATCTTATCAAAATCGCTATTTATGCCGTTACAGGAACATTTCATTTTATGCAAAAAATCTGTTAAACTTGCAATGGGACTAGTATAGATTTCTTATAAACTCCTATGTTGTCATGACGACGCGGTCGCGTGGAGTTTCGGTAATGTTTGTTTGTATATTCACTACGTTATAAATACAGTAAAATAAGGCCGCATTCACACCAGCGTTCGATGTAGCGCAGTAATCTCACCAATGTAAATGAAGCCCAAAACACCTTTTACAACGTGCTTGTTCGCTTCCACACGATACGGACGGTTCACATCGTAAACCAGCTTTTGTGACATTGCACTGTGTACAATAATTATATTTACCTACATACATGTGTTACACGTCAATTTGTCTATAAAACATTTTTCTATTTCATTTTGCAGTCATACTACACATCATGCCTAATTCTTCAATACGAAGAAAGTAACAAACTGTTGTCATTCGATTCCAACTTACATTTTTTTTTAGTAAACTACATAACTGCGTTGTGAAGCACATTATAAAAGTTGTTTTTATCCGTCTATAACACGTTAATCCTTATGCTATCCATTATTCTGTACCCGTCTATGCTTACTACCTACATGTGAAAAATCAACACTTCTTATTCTAAGTGGAATAAAAATAATTGAACGCGACAACGTCCACCCTTGTGTCGCGTAATTAACAAAACAACACATTATTTAAGTAATTATGGCAATGTATAAAATAAAAATATTCATATAAATATAAAATACTATCTTGGTAAACACATTTCTTTACCTAATATAATAAGCTCGAAGTCTCAATTGGGCAGTGTTGTGCAGTAATCATCTACAAAGCGGCTAAAGTGTTGACGCCAAACTATCGAAAATAGTCTGTATTCTTATGTACCTAACTCTCATTTTATCTGTCAGTTCAAAAGGTTTTTATTGATGTATAAATGTCACATTGTTTTATGGTAAACAACTTAAATATAGTGCGTTGGGGTAACACCGTAATAGTAGTTCGTAGGGGTAAGAACGTAAACTTCTATAAAATGTAGGAGTTTACGTTCTTACCCCTTCCATCCTTGTATTACGGTGTTACCCCAACGCACCCTACGTATTTATTTGAGTTGCTTTTTGTCTGCATTACCCTGTCCAATTGAGTAAACAATCTTTAAGTTAATCTTAACTGCCGAAATAATCTATATTAGTTTAATTTTTACACAAATACGCACTTTAGCTAAATCTAAATAAAGCATCAAATGGTGTTTCTGGACCGATAATCTAGTACAAAGTAAAATATAATATGATGTTAGAAAATATAAAATATACCTTAATAATTAAGCTTGCCATTGTTTGTGCGACAAAAGAACGGACGTCATCACGCTGGTACACTTAAATATGATTACAAATTAATTGCGAGGTGGCAACTGCTAAATGTATTGGCTTATCTAGACGGATGTATGACGGGCCCTAATAAATATACGCTATTGTACAAGTCAATACAATACCCTGAAACTAAATGTATACATTTAGCTCAAATTTTTATTATATGTATAGATAAATGAATGCCAGTTACAAATTATTCTTGGAAAAAAAATTATTTCATTCTGCTTTATTTAATTAGAAGTAAAAATTATGTAATGCGCATTTTTCTTTTGTATATTCTCTATAACTACGTAACAGCATAACACAAAAACTTGTAAAATATAAAAAAGAGTCTGTAGCTAATTCATTAAGACCCGTCATTGACCTTCACTCGACGAATGAGAATTTATCTAAAAAAAAAACAATATACAAAACATTAACGTAAAACAGTGGCTATGCCGAATTTCACTATACTACAAAATACCATCCAGTTAACGAGTCAAGAGTTTCGTACAACATACTAAAATTAACTTCAGTTGGACATTTTATACATCCAAATTTATTTAGCAGAAAGTACTTTTAATCATCTGATGAAAGTGCTTAATATTTATAACTCACAAAATTCAACACGAATATTATCACCACAACATTCTACTAATTTCTCAAAATCCTATTACTCTCAAAAATCTACCATTTCCTCAAACGTCTACCACGTTTGTAAAAAACTTTAATCACTCTGGTTTCATTAAAATATTAAAAGTAATTTCTGCTCATCAATAAACAAAACAAAAATCTTTGCATAAACATAGAAAGTTATGAATTTAACGAAAATTCTTCGTGCAATAATACATTAAAGCTCAATTTTTTAAACTGTACAAATGGGTTCTAAAGTAGACTTTATATTTAGCTTAGAGGCTCTAGTTATTTTACTAGACTTCATTCCTTTTTTGTGATTGAAATGACAAGTCATGGCGACTGTGACAAAGAATAGTAATTTTTAATCGACCCAGAAACGATACATATATGTATACAACATATTTTGTCATCTAATTTGGATACTCTTTGTCACAACCACAGTGGGCAATAATTATAAAGTTACAAAAAATTTGGTGTTGACTCAGTCAGACATTATGCAGGTCCCGTGAATGACCACGTGCGACGATTGCAACGTGTGAAGGCGTGATTGAGTTTCTGACGTCAGTCTTTCCCATGACAGTCGACAGTCGATCATTGTTTTTTGACAATTCTATCTTTAGTATAATGACTTTTATATTCGGTGAGATAAAAAAAAACAAAAACATTACGTCTCATGACAAAAAAAATACTAATTTTTTAGGTAAATAATAGATATCTGGTCAAAAACAAACAGCCAGAAATGTTGTATATTGGTATCCATATAAATTGCATATTAACATAACATATTATTACAAGGATATTAAGCTAGTGTGTAAATGAAACATGCTTTATTCTTAGATCTCCCACCATTCAAGACAAGATCGATAGTTACTTGCACAGACATTGTCGTCGAACATTTTGCTCGGCGAGTCTCTGGAAACACAATCTTGCCTTGGAATATAATTTACGACTTTCGTATACACTTAGGACTACAGAGTTTTATGACATCTGACCGCTGACTTGAAATAGACATCAGTTCTATTTTGGTCAGCAGTGCATAGTCTACTATCATCGGACTGACGTCAGCAATATTAGTCTGTCTTTAAATCTGTTACCACAAGTTTGAGAACACAGTAGGCGATTAGCTTCGGAGTCGGAATGTGGAACAAGCCTTATTGTTCACATATTTTTGAGCCAGCAAGTATCATTTGTTTTCTTATAAAATCAAATGCTATTTATTATACTTGATCAAATCACTAGCATTTATTTTTGAAATATTATATTATTAAATCTTTGCTTGAGTTTTCTTCTAACTTCTGATATTTCTCGTAGAAGGTAGATTCCAGACTGATAATAATTATCGATATGATAAATATACATATTTTAAAATTTCCCAAGTCTTATGCAATATCCATTTTGCCTTGCTGACTCATGTCACACTGTAAATATTTATTCTATGTTACAAAGTAACAGGTTTTTTGTATAAGAGTGAATTATTTAATTATCCAACAGACCATATCGATTTAGTACAAAACTTCACATGAAAAAAAAAATGAAAAAATAGTCAACTTGATGAATAACAAGAAAAGAAAAAAATGCGATGAAAACAAAACATAAACTTCACGGAATAATCATGTGAGTACAAAGATAAAGAAAACGATTCATTTAAAGATCGACAACTTAGTGCACGGCTATCATCGAAACGACCGTAATGGAGGGGTAATCATTCATTCTAATAAATAAATACAACCAATACAGCCAACAATCACATACATAGTCCAAACCCCACATTAAGATCAATAGGGCTTGTGTCGTGGGTATCAGGAACTACGAGAGACTTTTACGGTCTCTCAAACACCCAGACCCGAGAAAAATACTTGAGAGCATCACAAACATTTGTCTCGGTGCGGGGATCGAACCGCGGGCTCTCTTTTCACAGTCAGCGTCTAACCAACTGCTCAACAGAGGCGTATTGCATGGTAGTTACAAATACCGTACAATCGCACACGTTTTCTGGCCATTACAATATTCACATCCTTGATTTTTCCTCCCCAACATTCTTCACGCCACAGAAAGGTTGTCCACCAATTCATACAAGAAAATCCTAAACAAAGTTGTCTTTCAATAGTAAAAATATTCTTACAAACACTTTTTAGTCTGTATACGTATTATAAAATCTGAATGAAAGTTTTGTACTAAAACGTCGTTTCAACTATTAGCGTACTACGCTGCACTGTCAACAAACAACCAACCCGGAGCAATCAAGCCGACATCTAAACATATAAACATCTCCAATATCTATAATAATTTGGATTTGAACAGTTGTAAAATAACACTTTCATTTATTACTGAACACATTGTTTACGGACGAACCACATTTGAATTTGTCAATTTTGATACAAGTCTCAATATTCATAATATATGAGGACTGTAGGGAACATACACTCTTCCAAACATTTTTTACTGATATTGTATCGATTGACGATCAATGCGTATACCTATGTATGTATGTGGTTGGAATAATTGACGATGTAAAACTTAAAAGCGGAGCATATTTAAAATTGCATTATTGCAAATATTCAAAAAGTTAGTTTGTTATGTATATTTTTGCTATAATATGAAAGCATGAATAATAAAACAATATAATACATGATTCCTACCAGTTGTGAGTTGTATAATGTTTTTAATCTGGCTACATTTCAATAATTGTCAAATTCAAATGTGATTTTCCATCAATTTTAATTCCGACCACATGACTGTATATTATATAAAACATTAAAATAATGATCAACAAGTCATTTATATTTTTTTTTACTACATGTTATTCGTGAGACACCAAAGTTAACTGAAATACTTTTTTTAATTTGTAAAATTATATATTTTATCATTCTATATATCAAGACTTATATCCTAATTTCTATGTTTTTATTTTATTGAATATTAAATGACATCAGGCACATTATATACACAATAGTAGTTTTGAAATGAAACACATTGTTTTGGTTCAGTTCTCTCGTGTTTTACGAACACCATGTATACGAAACAAAAACACTGGGAATTAATTTATTGTGGTTTGTATAAAATTGCACGGTTTACAGTCAGGCGTCGGACTATAACAAACGATAACTTTGTAAAAATAAATATATATATATATGTAATATATTTGTGTGTATGTAGTAAAAAATTGCACTGCGCTCCATCCGGGAGCTTATCAGAACACAATAGGCAGTATATTAGCGGGGAATTGGTGCGTGTACTACGTTAGGCCTCTCTCACAACCGTGGCAATTACAATAACATTTAAACTGTCCGTCTGCACTCAACACCGGCGACCGAACGCGGTCCTGCCGTCCCGACACAGACAAACAAACGCAAACGAACGTCCAACCTTAAAACACCAAATAATATTCGGACATATAGTGAATTTAACAGCGAAGTATATGTACAACACACATCACTGAGTCGTCTCGGACCGACAATAAAAAACGTTCATCAATAAAATTAATAACAAAACCTACGCACTATCATATAGTTACGGGTGAAGCGACGTACAATACCAACGAGCGATCCTCCTAGCGCCGGCCTCGCGCGCCCGCCGTCTCGGCTTAAACTAAATGGCAGTCGGCTACGCGGGCGGCGCGGCGGGCGGCGCGGGGGGCGCGGGGGGCGCGGGCGCCGGCTAGGCCGTGTCGGCGGCGTGCAGCTTCTCGCTGCGCACGAAGTCGATCTGCGTGTAGGCGCGCGGCGCGGGCGCGGCGGGCGCGCGGCGCGGCTCCAGGTCCAGCGCCGCGTAGTTGAGCGGCCCGCAGACCGACACGGGCGACACCGGCGCGCCGCGCTTCTCCTCGTCCACGCTGAAGCGCGCGGGCGCGCCGCCGCCCGCCACCACTACTGGCGCGATGATCGCGCTCTCCAATGCTGCACGAACATTATGAAAAGTTACAGTATACAGATTCGAGAATTAATCCGGCTCAAAGGACCGTGTACGTGCAGAAGTTGGATGCGATAACATCAAAATGGAACAAATGAATGTTCGTGAATACGTACGCCTGCAGTCCATGTCGACCATGGCGATGGTCTTGTTGGCGAGCGGGTTGGCGGGCAGGTCGTGGCGGGTGAGCGCGACGTACTGCGGCGAGCACGAGGCGTCGCGGCGCTCCTCGGCCTCGCGCACGGTGGAGAGCGCGTGCGGCGCGTCGTCCTCCAGCGAGGCGGCCAGCGCGGGCTCGGGCGGCGACGCGGGCGACTCGAGCGACAGCGGGAAGATGGTCTGCGAGCCGTGCGGCGTGTCGCGCATGGCGGCCCGGCGGCGCCGCGCGTCCTCGGGCGAGGCGGCGGCGGGGGGCGGGGCGCGAGCGCCGGCTATGGCTATGGGGCGCGTGGCGGCGCGGCCGTAGCTCATCTCGACGTATCCGTCGGTGGCAGGCGTGGCGGGGGTGGCGGGCGCGGAGGGCGGCGGCTCACCGGGCCGTATCTCCACGTAGCCCGCGTTGCGCGGCGACATGTCCACGTACTCGTCCACGATGGCCTTGGCGCGGTCCGCGTAGCTCATCGCTGGCGGCGTGCGCGATATTGACATCTATGAACGACAGTTAAAATGTAAACGCACTCTTCTTGTGTCAAGTGAGCAATATACCGTATTTTTGTTGACAAAATTGTAGATCGAATTTGAAATATATTTTGACGCAGTATAACCTCCGGATTCCCGCGACATGCGCGTACCTTGGCGGCGGGTGAGTTGGTGGAGAAGTCGAGCTCCATGAGGTCCTCGGCGGAGGCGCGCGGCAGCGGGTGGCGGGGCGCGTGCGGCGCGTGCGCGGGGGGTCGGTGGCGCGCGCCCACGCTGTAGGCGCGGTGGCGGCCCTCGGGCGGCGCGCGCGGCGGGGGGCGCGAGCCCACGCTGTAGGCGCGCGGCGGCCGCTCGCGGTCCGCGCGCTCCGGCGCCAGGTGCGACGTCACGGGGTCCAGCTGGTACTCGCTGCAACACACCACACAAACATATTATATTATCAATTTGGGGCAAAGTCACTGTAAACATGTCTATTCTTCTATTTTTACGACGTCAATGAAAAATGTGAATGATGATATTGATGTATGTGGTGTGTCGTTTTGATTTAAAAAATCTATTCCACCGGTAGACAATAGATCCAGGTAGTCGGTAGAATCATCATTATCAAATGAAAGGTATTCATGTTTTAAATTCCGCCTGTTTGTATTTACACAGTCCACAACACTATTCATTGGCGTGAACGCGTCCTCGACAAAAGTATATAGTTGAAACGGGCTCCTCACCTGAACCTTGGGTCGGTGGAGGGCGTGCCGCTGCACACGGAGCCGCTGGAGGCGTAGACGAGGCCGGCGAAGGGGTCGTGGCCGGGCGCCATGGGCAGGTAGCCGTCGGGCGCGGCGGGCTCGGCGTCGTCCAGCCCCAGCGACGACGTGCGCGAGTGCTGCACCGAGCCGCCCGCGCGCGTCGACAGGCTGGTGGACAAACAAATTCTAAATTATCCGGCTCGAAGGACCATACACTTGTGTAGGGTAAAAAATATTTTTTTCCATGTGTGAGATATTGTAAATTCGCTGCAAAGTCTATACATAGTCAAGAAAATAATATGTTATTGGTCTGGCAAGGAAATCAATTTCCCATAATTCTCCGTCCTTGAGCCATACCTCAAAGCTTGGCATTAAATCCACAACTACCCAGAAAAGTATTTTTCCATAAACCACTTTATTCAGTTCAAGAGTAGTGGGGTTTGGCTATTTCAAATATAATACGATTTATGAATTTTGCTCCATTTTTGTAATTGAAGCCCAGAATTTGGTTCATTTTTGTAACTCTGTTATCATAGCTTAAAACAATGCTAATAGGCAACAAAAGCATCCATATGAAAGTGTTGGACTCACTTGATGAAGTCTTTTGATATGTCATTGTCAGGTTCCTCGGGTATGCGCGGCGTGCGGTACCACTCGGCCACCGTGTCCGCCTCGTCGCGCGATGATATATCCATTACTGCAACATCATGAATACATTATTCAAATTCTGTAATTATTTACCGAAGAGAGACGTCCTCTAGGTAGATTTAATTACACCTGCCAGCTCATAACCAAGTATCTAGAAACGAATAGCAATTTTTCCGAAGTAGTTTTTTGTCAAACAAAATTTTATATTTTTACAAGATACAAAGAAAAATAATAATATTATACTCAATGATTTGAAAATAATGTTTAATGGAGACATATATTTATTTTATTTCCATGAAATCCACTTTGACGTAATAATAAGTCTTGCTACATGTATTCGACGTACCTTCCAAGTCAGTGTGTCTGGGCGGCGGCCTGTCCACTTCGAAAGAGGAGCACGCACGGGAAGGCATGCTGTCGCATCGACTACGCAACGCACCCGCATCTGAAATATACACAAAACTACTGCAAATCTATCCACATTTAATTATCGTACCGTAAATTTGGCTATAAAAATAAAATATTCAAAGTACACATATACTTAATAAAGCGTAAACATAATATAAAGCTTGAAAGCATAATTTAATTATAAAATCTTGTTCATACAAGTGTAAAGTGAATTTTAATTTTCAGAAAAATTTTACATTACAAAATATATTATTTTAAAAAACAATAATAAATTAAAATACTGTGCATAAACCAAACTTATCGTAAAACATGAACCGTGCTTATATTACAGGGGCTTGCTGGGACATACACAAGTTTATAAACATAACACGCCATAAAAAAACACAAACACGGATGCCAGGTAAATAAAACAAACAATAGAATGCTACTACAATAAAACATATTTTGTAGTCTTGCAACACTAGTTCGTTTTTTTAGCTGGCAACACTGTCGAAAGGGTTAGTCATGTGCGATGCGCGTGCACGCGACGTTAGCGGCGAGAGCATGCGAATAATGGCGGGGCGTTTCGGAATGCACAACGTTCGAAGAGCAAATAGTAAAATATACTTATTTTCATTATTTATTGGACAACTCATACAAATCGGCAACACTGTCTTAAATAGTGTAATCATAAATAAATAAGAGGTCCTAAAAGCCGTTGCGCAGTCCCAACCGTCACATACAATACATACTCTTGGAATGCGCCGGCGACAATTTAGACATTCTCGTGCCGGTACTGGCGCGGCGCGACCATTGCGTTTTCTTCGCCACATCGTTTCCATTGATTGCTTTGCAGGAGGAGTGTATCATCCCCTTCTCAATGACCACTCGGTCTATCTCTTCGCCAGTGAGCGGTTCGGAGGAGGTCCTCCCGTGGGATATCTTCAAGGGCTCTTGGAATAGAGGGCAGCCGGTGGGCAATGATACTGTTCGGTGGTGTTTAATGACCCGCGCGCTTTCCGTTTTCTCTGTTAGTGTGTTATTCGGTGGTTGGTTGTCGGCTGCGGAAGACAATGACAAGCGACACGTAAAACTTATGGCACCAAGCGTCACCCGGTGCGATGGTATGTGTGTTAAATGTGGCGTACGCGGTGGAGTTTACATTTCTCTATTTTACAATGTGCAAAAATAATTAATGTTAGATCTGCTAATGTCTAGGAGGCACCGTACATGGGATGTACACCAAATAAGGTGAATTGTCAACTACGGTAATCTGGTTTATTTTTATTTTCGATCAGAATAGCCTATCCGAAAGAATTCACATCGGTCACGAAACTATTCATATATTCCCAAACGCATGAATTAATCGTGATACCCCGAAACCACTCAGGTGATCAGCAATTAGAAGATAAGTGTTGCCACAAACGAACGAATGGACCTTACACTTTTTAAATTTTAATTTAAGAATAAACTCCACCGCTTACTTTATAGTGTTACAATATATTAAATGAAAAATATGGCAAAAATATGATGTTATTTTTTAAATATAATCTAAAATTGAAACAACATATAATTATTTTTGCCATATCTTTGACAGTCGATCATGTCCATGTAAGTATGTGTGGAATGTCATGTATGATACACCCGTTATAGACAAACATTTGCGACCAAACACCAACACCAGCATGCACCAACAACAATCATATTGTACATCAACATCGACGTGCTCACATTCCGCTAAATAAATTATAAAGCGTATTTAAATAGCAAAAATAATACTCAACACCGTTAAATAGCTCGTTCCGTGAAGCTTTGAAAAACCATATCACATTCGTATAAATTGTACCAAAAAATAATTAATTTTAATATCGTTATAAATAGCAGATAGCGGTATTCGGTAACGTAGTAGTAGTTTGGTAGGCGGAAGAAGCTACGCGGTAACACCCCGTGGAAAGCGGTATCGGCAATAGACAGCTGTTATTGTTTAGTGGCCAATCGAGAAAGACACTGACTTCTACAAGCGGAACTAGAGCCCGACTTCTTACATCCAGCGGCGTTCTATGACAATCGGATACGCGCACACACTAACGTATATTTTTCTAACATCTTTATTAAGGAATTTTTAAGGTAAAAACAGAGTGTATGAGTGTAAAAATTGTGACGAAGAATTAGCGAAAGATTAAATGCTCTGAAAAAGAGGTTGTGGAAATCCTTAGAAGAAACGAATATTCAACAGTGACTAATGAGGCAAGAATCTACGTTTATTGATACTAAAATTATAAGTCCATCATGCATGGGTTTAGGTATTGTCAAAGCAAGAAGTCACCAATAACCTTTTTTATATTAACGACAGAACTCTTGGTAACTTAGTGAAGTAAAGACTATGTATGTAGCTGTTCAATGCATTTATGTCTTGTAATTGGGATTACTGATATCCGAAAGTTTCAGACGTTTCAGACACCTTCGTCCAAACTTTCAGCTGTAACTATAAATCGTTCTTCAATCGGACGTTATAAATCACTCAAGTTAGTGGTGCGTGTATCCGAATGTGACCGCACGTGGCGCGTGATGGTTGGTTGGTGGTGCGTACCGTCGGGCGGGGCCGCGATGGGCGCGATGGCCGCGGCGGAGTCGTCCACGGACATGGTGCCGCTGGGGCACACGCACTGCCTAATGCACGAGCCCACGCACAGACCCCTGCCCTCGCCACCTTGCAACAACCGCCACACTTACTCTTACGTCCATTCACTGCTATAATACTCCCCTATTTTCCTTTTAAACTATACCCAATTTGTTTTTTATAATCAAAACGTTTACGAGTACTAGGAATTAAGTGAATATTCTTGAAACCATATTTCTAAACCAAATCATTGCGCTTTTTATCTGTGTCAAAAGAGACTACATTAAAAGTCTAGGCCTGTCCTGTCTTCATTTTTCACTTTAACACTATTTCACAAGATCTTTTGAATCACAAAGTGATATTCACTTTAGCAAATTGATCAATATACTTATAATAAAAGTAATCCAACCGGTATGTGATTCACTGCAGGGCACGGGCCTTCACTAAAATCGAGTTGGATTTGACAGAAAATCTGTTTCTCAAAAAAATATCGTTACTGATTCGTTAATCAAAATACGACGCATAACGAGTAATAGGTAGGAGTAATAAAAAAAAACCATTACTTTTTTCTTTTTTACTCCCTGACAAGGCTTCTTCGCTTTCACATTTTCAATAATTTCTTATCTAATCCACAATAATTACAACAACAATTTTTTGTGAACATACACAGAACAAAATATAAATTGACACTAATGTGAAATGAGGAATTGATGTGTGGCACCTGAACAAAATGAAAGTAACATACACAAAATGGTATTATAAATAAAATGTATTTATTGTAGTAGAATTTAGATAAGTCATATGATATACATATGCGCCTATAAAAATGTTTTGATGCGCGGGAATATATTCTAACCAATCACAACGCGCGCTTTTTACGTGCGAATTTCTCCATTTGCTATTGGTTATTTCGTACGCGTTAGTAGTGACCGTTGCGTGTCATTTTGACAGATAGAGAAAAATTATTGATTCATACTCAAACAAAAGACGATAAGGCCTATATTTTATTGACCCTTTACAACCGGTTTTAGCACAACGGAGTGAGTAGGATCATAAAACTAATCCGCTCGTTTTTCGTATGATATGTTTAGTCACATAAGAATTAATATTTCGTATTTAATCACATAATAACAAGTATCATTCATTAAATCAATAAAGCATACAAATGGCACAGGCAAAATATAAGTGTAGCCTGAGTTAGATTTTTTCAGTATAATTTTCTTGAAAATTACTTTAAAGTGTATAGTAACTTGGTCGAACAATCCATTAAAAATCATTAACTAAGCTTTACAGACTTCTATCCAAGCTTGATCCTTAAGATACCGTCTATTATATTATTTTTTACCATTGAAACATGTTCCAATTTCGCCATCTTCAACTCGAGTTAAACCATTACCATTCTACGGGCAATCCTGTTAGTCACAACTAACTACTCTATACAAGCAGACTACTCTACTCATGATGTATATATGTGCGTATATAATATATATGTATATGTAAAGTGACGTCATAATGTTTAATACACAGTAGGTTACTCACCGAGTCCCGCTCGCCCCCTGCCGTCCGAGTAGGTCTGCCTGCGTGCGGGTAGCGCGTTCGAGCCCTCGTTGGAGCCTTTCGGTATCACGATGTGGTCGCGCTCGTGCTCCGTCTCTTTGCTGCAGTTGCACATTGCGCTGAAAGTGAAGGCCAGGTTAGTTGCATACTTTAGTTAACGTACAAGAAGGCATTCCATTGTTTAGAAAAAGTTTCCGCGCGCTAAACTTTTTGTTTCTTTTCAATATACCAATTATTGAGATGCCCTAGGTACCAATAAGTAATTAAAGGTTGCAGAAAGACTCTAGATACAGGACGCTCTCAACACCTCTCTTTAAAGAAAAACCTTCTTTACCATACATTTTTTTTCGACTAAAGGCGATAATGATGATGGCTAACGTTAAATTTGTTTGAAAATTTTATGATAACTGATAAGTCCATAAATTACAATCCCTAGTAACTCCAAAGAGCATTATCCGAACCCAATAGGGATTGCTGGACCTCGATAATCGAACCCGGGTCCTCACCATTGATAGCTTAGACGTTCTGCTACTAAACTAATGAAGCAACGTATGTAATACTTACTGGTATATAGTGGAGTGCATGCTCTGAGCTATATTGGAGTCGTCGGACAGCATCCACAGCTCGCCCGCGCCGGTGGACGTCTGCCGGCCCACCTCCATGTAGAAGAAACACTCCGAGTCGCCGCATCTGAAAACAACAGATACAGTAAGTAACGTGCAGAAACTCCAGTATCTGAAACATTATTGATAATAAGTTTTTTTTTATCATCTCCTGTGTAGGTAAACGAGCTAGTAATGCGCTTGAAGGTAATCGGCAACAGCAGGTCATGGGCTTAGCAGAGGCACTTTCAGCCGCTACCTACTTCGTGGTGAAAACGCAATATAAGCCATTAAAGATTTAATCTCTTCTTGTCTACAATTTCTACGTCAGTGACTGAGAAGGAAAAAGACAATCTAACTGTAAAATATCCTAATTTATATGCATAGATTCTAAGAATATGTGAGCAGAACAAACCAAGGATTTCCTCGAATCGTCCAAGCACTGAGATTAATACATCTCCTAGATGTAGAAAGCGGGCAAAACCCGAGGTAAATTGATACTATTTTCCTCGAAAAGGTATATATAAAGGTAGGAATATTAAGGGAACCTACGTCAAATTCCAATTAAAAATGGTTTATTATGCATCGAGAACTTGGCTTTTAATCGGAATTCACAATCTAATTGATACAAACATCCGTGCACTTACGAAATCGAGGAAAATATATTAGTCATGCAAAAATCGAATATCGACATTTGGCATATCCCATTATAAGTGCACTGAGAAACAATAACTAAGTGAATATTATTTTTAGGATGAACAAAATTTTAGTGGACATAAAAATAAAGTAGGCAATTATAGTAAAAAATATTTATAATAACCAATTAAAAATGTTATCATTTATTTAGATTAGCGAGGCGTGTTGTTTTCGCTTGGAAACAGAAATATCTTTAAAAGTGGATACAAGTTGATTGAAATTTAAAATTACTACACCCAACAGTCACATACATTATTCTGATCCACTAATAACAAGCAGTGTCAAACTTTGAGAGACATCGATCTCAGTTGTGAGATCATCAATCTTATTATACTCGAAACAATTTGGATCACACAAACATTTGTCTCCAACCCACGATTTCTTCGCTAGCGTCTTAACACTTAACTAACTGCTCTACCAATTATCTCAATATACAGAATATGCTGAATTACCTCCTGATATTCTTCAAGGTGTACTCCACACGCTCCGGTATGCCGAGGTCGCTGATGACGTTGTTGTGGCTCTTGATCTTCACCAACGTCAGAGTCTTGTCGGTGAGGCACAAGTTGTACAGACCCTGAATGTTCTTCGACGCACCCAGTCCTTTCTTCTGCACGTTCACTTGCCATACGTGTTCTAGAATTGAAGGATGTTTCATTTTATATATACAGCTTTGAAATATGTTCGTGAGCATGGCGGGGGGAGCATACTGCTCTACTGATAGTGAACATAACTCTTGTCCAAAAACAAGAGCTGTCTAATCAGAACTTATAATTACTAAGCACTTCAGGGAAATGCACTGCACTCATTACCCCAATGTATTAGGAATTAAGTCCCTGAATGTCCAGTAATTTCACTGACTACGATATCAAAGGTACTGGCTACGATGTTAAAAGTACAAGATTCCTCGGTCACTTTATATGATGTTTTATAATATGTTCAATTTAATTTTACATAGGTTCTCTATTAGTCACAAGATGTGGTTTTATTACGATGTCAACTATTCCTTCTGCAGTACAGGTAAAAAAATAGTTGAATTATTTATGTATACAAATTGAGTACCGAACAAACAAACAAAACAATAAGTCATACCAAGAAAATAATTCCATTACATCCGTAAGATATCTACTATTCAAGTTATCTTTTAATCAGACGATAAGCCATAGGTTCTTGAAATCTAGAACGTATGGTTTATCACTTGACCAATATGACGAAACCGCATTCATTGCAATTTCCAAAAGATTAGTGACAAAAATATTTTACAATACACCACGATTTTTAACGAAGACACTTTGCAAATCTAGAACAAAGCCTGCTTTCAGCAATGTGACATTTATGAATATATTACTAAAATGCAAAAGACATTTACCAAACTTAAAATTAGATTAAAAATTATGCTTTGAAACAGTTTAAAGTACTAATAGGTGGTGCAGTGAGTCCGTCGCAGTGCTCGGTGGAGTATCATTAGGAGCAGCGGGTTTTGCCGACGATTATGCGCCAGGCAATGCGGTCCAACACACGCTTTAGTATTGACGTGAATTTTTCAAAACAAAATATAAATTTAGGTCGTACATATTGCAAGGGAACGGATTGCTGCGTTGCAGAGAGCTGCAATGCGTTTTACTGCAATCTGTAGCTTCTCGATATCTTGAGGTTAAAGAACAGTTGTTTGACAAAAATAAAATTTTAAAGTTAGTAAAGATATTAAACTATGTTATAACTTATAAGAACAGACCATAGGGTACATCCTCTGTGTGGCAATTCTTTTCCAAACCCAGAGCACCGTAGTTCCATAAGTTTATTATATAATATTTATTTCTTACTATTACGAAAAGGAACTAGACTTCAAATTTTTACGACAACTCATTAACCGTTTATCTGAAGTCTCTCCACCCCTCAGTAAGTAAAAAAACTATATTCTCCTCCTGTTTATTGCCATTAACTTTCCTTAAACAATCTTTAAGCATAAATCTTCAAACCCCAACAAACTCTACATAATATGTTTCGAAAACTCTGACACAAAATCACCGACTAGTCTGACTAATGTATCTTTTCACTAGCGTCAGCGTGGAGGAATAACCCCAAAACCCTCACATAAATAAAGGTAAGTCCTCATCTACTTAACGGGCCGTATATATTAGCTGATGTAAACAAAACAGTTGCATCGTAGTGACAAACACGCAACACCTCTTTGTGTCATGTTTATCTGTGCGTTAATACTTCTGCATCGCGTCATTCGTATGTTGCTGTTAGTTAAGCTAACTTAGGACACCTTGTCAAATGTCCAAATGCTTAGTTACGTACAGGATATTTACACGCAAAGATGCTACATGACCGCTATTTAGAAATATTAACATTTCTAAACTCAAAACTGCAATTAAACAATTGTAGTGCTTGAACAACACAATCACATTTTAGTCATTCAATTACATATTTCAACGCAAATTAGCTCAGACGCTTATTAAATAAGTTGAAGGCTGAATAATTCATTATTCGTGTTTCAGGTGTTAAAACACGGTGAAGGATGAAAATATATCTGCGCAACTTAATTTGCGGTTTAGTATTCCGCAGCGCGTCTAAATGTCAACAAGAATCATATGTTTTCGCTGGATCAGTGGACGGAATGCCATAGTAAAAAATTATGATTAAAAGTTTAATATTAACAAGTATTTCCTTTTGTTTTATTTATTGTTTAATGTATTTGTTTGTATAATTTATTGCCGTTTATCGCTGATGATTTATAATGGCCTAAGATTTACATATCTTTATGGTTAAGTTTATTAGTGTATGTTGCTACAAATCTCCATAGTGAACATCGACTAAATTGGAAGCGAAGCTATTTATGTTATTTGAAGATAAGTTCAGATTAAATCCTATTATTTTTTTTTTTTTACTTTCGTTAAGTAATTGTAACAAAATCTAAAACAGATTTTTTATAAGCTTTAAAGCAGCCGGAGGATACAGCCCAGCACACTCTTTCGGAGTGCCCAGCCTGGGGTGAAGAGCGTAGAATACTCCGTGCAGCCGTCGGAGTAGACCTTTCGCTCTCGGCCGTGATTCCCTCCATGGTCGAGAGTCGACGGTCGTGGCAGGCAATGCTGTCCTTCTGCGAGATCGTGATCTCGCAGAAGGAAAGCGCGGACCGGGATCGTGAGCGGAACGATCCCGCTCGCCGCCGCCTGCAAAGAAGAAGGCGCCGGCTGATAAACGGCTGAACCGGCGCCTTCGCCCAGTGGTTCGGGGGTGCAAGAATTCCGCCACGGTATCCCTGCCCGTCGTAAGAGGCGACCTAAAGGGGCCATCGGGGTCGTTGGGCAAACTGCGGGGGCAGTGCGCCCACACTTTTAACGACTCTGAGATGTACGATAGAGCCCATGGGCTAGTGTCTCTGTCGTGGACGCCCACAACATCTCAAATGGGCGTCCAAAAACAGTGGTTAAGTTGGGGCATTCAGGGCCCCACAATAGAAGAACCAGCAATGGTTTTGCGCGGGGCGGTTACTCGGATGTAAATCGGGGCACCTCTCGCCCTGGGATGTCCGGTGCCGCCCATAATGCGTGTGACGGTCACCAAGGGGTTTTTAGTCAGTATGCTGGCATAGGTACTGTTAGGGACCCAGCCCGGCCACAATCCGCAGCGTGCCGGTCTGGAAGGCCAGAGACACTGACATACCCCTTTCGGCCTCCCCCGGGGTACTGAAAGGGGAGCTTAATAGCTTTTCCTCTTGGACAAAAAAAAAATAAGCTTTAAAGCAGGATGACCATTGAATCTTGTCGAATTTGCCACACATACGTAGACAAAATTGGTGAATCACAAATATTGTTAACCAGATTTTAGGGACGAAAATATATTTTCGTTGAAATAACACTACTTTGTTATGTTTATATTTATAAATTGTTGATTATTATTATTTCTTTTATGCTTTAGACTGCCCTTTCTTTCTCATATTTATGCCTATTCATGGTTGCCTGTAAGAAATTACCTAGTGTGGTAAGGCCGCCACTTGTACTAATATTTTTATTGTATAATTTTGCATTTTCATATCTCCCTGTAGTGCAAAAAAGAATTAAATAATAAATAAATATGTTTTTACGTATTTTATCGCAGATTTGATTAAATTTTCACATGCACTGACCACGAAAGCGGCGAAGTAAAAAAGAAAGTTTAATTTGAATGTGTAACGTTCGCGTAAATCTGAGAAACCATTTAAATATATTTTAGTGGTAACAAAAAAAACCTCGACGATACACTAATTGATATCATTGTTTTTTACACAGCCTTATCCTTTCTAATGTCTGAATAAACATTATAAATTACGGTACATTTAGACGTTTTACATATGAACGTACCACCTTATAACCTCTGCGACATGCATAGAAATGTCAACGATCAATAAACATACAGCTTTATGTAAACAAAAACAATATTATTGATTTAAACATTAAACTATACTGTAAGGACAGGCGAGTTTCTTTATTACGTTCTTGAAATTCGATACTACTCTTGAAGTACAATCGTTTTGACATTTTTAAGGAAAACGAAGGGAAGTATCTTGATTGTCGAGCCATAAAGTATTTTTATGTTTTCCCTTTTGATTATAGCAAATAACCAGAATGTAGGAAATAATCTTGATTTATGAAGTAAGTAATTTTTTTTATATTTGATAATTTTATCACTTTTTTATTAGTACCTATACGTATAGGACTAACTAACCAAAGATAGGTTAATCGATTTATAATAAGGGTTCCATGGAGATTAAGGTCTTTGATATTCTCTTATTTATATCCATCTACCGTTCATGTTATACCTATGCGGATACGATACCTCTACATAATATTATGTATCATGCAATCTCATGATCGCGTGTCTGTCACAAACAATTTTCTCATTATTTTACGACCATCCGCATTCCTTGTCAAAACTTTCAAAAAACGAAATACAACCCAACCTTTTACGAGAAACCCGATATTTATGAAGCCGCTTTCGATCTTCTAGACGTGGAATACAGTCAAAGCCATGTTGATACATGTGGTTAATTGAATAACAATATTGTAGGGCGCGCTACTGTCACTGACCTCGCTGTTAAATTGGACAATAACGTGTTGCCAACCAAACAGTTATGATCACTCGTGATTGATGACTTATTAAAAAAGTTCGATGAAACATGTCGATCACGAGTAAACTTGTTTTTGTTTTTTTGTCCTTTAGGCTCTCAGGTTTTTTTTTCTGCATGTGGTTTTATTAGGGGAGTGATTCGTTTCTTTGCGGAGAGTCGTGATTGTACCTGTGGGGTGAACAAACCGGCAGAGGGCTAGGGTTTCGGCTCTCGGGTAGGTGGAGTGCCAATATTGGGTATAGCGGCGGGAATGGAGGTTGAAAATAACTCTCATTGATGTTTAATTGACACCTGCATACCATAGAAATTTGGTAGAATTTCTGAAGTATGTAAAGTCTACCAACCCGCAACTAGGACAGCGTGGTGGACTAATCCCTCTCAATCGTACTCTCGATTGTAGAGGATGCTCGTGTCCTGCAGTGGGATGTGCATATTATATGGGTTGACACAGTACATTATAATTGAAGAGACTTAGGTCCAGCAGTGTACTGGTATAGTATGATGATCCCACAGGCACATGAACAATAAAAGAGAAGACTACATGTCATCCGGAAAGATATAAAAACATAAATCAAATGGTCTTACAGACAAAAATATCGAGTTAATGGCTATGCAGCGAAGATGAAGCAGAAAACGAGGATACAGAGAAAAATGTACCTGGTGACAAGCAATGAATATTGACACTAATTAAGAAAATGTACGTTGGTTGTCGACCTTTAAGTTAAGGACTTTCTTAAAAGTCTCAATTCTCATGTCTTAATTTAGTATAAGAAACAACGTAGACAAATTTAGACGTAATTTAAAATACGACGAAGGGACAACTATGCATATTAGTTAATCATGTGAGGACGATAAATCTAAATTAATCTACGTTATATTATGTCTCAATGGTGATGTGAACTAGTAGCCTTTCGCAGCAGTATTTTGCAATCGATAATACTATTTTAATACCCTCCAAATTGCTAATAATGTAATAAAATCTGTCTGCTGCATCCATTTACGAGATTTATTTGATGCAGTTCTAGATATATTAGTTGATTAAATGCAACAATATTTTTATTAAAAAGGCCAAGAAATTAATATTAATGATTGCAGATGTTTCCCTAGCCGGTTATGAGCCTTTGTGTAACAAAACACCCGTATGGCATAATCTGATCACTATTGCGACAATGTACTATCATCTTCAGCCACAGGAGGTGTACTTTTAAACATAGAAATACTTAACATTTTCGCAGCAACTTTTGGAAAGGGTTTCCATCAGGCGACCCCCTTGACTTATACCTCGTCTGTGTTGTTATGGAAAGTTTGAATGATATTTTAGCAAACCGATTATTAAACATAACACAATATTTGCGAGCCGCTATGTTCGTGCTTGCTAACTACGCAGGATCCTTTTGTTCTATAGTTTTTTGCGTAAAATCGAATGAGATGTTGTAGACACACTATAGCCATTTATACGGATAATAGGTGGAAGGGCCTCTAGACACCTCACTGACTTAATAAAACACAACGGCAAATATATTTTTTCACATTAGTTGTAAGTAGTACTTCATAATAAAAACTTTATTGTGCCTTAATGAAAACATACAAAAACACTTAACATAAAGTACACCAAAAATAACTTTATGTAATAAAATGCACCAATAAATTTTTGATTGACTGTGGTGCCCAAGTAAATAATTTATTGCTATGGTCACCAGGGATTCCTTATCTCATATTGCTTTTACGTATATTATCATTGTTTATAATTACATGTAATCATATTATGACATACTATGAAAAACATTAAATATAAAGCTGTAAAAAAACGAACATTATTCTCATTAAAAAGAAGAAAAAAGAATCTATCTAAGTGTGCGTATCTAATATCATGGTATGTCTGTGCGTCACAGGTGTTTTCTCACAGACTAATAAAGGTATCGGTTAAAACTTAGCACAGTTACCGCACAGTTTGTTCAACTGTTTTAGGCCTATGAAATTAACAGCCTATAACACTTCAGCCAATTTTCCCTAATTACATGAAAAACCCTCGAGAATTCCAATTTAATTTTAAAATTCGCATAGCGTTTTAACAAAATTATTATTTCATTGAATTACGTTGTTAATACATACCTAAGTAATAAAAAGCTTGTATGTTTTCGTTTATGTCTTGTTAGATTGGAGTCTCATTGTTTTCATGCATTGCAGCGTATCATTGTCTTTAGTCATTATTGGTGAGATATTCGATCTATCCGGATAACGATCACTGTATGCAAAAGTGGGATACCGGCCAGTGAAAAACACAGTGTGACACTTTTATATCCTGCCATAATGTGTATATTCGAACAGGCCAGTACTATTATATCGACCGGCTGACAACACCTATATGTTAGAGATACCGAAATCGGTTCGTACTGCACTTAACATCACGTGCACCTTAGTCACCTTATGATTTAAGCTCAAAATATCTTGACCCTAAATCAGAAGTCAGAAGCCTTTGACAGCCTCCGTGGCGCAGTTGGTTGCGCCGGCTGTGAAACAAGAGGCTGCGGGTTCGATCCCCGAACTGAGACAAATGTTTGTGTGAGCCACAAGTATTTGGGGTTCGTGTGTGGGTGTTTGTGAGACCGAAAAGTCTTTCGCAGTTCCTGATACCCACGACACAAGACTCGATTTTAGTGCGGCGTCAGGACTATATAGGTGTGCATTTATCTATTTATTTAAAAAACCATTTGAGTGACCAATATTTTGATAGAATTTTGCTTTCTTATTTTAAGTGTTTGCGACTTAAAGTGTCTACTCCCTAAGCTCAGCACTGCGACACACCTACAAAGCTGATTATGTCACGTAACTCCACGTGGAAATCGAACACGATATCTTTTAATAGCGATCAACGTATTAACCGTTGAGTAATCGAGTTGTTTACCCGCATGTCGCTAATACGGCAAACGTATATAGAAACAAAGTACAAAACAACCTGTTCAATTAGGGCAATGTATTGTTTTTTTCCTACTGCATAAGAGTTTTTTTACAATAGCATAGTATAATTGGAATGCACCTGATGTATTAGACTAGCGTGGTGGACTATATGGCCTTACCGCTCTCAACCGTACTTTGAATTATAGAGGGGGCCCATGACCTGCAGTGGGACGTATATAGGCTGATACAGACTTGATGGAACGAGAAGTGCTGTTGTAATATAGAGTTTAATCAAAATAATAAATTACGAATGTTATTCCAGGAGTGAGAAGATAACGTTCAAACGTTCCCTGCACAACAAATGTGAGTTGGTATTATTAAAGCATTTGCACGAGGAGTTTTTATACCAGTAAGGCATAATTGCAATGTATTTATGAAAAATGATTCGCGGCTTCCTGAAGGCTTGCCATGCACGCTTTCAGTAAACACCTTATTCATTTAATCATTATACAAAATATGTGACAGACCTTTTGCGGCTTGAAAAAATATTGATAGAGTTGTAAATCTTATGGGATCGGACTAACTCATTAGTTGCCTGGAATCTCCTGCGGTTTCCTTGCAAACTGGCCAAACGAGATTATACCGTAATAAAGTATTGTAACCACATTCCTCACATATAACTATGCCATAACATTTTAATTGTTTTGTAGGAAGTCGCGTATTAAATGCCAATCATTATTGTAAAAGTTGCCAGTAACCACGGTGCAAACAGCGAGAAACAGTGTGATACGAGATGTGGCAATTGCAATGCCGGATCCCCGCAAATAATTAGATAAATGACTCCCAATTTTTTATTTCCAATCTAGGTGTTGTGAACCTTCAAAGTCGTCATGTTTTCTGCCTTTTGAAACCTACCAAACAATATATCTTACTATATGGGATAACTGTAATTCATAATCTTCAGTCCTATCACTCACTCTTTCAAGTTCATTTATTTCCTTCAGTCGATTTGCAGAATTACCACAGTATGGGAAATATGTTTATTAACTAGCCGCATCCATGTGAAAAGCCTTACAAGTAATAAAGGACCAGCCAAGCGTGTGGATAAAGATTCAACACCCCTGCAAGAGGCACAATTGATACACAATTTGTTTGTAAGAATGACAAACGTTACTAAACGAGATTGCGCGTTGACTCATAGATATTATCGCGGACAATAAGCGTGCGAGATACATCGGTCAAAACAAGTGACGTGTTGTGAATTAACGTTACTTGGTGATGCAAAACTCCTAAGTATAAAAACACAGCATGTCTTTATCTGTCTGTTTGTGGGCTTATATCTCAATATATGCAAATCCTACTCACAAGGTTGTTTCAGTGGTATGAAAGTACAATTTTTCTCGTGGTATTGCCACAGGTATTGGTGTGGATTTTACCATGTGTGAGGTACAATATCAGTATTAATGATTTTTGTCTTACAATTTATAACTTATAAACCACTCTTAATCTTAGGCAATTCTCTCATTAGTAAAAAAAACAAATGTGATTTGGCTAGATTTTAATTATAAACAATAGGTAATCTGGATTACTTCCAGCAATCATTTTAGTTAACTAGAATCCGGATTAGATTGACAGGGTCTACCGGGTCGCTACTCACTAGTCGTTTTACCACGTTGTAATTGTATTATTCATCGTATTGGAGCTCTAGGAATACCACGCGGATGCGGTCACTGATTAACTTCATTGCAAATGTTGAGTATAACTAAAAATAGAATTCATTTTATTTAAGATCGCTAATATTTTCTTGCCACTTCCAGTAGCCAATAAAAAAAATTGCCGAGCAGTATTTAGCCTTTGAACGGGTTTTCCCATGAAATTGGCCGTAGTTACCTACAATTCATAATAAAAATGGTAAAAAATAAACCCACAAACCCGCAAGCGGTCGATAAAATCCCCATTAATAGATGCTTGTATGTGACGTTATTATTTTTCCTCTATCTTGAGGATAAACTTGCGTTTTGAAAAAAATATTCATAATACCTTACCTCACTGATTTATTCATTGGTACCGTGCAAAGACGAAACCGTAAAATCTTGAACTCAATTGACAGATCGGGCTATTGCCTTTAACTCAATTTCAATTCCAATTTCTATTTACATTTTCACAGGATATTATAATTTTCCGTAAAAGTTAAAGCCAGATTATCGATCGTGAAATTGAAAGCCAAATAGCTTTGTAAAACGCATAAAAACATGTTGCACTAACCTTACCTAGTTGTGGGTCAATAAAATATTTTTCAAAAGTCCCATAACAAATGACGGAAGCTCAATTTACGATGTTTCATCACTCATGAGCTTGTTAATGATGGTGGGTCATAGACTCATAAGTTCGATGGTAGTACGCCGTACGGCGGCCTCACAGGTCACTGGCACGGCCATTACCTTGACAATCGCGTACGTTTCCACGCTGCGTACTAGGGCCGTTTAGGGTCATATACGGATGTGACTCATGCAGGAATTTCGCTATGATCTAATTGACAAGACTCCGTAGCGCGGTTGGTTGAGAACCGATAGGAAAACTGGAGCTCGCGGGTACGAACCCCGCACCGACACAAATGATTATGTGTTACAGAATTGTTTCGGGTTTCGACGTTGACAGACCAAAAAGTATGTATAGTTTGGATTTCGTTTTTCTTTATATTTTTCTTTTATAGTTCCTTTTTCGCAACACACAACACTTGTATCTTGGTTATGGTTATGACACTTCGGTGTGTTTATTTATAAGACGTTCCTTTAAAGTAGAGTCCTACGACGCAGTATGCAATGCAACACAGTCCATAGGTGCCAAACAAGGATTTCCTGTGTTATGTATTAGTCCAGTAACTGATGGCTCAAGAAATAAATAGTCGTAAATTATGGGCCATTACGTTCTTGCTAGATTGTGTTTCTCTCACAAATGAAAACGCACAAATGGCTGTATTTGCGCTTTTAGTAACTTTTGACGCAGTAACTAACGATCCAGCCGCGAAACAATAGTGTACGGGTTCGATTCCGGCACTGTCATTAATATATCAACTATAACAAATATGTGTATCGGGCGTGAATTTTGTGTCGGTAACTGAAGTTTTTGATATGGTACAACATTACATACTTGTCAGTTGTCATCTTTCGTGACTTTGCTTGTTTCAAGCTGTTTAGAGACATTTTATGTATGACGTCACTGAATAAAATATTGATAATAATTACATTCATTTGAATAGTTCAAATTAATTAAAATATGTGTATCTTGACGTCATGGCACTAAAACAAACATTAGTAGTATATAGGACTTCGCTAATCAGTTATGTGTTAAGTACTTCCCCGGTTGTATGACCTTTAAAAATAACCAACTCCCAATACCTCGTCACTAAAATCACAATTAATAAATTACCCCGTTTAAAAATTCCAAAACAAAACATATTATGTATGAATATTTTTTTTTTTTTGTTGTAATCGCTACGGGATTTAATATTCGCTACATTATTATTTTTTTACTTTTAATTTTATTAAATAAATAAAAACAAAAAATCACGGACTGAAGTCCACCGGAACAGGATACGAATCAAAAGAGCCGATTTCCAAAGTTCGCAAATATTACACAAAACAATAAAAACGTGGATTGACTGGCCAGGGTATGGAACCAAAGAACTCACGGTTAACATGTATACTACTTACTCTATTGACTAAACGCTACGTTTAGCATAATTAAATCTACAATCTACATTGTGTGACGTGTTTATATTTAGAAGTAATTAGGAAGCAACACTAGCCTGTCCTTAATCTATAAATAAACAAACATCGGTAAACAACATAATGTAACGCGATGTTGTTATTGCACAATCACACTCCGATTTTGCAATTATTACAACAACAAAAAAATGCGAGAAAAACAACAAACAACATTTATAAGGAAAACATTCATTATAGGTGCAATTAAGTCAAAAGCTGAGTAGATTTTTATGATAGCAGAAATGCCTTCATTGCGGTTTGTTGTTTATATTGAATCAAACAATGACTATTTATGTAGTGACACAATATGTGCATTGCAATCACTTTGAGGTACATGTGGAAAATATCTCCTTTTGCAAAACGAGTACTACTCTACGATTAAGAGGAATTTGCTTCACAGTCCACCACCACTATGTGAAGGACTTTAGCAATTATATTCCCGTAGGATTTGTTAGAGGTTCAACTCGACCGAACTACAAAGGTGTCGGGCCGGAAGGTCAGACGTACTGTCCTTGATTCTTAGATCTCTCGTAGGCTAGTGGGAAGCGAACTTAAAAACAAGCTAGTGTCCTTATGAGACTCACTAAACTTAGATGTTCAATACCAGTTGTTGGCGTACCACTTATCTTGGCTTACAGGAGATGACAAGGTGAGAGATGACAGGGTTATATCATTGTTAAAGAGAACGATGATGAACAATGAATAAACGAATGAACTTCAAAAATTATAAAGCATTAAAATTACAAATATCAACGCATGTAAATTACGTGTATCTTGACAATGAACACAATTACAGAACCCATGGAATGCCACATAATGAGTTTGACCACATTCCTGCCGACAGACGGGCAGACAATCTCGCGAAGGCCGCTGGGAGGCAGTAAATGCACGCATAAATGCTTTATAATTATCTGCTATTTATGTCCTATTGCTAAGCCAAAGGAAAAAATTATGTTAAGGATACAATTTGCCAACGAAAAACGAAAAGGAGATTGAGCAGAAACAGGACCTTGGCACCGGCAAAGATAATTCTAAATGGCATTTGGCAAAAAAGAAATAAAGCTAATTAATATGAGGCAATTTCCTTTAAACGTTCAATTGAAGCTAATTGGTATTTGATGCCCATAAACACCCACAATACTTACAGAAAGACCCTGTACAAGGAATTATATGAGTCGATATAGAATAAAGCATAACAAATCCGGGAAATCTAAAAAAAGAAAATAACATTAACCCCTATATATAAATAAACACAATCAATATGCGCGGATGAATGTATTGATGAGAATGCAGTAACCGGAACTAGCTGAGAATAACAGGAATGTTAATGACAACGCATTTGGGCAGCCGCTGCGTGGGACGCACCCCACTGTCGCGTGGTGACACAGATCAAAACATTAATAAATCTTCACAATAAGGATTTTTTTGTAAAATGGTTTCGGATCGGACTACTGATGGCACTGCACTTACCTTCAGATGCAGTATGGTCGTCTTGTCAGATTAGTATGGAAATATTGGCACGAAAAACTTCGTATAGTGCATCCGATGATAAATGCAGTTCAGCCCAGAAAAATGTATTGACCGGATAAGATAATTTATTTTTCGACGGCTGATACTTGGATTCTCGGACTGAGACTGCCTCGGTGGCGTAGTTGTATTACGGTACGGTTACAAAGCTGAGGTCTCGGGTTCGAGTTCCGGGTCGGGCAAAGTGATATTGGATTTTTCTATTCATTATCAATCCGGAGTCAGGAATTTGTGCCCGATATGGCGATAGGCTCGCCACCTATCACATCGTGGGACGGAACATACAAGGCGAAATGTGGGTGTCCTGGTGGCGCCTCTGCCTACCCCTTCGGGGATAAAGGCGTGAGTTTATGTATGTATGTATGTATGATACTTGGACTCTATAATGGGTTTTCAGTTATGTACCCCGGGCGACCATTAATATCTTACAGAAAACAAAACGATGACGATTTTGATTTGTTGCTAGTTGCTTCTACTGAGGGGCATTTTATGGCGTCAGGAAATACAAATGTGACAAGAATATGAACTAGAAGCCATTGCATATTTACGTTATTTTTTTTTCAACAAGTGGTGCAAAATAATTATAATCACCACATTAAAAAAAAATACTTATACAAAATTCACATATACAACAAGGGAAACACAGGTTTTAAAATAGACGTAATTTTTAGCCAACTGTAAATAATTTCGTAATAATAAATTTAGCAATAACCCTCAGTCCTGAGTCCTAATTCTTTTAAAGCTGAGACGTAATTCAAAAGGCGCGTAGACAGTTGAAATTTTATTTTTTATTTTTTATAAGTATTTTTTTAACTGTGGTGTCATGTCAATGTCGGTTAAACATTCATTTGGTTTTCCTGAATGCCCATTCACGACCACAATATAATAATATTATTGTATTTAACATGGACAGTTGTTGTTGTCAAACCATTGAAATGTATGGATGAAATCTGCTGTATGCAATCTGTGGTTTATAATAGCTTCCTCCTTCCTTTACTATTATTACTTTTCTTTACTATTGATTCCTTCAATTACTATTATGATTATCCAACAGCATTTTAAAAAGACTTACGTAGGTCTAAGGTATTTCTTACAAATAATCCTGCAGGCTTTCATTTTAACATCCTTATCAAAAGTACAAGATCCTCCTTCTCTCCTTTAATATAGTCGTGTAATTTTTAAATTGGTTTTCTTTTTTGGATGACTATATTTATTATAATTTAAAGGTAAGAGTAAAGTACTAAAAGTGGACTACTTCTAGGATTGTCGCTTGTCGCTCTATCTCCAATGTCTCAAGGCAGGCGTGTTACTAACCTACACGGATACAATCTTGATTTTGACGTCAATAAATCAAGGTTGTCGCGAAAATAATTACCTTACATTTATGGATATAAGTAATACAAATTACACACAAGACTCGTGTGAGCAGATATTTTTTATTTAAATCCAAGATAAATATGTTATTATTTACAGTAATTGAACTGGCAATATGTTTATGACAGCATATTGATAGGGTAGGGTACCAAGAATTGTTTTTTCCTTAAATTATACTAAGTTCAAAGTAAAGTTAGTCAAATATATAAATATAGCAATATAATGACAAAACAAATAGTCAATGCATGAATGAGCTATAATCACATTCCTGAATTAAAACCGCAAGAACATTATAACCACATCAACATTCCTGATTGCGGCCCTGTACACGGTTCAAAATACCCACATAATATATTCCTCTGTCATTATCCCACACTTATTGTGGATTGACGCAACATGATTTTTTATGTAAAGTGCACATCGTGTAGGTTATGTTTTTACGACAGCCTTGGCCTTGGTCCACCATGATACATTGCTACTACTGCTTACTTTTTTATTGGGAGGTATGACGAGAAGTACAAAGGGCTTGTCATTGCTACCCATAAAGCAGACCAACCTGACTCAGAACTCATTGTTATTTAAACCACTACATGAAACCGAACTTTTCTCGAAACCCTGTGACATAAGATGTTAAATCACTTAATGCCCATTGATACTGGCTACTATTTCCTTAAAATCGAAACTTGATAGTTCTTTGACTACAGCGTCAAATATAGCATATAAGATAACTAAAAATAATTCCAAAATTCCTCTGTATCCCTCAACTCTCAGGTATGCAGACTTCCTTATTACATTTTCCTTCGTTCTCAAGCTCACGACAATTATTACAAAACAGTGCATTTTCCTTGAAAATTTAATTTGTGTAAACTTTCAATAAAATATCCTATGGCAATCCCAACACTTCCATCAACTTTACCAAAGAACACGCACCACTAAACATAGGGTTTCTCCATATATTTCCACAGCAACGTATAAAAAAGAGCCGACACCTTGCAATCTACGACCTTAGGCAGATTTTTTATTGTGTGGTTAACTACTCACAAACGGCGATACAAAGATAGAAAACAAAGATAATATCGAGAAGCACTATAACGATTATTCTGAATTCAAACCGCAAATAACATTATACCACCTGCAAATATATTACCTTACAGCGGCTCTGTGCAAGGTTCATGATGCCAACATAATATGTATGTAGATTATTCATCAAAATATGCGCGGCGCCACGCTATATCATCATAGCTCGCGACCTTAGGGAATTTACACTATGATAAAGCCGTATTTTGTCGACAGTACGTAGATAAATATAGGGGAAATGAACGACGCGCCGCGCCGTACTATTTATATGACGCGCTGCGGGCGAGAAGCCGGCTACGAATAGGGTGGTCGCAGGTTCAGTTGTCATATACAAATACGTGAATATTCTATATATTTTTTAGATCTGTTTATGTGTGGCTGAATAATTCTGATTTCCCAGACAACAGACTAATATAAAATCGTAAACTTATCTGTATTGTTAAACATCGTATTTGGTGACTTTAAAAAATAAATACACAAATATTACTAAGGTCCACTGTCCCCAAACACAGGCACTCGATTCGTCCCCATACAGCACGTACCCACGTTTCCACTCCGTAGTTTACGCGGCGCACGTCACGGCAGAGTCAACGACTGATTGCCACCATAACTAAGTGTCCTTCGCAGATTATATAACAGATAGCTGCTATTTTTCATCAAACCGTTGATTATTTAATAATCTACATTTTACGAATGTTTTCATGTATTTCAAACCATTGCGTAATAATTAAAAGGTCGTGGAGACGACAAGGAAATTAATATTAAAACCCTGGTCACATAGTAAGATAAAGATTTAGTCTAGAATAACAACCTAATAAGATTTGGTACACTTCACATACCTGCCAAATTCTTATAGGTTACTCTCAAGAACACAGGCAAGTATCACGTTACCATTACTATCAAAAAGAAGAAACGTTAAATTAATTGAGAAGCAATAACGAAATAAAACAGGTGTGTCTGTAGGATCAGACTCTGAATCAATTAGTCTGCAAAACTAGGCTATTTCTTACTTTAAGCCTCATTATTGCCACTATTATAACACATGTGACAGCCTGCCTTGAAATTGCTTTAAAGTATGGGAAGCATAGAATTACAACAGCAGAACTAAAAGTTACTAATATCTACGACCATATGAGCAGGTGCAGTGGCTGAGAAATTAGATTCTATATAATACATTTTTGATTGCCAGGACACAAATATTTGAATGATAGCAGGTATTGTGTATGTGGAATTTTGTTTATAAATATACTTCATATATGAGTAATGGTAACAAAGGGTATATAAAAAAATATGTCACATTGCCTAGGGTAAAAACGACAAAATATGACAATATGAATAATAAACTGATAACATTTAGGTACTTGAATAGTAACCTATACGAGATGTAAAATATGGTGGGTTTAACTATGAACATTGTTCATTGGTCAATCTAAGTTTGTAACCATCGGGGATCAGTTTACATCTAGATTCAAGTTGAACATGATACAATAAATTTTCTGCAGTTTTAGATATCTCTGGATTTCAGTGCGCTATCAAATGTAGTACAGTAACTCTGCCTTAAAAAGAATACTAAATAAAGTAATAACGGGATATCCCATTGAAGTCATTAATCAATCATTTTTGCTTTTATAAAGTCACATAAATTTAAAAAATTAGCTTGTTTATGTTTAGCACATATTTTTATGACATACATTAATTAATATAATTTTTCCCTTAGCATTTACAATCTAGGTAAGTAATAGAATTTTATTTATTTAAAAAATACCATTAGGTTTGTTAAGGACAGGACTCAAGGGAGACTCGTTGCGGCAGATAGAACTTGTAGTAGCGGACCTAAACCCCCACCAGAAAACGATTATGACATCACTTAAGAGAAGAATCTAAAAAAAACAATAATTTAACTTATTGCACCTAAAAACAAAAATTCCCAATAATAAGATGGTAAGGTTTTTTTTTATTTCTATAATACACATATCATCTCACTAAAAACTATTGTATTGTAATCAAAACAGGAAATAATTGATAGAAAAACTATTTTGTACTTATACTCCTGCAAATAAACAACCGAATGTAACCTTAGTCAACATGCCTATGTGGTTACTGGCTAAGTAAAATATTATCAATTCATAAATATTAGTATTATTGAGACAAATTTAAAGACTACTCAATAAATAATTGCACAGAAATTAATACTTGAAGTATTGCTTTGTTTTATTCATAATTAAGTTATATTTTATTTTTAACGACTATAATAAATACATGATACAGATATCAAAACAACTTTACAATATCCATTCTAAAACAGAATCCTTGAATAAAAAATTAAAATTGTATTTAAATAATTTACTACACAACATATTGTAGAATGCAATTATTCCTGTATGTATTGCAAATGAGCTACCAATTATGTAGATTGAAAAACAAAAACTGCACAATGATAATGAACTTATCAATAAAAAGATTTTAATCATAATGTAAATAAAAACTATTCAACAACAAAGTCCACTTTCACTTATTAAGCTTAAATTATTTATTTGTTACACTGCCCTCTCTCTCTCCTTCTTTTAAATCCATCCCATGGTTGTCTGTAAGACATTGCTGTAGAGCGATAAGACCGCCATTTGTACTTTTTTTTTTTTTTTTTTCTGTATTGTGTATTTTAATTTGTAATTGTGTACAATAAAGATTTAAATAAATAAATAATAAATAAAGTCCTCTTGCAGAAAAATAAAAAGAGTTTAATCTATTTATTATATCGATAAATCTTTTGCGGCATGAAAGAAAACAATATTTCTTGTAAATGCAGAGTTCTTAACAAGTCCCTTTACCCTACATGTTTACTGTTTTTATATGACTAATTTTGTTTTGCTAAATGCATGAGGAAAATGCTTAACTACCTTTTTTAAATTCTATTTCATGCAGTTTTAAAATAAGTAACTGCGGATATTTTCAGTTGTTTTGCAACTCTTGTGAGTAATATGTTTACATCTGCTTGGAAAAAAAGCTTTTCCTTCCTGCAGTATTGCATCAAATGCATTTAACTAGGTAGATAGTGATGTAGGTCTGTTTTTATTTTACCTATTGAATCTACCTATTTTCTACTAAGGATTAAAATGCAATCAGGTGTACTATTATAAAGGATTCTAAGAAAACAATTGTACTGTAACATGAAACATTTTTAAATATATTTTATTAGTATTTATGCAAAAATGATCCAAATTTCAAAAACTAAAGTTCAAAGTACAAATAAAATATAGGGTCAGCTAGTATATTTATGCTAAATGGAAATAACTCATAAAAAATCAATTGACTTTCCCATATGTTTTGATCTAATATGACCATTTAATTTGTTATAATTTTTAAAATTTTATATTGACTCCATCAAGATGTCTAGCAATGTGAAATTTCTTGATATTTGTATTGGATTTGATGTTTAATTTAATATTTATTAAAAAAAATATGTAATGTGACTCTGTTTAAATATACAAGAACCAGTTCTTAAGTAATATTAAGTTGTTATTGTTTTATACCTATTTATTATGTTAAGATTGTGAAATTAGTAATAAATTCAATGAACTTTGAGCAAGCCAAACATGATGACAAACAATAGGTAACAAACTTTTATCAGTACCAATGGCATGTTGGCTTACAAAGTATATGTAATGAGCTTATCAGTGTTTGTTATTTAGTGAATATTACGAGTACTCACGAATAGGATGCTGCAGCTCTTCGCTGGCATCATCAGCGCGGTGCTGCTTCAGGATGGCGGACAGCCACGCGTGCAGGTCCTGCTCGTTATCCGCGACGATGCAGAACTGCTCCTCTCGTGTGAACAGCGCAATGACGTGCTTCTGCTTGAGGTCCAGGCGCCGCATGATATTGTAGCAACTTTTGAGCGGCAGCACGCGCCGCGGCGCCGCACCCGCCTTGAACTTTTTCTCCGATTCATAGTACTCGAGCCGAGCCGAACAGTCGACGGTCTCCGCGCGCAGCACGAAGAACTTCTTCTTCATAGTCTTCAGCTTCCGCAGGTGGCCCTGGCGCACGACGGCGCCCGCGCCCGCGCCCGCGCTCGACATCACTCGCGCATCCCACACCCCGACTGCACACACTAGCACATGCCAACGGATAACCTTGAAGTTGTTTACAACCGATGATGAAAGTCACACGAGAACGGATACGGCGAAACGCGCGCGCTCTCACTAAATATACGCAGTATCTTCACCATAAAGTGCGTAAATACGTCGTACAACGAGCGACTGGCGAGCCGTGTGCGGAACGAATCGCCCCGCGCGCTTCCATATGACAATAAATTCCGTGGGCCGCGCGCCCGGCGCCGCCAACTCCACACCCGCACCCGCACCGAACGATAAACTCACCCACCAAAAATCTTATCTTCACCGAATGATCAAAATACATCAACAATAAACACTATCCGATCCGTAATTCGGTACGCTCGCTGTTACACTCGGTCATTCACAGACACTTGAGTTTAGAAAGAGATAAAATCATTCATAGTAAACGTAATCGGCACCGCACGCCCTTCCGTAGGTACGCAGGGCATGGGAGTCATGCCGTGCTCATGCTTCCACACTCGACACATCAAAACATACCAATTTACATGTTATCACACGCTGCTACGCCACTGCTATGTCTTGCGGACTATTAACTATGATTTACACGGTAATGTTTGTATGTTTAATCACACGATATATAAAAAATCATGTATTTGCGCCTCGTTTTTTATTGGCTCTTCACTATTGCGTGTCATTTATTTGTACGGCGAAATAGTACTCCATCTATCTATGTATACAGGCCGTTATCGTTATATGTTTATCGGACAACGTGCAGCCAATGAAACGACGATTTTGCGCTTAGAAAATCAACTAGTCCTATATCTTCGAATGGCTTTCTTGCGCTATTTTATTATCAACCAATCATAGCTCACCGTTGTCGCGTTCGAGCATCGATTGTATGAATCTATATACTATACTTCGTTTATAGTTATTCTTAATCCATTGACTATCCTCGTAGTACCGACTTGATACTTGTCGAACTAGAGAGGCAATGTACATCGAAGTTGGCGAATTCTGCGAAACTGCTCGAATATACCGATGTCTGCATTCATTCTTATTTTTAGCATACGTTTGCAAAATGCTCAAAGAAAATAATCTCTCAGTTTCTTTAATTAAAATGGGCCCTTATTTGGGCTGCAACAATATTACTGATACGGGACAAAATAAAATATAATCTAATTTAATTAATTTCAAGCTAGAATAAACAAAACAAACTTTTTGACAATAATTTAATCTAAGTTTGGTCGGATACACACACCACTATTAATAACTAAATATTTATTATCTATGGAATAGAGGTAGCTTTGTCCTACCACCAAATATTGGCCTATTCATAAAATATCAAATTATAATCAATTCATTTTTAATATGGAAGCCAAATCTTGTTAATAATATTAAATTACTTACATAGTTTTCATTGTTTAGGATGGACCCCACCATCATGTGGGATTTATAGTCGGGAAGAGATATTTATTTTGTTTTGTACCTTCGCATTTACTTTCTACGCAGAATAATTATTTAAAATATACATACATACATAAACTCACGCCTTTTATCCCCGAAGGGGTAGGCAGAGGCGCCACCAGGACACCCACATTTCGCCTTGTATGTTTCGTCCCACGATGTGATAGGGGGTGAGCCTATCGCCATATCGGGCACAAATTCCTAACTCCGGACTGATAGTGAATAGAAAAATCCAATATCACTTTGCCCGACCCGGGACTCGAACCCGAGACCTCAGCTTTGTAACCGTACCGTAATACAACTACGCCACCGAGGCAGTTATTTAAAATATAGGTCTAAAAAACGTTGCAATTGCATCTTTTCGCGTGTTGTTTATGTAGTTGGATTTTCTATACATAGGCACTAAATTGTAAATTATAAAATCAATATGATCACCAATTTCTATTGTGAGATAACATTAACCCGAATATAAACATATTTATAACTAAATAAAATAAATAGCTTACTGTAAGTCTACAAAGCAGATAAAAAAACCTTTTAAACTGGATGAACTTTCAACTTGTACGATACAATGTAATTAATACACCCAACAGTCACATACATAGTCTAGACCCTGAAATTAGATCGAGTCTCGTGTCGTGGGTATCAGAATCTACGAGAGACTTTTCTGTCTCTCAAATTACCAGACTTGTAACAAATACCTGTGGATCATAAAACATTAATTTTGTTTCTGTGCGGATCGAACCTGCGGCCTCTCGTTTCATATGCTGCGTTCAACCAACTGCGCCGTGGAGGCTAGCACTATGTCCTAATCCCACCTTTTCTTCATCACCATCCAGCCTATAGTTGTCCACTGCTATAAATAGGCTTACTCCAAAAGCTCTAAATTGCGACATTTCATCTCTACTTATTATCGGAAATATTTTGAAGTTATATTTCTTGTGGGATGTTTGGAAATCGAAAACTCATCACTGGGTATTTGACTGTTATGGCAATAAATTATAAAATGTGTTGCATATGATAGCTTTTTGGTAAACAATAATTATAGGTATTTTTATTTACATTTATCTAAATTATAAATATTTAAATTGTCTAAAATAAGTTTGCCATTTTTCATCTGTTGATTAAATGTAACAAAACACGACAAGCTGTCATTGTGCAGCGTGTGATGTCACGATTTCCAATTTTCATTCATCTCTGCCACTAAGATCATTCACCATTTATATAGCGTGACGTAACTTTTTCAAAGTCACGTGACCTACCGTTTTAGTGACATATATGATGATAAAACTGAAAAATATGTTTATTCGTTATAAACAACTCTTAAAAAATAAATTAATAGTTTGAAGAGGTATAGAGTGATCATATCTAGACTTTAAAACACTTTTCAGAAATTAGTCAAATAGCCAACTGTGAATTATGTCCCGTGGAGAATGTCCATAAAGGTGAAAGTTAATGCAATGTGTATCCGATTATTTTTTTCAGTGGTGACACTGTGGTTCAATATGTCGGACGTCCGTCATTCATTCATTCATTTGCCTTGCTAAAAAAGGTATAGAAACGAGAAATGTTGGCAAATTAGCTGTTAAAGTACGTGTTATCTTCCATAATAGTGTTATTATTGCATTGTTTTACAATGATTTATGCCGATCAGCCCTCCGATTGCAAGTGATGAGCGGGCTCGGTCGCATACAATCTGTTTACATTGTGAAATAAGTGGAGTCGTGAAACTGTTCATAGCGAAAGGAGATTTTTTTGTTGTCTTCTTCGATAAGTTCGGGTGTTGATGGACCGTGTCGGTGTACTGTTATGCGATTTGTGTCGTCCGATCAAATTATTAGGTGGCCTGTAGTGAGTTGGTTGTTATGTAGCGAGTTGCGATACTCCGCCTCGGTTTAGTAATTTTGTAATAATCGTTAGACCGTAGAAAACGTGTCAAGACGCGAGCCCTGTGTGTTTTGCGATTTACCTGTGATCATAACGCTAAATTTCTTTTGTCAACAGGTGCACAAGACGTTTATGTCGAAAATTGTGAAAGATGGACGTTAGATCCTGTTAACAAGGTGATATCATTGTGGCTGCCACCAATGAATTGTATCAATAGGCTTTTATTGCTATATGAGTGTACTGAACGGCGTAATGTTGCCTTTACAGATATATTATGGCATCTGGCACATCTTCTTTGGAGAGCAATGGCAGTAATGGTAAGTTGTATCTTCAAACTGTGTTTATGATATGGCAGGCAGAGTGAAACCTGTCTTTATTAATGTACACACAAAAAATATTTTGTTTGGTTTTACTAACTACAAAAGCAGTAATAAAAAAATGTATGTGTATTTTCAGTTTTATATTTATGGTTATAAATTTGCTACAGGTTTTATTGTTTATTTTTTTCTTTTATTTAGATTTTTTTTATATTTCATATATTTACTTTTTTGCTATCACTATAATCTCTGTGATGAGATAAACATATATATTTTGATAAAAACATTGCACCTGTGACCTGTTTATACAATTAAGGAAATAATTTATTGAGGTCATTATTTAACCCTGGACACCTGCACTTAATGAGGCTTTAACATTCACAGTGAACATCAAACAATCAACATGAAATTTTATGAACTAGAGAGTATCCCAATTAAAATATTGTCTCGGAAAATATTAAATAATATGTAGTGTTCAATACCAAGATTGACTAAAACAAAAGTAAGAAACTTTGGGATAGCATTTAGGTATAAACTTAACAAGAAATTATCAACCACTATATTTATATTAGATATGGGTCAAGTGTGTAGTCATTTAACCTTGGTATTGTATATTTTTCATATTGAGGTCAGAGATAGTAAATTATGTTTCATTGTATGTATGTTGTAAAGAAATGACAACATTAATTGAAACAACATATATCAAATTATATTAATGTGTTAAATGACAAATATTTTCACTATAAAAATGTAAGATATATTCTGTTAACTTTGCATTCCCTTTTTTATAAATTAAAAGATAAAAGGCATGTCAAATCAATCAAATGATATTCATCATGAGCCCTTTGCAGTCCACTGCTGGACATAGGCCTCTCCTAAGGTAAACCCCAGAGCCCGGTCTGCTACTTGTATGAAATCAAACAACAAAATTTATTCTTATTATATCGTTGTTCATGTTTTTGGGACTCATCAAGAATTTTTGGCAATATTTGATTAAAATGTAAAGGATGATCTATAGATACAATATAAATAAACAACCTGAGAATAATAACATAATTACATGTGCCCATAAAGAATAACAACCAGCTTTTTAATCAATTTTGATTAAAAGAATAGATATTTACAACAACTTATTCACAAAAACAAGAGATTACCAATCTATCCATGAAATCAGGTCCAACTAAGATGTAAAGTCAGTTGGAAACACATCACAGCCCCAGTAACATGGTAATCCACCAATAAGTCATTTTAGTAGTATTATCATTTGATTGATAAATCCCAATATGACATTATCAGTTGTGTGATATTGGCAAGATGTTCACAAAGACAACAGAATACTACTTGTACATGTGATTATCTTGTGATCATATGATACACCTGTTTAATCATGAAAAATCATGTTTGCAAAATATGTTAATAAATGAAATTATTTAAATCAGATTTAAAATTATAGCGCCCAGGTTCGATCCCTGCACTAAGACAAATGTTTGCGTGTCCCACAAATATTTGTTTTGAATTCAACCCACAGCCGTTGGTTTCGGAGCCAGCTCCACCCAATTTTGCCAAATAGGGTGCTAATAAAAAAAAAGCACACAACTTGACAATAATTTGCAATTTGTTCCAGAATCCATATCGCACAGCTACGTAAGCGCGGAGCGTCACAACGCCGGCCAGCTGCCGACGATCCCGATCCCGCTGGACTACGAGGCGCTCGCGAACAACCAGTGCTATGAGAAGCAGAACTACACGGTGAAGGCGCACGGCGCGCACGTGATGAGCGGCCCCTACGAGCCCATGCAGTACGAGGTCATCGGCAAGAACGAGAACCTCAAGCAGCAATGCGAGAAGGCGCTACACGACCTCAACCAGCTGCGCCGACAGCACACCGAGACTTCGCGACGCTGTGAACATGTTATGAAGGTTTGTTTTATTTTCACGTGTTTATGTGTTAGTATGACTTAATCCACACTATAACAGTCATGGTTCGTTCTCACTATGACACAATATGGGCAAGTGAGATTCATTCATATCAGTTAAGTTCAGTCACAAGTCAAGTCACCAAGTCACATTCCAGTGAAGAAAAAACTCAGGGAGCTATAGTTGGATTGTATAATGTGGACATGTAGGGTTCTAATGTGAACTAAGCCTCAAAAAAGTATGCCAGTCCTAGGGTCCCCCTTCCTGCTCAATTTTCTCCATTTCATTCAGTCTTTAGCATTCTTAATTGTAAACCATTGACTCATAATAATTTCCTTGACATTGATCCTGCCTTTTATGTATTATGTGTTAAATATGGAATGTGATTTGAACAGGAATTAGAATACTTCCGCGGACAGCACAGAGCAGCTATGAATCAACTGGAGGTGTCTGCGCAGGAGGCCAGCAGCCTCCGCGGCAAATATGGCGACCTACTCAACGATAATCAGAGGTAATTTACGTTTGCCTTGTTTGTATAGGAGTTATTAATTCTCTGGTCAGTAAACAAAAAACGACGTATTGATTGGAGTTCGCCATATATAATGAAAAATAATGTAAGTAATATAAAATAAGCATTGATATGAAATTGAAATGAGATTTTGATGTATCTATGTGGAATGTCACATATGACACGTCTGTTATAACCAAGCTGAAATTGGCGCAGGTGAACGCAAAGAATATATTTTAGTAACTTAATAGAATACAATTATATCAATAAATATTATATATATAACTGTATTCTATAAAAAGTGCGTGGTGGCCTGTTGGTAACGGACCAGACGCGGCCGCCTACATGTTCACGGTGGTCGCGGGTTCAAATCCCAGGGCACACCTCTGACTTTTCGGAGTTATGTGTGTATTGAACTATCAATTGACTACAATTACCATGCAACTTTAACGGTGAAGGAAAACATCGTGAGGAAACCTGCATACCATAGAGATTTTAAAGAATTTCTACGGTAAGTAAGTCCGCCAACCCGCACTAGGCCAGCGTGGTGGACTATATGGCCTAATCACTCTCAATCGATTCTCTCGATTGTAGAGTAGGCCCGTGCCCTGCAGTCGGACATATATGGGCTGATACAGATATATAGAATTGTATTCTTGTGCTCCATGATTTTATAAGACTAAGGTTTTAATTTTCGAATATTCATGCTTAAACGTGTAGCTATGTAGCAGTGTATGTGATAAATAGCTGCAACGTTTCCTGTGCAGGCTGGAGCGCGAGGTGCAGCACCTGCAGCAGAGCAGCGCGGGCGAGGGCTCGGACGCGCTGGTGCACACGCTGCGCAACTACGAGGCGCTCAAGAAGGACCTCGACTGCTTCCAGAAACGGTACCCCACCATACCTTACCTATATTCCTAGCTTACTTTATACTGATTTGATTAAGTAAGTATAACATAAGCTTGAAAAAATCAAAACTCAGAAATTAAGAATCTCATGCAACATATACTTTTTAATAAACTTTATTGGATGTATTCTGTCTGCAGATATGATGACCTCATAGAGAACCACAATGCTACATTAGAGAAACTACAAATAGTACAAGAAGAAAACAGTCGTCTGAAGACTCAGTGCCATGAGTTGACGCAAGAGAGGAATGCTGTGGTGAGCGAATTATTTTGACATTACAGTGATTAAATTGTGAAGTGATAAAGTAAAAAATAAAAGCAATAGATTTTTGAAACAAATATACTTAAATAGAAAAAATAATTTGAAACATTTGCCAATAAGACCATATAATTGCGTATATTCAGTTCTAAATACCTTCTTTTGGCGCATACATTTTCCGTTATGACTTATTAAGTCGATCATACTAACAATTTGATTCTTGTAAATATTTCCCTTTTTTATTTTTTAAAACATACATGAAATCATTTAATATATTACCTGTGTACAGACTCGCGAGCGCAACGCCCTGAAGGCGCAGGTGGCGCACGCGGTGCGGCAGTGGGAGGGCGGCGCGCGCGACCGAGCCGACATCAAGCGACTCACCGACGAACGCAACGCCGCCATGGCCGAGTACACGCTCATCATGAGCGAGAGGTACACAACACATTCATGTCTTTTAAACGTAGATTGCTGCGCACGCATGCGTTGTGGACACAACGTCTGTGCGTGTCAAGTGTTATTTACGTGCATAATACGTAATAATAAACTCTATATACAAGTAGGTCTCGGAACCTACTTGTATATAGAGTTTATTATTATTTTAATACTGAACTTGTAGATTCTCATGTGTCATGGTTGTTCATGTCTTGTGGTAATAAATTCCCATCAGTTGAAATGTTTGTTAAAAAAATCTTGCTTAAGCTTTGATCACTTGGCCAAAAAACAGCCCTGCGGTATACAACAGTAAACGCTGTTTTGTTCAGTTGCCGTTCCAACAATAAGACAGTTTACTTGGAAAGTTGATGAAAAAGTATTTTATAGTTTATCAGATTATATTACAAGGTTTTGAAAGGGAACAATTGATACTATTTACTGGAACGTTAAATTACTTGGCCACCAGGGATACAGTTCACAAGGAGATGGAGAAGCTATCGGATGACCTACAGAGCGCTTTGAAGCGAGTCGCCGCCTTGGAGGCAGCGCTGCAGGCCTCCAGGGAACAACAGAGAGCCACAGCATTACAGGTCTGTTTCTAGCCTCTAGTAAATGTTAGGCTATTACCGTTGTTAAATCATATTTTTATTAGCAAGCTGCTTAATCTATGCGACGTTTTTTTCGTGCGCAACGTGTGTGCGGCTATGTGACACCAAGCATGTTATTTATCCACATTGTATGAATGAATCGTTTGAATTGTACCCCCGCGCAGTTCATTGTTTAATTACCTAAGTGCACCTGTTTATAAAACCTCACAATATAATATTAAAAACTGACCAAAACAGAAGTTTTGCAGAGAAGAGGTTTTTAGAAAGTACATAGTGTAAAAAGGTTGTGACTAGGTGTGTGATTGTGTGCAGGCGGAGAGTCTGCGGCGCGAGATCGAGTCAGCGCTGGTGGACCGCGACCGCGCCATCAAGGAGTGCTCCGACCTCAAGACGCCGCAGAACACCACCACGCTCGGGAAATCGAGGTCGGAAATCTGAATGCACCACATTGTAATACCATATCAAAATAACATTTTTCTTTATCATAATGGACACTGCTATGCTCATTTTTAAAACACATTTTTCCAGGGGCTGGAGAACATATATTAATTCTTGTAATTTGATAAACCATCAATATGTGTCACTATATAAATATATTGATGTTCGTTGGCTTACAGACAAGACAACTCAGCGTACCACCACTTGGGGCTAGCAAGTGGCGTGGGCAATGAAGGATTTCTCAACGGACAACACTCCAATGATCCATCATTGGATAAGTTGCAAGGTGAGGATTTCAAAATGAATTACTTTATTGTTATTTTACTTCCGTATAAAATACTGTATCTGCTGATGGGTAATGGAAGCCAAATGAAATATTCAGTGCAATGAGTTATTAAAATATTGACCGTCGCGTCAAAACAATTATCTGCAAGTGCGACTTGATCGTAGTATGTAGGTAATACAGATTGCGTACAAACATCTCAACGTATGTGTGCGTCGCATCCGGCTGTGTCACCAAGTGAGATGATAAACGTTCTATTAGTGTGAACCACATTACTTCCAGCTTGTCAGTCCCAAGTTGTAATCTGTGGCAATGGCGGACACTAATGATAACCCTGGGCAATTTACATAATATTTCTCAACCTGAAAAACACGCATAGTCAAGTACGTCTCTGTAATGTAATACTTCCTCCAGGTTTAGTGGGCATGGTAGTGGACGCGGTGGACAAGGAGCGCGTGGACAACCTGGAGCAAGCCAACCAGGAGCTGGAGCGCCTGCGCAAGCACGTGGATAGACTGCAGGCTGAACTAGCTGACGCGCAAAGGGAGGCCGAGGTGACTAACTGCTACATGCTGTAGATTCTAAGTTCTGGAATATTACGGCAAAGATAATTATCCTATTTGATGTGAACAGACGTAAAAAAATCGAATTTATGTCATATATTATAAGAAATTATGGTCGAAAAAAAATAGCTATTATTAATGAAACTGTGTTGGTGGAAATAAAATATATGCAATCTTCATAAATATCAAAATTCTGCAGTAAAGATAAAGCATACGCTTTTTTCAAGGTGTCCAAACGCAGACGGGACTGGGCTTTCTCGGAACGAGACAAGTTGTTACAGGAGCGAGAGAGTGTCAAAGCATTATGCAACAGGCTAAGGAAGGTGAGTGCAAACCAAAGGATTTTAATTAAATCAAAGTATATTCATTGTTATATAACATCTTTTACAAGATTTTGTGAAAAGATAATTACAACAGCAAATTATAATTTGTTGTCTTTTGTCAGTCAAGCACGCAGGCTAAACAAAAAATGCGATACACTTGTGTGGGAAATTACGATGGGTTTTCATAATCGCGTAGAGTGATTGCTGCACGGTCTAATACGTTATCTTAACACCTGGTTTAGTATATTCCAGAAAGACCGTTCTATAATTAAACTGCAAATAATTGTATATTTGTGTCCAGGAGCGCGACCAGATGGTGGGCGAGGTGGCGGAGGCGCGGCGGCACGGCGGCAACAAGTGCGACTCTACCGACAAACCCAGCGGCGCCGACCTCGCGCTCGCGCACGCACGCGACCGCGCCACGCACGCGCGCATGCACGTACGCACGCTTTTCCACACCTATCTTTCTTATTATTCAAAAAAATATTGTCTATGAGCTCGCATTGGGAGCTCATAAATATGTTCCAAAAAGGTTTTGGTAATGTGTTTAACAACCCAATTGTCTCGAGTACGAACATTTCTTTGCTGATTAATGCCCAATAGCGTAACTTGAAACGGTCAATGTTATGCAGTGAATGAGTGTGAGTATAGGCATGTCTTTAAAATTACGTCATCAACTTAGAAAATGAAGGGGAAGATCTATAAGTTATGAAGATAATTATATTCATAATAAGTTTTTAATTTTTCTAGGACTACGAGTGGGAAGTAATTGACGTGGAGCTGACTAGCCTGGGCAAGGACGGCGAACTAGGCTTTGAGTTGGCAGGAGGTCGCGACGACCCCTTCTTTCCTAACGATTCCAATATCTATGTCACTTCTGTCAAGAAGGGCTCTATTGCTGATGGAAAGATCAAGTGAGTTAATTAGTTTTTGGATTTGGTTAGAAGTATGTGTTGATGGTTGATATTCGTTTAGGTAACAAAGTCAACTTATTGTTTGGTTTATTTATGTCTGTTGTAATGTGAGATCTAACTATATCGGTATTTTTCCAAGCGACTAGGTCAGCTTACTCTGAACTTATGAGCAATAGAGAAAAATGCTTTAAGGAGTTTTAAATTTTATTGGAAATTCTTTTTTTTTTTAATTATTATACTATTCTAGTGTCTTCAAAAAGGATTAAATATCTGGGAAGTAATAACATATAGCAAACTAACGAGTTTCCTTGTGTTTTATTTATTTATTTTATTTTATTTTCTTTATTAGGGGAAAAAAACGTTATTACAATCAATATATGCTAATAATCTGAAGCTTAATTATTTAATTTAAAGTAATAACCACTACATTTTCCACGTGTAAAGTAAAAAGTAAACATTGCTGCGTCTGAGACATGCTACAAGGTATGGTACCTCAAACTATACAATAAAAATAAAAAAAATACAAAGAAGAAAAACATTATATAAGAAAAGGTTATTACATATTGCTTAAGATTGTTTAGTCCACACCACTGTCAATCTGCTTCAGTGTCTTTATAATTTGGTTTTTATAATTAGGTTTTGATACGGCGAAGATATCTACATTTGTAAAGTAACAATTATAAATTGTAGCAAGTCGCTGCAGAGGTGAATTGAGAGGGGAATTGTCATGGGGGGGGCATATGTTGTGCGAGTTGTTAGAATAATGTGTGTGTGCGCAGGGTGCTGGACCGCGTGTGGGAGGCGGTGGGCGGGCGCTCGTGGGGCAGCGGCGCGGCGGCGGGCGCGGCGCTGCGGGCCGCCGTGGCGCGCGCGCCCGCCGCGCTGCGTGTGCACCGCGCCGCCGCCAGCCGCCACGCGCTGCGCCTGCGGGACGCGCGCGGCCTCGCGCTCGCACACGGTAACCTTACAAAGTCATCACAGAGTTGCTCAAGTGCCAGTTGTCAAATAAAACGCTGTAAGATTGATCCATGCTAGACGTATATGGCACATAAATATTTATTTCGGATATTTTTTATTTTTTTATTCAATAAGTCCGGCAGACGTGTAAATAGATCAGCTAATGATAAATATTCACTGCTACCCATGAACATCTACAACGCTTGATTAATAGATGTAATGATTTGATAAGCCGGTTATCAAATCAAGAGGGTAGTGGGAAAAAATTGGATAGAAAAAAAAAGTGGTATTGGGCATCCTGGATTTTATAAAACAAGAAAACGTTATTTCTAATTCCTACAAAAAACTTCTTTGTCTCTATTGGATGTATTTTATTTTCCTTTGTAGGAATTTTCGTTGGCAAAATAGCGAGCGGCAGTGCTGTTGCTAAAGAAGGCAATATTATGGTCGGCGACCGAGTTGTCAGTGTAAGTACCCACCAAAATAGTCCTTGAAATGTTTTGAGATGTATTTCTAGTTCATATAATGTGTATTTGTGTATGTTAACATGTCTGTGTATGTAGATTAACAACCGTTCCCTGGAGGGCAGTAAGAGCGTGTCGGAGGCGATGTCTCTGCTGAGCGAGTGCGGGTACGAGTCCGTGGCTATTACAGTGCTGCGACCGCTCTGCCACTCCTGCGACATACGAGACAGGTACCACACACTTACCATATATTTCACACATTTATTATACAAAATATATCCAGCTATGAACATTTTGTATAATCATTTTTTTCTAAAACCAGCTGGGTGATCTACGAACGCAATCATTCACGGAGGGCTCAATTTTTAAAAATTAAAATTATGTTGTATAAATGATCAGTTATAGTAATTGTTTTATAATTAAGTAAGTAGAATGACGCTGATTGAAAAAAATATTTGATAAATTATAATTTTACTGATATCTAGATTTTGCATAAGCTTTTCCCATTATTTGTACACCGACTGGCCCATTCCTGCATTATAATGTATAATTATTTTGCACCAGACTGATGATGTGCGACGCTTCATACGGCGAGAACAAGTCCACGGGCGCGTGTCCCGCCGACGACTGCGCGCAGTACCTGCCCCCCGCTATAGATGCCAAGGTACTACCAGAGACACTTCTAACATTTTATTTCTACTGGTCAATGTATGGTTGTTAGTTATTGTAGTTAAATACGTTGATTATGGCGCAGGGATATGTCATATTTTTGTGCACAACTTGTATGCGTCTATTACTCACGAGGTTAATTTCTACTTAATATGCGTCGGACGTACGGGAATTAATTTTTTTAGGCCACAGTTAGCTATCTATCTATCTATCTATATCAGACCATATACGTCCCACTGCAGGGCACGGGCCTACTCTACAATCGAGAGAATCGATTGAGTTATCATGAAAGTATAAATGCTACAAACTGCTAATATCGAAAATTTAAATAACTCAAACACATACAACTCTTTCAGTCACTTATCAATGTGTCAAAAAGGGAGGTAGAAAGTAACGAAACAAAAAAGAAATACCCATTTTTCAATCACCGCAATATCACAGACAGAAATGCGACAACAAAGATATTACTTCACTTCAATTAATTTAAAAGACCGACACCATTCACAATAGTTTAAAGTTTAAACTGACTGCAGCGAGGGTCAACACCTGCAATGTTTACACAGCTAACTTACAATAACACCCCATGAATATCGCCGTATACATTTTTGCAATGCGGATATTATATTATCTTCTTTGATTAAATCTTGCAAATATACTTAAAAATAATAACCGATGTTCCGGCTTACTCGTAAGTTATGATATTAAATTATTAATAAACAAATCCGATTGCGGATATGATTCATAAAAAAAAACACGGTCACTTGCTTATTCGTTTCTAATTAGCGTAATTAAAATTCCAGGCTTTATCAATTTAATAAAAATTAAATCTAAAAAATGTTTAAAAAATAAGATCGACTAATTTGTACTGTTATCGCTATTATTAGGCTAAAAAAATGAAAAAAATAAGAATGATGCCATAACACTTGGTCTAGCATCGGTGGCTTATCATATTATGTATTATTTATTACAAAAACAATGCTTCTGAATGAATGTAATCTCTGGAATGTAGTGGCGAAGGCTCCATGGAAGCCAATTCCCGCCGGGTTCCCTTTTGTAATTTATCATTACACTATAAACAAGCAAATTATTCAAACTTATTTATTTAATATCAAAACTCAATTATTATTTTTTACATTCAACGACATCTGTCGGCCAGATACGTAAATATTACTAGGAAGCGGCACAGTAAGCCCTTTTTACATTGCGACGCGCTGCGACCTCTGGCGAATTCCTGTAAAATTGTTCGGCTTATTCAATAACACTAGCGCGGCCCGTGCGCCGCCGCCCGCCGCCGCCCCGCCGCCACCGCGCCGCCGCCGCGCCGCCCCTTACGCATTGTATAGTATGCAACAAACCACGCAAAATTGTACCTTAAATTTATGATGATTTAAGGTTCAATTTACGTTAAAAAAGCAAGAGGTAAGCCGCAGCTTCTCCGGCATTTCGTGTGTTTACGTATAGATATTACTTATTATAATAGCGAAATGCGGAGTCTAATGTATTTATAAGTGTTGTATTTACATTTTTACAATATATTCATGGTTCATGCAATTAGTTTTAAATGTTTTTAATTACAAACTGTGTAATATTAATATTATGGTTTTAATGGAAATTACTAATCGTTAGGAGCGTACTAATATGTTTAGATTGTCGATTTTACAAATAAAGTTAGTGTTTAAATTTTAGGACGTGCTCGACCCTCGCCTGATACATTGTCTTACTATTGTTACAACTGATTAATGCGGGGCTACCGTACTTGTTAACATTGAGTCTAGGTTTTTATTTCTTTTATATTAATCTTATATACACGCGCGGTTTAGAAATATACTTTTTTATTTTTCTCATTATGTAAGCATGGTTTAGTTTTTATTTCATGGACATTGTAAATATTGTATAAGTACATAGGTAACGAAAATATTAAAATTTAATTGACGGCCGCAATAAGCAGATGCCACAATATCACTTACCAAATGAAACCCAATAATTTGGTTTGGTGAGTAAGATTCTCGGAGCAATAAATTGCTGGTGGGAGGATATTCGCAAAGGTCCGAATATAAGGACACACGTGCATAAATGTGTCGCGTTTTGCGTTCATTCTGTGAAACATCACACAGTAAATTTGATCTCTATTCGGACTGCACTACGCTTACTATCAGTCGCATTGTAGTCATTTCGTAATCCCTTAACCCTACTAATATTATTAATGTGAATGTAAGTTTGTTTGATTACGCTTTCACGCAAAACCACTCAACCGATCATCATGAAACTTTGTAGACATATTCTTGGAGGTATAAGAAGTAACATAGGCTACTTTTTATCCCGAAAAGTTTAGTGTTTCCGTGGGATGAAGAAGGAATTCCGATATATTTGCTACTTTTCATACTCAAAAAGATGGGATGGGACTGGATTACATTCCATTAGTGAGAATGAGACGGGGCGGGCGGGATATAACGGGATGGGACGGGACGGGATGGTAGATTTCAAATAAAATTAACCACGCAGACGAAGTTTGCGGGCAGAAGCTAGTAACAGGATAAAGAAAATAAACATATTTTGTGACTTGAGCTTCGGCTTCCCTTTTAAAAAATGTCACCCTTCGCCACTGCTGGAATGTTGCTATCAATTTCTTTCGGCCGCTCGCGACCAGATTATTTATCTACAAGGTGTCAATCAAAAGCTTATTTTATGGTTATAAGGGTATTGTCCACAGATCTAACAAAAAACTTATTGAAAGTAAGGTTATTGTTGTAAATATTAATTAGACTTTTCAAATACATGAAATACACAATAAAAGGATCGATTAAGATACCAGGACTTCCCAATTTACAGCTTTTACACATTCCACGAAACCTATGATGTTTGAAACAACACTTTCATAATAGTATAAACGCCCTATATTTTTCTCATTTGTTTAAGCCTTGTATGTCTAAACTTTAAAGCGTCCTTTGGGGGTGATGCTTGGGAAAAACTGTTGCTTGGACCACATTAAACAACTATCAGGTGCAGTATATTACTTGCCGTGTCGGTATTACAATTGTAGATTGATCGTGTTTTTTTCCTCAGATCCACATAGATCACGGCGTGCCAGACTTTGACAGAAGATACGTGTACCACGTAGCCGCTGGCAGTCAGGGGAAAATAGCGCAGGAAAGAGGTAAGCAAACGTTAAGGGCGAGAAGAACTTGAGAATGTACGGTGGTACAGCGTACGGTGTGATAGCGTCTTTTGGATATTTATGTTTTATCGAAAATCTCTCCAGTTACGACTTTCACGAAGTATTTTATTCATTAAATATAGAGTTTTGCATTAATAATACCATAAAATGAAATGAAATTCGTTTATTCGTCACATAGGCAATCTCAATATACATAGTACTTACTCATAATATAATATACTTTTATAATATTATTAAATTTACTATTTTTCGGTAGACATTAATTCTTCATTGAACAAAAAAGTATAATTTGTACCCGTAAGAAACTTTAGCATTGCTAGTCTGTTAGTATAGGAGAATAGAAGCCACGGTGGATGCGCCCGCACTTGCACACGCATCCGCGACGCGTAACCGCGTGTTCACGTATTTATGCACTTAAATTCCAAATCACTAATTATTACGGTATTTACTTTACCCTCCAAATCCATGTTGAAAACAATCAACTATCTATAATATTGTGTGCAATAAAGTGTATATAATAATAATAACTATCTGTGTTTACGGTTCGTGCGTATTGTGTACGTAAATAAGACGCGTCCTATTTGTTGACTAACCGCAGTCAAATTCTACACATTGTTGTCTTGTATATTGCGTAAAATTCTACTTACCCGTCCCGTGATATTGTTCTTGAAAATTCTTTTCTCGCGTCTCGTTAACATCCTAAGATTAAATAAACAAACATTGCATTTTGAGTACTTTAACGGGGCACCGATTACGTATGCCTATTGGAAAGCCGATCGCTTTCACGTTTTATAGTTTGAATCCTTGTAGCCTGTAACTTATGTCTTATAGGTAGTAAATGTGGATTATAGAAGAAATTTCACGTTGGTTTTAGAATAATCATAAAATAAATGGTATGTTTGTGTGGTGGCAGTGTTTTGTTATTTAAAATAAAAGCGTATTGTCTAAGTGCTAAAAACTTGTATTTTACTTTAAAAATATAAAACTATAACGATTTATAATTTCACTCAAATAAACTTTACTTTTTGTTTATACTCCACTTAATCACGAGATAAGATTTGTATTGCTAGTAGTATTATCGTATCCGGTCGAATAAAAACCATAATACATAATAATATATCTTACCATTATGACTCACGTGTATGTGATATGATTTGGAATCATTCAAGGTAAACTAAACTTCGGGCACAGGTCTAAACTACTCGGTCGCAATATTCTGTACTGCACAAAGACAATTCCATGCCAATACAAACAAATAACCAACAAAAAAATGTTTTTCTCCACATTAAATCGGATACACCACCATTGTACCGAAGATTTTAACAATAACATTTTTTTTTTGGTTTGTGAATTACATACTTTATTATTCTACTTAGCCACATAGTTAGGGTTTAATCGAACAAATAATGTCGCATAACATATCACTTTTGAAACTGTTTTTCAAACAATACAACAATAAATATCTATGACACAACGTAATGGAGGTGTATTGGTGTCGGCTATCGATCGAGAGGTGCAGATAAGATAGCAAGATAGTGTGGTGATGTTCATTGAGTGTTGTGTTGTGCAGGCACATGGGACATGATCCGCGGCAAGATCGAGGCGGTCACCGGCCGCAGCAAGTCCAAGGATAAACAGAATAAGGTAGAATACACTAATATATCGATATATACATATTCGTCAATACCTAATAACTTACTCGAATAACAATCGTCTTTGTAAGAGTCAACTTAATTTTATTTTCTTGTTGTTTCTTTTGTAATCATAAAAATAAATTGTCAAAACATTACTGTAATTGATTGCTGTACAGATAACAACAGTCTTAACTGACAGCCGTTTAACGATAATCATGTCTAAATTAATTGTAAGTTCTCTAGATTTATTAAATACAAACAAACATACTTATATATTTCCAATGGTTAGGCCAAGTTGTCAAAATACCGATACCTTCACATTACCGATTTTATTTCCATACCAAGATTTGTAGTTATTATAGTATGGTTATGTTTCAGGTGCCCGAATCAGACGCTATCGCCGAGTTGGATTCCGTTATCGACAGCTATCATGGCAAAACAAGTAGGTGTTGAACTTGATTTGTATAGTGTTTTAGTTATTCGCATCTACATAAAAATATATTTTTTTCTTATAATGCAACATTTTAAGTCATTATTAATCGATTGACTAGACTTATTTATTACTAATTGATTTTTTTTTATATCGACACAAATCCTTTTTTTGCCATTTATTACTATCCTTTGTCATATATCAAAAAAAGACCTAATGTTTAATTTATTTTTGACAGTAAAAGAAACCAGCAGTGTATTAAAGCGTTCGCGGAGAAAAAACAAAGAGTCGCAAAACGACGCTAAAAATGGCGGCACGTGGCCCAAGGCGAGGGCAAATTTTATCTTAGAAGAGAACTCCACAGGCACCATAGTACAGCCTCGCTCGAGGAAAGAGAGACCCCCTTTATCCATACTTCTAAGTCCGCCCACGAAATTGCCTCCAGAACCACAAAGATCGAACACAAATCGGAACTCGAACCCGATACCCCTAGGCCACGCACCGCTAACGCAAGCGACCACGCCAGCGAGGCACTCAGTGTACAAATCTATTGAATCGTCGCCAGCCATAGAGCATTTTCCGAAACCAGCACCACTCGCCATACACAACCCCTTCGCGTCCCCGAACAGCATGAACTTCGAAAAGATTCGCACGCTGGAGAAGGACAAGATGTCGATCAGTGATTACTCCGAGCACGACATCACGCCCAACCGACTGAGTTTGGTGCTGAACCCGTCGGACGATTCATTAGACTACCAGCCCGTCATACGAAACAGAACGAAAAGCCCGCACTCCCTAGACTACATGGTGAACAAGGGACCCAGCTCTCTAGATTTTGTCACGCGCAAATCACCAAGTTCCTTGGAGCACTCGATAAAAAACCATCCCGGGAAAGACATACTCGACACGTATTACTCGACAAAAAAGTCCTCATCGCCCAAAACAGTGAATAAGTACCCCTCTGACAGTGACAGCTTCGGCCCCGACAGTTTGAACAGCAATGCAAATTTTCCGATGACGGGGACGTTACCTTCCCAGTCGCGTCTCCAGTCACAGTATTACAGAGGGCCGTTCGTCAATTCCAACCCGCACACTTCAAGTCGGTACCCGCACTTGGCGAGTCCGACTAACATCCCGCAGAGCCAGTCCGGCGAGAGCATCGGCACCAGCTACGACATGCACTCCTTCACCTCGCACACGCACAACATGTCCGACATACAGCCCGTGCCGCGGACCAACCGAGCTGGCGACTACCACCATACCTACGAAGGTGGGACGTTTCCCAGAAAGAAAGAGAATCAGAGGTTTCGGATCCCTTCCAACCCAAGTGTGACGTCGAAGAACTCCGCGGGGAAGTTAAGTACGGGCTCGATCGAGAGGAGTTCGGAGCGTAACTCGCCGATGCCGACATTTCACGTAGAAGTGTTGAGTCCGGGCAGGGGAGCCAAGCAGCTGACGCACAAGGGCACGCGAAACTCGATGCCGGAGTACTGCGGCTTGGGTTGGAATAAGCCTCTGCCGGGAGAACTGAGGCGAGTGCACATCGACAAGAGCCAGCAACCGCTAGGAATACAGATTTACTGTCCGCCGAGCAGTGGAGGCGTGTTTGTATCCACCGTAAACGACAACTCCTTGGCCAGCCAAGTGGGACTGCAAGTGGGGGATCAGTTGCTGGAAGTGTGCGGGATCAACATGCGATCTGCGACGTACACCCTCGCGGCGAGAGTTCTCAGGCAGATCGGAAACTCGATAACGATGCTAGTGCAATATAGCCCGGAGAAATACAAGGACGAGGTGGAAGTACCTGGGAGTTCGTCTTCAGGAGAGAGCTCTCACGATGAAGAAGTCTCTTTGTCGGGGTCTCCCACGCCGAGGAATTCTCCAGGCCCCCAACAGTCTCTACGAATGGAAGCAACTTCTACAGAAGTGTCGACTTTACGACAGTCCCAAGCGAGTAAAGAGCTGCCGAGGTTTTTGCTTATCGAGATGAGAAACTGCTCCGACTTGGGGATTAGTTTAGTGGGCGGTAATGCTGTGGGAATCTTCGTACACAGCGTGCAGATAGACTCGCCTGCGTACAACGCTGGCTTGAGGACTGGGGACCAGATCTTGGAGTATAACAACGTGGACTTGAGGCACGCTACTGCTGAGCAGGCCGCTTTGGAGCTGGCAAAGCCGGCGGACAAGGTGAGGGCAATTTTGTTTCGTTATAAACACTTTAGTTTGAAATTGGGTGTTAATTACAGTCTTGCATTTGTTTAATTTTTCAATTCAAATAATGAAACCGCTCTTGTTAGTAGGATATTCTAATTTGGACTACCTGTAGTATTCATCGCAATCAAATTTATTTAAGATTAGATTTAGGGTTTTCTGGCATAATTTGGGTTACATCCGAAAAAAGTAAAAGTGTAGCACCATGTATGTTTGTGTGTGTTGTCAGGTGAGCGTACTAGTCCGGCACGACCTGCAGCAGTACCACGAGATGAAGGACAAACCGGGCGACGCGCTGTACATCCGCGCCGGGTTCGACCGCTGCGCCAAGATCACGTCCATCGGCATGGACACCATCGACGAGTACTCGCTGTGGTTCCGCAAGGACGAGGTGCTGTTCGTGGACAACACGCTGTTCAACGGCTCGCCCGGCCTGTGGCGCGCCTGGCAGCTCGACTGCAAGGGCATCAAGAGGCACTGGGGCACCATACCTAGCAAGTTCAAGTCAGTATATACAACTACCCTCACCCGCGACTCATAAATAAACAAGCAAGGGATTTAATGATTGGTATATTGTCACTGCTATAATATATCAAAATGTACAGGACAGCGGGGAAAATAGGTATTAAAATTAATGATTTTGAATTAATGAAATTCGTTTATTAAAACAGAGTTGAAGAGATTCTCCGTCGTTCGATGGGCACGTTAGAGAGCGATGCACAACGCCGGGCGTCGACGACAGCGCGGCGCTCGTTCTTCCGGCGCAAGAAGCACAGAGACAGCAAGGAGCTGGCGTCGTTCTCCAACACCGAGCTGGGCTGCTGGAGCGACTCCGGCACGCTCGCCGATGACGTGCCGCTGCTCTCCTACCAGCGGGTCGAGAGGCTGCACTGTGAGTATTACTGATACGGAGATAGATGGAGCTCTACTGTTTTATATTTCTGCTGCAATGTTCTCGAACATTGAACGATACTAATTGTCGTTATACTTTATTTATTTGGATTCCACGACATACATGTTCAGTTGTAAAAAAATTGCCATTCCGTTTAAAGCAAGTCTGTACTTTATTTTGGAGAAATGTTTGCTATATTTACCGTAGTGGTAATGTATGCGTGTATGTGGGAGTGCGTGTGCGTGTATGTGGGAGTGCGTGTGCGTGTATGTGGGAGTGCCTGTGCGTGTATGTGGGAGTGCGTGTGCGTGTATGTGGGAGTGCGTGTGCGTGTATGTGGGAGTGCGTGTGCGTGTATGTGGGAGTGCGTGTGCGCGCGGCTGTGTCGGAGTGTGTGCACGTGTCGGTACAGCTGTATTGTGATGTGTGACGGTGGTGTGTGTGTGCAGACGGCACGCAGCGGCCGGTGGTGGTGCTGGGTCCGCTGTGGGAGTGCGTGTGCGCGCGGCTGTGTCGGAGTGTGTGCACGTGTCGGTACAGCTGTATTGTGATGTGTGACGGTGGTGTGTGTGTGCAGACGGCACGCAGCGGCCGGTGGTGGTGCTGGGTCCGCTGTGGGAGTGCGTGTGCGCGCGGCTGTGTCGGAGTGTGTGCACGTGTCGGTACAGCTGTATTGTGATGTGTGACGGTGGTGTGTGTGTGCAGACGGCACGCAGCGGCCGGTGGTGGTGCTGGGTCCGCTGTGGGAGTGCGTGTGCGCGCGGCTGTGTCGGAGTGTGTGCACGTGTCGGTACAGCTGTATTGTGATGTGTGACGGTGGTGTGTGTGTGCAGACGGCACGCAGCGGCCGGTGGTGGTGCTGGGTCCGCTGTGGGAGTGCGTGTGCGCGCGGCTGTGTCGGAGTGTGTGCACGTGTCGGTACAGCTGTATTGTGATGTGTGACGGTGGTGTGTGTGTGCAGACGGCACGCAGCGGCCGGTGGTGGTGCTGGGTCCGCTGTGGGAGTGCGTGTGCGCGCGGCTGTGTCGGAGTGTGTGCACGTGTCGGTACAGCTGTATTGTGATGTGTGACGGTGGTGTGTGTGTGCAGACGGCACGCAGCGGCCGGTGGTGGTGCTGGGTCCGCTGTGGGAGTGCGTGTGCGCGCGGCTGTGTCGGAGTGTGTGCACGTGTCGGTACAGCTGTATTGTGATGTGTGACGGTGGTGTGTGTGTGCAGACGGCACGCAGCGGCCGGTGGTGGTGCTGGGTCCGCTGTGGGAGTGCGTGTGCGCGCGGCTGTGTCGGAGTGTGTGCACGTGTCGGTACAGCTGTATTGTGATGTGTGACGGTGGTGTGTGTGTGCAGACGGCACGCAGCGGCCGGTGGTGGTGCTGGGTCCGCTGTGGGAGTGCGTGTGCGCGCGGCTGGTGTCGGACTGGCCGCACGTGTTCGGCGCGGTGCGAGCTGCTCCGGAGCCGCGCGCGCGCCAGGACTGCGCGCACCTCGACTGCATCCCGCTGCAGGCCGTCAGGGACCTCGCTGACAAGGTACGCCACTATCGAACTTATTTACTTCACTCATTAAATACTGCAGTATCATTATATTATGTTGCTTTTTTGCTCTAACTTGTCAAAAAACCTGATGACAGTGTCGAACAACCTTAACCAAAGTTTTTATGAAACCCTACCCTCTGAAAACTGAATCAAAATTATATAATTTTTTCCATTAAAAAAATATTTTTACTATAATTTCTGGAAGAAAAACTTTAACGTCATTTTACTGTGGTAACATTAATCGTAAATAGCAAACACCTAATCAAAACCTTCAATTCTCCACTCCAGGGCATCCACTGCATCCTGGACATCAGCGTGGCGACGATAGAGAAGCTCCATAAGCAGCAGATCTACCCGATAGTGCTGTTCATCAAGTTCAAGTCGTTCAAGCAGATCAAGGAGGTGAAGGACACGCGGTATCCCGCAGACAAGGTGTCGGCTAAAGCGGCCAAGGAGATGTACGAGCATGGGTTGAAGGTGGAAAATGAATATAGGAATTATATTTCGGGTAAGGATTTTGGCATCAGGCATGATTAAAATACTAGAAATATAGCGTATTGTCATATTAAAATTAGTGTGAATTATAATAATTATATTGAAATATTACATGCAAACAATTTTTTTTATGGGTTAACAGCTGAAATACCAGCCGGCGTGAACATAGCCTACATGTGCACTCAAATCAAAGAGGCCGTCGAGGAGGAGCAGAACAAAACACTGTGGGTGCCCTCCGTGCAGGCCTGACCCCTGCCCCCCACGCCGCCGCGACACAAGTCCGTCACCTTCTGCACGCACTGTAAGTACGACGACAAAAAAGACCCCTACAGCTCCGACATTGACGTCAGGTACTACTCCGATCCTGGGCGCGAGATGGAGAAGACCAAACCGAAAATTAAAAAGAAGAAAGAAACGAAAACCGACTCCACAGATAGCGATCTCAAGTACTACTCGGAGCCTGACGCCAAGAACTACTTCGAAATCGATTACGAGTTCCTTAAAGAGTTGCGCAAAATAGCTCGAAATAACTGCCCCAAATGCAGACGCAAGCGATCCAGAAGGAACGATAAGGACAAGAAAACGAAGCCCACAAGGAGCTCGAGAATGAAAGAGAACTATGTTTTTTGTAATGGAAGGTATCACAGTGACAAGGAACACTGTCAGAGATGCTGTAGGATCTGCAATCGGTCTACCGACACTTTAGACTCCATTGATGACGACCAATATTCACTCATATCAAAGAGCTATAGCCAGCCTTCGACGTCGCGATCCAAATCGACTCCGTCTAAGTACAGAGAACGGAAAAACTCCATACAATCGAACAAATCTGTGTCATTCCTCGAATCTAGCAATGAGGAGTCGATAAAGGACGAGCCGAACTACACGGCGAAGAGTTTCACCAATGACTTGAAGAAATTCTTGCTCCGGCCGTCCACGCCGCGGCTCAGTCTCCGAGACAAATTCATCACGAGTTTCAAACAGGAGTTGGAAGCGACTAAGAGATCGCCCAAACTCAAAGCCATAAAAGGTCTGTGGAAATCATACTGATTAAAGATGAGTTGGTCGCAAGGGTAGAAACGGATTGTGTTTTACTGGCAACACTCACTGGTGTTACAATATGTGAAAATAATTGTACCATTTGGTAACATTCTACTCTTTGTGAACCAAACTGTTCTGTTGAAGGAAAATTGTTTTGATTCTTTAGAAATTTTATTATGACCTGTTTTGTATTTTCTTATCTTATTTTGGTGCTTTATCGTTTGAATATTATCTTTTTTATATGAGGTAAAAACGTAAGTGTTCAGATTGGTCTAAAACTACTATGTAATGTAAAAATCTAGATTTCGGTGCTAATGAGCTGAAAGTTATACAATTTATACATTATATCATCTATATTATACATCTCCTTTTACTTGTAGTAATATGTGTATATACGATTATGTGCAATAGTTTGTGAAGATATAAATCATATTAATAGCCCAATAACTCACGATTATATGTAGTTGTATTGTAAAATGGTCAAATTGTAACAATATTGATAGTTGCACAGGGTAGCAATTGTGTTAAAACTTATATTAGAATTATATTGGAAATTTTTTGTTCCACAGTTTTTAATGACCTTATGATGTCAATACCTAATGTTATTTCTTAATTATATTTATTCTGAGTAATTAAAACTTATTTCAATCATACATTTCTTACATTTGTTGTATTTTTTTATTTGTCTCGAATGGGTCACTGCAATAAATATAATTGTGGAACAAAAAGCATAATTTTTACCCTGTAGTACATAGCTATAGTAATGTAGTATGAGGTGCCAATAGCCTTTTATAGTAAAAATACATTTCAAATATCAGTCTTATGTAGGAGGAGGGTACTAAAATAATTCATTCTACGGATTTTATTATTGCTAGTGAGTTTAGATGTAGTGCGTTTCTGTCGGGATTGTTCACAGTAATGTATGCACAAGTATTGTCTAAAGAGTGCTTAGTGTGCTAAGTCGTTCAAAGAGTGCCTGAAAAATGATATTACAATATTTTTACAAATCTTTGCTTATGGAATAAAATAGAAGTAGTGAAATAAAACCATTATAGAAGTAGTGAATTATTAATATTTTTATCATGTAATAGTTGGGACCAGTTGTTAAAGCTTCAAGTTGCTTTATGGCCTATCGAACTATTTGTAACAGTCATACAGTCAATTTAATCATTTAGTCGTTGTGCAAGCTGGGAAGCAGAATCACAAATAAACTGTATACCAAGTCACAAACTACGTATAGTTTTAAACCTTGTGCTATGAATGAGTATGAGAATATCTAGACTATATTACATTAGATTACACACTGCCTTAAGTGCACAAAAGAATGTTGTAAGGCTTGAAAGTCAGTTGTGAGGGTTTAGCCTGTATGGGCCAGCAAGTATAGGAATATTTGCTCATTGAGTAAACTTGAAAACAATCGGTCATGCACGTATCTTCTTTTCCAATTATACAACTTTAATCTGTCACTTAACTCTTCAAAAGGAAACAGTAGTTTTCACTTAATTCAGGTTTAAACGTTTTACCTCTAAGGCGGTACATACTTTTTGATCCTTCGAGCCCTATATCGGATACTTGATTTCGGTGCAAAAATGTGAACAATCTCGACAGAAAGTATATTAGCGGACCCGTAGATACCGCATGCGTCCCTACGCACCTCCTGATATATCACAGTAACCATAGTCTCCTAGGAGTGCCGCCTTGTACGTAGATATTTTATACATATACATCGGTAGACAAATATATATAGCGTGTCGAGTTTTATATAGCAGTTTTATAATGCATGGTAATTTAGTAGGGGTTTTTGCGTTAGCGATTTGCGAGAGACTAGCGACAAATAACAAGAGTGATCCTTCTAGGATGTTCTGTAGCCCATATGGATGAAATGACGGATTGCAGACTTTTTGTGTCGTTCAGGGTGTAAAGATATATAAATGGTTTTCCGCCATGGCGTCTGTATGAGCTTTATTTGTTATAGATACTAAATAGTTGATTCAATAGGGGCAAGTTCTCTAAATATAGTCGGATAAACATGCAAGCGCATGGTTTTAATCAAACTTGTGAATCGCTAATGTAAAAACTTTAAATTTAAGGCAAGTGTATATTCCAATATAAATATAATGTACTCGTATTGGACGACTTCGCTGCGTATGTCGTTGCATCACAATTGTAAATTTGCAAAACTGACATGGCTCGGAATACAGGTGGTTTTAGTGCCCCTACCCGATAAATAATGGCAAATCAAATTTAAAAAAGTAAAAATAGTGTACCAGAAGCAATAAAATACGAATTAGAAATAAACGATTTTATAGTGGATCAATTTGAAGCGAAACTAGGAGAATATTGGAATATGTACACATACTCGCAATTATCCGATAGATACGAAATTTGAGACTGTAGTTGTAGGTATTTAGATATTTTCAATTTTAATGACGCCGTCTACCGTTTTACTGTTTCCTTATACATACAGGAGGTATTAAACATTTGAGAGAATTTTCGTCTTTGCCGTTTGTGTGTGGAGTTTTTTTGACTATATTTTGTATATAATATTTGTGCGAGGTCTAGGTGCCAAAATACTATGTCGGTTTAGTTTTAAAACCGCTCGCTGTCTCTAAGTGAACATTGTTTTTTTTGTATATATGTATTTTGTATTTTATGTAATTCTGAAAGCTTATTTAAAATGTTTGCTATTCACTTATTAAGTATTTAATTATGAATAAGTAAATTGGAATTCTAGACATTTTTTGAAATTCTTTTTTGGTGTTGTAAATGTAAAAGTGAAAGATTTTTTTGTCGCAAATAATAAAAAATAGTATATTTTGCGTTCACAAACGCCCAAATAACATCTCTATTAAGCAACAAAATAGATGCAGGCCCGTATTCAGAGGTACTTTCTGGGGTCGTATGCCCCAATAACGGAACTAATCTACATATGGATATGGGTCTGTATTTATACCAAACTGTGGTGATAATTAAACAATATCATGTATTTAATAAAAATAGAGCCTAAAGGTTTAGTCGGACTGTCGGGTGGCCTAACTTTAGTAATAAAAAATATTCTAAGGAATAGTTTAATGAAACAAAAAACTAAAAAAGAGAGTAACTCTGTAATCACATATCTTTTGAATTTTCTTGCACACGTAAAGAAGCTATATTCAGATTTTGTTACTACTTCAGTCTGGCTGGACCATTAGTACTAAGGTTTTTTTTACTCTTAAGTAAATGATGACCTATATATTTCACAATTAATATTTTACTATAGAAGATTAAAGAGAGAAATATGATAAATTAAACGATTATATTTGAGACTCTCGGAAGTTTTACGCTTCTATTGAAAGTCAGTTCTTTTGATCAAAAGAAATAGTAATATGCTTTTATAATAATGTAATTGTTCCATGAATTCCCAGTGAATTAATCGGATTGATTGTAAAATAATCATTATGGTTATAATTTTCTAAAGTTCTTTATATTTTGTTTATAATTTTAATCTCAAAATGAAGCGTGGAATTCGGCAGTCTCAAACGTAACCTTGGATTAAGATGATAAAGTATAACATTGCTCCCGATATTGACAAGCGATCTCATTGATATTAACGTGTGATGAGGCTTTTATTATTGACTTTTATAAAAGAGAAATAAACAGCACATTTTTTATTATTTAGGTTTTAAGGCATTTTGTACAGAGATGAATACGTTTCAGCGCTACAACGCTTTGCATTTCGGTTACTATAGCTTTTTATAGTGCTTTTTTAAAATAATTTAGCCAATTGATAGTTTAAAAAAATTCCTTTCAGTTATTGTGGGTTCTAATAAAAATAGGGTTTGTTATGTCGTCTCATTTTAACGACATGTTTTGTTTACGGTGATGCCCAGTTGACGCTTGACTAGTGTTCCTTGTCTCGCGAAGCTAATCTTGTTCCTATTATCATTATTCATACTTTATCTGTAAATCCGATACTATAAAAAATACCTCTTCAAATCTATTTTATTGGAGGAACTCTATTTACATACGTTAGATCATACGATTATCAATCTTAGTTACATCTGCAGTGGGTTTATATCTCCTTGTCCAACGTATAGTGACTAGTACAATATTTCCACATTTGCCTTGCGACATAGCCAGCCCGACCATAGTGAATAATAGTTACCATAATATTATTGTTTAAAACTACATTGCACAAAATAACAGATCGTGTTTTTTAACTTAATTTTTTTTTGCAAATGAAAACTTAGCTGTAGGATAAAATGATTTTGATCTGATGTTAATTTTTAAGTTTGACTTTGAACCGGTTGCTGATGTCTTGATAAAACGACGCCGGGTAAGGGTGCAGGCTTGGAATAAATTGTGCGGTTCATACGCAAAATATTGTTTGTTTAACTAAATATGTGACGTGTCGTGTAATTTATTTTAACTAAACATCAATGTATGAACCAGCGGAGCGCCTGCACCCTTATGTCCATATTACACGAGTTATTATTTTCATAGTATATAAAATAGATTGTAATAAAGGGTTTTAACACTTCGGTTATTTTGTTTTTCAAGCGTGCTGTTGTTCGGCCGTTTACTAAGTTTTATTGTAAGCAAAGTAGGTGCATATTTTTTTCAACTTTTGAGCCACAAATGTGTATTTTACACTTGGTGAAGTTCTAACACCGCTGAGTTATTCTGTACCTTTTTTGACTCAGTATTTTAAAGAAAATGAAATTAGTATTGTGAAATAACTAAATTAATTTATAACTCAATGCATTAAGAAAATTATTCCATCAAAAATTGTTTATATATTTTGTGACGATTCAGTTAAACTTTGTGATGCGAGGACTTTATTTTTCTTACCTGTTATTGTAGTTTCTGTTCGCGTCGTATGTTCTTAGACAATTCCTTGTTATCTTCAGGCCCTTTTTCTGAATGTGGCTAGTGAAGTAAATTTAAACATCGTGGGATTAAATATGTATGCCACAGTATGGTGAGGGGTGGTTCGGGAAATTGAAATTGGTTCCCATGCGGGACCTGAGTACGTCCCTTATGTTATTGACTAGAGACAATTTAATCGTAATAATAAATTATTGTTGGAAGCAATATAAAAAAGAATAAGGAAATTCGCATAACAAGTCTCTAGTTATAAAAATGTTGGCCGTGATTTTTTGTTTGTATTTTCAAGTATTCATGAAATAATTTTAGTGTAGGAAAAAGGACATGAAGATTTGTTTTAATATAATATAAATATAATTGTAAATTTATAATTAATATTAGGTATGTTATTCGAAGGAAAACGACAATAATAAATCAGTATTTAAATTATTATTATTTTTCTTTCTTGTAATAATCAGTTGTTTTGGAGAATATATTTATGTGTTGATGTTTGATTATTTTTCTGTATATGTATATGATATTATATTTGTTTTAATTTAAGCGTCATATGTATATCTTACGGCCAAATAGGTGCAGTAAGCCACCACGGAGTAATGTGTCAACGAATTGTTTATAATGTATTAGAATTTCGCAAAAATCACATTAAATTCAGCAATATTTTGTTTCTGTCGCGTGTATTTATTGAAGCGACATTTCGAGATCTTTTGAGGGGCCTTGCAATTTATATGGAACAGAAACAATCCCTGTAAAGGGCTCGAAATTATCTTCAATAACTACATGAGATAGGAACGAAAGTGGTTGATTTAATGAAGTTTACAATATAGAATGAAGCAATAAATGAATATACAAAATGATTAGAAATCAGTGTTTTATTTGTTTTATTACATACGTTCACGAATTGCATTGTTTTTATCTTTTTTACATAATTATTGCTAGAAGTAGCAGTAGCACTGTCATTCACAACATTATATTTGATTTATTTATATATACTTTATTACACATACACACAAAAAATATCGAAAACCACATACATAAAAAGTACAATTGTAGGTCTTATCGCTCAAAGGCAATGTCTTATAGACAACCATGGGATGTATTTAAGAAAAAGATTAACAGAGGGCACTTTAAAGTGTAAGGGATAGAAGGTAATATGGAATAGTATAACAAATACAAATAATTATTAAAATTATCTATACATATAATAAATTTCTAACCGATCGATGTCTGTACATGGAAGATAAATGAGAAAAACTAATATGGGGGTCTGTATTAACGTAATACAACCCAAAACAATGATTTTTAGATTTTTTGTCTGTCTGTGCGGTTGTGCGCGTTAAACTCAGAAACGGTTAAACTGATTTCAATGAAAATTGGTATGGAGGTAGCTGACACCCTAGATTAACACTTAGGCTACTTTTTGTCCCGAAAAATGTAGTGTTCCCGTAGGATGAGCAAGGAATTCCGATATATTTTTTACTTTTTGATACTCAAAGGAATGGGATGGGACTGGATTACTCGCCTTGAGTGATAATGAGACGGGAAAGGCGGGATATAATGTGACGGGATGGGACGGGATGGGAAATTTCAAATAAAGTTAATTTCAAACATAGTCACACAGACGAAGTTTGCGGGCAGAAACTAGTTTTAAATATATGTAAACAAACTTATTGCAACACAAAAGTTACAAACCCCGAAGCATAGCTGCCATGACGCAGGCAAGTACGCGCAAAAACTACATCAACATTGCGAAAATACATACGTGTATATCACACGCGTAGACAAAAACACGAACCTAACTACTAAGAAAACAGTAAGATAGTTCCGTTTTTTTGCACAGTCATTGTATACAAGCAGCTAAATAACTTTCTAAGCTTTTATCACTTTGAAGTAACGGCGTCCAATCTCTATGTAAACTTTTTTTTATTGCGATGAATGGCGAGACGAGCATGCCATTCGCCTGATGGTAAGCGAAATGACCGCTCATGGTCAGTAGCAAAATCAAACACTAACATATATTATAAATCAATGCTTGGCATTCTGACTGTCTCGGTGGCGTAGTTATATTACGGTACGGTTACAAAGCTGAGGTCTCGGGTTCGAGTCCCGGGTCGGGCAATGTGATTAGATTTTTCTATTAATTATGCGACAGCCTACGTAGCGCAGTTGGTTAGACGCCGGTTGTAAAACGAGAGGCCGCGGTTTCGATCCCCGCACCGAGACAAATGTTTGTGAGGCACACAAATATTTGTCTCGGGTCTGGGTGTTTGTGAGACCGAAAAGTCATTCGTAGTTTCTGATACCTGCGACACAAGACTTAATTGATCTTAATGTGGGGTCAGGACTATGTATGTGACTGTTGGGTGTATTTATTATTATTATTTATTATTATCAGTCCGGAGTCAGGAATATGTGCCCGATATGGCAATAGGCTCGCTCCCTATCGCATCGTGGGACGGAACATACAAGGCGAAATGTGGGTGTCCTGGTGGCGCCTCTGCCTACCCTTTCGGGTATAAAGGCGTGAGTTTATGTATGTATGTATGCTTGGCATTCCACTGAACCCGCCATCCTGCGAATTAGGTACTATGTTTGGCGGGAAAAATAGACATTGTGATGGTACCTACTACCTACGCATTGTGTAGATTTGTTACGTATGCACTTTGTATTTAATATATATCGGCCCTATTCATAGACAGATTTAAAACCTATTTTAGTTATCGAATGTTTTATCCCTCTCTTCAGAATTAAGTTTGAGCGAAGAAGACAAACATTCGATAACTTAAATGGGTTTTAAAACTGTCTATAAATAAGAGGATTTTAAAAATAAATACTCATCAATCACATACAGAGTCCTGACCCCACATTGAAATCGATCTTTGTGTTGTGGGTTTAAGAAACTACGAGAAACTTTTCGGCCTCAAAGACTGCGCCACGGAGATTATTTGGGTTTTGTTTTGAAATATCAACAATTACAGAGTAGAGTATGTTTTAAGAGGAAAGTAGTACTAATAACGTTTCTAGTTTTATTTATCATTTAAATGTAGCCAGAATATCAATTCTAACGAGTAGATCTTTATTACGGGTAAACGTTAAGAAAATGCTTGTAAAGTTCATTAAATAAATGTTTGCATGCTCGCAAAGCTTCATAAAGTTGATAGCGTTCTAGCTACCGCAATTATATTGTACATATTTAATAGTTTTGTGCTACTAAACGTATAGACTTTTCCTCCTGTACCAGATTGAAAAAACCAATTAGAGAAAGCGATGTCCGAAAGTATAAGCGAAAAAAATAATATAAAATTTCACGGGCATACGAACAACAGCAATACTTTAATCACTTGCTTGGTTTTGTTTTATTTTCATGGCCGAGATAATGCGACCTCGCGCGTGAAATGGAACGTAATCGTCAGTTGAAGCTTCGGCACCGCGCATGCGCCGCACGGTAAAAATGGCCGTTGAAATTACGCGGGAATTAAACAAAAGTTTTTATTTTCTAAAACTACTTCTACGTTAAATAAGAATGTAATTAGATTTATTGTTAATTCAAACCAAAGATCCTGTCTGTGTTGCAATTATGTAATATGTAAAATGTGTACGAAAACGGATTGTTTAAAATATGTAGTGATTATTTTGGTGTTAGTAATTTTGTGCGATGGTAAAGTTTTAAAAAGTGCTAAAACTAAACATAAAAGAAAAGTGAATAACGTGCATCATGTACGGTATAATGATTTAGCTGAGAAACACAATACTACCACATCAGCCGTCGAAGGAAGAGGATTTTTCTTTCACGGTAATTTTTATTTATTAAATACAGTACGACTTATTAGTCCAGTGACAAATCACAATATTTTTTTTTGTGAAACTTGTGCCCACTACTATATTAATATTAGGTTCTGAAACATTGATTTTAATCGGAATATAAATACGGACAAAAAATACATGTTCATGTTATTTTTGCAAAAATACTTACATTTTTTTTTCATTTATTATTATATTTCAATTTAAAATTAGGCCCGGAAAACCAAGTACCTACTTGGTTAGTCTGCGAGTTATATTTTTCTTTTTACAACATTTGTCTAATTATATAGTTGTTAAGAGGTACTTTACAATGTGTTTGATAGTGGATTTCTTTTTATCAATCTGAGGAACGGTCTCGGAAGGAAGACTGTTTACCAAGTCTTATATGCGCCATTGACATTGCAGTAGCTAAAGTGTTGCATTTCGCGACGACTATCTTTTTGTAAGGCTGGTTTCGATATAAACTGCCTCGGGGGTGTAGTTGTATTACGGTTACAATGCTCGTCGCGGGTCGAATTCTGGGTCCGGCAAAGTGATATTGGACTTTTCTATTCATTATCAGTCCCAAGTCAGGAGTTTATGGCGATAGGCTCGCCCCATATCCATCACATCATGGGACGGAACAGAGAAGAATTAGTACCATGCCAATTTTACTATAAATGTCGCCGCATGCATATTACTGTGGATAAGTATGTTCCTAAGAAATTACGATATGCAGCTCGATTTTGAGTATATAAATTATATATTTATGGAAATAATCTTCTAAGTCTATGCTTGCAGTTGGGTTTCTGTTTTCGATACTGTTTCATTTTACCTGGCTTTATCCTGGCTGATGGCAGCATGCGATTTTTTCACAGTTTCCTCTGCTACGACCGATCTTATTAATACTCATTGAAGTAAGATTATTGAATCTTTTCATATTTTCCGTCACGATTGCTTTCGCGCTTTTTCGTTTGACGCCCAAGCTCGTGTCCTCCTATGTTATAAGCAAAGCTAAACAACCTCTTTTTCTATTACTCTCACTGCTCATGATAAAATAGATTATTATTATAAAAATCTATTAAAAGTATTAAATAACCTGGTAGTAAGTTTCGCATTGTAGATATCAGAATCTAGGTGCGTATGTACTATGCCGTTAATTAATTTACCGGTGTCGCTGTGGTATTAAAATGTGTTATAAATTGCCAATTTTCTTCTTTGGTTCTGACATTTTAACAGGCGAGGGTACTTGTTAATTAATGTACGAGATCAATTAACAACAAAGTTACATTAAAGATGTGGCTCGTAAAATTCACATTAATCTTGTTCAGATCGCTAACTAACGTTATTCAATTCACGTATTTAATGTGTTCGGAATTACTATGCGAAATGTTTCGCAGAATTTCATAAATATTTTGATAAGTAGGTACGCGAACGTAAAGTGTATGAGTAAAGTGCTAATTACATAAAATAGATTTACATAAGTATCTGTTTGTTTATCCACACATGACAGGCAGGAAATTTTTCTGCTCTGGTAAAATATCGTGAAATGTAAAATGAATTATCTAACTTAGTTTTATAAGTATTGAACAATATAGCTTTTGCTGAAAAAAAATTAAGTTCTACAAACAATTTGTTTGCATTGTGAAAAAATACTAAGAAAAAAGTAGTCCATGCGAGCGCAACCGCAGGCACAGTTAGTACCTAACGGATTCTTATTTACGCGTTATGATCCTCCTATCATGTTTATGACAAGAAGAGCTTGGAATACACAGTTATAGCAATAGTGAGGTAGGTTTCAATTCCGGATTGAGAGCCTCGCTGATCCAAATCTGGACTTGTATCATGTAGAGTACGTCTACTTATACAGCGCTGGGTTGTCACATAGCGTTTATTATTATTATTATTTATTATTTAAATCTTTATTGTACACTGTTAACAACTACCCAAGTCCCGGGTTCCTGGAAGGTCGCCAATGTACACCCAATCCCCAAAAAGGGTGACCGGTCAGACCCTTCGAGTTACAGGCCGATTGCTGTCACATCCCTACTCTCCAAGGTCTTGGAGCGAGTCATAAACACTCAGCTCCTGAGGTATCTTGAGGACCGCCAACTGATTAGCGACCGTCAGTACGGTTTCCGTCACGGTCGTTCGGCTGGTGATCTTCTCGTGTACCTCACGCACCGTTGGGCGGAGGCCTTGGAGGGTGGGGGTGAGGCTATTGCGGTCGGCCTTGACATTGCGAAGGCGTTCGATCGAGTGTGGCATGGCGCCCTTCTGGCGAAGCTACCCGCGTATGGACTCCCTGAGGGACTCTGCAAGTGGATCGCCAGCTTTTTGGATGGTCGGAGCATAAAAGTCGTGGTGGACGGCTGTTGCTCCGAGACCAAGACCATTAACGCTGGTGTTCCACAAGGTTCGGTGCTATCGCCGACACTCTTCATCCTGCATATCAATGACATGTTGTCTATAGACAGCATGCATTGTTATGCGGATGATAGTACAAGTGACGCGCGATACATTGGCCAACAGAATCTCCCTCGGGGTTCCATTGAGGAAAGACGGTCTCAACTTGTGTCGGAAGTCGAGAGCTCTCTGGGGCGGGCCTCCGAATGGGGTGAATTGAACTTGGTTCAATTTAACCCCACGAAGACACAAGTTTGCGCGTTCACTGCAAAGAAGGACCCTTTTGTCATGGCGCCACAATTCCGAGGAGTCACTCTCCAAACATCTGAGAGTATTGGGATTCTCGGCGTCGAAATATCGAGCAAAGTCCAGTTTCGGAGTCATTTGGAGGACAAGGCCAAATTGGCTAGCAAAAAGTTGGGGATCCTCAACAGAGCCAAGCGGTACTTCACGTCGGGCCATCGATTATTGCTCTACAAAGCGCAAATCCGGCCCCACGTGGAATACTGCTCCCATCTCTGGGCAGGAGCCCCAAAATACCAGCTCGACCCATTTGACTCGTTACAGCGCCGCGCTCTTCGGATCGTCGATAATCCCGATATCACGGAGAAGGTGGAGCCGTTGGGACTGCGGAGAGACTTCGGGTCCCTCTGCGTGTTCTATCGACTCTTCCACGGGGAGTGCTCCGAGGAATTGTTTAGGATGGTACCACCGTCGCCATTTTACCATCGCACCACCCGTCACCGCAGTAGAGTTCATTCCTACCACCTGGAAAGTATCCGTTCCCGAACGGTACGTTTTCAGCGTTCCTTTTTACCACGCACGTGCAAGCTCTGGAATGAACTTCCTGCTTCGGTGTTTCCTGAGCGCTATGACCTGTCCTTCTTTAAGCGAGGCTTAAAGAGAGTACTCTCCTCACGGTAGGCAGCGACTTTGTTGTGCTGGACCCCTGGCATTGCGAAGGTCCATGAGCGGCGGTGATCGCTTACCATCAGGCGAGCCGCATGCTCGTCTGCCTACGAAGGCAATAAAAAAAAAAAAAAAAAAATACACAATATAGAAACAATAAAAAAAAAGTACAAATGGCGGTCTTATCGCTCTATAGCAATATCTTACAGACAACCATGGGATGGATTTAAAAGAAGGAGAGAGAGAGGGCAGTGTAAAAAATAAAGAATTAAAGCTATATAATAGTTATTAAACATATATAAATACACAAAAATACTATACATACATAACAGATACGTTTATGTTAGTAACGAGACAGAAAACTCATGAAAAAGTTAATACTAAGCAAGTCCGCAGACATATTTGTCTTGAAGTGACAGTCGTTATTGGGTTTGAACTGTGTTGCACTTACCACCAGATGACGTACATTCATTCAACTAAAACAGAAAACAAGCAATTGAAAAATAGATAAAGACATTCAGGCAGCTTTCAAATACAAATGAATCAGTGGTTTCGACGGGAGTGGTCCACTGCCTCACGGAAAACTCATTATTTAGACTATTTCGTTAAAATAATTGAGACAAAATTTCACCCGTTAACCATCAGATGAATCATTCTAATGATTTGAAACATGTTCGCTTGTAAGTTGTAGGTCCAAATAAACCAGACTTGTTATGGATTTTTAGTTTATTTTTCTACCAAAAGTAACGTGCGTCATTCATCATTACATCGCACGAAAGTAGCATTAATAATAATACTTGACATGAGAAACTAAATTACAGTTTGTTTTTTTGTCTGAGAAAACAATAACTGTAATTTATTAAACTTCGTTCAACTAAAACATCGTCCGCGAACAAGATAGTCTATACATATCTTATAATAAAGGGACCATGTATTTTTAAAGACAAAGAGAATAGCCTCGGAATGAAATCTTGCTGTAGATTTTTATGAGACAATTCTTATGAGACATACGTATATATTTTTACACTGGCACGATGAAGTGACCGTGATGCGCCTAATAGTAAATGCAGGCAATCGAAATAGACTGTTAATCGGAGAGAGAGACAACTATCTCTCACCAGTTACCACAATTATGCCGGATTGGTCAAAACTAGATATTGACAAGTTAAATGCGGAACGCGACACTCAATTGTGACTCAATGTCATTATAACAGCCTCCGTGGCGCAGTTGGTTAGACGCCGGCTAGCTGTGAAACGAGAGGCCGCGGGTTCGATGCCCGCACCAAAACAACTATTTATGGGATCCACAGGTATTTGTTTCGGGTCTGGTTGTTTATAAGACCGAAAAGTCTGACGTAGTTCCTGATACCCTCGAGACAAGACTCGATCTGCGTGTGGGGTCAGGAATATGTATGTGACTGTTGGATATATTATTTATTTATTCCGTTCCGTTCCGTTCATCCGTTCATGCAAATTGTGATATTAGCGATCCGCAAACGTTGTAGCTATATCGATGTTGTAGCTCTAATAAATTCCAATTGCAATGCCAATACAGTTTCAGTTCGTCTGTTATGACTATTAGTTTCACAACAGAAGAAGTGTCTTCACTGTATGTCTGTATTAGAATCAAAACGCATATTTCGGTTCCATTACCAGACCCGAAAAGAATGTAAATGACACACATAAACACAGTAATTATAATTTACAAGGGGCGAACCCGGCTCCGCCCGGTTGCAGATACTTATTGATTCGAGTCCACATCAGCACCGTGTTATTCCCGTACCGTTTTATTTATATTCAAACTCAATGCCGTCTTCTGTACTGCTTTTCCCGTCCCGTTCCGTTATATCGCGCCCCGCTATGTCTCATTCCTACTCAAGGCATGTAATCCTGTCCCATACTATCCCTTTCGAGAAAAAAGTATATTAATCCAGAATGTCAGCTACATTCATTCCAAGTTTAAACGAAATTGGTTTAGCCGTTTCTGAGATTAGCGAGCACAAAGGCACAGACAAACAGAGATAAATTTTAAAAATATTTGCTTTGGGTTCTATTACGTTAATACAGTCCGCCTATATTAGTTTTTCTCATTCATCTTCCATGTACAGACATCGATCGGTTACAAATTAATTATATGTATAGAGAATGTATGGCCTTACTATTAGGCCCGCATAATTTTCCGATACCGGCGAGATGTAACCATCTCTGTATGCATACTCTATATGTACAGTACTGGACTTACGATCAGACGCATTGCAGTCAGCTTGTAATGCCAGTAAAAAACCGGTAGAGTGAGTTTTTGTTCCATTAAAGGATTTTAAGGAAAACATTTGTGACGATAATCGTGATAGCACGTGATATCGATTCCGAGCTTTGATACAAATAAAAAGGTAATGTGCATATTGGGTACCGGTTTCCGCTACATTGAAAGTAGGGCTCAAGCCTTGTCAGTACCATATTGGTGTATTTAGTTCAAATACAAGTTTACGTAGTTTTATTCCAGAGGTGAATAACCATGGGCCGTAATCAAATCAAATAATTAATAAATTAAGAGCAAATTTTTTTTTTAAATCAAGCTTTTATTTTAATGCACTAAAAATAATAAAATAAAGTTTTCCTTTAAAACTTTTAAGTACTATCAACTTAAAACGTAATTATACAATTTAATATGTAATAAAAGCTTTTTGCAAGACTTACCCTATGTAGATAATCAAATTAAATAACTTTAACTAAGAAAGCATAAAAAAACTTAGTTCGACATCATTCAAGTAAGCCATATATTGGGTTCAGAGTGACGTCACTTTATTTTTCGAGTTATTCTCAGCAAGCCCTTTCATTTAATACCCATATTGTAGGAGTACATTAAAAATATATAGTCTGTTATTCTTGGTGTTCCGCCATGTTTGATTTGTAATGGTGTCACACAGCTATCTATACATTAACATCCAAAGTATAGGTGCGAACAAAATTTCAGTTCAATCGATTGAAGGTATCTGCTTAAAAAATTTGTTGCAAGATTCCACCTGAACATATAATATATATTATAGTTACATACATACATTGCAAAATAAATAAAAGTTTTTTTAAATAAAATTAAATACAACCGATAGTCACATAGTCCTGACTCCACCGAGTCTTGTGTCGTGGATATCAGGAACTACGAGAGACTTCGGTCTCACGAACATCCAGACCCAACACAAATACCTGTCGAGACTCGAACACACAATTATTTGTCTCGGTGCGGGGATCGAACCCCCGGCCTCACGTTTCACAGCCGGCGTTTAACCAACTGCGCCAGAGGCTGTCATATTGGATACAATCCAGCCATAAAAACATCTCGCAAACCGGGATGTCCTGAATCCGATTCCTAAAAAAAATTATGTTTTTTTCGAATAATATTATTTTGACCTTAACTCTTAAGCAGGTGGTCGGTCGTATAACCAAAAATTATGAGATATCAATATAAGTGATGCGCGCAGGTAAAAGCAGGGAATGGATTTTGAATTCTCGTCATATATTAAACTTGATATGTTTTTTGATACGCTTTAAACATAAATGTTTACCAAAGTATTTTGAATACACAAAAGGCTGATTATTCCTGATTAATCCATTCTCCTTAAGTTGAAGCACTACGGATCGATACAGTTAGCACTGTAAGTTAAAATAATGAAAGTACGGCGAAATGTCTAACACGGAATAGAACGTGGAAAGTTACTGATTTATTATTTGTGCCTAACTCGATGAATGTACAGCGTAATTGCTCTAAACATACACTTTCTATAAGTTTTGCATATTTTTTTAGCAATTTATATAGGCCTTGTCTGCTGTTAATGTAAATTAGAACGAACATAAATTATATTTTTATGTGTTGCTTCATAATTGTAGTGTATAAAATTATGAATTGTGTCGGCGTAGTTCTGAGGCGAGTGAATCCAATTTGTGTAACTTTAGCGTCTTATAAACAAAAAGTTTTACTCGAGATTCGGTAATTGCCCGAAAAAGTTGACGTCAAACAGGTGGCCGGTCGTAAAATGATAAGCAAATTTTTTGCGACGTGCTTAAGATACAATATGTTGAACTGACCTCAAAGCGTGGCACAAAGACGAGTAGACAATAGTATTTTTTTACTTACACGTATGTCGTACATTACATTTATTGAGCAAGTCTTTTAAAGGGGGCTGAAGAAGAAACAAACCCGCATAATTATATTTAATAGACTTTAAAGATGAAGAAAATTGGCTGTCGCCATTTAATGTTCTATCTAAATATCCGTACTTACGCCAAGACGGGTTGTGTACTTTAAGCGCCTGTGTAAATAAAAACGATTACTACAACTGCGAAGAACATTCAACGCAACTGGATATTCTCTTTTAAATAAATTATGTACATTGTTCGTCCCAGCACGGATGCGCACAATACGTATCGAGGTTTCGAGGACCCCATTGTAATTTCACTTTATACAACATTACGAAAATAAAATGGATGCTTACGATCTTCAACAACCTGTCCAATAAATAGCTGTACAGTTAGCAAGGACGAGTCGAATGTCCATATTGTTCTCACTTTATTGTGAATAATGACAGGGAAAGTTGCATAAAATATGACATTGAAATTGCATACATATGTTCAATAAACAGTGTAATCATTGTCCCGTTACTTATCTTTGTAAAAAATGTACTATAACGATGTACAGATTTCGCCATAGCTATTACATTTAAGAATTGGTACCTGAACTATGGTGTCACCTTTTATTGTTGCGCGCGGTTTTTTTCAGTTTATCTGAGGCAGCGTAATCCTTAGTTCACCACGCTGACCTGATGTAGATTGATGGACGTAGGCATTTTCTAAGGATTCTCACGCCAGCGTTAAACATATTTCATTTTCATAATGTTTTATTTTTAAACGTGTAAAATCTCAAGAAAGCGTCAAATTAAATAGTATACTTTTACCCTGTATTTGCTGTACTTTCGATTATATGTGATCCTTACTAATATTATTAATAAAAAAGTTTGTATACATACCATCGCGTTTGCAAATGGGAGATGTGTACTTAGTTTTTGTAAATACATAGTATCCGTTCATACTTTATTGTACCAGGCAAATAGTTTTGATAATCCTCAACAGCGACATCTGACAAAGAGATCATGTATGGAACAATCCAGAATCTTCTATATCGGTTATGTTATATTACACCAAACACGATTTGAATCTATGTAACTTCTAATACTAACAAGTACAAAGCTGATGTACATTTAATATTCCAAGTTCCAGCTTTATCCCATTGCAAACAAGGAAAATGACCATATCAGCGGCTTTTGTTCGGCGGCTAACAGCTTGTCGAGGGGGAAATGACAGGTAGACGCAAAGCGGCGGTCTCCGGCGATCGTTTGCTTCACTCCAGATTTCATCTCGGCTTTATCATAGTACATTTGCGCCTTCAACGTTATCAAAAGAGTCTTTTGGCGCGCGTCTCGCTTTACTTTGTGTCTTGCTCAATTCTTTTGTTGGCGATTTAGGTTATTGTAGTTTGAAGTTCGCATTAACGGTACAATGTTCTTTGTAGAAATGGAAAAAAACTAAATAGTAATTTGCAAGATATAGATCTGCATATAAACATGTGCATGAGTTGGAAAATGTAGTTTAATATATCGGTATGTATTATTAAGCCGGGAAAGAGGTAATATGTATGTAATTATTTTTTGTCATTTTACACTATCTAATCAGTATTGTATTTAAAATCCTTTACACGTGTAGTTTCTAATGTGTCAGAATGAAAAACTAATGTAGCTAAAGCTATGCTTTCACGTACCTAAACTTGATCGAGCTAACCCATTCATAACACAGTATAACTATGAGTGTATTGCATGTGGCATTACACTTACGCTTGTATCGCGCAAATGTAGTAAAAGACTTACTCGATCCTGATACATCACGTTCGGTTCATTTTCATCCATTTATTTCGGTTCAGGGCATTTCTGACTCGACACCTATGACATATAAAGCTAAATGCATTTCAAATATAAATATGATCCCAAAGGAGTTGAAAGTCCAACAGAGCGCCGCGCCGCGCCGCGGTGACACAGAGCAGGAAATTGACTCAGTTGAAAGCGCATCAATGCCTGATACGGACTCACTCAGCTTAATGCTTTATATCAAAGGAATATTGCAATAGTCGTAACTTTTATATCCAAGTATTTATTGAAGTGCAAATTATTTAATTCCGTCATTGGAGTAAGGGACGGATAAGGCTGCAGTTGTGGGTATTGACTGAATGAGATCTAGGTGAATGAGATCGGCGGATAGCAATTGCGGATAACAATAAGTGGTCAACCTTTGTATCGTTTTAATTTGTTATAATTTTTGATACTGATTTGTAATGTTTCTTATTTCTATAATTATAACGCCACAAATGTCTTAAAATGCTGTTTAGGGTAGAAAAAAGATCTACCATTTTTTTTATATTTGTATTACAAACTCGCTGCTTCAGCGTAGTAGATGAAACACGGTAGTCTGTAAAAAATAATCTTTACATAATGAGTCGTTATTGGAATAGAGAAGTTAGATAGTGATTTGAGGTTAAAAACGATTCTAATACATTTTAAGATGATCTGAGACGATGTCAATGGTAAATCGCACCGAACATTTAGTAAACTATAAAGCAAACAAAATCATGGCATAATTTTATCTTCGCTCGGAAGTTCACTCACAACGCTAGAAGCATCACTACCGACCCTTTAGGAAAGCGTCGGCTCTTCTCTTATAATTCTGCAAATCATGCTCATAAAACAACAGCAACCTCATTCAGCAGTTGAACCTCGGACAACCGCGCACAAGTAGATTATATCAGAGAATTTCACTTTCGTACATGAGTTTTCTTTGTTAATGCTAGTGCCTGGTGTCGTGATAGTGAAAACAATGCGAGGTTGCGATGCGTGAACACAGCTCATTACAAGATTATTACGTCTGGTATTTTTTGTGCTCTCCAAGACTGCTTGGACAAATTGTAGTTATCTGTTATTTGTTGTCGTTTGTTGTGTTAGTCTTGTTTGGATAATGGGGTAATTATAGGTGTAGTAGCATGCGAGCTGAGAAGCTTGAGGACTTTAGCTTCGATTTTTATGTCACTTATTTCATACGCAATGGATTTTGCTGTTAGGTTCCTTTACAATTTCAAGTTAATACGTTGCTGATAAATTATTTTGCCAAATAAGAATGCATTAATTTACTTCTACTAGAATATAATAATTATAGTATACTTCCAGCGAGATAAACCGCGACCATCATAAGTTAAAATTAAAATCAAAACCTTAGGTAAATAAAGTCCTACAAAACTCGAATGCGATAATTCATATTATAAATAAATCAAAATTAATCGTGAAATATTAATCTCCTGTTATCACAATTTATGTTTGGTTGGCATACATTACGGGTTTAGTGGTGAGATATATTGGCTCGCGTTATTTATTTATTAAATCTTTAATGCAAATATGTTATAATGACGGACTTTATGCGAGGGAAATTTTCTTCAATTTAATCTCCGGTGAGATCAACATTACACGAATGAATTTAATAGACAGTTAAAGAAATACTAAAACAGTACAGCTAACCATTGAGATAGAAGAAAATATTCTAGTAATATAAGATGGTTTAGGCATGTTAGAATATGGATGATATACTACCGAAACAGATACACAAGGCGAGTACTGACGAAAGAGGGTTTGGCCGGTCTGATAGGGTTCGACCGCATCAAATCTAAGTTAACCAAGTTGGTTTAGGGTGTCTATCTAAAAAATGACGAAAATGTACAAAGATATTGAAGAAGCGAAAATGATATTATAGGATCGTATAAAACAAAGATCCCGTAGTCCTTACTATCCCTAAGTTATACGTTACATTATGGATGTAATATACTTAGAAAAGTTTAAATTCTTAGTATATATAGGCTTTAGGTATCCACGGATAGTTCATAATGAAACATGTCCATATATTGCATTACTTACCTATATGATAAGAAATGATGTTAAAAACAGAAATGAAATTACATAATTCTAACACCCCAATACATTTTGATAAGGCGCAAAGCTCGCGAAACGGAATGGCCTCGGAAGTGTACCACGGGGTGAGCGAGTGGAACCTGTCTCAGTAATCACGCGGTAGGAATGCCGCGCCAGCCTCGTAACCGCAGATGGGACGAGCCTCGGGTAAGCCACCACGCAGTACGGACGACAGCGATTTTTATTTCGTGTTATTTATTTATTTAATTCTTTTTTGTACACTAAATAAATCTTAATAAGTAAACGAATATTTAATATTAAAGTATAAAAGTATTTATTTATTTATTTAAGTGATACTATAATATATTCATACCCCAGCCGGATTTTGTTTTCTAAGGCCAAAACATCATTCTAGGGATATTTATCTAATATCTGACACAATCCTTATGAGTTTATCGTTTACACTTATATTTACTATAGATAACTGATGGTAGAGTATTCGCATCTATTGAACTGGCTAGTATCATACACGATGTTGGAAAACCAACGCAAGGATATCGCGTTTTGGATGTCTGTCCGGTTTCGAGCAGGCGAGAGATTACCATCACTCGGCGATGGAAACTCCATTTCTATTCGACTGCGTGCACCAACAGTTGTATTGTCTTTCTTCTCAGTCGTTTTCGAGTTCGTGGTCATCTTTTCAGATATTGGCTTGCCCGTTGCCATTCCTCTTGTACTGACGCTTTCCTTGCACATTGTAGTCACTTGTAAAAAAGCAATGAGTTGATAATAACAATTACTTTTACTTTGAAATTAAAATACTTTCCACTTACCTTATCTCTATTTCAATCTACAATAGATAATTACATAAATCGCCGTCGCTTCGTTTGCGTGACCGCGGCCTGAGTAAAGATGTCTTTGCAGTTTACGAGTATTCCTGATTATCGAGAAAGTTAATGGAATAAAACAGTGTCGTTGCACTGTGGCTCAATGGATAATTAATTTCTCACCAATGTAATGTTAAACAGTAGCCATATGTGTGGTTACTGGTTGGGCAGGATTATACTTTTGAACTTTGGTAATGTTGGATCGTATGACTTTTTTGTTGAGTAATTTTCTTTATTATACTTTTTATGGTTTATGTCATGCTGATATGTAAACAGTTAAGTTGTGGTTTATATTATCTGGTCGGAGAAACTTGCTCGTATAAGTTGTTAACCCTTTTGTGTAGTACGTACCTTAAATGGTATGTTTATTAAGATGGTACTTTTATTATCCTTTCTACTATTAACACGAAACTTATGTTGTACCTAGTTTTTACATTGTTATGAGATTATTCAATCGGTATAAATTACGATTATGTTCACATTGCGCATTCCAAATGGACTGCCGTTTCTCATAATATGTATGCTTTATCTACATTTGCAGTGAACTCAAAACGATTATTCTTCGCATTATACATATTTCTAATCAATTTACGTCCTTACGTAGCAGTATACACCAGTAAAAGCAACATCACAGATACAAACTCTTTCAATTTACATATAGAGCTTGTGGCATGTCTAGTGCGTTGACCCTGTATATCTAGGCTACCGGACCTGTATCTAGGACGAAGGGATATTCGCCAGACCGTACCGTGCCTACTATAAAACTTGTTTCGGCCGCACATATGGACCATAAAGAAGGCTAGACATACTCGTTTACAAAATGTTTTTATAAAAAAGACGAATTATCTATTTTATGTTACGATGTTTGGTGTAATGGATATTATTCGGACTGAATATATTATAGTCACTTGTAGCTTATTATTTTTATGGTTTTTATATAGAGCTGTTACTAAGTTTTTTCGTAATAGAAAACATTTTCTCCTGTATTTTTTTTTTAATTATGCTTTTAAGTTCCAGGTTTTCTAATAATATTGTCTGGCCGAAGGTTGATTTCTGCCTGAAGCTGAAGCTGATTATCCTATGTAACAATTAGGGATTTCAGACTAATCTGAATAGAGCGTTAAATGGAGTTAGTACTAATTTCAGCCGTTTTGTAGTCAAGTCACGTTTTGGTAATAAGATAGTGACCGTTTTGCCGGTTTTAGCTACTATATGAATCTTATAATTAGAACTGTTTCATACTTTAATATGCCTTTAAATCGTTTATACACGGCAGTACATTGTTACGCTGATTTGGCAATGGCGTAAAATTTAAGAAAACGACATACGAATTTAAATTTAACACAACTACACTAACAAGGCATATAAATCTCCTTGTATTGGGGAGCTTTTAGACAGCCACAAACTTATTTCTCATTGCCTCCATACCTTGCTAAGTAATTTCTTATAAGGTTAAACCTCCATGTATCTAAAATAGCGAGTGCATCGCGTTACGATAGTATACGATGACTTTTTCCTTGTAGCTGGACGAGTACGGACCGGTCCTCACAGATCCTGTTCGCAATCACGTCACGTCCCAGTTGGGAGACTCTCCTCACTAAACATTGATTTGCAAATGCGCAATAGATGCTATATTAATAAAATTATAGTTAGGCCTGCTTGAGTATCATGCAATATCTTTCGGTTTCCGCGCCTTTTGTAACAGTAATATAATATTTTTTTTATATCAAGATAAAATGTCTATCGAAATTGTAAACAGCCAGGATCTCTGGAAATTCCTAAGAATGACTCCGTATGACCAAATATGGTTCCATCGATCAGTAGGTAACAATGAGTTTGCCTTCATATTGTAATCTAAACTACCACTCTACTGGTGGTAGGTCTCTCATATGTGAGAGGCCGCCTGGGTGGGTACCACCGCAATGTCTATTTCTCCCGCCAAACAGCAGTGTTAATGCGCTGTTGTGTTTCGGTTTGAAGGACATTGTAGCCAGAGTAACTACTGGACATATTGAGACTTAACATCTTATGTCTCAGGATGGCGAGCGCAGTGGAATTCCAAGGATTGCCTTGTAATTCATGGTGTTGTTTGGTTTTGCTACTGTCCATGAGCGGTCGTATCGCTTACCATCAGGCGAATGGCATGCTCGTCTCGCCATTCATTGCAATAAAAAAAAAAAAAAAAAAAAAAAAAACTCAACCAGTGACTTTACACTTTCTAGCCCAATAACCTAAGTAATTCGCAACCACTGAAGAAAACCAACCGTCCATACAGGAAACATGTAGGAAATAAAATATGAAGCGGTCTGAACGTCGAGTTAAAAACCGCTGCGATCTCATAGACCGAGAGCCCGTGGCAGCCAGACTTTCGTCATTTTAACAACATGTATAATAATGGTTCCTTAGATTTACGCGAATGTTACTCATTGAAATAAAACTATTTATTACGGATTTTATCGCGATTTGGTTTAATTTTACATTTTTTACTTCCCGACGTGTCGATTACTTTACAGCTTTCGTGGTCACGGAGCGGACTGGGCAAAATTATATATGTCGATATCTTCAACCTTTAATAAAATGTTATTTTGCTAGCGTTATAGTATAAAAGCTGAATTTTATGTATGTGGTTAAGGCAACTATCAAACGGTGTTTCCATGGCAGCTGGTTAATATTGATAGTTCTTGCCAAACACATTAAAGGTGATAACTTAAAGCCACCACGATCGGAACTTCATAATAGCTGATCGTGTGATGCCTATGTCAGAGGGAAGTACAGACAAACTTTCAGCTTTAAAAAAAAGATGAATGCCTGGCGGCCACGGGCTCTAGGTCTATCATATCATTTTTTTTTTTTTTTTTTTTTTTTTTTTTTTTTTTCTCGCGGGGAAAATCCCTTTACGGACCATCCCACCCTCGAAGGGGCGGGGGTGTGTCGGACTCACCGGCGCCTTCCGAGCCCAGCGAAGATGTTGTGCCGCCCGTGGATGTGGACGGGCGGCCGCTGGGTCGGGTCCCTACCGTAAGTCTACGCGCCGAAATACCGACTAAAAACCCCGCGTCGGCCACCATCGGTGCACTTCAGAGACGGCCCCGGGATACCGTTGATACAGAGCGCGCCGGGACCGCCTCTATGTGCACTGCCGCTGAAGCGACGCGACATGAGACGCGTGTTGCGTCACGTCTCGGGGGCCGCCAAGGTAGGGACGGCGGCCCCGCGTGGCCTCTCCGGCGCCGGGTTAGGTGACATCCCGGCGCCTCCTTCGTCTTCTGTGGCGACGAGCGGGATCGGTCTGCTCCCGATCCCGCTCGGCACTCTCCTTCTGCGACATGACACATTCGCAGAAGGAGAGCATGGCTCGCCACGACCTCTTACTGCCGACCATGGCGGCGACCACGACCGGCAGCGAGAGGTCTCTTCCTACGACCGCGATGAGAGCGCTGCGCTCCTTGTCCCAGGCTGGGCACTCCTCCAGCGTGTGCTGGGCCGTGTCCTCACGGCAGTTGCCACAATGGTGGCACACGGCGGACTCCTCCGCTCCGGCTACGCGACACAGGTACGCACCGAAGCAACCGTGCCCGGTGAGCACCTGCGTCAGCCGGTATGTCGGCGCGCCGTGGCGCCTGTCCATCCACTGTTCGAGGACAGGTCGCACTGCCGCGACGGTCCTCACGCCAGCACTCGGGCTCTCCAGCCTGGAACGCCACTCCTCCACGGCGGTCCTGCGGAGGGAGGCCAACATGGCCTCGACCTCTCTGGGGACCAGCCTCTGCCCACGCCCGGACGCCTCCTCTCGTCGGAAGAAAGCCGACGAGAGGGTCTTTGCGTCCAGCACCCAGGGCAGAGTTCCCGCCAATACGCAGGCCGCCTCATGCGAGACCGTGCGGTAGCCCCTGATAATCCGCTGCGCCACCATGCGCTGCGGACGATGCAGCAGGCGGACGCAGCGATCGCTCAGGGACTCGGCCCAAACGGGACACCCGTAGAGGGCCATGGACCGCACGACTCCAGCATACAAGTTTCGGCAAGGGATGCCAGGACCATCAGTGTTGGGCAGCAGGCGCCCCAGTGCGCCCGCCGCCCTCACCAGCTTCGGCGACAACTCCTCGAAGTGCGCACGGAAATCCCATCGACTGTCGAGGACGAGACCGAGGTATTTCATCCTCGACTCGACGGGAATCCGCACGCCCTCCACCGTGATGTGGGCCCCAGGCGGAGGCCCACACCGAGGACCGTGGAAACACACGGCCTCGGTCTTGTTGAGGGCCACCGTGAGGCCCAGTCGCCGAATCCTGCCCACCACCAGTCCGGTACCGAACGAGGCGAGCAGGGCGGACCTCTGGAATGTCCTGGCCGTCGCTGTCACCAACGTGTCGTCCGCGTAGCAGACGACAGCGACGCCCCGAAGGTTGGTACCACGGAGCACCCAGTCATAGCCGATGTTCCACAGGAGCGGGCCGAGAACCGACCCCTGCGGAACACCGCACGACACCGCTCTGTGATGCCACCCGTTGGCGCCCGGATACACCACGCACCTGTCAGACAAGTACGCGTGCACCAGACGCCGGAGATAGGGCGGCACCTCGTGGTACCGCAGTGCTTCTTCGATGCAGGCCCAGGGCATGGTGTTGAACGCGTTGGCGATGTCGAGAGACACCGCCACCACGACCCTACCCCGGGACACCGCACGCTCCGCTTGTGCCTTGACCCGCAGAATTGCGTGGACCGTCGACCGGCCCCGCCGGAACCCGAACTGGCAGTCCGCCAAGTCCGGGCCCGCGTCCTCCAAATGCTCGACGAGGCGCGCGTGAACTACGCGCTCAAAGAGCTTGCACACCTCGTCGAGCAACACGATGGGCCGGTAGGCCGACGGCGAGTCTGCGGGTCGCCCCTCCTTGCGGAGCAGGACAAGCTTGCCCGTCTTCCACAGCGACGGGAAGATGCCCTGCTCAAGGCACGCGGAGAAAAGGCCGCGGAGCCTCGTACCCAGCGACTCGACGGCCTGCACCCAGACACGACCGGGCACCCCGTCGAGCCCCGGGGCCGAGTTCTTGCTCCGCAGCCGAAGCACTGCCGCCTCTAGCTCTTGCGGCGAAACCTCCGGGATATCCCTTACCGAAACCAACGACGATGACGCCGGTGGACGTGGCGCCATCGGTGGAGGAGTGAACTCCTCGGTGGCCGGAAACAAGGCCGCGACGACGTCCAACAAAAGTTCGGTCCGGAGACTCTGTGTCAGTGGGGGCGCCCATGGGCGGAGTTTTCTCAACGCCACACGGTACGGACGCCCCCATGGATCTCTGTCCAGAGACCTCCGGAACTCTACGTTCGCCGCGGCCTTCGCTTGCGCGATGGCCACCCGCAGCGCTCTCTTCGCCTCTCTGTGGAGGTCGAGAAGGTGCCGCCCTTGCTCGTCGTCGCCGGGTCTACGTGTCCGACGACGACGGTGCCTGGCGAGTCGGCGGCGCGCGACCTGGCAGGACGCACGCAGCTCAGTGAGCTCGGCCGACCACCAGTACACCTGGCGTTTCGCTGGGAGGCGGGTGACCCGGGGCATGGCCGCGTCGCAGACTCGCGACATCGCCACCCCGAACCATTCCGCCTCTTGCTCGACCCGCACCGGCCCATCCGGTACGGGGAGCCACGCCTGAATAATAGCGGCTTCCTTCGCGGCCTCCACATCGAGGCGCTTCGCGGCCCAACGTCGGCCGCCCGTGAATCGGGCAGTCGGACCGCCACCGGACTGATGGGTGGAGACCTGGGAGGTCGAGACGCTGTACCGAATGTAGAGATGATCGGACAGCGTCTCTTCCTCGACCAAAACCCTCCAGTCCCGAACACGGCGGGCAAGGGCCGGGGTGGCGAACGTCACGTCCACCACCGAACCGCCGTTGTGCCGCACGCACGTGTTCTCCGACCCCCGATTCAGGACGACCAACCCGATGGAGATCGCCCATTCCTCCAGGGCCTCGCCCCGCGCGTCGGTCACCGACGAACCCCAAGCCAAGGATTTGGCGTTGAAGTCGCCGGCTACAAGCACGGGGCGAGGCTGGCTGTCAAGCTGCACCAGGGCCCCCAGGCGCGCGAGAAAGCTCTCGAATTCCGCCTGGGACCTGTTGGGAGAGAAATAGACTCCTACTACCCACACCCCTCCCACCAAGACCGCCACGCATCCCGCACCCTTCGCTACTTTTTCGAAGGGCGGAGAGCCGGCGGCGCCCCGGGTGATGACGGCCACCGAGCCATCAAGGTCCCCTGCCCAGTCGTCGCGGGCAGGGACAGAGTATGGCTCGGCGACCACAGCCATGTGGATCGACCACTGTGCCAGAGACTGGACAAGCATGTCCTGTGCTCCTTTACAGTGGTTAATGTTCGCCTGGAGGAAGTTAAGCGCCATTTATGTATGGGCGATCTCCATAGTCTCGGGGCGGGACGGTTGCGGCCGCGTCGCAACCTCGGCTCCCACACCGCGTTGAGAACGGTGTGGGACCGAGGAGGCAGCGCAGGCCTTTCCGCCCACCCGATGGTCCGCGGTTTTTCCTGCATCTGCGCAGATTGCGCAGTGCGGGTCCGCGGAACACTCCCGGGCCTTATGGCCCGATTGACCGCAGCGGTAGCAGAGCCCGCTACGGTCGCACTCGCCGGTGCATTGGATTCGCACATGCCCCTTGCGAAGGCAGCGGAAGCAGCGAAGGGGCCGGGCCTCAAGCAGCCGCACTGCCGCCGCCACCCAGCCCATCAGGACACGCCCCGCCCTCACAACTTTCTCCGCCGCCTTCGCTGGGCAGCGGAGCCACACCGCACCCAGGCCCGAACGCTCGTCCCGAATCTCCCCGACCTTAACGTCGTCGGGGGAGCATTCGCCGAGACGGGCGATGGCCGCTGCGACTGTCTCGGAGGTGGCTGAAGCGTCTAACCCCGAGACGCGCAGTTCCGCAGTCTTCACGGGCCGGGAGACGCGAACGTCCTCCTCCGACCCGCGAAGGACCTCCCTCATTTTGGTACTGAGGGAGTCGGCCTTCGCCTCCGACTCAGGCCCGGGCACCTCAAAGAGGTACGCCCCGGTGGCTATCCGCCTTGACTTCAGCCCGGCTGCGATGCCAAGGCTGGCCAGGTCCACCTTCGCCTGGACCTCACGCAGGACTTGGGCGTACGTTACTCCCCGCTTCAACGCCTCCGGCGTCACCGTGAGTGTCACGGCGGCTTTGCGCGGGAGACGGAGCTGGGGAGCAGCCCTGCGTGGGGCCTGGACCGGCTGTTGGGCCGCCCGGGACTTCTTCTTGCCCCTCTTTGCCACCACAGTCCACGGAGTCTCCGTGGATGTGGCGGGTTGAAGGGGCGGGTGTGGCGTCTGCGACCGAGGCGGGGCGCGTTTGCGGTTTCCTCGCTTGCGCCCGCGGGACTCCCTAGAGGCGACCGGCGGCGGAGCCGTCGAAGCCGCGGTCGGCCGGGCAGCTGTTGCAGGGCGGCGAGCCGCCGCAGGGGCAGCCGGTGCGGGGCGGCCCACGACAGCAGAGGCAGCTCTTTGCTTCCCCGCTCCTAGAGCCGGCCATGAGGTGGCCGGTATCCCCGCGACGGGTGGCCGCGGCTTCGGGGCCGCCCCGGCCCTAGCCCGGTCGGCAGCCAGCGGAGGGCGGAGAATCGGCTCCGGAGGTAGCCGCATGGCGATCGCCTCTAGTTTGGCGTCCACTTTCGCCATGTGCACCTCCAGCAGCTGCCTCAGGACGTCCGACCCCGGAGCGCCGGACGCCATTTCAGCCGCAGGCTGCCGCTGCGACCCGACCGTCGCCATCAGGTCTTCGAGCATCCTGCTCTGCGTGGTGAGGGCCGCCTCCAACGCTGTCACTTTCTGGCGGAGATTGCGGTTATCCGCCTCGACCCTGGCGAGCTCCGCAGAGGACGGCTCTTGCGCCAGCGCCAGCAGCTCCGACACGCTCTCATTTATGTCCCGAACATAAGTGCCCTTAAGGTGTCGGGACGTGCGAGAGACGTGCTGGAGCCGCTTAGCCATCCGCATGAGGGCCTCACTGCGGGTGACCGGCGGCGCCTCCTTTGGAGCCGGCTTTGTCCACGGATGCGCTTCCTTGGCCTTCCGCAGATCGGCCTCATCCGCCTCCATCGCCTCGGCCTCTGCGATGCGCTCCTTTTCAAGGGCAGCCTCATAAGCCGCCTGCGCCCTGCCGACGGCGTCATCATCTTCGCCCATACTCCGGGCTGGAGCCGGGGGCCTCTGCTTCTGCTTCTTGGTGGCAGCACGGGAGTCTGTTTCCGCCGTACTGCCACCATCGCTAGCCCTTTGCCGCTTCTCCGCCGGACGCGGCCCGCGCGGCCTAGTGCGGCTTCTCTTCGCATGCGAAGAGTCGCTGCTCATCCCGGACTCCGAATCGAAGTCACGGGATGGCGCGTTCCTCTCCGCAGGCGCTCCCGATGCTGAAGGTGCCCGACTGGACGCTTGAGATGCATCCGAGCCTGGCATCCTCTCCACTACCACCGTACAAGATTTTGTTGTTTTGTTGTTTTTAGTAATATCCATTGTATTCCCACGAGTATGGGGGAAAGGAAGGTCCGCCCAGGCAGTGCCCCCTGTACCTGGGTAAGCCTAGCGTAACCCGCCAGAGGGTCGGCCGGTACTCTGGCGGGGGTCGCACTAGAGACTGAACTGCCCATCAGCCATGCATCCCTTCGCGGTGCGCCGCCGCTTGGGATTCGGGGTACTTTTTATAGAGGCATCCTCCCTCGCGGTCCGGGCGGTTAAGCCAAGACCCTCGGTCCGGCAGGAGTGCGAGACATGACCACAAACCTCACAACCGGATTACGATATACGACGGCGACCGTGGGAGGGACACTCCCACAGCCCGCCCGGCGGCGGGGTAAGCGCACACCGGGCCCGCCGAGACCTCCGGGACAGAACCGGAGGGTGGCCCTGAGATGGGCCCCACCTAGAAACGACAGATGGAGGCGGCCGCGACAAAAGACAGCGACCGCCAAACCCCCTGCCCTCCCCGTCGGATATTCGCCGTCGGCCATAGTAGTTGCAGAACTGCAACTACGATGACCCACGTTGCCCAGGGTGCACCACTTGGAGGTTCCCGACATAGCACCCCAGGTCTATCATATCCTTTTTTTTTTTTTTTTTTTTTTTTTTTTTCTCGCGGGGAAAATCCCTTTACGGACCATCCCACCCCCGAAGGGGCGGGGCTGTGTCGGACTCACCGGCGCCTTCCGAGCCCAGCGAAGATGTTGTGCCGCCCGTGGATGTGGACGGGCGGCCGCTGGGTCGGGTCCCTACCGTAAATCTACGCGCCGAAATACCGACTAAAAACCCCGCGTCGGCCACCATCGGTGCACTTCAGAGACGGCCCCGGGATACCGTTGATACAGAGCGCGCCGGGACCGCCTCTGTGCACTGCCGCTAAAACGGCGCGGCAACAGACGCGTGTTGCGTCACGTCTCGGGGGCCGCCAAGGTAGGGACGGCGACCCCATGTGGCCTCTCCGGCGCCGGGTTAGGTGACATCCCGGCGCCTCCTTCGTCTTCTGTGGCGACGAGCGGGATCGGTCTGCTCCCGATCCCGCTCGGCGCTCTCCTTCTGCGACATGACGCGTTCGCAGAAGGAGAGCATGGCTCGCCACGACCTCTTACTGCCGACCATGGCGGCGACCACGGCCGGCAGCGAGAGGTCTCTTCCTACGACCGCGTAGAGAGCGCTGCGCTCCTCGTCCCAGGCTGGGCACTCCTCCAGCGTGTGCTGGGCCGTGTCCTCACGGCAGTTGCCACAATGGTGGCACACGGCGGACTCCTCCGCTCCGGCTACGCGACACAGGTACGCACCGAAGCAACCGTGCCCGGTGAGCACCTGCGTCAGCCGGTATGTCGGCGCGCCGTGGCGCCTGTCCATCCACTGGTCGAGGACAGGTCGCACTGCCGCGACGGTCCTCACGCCAGCACTCGGGCTCTCCAGCCTGGAACGCCACTCCTCCACGGCGGTCCTGCGGAGGGAGGCCAACATGGCCTCGACCTCACGGGGGACCAACCTCTGCCCACGCCCGGACGCCTCCTCTCGCCGGAAGAAAGCCGACGAGAGGGTCTTTGCGTCCAGCACCCAGGGCAGAGTTCCCGCCAATACGCAGGCCGCCTCATGCGAGACCGTGCGGTAGCCCCTGATAATCCGCTGCGCCACCATGCGCTGCGGACGATGCAGCAGGCGGACGCAGCGATCGCCCAGGGACTCGGCCCAAACGGGACACCCGTAGAGGGCCATGGACCGCACGACTCCAGCATACAAGTTTCGGCAAGGGTTGCCAGGACCATCAGTGTTGGGCAGCAGGCGCCCCAGTGCGCCCGCCGCCCTCACCAGCTTCGGCGACAACTCCTCGAAGTGCGCACGGAAATCCCATCGACTGTCGAGGACGAGACCGAGGTATTTCATCCTCGACTCGACGGGAATCCGCACGCCCTCCACCGTGATGTGGGCCTCAGGCGGAGGCCCACACCGAGGACCGTGGAAACACACGGCCTCGGTCTTGTTGAGGGCCACCGTGAGGCCCAGTCGCCGAATCCTGCCCACCACCAGTCCGGTACCGAACGAGGCGAGCAGGGCGGACCTCTGGAATGTCCTGGCCGTCGCTGTCACCAACGTGTCGTCCGCGTAGCAGACGACAGCGACGCCCCGAAGGTTGGTACCACGGAGCACCCAGTCATAGCCGATGTTCCACAGGAGCGGGCCGAGAACCGACCCCTGCGGAACACCGCACGACACCGCTCTGCGATGCCACCCGTTGGCGCCCGGATACACCACGCACCTGTCAGACAAGTACGCGTGCACCAGACGCCGGAGATAGGGCGGCACCTCGTGGTACCGCAGTGCTTCTTCGATGCAGGCCCAGGGCATGGTGTTGAACGCGTTGGCGATGTCGAGAGACACCGCCACCACGACCCTACCCCGGGACACCGCACGCTCCGCTTGTGCCTTGACCCGCAGAATCGCGTGCACTGTCGACCGGCCCCGCCGGAACCCGAACTGGCAGTCCGCCAAGTCCGGGCCCGTGTCCTCCAAATGCTCGACGAGGCGCGCGTGGACTATGCGCTCAAAGAGCTTGCACACCTCGTCGAGCAACACGATGGGCCGGTAGGCCGACGGCGAGTCTGCAGGTCGCCCCTCCTTGCGGAGCAGGACAAGCTTGCCCGTCTTCCACAGCGACGGGAAGATGCCCTGCTCAAGGCACGCGGAGAAAAGGCCGCGGAGCCTCGTACCCAGCGACTCGACGGCCAGCACCCAGACACGACCGGGCACCCCGTCGAGCCCCGGGGCCGAGTTCTTGCTCCGCAGCCGAAGCACTGCCGCCTCTAGCTCTTGCGGCGAAACCTCCGGGATATCCCTTGCCGAAACCAACGACGATGACGCCGGTGGACGTGGCGCCATCGGTGGAGGAGTGAACTCCTCGGTGGCCGGAAACAAGGCCGCGACGACGTCCTCCAAAAGTTCGGTCCGGAGACTCTGTGTCAGTGGGGGCGCCCATGGGCGGAGTTTCTTCAACGCCACACGGTACGGACGCCCCCATGGATCTCTGTCCAGAGACCTCCGGAACTCTACGTTCGCCGCGGCCTTCGCTTGCGCGATGGCCACCCGCAGCGCTCTCTTCGCCTCTCTGTGGAGGTCGAGAAGGTGCCGCCCTTGCTCGTCGTCGCCGGGTCTACGTGTCCGACGACGACGGTGCCTGGCGAGTCGACGGCGCGCGACCATGCAAGCCGCGCGCAGCTCTGTGAGCTCGGTCGACCACCAGTACACCTGGCGCTTCGCCGGGAGGCGGGTGACCCGGGGCATGGCCGCGTCGCAGACTCGCGACATCGCCACCCCGAACCATTCCGCCTCTTGCTCGACCCGCACCGGCCCATCCGGTACGGGGAGCCACGCCTGAATAATAGCGGCTTCCTTCGCGGCCTCCACATCGAGGCGCTTCGCGGCCCAACGTCGGCCGCCCGTGAATCGGGCAGTCGGACCACCACCGGACTGCTGGGTGGAGACCTGGGAGGCCGAGACGCTGTACCGAATGTAGAGATGATCGGACAGCGTCTCTTCCTCGACCAAAACCCTCCAGTCCCGAACACGGCGGGCAAGGGCCGGGGTGGCGAACGTCACGTCCACCACCGAACCGCCGTTGTGCCGCACGCACGTGTTCTCCGACCCCCGATTCAGGACGACCAACCCGATGGAGATCGCCCATTCCTCCAGGGCCTCGCCCCGCGCATCGGTCACCGACGAACCCCAAGCCAAGGATTTGGCGTTGAAGTCGCCGGCTACAAGCGCGGGGCGAGGCTGGCTGTCAAGCTGCACCAGGGCCCCCAGGCGCGCGAGAAAGCTCTCGAATTCCGCCTGGGACCTGTTGGGAGAGAAATAGACTCCTACTACCCACAACCCTCCCACCAAGACCGCCACGCATCCCGCACCCTTCGCTACTTTTTCGAAGGGCGGAGAGCCGGCGGCGCCCCGGGTGATGACGGCCACCGAGCCATCAAGGTCCCCTGCCCAGTCGTCGCGGGCAGGGACAGAGTATGGCTCGGCGACCACAGCCACGTGGATCGACCACTGTGCCAGAGACTGGACAAGCATGTCCTGTGCTCCTTTACAGTGGTTTATGTTCGCCTGGAGGAAGTTAAGCGCCATTTATGTATGGGCGATCTCCATCGTCTCGGGGCGGGACGGTTTCGGCCGCGCCACAACCTCGGCAACCACGCCGCGCTGAGAGCGGCGCGGAACCGAGGAGGCGACGCAGGCCTTGCCGCCCACCCGATGGTCCGCGGGTTTCCCGGCAGCTGCACAAAGCGTGCAGTGCGGGTCCGCGGAGCACCCTCGGGCTTTATGGCCAGGTTGACCGCAGCGGTAGCAGAGCCCGCTACGGTCACACTCGTCGGTACAATGCACTCGGACGTGCCCTTTGTATAGGCAGCGGAAGCAACGCATGGGACGAGGCTCAAGAAGCCGCACTCCCGCCGCCACCCACCCCACTAGGACACGTCCTTCCTTCACCACTTTCTCCGCTGCCTTAGCTGGACAGCGGAGCCACACCGCGCTCAGGCCCGAGCGCTCAGCGCGTACGTCCCCGACCTTTATGTCGTCAGAAGAGCACCCGCCGAGACGCGCGATGGCTGCTGCGACTGCCTCGGAGTTGACTGAGGCGTCCAACCCCGAGACACGCAGCTCCGCAGTCTTGATGGGCCGGGTAACGCGAACGTCCTCCGACCCGCAGAGAACTTCCCTCATTTTCCCGATGAGGGAGTCAGCCCTCGCTTCCGACTCGGGCCCAGGCACCTCAAAGAGGTAAGCCCCGGTGGCGGTCCGTCTCGGCTTCAGCCCGGCCGTAATGCCAAGACCGGCGAGGTCTATTTTAGTTTGGACCTCACGCAGGACCTCTGCATACGTCACTCCCCGCTCTAACGCCTGCGGCGTCACCGTCAAAGTGACGGCGGCTTTACGCGGGAGGCGGAGCCTGGGAGCAGTCCTACGTGGGGTCTGGGCTGGCTGTGGAGCCACCAGGGACTTCTTCTTGCCCCTCCTAGCCACCACAGTCCATGGAGTCTCCATAGATGCGGCGGGTTGAAGGGGCAGGCGCGGTGTCTGCGACGACTCTCTGGGCGGGGCGCGATTGCGGTGCCCCCGCTTTCGCTTGCGCGATTCTCGAGGGGCCGCTTTTGGCGGTCTTGGTGCACCCGCGACTGGCTGAGCTACTGCAGCAGGCCGCATGGCGGCTACAGGGGCTACCCTTTCCTTATTTCCCCCTAGGGCCGGCCACGATGTACCCGGTGTCCCTGCAACAAGAAGGGACTGCGGCCTTTGGACGGCCTGGGCTCTTCTCTGGTCAGCAGCCAGCGGAGGCCTAAGGATAGGCTCTGGAGGCAGCCGCATGGCGAACGCCTCAAGTTTGGCGTCTACCTTCGCCATGTATATTTCTAGCTGGTTCCGAACTGAGGATTCCACCGACTCAGTCGCCGGCCGCTGCTGCGACCGCACCGTAGCCAGCAGATCCTCCAAGATCTTCGCTTGGGCGGTGAAGGCCGCCTCCAGCGCCGTCACCTTCTCACGGAGGGCACGCTTCTCCGCCTCGACCTTAGCTAGCTCCGCAGAGGCCGGCTCCTGCGCGATCGTCAGCAGCTCTGACACGCTCTCGTTCAGGTCCCGTACGTACGTGCCCTTAAGATGTCGGGACGTCCGAGACACATGTTGGATCCGCTCCGCCATTCTAATGAGGGCCTCGCTGCGGGTAGTCGGGGCTGGTTCCCTAGGAACCGGCTTCGTCCATGGAAGGGACTCTTTGGCCTTCCTCAGCTCAGCCTCATCTGCCTCCAGCATGGCGGCCTCAGCAATACGCTCCTCATCAAGAGCGGCCTCGTACGCCGCTTGCACCCTGACGACAGCGTCGTCCTCCACGCAAGAGCTCCGCGCTGGAGTTAAAGACCGCCGTTTTTGTTTTCTTTTGATGGCAGCACGTGAGTCCGTCTCCACCGTGCTACCACCATCACTCGCCCTCGGCCGCTTTTCGGCAGAACGGGAGCTCCGTTGCCTAGTGCGGCTTATCTTGGCCTGCGATGAGTCGCTGCTCATCCCGGACTCCGTATCTAGGTCACGAGGTGGCGCGGTCCTCATCGCGGGCGGTCCCATCAACGAAGATGCCTGACTGGAAGCTCGAGCAACCGAGTCGGGCAGCCTCTCCACCACCACTGCACATTCCGTATTAAAATATTTTATTTTGTCTGTATTCATGTTGTTCCCACGAGTATGGGGGAAAGGATAGTCCACCCAGGCAGTGCCCCCTGTACCTGGGTAAGCCTAGCGTAACCCGCCAGAGGGTCGGCCGGTACTCTGGCGGGGGTCGCACTAGAGACTGAACTGCCCATCAGCCATGCATCCCTTCGCGGTGCGCCGCCGCTTGGGATTCGGGGTACTTTTTATAGAGGCATCCTCCCTCGCGGTCCGGGCGGTTAAGCCAAGACCCTCGGTCCGGCAGGAGTGCGAGACATGACCACAAACCTCACAACCGGATTACGATATACGACGGCGACCGTGGAAGGGACACTCCCACAGCCCGCCCGGCGGCGGGGTAAGCGCACACCGGGCCCGCCGAAACCTCCGGGACAGAACCGGAGGGCGACCCAAATGGAGGGTCTCGCCTGCAACGACAGATGGAGGCGGCCGCGACAAAAGACAGCGACCGCCAAACCCCCTGCCCTCCCCGTCGGATATTTGCCGTCGGCCATTGTAGTTGCAAAATTGCAACTACGATGACCCACGTTGCCCAGGGTGCACCACGTGGAGGTTCCCGACATAGCACCCCAGGTCTATCATATCCTGCTGCAGCGTGAGCCAAGTCGCAGCTGTCGCGCCTTCCTGCCACACGCGAATATTATATTCTTGGGTTTCTACGTTAGTTGGGAACTGCGGTTACATCCACCTTTTTGTATTTTTGATTATACGTATTGGTATTTGCAGATTAGGTAATAATAATAATAATAAATACACCCTACAGTCACATACATAGTCCTGACCCCACACTAAGATAGAGTCTTGTGTCGTGGGTATCAGGAACTACGAGAGACTTTTCGGTCTCACAAACACCCAGACCCGAATTATTTGAATTATTAAGCTTAAATTATTTATTTGTTACACTGCCCTCTCTCTCTCCTTCTTTTAAATCCATCCCATGGTTGTCTGTAAGACATTGCTGTAGAGCGATAAGACCGCCATTTGTACGTTTTTTTTTTGTTTTTTTTTTTTTTTTTTTTTCTGTATTGTGTATTTTCATTTATAATTGTGTACAATAAAGATTTAAATAAATAAATAAATTGTTAGAGTGAGAGATGTTTGTTTTGAAATAGTAATAAATATGTTAAATTGAGTTAAAGAGATGCACTAAATAATAAATTGTGTTTTGGTATCGGATCAAAGACGGTTTTGGCATTCCGATAAACTCTCAACTGGGTTATAAGACATTCAGGCAAAGCTCACGCATGTATCCCAGAAGGCAGAAGCCCTACGAAAGCCACGCACAATTTACAGCGCTTATTTTCCCTCCCATAACGTACATACATAGATAGTAAGCCTCCTACAATACCAAGCCCTAATTCTAGTCCCGAGAAACCCACATGAGATTTTTACTCTCGCCATTATTTTACGAACATCTCTCATAATTGTACACTTACATCAAAGTAATTGTATTTCAAAAGCACTTACTAATAAAACGACAACATATTACATCACAAACACATATATCCCATTCATCAAACACACATGTGAAATAATTATTTTGTAGCGCTTGCCTCCGGGCACGTCGCTGTAATTCTATTAGGTTGTGTCTTTGTGAACAACCTCGTATTAACTGCTTTAGGGAGGGCCGAGACCGCAATTATCTTTCGTATATGTTTAATGTTTGCTATATTACAAACATTAATATGCCCAAGTAACAAAAATCTGGAAGTTTCCTAGATTTGTGTTACTCTTTCATGCAAGAACTACTACATCGATTTTGATTAAACTTTGTAGTATTAATGATTAGTAACCAGAATAACGTAGGTATAGGTTAAAACCGACTAATAAATCGAGCCATGCCAAATCAGGGTTGTAATCTTATTTTTAAAAATAACAATTGCGTAAAACGTTTGCCCTTAGGCATTAAGTCCGCCTGTACTATTGAAATGTACAAAGTGTTAAATAAATAAATAAATAAAATAAAACGTATTGCCTCAGCGTGGCTGTATCACTTCAAACCTCTTAGTGGACGTTGTCACTACTCGCTGGTCTTCTAGGATTTTCATCCATCCATTAAACTAATTTTCAAAAAAATACAGAAGTTATGTATTCTTTTAAATGTTTATCTAATATGAATGGAATTGATTAGTTCGATCCCGACGCGTGGTGCGCATCAATAGTATAGGAGCTAGCAACGTTTTCAAGAAAGAATTTTAGGTCAGCTGATTTTGTGATATGTTGTCTTTCTTGCACTTTCGGTTAGAATCTGGGCTATCTGGCTGGCGGTAGCGGTTGCGTTCTTTAGTGCGCATCCTACCTGTCCAGGTAATAATCCTGGATTTTAAAAACATTTTAGAAGGCGTAATTTTTAATTTTTTGTTTTTAAATAAGTCTACCTGACATACTTTTTTTATTGCCAGACATTTTTGACAATGCTAACTATGTGCCATACGCGATTTATTTTTTATTTTTTATAAAAATTTCAAAGTATTTTATAATGTCTGTAATTTTAATATTATGTTATTTAAAGATAAGAAAAACTTAAAATAAATTTGCCAGACATTAATTCGATTGTTAAGTCTTGAATTAAAATGAAAAAGTCATGAAAGTATTAGCATCATCAGTGATTTGATCTTGTTCTATTTGTTGTGTTATTGAGTTTATGCTAGGTAGTGTGGTTGTTTGTGTTGACGCATGAGTGGACCCCTGCGCGGTTAACATATTATTTTTCAGGATTTGGCCTGATCCAATATTTTCCGTATCGGTGTTTATGGGTTCGGTGCTATCAACATTAGAAGATATTAATGACTCAGAAGTACAATTGTTAACTATTAGTGGGGGCTGGTTGTCTCTCATTTCTTCTTTTAGTTTTTCCGAAACTTCCTTTTTTATTCTGTTTATGACTTCGTCAGACAATAGTTTATTACGAATAATGACTCTTCTTTGATCTGCGATTCTTTGAGCGGATACATTTAACTGTGGATATTTTAAAATAAACTGATCGTGTAGTTTATTGCAGTAGATGGTTTTATCTGTTTCTAAGTTGGTAACATAAAAGTATGTGTGCATGATAAAAACATTAATATCATCACTCCATTTCATGCGCACTCTTGGCTTACCAGCCTTGGTGGTCGTAGGTTGAATAGCTTGAGCCTCCTGCGAAACACTCTCGGCTGGTGTAGCTACACCATCACAGCTACTCCTACTATCTTGTACATCTACAATATCGGCTGTAGTCCTTGAGGACATTCCCCTACCCCCCGCGTCCCCGACTCCCGCCCAGCCGTCCAGCCGGGAGTCACTGGCTAGCATGCTGTCACGCCCGTGGCCAGCTACAGACGTGCCCCGACGATCACCCTCGGGTAGCGACCCTATACGTACATTTCTTTTACGAGTCTCCATATTAATGGGTTACATTTGCCTTGTTTGCCGTGTAGGTTTAAGTTATATACGTTGCCCGCCCCCCACGTGGTCTGGTGTTCGACACGGACGTAAGGTAGGATTTTGGGGGGCTTATTATTATTATTTTTTTTTATTTTTTATTATATGCACAATGAAAAGTCATTTACTGTCGTAATGGTTCTCTGTATCATTCTCGACTTATTCTGCAACTGACTCTCTCGGACTACTAGCATTATACTGCAATACTTTTCATGACTTTTTCATTTTAATTCAAGACTTAACAATCGAATTAATGTCTGGCAAATTTATTTTAAGTTTTTCTTATCTTTAAATAACATAATATTAAAATTACAGACATTATAAAATACTTTGAAATTTTTATAAAAAATAAAAAATAAATCGCGTATGGCACATAGTTAGCATTGTCAAAAATGTCTGGCAATAAAAAAAGTATGTCAGGTAGACTTATTTAAAAACAAAAAATTAAAAATTACGCCTTCTAAAATGTTTTTAAAATCCAGGATTATTACCTGGACAGGTAGGATGCGCACTAAAGAACGCAACCGCTACCGCCAGCCAGATAGCCCAGACTCTAACCGAAAGTGCAAGAAGGACGACATATCACAAAATCAGCTGACCTAAAATTCTTACTTTCCAAACGTTGCTAGCTCCCGTACCACAAACTGATATTACGAACGCATTAGCCGCTCGTCAGTCGCATTTGTTATTGTAACTACCATACGTGCTCGGATTATATTTGTTGCAGTCGATATATGCAGGCAAATCATTTTTTGATACGTAATGATCTTCGAACTAGTTGCGATATTAAATATTGTATTAGAATCTAGTTCATCAATATAGATTTGAAGACTGTCAAAATTGGAAGCTAAGTAACATGTTTTTAAAATTTTTACTTAGTAGATATTTTAGTACAACGCCTATTTTTTCTGTTTAGTGGACATAATGACCATCACTATCGTTCCGTGTCAATATTTAATTAGTACTACTGCCAATTCCAACCATATTTTATAGTCAAAACTGTTTAAACAGTATGTAATCTCTTCTACTTCAAAGATTCTAAAATTTCTGCTGTACATTCTCTTAATTTACAGAACAATTAACACCAAGACGCTTCTGATCTCGCTGCTCTATTTGGTACAATGAACGTCGCTCTGGGACTGAACCTGCAACGTCGTGATCACGTAGCAGCCACAAAGGCCCCAGTAATTGAGGCAATAACAAAGGAATTAATCTGTGCACGTACTGCTCCTAGTCTTATTACTACCGTACAGCTTATAAATGTGAAATGGAATTAAATGGGTGCTACAAATCAGAATAACCATATTATGGAACAATTACACGCTAGAGATATTATAAATACTCATAGTGCGGAGCATGATTGTAAGGTGTCATGTTTTGTCTTTTGAACTCAAAAAATATGACACGCTTTTTGTTTACATAAAATTCATACAAATATAAATTGTAGTTGACACATTTGCTTCAGTGCAGAGATCGAAACTACCGATTCATTATTGCTGGAATGATATTCAATTCTTTCACAATTTCTCCGAGCTCTTTGAGTATTGTATGGTAATGAAACAATGAATAAATACATAATTTCATGCTTGTGTCTTGCGTATATTTTCATCAGTTCATAGAATTCCTGACCTGTCCTTAGGATATTACCGATTTGGTTAAGATTACGCGCAGACTCCTAAAGCTCTATTCGCACTAGTTTATTTAGGCGTTTCTTTAGTCTCCTCCATTATTAATCTAAAAGACAAAAACAAATAAAAACGGTTATTTTCGACTATTTCCCCGAATTTGGGCGAAAACAATAGCGCTTAACTTTGCAAAGTCGGTAATAACATTAAAGCCATTAGGCTATTTCCATCCGACGACTGAGATGGTAATTTTCAAAACAGACTCTGATCAAATTACTCTATCGGTTAAAACGTTTCAAAGGAAAAAGAGAAATGTAATTGTGCCTCGATCTGGTTAGCATCGTTATATTAATTAAATTTTATGTAAGAGCCGTACTAATGAAGTCAAAAAGAATGCGACTTCACAACTCCTTTGAGAATTATTGTTCGCCAAACATCTGTACATTAAAGAAACATAATTTATAATTCGTTTTGAATCAGAGGTATAAGGGAAAGAAATGACTGTTTGTAGTGAGTACCTTATTGGACTATTAAGAAAAGCATGGATTTTAAACCAGGCCTCTGACTTGTAGGAAGTTTCTATGCAAACACTTGAAGTGTTCGTAATGAGCTTATTAAAAGACCTTTTAAATCATTTAGTGATTTCGTTTTTGTCATAATCCTATGCTACTTTTTTGTTGAAGAGGAAAAGCTGTTAAGCTCTCCTTTCGATACCCTGGGCGAGACCGAAAGGGATGTGTCAGTGTCACTGGCCTACCACCCTGGCACAATGCGGATGTTGTGGCCGAGTTGAGTCCCTAACAATACCTACGCCAGCATACTGAATAAAATCCCCTTGATGACCGTCACACACATTACATTCCAGGGCGAAAAGTGCCCCGATTTACGTCCGCGAAACTGCCCCGCGCAAAATCATTGCTGGTCCTTTAGGGGGCCCGAATGACCCCCACTTACGACTATTTTTGGACGCTCGTTTAAGATTTTATGGGCGTCCATGATAGAGACGTGGCTCTATCCCACATTTCGGAGTCGTTATACGTGATGACGCATCGCCACCGCTGTGTGTCCAGCGACTCCGATGACCCCTTCAGGTCGCTTTTTACGTCGGGCAGGAAGCGGAATTCTTGCACCCCCGGACCATAGGACCCTTTAGTACTATAAGATCATGTGATATACCAGAAGACCTGGATTTGTAATAATACGTGTATAAGCGGATAAAGAGGTATCATAAAATGTAGTCCCAATTGTGGATATACGCTCAAAACATTTTATGTCATAAACCTGTCTAGCAACGAGTATAATGTATAATTTTTACATATATTTCGCGCAGGACGATTACATTTCGCGAGAATCTATTCCACAATATACGTACGTTATTAAAATCCCGATAAGGTGGTTTCTTATTTCTCAGAAGCAATGTCGTAAATCGATTCGTATAACTTATGCATTGGTTCGCGAAAGCTCCATCGAATATGCATGACTTATGGTGTACTGCGCTGCCAATGAAATTTATCAAATATTACCTCAGATTCTGCTGTAGACATGCGTGAAATAAGTTCATGAATGGTTGTTTAAATATGATAATCTGTAGAATAAGTTATACTACTGAATTTTTATGACTTCAATCCGTAACTATATATTTGTTGGTTGGATTTTCATTATGTTTCTGCGTAGAAGATATATATTTGATTAACACTAGTTACCATACGGTTTAGTTTAGGGGTAATAATCTCAAGTACTTTAGGGGTAATAAGTCTCGGTGGCCTGTAAATCCTTTGCATTAAAAGTTTGCCTTTAGACAGTGATAAGAGATGTAAAACCGAAGCTGAAAGTAACATTAGACACAAAGTGACTCTTATTTATAGAAGGATAGATTTTAGTCTTGTTAGATCCACGAATTTACCATTCTGCAATGGCTCAGTAAGTGCTGGGATACCAAGTAGGGATAATAAATATGCAAATATAGATAAATGTAGTCTCTAAAGTTACCTAGTTAGTTCAAGAAAAATTTAAAAAGTGAACAATCATGAAGATGTAACGTTGTCTTACGCCCATAATCTCGCAATTTAATCTTAAAGAAAAGTTATTCCAAGTTGAAAATATTGGATTAGCCAATCAACGGCAACAACCTTGTTATCGTGTCAACGTGGCAGATAATGAACGTTGCTCAATCTCGTGAGATGCCTAAAGCAACAGGTTAGATATTTGAAAGCTACTGTAATCGATTAAAAGTTATCGACAACATTTAATGAGGTTTGTACCAAGTTTAGTATTTTCTCTGTTCTGTTTCTACAAACGATAAAATTAGTGGTTATTCTAAATTGATGAAACTTTTAAAAAATTAATTTAAAAATGCAAAAAAAACATAACGGTGTTCGACAGTTCTTTATTAGAATTGCTGCATTTAATCTGACCTTTGAAATGGCAATAAAAGATAAGCAAAGCAAATGAACCGCAAGTCATTTGGCAGTACCTAGAAAGCGTCTGGTGACGACACCATATAAAAACTAGACGCGCGTGTTTTGCACTTTAGAGTTCCGCCTTCCGATCCATTGCGGGTATTTCCATTTTACGAGACGTTTATTTATTACCTGGTAGTGTGTTGCCAAGACTAGATAAGTTTTTATACGTTTCATTTTATTTTTACTAGATAAATTCTATAATATTATCTAGGTTAAAAACGGAGTTTGAAGCCCTAGTGGTATCATGGTGGTAATTTTAAAGTTGGTTAATTTCAGAAACGGTAAAATAACGCACTCTTCACTTACTCATGGTTCATCTATGGTTATGGTTGTACATTTAGCAAGTCAAAATATATTCGTATTTACCCGCATAGCGATTACAGTAGACGAGCTGAAGCTTAAGCTCGGCAAGTTTTAGGTGAATATCTTTGGTCACAACAAATTTAATCACACATTTAAATTGTAAATAAATAGGAGTACCTACATAGAAGGAAATAAAACAACACTATCATGATAAATTACATTCAAACAAGTTACTTATAGTCCCGGTCGCTAAACACTGGAACTATATACAGAACCACAAAACGTTTAGTAACGTTAGACATTTCTCCGCCCGGTGTTTTGTGTGCATTTTTTTGTCTGTTCTAATTTCGCCGGACATTAGCTAGGGTTGAACAACGGGTTGCCTTTTTACGCGTTTGTTTACTTTACGAATGTGTTTTGTATCAGAATAGTGGTTATAGTTCACGGGTTTTGTGGGTACGAGGCTTGACAAAAAATCTGTTGGATGTTTCATAGTGCCCTAGACTAGAGTTGGAATTCAGTAACCGACTAAAATAAACGTGTTGAATTGTAGAAACAGCATAGTTTATGTGACGTCAAAGATGTAACACCGATACGGTAATTACCGACACGAATTATTTCATTCTAATTAATAACTTCGTTTTCAAATTGCTGTATCTGTCACTATCCCAAGCTTACAAAATATTGGTAATTTTTTTACATATTGAGGAAAGCGATTTACCTCATAAATTGTACCCGATAGTGCGTCTCAATATTTAGCTTGTTGACTCTACAATCTCTCCGTTTATAAACAGGCGATATTGTACCCTGATAAAGAGAAAGTTTTAACATGTATATTATTTTTATTTATAATTAAGAAAAGCATTAGTTCACTTATACAAAATAACAGTGCCTACATTACAGATTCATTAATACATAAATAATACACCTTACAGTCACACACATAGTCCTGACCCCACAATATTTTTGAATTATTTACAATATAGTAATTTAAATTTTGTAAAAGGTATTGCGCGGCATCCCTATTTTTTCGTTATGTCGTACAAACACAGCGAACATGCGCAATTGTTCCATGTCAGCCTTTGGAAACCAAAACGAAGTATTGGCAGCCCTGACTGATATTCCATTTTGATTGAATGGTTTTACATATTTGGTTGTATATATTTTAAAGTATTTATTTACGTACATATTTATTTATGTAGTATCTGTAAGTACTCATATATATAATATTAGCTCTTTCCTATTTATATTCTGTTGTCATTTTTATTTTGTGTTGTATATATATATATATTATTATTTTTTGCTGCATTTATTATTAACACCTGCTTCCGTCTCTCTGCACCACCTCAAGGTTGACTGGGAGAAAATGCCCTTAGGCATTAAGTCCGCCTGTACTATTGAAATGTACAAAGTGTTAAATAAATAAATAAATAAAATAACAATAGGCTTTATTAAAATATGTATTATCTTCTCATTGAATTTAAATGAATGAATTATATAATTTTCCGTTTAATAACTTAGTCAAGTGTAGCCGTTCGAACGTAAGGTACTCTGGGATATAAAATAGAAATAATTTTAGGCGCGGTATATAATAAAAATATTTTTCGGAATTCACAGAAGTGAAAAATACGAACACATTGAAGACGAACGTGGAGCCATGTTATATAAAATCAAAATACCTTACCTTCTGTGGTTTTCCAAAAAAATATCAGAGATTTGGCCGATGCTTCACCAGCAACCAGATGTTTGCGATAGCTATCACGAAAATGAAACAAACCGTATTCTGCAGAAAAAAATAGAGTTTGTAGATTCTGTAGAAGCGGTAGAGCCACGCTGTTAGTCATGACTCAGCATGAATGGGCTGGCTCGTCGGGGACGGTAGCACTGTCTCACATAAAATCGACGTGAACCGACAGGTTCGATGTCGCATTTCGTTCGGTGAGTCAGATTGCCGGATGCTTAATACTCCTTTCCTCTTCCCTATTAGCTTCGTTTTGCGGTCGGTGCCCGCCTTAATTTTTAGGACCAGCTGCGCCCTGCGGTTTAACCCGTGTAGTTCGCAGCGTGATGCTATGTCGCTTACAGTAGGCCAGCTGGCACCGACCTCAAAAAATTGTTGGCATATTTAGGTATTTTAGAAAATTAACTTTTAATTCTCTATTCTAATATTTTTTTATTTTGAAGTCCATTAAAATGGAGTGTAATCCATTCATTAATCATATTATTGTTAAAAATCATGGGCTACTTACAACAATTACTTATCATCAAGCACCTTACCTATTCAACCATAAAATGATTAAAGAATGTATTTCACTCTTATTTTTAATCAACTCAGTATCAATTAAATTTATTTTTACTTTTTTACTTGGGTCTTTTACTAAAGCGTATTTTTTAGCGTGGATGTTCATGGGCGGCCTTTACCATCAGGTGACCTGTTTGCTCGTTTGCCAGACGTATGCAACCAAAAAAAATTCATGTCAGAAACAGTATTGACTAGCGAGAGCCAATCATTTTTCGCCACAAATTCGTATTGGATTATTGATAAATGATTAAAGATTCAGAAGCTCAACATTGACAAATCATAAATAAGACCACTTACAGTGATCAATAATAAAGTAGCGTAGATGGATAAAGGTACAGAAAAATCTGAAGATATTCGGACTATTGAATAAGATGATTGTGTTAGTACAAAGTGGCCCGGAGAGCTCGCATAATTGACAGTTTGACGCATCGCGGCCGTGCCAAAGGCGACCATTTAGCAGGTGACGCCGATAAAATTTTAACTCGTGAAATGAGCCAGGAAATGGGATTGAGAATTATGGGATCATTTTTTATAAAAATCGTATCTATTTCTCAAGGGAATGGATCGGAATTTTCGGATTTTAATCATAGTAAAGATAGATTTTGGCAAGCTTCTTAATTTGACGGCAAGATATTAGAAGCGATGTAGCTCGCTAGTACATATTCAAAATACTTCTTCGATACTCGATTCGTCTCAAGCATCTTAATATAATTATTTCATACTGTTTACTTTGCTTCTTCACTTATTTAGTAATCATTTGTAAATTGGACTGTATCGGAAACGAATTGTTATTGTGGTCTACATAATATTATACTGTTGCCATTCCAATTTGTTTTCCAATTAATATCTTAAATCCCTCAGTTTAATTTCAATATTTCATTTACAATTAGCTCATAAAAATGTTTTATACAATCCGATAAATGTCTCAATGAAATGTGTGACAGCAATGTGCTGCATTGTCGTATTTCAAAAGATGTAACCCTCTGGAGTTGCCGAAGAGAATAGAATTTCTGCATTAAGTACTTGAACTTTTTGTGAAGTTATGAGCGTTAAAGTCGAACGGAACTCCAGCAGTGTCTGAGGGGAAAATCAGCATGAATATTTTGCGGAAATTGAACATGCACTCAGAGGAACCCGCCCCAGGCTCCACTTGCAGCCACTGGGACGTAGTTGGCTCTGGCTTTTATCGAGGATTTTGTTTTAGGGTAAGCTTGAAAATGCAATTATGCAGGAATTACGGTCAAATGGCGAATTATAATCTTCTTCCGTCAATAGCTACTTTATGTCGGCTGTAGTAGCTACAGTTCCTGTTGCCAGTGTAGTGATTTCGTCGAACCAATTTTGGAAATGGTAAAGCCACACTGTTGTCAGTCTTGGCTCAGCATGAATGCGCAGGCTCGTCCGGGGCGGTATCATTGCTACACAGGAGGCCGACGTGAAGTGACAGCGTTGCTGTTTTGCTGTTTCGTTACTTCCAGTGAGTGAAGTTGCCGGATACTCAATACCGCTTTCCTTTTCACATTCCATCTACCGGCAGTCGAATCGTAAGCATCGAAAACGTTCAGTCCGTGAAAAAAATATTACAAAGTGTGGTTTAAGTGCAGTAAACTGGGACTGTGATACATGGATTTATTGCTCTTTTAACAAGCTTACACATGAAGTAATTTCTACAACCATACATACAGTATTCAGTGAGTAATAAGCAATTTTATAACTCAAAATTAGTGCAACGCTTCCTTGACCTACGACAACTCGCCGCTCGCGGCCCGCACCGCATTCCACGCTTATCTATTTCCAAGAATTCCTGGCGCACGTGCATTTATATTGAAGCATTGTTCCTTAAAACTGCTTGTATAAAAATCAAAGCAACGATTCTTTAAAACTGCATTAATCTTGCTTAATAGTATGGATAGGCAAAAATCATCTAACTCGGGCAGCAATGATGAAGCTGATATAAGTCATATTACATTAAGAAAGAAACATGATTGCAGCTCCATAAGTAATTATATCACAATAGATACCTTAAAGGAAATTTTAAATGCCGATAGACAGGACATGAAAACACACATCCAATCAAGCATAAATGGTATATCTGATCAACTCAAAGGCATAAACGCACAATGTGCTGGCTACCAGGAATCACTGACGTTTGTGAGTAAGCAGTACGACGATCTTTTAAAAGAGCTTGCAGATGTAAAGAAACTTCTTGGTGCTACCTCTTCCGAATTAAAGAGTGTTAAAGAAGAAAACAAAAATCTCAAGGACAACATTACCGCGCAAGCCGCCCGGATTAAAGCTTTGGAAGAAGACAGATTAAAACAACAACAATGGGCACGTTTGCAAAACATCGAGATCTCAGGTGTACCTGAAAAACCGGAAGAAAACACAGTGGAAATCATAACCAAAATATCACATCATATTGGGGCCCCAATCCAATCGACAGACATCGAGTTCGCTCATCGAGTGCAGCCGCGGCGCGCAATGAGTGCGTCTAGCGCCCGTCCCATCGTGGTCCGCCTAAAACAACGCGATAATAAGGACCGAATTGTGGCGGCGGCTCGAAAACGTCGCAATCTAAATGCAAAGGAACTAGGTATGGGGAGCGAAAATGTTCGAATTTTCGTAAATGAACATTTAACGAGAGAAAACAAAATGTTATTAAATGCCTGTAAACAAAAAGCTACAGAAGCTAACTATAAATTTATATGGACAAAAAACTGCCGTGTTTATGTGCGGAGGAACGAAACTTCGCCCCCCATCCTAATATCCTGTTCATCCGACTTGTCAAGGATCGTTTAGCACCTTGTAAGGTACATATTTTTATGTTAATAGTTATTACGCCAAAGTTAAAATTGTTTAGCCTTTCTTCTTATGTGATTACTTGTAATGTCTCAATCCACCATCAACATACACTACAATACACCTCACAATTCACAAAATTAAATACACACACTACAGATACACACAAACACAATATTACACAAAAAACACAAATTCAACAAAAACATTGTCTTCTTATTTATTGCTTTTACTTCGTGCTGGTTGTATATCTAATACTTGTTATTTTTTATACATATTTAACATGCATACAGTTGATATCATCTAAAACATATGACTGCAACATGCTGAGATGCTTATGTATAATACTATATGATTTTATATTATCTTTATTAATTACCGGTGATATTTACGTATCAAGTAATACCAATGGCTAACTGTAGTAGGAAATTAAACTTATTTTATCAAAACGTTAGAGGTTTACGTACAAAAACAAACAACTTTTATAATAATATTTTACTATCGGATTTTGATATAATCATGATCACTGAAACCTGGCTTTGTGATGGTATTTTAAACGCAGAAATTTGTCATGAAAAATATTCTATACTCCGTCGGGATCGCGGATCTCTAGGAGGCGGTGTTATGTTACTGTGTCGCCCTGAATTGCAAGCTTCTGTTAGGCAGGAATGGGATCATAAGGATCTCGAATGTATATGGGTTACTATTCCGGCTAAAACTATAGGCTCTTCAAATAACTTACATATTGCCGTAGTTTACATACCCCCAAACTCGCAAATACCAGGACGAACTAAAGCATTAATAAATATCCTTTCAATTGTCCATAATGAAAATCCCCATGATCATTTACTTGTAGCGGGCGATTTCAACTTACCATGTCTTGAGTGGACATGTGGCCAACCCACACTACATAAAAAAGGATCCGCCGACGTGCAAACTGCAGCATCTGATTTAATATCATATTTTTCGTTTATAGGGCTGTCGCAGTATAATATGCACAAGAATAGTAGTGATAATACCCTAGACCTGGTTTTTTCTAATTTTCCTATAATTGTTAAAAAATCAAACGAACCCCTTGTACCTGAAGATCCTTATCATCCTTCCCTGTATTTCGCTGCCACCGACATTTTCGTGCCTTTCCTTAAGCCGTGTTCGAAAACTAAATATCAATTTAGACGAGGAGACTACTTTGAAATAAATAATTCATTTTTAAAACAAGACTGGAGCTTTATCGGTAACGAGCACCTCCTAGATGATGCGATAGATAAATTTTACATTACCGTAAACAATGTTATTGACAAGTTTATCCCAAAAGTTCGTAGTGGTGGTACTCATTCCTATCCGGTGTGGTATAGTAGAGCACTAATTAATTTAATTAAAGAAAAAAGTAAACTGCATGCGAAATGGAAAAAATACAAAAACTCATTTGACTATGTACTTTTTACGGAGTTAAGAAATAGACAAAAGAAACTGCAAAAAGAATGCTATGAATCGTATACAAAGTTTGCTCAAGAGAAGATTAAATATAACCCTAAGTTGTTTTGGAATTATGTAAAGTCTAAACGTAAAAACTGCTCAGCTTACCCACAACAAATGACATATGGTGACACACAAGTACATAATCCAATTGATATTTGTTCTGCATTTAATGATTTTTTCCAAAGAAACTTTAATAAACCTTTACAAAATTACCCATCACCCTCTCTTTGCAACGAAAGCTTATATCCAAATATAATATACGATATTTCAGTTAGACCGGAAAAAGTTGAAAAACTTTTATGTACTCTCGATGTTAATAAGGGAGCTGGTTGTGATGAATTACCACCTATATTATTTGTAAAATGCGCTAAAACACTGGCTGGCCCAATATCATCATTATTTAATCGGTGCTTGCGTGACGGACTTTTCCCGAATGCTTGGAAAAAAGCCCACGTTGTTCCCATCCACAAAAAAAGTCTTAAAACTTCCATTGAAAACTACCGTCCAATATCTATTCTTAACGTTCTCAGTAAAGTATTGGAAAAAATTGTTCATGCTGAAATATACTCTGCAATTTCACCTGCAATTCCTTCAGAACAACATGGGTTTATGAAGGGCCGGTCAACAGCAACTAACTTGGGCACGTTTATTAACCACGTCGCTACGAACATGGACGGTGGTTCACAGGTGGATGTGGTCTACACTGATTTTGAGAAAGCATTTGATCGCGTAGATCATATAATTCTATTACGTAAGCTATACGAGCTAGGTATTCGAGGAAACCTTCTAAGGTGGATGGAATCATACCTGCAGAAACGATCTCAGGCGGTCATTGTAGGTGGTTTTCGCTCAGACTTCATTGAAATTACTTCTGGTATCCCTCAGGGTTCAATTTTAGGTCCCCTACTATATGCATCATACTTATACGATGTAGATAAATGTTTTCAACATGCCAAATTTTTAATGTACGCCGATGACACAAAAATATTCATGAAAATAAAGGATCATACTGACTGCATAAAACTTCAAACAGACCTTGATCAACTTAGTAAATATTATGAACAAAACCGTATTGGCATTAATATCAGCAAATGTCACTTTGTGTCCTTTACTCGAAAAAGAAATCCCGTATTATTTAACTATCAAATAAGTAAAACTAGCATATCAAAAGAACAAATAGTAAAAGATTTAGGCGTATTAATAGATGTAAAGCTGACTTTTTCCGAACATATTAATACTATAGTTCAAAAATCTTACAAAAACCTTGGATTTATCTTGCGAGTTAGTAGACCATTTACAGACATAAGTTGTTTAAAATTACTTTATAATTCATACGTAAAAAGCACCCTTGAATACTGCAGTACTATCTGGAACCCTTGTTATATCACATAATCCCATAATATTGAAAAAATACAGTATAAGTTTATCAAACATCTCAACTACAGGACCCACAAGAATTTCGACAATTATATTGATTCCTGCAGCCATCATAGACTTATTAGCCTTGAAAATAGACGTACGGCGATGGACATGGCATTTTTACACGGCGTATGCAATGCATATATTGACTGTCCTGATCTCGCTAAGGATATACTACGTTTTTGTACTCCAAAACATCGTACACGAAATCCGAGTTTGTTTGCAGTCCCTTACTCATCTACGAATTATGCGCAGAATTCAATAGTAAGTCGCTTACAAAGAGTTTATAATTTTTTTTTTTTTTTTTCTCTTTATTTAAGGGCTTTATCGCTTAGCAATAATGTCGCCCTATAAAATCATCACTAAAAACTACTACAAACTTATCAACTAATTACTAAACGTATTTATTTAATTAAACTTTAAAAGTAAAATACAACTGTTATTTTAAACATATTTGTGCTAAATTACATAAAAATCTAAATTTTTCTGTTGACGGATAAGCTAATATACTATTACACAAACCAACATTAAAACTCAATTGCGATTTAAACAACTTTCTCCTTAAATCATTATTTTTTGTGCATTCTAGTAGGATATGTTGAACATCCTCAACAGTTCCACATTCATCGCAGTTCGGCGACCTACTCAACTTCATAAGATACCGGAATTTATTTAAAGGAACATGTCCTGATCTGATCCTTAACGCCGTAATAAGAGTGTTTCTGTTTAACGAGCTTTCGACTAACCAAATATTTTTAGAAATTTGTGGTTGAATAGTTCCGTACCATGTTCCCTTTTGTTTCAATGATTCTTCATATTGCTTATTCCAAATTTCAAAACAGTGTCTTTTCAACAAACTTAAATAGTCAGAATACAAGGGCGTTATGCCTAATGGGATTCCGTCACCTACTGCCTCTCTAGCTAACCTATCTGCTGTGTCATTTTCCTCTATGTTTACATGGGATGGAATCCACTGAAAGTTAACAGTCTTTGAGCTTGATTCAAATTTAAGTATTAGGTCTAGAATCTGGTATGCTATCGGTATGCTTCGTAAATACGAGGTGCACCGAGCCAAGTATAAAAGAGCACTTTTGGAATCACTTAAAATTACGAACTTGTCAAATCCAATGGTATCAATATAGGAACAAGCTTCCAATATGGCAATTAATTCCAAGTGCATAATGGAGATATTAGACTCAATACTAAATTTAACTGATGTATTATTTTGTGGATCAAAAAAAGCAGCTCCTCCTTGAGTGCCTTGCTTAGAACCATCTGTGAATATTTTGTAGCAATCTGAATAGTGTACATTAATGAACTGTAAACAGATATTTTTCAGTTTACTGATTTCATATTTACTTTTAGGCATATCAACACAATCTATATAGGTTTTAACATTCTTAGCCATGTTAATATTACTAGTCCAAGTAGCCAGAGAAAAATATTCGTACTGTGTAACACTGTGAATAGGCAAACTTCTGTAAGTATTGTGCACTGACACTAATAGTGGCTGTTTTCTTACTCGCCAATACTGAGAATGTGCGGTTGTTGATAATAACTCAAGAAGGTCAACCGACTTGTTGCTTAATAAAGCTTTGGATTTTAGACAAAATTTTGCGGCCAAATATCTTCTACGAATTGATAGAGGAGGTAAACTGAGTTCGCATTCCATAACCTGAATTGGTGTTGTTCTGACAAAGCATCCAATTAATCTAAGAGCTTGGTTTTGAATTTTATCTAGTTTTGATAAATGACATTTGTAACTGCAATCATATAAAAAACTGCCGTAATCCAGTCTACTTCTAATTATGGCAATATATAAACGTCTCAGATGTTTTGGGTGAACTCCCCAAGACGGTCCTGCAAGAAGTTTTAAAATATTTAAATATTTCGATACTTTTTTAATTAACTCATCGATATGTTTTTTCCATCTAAGTGAGCAATCTAGCCACATACCCAAATACTTCACTTCATTTACTATTTTTATTTCACAGTTCTCAATGTTCAAATGTATAGGTAAGTTAAACTTTCCTTTTTTAAAAATACATATCTTAGTTTTATCAGTCGACACTTCTAAGCCCAATTTTGATATTAACTGATTAAATTTGTTTATTGCGTCCTGTAGTTCTCTGGTGATTGAATCTACATCACTGCCCGACATAAATAAAACAAAATCGTCGGCATATTGATAGATATCAACATTTGTGATAGTATTACAGATATCGTGAGTGGCTATATTGAATAAAAGAGGTGAAAGTGGATCTCCTTGAGCCAAGCCTCGACCTGTGGTCCTACAAAGTTCAAAATTATTACCTAAAAATTTAATAAATCTTTCTTTTAAGAAATTCCATAAATAGGAACGTAATTTACCGCCCACGTTTATTTTATCTAAAATGAGAACTAGTTGATTTATATCTACATTGTTATACGCATTGTTAATGTCAATAAAACAAGCTACTGTCAAGAAATTTGTAGAGAACCCCAATTGAATTTTAGAAATCAAATCTGTTAGGTTATTCAGGCACGACCTTGTCTTACGGAATCCTGTAGTATTATCGCTAAAAATATTTTTTCTTTCAACATACCATTCTAGTCGCTTTTGTAGAATACAGTGAAACGTCTTGCATATGCACGAGATTAAAGAAATGGGACGAAGAGAAGAGGAATGGCCCCCCGGTCGACCTGGTTTTGGAACAGTAATAATTTGAATATTCCTCCATTGAATTGGTGCATATCCATTATTGTAAAACCTATTGTATAACTTAACTAAAACTAATTTGCCAATAGGCGGTAGATATTTGACCATAGAGTAAGAGATTTCATCACATCCGGGGGCCGTGTCTTTATCTTTAATGCAATTTTCTAATTCTTTGACAGTAATTTCTGATTCCAATTCTAAATTAGAAGAAGAGACGGTTGGCATAGGCAATGAAACAAAATCGGGAGTTAAACCCTTCAGTACACTTTCCGCTAACTTTGAATCAATGCTTGGTAGTTTTGATGGATATCCCTTTACCCATTTCATTTTACGCCACATGTCATTGGCTGTATTGGTATCGTCAATGTCTGAGCAAAATTTTTGCCAGGACTCACATTTTGCCTTACGTATTAGTCTTTGCGACTCTCGAATTTTATCCTGAAGCAATTTATGATTATAAGGCGTTGGATTCCGTCTAAATCTAGCTAATGCTAACCGACGTTCGCTTACTGACTTAGAAATATTAACATTCCAATATGGCTTAGGCTTAAATTTGTTACTTACATGTTGTGGTATATAAATATTTGGTATATGTGAATTAGCTGCTTCTTGTAAAGTACTTTCGAAAAAATTGTATCCTGTCTGAGGATCTTCAGGCAACTCAGAGTCATTAAAGACTTTTTCAATATGAGAAGCATAATTGAACCAATTAGCCTTTTTAAAATTTCTTTTGCGGATCCTCTGTTGTGGTCCATTTAATTCGCACGATATAATAATTATTAAGTGGTCACTGCCAAGAGACTCTTTGGTTACCCTCCAGGTATATTTAAAAGCTACATCACTTGAAACAAAAGATATGTCAGGTGCAGATTGCTGCAATACACCATTAACCAATTTCATCCGCGTTGCATTACCATCGTTTAAACAGATATAGTTATGATTTAGTACCGCATCAAATATTTGTGATCCTCTTTGATCTGTTTTGATAGACCAGGTAGAATGGTGACCGTTAAAATCGCCTAGTACTAACGTTTTACTGCTTTGCACAGAAAACAAAAAATCCCAATCGCTTGATATCGTGCGTACTGTTGACGGGCAATATAAAGATATAATATGTTTAAGATCAGGACAATTAAACAACTGGATATGTACCAATTCAATTCCCCGATTATGATTTTGTATATTATGTGATTGTGTTTTAATAGATTTGTGGCTAATAATAGCTACACCACCATACCCGTCATCCCGATCTTGCCTTTCAATATTATAATCTTTAATGGTTAAATTAGTTGTTGATTCTAGCCATGTTTCACTCACGATTGCAATATGAATTTTCTCTTGTGTTAAAAGTTGTTCTAATAGTATTGATTTAGGCTTAAGGCTCTGTGCGTTCCACTGAACAATATTTAAGTTACATTTATTAAATCTATGAAAATCCACTGATATAATTATATAAACTTGTGCTATCTGATAAATTACGGACTGCTAATAATATGATCCATTCGAATACTATTTTAAATGCCTTTTGAATCTTTTTTTCTAATGAGTCTTTATTAAAAATTATACCTTTAATCTTATTCATTAATTCTGCTACCGACATATTATCTTCGTTTGAATCTTAATTTTAATATTTCTTCTTTTTTCTGATCTCTTGCAAGCTGAAGTAGTTGAGATATCCGATTCCCAACCTACTTCCTCATTGTTCCTGGCAAATTGCAAACGGTCCTTTTTATGAGGTGTTTTTTGTTTATCATCTCGTTGGTTTGCAAACATAGATGTCGAAGGTTTCTCTTTGTTGAACATTAACGATGATTCTGTTTTGTCAGCGTAAGTGATATTTTGGGTACTCCTTGCGTGTGTCTGTCTCTGGGGAGTATTGCCATTTATTATTTTGAAATCATCCTGGACGCATTGTCGGGGTTTGGGGGAGGGAGGCACATACAAAGTTAATGCTTTACGGTAAGTACAATTAAATTCCGCCATCAAATAACGAATTTTCTTTTCTTTGATGTACGCTGGGCATGTTTTATCCAAAGCTAAGTGGTTTCCTTTACAATTGACACATGTCATAGTTTTTGTCTCGCAATTGTCATGATTCTGTCCACACTTGGGGCAAATAACTTTTTTATAAGGACAATATTTATTAAAATGACCAAATCTCCAACATTTGGAGCATTGTGTGACCGGAAAAATGTATCTCTCCACTTTAATTCTCATGTTATATATATAAATAAATGGTGGTAATGCTGCACCTTTAAAACAAACCCGTAACGCTTCACTTGGTACCCATCCAGTAGACTTATCCTCCGTATTGGTTGATTTATGCCTGCGATCCAGACGTATTGCTGATAATATTTCCGTATCACACTGAACACTATCCAAAAAATCTTGAATAGAAAGGTCTACTTCAATATTCCGTATAATACCGTACGTTACACCGACCTCCGATGTTTTTTGACATTTCCAACCTAAGTTTGCAAAATCTTTATTCCTCATCAAGTTGTTGGCATGTGATTCTCCTTCAAATGTAATAAGTAACTTATATGGGTTGATATATTTAACACGTTCTATTCCTTGTATCTTGCGAACACCAAATAATTTTGCAAGTGCAAATTGTTTGGGAAACATTTCCTTGTTTGTTATACTGACTTCAACTTTTTCACTAATAATTCTTTCTTCCTCCAATGAGTGGCCTCTTTCTAATGTTTTATTCTTTTTATGTCGGGTGACGGTAGTCCAGCTTCCAGAAGAATCTTCATCTCTGACTCTTTTACCTCCAATTCCTAAACATCCTTCTTCCATTTCTTGGTCATTTATAGATTTTTCGGAATCAGAATGCATAATATCGTCAATAATATCACCGTCAACCGTATTACTATTAGTTAAAATGTTGTTCATTAAGAACAAAAGGCCGGCCGGACCGCCGCCCGGCCAGGTAGGCAATCTTTTACCGATAAGGAAGTTGTTTTATTTACTTGTACGCACGACTATGTCTCGCCACGCGATCGATGCGACTGTGAGTTTATAATAAGAAGTTTCTGTCAACTGATATTTTTCACGATAGCAAGGTAAAATTTAAAACAAATGTTTTAAAACTCCTTCATGAAGACAATGTCTAAACACATAAACACATGCAAATATTCACACACACACGCACTAACACACGCAAACACACACACATGCACCCACATTCACACACACACGCACACATTCTCAATATTTTATTAACTGATTTTATTATTACTATTTTCTTAATGTTATTACTTATTAAGTTTTGCTCAATTTTATTTAACGTTTCGACTGCCTATTATATAAGTTATATTTTTAAAATGTAAATCCGTTATTGGCCGTAAGATAAGTAAACCAGTTGTATTATAGTAGTATTAAGGGCTGTGGATTTTATGTGAATAAATAAATAAATAAAATAAATAAATAAATTCTTTTTCCTTTACGCTAATCTAATTCGATTATTCGGCAACACATCTATGATCCAAGAGATCTGAAGATTATAAGTGTGAATGGATAGAGAATATGTTGTAGACTAATTATACTAGGATATACCATGGCGTAAGAGATAATATAAAAAGGTTTCGTGTAGATTTAACTAAAGTGGTAATGAGATAAGTCAAGTGATGACTCATAATATACAAGTTGTATTCAAGTCTGTAATATAGCAATTTATTAGCATCTACTTACCAAAACTAGGGTGCTACATTTAGAATCCTTTCACTCAAACAAACTTGACTTGTAGGTTAAACTAATACTAAGTTGAAATTAATCGATCCAGCACCTAATCTCCATCAGCTCCTTTCACTTCGTCTGGACCCAAATAATTGTGAAAGTACTTGTCTAGTTCAATAGTTATTAGTTTTGATTGAGTATCTACGAGTGGCAATTATGGTAACTTCGGGCTTCTCGTAATTAATTGGGGTTTATTTGAGCCGCAGTGTGACCTTGAAGGAAGATAATCTTCTCTTTTACTTGTTTATAGTTAATGCTGCATTAGACACAATTATGACCGGTTTAACTTGATGGACTCAAAAGCCAATACTCTGTGACTATCTCACCTGAAATCTATACGGTTTCCGCGGCTTTCGTATTTTATAAAAGTAGTAGAACCACATTATTTTATATTGACTTATATTATGACTATAATGAGGGTAATAGAAAATCGACATGAAAAAAACAGTTTTAAAATGGCGACTAGTCGTCCAGCGAAGCAGCCTGAGTTTCTACTCTCTATAATTTAAAGAGTGCTAACACACAACGAACCATGCATAGTTTTGTGTGTAATCGCCAAATCCAAGTCTTAAATATAATTTGTTTAATACGGGCCGTAAAATCTTTGAACCTTAAAACTTACCTTGAAGAGACAGAGAAAATTATCATTAATACGATGAAAAATCGATGTCATTAGGGCACATACATATTATGTATAAATGTATGATTGATGGCGTAATTATTGCCACTAAACATCATTTCATATGAGTGAGTAAAATTAATGAGTTAGGTATGCGAATGGTCACAATATAGCGAAAGTATTTTGTGAGCAATGATTTTTTTAGGAAATGTGTTTGTAATTGATGAAAGTTTTCGTGCGGGTATGGATCAGGCCATTATTACGCATTTAAAAATTATTGAGCTTATTGACTGATAGATACAAATTTCTTTATTGACCTTTAATATCAAGTTGAATATGTATGTATTTGTAGTACCTATAGTTGCATTGAGCACATCCTAAATATTCCGTCAATCAGATTTTAGGTATGAATAATAATACTTTCTCGTCAGTCAAACTTACAAGTTACAGTGCGTTTATTATCTGGTGCAGTGTAATAATTTCGCCTTACCAATATAAAAAAAAAATGAATCCAAATACACCCTTGGCATATCGTGTAGCTTGTACTGGCAATATCCCAGAGGTACTACTCGTAAATGTTGTTTTTTACTTAAAACAACCCCGATCTTGGCACAAAAAGAAGATGTTTTTCTTATGCAAATGAGTACTTAAGCGGCGCGTGAATTAAATGCTTCTTTTAAGTATCTTATCGTCGTTGTTTATCTTGTTTAGTATTATCCAGACCTAAAACAACAAGGATTTCGTAGTAGCCGAGTCAATTTTACAGGCGAACAGAGTTTATAAGGGACATAATCAGCGAACGTTATGCGTAATCGCGTGTTTCTGAATTTTGTTTGAAAAATAAAGTTAGAAAATTGTGTTACATGTTTTTATGAAATTTTGCTCTTAAAATTGTGGAGTAACATCGGCAATTTTATCATGTCGGGATTTGAATCGTTTTACATTATAAAAGGCACAGACCTTACAGCTCAGATAGATTTATGCTAGCTTTAAAAGTGGTGTAGACGTGTTGTATATTACGCAAGTAAATGCTTTGCTATGGTTTTTTATGTGGTCAGTAAGAGAGCAGAATTACCATTCCAGTGTAGCCGACCTAAGGATCTACCACTTTACATTCCCATATATTTATATCCCTCAACAATGTCTTAAGCATTCTCGTTCTTTGAGTAAAATACACATGAATATGACATGCATTGCAAACTTGATATAAAACACGTTAATGCGCAAACCGGGAAAGGTTTATACATCCCGCGAGGTTTTAAACCCGGAGTTTTCCATTTATATTAAGATGAGTTTGTTTAAAGCTATAAAGACGTGAGAGAATAAGACGTGGCGAATACCACAAGAGTTGTAGACAACTATAAATTTAACGGAGATTAGAACGGAATACGCATTGTGCCAACGCGACAGATTATGACCAAAACGCTCGGGACAGTTGCATAACACATGATATACTAGTTTCTACATATATACATACATGCATGCACATATAAAATCATGCATAAGTTCCCAAAGCATCAGTTAGAGGCCCCACTAACGCGTTTTTTCCAAATATGATGGTGGACGTGGTTATCGCCATGCCGGTTACCAATTTTTTACATAAAAAAACTCGCATATAATGGAGTACTTAACATGCTATTGCGACTAAGCACCTCTTAGTTCGAATCTTGGTCGATGGTCGGATCTTAGTGAAATTAGCACATACGGTATTTGAAGAAGTCTTAAAGTTGCAGAAGTTTCAGACTAAGGAACACACATTGTGAATAATAATTTATTACATAAAATTCTGATTGCTTCGTCTGAAAGTATTTAAAAAAAACGCATTAATTAGTAGAAGTGCATTGAATCGATTGTTTGCACCGAAATGCGTCGCAGTGCACTTTTTACTAGTGTTTTGTGTTGCGACGATCTGGCCCATTTGTTCACTGGAGTAAGTAATTAACCTGATTTACTTATGAGAATATTAATTTATAGTTCGCTATTAATCTAATTGGTTTATTATCAATAAATTATTTTACTTCACAAAAGCACAAGTATTCTTCATTTAACTTGGTAGACGTTGATAGGTTTTGCGTAGAAAAATACAAATTATAACAACGAAAAAATGGTTTTCATTCAGTGGTTTTAATATCTCATAAATTCACCTCATAACGTCTCCGATCAATCGGAAAGAGTTATTAATCTCGGTCGATACAACTATATCGGCTTGGTTGTATCCGGTTATACATAGGAAGAACCCGAAACGCGTGGATCACTATAATATCGTCTTCTTAACCATCATGTAAGGTGATCGCAATCTGTTCAGAAACGAATATCCTACCACCAGATATTATTATTTGTGATATTTGTTCCAGGAGGTCTTTTCGGCATCAGCAAGGTGTTGAACTTCTTCCCGGTGGGCGGCGAGCGAGAGTGCCAGCCCTCAGGATACAACATCGCCAAGTCCGGGATCTGCCTCAACGCGTACGACTGTCGGCAGAGGGACGGCAGGGCGGCCGGCGACTGCGCACAGGGACTCGGAGTTTGCTGTGTCTGTGAGTTACTGTATGGTAGTTCTTACGCGTGGTGATAGATGGCGCTATGAATATGGAATATGTAAAAATATTTTTGAATTCAAAACAAAATTGGTAGTTAATTCAAAATTAGTTTTTTACTTTCTTTATACGTATCGGAACCTCTTGTCACGTTATAATATGTAGTAATTTAGAGGTAGTAAGAGCAAAGATATGTAAACGAAAAGGGACTTTTCATTTCCAAAATTCTTAAAGCTGTCATTTCATGTCAGTTTTTAACCGACTCCTGAGGAGATTATCAATTCGTTAAAAAAAAAATATTCTGTAAAATATTCGTACCAAACTGGCAATGTAATCAACACTGGCGACACCAAAGCTTTCCTAATTACAAAATCGTCGATTATCTACACGAAACATCAATCCTATAGTTTAAATTTAAACAGAAACCAATATTACACTCAATTATATGCCACAATTAATATCTAAAGGTAAACTTACTCATCAAACTACGACAGCTTTAAATAATCCGCAGACACAGAGCTTAGCCGCAAATCACTTGCGTTTCGACGTCTACCCAGCACAACTGAGTCCCACTTTCGACAACTTTCAACATCGCCGAGTTATTGGAGAAAATATATTTATTGTCTATTGTTTTAGTTTAGAAGATAATGTCTTTAGTTTATAGGGTTTCAGGCTTTAAGATAGAAAATCTGTGGAGCTGGTGGTGTTTCTAACCGCTAGTAAAAGTGACCACAGTAGTACCTACATGACGGTGCCAAACGTACGCAAGTGTGTTGCAATTCGGATCGGCTTGTGTATATCTAGTATTGATTAAGCCAGTACAATTGAGTAGCGAGATGGTCATGTCTCATTGATGAACACTTTATCGTAATCTAAGCTCCGAGGGGGCTGCAAGACTTTTGACTCTAATATCTTCCTTGATAACATCAAGCCAGTGATTTTGGTTGATCTCGTGTCTGACTCTCCGTTAACATAACCACGTGCCTAAATTGGTATCTTACCTTTGTGGTTTTATCAGGAAGTAAAAGAATCATAACATTTAATCTAAATAATTTAGGTACAAAAAATTAATGCGAGCAAAATGTTGAACAAGACATTTCTTTCTACAGAAACAATAAAGTAAAAAACAGTTGGCAATAAACAGTGCGACAACAAACAAGACCTGTTCGTGAACACTCTTGGACTTGATACTTCAAAGATAAAGTTTTCCCTTCGTATTGCTTGGAAAGTTACCAAGTTACACTACTACTTAATATCTTTGTCATTATTCATTAACCATTTGGAATTGTAGAAATAGAGGAGTCTTTGTTTATTAAACAGTTTAAGTTAGATGCAAAAGTATCAGTATTTAGTAGTAGTACTGTTATAGACAGGAGCTAATATGGCAGTGAAGAATGTTGATGATACATACAAAGCTTACCCTCTTATTTTGAAAAGGAAATGCAAAGGCGCATTGACTGCATCCTCTCAGAGCATCTGTAGTCGTGATTTTTTAATCTAGAAATATGAATAAATTTACAACCTCAAGTCGAAAGTAAGGGTATAAACCCTCATGATCATGATCCATATTACATCTTCATTTATTAAAATCGTGCTTTAAAACTACTGATCTAAAACATAGTATTATAACAGGAGCAAGGATAAAAGTCTTATGACACGAAAATAAGTAAAAGATCCAAAGAATGAGATGAAAAGAATCTCATCTGAGAAAGTTGTGTGCTCGTCACAGTCGTAATGGACTTTTGAGTTTATACGTGCCGCGCACGTGGTTCGCATCGCGATCTCGCATATTATGAATTCAGATCTTCGACAGACTTCAAATTAGGTTTGTTTGTAAAATGAAAACTTGTGCTTGACCGAGTTTGGTAGAGTTGTAATAGTTGAGACACGTGCGCAAGGATGTCGCCCACATTGGCATTGAATATTGAAGGAGGATTTGAATATACGTAAGTTTAAATTGTTATTACCAATAAAATATTCGAGTCTGATATATTCTGTTTAGGTGCTGTAGGATTGTCACTAGATTGAATAGCAACTAGTATTCAAATTGATCGACTTGCAATGAATTGTAGCATTCTACTATAGTAGAAGCTATTGTTGTATGTGTATTATAATCGAGGGCTGTCTGTGGAAATGTTTGAGCTCATCCACTAGTGGATTTCGTGTGGCTGCAAATGGTGTTGATAACGGTATATTAGGACAGTGTTTTTCAAGATTGAAAAACACTGTATTAGAAGAATGGATTCCTTCAATAAGAATATTAAATGAACGAAATAAGAGTAAAGCTGTTTTACGCTTGAATTCACTTTACATGTACTTACAAATTACGGGGATTTTTCAATTTCAGTAAAAATATTTGTTACAACGGTTTTATTTAAAAATTTACGAAACAATAGACTAGTACAATACTTTTGTTCAGCTATAAATGATATTTCTCAAGGGAAAATTTGATTGAAACAGTCTGTTGTCGATGTTGTAAACATATAATCATATTTATTTTTGTATCGGCACGATAACCTGACTACGACGCAAGTGATGGGAAGTTCAATGCAGTCCAGAAGGATTATCCAACGGCTTGAGATGACTATCGCTTTAACCGTATCCAGGTATACATTAAATTTTGATAACCACTAGCGGTTAATTCAAAATTGTGATGATACATTCGTATTGATGACATCTTTAGCATGGGTCAGGTCAGAGTATCCTCATCCAAAAAGCATTCATGAAGAAATTGATGAAAGTAGAAGAATCAAAAGTGATATGTTAGAATCGAGCGTAGAGATCCTGCCTACCCCAATGGGATGCAGACATGACGGTTATGTACATACATGTGTAACAAATTGACAGTAAACTGAACAGCCAGGTATAAGTGAGGTTTATTACGCTGTGTAACTGAGCGCTTGCGGTGCGACAAACGATACCAGACGCGGACACGTGCCATACTGCGCTCCTAATGGACCGTTTAGTATTTTATGTGGTTATAATGTCATGAAATTGAGAATTTTTCCTCGTTTAATGTTATTTTATTGGAGAAGTTTGTAACGGAGCTCGTAGATATTTATAATCATTACAATAGCGATAGGATTTACCTGACAGTAAATCACAAGTGTCGCGTTTGTTTATGTTTACATACTTACAGTTCCGAGCATGCCGGCAGAATTTCGTTCAATAATAAGTAAGAAGATATGTATGTATGTTTCCATGTTAGGACCATGGAAACAAGGGCCTCACAATCTACAGCCTACAGACGCTGTCATAATACAAATGTGGCGACCACATATACGAAAAAATCTTTATTTGAAAAGAAACATTTGACATATAGAGTATTGCAAGGGTTCTCATATTAGGCATTGCCTGTTTCTTGAGAAACCAGTTAAATATAATTTTATACCCAATTTTAAGTAAGTACTTATACTATATAATTTATACTCATCATAATATATTACCTGTTATAGCCCACAACACTGGAACTTGGTCTCCCATAGACCACGTACAACTGAGCCACGTTCCTAATAAAAAAAGAAGCTCATCATGCATGGTTCCACCAACCTACCCCCTAAAATAGCTATCTCACAGCCTATCACATGTGTGTCAGCTAGGATTTATTGAATCTACCGTGGGCGTGCACGTCCTACACGAGATGTTATGTAAATTCCCCGGGATAACGGAGCTTGTAATAACGCGTCATCTTTCTGTGCGCATCGTGCATTAATAATGTTGTGTGACAAGCGCAGTGATGCAGTTATAAGGTAGGGTAGATGCACCATGCATGAACTTAGAGTTATTACTGTTACTGGTCGTCTAGCTATAAGCATTGATTTTTTTAAGGTGTAAGAGGATTGCCTGAAGCCCTATGTTCATATGTCTATATATCTATATCAGCCCATATACGTCCCACTGCAGGGCACGGGCCTACTCTACAATCGAGAGAATCGATTGAGAGTGGTTAGGCCATATAGTCCACCACGCTGGCCTAGTGCGGGTTGGCAGACTTACATACCGTAGAAATTCTTTAAAATCGCTACGGTATGCAGGTTTCCTCACGATGTTTTCCTTCACCGTTAAAGTGCGTGGTGATTGACTAACAATACACACATAACTCCGAAAAGTCAGAGGTGTGCCCTGGGATTTGAACCCGCGACCACCGTGAACATGTAGGCAGCCGCGTCTGGTCCGTTACCAACAGGCCACCACGCACTTTATGTTCATATGATATTCATTAATACAAAAGGAGGACAAAATAAAACAAGATGCTTTGATCTCATATCACATGAACAGGATATGGATAACGGCAGTGAAATTATAAATGTAAGAAGAAATGTCGCAAATGTTATTGTACATATCCCAGGAATTACAAATTCATGTTTTAATGTTTGTGATTGTGACACTCGTTTCTAAAAAAACACAAATCACCAATAAACACACCTTGGAGACTAAAAAAAGTTGCATTTACCCTGTTTCTCGAGGCTGATAAATAACAGTTATGAAGGTGCATTTATTTTTTTCTGTGATTATATGGGACTTTGAAGAAGTTGAATGGTTTGTGATGTCAACACACTTTTTTATCATGCAATAAACTCTTTCAGGTAAAATAAAAATTGTGATTAATAACTATCATTTTTAAATTAAATACTTATCCGATATTTAATAAAGGTTCCTATGAGTCTGTGGTAATCTCACTTACCAAATAAAACTTAAAACGCGAGCTTCTATTTTACGTCTCCTATCTATAAAACGGTACCATCAACGTTAAGTTGACCTATTTGTACTGCAGCTTCAGCAAGGCTCTATCATTTTAAATGATCTTTAAATTCCAGTCGAGGTGTCATGCGGTGGTGCCGTTCAGAACAACCTCACATACTTCATGTCGCCTGGCTTCCCTGAGCTGTGGAGCGGCGAGGAAGACTGCAATATCACCATCGATAAGACCTTCGCAGGCATCATGCAGCTCAGGATTGACTTCGTGCACTTTACTATTGTAAGTGGGTACATAATTACTGCAGTGACTATTTCGCGAATGAGGCGTTAAATCATCACTCACTGCTGAATATAATATGTATCTTCCTAAAACTGCCCCGTTAGAAATTCTTAGTGATTCTTCAAGTAATAAGTCAATAATAGAACAAACAGGCACCTGAAGCACTATTAAAAATGTTTACGCTGAAATGAACTGAAAGTATATTATGGAAAATGAAAGGTTCTTATAATATTCTACTAGAGAAAACACTAGTTAAGAAGTTTTTAAAACTAAAACACTGTATTGAAAATATTGGCTATTACTTTGTAAGCTACTTTATTAAAAGATTCAGTAGCTTACGATGAAGTGATACTGAGGGTACTTGAACCGCACAAAAAGATACAACGAACCTCAAACGAATTTGCTTCCATGATAATTATTTTAATATATCATGATCTAAGTCTGAAGTATATTAAAACCGGAAAAAAGTGGAAAATATATAAATTATGATATCTTGCATTGCGTTGTGTATGAAAATATTATGTTTCCCTTACAGGGTCAACCAAATAGAACGACTGGCGAATGTGATGAGGATGCAATGGTATTGGGGGATGGAGAAACCAAATTCACGCTGTGTGGCCAGAACCATGGGCAGCATAGTAAGAAACATCTTTTATTATTTAATTTAACATTGAATATTTTCTGTAGAGTTCTTTGGAAGGATATAAAACAAAATGTAATGTACATTTTTGTTCAACATTGTATATTTACTTTTAAAATCCAAATTATTCCATATTGATATTCTACATCAATTTTTACGACCGCGTCTGCTTATATTTTATGATCGCCCAATATTTACTCCGTCACTTTCCATCTAGACCTAAAAAAGTGCTGGATATTTTTGTACACGAGCATAAATAATTATTCATTCAAAAACTCATTCCTGCCTTTCAATAATGTACAAAATTAATAACAAATCACGTTCATTCGTAACGATTACACGGGTCGATTGAAGTTCATTAATATTCACTGAATTGGATTTCAATCCTGTAATTATTACTGTCTCATTATTTGTGATAGGCTGTTATTACGTCATTTCTTATGTAATTATGCGCTATTAGTTATACTGTGACAGGTATTCGTTACCATAATATTTATTTTTACATACATATATTCACGCCTGTATGTCTGGAGGGGTTGGCGGAGGCACCAATAAAGCCATCCATAGTTAACAAAAAGCTTGTCGCTATACCGGGCATAATTTCAGTCTTGGGCAGCATAAATGAAATATTTCATGCCAGTATACCGTCACAAAGTACGAGTTTGATTAATTGCAATGTGTCATTATATTCGTCTATGAATCTGTAGGCAGTTGGGGAATCACAGATGGCTTATCAATCTATAAAAATTTATGATAGGAAATATGGGGAAAAGATTGCTTTGTTCATAAGTGTATTTGTACCATGCTTCCAGCTTAATCACTGGTGGATTGCCAGCTTTCAATTGGGTATATTGGTAGGGTAAAAAAAAGGGATTCTAAACAGTTATGATGTCATTATACATTCACCAAAATCTTCAATCTATCTAATCTTTTCAGTCTACTACACCCTATCAACCAATAGCGAGCGACGTGAGGCAGGCGACCTAGCGGGCACGAAGACCACGCACCTGTCGATGCGCATGCGCGGCGGCGACATGCCGCGGCTGTGGCTCATGCGGCTCGCGCAGATGCCGCTGGCGCAGGCCGCGCCGCAGGGCTGCTTGCAGTACTATACTGCGGATAATGGTGAGGGATTTTGATGCTTATTGTTGAGAATATTGGGTGGTAAACCGCAGACAGGGGGGGATTATGGTGGATTATTTAATACAAGAATGGCCACATAATCCAATATACCAGTTTCTACGAAGGAAGAGGGGTGGATTAATGAGTATATTGTAATTTTAATTTGATTCGAATTTAACACATAACCGCCATATAAATATTTTTTTTGTAAAGTCCAATAATCTTAAATTCAAGCTGAGCTAATAACTCAACAGTTTCCTTAATTTTCAATCTTCTCGCAACACAAACACTTCCTAACTCTCAAAGAAATCTATATTGTAAAGTTAAAGGAGTCTGCGTATACTCGGAAAACGGCTTTCATTAATTAGAATTGAAAGGAGCTGCGGCGTGTAACTCGAAGGCGCCTGTTTCGCGATATTAGCAAATACCTGCGAAGCACTGCACGGGGTGATAAGGAAACTTTTAGATAATTTAATGTATTAACTAAACAGAAAGTTTGCATTGCCACCAAGTTGACAGGAGATTTTAATATAACGCTGTACGCCCGTGTTGTGCTGCTGGATTTCTTGGAATTAGCGAGTTAATTAAACTTATGTACCGTGGATCCAAGTTTTTGAATTTCATAGGGTAACATCTCGGTATTTTCATTATCTGTCCGGTATGCTTCTTCAGATTAATCTCTTCGTATATTTTAGTTTGTGTATAAGTATATAAGTAATTGTATCTAGCTTTACCTATTTATTCTTGATGATTCGTTGCAAGTTCAAAAGTTAGTGACCTTCAAAGATATTTCGCTTAGCGGCGTTTATGTCCAATCAAATCATATTATTATTTATTAAAATTGTTTTATACAAGAACTTTTCAATAACTCCTTCGGGACGTGCCATTATGAAGAATCGCTTTCGAGACAAACTCTTATTGCAAATTATTCAAATTTATTATTCTCTCCATTTTTATTTCTATAAGATGATATAACAATGAATCCGCAGTTTATACCCCATTTCTCCTACAACCAGGTACAATAAAGACGTTCAACTACGCCAGCAACGGGCGGCACCTGTCCAACCAGGAGTACAAGTCGTGCATCCGGCGCAACGTGGGCCGCTGCTCCGTGCGGTACGCGCCCTGCGACCAGCGCTCCTTCAGGATCGGGCCCAGCGGGGATACTCCTGCTGTAATAGATCCCGCTGGTGAGTCTCTTGTTGCTCATGACATAGACACAAAAAAAAACGGGTGATCCACAGGTATTTGTTTCGGGTCTGGGTGTTTGTGAGACCGAAAAAGTGTCTCGTAGTTTCTGATACCCACGTCCAATACTCGATCTTAGTAGGGTCAGGACTATGTATGTGATTGTTGGGTGTATGTATTTATCTTGAAATTATTAAATAATATAATAAACTGGAGTAGCAGCAATCACAACTCTAAAACTGGGCGTTTTGAAATGCCATTATGTAAAAGGCACTGCCTAGTAATGTGACTGTGTCCTAAAATTGGAAGTGATACCTTCCCAGACTTAAAATTTGTCAAGTGTGATTGCATATCACAGCGAATGTTCTAAAATTATTATTATAACTCATTTATTGTTGCGTTGGCCGTTGAGTTCCTCACAGTAACGTCTTCTTATTATAATATTAAGTGGATTTTATTATGTCACCCACGTTTCTACTTCATTTTCCATCGAATGGTTCGAATATTAAATTATACCATTTTCACGAGAACGTATTACTACCATTAAGTTATCAAAAGCTTTAAAATTAAAATGGATTTTTTTTGGCAGACTGCCAATTTTAAAACCAATAACGTGAACTATTACGATAAAATATGCTCTATCGACACCACATTTTTGTAATATTTTCGGATTCAAAAGTAAAATTACTCACCCAATAGAAAGTGACCATTATCATTCATGAACCGGCAACACGTGGACAACTGAAGATACTGATTTCTTTTGTAGTTACCCAACCAGAAATGACACCGGCTCCAGAAAACCCGATTCTAGATGATGAAATCGAAGGTTCTGGAATGGACCCGCAGATAGAAACTCCTGTAGCTGCTTCTGAACCCAGCATGATTTCCAGGGTAAGAGATGATAAAACTACGATATTTTTTCAACGACAAAGAGATTTTTATATACCTGATGGTGGGTATAATATTGTAGAGAAATAGTGTCGTCTCATGAGGGACCATTTTTCTCGTCACTATGGAGGGGTTTTCAGTAGTACAGAAAGAATTGTCCGAACTATTGTTAGCGTTCAAAGTTTTAGATTTATGATGATCAAGTTTATATTACTAGATTTTGCAGTTTAAGTAAGTTTTTTTTTTAGTGTATTCACAAGTTACCAATGAGGAGGGTATATTTTCTTTTAATTTGTTTTTTTAAATTAGTGTTGGCAATATTTTGATCGTAATTTTTAAAGTAAATATATTGTTGCGTTTGAATGTGTGTTATGCATGGTACCTTTAATGTTAATTACCTGTATGAATTACTGGTGCAGTTATGTCGAACCTACTCTATAAATACTAATTAATTATAATGAGGAACTGATGTACTAACTGGCATGAGGAAATATCAATACTAAGATCCCTAGCATCCTCATTATAAATTATATAATACTAGAATATAGTAATTATAAAATACTAAGGATTTTGTCAGACGTTGGCTGGTAAAATTATTCTTTTTCACAATAATAACTTTTTTATTTAATTTTAATAACAAACTATAATAATACGAGTAAGTCTTTGCATGGTTTCTTATTATTATATTTAACAATTTTATTTCAAAGGCAAATCTTTTTTATAACTATTTGTGTAGGTACTCTGATCGCTAATCGATAGGATACCATCTAAATATAAACTATTTGATGAAATTTGAATCATTTAAATGTTACCCGTGGAAAGTTGCTAATGTGACAAGATTAGAGCTACACACTTTCACTGGTGTTAGGTCTCTCATAGGTCGCCTGGGTAGGTACCACCGCAATGTCTATTTCTCCCGACCAACAACAGTGTTAATGCTCTGTTGTGTTCCGGTTTACAGGACATTGTAGCCAGAGTAATTACTGGACTGATTAAGACTTTTACATCTCATGTCTCAGGATGGCGAGCGCAGTGGAATGCCAAGCACTGCTTTGTGATTCATGGTGTTGTTTGAATTTCTACTGTCCATGAATGGTCGTATCGCTTACCATCAGGTGACTGGCATCCTCATCCCGCCATTCAACGCAATTAAAAAAAAAAAAAAAAACTATCATATTAAGTCTAAACTAGAGTTATTATGAATTATTTTGATTTTTTTGTAATATTATTTTTTGATTATAAATTAATATAATAGCTCCAACAATATGCTTCCTGCAGCATATTGTAGTATTATATAGCTGAATTTATTATAATAATTGGCATCGTTACGCGCTGTTCGCGGAGGTTGCCGGGCGTTAATTAATTAATGTATAATGAGGGAAACCCACAATGCACGGAACTTCATCGAAGCCGGTAAACCAGACTGCCGTCCAATTATGTATTGGCGGCAGTTTGTATTATCAGAAAAAAACTTAAATTCGATTTTAAAGCTGGCAAAGCTAATCGTATACTTATCTGATCAGAGCCTTTTCTTTTTTTTAAAATTTCGTACAAGATATGACATCCATCTATTAGTTTAACCTCTCTACTTGAAAATATAATTAATATCACCACAATAAAGACATTGGCAAAATCTCCGATACTACGGTGGAGCCATTCTTTAATTAAAAGAAGAAGAAGAAGAAAGTTGGCAAAAATAATTACACTGTATCTGATGGTAACTGCAGCACCATCTAAAGATTGTTGACACGATTATGTCGGTCTGTTCAGTTTGTTTACATATATGAAGTCCAAACCCAAAATACGACATTTTGCCGTGGATCAATTTAATGGATTTTTAATCATCGCGTCAGATGACTATTAACCGAGCTACTAGAATATTTTAACCGACATCTAAATGGAATAGATTCTTTATTCTATCATACTATATATTCATATTCAATGAGTGGCATGCTTTTCATAATCAAAATAAACAATTAAACCATAATATCTTAATCATGATTTATAATATTTAATCTAAATATGTATTTGCTTTTTATATAATTTATTTATATGTGTAATAACCAACCTCCACCACTAACACCCCGGGCAGATCTGGAGTTATATGTGGTCTTGGTTGGGGCAGCGGTGGTCACGTGAGCTGCGCGCCTGGCCGCGCTGGTCGCCTTACCAGCAGCACTACGGAAACGACGCCTTCCGATACTTCGGCTACGGGAATTTCGGAGTGGGGTTATCGGGGTATGGGAGACAGAGGTGCCAGGATAGAATCACTATACCTTGTGAGAACGAGTATTTTGTTTCGGTGAGTTGATATTTGCTAATTTTTTTAAGGTGTAAGTTCTACCTAGGTTATCATTCGACCTCCTCGAGGTGTTAAAAGAGAGGCTCGACAACTTTCCTCTCGCAAAATAGGAGAGTGTGAAGAAACTGTCCATTATCACTTAATTTGTTTCCCTACATCAAATCAAAGCTAGGGAGATCCGTGAGAGTGTCAGTGGGCAAGGCATATAGCGTGGAGAACTGATGGTATTGGAATCATAAATTCTTAACTAGAGGCAAGCGTAGTGACACACGTCCATTGAGATGGTACATCCAGAATATTAATCTTTGACAGAGGCTTATCGTAGAGGGAGGTTCCGTACTTGCTTACAGCGGCTCACGATATGACAATGATAAAACCTATCCACGTTTCTTTATCATAATTACACAACTTTTTACCGGTGCAGTAATCAAATTCATAGCTTCCAGAAAAAGACAAAATGCCATATTGTAGCCATATTGTCAATCGGATGTTAATTGTTTATCTTAGAAAGTGATTCAAATAGATATGAAAGCAGTCTCTCTGTTTATACGGAGTGTTTGTTTAGTGTAGCGTCTAATTTCAAGACAGATGGGACAAGTCCACTTGTTTCCTTAAGCTTGTGAGTCTATATTCTCAAATATTGGTGTTTGCACGTTATGGACTAAATCTCAGCTGGGCTTGACAAATTACGTTGAGGTTTGATTTTTAATCCTCCGACAGCCTCCGTGGCGCAGTTGGTTAGACGCCGTCTGTGAAACGAGAGGCCGCGGGTTCGATCCCCGCACCGAAACAAATGTTTGTGTGATCCACAGGTATTTGTTTCGGGTCTGGGTGTTTGTGAGACCGAAAAGTCTCTCATAGCTTCTGATACCCACGACACAAGACTCGATCTTAGTGTGGGGTCAGGACTATGTATGTGACTGTTGGGTGTATTTTTATTTATTTAATGATTTAAAAAAAGGGAGGAGGTTCTCAATTCGACTGAATGTTTTTTGCAATAAAAATAAATAAATCAACATACTCTTCGAACCTGGAGATGAGAGTTCTGACTCTGAAGGTGGAGATTTCTATATACTCTCCTTTTTTGCATTAGGTTCAGTATAAAGTTATTTTTATTTCTAAGCATGGTGAGACGTGCAGGTCGATCGTCTGATGGTAAGTGTAACGCCTGTTCGTAAACAGGAGCAAAATCATCTAGCACGTATTATTATGCATCACTGAATTTATACTCCATGAATGTTTTGGTTATCTCTTTACTTGGTCGCGCGACTTCTCGTTTCACAGCTAGTCACTTAATTAATTATACAATAGATTTTGTCATATACAGCAAAGAAAACCTAGGTGTTAGTATTTTTGTATTCATATTAGCTATACAATGGGACATTCATAGACTGATTTTTCTTAAATGCAGAACATCGTTTTTCCAGACGCAATATGGGGTCTGTGATCCCCACCACTGCGGGGACACGTTTTGCCCCGGGCTGCCTGCCAACCAGTGCCGGGTGGAGACTTCATTGACCCCCTTCGCAGTGTCCGTGCACTTCGGCCCCCCCACCATGAAGCGGAGTCCCGAGGAGAACATCGGCGTCTGCCTGCGATACCACCAGCTGCCTTGTGATTCTTAGTCCTTATAATTGAAATTTTGTGAAGGTTTATATTTTTGTCAGATGCAGGATGTCTGCTGGTGTGTGTAGGGTATTCCAAAGATTACGAGAATGATCTTATATTGTGTACCGGCAAAAAGTGAAATGATGGTAAGTATAGAGCAATCGAAGGTATCCAGTGGCGACTGATAGTTGTAAAATCTTGCATCAATTTTGAGAACAAGATTGTGATGTTATCATATTCATCTGTAGAAAATCCACAGCTGAACATTCGCCTTAATCAAGGATTTCCACGGCAATGGAACTCGAAGCTAGAAGCTGCTATATTAATTAGACGTTATTGAACGTGGGAAAATTGTGTGTTGTACCCGACATAATTCGTAAACAACTTATATTAATATTTACTACAGGGATTCATAACAAAGGTATATCAAACTCGGTACTTATGTAGAAAAAAACTACAAAGAAAGAATCATTTTACTTTAAAGAACTAACCTTGGTAACACAAAGGATAAATGTACCTTTCTACCAACCGTATTTTAAAAACTTTATTACATTGATTAAAGTCAAGAGCAAAAAATGTTTCTCATTAACTATTTTATTACAAAAATTAAAATATGCTTTAGCCGTCTTATTAAAAATATTAAGGGGTTACTTCCATTAGCGGGCTTCTCGATGCGATTCTGTCATGACTGAATTTTCTTACTACGTCTCAAAATCTCTTGTACGTCAAATATCTCTTGAAAATAAGTGGCACAAGATAATATAAAATATTAACGAAGCCACGTTGTTTTGGGATAAAAATAGGTTAAAGAATCCAATTGAAATAATAATGTAATTTTGGTGTTTCATTTCATATTTTTAATCCCATTGCCGAAGTTTAAAAGCCTAGTATTCTTTATTTGTATGTAAATAAGATCGCTGCGACAGAATTACTTTAAGGATGTAGCCCTTAATGAATATTCTAGAAAGAATATTTTTGCTTAAGATGTTTTTGCAATATAATTAGGTGCCATCAAGTAAATGAAAGATGCTTAATTATTAACGTTATGTTTGTAAATATTAAATTTTATCATCTGTTAAGTGCTTAATTATTTATTTATTGTTATAACTGTGTTGTGTATAATAAAAACTACTTTTAATATTGTTGTTTTGATAGATGATAGAAAGGGTTATTTCAGATTGTTAAAAGAAGATGAAGCGAAAATGATGTCAGATCGCACAAAATGTTTACTTTGGTCGGAATTCTATTTATTGCCTTTGCCTACCTCTATACGATACACATAATAAAATAAATAAATAAATAAATAATAATAGTTTTTATTATTGGCACAATAAAGATAGACTAAACTACGAGTTAACACTTTTTTTGCCTAAGATATTGTGCCAACAATGAGCCACTCTTTCAGCTTGTATGCTGCGATATCACCTGAATAATACCGCAGCGCTGGTTTTCAAAGAGAAGCTCAAGTGACACACAGACGTCCAGTCGGTACAAAAACAAATTGGAGCACAAACAAATAATAACTATTTCTATAAAAAAGACAATGCATACAAAATAAAATAATACAAATACAACAATCAGCCATCAGCAACCGTAGTTAGTAATAAGAAAAATATAAACTATTTGAGTGGGTAGATTGTTGCAACGATCACCCCATAAACATTCATAACCGTCATTATGAGCCACGCGTACGATAGCCAACGCGCATCTTAAGACTAATTTAAAAGTAATATAGGTAATTAAGCTATTCATCTTGTTACACGAGTGGCATCAAAACAACACAATTTTCGCAAACGCGCACTTTGAAACAAATTACAATTTCCGTCCATGAACTTAAGAAAAGACAAAACACGGTATTTCATGGAGTTCAAACTAACAAACACCATGTGGTAAGTACAGGCTACTAAACTCGCTAAACATTTAACATTATTGCTTTTGTTTAGATAATAAATACTTCTTTAGATTATTTTTGAATGTATATTTGTTATTTTTAGCTCGACATGGTGGAGGAATATTGTTCCAACAACGAGTGGCAGCGTATTTAAATGAACCTCTGAAAGCAGAGGTCCGATGTTGAGGAATCGCAAGTGGATTTGTTGCCGAACGGGACGCATATTTGAAGTTGTCCTGTCTCCACATCAGCTTGTCATACAAGTATTTCGGTTTAATGAATTGTTATCATGACCTTATTTAACATTGTGTCCAATCTCTGATTGCTATACTCGTAAATGTATTTTTAAAGGCTATAGTAATTTCTCACTAAATTGTATCGACCAGAACACGGAAAGGTAAAACCATTCCAATAAAAATAATATAAAACGTTTGTCCCAAACCGAAAAAAAAGCTACAACAAAATATTCGTACAAAAGTGAAAAGAACAAAGGAGCAAAAGAAACAAATTGAAACGGCGCAGTTCACAAACGAATGCAATCGATTGCAACTATTAATATTCATGGGAGGAAGCTGGAGCCGACTGCTCACCGCTCATGGAAATATTAATCGTTCAATTTTTACTTCAGGGGATTGTGGTAGGTAAGAAATTGTAGGTTTCGATAAATATTGAGTAGGTGATGATATTGTGGAGATTAATGTAGTTGATGAAGCTTTTGAAGCGTAATGTAATAAGCTTCAAGAGGTGTAAGTAAAATACTCATTTATATTGGATTTACGGGGACTCAAAAAAATTAGATGTTTGTATTGATAATACACTCTGGTATTTTTTTACCCCGTTTTCTTCTATTAACATTAATAAATGACAATACTAATCTGATGTTTTAAACAGTACTGTCCAGATAGAGTATTGATAAAGCAGAGAGGACTATTTCTTGACTATCGACGTAATTTCATCGAATATTCCTTCAACTAATTAATTTTTGCAGTAACAGATCCTATTGTTTCAATATAACCTACGAACAAAGCTCCAACCACAATAACACTAATTACATATCCTAGTTACAAAAACCTATCCAGCTGGATATAAGATCTAAGGAATTAATTTCCGCATGCCAAACACGCATAGAAACGGCTCCGAGTTGTAAGACGAGGTATCGCCGAGCATCACTGGCTAATCGAATGGATATTGAATTTGCATGCTAAAGCCGCGGACCAGGGCGGGGCGGACAAGGCAGGACAATGTTTACATTGTTCTTGCTGTAGGAGGCTGTGTATGCTTCGTCTTCGTGGTTCTTTGTTACTCAAATATAAATTGATTTATTGCAAAAGGAATTTATATAAGGGGGCCTTATTCTTTTCTCCTTCCGTATTGTTCCCTTCATGCTCGACTTCTATTTTCAGTTGCCGGCTACACTAAGTCTAAGTGTTAAATATGTTCAAGCGAGCTCTTCGCTCGTTTTTCAGCCCTATGAATAAAATAAAAATAAAGTGCTTAAGTACATGGACTTCCTTAAATTATTTTAAAATCGATCATAAACATATTTTACAGTCACTATAAATATGACTGGTCTCTAACTAGCCTCTCTGTACTGGTAAGTAGCTAGAGCTACACACAAGCTACAACGTTTATCTCATGTCACACAAACCGCAGGAGTACGTCGCCAAAACAAGTAACACTATGCAGGTATTTAATCAGTGTAGAGTTGCTTTGAGTATCTAAATTATATTTCCGGGACTAAGGTAAGTTGCTGAATACAACAGAAATACAATACGTAAAATTAAATTTAAAAAGAACGGGTTTTAACTACAGATGATAAAACACTGATATTGCACCAACAATATTAATGAAACATTAAAACATCATGCAAAATTACGAATGTGTTTGCCAGCAAACTGGCAGGGAGCGAAACAATCAAATACACGAAATGTCAGTCAGGTTCAGACAATAGAATTGGCAGCGTCGCCGGCGGTTTGATAGCCGCGAGCCAGTTTCGATGGCGCTCGTTGAAGCTGTCGACTGAACGGCGATGCCTGTTGGACGCCAATATCCGTTTCAAATTCGCGAATAAAACCTATTTGCTGGAAACCTGGTGTCAATGGCAAATGCTCTTGTAAATTATTATGTTTTTAAACGAACATATTAGTATGGGAAAGCTAAGAAAATATAGGAATTTGAAAGTTTCGAGTCGAAGATATCTAAGAAACTATTATTAAAACAGCTTTATTATCCTTGTATGATTTAAATATTTGTTTTAATTCGTTAAGTTGACAGATTTAAGGCTGTATAATTGTTGACTGTTGTTCTTAAATTCATCACAAGACAATATTATAACCGTAAGTATTACTTGGCTGTATAGCCCATTAACCTTTGCCAGTTTCTCCGGTAGGTACCACCAAAAAAAAAGTAGAAGATATAAGCGGGTAGTTTTACCGTCGTTTGCTTTCTCACTGGTATTACGACGAGTTTCGTGTACGCTTTCGAGCCCGTGGCGCGTTTTCCGTCTCGAAGGCTGGATTTTCGCCTAATTTCGCCTTGTATTGTCTTCAAAGTGGTGGAAGTGATGCAAATGTTATGTAGTGCAAGTAGTGATGTGCAATTGGTGTAAGGTGCAATTTGTGTGTGTTGCAAGTGTTGGGAGTCGCGAGTTGCTGTGTGCAAGTGGTGTGAAATGCTTCGCTAAGATATTCTGTAGTATAAGTGCATAGTGTCGTAGAATTAGTTTAATGTTTATAATGTGTCAGACGAGTGATGTGAATTGCGTTTGCTCACGTTGGCGCCGACTATGCTGCTTCGGGAGTGGTTATGAGGTAAGTAGTATTGACATGGCAAAGGAAGCTAACGAGGAACGTATACTATTATTGATTGTGCTTTTCAGCCTAACGCGAACAGAACAACATTATAGTGTGTTAGTTTCCCAAATATAGTTTTTCAAATATAATTTTTGTGTAAGACCCGAATTAACTAATACATTCAATATTCACGCTATTTCTACTGCTTAATTCACATTCTACAAATAACGCAACCAACTTTAAAAATTTTGATACTTTACCCCCGTCACTGAAGTTAAGAACTAATAGTTTTGGAAGGACCGTATACCGATTTATAAGAGCAGCGAGATAGTGCGACCTCGATGTATTTTTCCTCGGAGCCGGGCTATCGTGTGAGGTGACACTTTATCGAGGATTTATGTACGGCCTGATAAGAGTAACCTGCGGGACTATAGATTAGAGCCACGAAGCAGGTGCGGGCTTTGTGCCGGGAGGTTTATGTGGCTTATGTATGTGTGAATATTTTACTTCGAAAAATTACAAGCTGTACTTTAATGGCTATATTTTTTACTTAGCGATGGTTACGTATTTTATTAGGCTTTTTTTCTTAATTAATTATTGATGTATACGATTAGGTATTTTCGGAATAAAATATCTAAGAAAATATCTATTGATTATGTTTATTGATGCTATATTTTGAAAATTTTACCTGATAAAAGACTATTTTTTAGTACCTATATCATATTTTCTGTTTTTAAAGTATTTAGTTTATTAATTAATTATATTTTATACACGTATATTCCACCGAGCAAAGAGATGCTTAATGTTAGAGGTTTTGACGTACTCCTGCGGTTTGTATGTGATGTGACCAAAACTGCCTCAAATTGCATACCTGGGCCGCATCCGCCATAATGTTGACAAGATCGCCACAGAGCCACAGATATATGTACTTGTTATGTGCGGTCAAGATCAAACTGACTGACTGTGGGATAGGCTGTCGGATAAACTACCCTCGTAGTTCCATTTCTGTTAGTTTTGTTACATTTTGACGCCTTAACTACATCAGTGATCATCGTGAATTTTTACTTTAATGTTGGCAGGGATACAAAACAGGATATTGTAGAGTAGGTACCTTTTGTCTAGAAAAAAAATTGGCGTATGATGTTGAAAAGCAATAGGCGAGTGATAGGGCACGACTGCCGACCACTGGCAGGTGCGCTCCCCCGCAGTTACTAAACGCAAATTCATCAAAACGCATTTCTACGAACTGCATACAATGTGTCCCTACATTGTTGTTTTTAAGGGATAGAAAAATATATTCTGTTTCTTAAATGAATGCTTTTTGTGTATAAATTGATTCACAAAACTTTACATTAAGGCATACCACATCGCAAGCAAAAGAATAAAAAGAGAAAATCTAATACCTAAAGAATAAAATATAAAGAAATATAAAACCGTCGATTTAGTGGCCGCCAAACAATCCCAATATACAGTTTTTCCCCCGCTCAAGGGACAGAGTAACAAAATTAAAATCTATTAAGTTCTGAATTCACAAATTTAATCTAACTCCAGTAGTCTGCTTGTAGAAGTTTTTAATTGAACTTATTTATTAAATTCAGCGAGCGTCCACGGCAGATGGATCCGAGAGAAAATAACTGAAACTCGGCACATTTTGTAAAGGTTACGTTTTAAGACTTATAAAAGCTTTATAGCTCTTAATGGCTATTTATTGAGATTAGTCGGGATGGGTGTTCTAGGCAGTCTTAGTGCTATCTGTTTTAGGTGAATTTTTGTGCTCATATGAGTGTATTGAAGACTCCTTTAGTAAAAACTTTATCTTTTGACAAAAAATATAGTCCCAATTAAGTTTAAAGGTTTACTTTATTTTACACGTGCTGGCATCTATATTAGTAACATTTACCACAGGGCAGAAAGTAATCCAACGCCGTATTCGGTTAGGATAGGGTGCGTTCAGTAAGCTCTCCAACGTTTTCGAGAGAGACATACCCATAAACTTGAAGCGAAGAGCTTTCAACCAATGTGTCCTCCCAGTGATGGTATATGGGGCCGAGACCTGGACGCTCACACAACAACTTGTCCACAAACTGCAAGTCACTCAGAGAGCCATGGAGCGAGCAATGTTAGGTGTTTCTCTCCGAGACAAAATCCGTAACACGGAAATACGGAGACGAACCGGACTCACCGACATTGGCATAATTATAACTCGACGGAAGTTTAAGTGGGCAGGCCACATATGCCGCAGTAATTATGGCAGATGGGGTAAAGCAGTGCTGGAATGGAGACCATGAACTGGATATAGAAGATGAGGACTGCCCAGGACAGAACAACCTGGCGTGCATTGGAAGAGGCCTACACTTAGCATTGGGTGGATACATAGGCTGAAGAAGAAGAAGAAGAAGAAGACCAAAGGGCACTGGCACATATCACTAGTGATAGAAATAGTTCGCCTTGTATATAGCCGTCCGAAGATGAGATAGTAGGCGAACCTATCGTCATGCGAACAACAAATTTTATTTCCAGGCAAATGGTTGCAATTTTTCGAAACGAAAATCTCATAAAATGCTTTACACGACCTGGGTTTGAATCCACGAACTCACCTATACTTGATGTTACTAGACCAATAAGGAGATTCATTATTAGTTATTATACATTTAAAAAATGACAATAATAACTATGCATCCGACAGTTTACACAGTCATAAAATGTTAAACCTTATGTTACGCTGTATGTTATTCAATCACGAGAACTATTCTACCAAATATCATACCGTCAGGATGGCCGAGCGGTCTAAGGCGCTGCGTTCAGGTCGCAGTCCACTTCTGTGGGCGTGGGTTCGAATCCCACTTCTGACATCAATTTTTGTAACGGTTTCTTAGATTTACGCGTATGTAACAAATAGAAATAAAACTATTTTTTACGGATTTTATCGCGATTTGGTTTAATTTGGAATTTTGTTGAATTGGCTTATAATGGTTTCTTAGATTTACGCGAATGTTAAATATAGAAATAAAACTATTTTTTACGGATTTTATCGCGATTGGGTTTAATTTTTTTATTTTTTAACTACCCGACGTTCCGATTGCTTTACAGCTTTCGTGGTCAAGGGGCGAACGTGTAAAAATTAAACCAAATCGCGATAAAATACGTAAAACATAGTTTTATATCAATAAATTTTTGTCTCTACAAGTCTTGAGCCATACACCAATCACCGAGAGAAACTTTATGGTCTTAACATCTAAAACAACACAAACATTTATCTCAATAGTCTCAAAGTCGTTTCACATACAAAACTTACTACCACATTTATACCACATTTATGCTACTCCAATAAAATTCCCTGTGATGTCCCTCTATGCACCCCACACACGATAGTGGCTAGCCACTGGCGACTCTGTCATAATATGCCAGTGGCATTTCGGATTAGTATCTACAAAGCAGTCGCCGCACGGGTCAGCTTTGATGAATTTTTCAGTAAGCATAGCGTTTGCTGAAAGGATGGATAGTATTCAAACATGCGGCCAGTTGTAAGGTATCGTTACACTGAGTAATTCGTGGGTTCTTTGACTCTGTTACGTAAAAACAAAATGATTAAGAGATATTTTTTTACGTAGTTATTCCATAGATAGACGGATGGATATGAATAATACTTTTATATATCGTGTTATCATTAGTCATAGAGGATGTGAAACTGTAGGTAATTGTTTAATAAGTTTGTTCAGTCTTGAGGAAATAATATTTCATTCTGATAGTCTGACAGACGGTTATATATCGACAGTTGACATAACGATGCAGATGATGATTTGATTTACCTCGGACAGATCGTGCACAGATTGATATCGAAACATGACATGGATTATTATTGCCATATTTCCCTTTTTTTGTAAGGTGGTCGCTATCAGAGCAGGTCCGTCGTGGAATATGAGTGTCCTTTTACCAGTTGTTGCATTGGCAACATTAAATATTATAATTTATTTTATGTTGGGCAACTTTGCCTCTACCGCCGCACGCATGGTCAAGTATATGTTTTATGAACACAAGCTGTTTTATTTAAAATCGGAGATAAATCCAGCCCTATAGAAAGCTACAAGAATATCAAGCTCTCATCACCAGTTAATCTTATAATGTCCAATGTATATCATTCAATTACGGAATCCGTACAGAACATATTATATGCTAGACTTAAAGTCATATAAAGAATTGTGTCATTCTGTCGTTGATATAAATAAGATCGCCCTGTACTCTACTCACAAGCTGTGATTGCTATTTAATAATGCACGTGTTTTAAACAGGGTTACCGTCACTCAAGGAATTAAGAATTAATTTGTTAATTGTCTCAAGGGTACGGAAGATATATAGATCTATTTATATACATATATACAAATAGCTAGTTTATAAAATAATGAATATACGGTCATGTGCTTCAAAAGACTTTGACGAGTATATGAAATTCTGGAATAAAGATTTGGTTTGACTTTCCACGGTTTCATTTCATCCATATGTTATTAAAGTTGAATAGCGGTAATACTTTTCTACAAACTGTTTCCTTTATCCCTCTTCCGCTTGTTCCGAGTTGTGACATAATCCGATCCTTGCACTAGAGATCTTGGGAATGTCACGTAGCTTAGAGTCTTTATAAAAACATTCTTTTCTGTATCGTTTTACACAAAGCTTTTGAGATAGTTCCGCGCTTTGGATTCATTTCTGGAATTTTAAATTATTTAATCAGAATTTTATTATAGCGGAACGGAACAGCCTATTAATTTTATATAACTACGTTTACAATGCTTGAAATAAGCAATAAGCAGAAAATGATACAAAATAAAAGCCTTTTTGTCCACGCGAATGTGTTCCAAGACCGGTACATTTACAGGTTTACATATTAGGGATATTTAAGACCGAGAAACGATGGCTTTCTAAAGCGTACAATATAGAGTAATATATTACAATTTAAGTAATAATATACCACGATACTCAGAAATCCTTCCATGCAACACAGCCCTGCAGCAGAAGTGAGTTGTCGATCCATATTTTATGATGCACATCGAGCTCGCGTGCTCAGCGCCTCCGCGATTTAGATTCATATTCATTTCGTCAAGATGTATGCATATTATGTACTTCTATTATCGGATAATTTGAATCCATCTTTATCTGCAGTCTCCATAAAATGTCTGTTAGTGGAGTCAAACTATATTGAAGAGGTCTCGGTATAGTGTTCTCACACTAGTGTGTATCATGCATCGACATATCTCTACTGTAGTATCAGCGATATACAACAACGCTCTACCTCTCCCAGGGCATGGTTTCTGAAGCTTACTGCACCTACGACACATAAAACTATTACTAGGTACTTCAAATTCTCTCCAAAAATTCTGTTCCTGAAAACAGCAACATTACGTATCGTATGTAACATGCAAATGCAATGCATTGAGTGCGCGTTGCACTGCGTTCACACGCGGTCACAGCGGTGTTGCAGCGATGTCTCAGCGATGTCTCAGGGCGCTCACGTGTCGCTGTCGCTGTCGCTCTTTATCGGGTGAAAAACGACCGCGCGATGCACGCCGCCGCGGAAAAACCCGTGTAAGAATCAGGATACGGTATGTGGGCCAGGTTTCGTGTTGCCAACATTCCGACAGTTCTGATAACATTTTTTGTTATGTGGACTTTTATAAAGTAGACTTGATCTAATAAGCGATTGATTGGTTAGTAGGTAGAATGCCAAGTCATTAGTTGCAGGCCCAAACCACGGAGACATGCCACTGATTTTTTTAAATTATGCATGAATCCTTAGTTAATTATGGCTTGTGCAAACATGTAAACTTGAGATTTTTCCACAATATTAATGGTATTTAAATATTATAACCGCATTAGGCATAAGCCAAGTCAGGCAGGCGACCAATAAATTAGTAGATACTCTAACCGAATAGCATTACACATGCCTTCAAAGACATTTTAATCAATTACGGCCGCACTCAGAGAGGTTTAATGTTAATTAAATCGCTTGTTAGTAAAGATTTTCTTTGTAAAATCTACACTTAGTAATGATTTAATTGACATTAAATGTCCCTGAGTACGGCAGTTAGTCCTGTAAAGTTTTAAAATAAAGAGCAAAATATATGTATTGGTAGTAGGCAACACCACAGCTCGCAGACATTATGAACGACATCGTGTTATACGGCCAGGGCGTGCAGGAAAACCTTTGTGGCTCGGGTTACGAGCCGACTCACACCTCCACACTACACAAAGCATTTCAATATAAAATGTTTACTTTAAAATATCTTTTCGTATTGTAGAGGTCTCATATGAATGAAGGAAAATTCATAATATTATTTGTGTCCATGCTAAGGTATAGGAAGTCTACTGCCAAACACAGGCCTTCTACAAGAATTTCTATATCAACCTTTTGTATTGTTGATATGCGTGTTTTTGTAGAGACCTATAACCAGTAGTCGAGTGTTACTGTCGATGATATGATGTCTTTATTTAGAGTTCAATTTTATGCTTTACCTGGAATGATTAATTTACCATGTGTTAGTCGCAGAAATAGAAGTCAATTAATGAGTTACAGAAATATTTTCTTCTCTGAATCGTTTGTGATCTAAGGTAATAAAAGTCAAATGATGAAAAACTTTGTATTAATATTTATTAATACCCTATAAAGAATCAAAGTGTTAATTAACGGAGTAATAATAATAGGTATTAAACTATATCCAAAACTAGATTATTTTACTTTGCTTTACTTTTGCTCAGCACCCCCACTAATTAATATTGCGAAACCATAATATAAATTGAAATCAAAGGCTATTCAATGTTTGCCAAAAATATACAAAGTATTTTAAGTTTGGTTAAATTTTATAACAATTTATAAACCTAAGCCTCATTTACCACAAAGAAAAACCTTTTCTATTATATCTAAAATTTAATATAACATTTTAACCCTAGTAAAAAGTGTTCCTGGGATGCGGCGAGCGTGTTACGTGACAATAACGTAGGATGTCACGCTCCAAGAATCCGCTTTTTAATTGTTGTTTATTATAAGGTACACGTCGCGTAATAGAGAACAGTCGGATGCGGAGATTGTGATGCATGACGTTACTCAAACACGCTCTTGGCATCTCATTTTAAACTTGGAGTCATATTCAAATACACAATATATTTCCACATAATATTGTACATAAGCTGGACCTCTAACGTGGAATTTACTAGTGCCATATACAGTGCGTCGAGCTTTTTACAAAATGGGGCAGGACGCGGCTAGATTTTAGGGACTGAAAGAACTCCCCCAAATGTATTACCTAGGATTCAAATTCAAGGTCTCACTAATGACAGTCTACATTATCACTAAAGGCTTGAGACGATATATTTTTATTTCTGTATAATCACAATTTGACATCTTGATACTTTTTCATTGTACTAGAGAGCATGGCTTTAAGGCCATTGTAACTTTACCTTAAAACAAAAAAACCTAGCTTTTGAAAATGAACTTTAAAAATAATTTTCCCTTCAGTTATAGTATGCAAATCATAATTATTTCCAATAGTGAGACGTGCGTGACTGCCGACCCAGCCAACAACGTCGATTATCATGATTGCCAGATCCCATTGTTTAAATACTTTCATATGCAAATAAATAAATTCAATTCTCAATAACATTCGGATCGAATTTGCGTGTTTGGTGAAATGTCACGTCGTAGGAGTCCTATTATGTTTGCAAATTAGTGTTTATGGACGAATTGTGGTTATTTGATTTGTGTTTGCATCCGTAGTTAAATATCTCGTGTTTGATTGTTTGCTAATTTTAAATGAGCAAGGACGGATCACTTAATAATTTACAGCAAGAATTTTAGTTGTAGGCCTCTTTCAATATGTTACTGTGGAATAGCTTGGTGAAGGCATAAGTTTAGTTGACTTCTTATCATTGAAGATGGTACTAAGGACGTCCAAATACAAATAAAATATTCTCTGTTTTCAATTTTACCTGTCTTAATTACACATATCGCGAGCAATTGTTGCTGTGCAAAAACACTCTATAACTATAACCATTGATGAAAATTGCAAAGGTTACATATTCGGCTATATTGCTGGCGTAGTTTTTGTCCATTATGCCATTGAAACAGCCCGGCCTAACATTTCGCCTGCTGCCGAACCAATCGATGCGTTCAGCGGAAAATGAAAACCAAAATACATATCTATTCACGTTTTTGCTCTGCCTTTGTGCTATTAATAGGAGGGTAATAAAAGTAATGGTTAAAAGAATGTAACAGATTGTGGCTGTTGCAGGATATTCCATAACGCCCACACTATCACACACAATAGTGGATCCTATAGATTTTATAGTGCGCATTGAGTGATGCGATGAAGGTTCTGCTTGTGTATATCTGGCAGACTAGGATAATTGTGTCGAGCGAAGAGATAAACATCTCCTGTAGGTAAATATAAGTATGGCAGTCTGTTCAAATACATAGGATAAACGCGTGGCTTGATGTGTATGGATCACTATGATAGGTTCTCCACCATCGTTTACGGTTTATTAATGAAAGCCATTCGTCTTTTGTTATCCCCATCTGTGTACTATTTTATTTAATTGGTTATTAAACCAGTTAGCTGTAGCAACGAAATATAATCTTATTTATTTTATTTATTTTTATTCTTTATTGTACACAATAAATATAACAATAGGTATAGAGACAACAAAATAACAAAGTACAAATGGCGGTCTTATCGCACTAAGGCAATCTCTACCAGACAACCATTGGATGAATTTATGAGAAGGAGAAAGATAATCTTATTTGTTATTTCAAAAGATCCAACCTTAGGTTCCAGCTTTGCTCTTTGCTTAAAATGAGTGCTCTGTCAAATTCACGCTCGATATTCGAATAAAAGAACTCGGCCAGCCTCGTGGCGCACGTAAAATGGATACACAAGTGTATAGGAAATGAAAATGCAGTGCATTACGCTCCCAGTCTGCGGCATCGAATGCATTTCTCGAAGCTGTGACGCCTTCGACAATCTCAAATGTATTGAGTGCGTCGTGTATTATGTAATACGTTGGGAGCTGGGTTTTATTTTAGGTTATATTCATGAGTTTCATAGGTTATGGATTCATAGGTTTGGTGTTGTGGTTAGACACTAACACTGAATTTCGTGTCTTTCAATAATGAGCCCTAAAAATGGCTGAGAAGACCCTATTTGCGACCTTTCGTTTTTTGGATATTGTATCGCTGATACTATTAGGCTTATTATAGGGTACATATATTTTTTCGGTCATTTTCAGAATGATTTGGTTTATACAGCTACATTGTCTTTTATACATATTTTTCATATTACACAATAATATAATTCATCTACATAAGGAAAGTGCTTACTATCGCGTGGTATTATAAAGACAAGACACTAAAAATCTGTAAAATAGCATTGTTCCGTGTTCATACACTGCAACAAAAGACATTATGCTAATACAAATGCTGGACTGAAGTTTTATGCCACAGAAGTGTTTTAATGGGTATTTAGCATGTTTAGATATTATAAAGAGGATTACTCGTGTAGTTCTCTTTTAGCGGATGTTACTAGATTTTGATTGACACCATTGTACATAACTGCATGCCGAACCCTTCTCAATCGAACTCTCTTATTTATGGTCTAATACATTTCATTGCATTGCAAAAAAAACTTTATTTCGAACTCTTCTTGCATCAAACAGGCGCTTTGTCTTTTTTTCTGGGTTCATTAAAATGCTGATTGTGGCTTATATGCGATGCATGGCGGCTCTGAGTACGGTACTGTCACAAACTTTTATTTTTGTTTATTTATTTACTAGACTGCCTCGATGGCGCTGTTGTACTACGATATAATTACAACATTGAGGTCTCGGATTCGAATTTCGGGTCGGGCAAAGTGATATTGGATTTTTCTGTTCATGATCAGCCCGGAGTCTGGAATTTGTTCCTGATATGGCGATAGATTGATAATATGGAGGCCTGTCTACTTCCCTCCCTGATAAATATATATTGATATGGCGGCCTATCACATTGTTGGACGGAACACACCAGGCGAAACTTGGGTGTCCTGGTAAAATCTCAACCAACTCCGTGCAATTCACAATGAACCTCTGGCACAATTCTCCATTAGTCGCAGACTGGGAAGCGATATCTTTGCGTGGCCTGGACCGAATGTCACATAAAAACTGTGGTTTACACAAGCCCGCAGTTGCACGCGTGGCTGAGTATATCCGGAAGCACGCCTGAGCAGGGTAGAAAAAGGGTGTATTAGGATTTATAATAATTTATGGTAATGAGTAATTTTAGTATTTCTGAGTTGCTCATTTGTCAGCAGTCATCTGGAAATTATACTCTTTAGATTTTGTGTTTAAAAATTGGTAAATAATACGAGTATTTAAATTATATATTAATTAAATAGTACGAGTTTTTTTAAGTCTTGACCCGTTTATAAGTAAAAGTTGCCCAAGTTTATCTTTATTTAATTGTTTATTAAACACTAATCCTAAAATCCACTAATCTAGAATCCAATGAAATGCCCAATATCTCATATTATCACTACAACCGCATATTAAACTCCTTATTAAAACCCTCTGCCTCGGTGGCGTAGTTGTATTACGGTACGATTACAAAGCTGAGGTCTCGGGTTCGAGTCCCGGGTCGGGCAAAGTGATATTGGATTTTTCTATTCATTATCAGCCCGGAGTCAGGAATTTGTGCCCGATATGGCGATAGGCTCGCCCCCTATCACATCATGGGACGAAACATACAAGGCGAAATGTGGGTGTCCTGGTGGCGCCTCTGCCTACCCCTTCGGGGATAAAGGCGTGAGTTTATGTATGTATGTATGTATTAAAACCCTCAGACTCGTAGACATTAGCGCAGAAATTCTATATAGGAGAACATCTGCATTGGATTTCTATCTAGTACTTACGAGGATCTCAATACAAGCACACGCTTGGCCAGTCTGCTCAGCAGGTTCATTACGAGATATTAGAATGAGTATTCTACATAACATTGGTAAAAAATATTTTAGACGGACATAATAATCGTTTTTCTAACATCATTATACTGTTACTCTAGCGTATACACCTGATAGCATTAGAGAAATTCAAATAAAATTTTTGGTGGACACAATTATACCGGCTTGCCAGAAATTGAGTAAACTGAACTTGAAACGTCATATATAATTATGTAATTTAGTCACTAAGGGAGGTTTTTCATCATGGTCTACGGTTTTTGCTATATGGTCAGCTGTGCTATAACTAGCTAGCTACCTTGCTTAATAGTTTATAACATATAACAATAGGCTTATGAAATATTGAAGTACTGAAAACCAAAGCCGTTTTCTAACGGTTTTATTTTAGCATACATGGGATTTACCAAAGCATTTCATAGATACAAAACAACTCCACTTCCCAACACAATACCATAAAACTTAGCAAAGATGACCCACCACATATCAGCATATTCACCGCGACAGCCCCGAACAAAGCTTTCTGTTATCGATGTTTGCACTGTCATATATATCGACGTTTAATTGTGTGGCGGGGTGTACTGTGCCTCGTGATTGTTTTAGATCGCTGGTAATCATTGTTTGCGGATACAATGCACATAGATTATCTAAATGCAAACGGAAGACTTGTTTGACTGTTTAGAATGATATGAAATTATTACTCGGGTCTAAAATCTCTTGGATTTATTGTTTTTAATGAACAAAGTATATTTTCACTTACATATAAACGATGTCAAGTATAAAGTTTGCCAATTTCAAAGAAAGATGAACGTTTCTTATGAATATAGGTTATTAGGGTAAAAGCCGGATAGTTGCCTCGGACGGATACATGCCTCAGTTTCAAATACTCTATGTTAGACGTATTGACAGTGTTTCTTTTTGATCATAATTAAAAGAGTCCCCCGCGCAGGCCTCAGTGCCGCATAAGCCGTTGAAGTAGGCGCAAGTGTTTTGTCCGTATGAGAAAACATCTTCCGCGGCGATACTTTGACGAGCGCCAGAATTATATTGGTAAGTAGTCTCTGTTAAATATTTTTATAACTGATTGCGATTTCAATCAAAAATATATTTCTTTGAGTGCATTAGAGTTTAAATTGCACTGTTTATTAGGTTTTATTGTTAAATATGTTTTATTTATTTCATAAATGAAAAGGGCAAGTATCCGTATCAAATCGGATAGTTGCCCTACTGTCTTTTGCGGATTGTTGCCCTGCGGCAACTATCCGTAACTATACATTTTTAACAAGTAAAGACAGATTTTTTTATTAGTTATTTTTTTCATTTGCTTTTACTATTTTTTCTTAGTGATTTTTATTTGGTTTTACTATAGTTTAACTTAAATAAAATAAATACTCAACAGCAAAATGCCTCGCAAGTATAAACGAAAGCCAGGCGTGGTGCCGCGCCACATCAACTGGACAGAAGATAGTTTAACACTTGCGTTTGAAGAGCTAAATACAAAAAAAGTATCAACGAAAGGGCTAAACAATCAGCCGAAATTTTAAACTCGAATGATAAAATAATCGAGAAGAAGAATAAAACTGAGAAAGTAAAGAAAACAAGCGTAATGAAACAAACGAAAGAAACAAAAAACAAACCAGTTGGTAGCAAAGAAAAGATTACGAAGAAAAAAGGGCGACTACAAAAAAATAAAAAATCAAAACAATATAGAGTTATTACTAGCAGTGAATCAGAAACAGATAGCATAGATTTTATTGAACTGACTGAAGGAAGGGCTCTAAGGCAAAGAAAAACTCGTATCTACAGTTATAGCAGCGAAAATGAAGAAAATGTTATAAGTTCAAAAATATCTAAAGGAAAAGCAACTAAAGGGTTACTAACTTACAATTTAAAACCTTAGTATTTTTAAGTGTTGATATGGTAATAATTTAACTTCTCTTAGTACTTAGTACTTAATAAAGGATCTCAGTAAGTTATAAAGATTGAATACTTACTTAATAGAGGCTAATGCCAAAGTTAATTCTAATTTTGTTTATTGTTCTATCTTCAAAATAAATAATAACATTACATTTTTATTTTGGACACTTATTTACTATTTTGGAGTCTATTATTGTTATAATTTTATAATTCTAATTTAACTTTAATTAATACTTAATAAAATATTGTATTTAATAATAAAAACTGATAATTTAAACTAATATAAGTTGATTTTTAAATGAAAAAAAAAAATAGACGGGCATCTATCCTCACATTGGGCAAGTATCCCCCCAACCATTTTTAACGTTAGGCTAGTATCCGCTATAGTTGGCAACTATCCTCTTTTTTAGAGGTCATATTAAACTGGATTTACTTAAAAGTTATAATATTTATAATTTTTTTATAGATAGGGTATGTTAGAAGATTAATGAACTATGTTTGAGAATACACTTTGAATAAGAAATGTATTGATACACATTTTTTAAAGGAGCTTTTTAAAAAGTGTGGCAACTATCCGGCTTTTACCCTACCGAAAAACCTTAGTACTTAATGCATTGCTAGCTTTTGGGAATTGAAAACCGGGAAAGTGGTTCATATGTAGTAGAGAAAATACCTATATGGGTATTAAACCCCAAGTTCTAAGTTATACTGCTAGATTAATAAAATTATGCCTTACTTAGTTTAATATATTGAATACACCGACGTTGCATATCAAGATAGCGAACAGATTAATCTTGATTAAGGCGATTTTCCGCCATGTATAGTAATTAGACGCATCTAGAATGTAGGCCTGTTCAAACACGAACCGGTCAACATAATACAGTCAGGTCGCACTTTAATTAAAATAGCGTTGGGCTAATATACGCATCGTATGTATACACAGATGTATATACTCAAGCATGCATTAATTAGGGGGTGAGCATTCAAGGGACTGTGTATAATACGGGACTAATGGCATGAACATATGCGTAGTTCTGAGCCAACGGTAAGATGCAATACTTGTGTATCAGATATTTCGAGAGACTTCTGTTTCATAACCACTAGTCTTAACAAAATTTGTTAATCATACATTTGATTCACTGCGCTATAGAGGCTGTCTAAATTGTCCTATAAAATGGGGAGTCGAATTCTAAACATATATAAGCTGCGTATTATCGTCCATAGCCACCTAATAGAAAAGATCTTCATTCGTGGACTAAATATTACAATAATACGATTCAAACTCGACAAATCTTGAGTTTAAAATTCACATTCGCTCTTCGCATACGCAATACGAATGTTTAAAAGCACATGAGTTATTCATACAAGAACACGGGTCGCGGCGCGGTCAGCGTATGAGCCACGTATAGTTAGCCGTGTATGAGTGTAAATCATTTTGTATGGCTCGGGGTGAATTAATCCCTGTATGACATCTAATACAGTCCCTCGCTAACAAATTCAGTGCGCCCGGCCCGCTTGGGTATGTCTGGTCAGATGAAGGGTTGTATTTGGATATTTTTAAGTTAAAATTTAATAAAAGTAGTATTTTCAAAGATCTTTTAAATTATTGAGTAAGCATTCTTGTGCCGTTAAAATTTCGGTTTATAATGGTACTGCCGTAATACAATGTATGTCTTTGGTTTGATATCGCGGCTAATGACAAGATTTTAGCAATTACTATCGTTCAGTTTCAAAGTAAAGGATTAATATCGCGAAGAAAACTTATATCCTGAGAGTTATCGGCAAGAATCTGTAAGATATTTATTGCAAAACTCAGCCATAGAGTAAACACATAGAAAAAGGCTCAAAGTAAACCTGAAAATGTTACGTAAACAAAATATTGTTTGGGAGAGGTTACAGGAATGCAAATGATCCATAAACTGATATATGTGATTTGTTCCGATGTTTACAAATAGCTCCTGTGTACGCCGACTCATAGGGAGAACAGGTATATTGGCAGCAGTATTTGGTTTTAAGCAAATACATGTGAAATTATTGGCTTTTTTCTCTTAAAGCATAAAAGTGTAGAATTAATAATTATTTTCATATAATAGGATAAAAATAGAGTAAATACTAACACGATTATGTATATACAAATCGATTATAGATGACCACAAGCTGATCCTGAAACTCGAAGTATTTGCGTGAGTCATTTCATTAGGTTGTCTACTATTGCGTTCGATGATCATAACCCGTGGGTTGCGAATGCTAAATTATTCTTTAAATATCAACCCAAATTCGTTCCTGATCAAACGCAGACGGGCTTAAAGATATTCAGTATGAAATATTGACAGTCGTCAATTTTAGAGCGCGTAGGCTGTTAATATCTGTCACTTACTAAATAGATATTTCTGTAACTTACGTAATACGTTTATTATTTATATCGAGCCATTGACGCTTTGCTTAGGTTAATATGTTTATTTGAAATTGATACTTATATTTTTCCCTTCCTCGCATCACTATGACATGACTCGTCCCATCAATATGAAAACTACTATTATCTATACATATAATAAAAATGTAAATGGTCGATGTCTGTACATGGAAGATATTTAAGAAATTTTAACGCGAGGAGTCTTTATAAAAGCAACAGAAGCCAAAACAATTTATTTTTTATTTTTTGTCTGTCTGTCTGTCTGTCTGTATGTTTTCTTGCGCATCACGCAAAAACTACTGCACCAAATGAGATGCGGTTTTCACAGTTATATTTCTGCAGGTCCAACTTGAAAACTGATATATATTTAATTTACATACAGGGTGTTTCTTTTTGTTTGCTTGCACATTACTTTAAAACTACCGCACGAAATGAGATCCAGTTTCCACAGTTATATTTCTGCAGGTCCAACTTAAAAAGTGGTATGTGTCTTATTTACTTACAGGGTGTTTCTTTGTACTATGGAATATAAACGAGAAAAACTAATATAGGGGGTCTGTATTAACGTAATAAAAATAATGAATTTTAGAATTTTTGTATGTTAGTCTGTGCCGTTGTGCGTGATGAACTCGGAAACCGCTTAAAGGATTTAGATGAAATTTGGTATGGAAGTAGCTGACAACCTGGATTAACACTTAGGCTACTTTTATCCCGAAAAATTAAGTGTTCCCGTGGGATGAGGAAGGAATTTCGATATATTTGTTACTTTTATACTTAAAGAGATGGGATGATACTGGTTTACATGCCTTGAGTGATAATGAGATGGGACGGGCGGGATATAACGGGACGGGACGGGACGGGATGAGAAATACCAAATAAAGTTAATCACGCTGACGAAGTTTGCGGGCAGAAGCTAGTTATATATATATATTTTTAATCACCATCTTCAACTACCAGGAGTCTTTTGCTGAACACACATGTCGCTCTTTCGGATCTTCACACCAGCGCGGTGGAAGCATCGGTTCGCATCCAGCAGAAGCATTTTACAATACTAGAGTAATAATAATAATAATAATAGGGGTGTAAGGGGGTAGTAACTTAGGCGTGCCTATCTATTCCAAATGCCAACCTCACCTGCTCGTGGTGCACCCTGCTATTAACCGACGAGGCTCTGGCGACCGAATGGTAGCGGTATATCTACCAACCCGTGCTGTATTCAGGCTCAAGAACGCAAATGTTCTTAAGAGGCTGGGTCAGATCAGGTAACATTAGTGTAGGATGTTGCCTCAGGGCGGCGGCGGAAGAGTATCAAGCATACCAACGGCGACGCTCCCGAGCTGAGTTAGATAGCTCACTACACGCTCACGTGTCTTGGACAAGCACGATGGGCTCCAACGTCCATTTAAATTTTAATGAATATGAAACCTACAGCCAATCCCCAAGTGCCCGGGGACCCTGAGAGGAATGCTAATGATGGTAAGCAGGTACCTCGAAGGGTCAGGGGAGAGAAGAATCTCCGGGTGGCGGTCTCAAACCATCGAACAACGCCAGCTCTGTCTATGGATTCCGATACTGATCACGCTAGGGAAAACGACGAAAAGCAAGAGATGTCGAGTCGGACTACAAGATACAATTTAAGAACAAGGAAAACGACAGGTACTTCCAATAACCAAGTAATAAAACCAAACTCACAAACACGCTTGGACGCGTCATTATCCCCATCTTCTACCCAAAGCCTATTCGAATCCCCCCCCTCTTCCCCACAGTTATTTGAATCTCACGATAGTCCCGGCTCAGCATCGACCTCATCTGGACCAGAGGATGATGTGCAGGTAGCAGCAGCTAGAGAATCTGCATCCGCCACTGGCCAAAACCGCGTACGATATAAATGGACGTCAGAAATGAATGAATTTATAATGCGCACATATTTGACAATTACCGAATTAGAAACAAAAACACGAGGATACTTAGATTTACTACACAAGAAATTTAAAGATACATACACAAATTTTAGCGTCTCAAAACAACGAATTGGGGACCAGCGTAGAGCAATTGTAAGGAATAATTTATTATCACAAACTGTCATAGACACAATAACATTAGAAGTAAAAAGAAGTCTCCAGTCCAATAAATTAACACATAATGATGCAGATTATACTGAAATAGGAAGTGAAACACATATAGTCCCAAGCTCTTCAAGAATACGTTGGACTAATGACATTAATGAATCTATTATGAAAGAATATTACAGGATAACACAACTCGAGTCTAATAAAACTGGATACCGTAAACCTTTGCATGCTATCATTACTCAGAAATTTCCACAAATCGCACACGTATCTGAACAAAGAATTTCAGATCAAAGACGAGTTATCGTCAATAATAGACTCCTCTCTACAGAAAGGCTGAAAGAAATCCGAACTGAAGTAGAAAGGACACTTCTTACGCAAGAAAATAATTTCGCTGTAATTGACTATCCCCCGCCTATAAATGTTGATCAAGATATAAATTCCAGCCAACAAACGCTATTAAATGTTGATATCGATCGCAGTGTACACGTAAATCGCATAGAAACCATAGGTATTAATAGAAGTAATTATATAATTTCTGAATCAGAGCTTAACAATAAAATCAAAGAAACATTTGAAAATACACATAGTAAATATAGAGATAGTGACCCAACCCAAAGACCTTTTATACCAAAGCAAAAAACTTCCAGAAAATTCTCTCATATTGTCAATTATATTGATCAAAACCTCTTACCTCAGTATATATCAGTAGAACATGATTTTGTAACCACCCAAACATTAATATATTGCGCAGCGTACACTGCAGCGATTTGTAATGGCTCCAAAATTAACGATATTTCTAAGAATAACCAAAATCAAAGCGACCAAACTAGTATACCCGCGTGGAAAAATAGATTACAGAATAAGATACAAGCTTATAGAAGAGACATAGGCAGGCTTACCCAATACATACATGGAAATAGAAGCAAAAGAATGATAGCACTTATAAATGTTATAAAAGATAAATTCAGAATACACTCACGCTACGAAGAACCAAATTTAACTGATGAACAATACTTAGACAGCTTAAAACAAAGACTCTCAGCGGCTTCAAGTAGACTCAAACGATATAATAATTATTGTACCCTCAGGAAAAAACAAAACACACAGTTCATACATAATGAAAAAATATTTTATAGACAACTAAATGAAACCACGAGCAATAGTCGGTCAATAAGTAACACATTACCATCAGCACAAGATCTGCATTGTTATTGGTCTAATATGTGGGCTAACCCAGTTCAACATAATCAGGAGGCGAATTGGATAAAAGAGGAAATGCAAAACCTGCGAGATATCCCAGAAATGGCATTTGACCGTATCCCTTTAGATGTTTTTGTTAATGTTTTAAAGAAAACTCACAACTGGAAGGCACCTGGTACTGACCACATACATAATTATTGGTACAAAAAATTTACTTCAGTTCGCCCTTTGCTTCACAACTATATAAATATGTTTATTAAAAACCCAGAGTCAATGCCAACATATATAACTCAAGGTAGAACATTTATGATCCCGAAAGACTGTAATGACTCTCAGAATCCAGGCAAATATAGACCAATAACATGCTTACAAACTTTTTACAAAATACTGACGGCATGTATATCTCAACTTATTGATAAGCATATCTCTGATAATAACATCCTTGCTGAGGAGCAAAAGGGATGCCGCAAATTCTCCCAGGGCTGCAAAGAACAATTAATAATAGACTCAGTCATAATGAAAGAAGCACATACTAATAGAAATAACATTTGCACAATGTACATAGATTACAGTAAAGCCTTTGACTCCGTACCTCATAGCTGGTTAATCCAAATCTTGCAGATTTATAAAATTCATACCACATTAATAGAATACCTACGTAACACAATGCAGACCTGGCGAACCAAACTAAAAGTAGGTAATAAAGCTCACGTAATTGAAACCGAGGATATTCCGATTAGACGTGGGATATTCCAAGGAGACGCCCTCAGCCCTCTTTGGTTCTGCTTAGCATTAAACCCTCTTTCTAATCTCTTAAACCGCTTAAATACAGGAAATACTACAATAGGCAGCCAATTAACCCCATCACATCTTCTGTACATGGACGACATAAAATTATATAGTTACAGTGAAACATCTCTCCATCTACTTGCAGACCTAACCCAGCAGTTCTCCAGAGATATTCACATGGCATTTGGTGTAGACAAGTGCAAAACATTAACTTTTATACAGGGTAAACTACATTTAACTGATTACACGCTTAGCACAGGAGAACAAATAGAAGCAATGGACCGTAATGAAACTTATAAATACTTAGGCTTTCAGCAAGATAGACAAATCCGTCAGAAAGATACAAAATTGGCTCTAACTCGTAAATTTAGGCATAGGCTTGGATCGGTATTAAAAACACAACTCAATTCACGAAATATTATTAAAGCCATAAATTCTTTTGCAATTCCTATCTTAACGTACTCTTTTGGCATTATTAGTTGGTCCCAGACTGAATTAAAAAACCTACAGCGCATTATTAATACGACAATGACAAAGCATCGTAAACATCATCCACGATCGTGCACGCAGCGCTTAACTTTGCCAAGAGAGGAAGGAGGTAGAGGGATAATAGATCTAGTTAATCTTCATAATAAACAAATATCCACACTACGAACTTTCTTCCATAACCGAGCAATAGAATCCAATTTACATGAACGCATAGTAATAACCGATAAACATTTTACACCCTTAAATCTGCATGATAGAAATACTCAAACTAATGAACACATTACAGATAACAAAGAGAAAATTGCAGCATGGGCCCAAAAGTCTCTACATGGAAGACATCGCCACGATCTCCAGCAATCACATGTCGATATGTCAGCGTCGAACGCATGGCTGAGGCGAGGCGATCTCTTCCCAGAGACAGTGGGTTTCATGTTGGCAATTCAGGACCAAATCATAGAAACTAAAAATTACCAAAAACACATCATCCACAGACCAAATGTCATTGACTTATGCCGACACTGCCACAGTAGCCCAGAAACCATACAGCACATAACTGGAGCATGCAAATCCATAGCCCAAAGTGATTATAAACACCGCCACGATCAGGTGGCAGCCATAGTTCATCAAAACCTAGCTTATAAATACAAATTAATCTCTCAGAAACAACCTTATTACAAGTACCAACCACAGTCAGTTTTAGAAAATAATAAATGCAGGATTTATTGGGACAGAACAATAGTGACAGATAAAACCATCCATAACAATAGACCGGATATTACAGTATTAGATAAAGAAACCATGACTGTATATATTGTAGATATTGCAGTTTGTAACACCCATAACCTAAATAGCACCTTCACTGAAAAGATATCTAAGTACACAGACCTAGCCATTGAGATTAAGACACAATGGAAAGTCAATAAAACCAAAACTGTCCCAATAGTCTTATCAACTACTGGAGTCATACCACACACTCTTCATACTAGCATCAAAACGCTAGATATGCACAAATCTACGTACATACTTTTACAGAAAGCAGCAATTTTAAACACATGTCGCTTGGTCCGTAAGTTCCTGAATAATAATTAACCAAAACTAAATAACTATACGTCCTTGGCTTCGGCCCGAGTATAGTATTTTGCCTTCCAATTACGGAAGAGAATGTTAGATTTAAAAAAAACATAATAATAATAACGTTTATTAATTTTTACAAAGTTTTCGCTTACAATAACAGTTCGCTGGAGCCTCCTTTTAAGCATTAGTGCCTGTGTTAGGAGACACCGCTCTTCCATAACTAAAATTAGATAATATACATGTATTTAAACGTTACCTGAATTGATACAAAAATATATTAAATCTTAAACATTACTTTTCAATATTATGCCATGATTAATGTGTATATATAAGTATAGTGTGTGCGTGTGTGAGCGTGAGTGTGAGTATGTAGGTGCGTGTGTGTATGCGTGTGTGTGTGTGTACGTGTGTGTATTTAATCATCGTAATAGTGCTTCTGTCTCCTCATAAGTGAGTGAGATTATCCATTTTTTTATACGCTTTTTACAATCGTGGTAAACTTTACTGTAGATATTAAAACGTAGAGTAAAACGTCATGAAAAATAATTGTGAGCATTATATTAATAGCGGGTATATCGGTTGATTTATGGACAGTGAGGGTATTGTACATGATTTCTCTATAACCGATAATACCCAGGGTGAATCTGTAGCATCGAGTAGGTACAGAATCGGGTATTGTGGAGTCGCTATCAATTTGTATCATCCGAGACGAGATGGTGAGAGGCATAGCGAGGGGGCGTGCTATTGCATTAGCTATTAGGCGGGGATTACAGACGTCGAGCTTTATCGAACAGCTTACTCCAGTTGGTTGCAGTGTGAGAAATTGGCTTTAATTTTTAATGGGTTATTTTGTAGATTGAGTGGGCATTTATTATTTAAGGTTTTTTGTTATTATTACTTTAAGAAATGACTGGGCATTTCTTTTTAACCGAATAATTGTGTTACTTAAAAATATTAATGAGAATTTTTAAAATTGTTTCTATCTTTCGTAGTAAATAAATTAAATGTTATTTTTCCGAATTGTAGGTTTATAAAAACGTGTTAAATAATTTACTACAAAGTGCTTATAACATATAATGAAAATCAAGCCTAGGGTGGCGCTAATATCGTAAATAAGCTTAATTTGGTTATCGGTTCCAACACTAGTGCGAATATTGTTGCCATGCAGAGGACATTAGTGGAAGCTGTGTTTATTGCAGTCGATAACAGTGTCGCTACTATGAAACAATGCACAACGCGTGTTCAATATTGATAACAGAACTCGGATTTGGTAAACTGAAAACTATCGTTGAAATAAAACTATTTTTTTCGGATTTTATCGTAGATTTGGTTTCATTTTAGTCCGACCCGTGACCACGAAAGCTGTAAAGTATTCGAAACGTCGGGAAGTTAAAAAATGTGGAAATTAAAAGCGATAAAATCAGTAAAAAGACTTCTCTATGACGTGCCTCTTCAGTAGGATATTTCACTAATGCCATCCAAAGTTCATTGCGCTCATTTCTATCATAATATGTGGTGCCAGCCACGAACAACCTATATAAAATGTTTAAATTACATACATACATAAACACACGCCTTTTTCCCAGAAGGGACAGGCAGAGATGCTATCAAGACACCCTCATTTCGCCTTGTATGTTCCGTCCTACGATGTGATAGAGGGCGAGCCTATCGAGCATATCGGACCCAAATTCCTTACTCCGGGCTGATAATAAATAAATAAATACACCCAACAGTCACATACATAGTCCTGACCCCACACTAAGATCGAGTCTTGTGTCGTGGGTATCAGAAACTACGAGAGACTTTTCGGTCTAATTAATAACAAAATCCAATATCACTTTGCCCGACATGGGATTCGAACCCGAGACCCCAGCTTTTTAATCGTATCGTAGTAGGTACAACTACGCTACCGAGGCAGTAAAATCTATCCACCACGAGTGCTATGATCGGCCTAAACAAATGAAGCGAGAGGCGGTTTGTGACGCCACGCAGATCCGATTACCTGGACGTGTGAACTGTGCAGATTACTTGAGGCTTTGTACTGCTGTGTTATATCACCATGTTACTTACCGGATGCTAAGTAGTAATATATATTGGTTCATAGTGTTTGAACTATCGTTTACAATTTCTGCTTTGACTAGTAAAATAAGTATTAAATTAGTACAGACTACAGATACAATGTAGTAATTTTGACTACTATAGGCAAATATCAGTTCAATCGACGAGGTAATAACGTGTTACAGTGTCATGGTTATTAACTGGTTTACATTACTATTAACCAATTACATGTTTTAACATTTAAAATGCTAATTATGCTGCCATTCCTTATGACAATTGCATTCATAAAGTTTGAAAGAGGGAAACAAGGAAACAGCGACTTATGACAGATGTCTTATTCATATGAAAGTTTAATTCCATAAGGTGCAAGTGTCACATAACACATTTAACAGCTTACCTCTCGTCAAAAAAAGGATGAAAATAAAGTGTTATAACTTTATCACGTAGGCTTGTTCCTAAGGGTATTGCTTATTAAAACAACATTGCATTATGTATACTAATTTACAATTTTTGATATTACATCCTTATGAAATTCTACAGTCACCTTTTAGAAAAAGATTTAGTTGATGTTAAGCGTCTGCTACAGCGGGAAAAATACACACGCTCGTAAACTGACAATATACTTACTTTCTTTATATTAGCGAAAGAGAGAAAAAAGAAGAAAGAAGTCCGCAAGTGAAGTATTAAGAAAAATACGATGTTTTTCATTCTCTATCATTTTTTCACAATATTTGTGTGATTGATAGAAGTCCGTCACCTGTTCCGCCCTAACAAAAAGCTGTTCCAGTGACTTTTTACACGTAATGCAGCTCCATTTGCGTGGCGCGTATGTCACAACTGCCATTAGAGGTCGCTGCAAATATACAGGAAGGACAACACCCAATGACGCGTGTTATATGCCTTAAAAAGCTTGGCGATGACAAAGCCACGTATTCTTTTAAGCTGCTTTGATTAAACTTGTGAGGTACATACATATATCACAGAACTCGTCAACATATTCTTGTAATTGGCTAGCTGAATGCCTAAAATATTTCGGTCAGATATTACATTATCGTCGTCAAAATAAGTTTGCCTAGTAGTGGCTAACAATGAAACGCGAAAATGTCATTACGTGGTCTTTTAAGCAGATTTTACTGTGCTTACTTACATAATTATACTCTCCAGCATTTTAGTGCTTGTTTATCATCGCTGGTTTGTGTCATATTGTCTAGTAAATATGCGATTTGTTCGTTTGTCAAGATTATGCTCAGAAAAATTGCCGAATGAATTATTATTAAGGTTGCGTAGCGTGGTGTGTCACACATCCCTGCCGCGACCACGCAGCATTTTAGTTGCGATGCCGCCATTTGCCCGGTTCCGCCATTTGCGCCGGATCCATTTGTGGCGAAGACGCCCCGCGTAGCTAAATTATGCGTAGACTTCTTGTCTCGCCAGCCGTGCCAGGAATTAATCGCTTCAACTAACTTTTGTTTTTGATTGGTTTTACTCGTGAATTTGTACGCTTTAAGATTCTTAATTACTTATCTGCGGATAAAGTGTTGCTATTTATAGATTAAACAAATTAAAAATATCCAATGGTTTATTGTAGAATCTGCTATTTATATGCAAAGTACATGGGAACTACACAACAAATAAAATCAATATTGAACAGACTTAACAAGAATAAATATTTAACAGTGCACCTCATGTGGCCAAAAATGTTGATTATGATAATAAAACATTTGTCTTTCATGTCAATATCTTTAAAACATCCCGTTTTACAACCAGGAACACTAAACACATTAAGGTCACGATTGGAGCGGTAATTACAGACGACGCCAAATGCAAATGAGCTGCTTTAAGCGCCCGTCGAGTTTTAACTCAGCGCCTTTACAGTGCGAATAAAAAAACAACGACAACGGTTATTGTGAGGTCTCGGACATACAATATGAGAGGTTTAGGGCCGGATTAGCATTTCCAGAGGCCAGAGCACACTCGTTAAGCGTTGTATTAATAGGAACGGCATGGAAATGGTTTTAGAGGTTTTGTTTTTATTTACATCCGCAACAGACTGTAATGGAATGTATATTAGGATTATTTGGTAGTGGGTTCTGATAATCATAGGAGTACATTGGCAATATAATTACGTATGAACCTCAATATACTTGAGCCTAAATTTGTTATCTTGACTTCGTGTAAGAAGATGATATAAGAGTCTATTAAAATTGACGATTGTAAAGATTAGGTGAAAGTTATTTTTTTAATTATTGGAATAACAAACAATTATACACATAAATATGAGGAATACAAGTAGAACTTAAGAACTAAATATATAATCACAAATATTTATTGAGCAGGACAGAGAACTCTGGCACCGGCTGGGATTAACGCTAGGTAGGAAAAAAAAGTAGGACATCACTATCCCATACCAAACAAATAGCAGATGAACCAGTTGGCCAGTCAACACAGTAACATCTACACAGTAACATCCCCTCAAAAGCCACATAACCATTAAACAGTATCGTAACACTATCGTTACATTATCGTTTTCGTATCGAGCACCAGCACGTATGCAAACGTATAGTAATATTTGGACGGCTTTTAGCGGGAAACACTTGGTTTTACGTTTATGAAGTGTGCGAGTCGCTTTTGTACGTGACGTGGATAATTCGGCGACGGACGTTTTTACACATATTAGTGGGAATTATTTGGAATATAGAATGCCATTCATCATGAAGCCATATCCGGGAGAACCATAAATAATTTGGATTTTAGGCATTGCGGTGGTACCTACGCAGGCGGCCTCTTAGATATGAGAGAAGGTAGGGGAGAAAAGGCCAGGAGCAGAAAACGAGTATTTAGTCTCCGGGATTATCATATATTAGTAGAAAACAAATAATATAAATACAACAACGCAATTAAATCACAATACCGCAGAGCCGAACAAATGAGAATCGCGAACAATTCGCAGCAAAATCTGATTTGTAGTGAACGAGGTCCCGACTCCCGATCCAGTGACCTGCATTCTATCGAGCGGCATTCGACTTAATCACATTCCGTTTGTACACCAATTATTTATTTATTAACCGAGGGACTAACCACATTCAGCTTTTGTATATAGAAAACGGTATTTGGTATGGCAACGCGTAAGAATTTGGTACGTTTCCGTGTTTATTCAGTTTTCGTCGTAAATTTCTCTTCAGCCACAGTGAGTCCACTGTTGAACGTAGGCCTTCCCCATGGACCGCTACATAGACCTGTTGGAAGCAGCCTGCATCCAGCGATCTCAACCAGATCGCAGGTCGTAGTGAATACATATACTGCAACCAACAGTGACAAACATAGTCCTAATTCCATACTAAGTATCAGAAATCAGTTTTCAGCCTCACAAACACCAAGAGCAGAATAAATACTAGTGGATCTCACAAACATTTGTATCGGTGCGGGGACCGGAACCGCCGCCTCTCGTTTGACTGCTGGCTTTTAACCAACTGCGTCATGAAAGCTGCCTTACTACACAAAATTGTCAAAACAAATGGTGCTGAATATAATAGTTACTTTTTTTATTCATTGCTTGCTAAGAGCGGGCTCTTAGGACGCAGGGCGAGTGAAACGACCTTTTATGTTCCTTTGATGTTTCATGTGAGTATGATTGACGGGCTAGTCTGGATGGATCAGACTTCATTATATTTCATATGAGAAACATAGTCTAGACAAGAATTTACGATGATCGTAGATATAGAAAATAAGATTTACTTTTATAGAGATTTTACTTTTACAGTATTTCTAAGTACATATAATATGATGGAATTTGTGTGTACAAACCAAATGTGAAATTCCTCTAAAGGCATATTTATTTATTTTTGACCACAGTTGAACCTAATTGATGTACAAAATCAATTCATTTTATCGTTGCTAGAAATATTAGTTCCAAGTTGTTCCTGCGACAAAATATCATGCCGTATACACCTTTAATGAAATAATATGCAATATAAAGCACATAATGAATGTTCACACGTTTCAATAAATGTTGAAAGGATAAAACGGTGTATGAGGTTAAAGTTAAACAGTTAATTTTGCTGTAAATTCGTTTGAATTCCACATTAAACACGGAAGCTGCCTTAAATCCTCCGAACGTGATTGTTTACTTAACAAACTGGCCAAATCTGTTTATTTTAAACCGCTTTGGCTGTTAAGGGTAAGGATTATGAATATTTCACAATAAATGAATATATAGACATCTATTACATCTAAGGAGACAAATATGTTCGGCGAAGTGTAGTTACTTTTATCCCCAAAAATGTAGTGTTCCCGTGGAATGAGCAAGGAATTCAAATATATTTGTTATTTATTAAACTCGAAAGGGATAGGATGGGTCAGGATTACATGCCTTGAGTGAGAATGAGACAGGACAGGGCGGGAAATAACGGGATGGGACAGGACGGGAACAGCATTATGGAGCACGGCATTGAGTTTGAATGTAAATAAAACAGTACGGGACATAATATGTTGCTGTTGTGGACTGGACTAAAAAGTATCTGCACACGAGCGGAGCCAGCCGGACCCTAGTTAATAAATAAATTTAATATGTATTATGTATGTATATAAGTTCTCAGGTCCGTCCTTACATAATATGATTGTCTTGCGATATCTTCATCCGCAAATATTAAAGAATTTCTGTCATTACAACACTTGTCATTAAAATACTTATAATAGAAATAAGTATTTATTATATTTATTTAATTAGGGTTTATTGCCAATGACTGTCATTTACAATCAGGACACAAAGTAAAGTAAAAAAAAAGTAAAAAATTCGTTTCCTTACCATTTCAATTAGCATCCATAATCATAGTTTATTTTACAAAGTATAAACTGATAACAAAACAGTTTCAATTTTATAAATAAATAAATACACCCAACAGTCTCATACATAATCTTGAACTACGAGAAGCTACCCACAGCCGGCGTCTAACCAACTGCGCCACAGAGGCTGTCAATTTTCAACATAGTTTCTGTAAATCTAAATTTCGAGCCTCCGGCGTTGTACCAACCATGAAGTCCAACGCAGCAAAGCCCTTTGTAATAATTAATATAACAGTTATTGTATAAATGTTTGCGTGTATCGGGTTGAAGAACTTAAGTTGATGGGGTCCTGTTTGTGTTCCTTTATTATGAACGATTCTCGGAAGGGCGCCTTCAATTTAATAGACGGCATTCTGAAGGATTTCCAAATAAGTATTCACTGTATTATGTATTTAGGTAGGGAGTGGTGGTGAGTGTTTCAATGTAATTGCAGGGTCGTCTAAATATAATATAATGTATAGTTGTGACAGATGAGTATGTTTCTCCATTTGCTGCAGTAATGTAGACCTGAACTGAACGAGATTTGGCCTACCAACAGTATAAAACCGAACATTAAAGATGTTTGTTATAATTACCATTTTAAGCTTCAGACCTTCCGTAACCTATTGGATGCGGCCTGCATCCAGTGTCGTCTTGCGATTTATATCAGGTCCTAAAGATTTTACTACACTTCAATTTTCTACGACTGTGGTACCGCACCTATCGAATAGTTCCATTCAAATTGCATTGTACTTACAGCGACCGAAGCCACTTTACAAAAACAGTACGAGTAATGTATTACATTTATTCATGAAATTTAATAATAACATGCCCCAGGGCACATAATTTTGTGTAACAAGAGACCGCTTCCCAAGGCATTAGTGTAATTTTTCAAGAATTTCGCAACTTTAGCCGCAAATTGAATTTCACTCGATTCGGGAATTTGGAGTAGCAATATTTTGTTGAGTAAAAAGTTGTTTCATTGCATATTGAACGGGTCTTGTCATTATTAGCATACCTAGTCTAGTGGTTTTATTTTTCGAAGTTCAGAAATTGCAATATATTAGTCTCTTGTGCTAGAAAGTGGACGGTATGCGTTTGCCCGAATATGAAATTATAAGAAATCATGAGTCAAATTCCTGAGTTGGCGAGATTAGCTAAGTTAATATATGGGATATGGGAAGATACAGTGGATGTAATAGAAAATTAGAGAGACAGGAGTTTTAGATTTGATTCCTGGTATTCTCCTATAATGTGGATACAGTTTATGTTAGGATATATGGAGCTCTGAAGACAATGTATTCAAATTACGGGCTCTTAAATAAGCCGCCAGCTAAATAGCAACGCTATGTTTAATTTAGCATTCATAAACAATGACGGTAAAACTGAGTCAATTCGGTTGATGATGATGTTACTATAATTGCGCTCCAAGCATTTCCTGAATAAGTGGCTAATTTATTACAACTGAACTAATTTGGGATTATAATTTTACAAAGTATACATTGAAACTTTCATTAGGTTTAGGATCTGTGATGACCTCATTGATGCATCTGTGCACTATAAGTCTATCGTCTAGAAATATACAGGGTATATCAAGACCGCGACCGAAAACGAAGCCGGGTGATAGTATTAGTGACTTCAGACACAATGCAGTAAAAATATCTCAAAAAAAAATCGGCATCTTTTTTTTTGTAATTTATTACTTATCGTCGTATTTGGGTGATAAATACATAGCTTTCCTAAAATAATGATGTAGACCTCTTTATTTCTAAATACTCAATGGTACGTAAGCGTTTAAATTATTATTTTCGCAGTAACTACGTATTTACCACCCAAAAAAAATGATTTTTAAAAAACTCTAAAAAAAAACTGTCGCTGTTTTGGTGAAATATTTATTTGCATCGAGTCTGTAACCACTAAAACTACCACCTGGCTTCGTTTTCGGTCGCGGTCTTGAGATACCCTGTATATTTTTAAACTTACAAATGTGATCCCTCACTGTAATGTAACACTAATTAAAGATAAGATTTCGGATATTATCAGCGATTATTCCATCGGTTCTAGACATTCACTGATGTAATTATTATCTATACATATAATAAAAATGTAAATGGTCGATGTCTGTACATGGATGATATTTAAGAAATTTCAACGCGGGGGGTCTTTATAACAGCAACAGAATCCAAAACAATTTTTTTTAGAATTTTTGTCTGTCTGTCTCTCTGTCTGTCTGTATGTTTGCTTGCGCATCACGCAAAAACTACTGCACCAAATGTGATGCGGTTTTCACAGTTGTATTGCTGCAGGTTCAACTTAAAAACTGGTATATGTTGCATTTGCATACAGGGTGTTTCTTTTTGTTTGCTTGCACATTACTCATAAACTACCGCACCAAATGAGATGCGGTTTTCACAGTTATATTGCTGCAGGTTCAACTTAAAAACTGGTATATGTTGCATTGACATACAGGCTGTTTCTTTTTGTTTGCTTGCACATTACTCATAAACTACCGCACTAAATGAGATGCAGTTTTCACAATTACATTGGTGCAGGTTCAACTTAAAAACTGGTATATATTTCATTTACATACAGGTTGTTTCTTTCTGTTTGCTTGGACATTACTCAAAAACTACCATACTAAAAGAGATGCAGTTTTCACAGTAATATTGGTGCACGTCCAATTTGAAAACTGGTATATTATATTTTATTTATAGACAGGGTGTTTCTTTTTATTTACTTGCGCATAACGCAAAAACTACAAGACGAAATGAGATGCGGTTTCACAGTTATATAGGTACAAGTCCAACTTAAAAACTGGTAAATGTCTTATTTACATACAGGGTGTTTCTTTGTATTATGGAAGATAAATGAGAAAAACTAATATTCCCCATATTAACACTGGATTAACACATAAGCTACTTATCCAAAGTGTTCCCGTGGGATGAGGACGGAAATCCGATATAATTGTTACTTTTTATACTCAAAGGGATGCGATGGGCGTGGATTACATGCCTTGAGTGAGAATGAGATAGGACGGGCGGGATATAACGGGACAGGACGGGACGGGGTGAGAAATACCAAATATAGTTAATCACGCTGACGAAGTTTGCGGGCAGAAGCTAGTTATTCAATAAAAAGATGTATACTACGAGTACATACTAATAACATAAATTGTAAGGTAAGGTAATTATTATCAAAAATAAATGTTTAATGAGTGGATCCTTAACATTTCGTTTCACTGTCACCAGCCAATATGCAACATTATGCTTTCAGCAATAAAACAACAAATATACTGAACAAATGTAATTCAAATACCATTATTTATGTACGTTCCTTTAGCCATTGGAATTAAACGAACGAGTTCGTGCGAATCTGAATATATAATGTTATTGACCTTATCGAACGTCAGTCCAAGAACTCCTTGAATATTTACAATCTTTCTCACCTTTTGTATTATTTTCCGTACAACATATATACCCTCTTCACTGCAAACATGAACCACGTTCTTCCGGTCAATAGCCATGCCAACAAATTTTGGACTACTTTTCAGCAGTATAGCGATATTTGTACCTTTTTTGATGCCGTAAAATCCGGTACTATTAATAAAGAATAGATTATCGTTCTTATCAATCACAAATTGGTGGACGACATTGGATTTGAACTCACTCACTTCCCTCACAGTTCTGTTGGCGTAAAAGAAAGCGTTTAAACTCGGAAACTTAATGAAGTAAATATTGTTCCTAATGTATAACCACCATACATCCAAATTGGGAACATTGAGCCTTAAAAGATTTCTTTTGATAGGGTCATATTTATATATTCCGTAGCTGCCTCCAAAGTACATTTCACCTGTGGGGCTGCTTGCCACTGCATAAGCGTCTCTGACACCTTGTAATACAGTTAGTTTCTTGGTGTCGATCTTCATTAGCGCGGGGATGTATTCGCCCTGGCCGATGTCGAAGCTAAAGTAGAGTGTGTTTGTTGATTTATCGACGGCTAATTGGTTAGGGCTGTGAGTGATGGAGAGAAGAGATTCCTTTATGTAACACTGTTTGGTGGGATCGTTGGTGGGTAGGTCGCAGAATTTTCCTGGATACTTCCCTCGAACTAGCGTTATAGCCATAACGTAGAACGTCAATTTAATCATTATGCAATTCGTGTTTATTAATTCCATTTGAATTATCAAAAACTATGTAACCTCCTTTTCAATTAACAGAAGAATTTTCCACAGTAGCTTTGTCAGTTACATAATTTTTATCTTCACTTTTAAATAACTGAGTTTTTGTAAATAACTTTTAACTCGTTTTGCTAACAGCTCACCAAACTGTCTTAACTTGTTCAATTAAATCTTGTTATTAAGTTTGATAAAATTCAAAACGCTTGAACAGTACGTTACACGAAGCGTTCTGACACGTACTGCGATCAATTTGTTTGAAATATTTACGTTCCCACCGTGTGTTTTAATAATAAAGTGTACAGTGCCGTTATTATTTATCGAAACCTCATCGTGTTGTGATGCATCAGATATCGTAATGGTGACTGTTTAATTGAAATGTGAATACGCAATTTATTATCTACGCGCGCCAACTGCCGAGGGATTTTATTTTTAGCTCGCTGTGATTTTTTTGTTGGTAGTTGATAACCATTGATAGTTTTAATATAACTAGGCCGATGGGATTTCTCTACAGTAAATTCGCAAAAGTCTGATATTACATACATATTTTTATTGGATACCGGAACCTCCGGAACCAAATAACCCCTGCGTAATCCTTACGTAATACAGGCATAACTGAGAAAATGCTGATTACTTCATATATCAATTTTTATAGATTGTTTGCCCGAATTGACAATTTATACACCTAGTAATATTAGGAATTAATTAACCAAGATTTTCACCCTCTAACTACACTGTACTATGCTAGTTTGCTCCATTTTGGGGTCACTTGGGTCAGTGCGTACAACCCTTATGCGTACGCAGCGTACCTAATCACCCCTGTTTATCGACACGATAGGGGATGAAGTGACTGTGTATATGCAGATTGCTAAGCTAACGTTTGCTGGGTTGTGGAATCTAGATAATCTTTAAACCTCTGTTCAAAGGAAGTCTGGATTAGTAGGGTACAATTGGAGCGGAACTAATGTTTTGCTTGGTTTATAGTTATAAGTACTGGTGTTTTATATTATATTTATTTTATTTTGTTTTCGTGTTCGCTTTAAAAATTATCTAGCCAAATATGTCTCATTTTGGGCAATAAGGAACTTTCTTACATTATCGAGCCAAAAATCTGAATTTGTCAAATATATATTTTGGGGGAGGAGTTGACCTAACCAATCTACCTATCATATGAATTATCTGATTTACAAGCTTCGATGAAGTTATAATGTGGGAAACCCACAATGCACGAAGCATTGTGGGGTTCCCACATTATAAATTAATTAATTAACGCACGGCGACCCTCACGCGAACAGCGCGTAATGATGCCAATTATAATAAAATCAGGTACCTTTATGATATTTTTATAATATATTCTAGATAATAATAAGTTCATAATTGTCTGGACAGTACTGATCAGACGATGCGCTATAAGACTATCGAAGCAACACACACACAACGAAAACTCCTGTAAAATCAACAGTTACTTACGTAGAGTCGACATCGAAGATCGGTGACTCCCTTTGGAATGCAAGTTTATCTCTAAACCGAAATGAACTTAAGAAAATATTCGCACCCAATGATATAGGGATAGTAAGCACCACCAAAGGCAGAGACGTTTAACCAAGCATAAGGATACAATCAAGGCGCTCCGGATTCAGCCCGTATATTTCACGCTTTCAGTAGATCGGTATACTCACTTCTGTGTAGTGGCGAAATATGCTGGTGGATAGGTACTCTTAACAACGCTGCATTCACAATTGAGTGTAAATTTACTAACCTTTTGGTGCTAATATAAAAAAGGCGTGTTGGAAACAGTTGTTTACTTTCAATTTGCTGTTTTACCAATTGTTTCATTTCTATTTTCCTTGTTTATCTACACAATGATGGAGAAATAAAGCGAAAACCCGTAACCCCCATAAACAGCGAACTACATTGGCCCACTGTCAAAAATCACCTCATAAAAGCCGAGGGTAGTCATAAAATTTAATGATCAAAAGGATTGGAAAAGGTTAAAGGGATTCGGGTCGGTGCCATTTCGCGTTTTTACGTTTTCATATTTCGTAATTGTTGTAATTTAACGCCGGGCCTTTGTGATTAATCTCTTAATTCTGCTACTCAGCTGAAAATATTATTGTTAGTAACTTTACTTTCTTTTGGAAAGAATTATATATTGATAAAACATTCTTTACCATTCTTCTGGTCTAATTAAGGAACTCATATCTCCCCCACGAGGCATACTTAACCTGATGTTAAGAACGATAAAACGAGAATAGCCAATAATACTCATAAACTTCCAACAAATTGACTTATAAAAAATACATATGCGTACTTCTTAGGACTTTTTTGTGATTGTTCCTCGTATAATCTCGCAAAAACAAACTCCACGGATGAATAATAAAAATATGATCAAATAAAAACTTCGCACAAGTAACCGAATCCGCGAAAGTTAAGAAAATCGTAAACATAATGTTCTTGTTAGACACGAGATAAACTTTTACATATAGCCGTTTCGGACAGGGCTGCCACAGACCACAAATTTTGTCAGTTATTTAAATTTATTTTACAGTTTGCTATATATCTTCTATAGTTCGCTATAGTTTGCTTACTATATTTTTTTAAGTCTCGTCTTTCGGGGTATGCTTGTGTATTCGATTTTTGTCAGGCCTTTATAAATCATAATCCTTTGGTGTACACACTATTCGGATTGAACTGCACTTATCATTGGTACATTGCAATAAAAAAAACTTAGGTTAGAGTAACTACAGTGCACATCATGGGGTATTATTATTTGGTGTCTCGTAATTCAACTGATAAAATTGATGGGATTGAAATGATGGGGAAGAGTAGGAATTTATATTCTCTCATAAATTCCGAATCCCTTGTGCCTCGGAGGTTGTGATAAGTGATGGGTCAGGGCAATAGCATAATTTATTATGGATATTATTCGGTCGACAAAGCCAATTATGACGATAAATATACCACTATTTTTGAAGTTATACTTAAAAGTGTTTTATTTTGTCTCTGTTCTTTTTACGCCTATATTTTGGTGTTTTATAAATCCAGTAATGTGCAAATTTATATTCCACAGCTTGTTATTTGTTACTATTCCTATGATGTTATGAGGATTTAAAGATGGCGGCGGTCCCTCCCTCCAACAAAAAAAACTGCCATTTTCTGTCTTTGTTCATTACAGTTAGAATTCTCACTCCTGATAAGTATCTTTAAACATTTCCTCTACTTTCAGAAGTAGTCCATGCTTTAAAAAAATGCTTTTTTAAATATTTTGATCCTTAAAACCGGCAACCCTGGAGACGAATGTACCCCCATACAGCTGTACCATTTGAATTGTTTTGATTGCTACACAAATGTACTTGGGTGTTTTAACAACAATTTTACGCGCTTCTCTAGTTAGTATGTTTATTATATCAGTGTTCAGTTCGGTTATTTTATATATGTAGATGACAGGGTTTCTGAGAAAATGTAGGTTTTAATAAAGTTGGCAAGTATGATTCTATAGGGTTCTTTGTAGTTAGAAATAAAAAAGAATATTTGTTTACTAATGTTTCTTCTGTCTTTTGCCAATATAATTAGACGGCAAATTTCTATCGAACGGCCAGGGATATTTACTTATTCGGTACTTTATTTGGATCACTGTACTTGTTATCAGCATTTTCATCATTTAGTTGATTTACAAAACTTGAACAACCAGTACAAGTCTGTATAGAATATTTATGCAAATAACGTAATTTGAATGTGAAAGAGTTAGTATTTGTGCGGGTCTCAAGGTTCGTGGAGCTGATGTAAAGTACACGGGAACACAATATCGGATGGAAATCGACGTCGCCTCTCACTACGGGCTGCGTGAGGGGACGACGTTCCACATCGCTGCCACTCACACCGAAGTGTAATTACTCAGACCCAGTAGCACAAAGTAACTTTGCCCATAACTTTGACTTTAACAATATCAATCCCATACATTAGCAATGTCAAATATGTCACAAATGTATGGCGATGACATTGTTAAACTCAAAGCTATGGGCAAAGTTAGTTGGTGCAATTGAACCTTAGTATTCTGCTTGCACTTATTTCGATTCACAATTTTCAATTTTACAGGTGAAGATAACTTTATGGATATAGGGTATGTGAATATGAAATTCGTTTAATTTATTTCATGTCATTAAATTAACTTACTTTTACTGTTTTTTTTTGTAATACATTGATGAAAGAATAGTGGAAATGGAAATTTGGTCTAGTTTAGTTTAAACCAAAGCTACACTGGAGCGTGACTGAGTCGGTTTGACAGGGGTTGTCCACGAACTCACAGAAAATAGAAGTGAAGCGATACATTTAATAATATAGATCAAAATACAGTAATCAAACAGAAACAGACGAAAAGCAGGTAGAATCGGCCCTTTCCTTTCCTTTTCTGTTTCTTATTTCATTTCACATCTATGTGTTTAGTGTTCGTGACCTTTGCTAAGAATACGGGGCTACAAATGTTATTATAAAATGTTGGCCTCTTTTCATTATGATATCTCTAACTACATATTCAATACATTACGAGATTCTCTATACAATATATTACACGATGGTGTAAATTCATTCCATTTCGCAACGGGTGAACAACTTAGATTGGTTTGTTTGGCACGACACGGGCTTGTTCAATGCGCTGGAAAGTACGCGGCGCAAATAATTTAACGGAGAATACACCCTGACAACACCTATATCGATTGGTAAACACGCCGTGTGATTTACCTCGATGCCTTTTCAATGAACACAATCTTGTGGCTGGAGTAGATGTTGGGTTGTATGGGATGTTGTGCTTTGTAGCCGATGTTATAATAAAAATTATGTGTTTTACAGACTAGGTATGTGTGTAGTGTTGATGTGTTTAAGTATAAATTTTAAATTATTGAATGCAGTATGTTTAATAGCTAGGGATGACACTATATGGTACCGTTTAGCTGTATATCTGAACGGGTCGACAGATATGCAAAAAGTGATAGTTGCATAGTGATTAAATATGTGGCTTTGTGCATTGAATTTAATGTTTATATCGATAAATGTTGTTTAATAATAGCTTAATAAAATATTTGTTTCTCATATTACACCGTGGGTATAATTGCTTTTACAAACATACCAATTACAAGAAATTCTAGTGTACGGTATATAAAATTGTTAGTTATTAGTGGAAAAACAAATCGTTTTTAAAACCGCTGCCGAGTGGTAGAATGAAGCTATCGTGTGCGGGCATATACAATACACATGTACTCACAGAAACACGGTAATATAACATAATAAAATGTATTTATGTTTGCAATGCACGCCATAACGTTCGTCCTATTTACATACGTGTGGGGCTACTATTAAAAAGAAGATAGATAATATCGGGATTTCTAGTTTGTGTTTTTGTTTGATACTAATTCAAAGTGGTAGAGCTACATTGCCCTCTATTTCATAGTACTCTAGCGTGAAAAGATCCGCTCCCCATTTTCAGAGACCGACGAATCTTTGATATATAAGTGACAGTGTTTAGGTATCTATCATCAGGAGAATCGTTAGCTAGTTTGCCGGCCTTCACAATGAAAAAAAAGCAAAATATCAGAATATAATAAAATATATAGGAGATGGAATATAACCTATTTTTGCCACGTAGAAAGAAGTAGTTGATTGTAATTAGTAATAAAGCCACTTAATCTTTATATTTGTTTACTGTTGTTCGTAGTAGGCCTGCTTCGTGAGTTTTTTGTTTCAACTAACGTATCGACGTAGAAATGTTAATGTTCACGCGACGTCACGTCGAGTTTGACTCAATTTCAACCGGCTCTTACAAATGTTTACGAGCGCTTTTGGTGCTGTAGAGTAGGTAATGTATTTGTAATTTTCAGGTATATCATAGAGATTATATGTCTATATTTTTCTTTCCCCGCTTATAACAGGTGCATGAAGATCCTATATCTTGATTCTTTGGAAAATTGCAAATGATTTGGGTTAATATTTAATGCACTGCGGCTGCAATATGCGTGTAGGCTTAGCTGGCTGTGGCCCGACTTCAACCATTTCCTACACCACAAATACGCCAATTTATACTAATATTGATCAACAGTTTTAATATGCAATAATTTAGCCTGATCCGAATTGAAAGTTCAGTAGTAGCACAGTGTCATAGAAGATCTACATGATGTAACACCTTTATCATCGTGTTTGATGAGGCCAATACCATCACCAAAAGGCTCATAATTCCCGCTCCTCTCCCATTCCATCGCAGGACCGTTCAATTACACGCTTAAAAAACGATCAATGTTCATTCCGTTTTGAATGCGGAAATTAATAAAAACTCAAGCGTTTTGAATGAAAATGCTGAGCATTTCATTATAAACATTCCGCTCTGTTGGTATAACGAGAATGCCACTTGGATCACTTTGCGTCGTACTAACTGCGTTTTGCTGAACAATTTCTATTTTATACCGTAGGTGGGTGTACCAACATTAAATGTTTGAGTGGCCAGTGCATAGGATTTTTTTTAAGAACCTCTCACAGTGATCCAGAGAAGTGTATTGTGTAATAGACGTGTATTCAGTTTTAAGCTGGGTTTATCTGTTGAGGATAAGCCGGTATAATTGTGTCGATAAACATCTTTCGTCGTTGGATACTCTCAAGCACTTAGCGTCTTGTGTTTTTGGGAAATTTTGCAGCGACATTGTAAAAAATAATAGGTGTTAAAAATATCATATTGTAATACTTTCAATGACGTATACCTAACCCAAAAATTGCAGATCCAATTAAATTTCCTAAATCCAACCAATGTTACTTTATTTCAAATGCTCTAAGTGCTCTGAAAGCGTTCCTAAGCTTGACAACACGATAATCGAGAGGTTTTAGCACAAACTCCTAATAAGCTTTTTATTATCCTTCACAAAGTAGGGTATCCATTTGTCTACAAATCATTAAATATGCAAAAATATTATACTGTTTGCAAAGGGGGACCTTTTAATTGCCCAAACTTGATCCTTTGAGAATCTTTTGTAAACAACCAGGCTCGTTTCTACTCTCATTAAAGTGAAATGAAATCTGAAATCCATTTGGAGGTGAAACAAAGGCTTTTGTGATATTTTCCTTGATTTAATTAAAATCCCTTAGAAATCTAATTTGTTCGTACAGATTGATTCGCGTTTCTATTCGGTATCGGGCTTGTGAACTAAATGAGGGGAATTTGTATGCCAGTGTCTTTAACCTTGGGTTGTTTTATATCAGAACTGTATTTGGGAACAAATAGTACTCTACTAAGAGTCAAGCATCTATTGCTTTTGTATCTGTTACCGTCCTCTGCTCGCATCTAACAAGTAAATTAAACGATAAGTATTTTTACGTCTACGCCAGTCTATTTATATTTCTCAGTCTATTATTACTATGAGTTTGATTCGTATTCTATTACGATGCCCCAAAACTTAATTTACGTTGATTAATTTCACCCATCGTTTACGTTTCCTCATCCTGCGACTGTGGTGTTTCACCACTATTTTTATTGAAGTCGATTTTACGAGTCTCGAGATTTTACATATCATTATACAAATGCACCACTGACATTAACTTAAATGACCAAATCAGTACAAACCAGCTTTAAAATCGATACACCAAAAATGGTTTGGTGAGCAACAAACCACAATGCATTAATAAATTTCTATCATGAATAGCCCATCACAAGCACGTGACGAGTTAATCAATCCTATTTCGTTCAAAGCGAAGCAAATTCATTAATTTGAACCAAACACGAAGACTTCATCCAAAGGGGCGACACCAGTGATATTAATTACGCACTAGAGCGCAAATGAGAAAACCTTTTCGTGAATTAATTAAAATCCCGCATTCACGCCCTTCATACAAAAAATGTCTTTATCAAGCGCCGAGGCAGTCTTTTTATGTTACTTTGCTTTCATGTGGATAGTTTTTTAGGTGTCACAGGTGAATTCTGATGTGTAGATTGCACCTAAATCTATTGTGATACTTGCGACAGATTCTATTGCAATTGAATATACAAATATTAGTCTATAATGGAAGGCCCTATTTACTTTTTTTTATTGCGATGTATGGCGAGACGAGCATGCCATTTGCCTGATGGTAAGCGATAAGACCGTTCATGGACAGTAGCAAAACCAAACAACACCTTGAATACAAGGCAATATTTGGCATTCCACTGCGCTCGCCATCCTGAGACATGAGATGTTAAGCCTTATTATGTCCAGTAGTTACTTTAGCTACAATGTCCTACAAAGCCGAACACAACAGTGCATTTACAATACTGTTCGGCAGGAGAAATAGACATTGCGGTACGGGATAATAATTTCATTTCAATGGGTTCGGTTCTACTGGGGAATTTAATATTTTGTGTTTTGGTCAAATATATTTTTAGGATTAAAGAATATTTTAATACAATATTTTAAGTGTATGTTTGTCTTCTCCATAAGTCTTACTTTTCTACCTTCTTAGTTTTTTACCTCGTACAATTCGGTATGCTAGCCAAAATTACCCTGGATTTATGAACATAAACCTCAGATCAGACGCTGTGGACCTCCGCGCAAAATGGCTTTTTCCATGTTTCTAAATGATATATCTTGTTATGTTACATCTACTTTTTTCTTTACAAGTCGTTGAACTGTATATTTGAAGAAAGAATTTGCAAAACCCACTTGACACAACACACCAATATATTAATCGTCTGCAAAGTAAGATAAACAGTAAGTTAGAACTAAAATAACCGGATTTTATTGTTCCCCGTGGCCGCTAACTTTATCTTGAAAGCTTCGTTTCTTTATCTTTGATCATTTTATATTTTGTTTTGGGTACTGTGCTCTTTATTGTGGTTATACGATGCTTCTCTCCTTCCCCACTTAAAGGTTGAGCTAGCATAAAGAGCTGGTTGATTGACTGAAATCTTTGTCTCACAATACAGTTAAAGGGTTGTTGTCTGTCGCGTTCCTTGGAAAAGTATGATTTCCAAAAGCTCAAATGTCAAAAGTATTGTCAAAAGTCAGTGATGCATCTACAAGTCTATCATTGCTGTTAGTACTTATACTTCACAAAAACTCATTAATATTTCGTATCATAACCAAATGAAGTTTCATTGATAACAAATGACGATTCATTTGGTGGTAGGACATTAGATATTGCACTTAAAATAAGGTCCATTGTGATTTAATCGTGGCAGAACAAAAAGGGCTTTTCCAAATACACACGAACTGTATCCTCACCAACCGCCGTGAGAATTAAATGATTCCAAAATCTCGCACTATAGACTGAAACTTCAGGACCTAAATCAACTATACACATTGCTATTATACTATTACATCAAATTATTGTGATAATTGAAATCACAATCCTGTCACAGGCAGTTCACTGCTAAAACATGCCTTCCAAGGATCAAAACTTCACATCGACTTAAAAGATAAAACACCTATAAACATCAGAACGCTAAGTGGACAGTCCCAATTGTGGCTTCGAGCTTCCGTCCATTCAGCGCCGGCGGAGCGAAGACGCTGTTACATTGTACTTAGTGCACGTAACGGGAAAGTTGGGGCTAAACAACGGCCATTTGGACGTTTACGAGCCAACGTTAACCCACGACACGGCATAACAGCTGTTTTAACTTCCATGTCATGCCGGTAACATTGTATGTAGGTAAGGGTGGCACCTCATAGATGAGCATTTATTTATTAAATTATATACACTTTATTCCAAACACAAAAAAAAATACAATGAGAAATAACATACATAAAAAGTAGGTAGTGCCTACAATAATTGTCAGTCTTATCGCTGAAAGGCGTTATCTTATAATTTAATAGCTGACATCTGACAATCTGATAAATTAACATATAATATGTGTAAATAATAATTGAAAATATAATAATTGAAAATAATAAGCTTGGATTTAATCATGCAGATTGCAGATTTTCCAATTGGGACGGATCTATAACACTTTTAGCAAAGTTGATTTTCACTTTGAAATTAGTGATGTACCAGAACCTTGTACTTTAGCACTTACATAATTCACACCTCTATAAATATGAAATACAATTAAGATACATAGATGTGCTATTTGTATTTCAAGCGACAACTCCTTTAATCAATATAATTCTTAACACTACAACAAATCCTCGATCATTGTGCCAGCTTGTTACAAGTGCACTTGAGGAAATGTTTTAATAAATCCGTTTATTAAAAGTATACCTTGGTCCATGCTTCTAAGATTCATTTTCCAACTACATGAGCGGAAGGTTGCATGTTTATTGCATTTAACGATTCACTTTTGTCCACCAAAGTGATGTCGTGATGATACGGGTCGACTGTGATGTCAGGATTTAGTGGATATCATTTTTCTATGCACCTGTACTTTATGGACTGTACTAGAGACTAGTACAGTCGGGAAAAAAGCGTTCAAACTGATAAATGTTACAAAAATGTCTGATACACTGATCACGAACAATGAGAAAGATTGCCGGAGAACCTAAAGCTTGTGGTAGAATTTTGGGACATGCCCTGATATCGGCCAATGCCTTTAACCAACTGTACTATAAAAGCTTTCACTTTACTTTTCGCCATTTCCATCAGAATGGATCTGGCGATATTAACTTTATTATGCCACTATAAAAAATAAATTCTACCAAAAGTCCGTAACGTCCAAAACATTACTTGTGTACAGCCAAAACGCCCGGAGCGGCCGTCCGCACCGGTGTAAGTCTTTGACTGTCGCTTTGATACAAACTTTACCACATTTGTGGTCACGGCACACCGGTAATTACATGCTCTGCTTCAATTTTGTTTCGTGCTTTATATGGCAGTTCTTTGGTAACGTTATATTTCAGAGGATCTAGCGAAGTACGGAATGAGTTGGATGGTAAGAGTAGTGCGGTCTAGGTAAAGAGATTTCGTCGGATGAAAGGAAACCTTTTAAACCGGGTATTTACATTGATATCTAAATGGAACATGCAAACATAATAACGTGGGTCAAGTAATATTAAAACTAGATGTAATTTGGCTTAATCACTTTTTCACTTTATCACAGTGCAACATATTTTATATCCACATATTTAAACTTTATATGGATATTTTATGGCGGATATTATTTTATATGGATAAAATTACATTTACCATCAGCTACATTGTAGAACTATATTTTCAGTTAAAATAAAACGCGTTGAGACAACATAGTATATTATGTCGGCTCAAATACTTTGCCATAATATTAAGACGTCCAGCATTGTGACATATGTTTTTGATAGTCGAGGTTTATAAATACACGACTGCCCAATACCAACGCTTCTTCCAATATATCATTGTATATTATATCTATTAACACATCCTTGTGAATTTCACCCAAGCATATTAACGTATGCCTCTAATCTATAACCACTAAGACTCAGCTAAAATACCTCATTTGCTTCCCTAACATCGCCTTTATCCCCTTTACGTCCCATAATGGTAATTGCAGGCGAGTCGATAGGCAATATGGTCTAAGAAGCCCAATTACGAGATAAATCTTCAGTCGGGTATGTGTGGCCAATTGGTGACATATTGGCGTGTGGCGGACCTTAATTGGGCTGTGGAGGGTTAAAGCGTTAGATAGTGGGATTAATAGTACCGCATGTTTTGTGAGACAAGGTAATTGGATTTCTTATTAGCGGAACAGGGTTGGTTAATGTTTGTAGATGTGTTAGTTTATGTAATAGGCTTAGAGTTTTTTTGTTAATAAATGAGTTCTTAAATGGTGATATGTTTGTGTTAATTTTTGTGATATCGGCGACGCATGATTTTTCTGAAATGGCTTCTCATATTGAGTTTGAATTTTACTTAGTTACTTTGTACACTAAATCTGACAAGAAGTATGAAAAAATATTTTTAAACCCTAACTTAAACTTACATCTCAGTTTAAATAATAAGAGTATAGTTTTATTCTAAAAAGAGTAGCAAATTTTTTTATCGTTTCAACACAGACAATAATAATAAAATCTTTAGAATTCGAATTAAGAAAAACGTAACAAAGGATACTCTAAATCGAACCACAGATTAACTATTCAAAAACCCAACATAAACCTAGACTATGCTAAAAGATGACCCCATTAAAGGAAGTTGAGGTGGGACTTTTATCTCGTCCTGATAATAACTGTAGGATCAAATACTTGGTATTCAGAAACAAGGTGCGCGAGGCTTTGAGCAAAAAGAAACAGGCGAGGGCTGGCTGCGTCCTATTTTTTTGTTAACTGTTCTTCGGAACATAGAGTGCATTGGAGTAAACAATAACAATAACCAAAAATGTTTTTGTCTGCCAAAGGGTATGAATTCTAGACATGAGCGTTCTTTGAAACTTTTCAATGACAATGAAAAGCTGATGAATAACGATGAATGATGATAACGATCTGTATGCAATATTCTTTTGTTATATAGTAAATATTTTAAATTACCCAAAATAGTTAGCAATATTTCATAATAATTCATACAATAGAGTATTTGATTATAGCACTATCCTGGTAAGCTTTACTGTATTGGAAAGATGCGTTAAATTTCGGCAACCGGCTGGCGGTTTGATTAACTTTTCAAGGCACTGCGAGAGTTTTGGAATCTAATCTATTTTCCTGATTTTTATGATAGTGCAGCGAACCTAAAAATCGTTTTCATCCGAAATGAAAGGCTCAATGAATTTTAAAACAAAAAGCTGCTCTATAGTTTTCAGTGTTATTCGAATAAAGTTTCAAACTCCGTTGAGTGTGATTGTGCTTTTTTTAAAAGTGCTTGACTTTCTTGCCTTTTAAAATATATACTTAAGAATATTTTATCAGTGAATAATGCGGGGTTTCAAAGAGTTACCTACAAAGGTTTTTATTCTATTCCAGCATAAAAGGAAAAGTCTGTTGTAGGTTATATAAATAAAAGTTATTTTCACTCGAACACTGCCTTGAGCTTTCTTTAATGTGGTTATATTGTTTTTATTATTGTGACTATTGATATAAAGAACTAAATGTAAATTTGCGCTAAAAGCGGAAAGTTATTTGACTTCGAGTAGCATATATTCTTTTGATAAATTCAGTTATTATTGCTGTAAAGAAAACTATTACTATACTCGCGTAAAATGCCTTTAAGCTAAATAAAGTCACCATAACAACTGAACAGGTGGCCGGGGATGAAAAATTGCCATAAGTAATCACCATCATCACCCACAGGAAATCACCTAAACATAGGACTTCTCCAAGAATTTGCTCTAGGAAGTAATCTACATCCATCGACTCAAATATCACAGCAAAGAATAGTTCCACTTTATTTTAGAGTTAGAGCCCAAAAGTGATAGGTACTTATGGACTAAAAGACGTGGCTCTAATACAGACAATAGCCTTTTACTGCATTAAAACAAAAAAAGGCCTATAATTGAATCTTGTGAAAAAGTAAGTATTTCCACTTACCTTAATAAATGCCTTGAAGGCAACGCGAAATTGATACGAAGTATCTAGAATCTGTAAGTGTTTCAAAAGAATTACTTAACGTCGTTGTTCAATGTAATTTTGTACCGTTCTATCGCTTTCGTCTATACACTTTTGTATTGTTATTTAAAGGCACAATAAATTGGCTACAATGCTCCCGATAAGTGAGGGACACTTTAGATACAGTAGATAATTATATGTCTGCCTGGCGACAATTTTGCTAGAGTCACTATTGCGGGTAGAGTAGAGTACACAAACTACAAAGGTGTACGTTTGTGTAAGGTGTTCGATGTCGAGGCGGATTTTAATATCCTACCTATATATTTTGTATGACTTTTTCGGTCTTAACAAATCAATAACCTTGCCAGGGGTTAAAATTTGTGCCTAACATGTTAATATTCTCGCCCTCTATCGCATTTAGGGACGATAATAAACTCGGCGAACCATACCTGATATGTTACATTTCTACCTACCATTCTGGCTATACAGGCTTGAGTATATCTGTGTATTAAAAATCCCGATACATCATCCCTTACGCAATTTAGTTCGGATCCCTTTATTATTGAAGTCAAGATGGCGGCCGATATTCAAGTTAGTATTTTATCGAGTCGACTGATTTATGGCGGCCGGGCTCTGTTTATTGCCAGCACCGGCGGATACTATCGAAATGGGAATATATTTCCCTATAGTATGATAGTTGTAGTGAATTAACTAGTGGAATATACCATGGTAGGAGGCATGAGTTAGGAACTACGTTGATTTGATGTTAAATTTATATTAGTTGCAACAATTATTATCACAACGCTTATTGACAGATCTTAATAACCTTAAGTTTACGTAAATAAATGCTGTAAATTGTATACATTAACTGCCAAATATAGGCTCTCTCCAATATTTTCCACAGACCATTGTCGGTATTCATCATTACGCAGACATCCGCTGCTGCATTCGTGATAAAATTATTTGTATTTTCTTGCCTCCCGGCATTTTGCCACATATATACGTACATACATATAAACTCACGCGTTTTTGCCAAAAGGGAGAAGCAGAGGTGCTACTAGAACACCTCATTTCGTCTTGTGTGTTCTGTCTTAGGATGTGATAGGGGACGAGCCTATCGCCACATCGGGCACATAATATATGAGAATAAACTTAACGTACTCTAACTATAGGACCCATGAAATTATTTATCCATGTTGCATAATTTATCCGTAAGCGTAATTCCTCTGAGTCTAATATTTTATTTCCTACTTCGCTTCGGAAGTCGACACTTATTTGTTTCCAACCCGTTCTGTTTGTTTTTTTCTAATTAATTTCGTTGAGACGACAAACTAGCGTCCCTAAGAGATTTGCCAAGCTTTAGTGTTCGGAGTCATCTATTTGCTTGCTATTAATTCTGGCCGACAGGACGTGCAGTGATAGGTGTATAGATTTTAATTTGTAATGGCACGACGAAGTGGGATCACGCGCCTGATGGTAAACGCAGTGCAGTTCAGATAGAGTATTAACAGGGGTGGGATGTTGATCTCTCGCCAGCCTGTACCCGGATATACCCAAGATGAAGTATGAACCTGAAACGTGATCCTCTTCCGTGGGTCATTATTACGGGTTCTTAACCAATGTGTACGGTCTTCGATACATATATCCTACCACAGCACATCTATATAATCCGTGTATATAATACAGTAGACACATATGCGACCAAAATGGCCTTAAAACGTACTGTACGAACGACAATAAGTTTATAAAAAGTATTTGTGTGTATGAAGAGATTTATCGCCGACGCGAGCGGACTCGTATGCATAGCGTCGCGTGGCGCGCTAAAACTGACATAAATCACATTTACACATGTGCTTGGCAATATTGAGCCGAGGAATGATTTATGTAGCGCTTTTTGCTGTTTCCAAAACCTATTTATTAGGTTTTTAGTATCCAAAAGGCATATTATAATAATAAATACACCCAACAGTCACATACATAGTTGTGACCCCACACTAATATCGAGTGTTGTGTCGTGGGTATCAGAAACTACGAGAGAGTTTCGGTCTCACAAACACCCAGACCCGAAACAAATACCTGTGGATCACACAAACATTTGTTTCGATGCGGGGATCAAACCCGCGGCCTTCCGTTTCTATTAGGTAAACAGCTTTATTTGTTTCTACCATCAAGAAGCCGTGTGTTACGGTATGAAGGATATTGCAGCTAGTGATTATTGGGTGTTACGAAATGCCTAATGTCTCAGGGTCATTACTGCAATGAAGACAGTACTATGCTTTCTATATCAGCCGATGTACGTCCCACTGCAGGGCACGGGCCTACTCTACAATCGAGAGAATCGATTGAGAGTGGTTAGGCCATATAGTCCACCACGCTGGCCTAGTGCGGGATGGCGGACTTACATACCGTAGAAATTCTTTAAAATCGCTACGGTATGCAGGTTTCCTCACGATGTTTTCCTTCACCGTTAAAGTGCGTGGTGATTGACTGTCAATGCACACATAACTCCGAAAAGTCAGAGGTGTGCCCTGGGATTTGAACCCGCGACCACCGTAAACATGTAGGCAGCCGCGTCTGGTCCGTTACCAACAGGCCACCACACTATGCTTTATTAAGTAATAATAAGTTATAAGATATATTGCTCCTGCTTCTTGGCAGGCGTATTATTATGGTGGCGATATAATCTGTTTGCCTGGAAATGTGTTTAACGGGTCACGGTGATAACGGTGACGGGTTTTCCGCTATTTCTTTTAGATAAAAAGCTACTGTGGTTTACTTCAGCCACCTCAACTATGTTTTTTTTATTGCAATGAATAGCGAGACGAGCATGCCATTTGCCTGATGGTAAGCAATACGACCGCTCATGGACAGTAGCAAAACCAAACAACACCATGAATTCTAAGGTAATGTTTGGCATTCCACTGCGCTCGCCATCCTGAGACATAAGATGTTAAGTCTCAATATGTCCAGTAGATACTCTGGCTACAATGTCCTTCAATAGACATTGCGGTGGTACCTACCCAGGCGGCCTCTCACATATGAGAGACCTACCACCAGTATGTTTTTGGAATAGGAGTAGTAGTTACAGGAGAATTCCCGGACGGGTCCAGGTGTAGGCCTGTAACGTAAGTTATCGCTAGTCGCTCGCGATGCTAGGTATAGCTTATTCTTTACGCACCTAATAAACCTAACGAAGCTGGATCATACATATAGACTTAAAATGAAAGTGACCAAATTTAATAAACAAATTACCTATACGAGACAATAAAAAATCAACAGCTAAGCTTACAGCTCTATTACAGAGACATATTGACACTTCTGTAACCTCTTGGTCCTATCGAGTAGATAATGGTTTCAGTCGTGACATCAACATTGCGCCAGGCTTATTTCTCTTCTAAGATTATAGACGAAGATTATAGCCATGCTGGGCATAATTTCCATTTTCAAACAACTCGTATGAGATTTGTCTAGCCTATAAATCCGAAAAACAACTTCAAACCCAGGACCTAACCGAGCCATAGCTTATTATAGTTCCACTAGATCCTAAGGCAACTCCCTTACCAAATAGAGAAACATCTTATGATAAAATAAGGTCGGATATACCCGAAACCGTAACACATTCTATTAACATATTATTCAAAGCGCGTCTTTACCTACACTTCACATTTGTTGTTATAGCATTTGAGCTTGTGTAACAAGTTTTATCCAATTTAATAAAATGTATAATAAAACGCAAACGTTGTGCACTATTTACGTTTTGTTCGTTTGTGCTTTGAATATGCAAGGCAGCTGTGATATAGTATTTATTTCAAAAACTTTTTTTTGAGTACTGATTTGGCTTGTACGTTTATATAACTCTATATCAGGTCATATTACACATATGTATATACATATACCACTGTGAAAGAGCGCTTACCTCTACGCCTTTTCAATGAGCTTGATACGTTGTCCATAATATGTTTTTCCATTTGAGTGTAGCTGCAGAATTTCTAAACATTTAACTTTTTAGAGTTTTTCAAATGTTACAGCCGATTGGTCTAACACGCTTTTCAATTACGACATTAAGTATTGGTCTGCAATTACTTAGTCCCTATGCGGAATTCAACACTGATTTAATATTCTCACGATAGCATATTAATACGTATATAAAATATGTAACATATAACACCATAATAAAAAATCTTTAATTTATCTTAAATCGGAAATTCAGTTATGCTTTGCTTTGCATCTAACTCTTCTTGAAAGAGCCAGTTTCAACGATGAAACTTCCCAGACATTTACCAGAGACTCCAGGTAATTTTTAACCAAAAAGAGGTAAAACTTACCGCCATTTAACACCGCGCTCCGTGACCCGCCATTAAGTTAATACAAGTGTTAAAACCCGATACAACCCGCAATCCCGTGAAACTTTCCAAGAAAAAATGTGCAAAACTTCCCCTTTTATTTCACCCTGAGTATCTAAGGGGCGGTGGGATTTTTCTGAGGAATTTTCAACATTTCCCTCAGTTTTATAGGGGGAATAAAAAAGTTCGGAGTTTCACCCGAACTTGTGAAATGTATCAAGAAATTCAGTTGGAATTAAAATAGTAACATTTAGCATCTAATATTCTTAAGCATTAGTTTTTATTGCATATGCTTTCAGATGTAAACAGGTCTTTCAAGCTGAAATTATTTTCAGCCTAATCGCTATATTTGTCTTGGTATGCTATTGCTTTGATAATCAATCACCACGCATTATAACGGTGAAGGAAAACATCGTGAGGAAACCTGCATACCACAGCGATTTGTAAGAATTTCTATGGTATCTAAAGTCCGCCAAGTTGCACTAGGCCAGGGTCGTGGATTATATGACCTAACCACTCTCAATCGTACCCTCGATTGTAGAGTAGGCCCGTGCCCTGTAGGTTGTATATGGGTTGATATGGTTTTGCTTATATTTTTCCGACTAATGAGTTCACGAGAAAAAATAATGACGGTATTAAAAAAAAAGAAATCTTCTATAATAACCGATATAATTCACATTAAACAAGGGTAATTAGATGTCAAGGAGTGCGATTAAGACAGCATGTGTGAGAAATGACGGTATTAAAAAAAAAAGGAATCTATAATAATCGAAATAGTTCACAATAAACAAAGGTAATTAGATGTCAAGGAGTGCGATTAAGACAGCATGTGTGAGAAATGACGGTATTAAAAAAAAAAGGAATCTATAATAATCGAAATAGTTCACAATAAACAAAGGTAATTAGATGTCAAGGAGTGCGATTAAGACAGAATGTGTGAGAAATGACGGTATTAAAAAAAAAAGAAATCTATAATAATCGAAATAGTTCACAATAAACAAAGGTAATTAGATGTCAAGGAGTGCGATTAAGACAGCATGTGTGAGAAGTGCGGAGGTGAGTTAACAACCACTCGGAGTGATGACTGTAACGGCTTGACAATTCACAGATCGACACAGCTTGTCGCTCTCTATATTTAATAGAGACGTTGATAATATTACTTGTCGATTGTCTACATTACATATTTTTATATTAGCAATATTTCTAATTAAAAATAGCCATGAACACCTTTCGATAAGAAAATTGTTATAGGCATATTTGTTGATAAAAAAATGTCTCATCTGGTTATCAGGTGGGTGAAGGTCTATCTCCCACGGCTCCTCTACTATATGGATTTCCTAATTTAGACAGATTTGTCGAAATAATACTATTGTCCTGGATTCGCATTTGAATGAGGAGGCCTAATTAATAATCGCTACTTTCTCTCCTACGCTTTTTATGTTATTTATGAAATATTTCATAAACCCTAAATTACAATTCGCGTCGTGAGGATCACTATACTACTGGTAATATCTCACTACAGCTAGACCCGAAACAGGTGTTTGGTAGTCGAAATTTTTTGATAACTACATAAACTCACGCCTTTTACCCAGAAGAATAGACAGAGGTGGTATCATGACACCCACATGTCGCCTTGTATATCCCGTTCCACGATGTGATAGTGGGGAGCCTATCGCCATATCGGACACAAATTCCTGACTCCGGGCTGATAATGAATAGAAAAACTATATCACTTTGCCCCACCCGGGATTTGAACCCGAGACCTAAGCTTTGTAGTCGTACCGTAGTACAACTACGCCACTGAGGTTTAATGTCTAATATCCACCTATAAATATTCGCTTTAAATTCAAGATTATCGACACGCACCCACCTCTAACCGTCGATAACGAGTCGCTTCGGGACCAGATGGAAACACTTAGCGAATAATTTGTACAAGCCGGCCCAAACCGCAGCTCCTACTCTATACAATCACTCCACAGTCACTCGGATTAATGCAGCCTCGGATTAATTTCTAAATGGTCTTGAATTCAATAAGATATTCCAAGTTAGGTAACTTCACGCCTGTACAACGACAGTTATAGACAGAGGCGAATTTACTAGTATTTAGCCGGCATTTTGATGGCTTTCACTATGTTTCATTCGGACATTGAACCTAACATTTTACAGTACACACCAGTATTGAGCACGAACCCCTCCTCAACCTTCCCTGGTTGTATTATTTGGTTCAACGCCTTTAACAGGCCTAAGCTTTGAAATACTTTTATCCATTATGCGGTATTTATTAATGTCACTTTGTTAATATTCTATTATGATCTAATCCGAAGCATCGGCAAACACACAAACACAATTTCTTTCTGTTGGTTATTTGCGGCAGTCTTTGTTAAGGATGCTGTGAACAAGACGTCTTTTCTAGCCGTTTAATATTGTGGAATTATGTTGTTATCTATTTTTTTGCGATATAAAAAAGGATAAAGATTGTAGTTATACATACATAAACATTACGCATGTTTCCCCGAAGACGTAAGTAGAGGTGCTACCAGGACACTTACCATTTTAGTAAACTATATGTTACAAAAATAGTTTAATAATAGAAATTATATGATATATGGCCAAATAAAGATTATTTGGTTATTTGGATATTCGGGGTTTGATCCGCACCAAATATTTGTGGGCCACACAAACATATTTCGTTGCTGGGATCGAACTCATAGCCACTCTTTTCAGACCCAAACAACTGCGCAATAGGGACTGTCCATTTACGTTATTCCTAACATAAAATAAAGCAAAAATATAAAAATAAAGAACCCACATAAAAGCAAGTGATTTGTCGGCAAGCGGTTCGTGAATGTCGTCTTGACATTTCAGTTGGAGTTGGATTCAAGTAGCGCATCGTCCCTCACGAATTCTCAGGCTTTCACAACTGTGCCGTGTTTCAAGGATTTTCGTGTTGTGTGTTTTTTGCAAATGAGCTGAGGTTTACCTTGATAATGAGTGGATACCCGTAGTTGTTGATAACACTGGAAGTAAAGATATGTATCTATAAAAAAAATGATATATCGCTGTTCAGTAGTGGATTTTACGTACCTGAAGTGCGAGAGAGAGTGTGTGTTTGAAGGAGGGAGAGAGTTAGAGCCAGATACTAGTACCAGACTGAATTCAGGTTTCTTTTCATTCCGAAACCTCATATGCGAACCAAAGACGACTCCTGTTTATAGCCTATTTTATCTCAAAGGCAATAAGAGTACGAATAAGTATTACTTAAAATTCACTTACCCGGCACCGTCACAGCAACATCAGTCGGAATAAGTTCCAAAGTAACCGAGTGCCATTAAATATTCCAAGAAGTTGGAGTGGCAGCAGGTTTTCATGTGAAGTTTAAGGTATACCCAAATTAAATATGTACTAGAGTTCCAATTTAACTGGCTAATCTTTAGTGAGATCATAATTAATAAGCTTCGATTCCGATTGTTTGTTTCTGCTTCGACGGTAACTTCAAATATTTTGCGTTACATTATTGGAATTATTATGCTGTTTTTCAGGTGATGGAAAGTATAATCCTGGGAATTTTGAGTACATTGTAAGTCTTTAAGGTCGGAATATATGTAATAGTTTATATTGGGACGACAAAGTAACTACATTATCTGATGGAATCATTACCATTATCATTTTAGCCCACATTCATCCACTGCTGAATATATGCCTCCTCTTTATGGGACCACTTTGCTCCATCTTGCGCCAGGCTCTGCCCTGAAGCCTAATAATGTCGTCATTCCATCTATCAGGTGGTCTGCCTTTCTCTTGGCCAGTGTAGGCTTCTATCTGATCGAAAGTGCAGTTCAAATTATAATGTTTGTCTCTCGTCAATGGACATAATTATACCAGCTTGCTCGAAACCGGAAACGCAGACTGAATACGAAACGTGACACGATTATGTCGTCAGCAATGCCACCATTGTGATCCTTTTTTTATCTTATGCCTTTAAACATACAAAATAAATACCAATATAAATTAGTCTTGAATGTATGCCCGACGTGATGTAGCAATATACTCGCACCTACCGCATCTCTGGTTTCTTATCTGTGTCCCATTCTCCTCCTTCGAGAAAACACATCATCACACAACATCTTAAGTAAATAATCCACAACTTTTTATACACCAAACAAAAATTTTCATATTCAAATCAAGAGCCGAATTAACAAAGCCTAATTACAAACACAAATAAACTTCCAATCTATTCATTTGAGTCAACAAACACTCGTTTTAAATGCAAAAAAGGCCCGCGGACTCGTTCAAAAAAAACGAAAAAACCAACGCAAGAGTAAACCCAATCAAACGCTAGTTAACACCTCTAACTTTGTTTTTATAAAGCGCGAAATAGGCAAATGCAATTTTCCAATTACCAAGCCCACGATTCGCGTGCGGAGAACACGGGCGGCTATTAAAATTAGATTATTCCACTGGAGCGTACAGTTGGTAAGACGGGTGCAGGACAAGAGGGCAATGGTTCGATAATATTTTTATACTACTAACTACTACGTGCATATATAAACTCACGTCTTTTTTCCCAGAAGGTGTAGGCAGAGATGCTACTATGACACCTTGGACATTTCGCCTTGTATGTGCCTCCCCCCACGATATGATATGGGGCCAGTCTATCGCCATATCGGGCACAAATATCTTACTCCCGGCTGATATAATAATTAGAAAGTCCAATTGCACTTTTCCCGACTCGGGATTCGAACCCGAGACGTCAGCTTTGTAATCACACCATAGTACCTACAACTACGCCATCGAGGCAGATTTCTAACTACTAACTAGTACGAATAATATAAAGATACTAGCATGCGGTGATGGTAAATATAGCCGAAGTTAAGGCAATTTTGACTGTACCTAGGCACAGGGCGCAGGTATAGACGGGGAGCAAAAATAGCTAGACCGAACCATAATTTGATTGACAGGCACCGGGCGTATAAAGGGTTGGTTACGGTACTGTCTATCAATAAAATATGTTTAACTCTCGACATTATGCCTCGTTTATTATCCTCTTTCCATCTTCTACTAGATTGTAGTTACCTCACAGTGAAATTTTTTGTGTAAATCTGCAGTCCCTTATTCAACTTCTGCCCCCAATCAGTGTACAAGTACTGCTGTTACGCTTTAATGGACTTTACAGGCAGTCATTGGCTTAAATTTTTATAATAATTTGGGTTTAAAACTAAAATTTTGGGGTTAGGTTAGTGCAGTTACATCTAGTGCCTGGTAATTATAAGTGCTGTTTTTGTTTATACTCAGTGTTCACCTTATTAAAAAAATATGTATTTTCTATTATTTGTGGTTATCCATCTTTTTCTGCATAAAATTCCATGATAACGCTATTATGTATTTTATTTACATAGATAATCCATTCCATAACATCATAGCCCACCCTTTGCAATACAAAGCATGGTTCGCCCTATTTCAGTACACAAAAAAAGCCACAACATTTTAAAGAACAACACTCAATATAGATCGTATGAATTATTAAAGAAACCCTTTTTCCTTTGGATTTGCATTAATTCTGTTGCGGACAATAAAATGTGGCCCTTCAGGACCCGCGGCTTGGTACGTGCCTTATATTTTATTAGCGCGGGTTCGATTTGTGACGCGTGCGGTGGAGTCAGCAAATTGGGAATATTGTTATGTTTTGTATTGTCGAAAACTTAAGGGCCAGTATTACTGTTATGAAAATCTTTGTGTTTTCAATAAATATTACAAGTTTTTTTTGTGTGTGATCATATCTCATAGTTAGGTTTAACTTAAATTGATTGTATATTTTGGAAAAACGATTTCTTCAAAATGTTTGCATTGACTCGTTTTATGATATCCTTACTTATGTATATAAATATGTATAATAAAACCACTACAATTAATGATAGATTTACAAAACGTTCAGATTTAACTACTGCACCTTATAATTCTGGATAATCACCATTCAATACGACTAATTATGTAATAAATATCAATTACCTATGGAGTTAAATAATTACATTAACAAAGAAAAAATAATGCGTATATAAGTCATACAATTACATATGCCATGCATTAATTACTATGATATGGTTAACTGAAACCCAACGACATCTCATATAGATACAGTGTAAAACCGAGAGCGTCTCTTTCCAAATGTCTATATTTAACAACCAGCGAGGGTATTACGGTCGGGCCTTGCAATCGATATTTAGGGTATTTTCGGACCTCCACATAACCGTCTCGTTACATTTCCACTAACAGAATGAAACGTGAATAACAAAAGAGATTATGGCTCTTGTTAAATTTGGAAAACGAGTTTTATAGGCAATTAAATTAAGTTTTTTAGGCTACTGGTTTCATAGATTTCATCTAAGCAAATAATGCGTTGGCGGATTTGATAAAGAGCAAAGCTTTCTCCCATAATATCGAGGAGATTTACACCATCCAAATCGGTGATACTCTCAACAAGGGTCAGATCAAAAGAACCCTGAACCGACGAGAATGCATGAAGAGATTGATGAAAGTAGATGAAGCGAAAGTAGTATGTCAAGATCGAGCAAAGTGGAGATCCATAGTCTCTGCCTACCCAATTGGGATACAGGCGTAACGTGCATGTAAGCTATCTAGACAGCACTGCATTTAATTTTCTGCCACGCAAGAATAAAAACAAAAGCCATTTTAAACTCCGTATGAAAAATCGTACAAGTTTTAATATACAAAAATGGAAGCTCCATAAAATTTAATACAACAAACCTGACTACAACAAACGAACTTCAACAAACTTCAGCAAACAGTTGACATGTCAGGTGCGGTCAACTACAGTATATTTTAATAAAGGTTACAAAGTTGTATGACGGCAATCTAAGTTTGCTTCGCGAGTCACGAAACTGTTAGTGAACGGGAAATTGCATATGAACACCTACGCTCGAGTTGCGAGTAATCAACTCCCACTCGCCAAGTATAATGGCCTTGGAAATAACCGTCCCATTGGTGGACACGGGGCTTTGGGACCATTGAGGGGACTTTTGTCCAAGTTTACAAGCTGGAGCTGTGTGTGTTGGTACCTCAATGGAAGCCGTTGCATAGACTTTATAGTTTTTGGAAATCTTGTAGCGAATTTACTGGTAGGCAGGTTTCCTTTTATGTTTTGTTTCTTCTTTAACATTAGCTCCGGGCGTCCAAATCTACTGCTGAAGATAAAACTCCCTCAACAGGGACCTGTTGGACACGGCCTGAATCCAGAGAATATCTGCAAAACTTAATTAAGTCATCCGTGTATTTTATGGTTTCATATCCAACACCACCCTTGCTGGTACGTGGCCTCCACTCGAGAATCCTTTCCCCATCAGTCATTCTGTCTTTGCGCAATGTGATCTGCCCACTACCAACTTGTTAATTAATTCGATTAATAAAATGTATCCTCCATTAATTTAATTCCGCGCATTCTTAACGAAACACGCATGTAAGTTTTAACTGTCTGTAAACCCAATTTAACTGTAATTACAGTTGGAGCGCGCGGCACTGTAACAAACCTCCTCTAATGAATATTAACACTTCATTTGACAGAATTAACTAATTTGCCAATTAACATGTACCGCGGCGGTGAAGTTGTTATTAAATTTAATTTATATCTATTTATATTGTTTCCATTTCGTGGTTCGTTATTATTACCTTGAAATGCTGTAGTTAGTTTAATTATGAGTGGATTATTAGAGATTATTATCAAAAAACCAATGTTTGCTGGTGGCGGGCTATCTGTACCTGCTTAGTTAGCTACCATCGTGAACCAAATATGTTACGATCTAGTATTAGCCTGTGTCGAACAGGTTTTCAGCAGGCCGGCATAACTTTGCGGAGTGACAAGCAATGTCTATCTCCGGTTTTACTTCCAGGTACGTTATAATCATTTGTAATGACGGAATAAAAAACCGAGAGTTAAAATATTACATACATAAAACTCACGCCTTTATCCCCGAAGGGGGTAGGCAGAGGCGCCGCCAGGACACCCACATTTCGCCTTGTATATTCCGTCCCATGATGTGATAGAGGGCGAGCCTATCGCCATATTAGGCACAAATTCCTGACTCCGGGCTGATAATGAATAGAAAAATCCAATATCACTTTGCCCGACCCGGGACTCGAACCCGAGACCTCAGCTTTGTAACCGTACCGTAATACAACTACGCCACCGAGGCAGTAAAATAAAATATTGGCAGGCGAGTTAAAATATTGACCCACCAGTTTCCATACAATTTACTGTATCATAAAATAACATCTTGTAATTCCTCCATCCTATACGTAGCGAAGTATTTAATATGTCCAGATAAAACAAGCTGATATTACATATTTAGAGCGCGCCGGGCGTAGTGCTTACAAAGAGGTGATTTCATTAAGAGTCCGCCCGCGATCTCGGACGGGCTTATTGAAAATTCCATCTATTGTTGAAGCCTGTTGTCTCTTGCAGCGTGTCCTGCTTTTAAATCGTGCCTATTTTGCTTTGCTATTGATTAAATTAAAGCTGTCTTGGAAATTAATATGGTGTTCATTGTTAAATTAGATTAGAGGAGTAATTTAGCAGCTGGATAGATCTCAGAGATAGATATAACTAATTTAATTATGTTGTCATATGCTATCATGGATTTAAGCCCGAGGCACACTCTTCTAAGTATATGTTCTTTGATAATAATGACGACTCCCTACAGTCATACAGACAGCGTTGACCTCAGCCTTGGGTCTTTTCAGCTCTTTAAATACTAATTCAATTTCTAAAACCACAATATTAACGGCAGTGCTAGGTCATTTTTCAAAGAAATATAATAAATCCGTCTAATATTTTATCTTTCAATTTAATTTTCCCAAGACATATTGACTGTAGGATATGATACAGCAATAAGTCCCGGATCAGGCACCTCGCACTAAAAGATCAGCACGAATGAGTTTCGCTGCACAAATGCGCTTCTGATTTAATCTTATTACGGCTTTCAGGCGAGTTAAATAGAAAATTGAGGTTTAGGTTTAGCCTTTACGTGCTTAGACGTAGTTGCTTAAAGTACAAAATACTTTAATGTGTGATTATTTTTTATTTCACTTATTCTATTTGGTTTTATTTGCATTAGAATCCAAAATGTATGTCCATCGTTAACATTGCTTACCTTGACGGATTTTCCACCACCATATTAAGTACGCCCGGATACCAATATATTATTATTATTATATAAAAACATATATTTAAAAAAATCATTTTTAAGATCATGTATGTATACCATAGAACACAAAACCTGAAATAAATTTAATATATTTTAATTCACTAACTATGATACTAAAATGTACTACAACAATTCATTACAATCTGCGTCAGTAACAAAAAGTGTATTCGAACATCACTCAATCCACATAATCTCAAATCATAATTGATTGCCATTTAAGATCAGCGTCAAAATCGGCCCCGAAAGCGGCTTAAGCGGCCTAAAAGAGCCCCTACCTAGAGATGCTCTACCGCACCTTAATCCCGCTCTACACGCAAACTCTACACGAAAACTGAATTGTTAATAGCGCCTTGGCTTAACAAACTATTCTATTTATTTAGCTAAACCACTTAGTTTTTCTATTCTCTCAAGATAATGATCCTCACTCCACTCTTGTGCTTACATTGTGGCGTAAGTGGTAGGAATGAGCGGATTATATGTTTAAAAGAATATTTGATATTGTGGTAATTAAAGAAGTGAATATCCCGTTGTTGTTGATGATAATTGTGAAAACAGCAATAGAATAGTTCGATCAGAAACGACCTGCGATATAGACATCTTGGTTCCAGAGCATACTTTGGGTTCATAAAGTTCCGAGTGTAAATTTATAATTTAATACGCCTCTATGCAATGATGAAGATGCAATCGTTTATAACGTATTTATATATGGATATGAAATACCAATTTTAAAGACTTTTTTTGTGAAATAAAACTACATTTATGGCACCCTCGTCTTAAAGTCAAAATTAGCTACACGTTTACTCTACCTATAGGAAACTTCGAGCCCAAATTTTAAGCTTTCAGGAAGGCGTTTCGCACACTATGTATTTAACATTCATGATAATGCCGAAAACATCAACATAGCTCTACATTCAAAAATACCCGCTTACGTATACAACCCGCTAATCTAACCGCCTTAAACCGCAATGTATTGTAACAAACTAGAAGCAATTTACCGCTAATTTCCCACAAGGATAGAAACCCAACAGAAGCAACGGGTTCCGCGGCGTGCACCGTACACTCTTCATTATTTACTTGCCATGCTAAATTTAATGCCATGTTTGTGAATCGCGTCGATGTGTGAACGTTCACGTCCTTTGTGATACAGTTATAACTATGTATTGTAGGACCAATAAAATTAGTTGGTTTGTTGTAGCTGATGATGACGCGATGTCAACGCGCGAACTTTTTCATTTGTGTTTGGTTTTTTAGTACTCTTCTCCTACTGGTGCTTCGTCCATTTACCACTAATGCAGGGAAAAGCCTTTAATCGCAAAAGAAGCCACCTCCACAGTGGGACATAATATTTTGTCGGCTAATGGTTGTTTTTCTTCATTAATCTCTTAATTAATTTCCTGGTCTAAATACTGTAAAGTGTTAGATTCGATCCCTTCGTCTCACAAAGCATTTAATAAGGTTTGTCCGTCATATCTCGTACCTTTGCTTAGAACTGGAAATATGTTGCTAATAAGGTCACTCATAATTGGAAGTGCTTCTTATCAATATGCCTAAGTTTTTGGGGTACATCTGTTATTTCATATTTGAATTATTTCGTTGCGAGTTAAATATAAGTTAGTAATTCCCAGACACTGAGTTGTAATGCTCGGTGACATTAAAACGCGTGCTGTCGATCCTGGCTTACTGGGTGTACGGGCGGGATATTCTGTACAGCTTATGTATGTAGGAAGCCAAATTGAGTTAGCTTTCGCAAAAACGTTTTATTTTTTACTTCGCGTTGCCGTTACAAGGGCTGTACTGCGTCACGAGTGACATTTATGTGAAAATGGGGGAAAAATATTGTATCGATTTTGTGTTCGCTCGCGTCATGATTATGTTATCAGATAAGTCGCCGAATTGATTTATTACGAGGTGGAAATAACGCTGTATTTACATTATTTTGGTTGTTTATTTTTTGTCATAAGCTCGCGCCTGTGTACTGAAAATTATAGGGTCCTACTATATTCATCAAAATCCTTTAAACATGTGGAAATAACATTCTTACCTTTATGTTCCATTTCTATTGTAACATTGTTAATAGCAAACATTCTAGAATGGATCTGATTTCATCTGTGATAAGGTTCAATATTTAAGTAATGAAAAATATTAGTGTCAAATCCGCACCTTAAAAAACCGAAACCCTTGCAGTTTCTTAAGCCCCATGACATAACACATTTTATAATATCACTCCATACAGATTATCCGTGGAAACAAAGCCAGGAACACGTATCACACGCTCCAATTACCCAGCACAAACCCAATAAAGATGTTTAATGGACACATTACTTTTATATCCCGCTGTAATCGACATTGATGGATCGGCGAGGAGTAATTGTGCGGACCTTTATTGTTCACAGCTAGGAGACGGCTGCAAGTAACTAGGACATGTGTGTATAGTGCAATTGTATTTGATTTTATTATAGAATCTTATCTTAGGAAAACGTAAAATAAATAATAAATAAATACACCCAACAGTCACATACATAGCCCTGACCCCACACTAAGATCGAGTCTTGTGTCGTGGGTATCAGGAGACTACGAGAGACTTTTCGGTCTCATAAACACCCAGACCCGAAACAAATACCTGTGGATCACACAAATATTTGTTTTGGTATTTAAAATATATATAGGTTACGTCGTGTTTTTATTGTGGTACGGATATATCATTTTCTTTTCGTAGTCGTGCACTCTTGAGTGGTCGTGGTCATGTTTAAGGCGATTGCTGTACACCTGTTTCCATGATGCGTCTCCTCGGGTTTCGTTGTTTAGAAGAGCATATCATTACCTACGCTACACATAATCTTAAGTGTAGTTTAGATAAAGTATCTATAGTAATACAATTGTATCGCATTCGTGTTACTAATATCTAAATTATAAACAGCACGATAAGCTCCCTTCCACCACGTTTTAGTGAAAATTAAATTCGATAAACTGTGACATATGGGAAACCTCTTCTTAGCAGGATATTTTTATCCGCCCACATAGTTATCACTGTGTCGCGTTTCGGGCTCATTCTTTATATAATATAATTATCGTAATTATGCCGTAGATACTTCGTCGGAACTATATTGGCCTTACCAATATTCACTTTTTCGTGCTAATATAAAAAGTATGTATGTAATAAATAAGCTCCCAAAATAGACATAAGACCTGTGTTAAAAAGAGGAATAAGTTGGAAATGGCTGCTCTTAGTTGGTCCCGTGTCGGGCTAACGACGTAACGGGGTCGGGCGCTAAACAAGATTGTTCTCAATTCTAAAGACTACATAACTGAAATGGATTTTATAAAATTTACCTTTTGTATGTTTTTTACAGTAGCTCGGCAAAGGGGTTATAATACCTAATGGTTCAAGCAGTGCACCCCAGACAAGGTATCTACCATCGGAGTTGGTTAATTGATGAATGGGAAGGAGAAAACTGCAACTAAAAGACAGCCTCCGTCGCGCTGCGAAACTAAAGGCCGCGGGTTCGATCCCCGCACCGAGACAAATGTTTGTGTGAACCACAGGAATTTTTTTCGGGTCTGGGTGTTTGTGAGACCGAAAAGTCTCGTAGTTTCTGATACCTACGACACAAGACTTGATCTTAGTGTGGGGTCAGGACTATGTGTGTGATGTAGATATTACTAACGGAACGAAATGCAATAGAAAAGCTTTTATGTCATGTTAGTTTTGCATGAGACATTAGCACCTCGATACAGTCAGTCCATTAATGTTGTAGTCTAAACTGTCTGTAACAAAGCTCTGCCTCTTATTACGTTTTTGGTTTGCCACTTTCGATTACATTCATTCTAGAAAAGAAAAGTTTAAGCGCGTTACGAGTTACAATTTTACCATCTATTTAATATACAGAGTTTAAAAATGTGTCTATTAGGTAATGCAGAAACCAATAGTAGTTTTTTTGAGAAACCTTTTTGGTTTGCCACTTTCCATTACTATCATTCTAGAAAAGAAAAGTTTAAGCGCGTTACGAGTTACAATTTTACCATCAATTTAATTCTGCAGAGCTTTGAAATGTCTCGATTAGTATTCCAGAAACCAATAGTAATTTTAACTGAGAAACATCTAACGTTCAGTTAGAGACGTTAGGATCTGTAAGTTAATTTGTACCCCATAACGGGGTAACCTACATTATGGCCAGATGTCGCTTCGATATTGCCCGGACGGTACTTCTGTTCACGGCTCGCGAAATAACCCGACTGTCTTTGTTTACAATATTGTACTGAGCAGAAATTACTTGAAAGAATGGAGTATACATATTACGTACAAGTAAGTGAATTATAACATCTATTGCATAAGATAGTTTCCCCATTTCTTTCTGTTTTAATAACATTTTTTTTTAAACTGATGACGTGGTAATAAAATATCTTACAATGCTTAGCATGGGGCACCTCTACACTCAAAGCTTGCTCAAGAAGGTAAAATTCACTCTGACAGCTCATCTGGACACAGTTCATCTAGACTAAGCTAACACAGACACAGCTCTTGCTGGCTTTTGTAGACACAGCTCATGAACAAAGAAATATTAGAGATTATCCCGTCCTTATGCCAGCTACTCCATCTTCTACAATTCAGAATCACATTTTAATGATATCAAGCATTAAAACTGAATATGTCTGATAACCTCTAACAAAATTAATCAAACAGTAAATTGAATAGGACGTGGAAATAATAAATATTATTCCGAAATAAAAATCAGTACATTCGTCCATCCTGTTATACCCATTACAATAATTGCCTTACCTGTGTCGGTTGTCCCGGGGGTCCTTAAGGATGCGTGGGAATGTGTCACTGTCCGTGACCAGGCGGGATAACGAGATCATTCCCGAAAGTATTTTCTCATTTATTTTTTGGGAAAAGTTTTTTGAAGCATTTGTGGACGTGTTGGGGCAATGGTACGTGGAATATGTTTAAAGTAACTCTATATTATTATGATTGCGTATATATTTTCTTTCAATTTAGTGGGTTGGAATATAATTTATAAGCATGGTAATTCTTAAGGAAACGTATAATCTCAGCCTAACTCTTGTTTTTTATACACACATCGTTCACGCTTGTATCCTCATGAGCTTAAGCAGAGGCACCATAACTCACCCACGGTTTGTCGACCTTACTTCCCGTCAAAGATAGGGCGGGCCTTTCGTCTTGTCGGACACTAATTGTAATCCTAAGCAACTCATATGAGTTTCTTCAGGTCGAAAAATTCATGCCAAGAGGATTGCCGGGCCCGAGAATCAAAATAACGGTCTCACGGTTAACAAACCATGTACAATTACACTGACAATAACGCCTTGGCGCCTCAAAAGACCTAGTAAAAAAGATCGTAAAAATATATACTTTAACAAAATGGCTGGTCTAACTACAGCCTGCCGCAAAATTTCGTACAAACAAAAATTAAAATGGAAGACTTAAGGCCGCCATACACGGACTGCTTCAAGCAGACAGTGCCAGCATCTTTAAAGGCCGCCATACACGGACTGCTTCAAGCAGACAGTGCCAGCATCTTTAAGCGGTCGCAGTTGCGTCATCTGCAGTTTCAATACAAAATAGTCATTCGCAATACACGAACCGCTCAAGCAGTTGCAACTGCTTCGGGCGGTTGGCTGCGCGGTGAAATTTCATCATGCGGTCAAGCAGTCGCCAGGCATACACTGACTGCTCGAGCTGTCGACTGCTCTTGCGCAGTTACCCACCCGCGCTCATTCTGCGTCACGCTCGCTTCCCGCCCGCACGCGTCGTTTGTTTATTGAGAAAAATGGACGGCAATATCGATTGTGAAATTCTAAAATAATTAAAAAACTTTTCTTTGTCAAGTCTTAGTTCCAAAAACAAGTGATTAAATTCTCCTTTGGAATTTCGTGTTTCCAATATTGGATGCACCCACAATTTTCTTTTTTTACGCCGTCGTCGTCGTCGTATGAGCAAAAGCAGTAGAAGTGCTTCCTCCTCAAAATCCATGATGCTACTGATTGAAATTGCCAACTGCTCGAGCAGTTAGACTAACTGCTCGAGCTGTTATAAATGGTAGCTACAAGCTGTTGACTCTGACTGCAAGAGCGGTCCGTGTATGTTGATCACTGGACTACTGCTCGAGCGGCCCGTATATGGCGGCACTTAACGATCCTGCCGACACAGAAGCGCCTTGTCATTTTCGCTCCGTACTAAAATTAATCAAAAGATTCACATTAGACTGAGAAAAATTACTAACTCATAATATTTTAAGTAGATGTGAAAAGGTCGACGAATAATGTTTCAAAAAAAATTAACGTTGCAATGAAAGGCGGGTGTAAATATGACGAGGGAATCGTTTATCGACACTTTATCCTCTGTTTAAACGATACTCCGATTACAATCAGATGTAGTAAGTATCGTATTATTTTTACAGTATTTAAAAGATATTAATAGGAAACGGGGTATATTTGTTGAAATGTATCAGTCCATATACGTACCACTGGGATTTGAAGCCGCGTCCACCGTGAGCATGTTCGCAGCCACGTCTGGTCCGTTACCACCACGCTTTTTATTTATATTTACGGCCCTATTCATAGAAATTTTTAAAACCTATTTTAACTATCGAATGTTTTGTCCTTTACGAACGACTTTTCAATTCAGTTTGAGCGAAGAAGACAAAACATCGAGAACTAAAATAGGTTTAAAAACTATCAATGAATAAGACCGTTAATATTACATTTTCAATCAGATACGCTGTTAATATAATATCGTAGCATAAACAATATAACAAGAAGTAGAAATTAGCTGTATGGTGGGTGAATAAAATCCACTAAGTAACTGCCGAGCCTGAAGTTGGAATTGAAACGTATTAATTTGCCAACAAGCAAGTGAGACACATCGGAACTAATACGAAGGCCATCGTCCGCTCAAATGGATGGATAAGATTAATGTAAGAATACGAGTGTTTCAATACTTATCCGCTTGGTTCTTCATCGATGCTGGTAACGCATTTATAATTACTGTACGTAAGTGATTATGGTCGAAGTTGATCATTTACCATCAGAAGAGCCACTTTATCATCTTTGAGATCGATAATCATAAATAAGCCCCGTAGGTTTCCACACGGCGTTTTCTTTCGTTGTAATATCGAGGGATAATTATATAGTTTGTATTTTTACTCAGAGTTTTGACTGTTAGACTTGTGACCCTTATTTCACATTTTTTATATCAAAATCTACAAAATTCGTTCTCGATACAAACGTATTTTGAAATAAAAGTGCTTCAGCGAATCATATTTCAATTATAAAATTCAATAAAAGTTTCAATGTAGCCTCCAAAAGATTTTTACGGTCGAGTAAAAATATGATACAAAAATATACATCAGACATCAAAAGCCTTCGAAGAAGTTGTTAAAAGTTTTTATGTATACAGTTGCGTTTAATAAAGTAATAGATTTGTTTGTATACCCTTACTCTAGCCGACGAGCCGTCTATAAAAAAATGGTCGATACTCGATGTTCACTTTGGTCAGTTCTTTCTCATACTTTTTAATCATACGAAATCCACTGCTGAATATAGGTCCCCCTCATAGATTTCAATAGCAACCGGATGGAAGCGCCTAGGCGATCTAGATACAGCGACTCCTTGAAACCTTAAGTATGTTATTTGTCCAGATTTTAGTCAATTGCTATACTCAATAATTATTATAGGCTGTCAAGACTGGAGTGGTACTATTTTAAAGACTCAAAAGTGGTGTATATCTACACTGTCTTGGACTAGTATAGAAATCGATCGCTTAAATCGAGGTGCTACGACTGTGTCAGATCGGACGGGGCCGACGGTTTTACTGTCTTGCTACGTTCGGCGAGTGTGTTAGCTGGCCCATTACCGCTATTCTTTAATCCCGATCTTTCTTTCAACTTATCCTCAATTTTTTTAAGGTCGCGCACTTACGATACTTAGTGAATATTTATGAGGAGCGGAAATCAGTTATCATGTTATTTAACTTTCTGGCAGATGTACGGATTAAAAGCTTTCACAAAAAACTCGTAGATCTTGGAAATAAAAGAATAATAATAATCGTATACTTTTATTCGTATTTCATTTCGTATTTTCATTCGACCTGCGCGATTACGAACAATTTCGATTCCATGTTTATCTTTACTGTTTATTTTGGGAATTAATTTTTACATGGAAATATAAACCTTGGCTTTGTTATTATAAAAGCTTTTGATGGATGAGCGGCGTTGTTTGATTTGTGAATAAATTTGTAAAGTAAATACACAGCCGAAAAGGGAATCGATCACTCTGGCGTTAGATGCTATCCATTGACGGTTTGAGTGTATGTAATTAAATATTTTGTTTGTGTTAGTAATTTGGGTTACATTGCTCTGTTTGTGTTGTCGTGATGGTATTACTTCATTGATTTATTACTTGTTTTGTTTATTGTGGTAGATTTGACGCCACTGGTGCGGCGGTCGCTGTCTGAGCAGCTACGTACATTTTGCCATCCAACTTTTTGTTAATGCGGGATTGAGATCCAACGCTTAATGGACACATCCAAAGCTTGTGTGTCTATGTGTTACGAGACAAGTGAAATCCCTCGGCATTTATCGTTAAATGTCCTGTGACAGCCTCCGTGGCGCCGTTGGTTAGACGCGGGCTGTGAAACAAGAGGCCGCGGGTTCGATCCCCGCACCGCAACAAATGTTTGTGTGATCCACAGGTATATGTTTCGGGTCTGGGTGTTTGTGAGACCGAAAAGTCTCTCGTAGTTTCTAATACCCACGACACAAGACTCGATCTTAGTGTGGGGTCAGGACTATGTATGTGACTGTTGGGTGTATTTATTTATTTATTTTATTTATAATGTCGTTGCCATTTCTGGATGAATAGGTATTACACGGAGGTTTTCCGTCAAGTTTACAATCTATCTTGCGCTTTATGTTTCAAGTAATTTACTTCCTACATTTGCTACAAAGCCTACATGATGTCCGTAATCTTTGTTGTTTTTCTTTTCTTTTCTTCAAGTATAACTAAGTTTTCCTTGTTTTTGTTCACGTGTGTGATATTTATAAGTGTTGTGTACTCCTACGAGTATAAGTGGTATATGCATCAGAACGTAACTAGTAAGGAATTATATTAAATGTGATGATGTGTATACTGTGGGAGAACCTTAACTCAATAAATAAAGAAATAAATAATCTCATAAGAAGGCATTTTACTTAACATGAATTTCGATGTGATTCATAGAGGATTTAAAAACGTTAATCATTAGTTGATTTGATCTAATACGGTCCTCATTCTCTGTATCTGACTTTAAACACCATTACTTAATGATGCGGTTACACCTCTCAAAAACCTAACATCACAAGTCAACCCTTCTCATGTTTAAACGGTGATCTGTGCATTAATTGCTGAAATTCACAAAATGGTCCCATCGACCCTCAAGTAAAGCTCCTTGAGACGGCCGCGGGCGTTCGAACACTTAACAACTATGAGATACTGCCCGTGTTATGGTAAGCTCAGTTAACCCGTTTAATGCGGGTTGTTATTTAAGTATCATAATTTGGGGTAATTTATACCCTGATTTACATGATGTGGCGTAGTGAGTAGTAGTGTTGATTATATTGCCAGGTATAGATAAATTCAAGGGCCGGCAACACATTTGTCATGTAAGCGCTGTGGATGATCATGGGCTGTAGTGTTCACTGACCACCAGGTGACCTGTTTGCTCGTTTGCTGGACCTGTGCAATAAAAAAGAAATTTGGGCTGTGTAGTATATAGCTGGCTTGCACAATAAATTTGATCAAAAAGAAAATAAATAAAAAGACTCCCTAACTTATTATTGTCCATTTTTTCCTTTAATAAATAAATCGATTAGTTGTTAATTCTGAAATAAACCATTACTTTCACTCTATGCTCTTCCATAGTCCATACTCACTAAATTTAAAGTCACTCATTATTGTACCAATGTCTTGCTTGCTTCCGCTAATTATTGCAATCAAGTACCGCTTGCTCTTCGCCTTTAAAAACCTCGTATTACAGACCAGCTCCGTAAAATAATGCAACACACTTAATGGCACAAAGCACGCTCGTAAATAAGATTAGGGCCAGCGTCGTTCAAACTCATTACGTGTTTTAAACGACACGGTTGCGCGTTAATTTCTGTCGTTTGTCGTCTAGTGTCTCGCGACATTGTTGTCAGGGCTGTGTTGTGCCGTTTAGTGTTGTAAAAGTTATTAATGGGATTCTGGCTGGCTTAGTAGCTGTTCTTTGGAAATGAAGATGCGAATCCTGGAGAGAAAAGATTTCTTTTGAAATATATAGATAGTAGAGTCTTGGTGTAATTGACTGAAACTGCAGAATGAATGGATCGATTTCACCTGGGTGTTACCTCACAGACTACCTCATAAAATCTAAGTGAGATAGCTTTACTGATCGGCGAGAAATGCACTGCACCCACTTTCACGTACACTATATTGCATTGAATTATGATAGTAAAAAATAAATAGAAGAAAGATCCAGCCCTATCTAGCAATCTTACGCGGAACTGATTCCAGTTTGTAAAACGTTCACGTTAAATATATTACCATTTTAATAACCCGTGAAACGTTCTGAATACTGTTTGCGTGGATGGCACTGAATGGCGCGAACACTGATTTCAATGTTGCGTTAGTTAATTTATAATAGTCTAGGAAGATTTACATGCGTATGTATTTAATTTGAGCATTTTTGCCATGTAGTTGAGGTTAACGGAGAGTATCGTCTGTAATGATAAAAGAGATCGTTGAAAAAACATGTTTGGTAAATTATGATGGTCAAATTTTATTTAAACTGAGTTTTCTACGACCATCTTCTGGTATATTAAATCGAAGTCCATTGTATTGAATAAGAAATTATTTCTATAGCAGAGGTGGTGGAAGTTGCGCATAAAATTTAAAGAAATCATACCGTTACATGGGTCTAAAGTGATTTTGGACGGATCTCATTTAAGTTTAGTATAAGCATTACGAGAAGAATTACTGTACTGTATCAGCCCATATACGTCCCACTGCGGGGCACGAACCTCCTCCATAATCAAGAATACGATTGGTAGGGTTAGGCCATATAGTTCACAAGAGAAGAAAAATCAAGTCGAATCCTAGACTTTATGCTATTAACTATCTAACGATTTGAATTCATCCATGTTACGTTAGATTTAGCCTTCACCTTGCACAACCAGCGAAACCCACGAGTAAATTTTAAAAACATTTCGTGCAATAAAAAGTTTCTCTCACAGAATACTTGTCAGTCTGTGAGCGGCGGGCTTTGTGAACTCCAAACATCATTAAAAGATGTTAATTCGCGCCCTTTGCTTTGAGAAATTAAAAAAAAACATGCCAAGTTCGAGAGGATTTGTAACAAAGTTTATTTATGTATCTATTGAAATATATTTTATTTAAATTTACGTTTGGTTGTTGATGGTTTTGTGTTATTAAAATATCCCAGTATTATTTTGCAGATTATAAGGGTACGTCGACAACAGGCTAATATAAATTGGTGACCCTCGGTCCACGGCGTATTATTTTTATTATTGTAGTTTACATATGATTTTCTATCAGAATTTGATATCCTCAGAAATAGTTATTGACTGAGTTTAATAATTGCTGTTTTTTTTAAATCGGACTTAATGCGTGATAATATTACGTGGTGCAAGGGACAAAGATACTAATATTTTGGTCTAAGAGAAGCGTTCGATATTTGCCTTAGAGTGCCTTATTCAAGGCTATGTATATGCGTTGTGAAACGGGACGTCATGAATTTGATGCTCGGGTGGAAAAGTTCACGTTTTGTGAGTTGTAGTTTTGTAATTCTATATTACTTTGCTCGGTTTAATAACCATCTACCATGACGATAAGGTCATCCGTTATCATTTTGGGACGAAAATTATTTCGACAAAATGCGGGTTCCACTAGTTGAACCTTTTCTTATCCATTGATACAGACATGAGATTATGAATGTATGTCTATTATAATTATCTTAGATTCAAACCCACACCACTATAACATCCCACGAAGCCCTCAATTAACCACGACCCTTTCAAATTCAAAAACATTTTATCCACGTCGAAACTAGGTAACACGATTACCCACAAAATTAATCCAATTTAACAATTCAAATTAATTACAACGGGACCCTAAAAACTAATGTCCCTAAACGGATTTTAAAAGGGACCCTGCAAATTAGGGATTTGACAGTTCGCAAAGAGGTGGAAAGGTTCGGTCGCGGAGTATGGGCAATATAAGGAGTGTCAGGATTTTTTGTCTATTTTTAATATTAGCGCGAAAAAGTAACTGAAATAACCTGATGGTAAGCTGAGTGCGGTCCGATTAGGGTATCAACTGACGAGCGACATTTCTCTCTCTCTCTCTCTCTCTCTCTCTTCAGCCATAGGAAGTCAACTGCTGCACATAGGCCTTCCCCAATGATCTCCAGATCGACCTGTTGGAAGCCTACATCCATTCAACCTGATAGAGATTTACGACTAATTAATGATTACTGTCGAAACTATAACATACATACATACATAAACTCACTCCTTTATCCCAGAAGGGGTAGGCAGAGGCGACACCAGGACACCCACATTTCGCCTTGTATGTCGGAACATATGTCGTGTCATGTCGTGGGACGGATCCCACGATGTGATAGGGGGCGAGCCTATCGCCATATCGGGCACAAATTCCTAACTCCGGGCTGAAACTATTACTATGCTCTTTTTAAAACTGGATATACACAGGTCGATCTCGTAAAGTGACAAGTTGCATATGTCACTGTAACAAGACGCTTTTTTCTTGTGTAAAGTGGTCGCTATCAGGACAGATAAGTAGTATTTCATGCCTTGTGGTGCGAACCACGAGTCAAATTTTTATTGATCAAGCTAGAGACGTACGAACGCCAAACCAGCGTAATATATATTTCTTCTGTTCCGGGTCTGGGTGTTTGTGACACCGTAAAGTCTCTCGTAGTTCCTGATACCCACGACACAAGACTCGATCTTAGTGTGGGGTCAGGATCTATGTATGTGACTGTTGGGTGAATTATTATTATTTATTATATGCAGCAGAATTTCATGCCAGTGACAGGTAGCTCAAAATTTTAATATCATGCAGTGGTGCCACGAGGCTAATTTTTCTTGATCAAGCTAGAGACGTACGAACGCCAAACCAGCGTAATACATATTTCAACTGTATACATACCTCACTCCCAGCAAATTATAGTTTGACAGTTCGCAAAAAGGTGAGGTTCCGTCGCAGAGGTCTGGGTGAGATAAGAGGTGTCAGGACGGAAGGCTTATGAGGGCTTCCCAGGTTTGACGGTAAGGGTAAGCTTGTGGCACTTTAGGCTTTAAATAGTTTAACACTCAAATAGGGAAATTATGTAAATTTACAGTCTATCATTGGTTCAAATGTAATTTCTTTTTCGAATACTGTCTACATTTATCCGAATAAATTGTAAATGTAATTTATCTTTTACGAGAGACGCAAATATAACTTTCAGAATATCGATAACACTGAAAACTCCGTTTGAATAAATATGTCGTTAATTTATTTTATTACAAAGTGTAGACAGACCAATTCAATTACTCTCATTGTTTTCTTTTAATAAAAATAAAAATTGATAACATCCATAACATATCCTTTCCGTCAGTAATAATTTAAAAAGAATTTTTTCCTGCAATAATATTTTTGTCTCGGAAAATCATTGTTCAAATTGCCTCTCCTCGGAATAAAGCATTGAAGGAGGTTAGAAAAGTTTCTTTAGGAAACGGAACGCCAATGATTAATTGCCGTCTGGTGCCAAAGACGCGATGCAAAGAAAAGGCTGGGCTTAACCGACTGCGGCGTAAAAAGTGTATTTAATTGCTCATTAAGGAAAACAACTGTATTTAGGGCACCTAGTTTTTCTAGTTTGGAGAACTGTGTGGATTGTGTTTTATGGGTGGTGTTAGAAATGTTGCTTAGAGAAAGATACGGTATTCGGCGACTGGTGACAGGTTTCTCACTTGTAACACTAAATAACCTCTTGCACACTTACTAGAATGTTCTAAAAACCTTTATTTGACATTATGATTTAGGTAGTATATTAAGCTCACAAATAACAACAAAATTATATTTTATAAAAAAAAAATCCTTCAAACTTGTCGGTATCAAAAAGAGTTGTGGCGGCATTACTCCGGGGCAGAAATTAAACATTGTCTGTTTTGTACACGTGAAAATAACCTCCCAACATTACAAAAGTGCGTGGTGGCCCGTTGGTAACGGACCAGACGCGACTGTCAATATGTTTCACGGTGGTCGCGGGTTCAAACCCCAGGGCACACCGCTGACTTTTCGGAGTCACGTGTGGATTGATAGACAATCACCACGCAATATAACGGTGAAGGACAGCATCGTGAGGAAACTGCATACCGTAGCGATTTTAGTAGGTAATTGGTGGACCTAATTATGCTGGCATGCCAGACGGTTTCTAGACTCATTTGCTCGACTAATTGTAATGTGACTCCTGCTATCGTTTACGATGGTAACTCTTCTCTCACCAGCATAGTTCTGGGACAGGACTATTTGACAATAGATAGACGGGCACTGGAAAAATTATAAAACAAAATCGGAAAGATCCATATAAACGTATTTTACGTAAGTGTGGGGCGGATAGATACATGATATTTTATACAGTTGCTAACATTGAAGGTCTTACGTCAGTAATTCGATATCTGAAGCGTATTGAGTTAACGAGTTCTTGCAGTTGATAGTTTCACGTGCTTCCTGTTAATACCAGGTTACCTTGTTAACGAGACCACGATGCGTGCATACAAGTTTTCATTATATTAGATTTTACCGGCTTTGCTCACATCATTCTAATTTTATTTATATTTCAGTTTATAAATACTATGTTCTTCGTGTTAACTATATTATCGAAATTAATATCCAAACACACGGATGCACTAGCTATGGCAAATTCTCAGTTTTAAAGACACTTCATTTACTGGTGGTTTGTCTCTCATATATGAGAGGCCGCCTGGGTAGGTACCACCGCAATGTCTATTTGTCGCGCTAAACAGCAGTGTTAATGTACTGTTATATTCCAGATTGAAGGACTCTGTAGCCCGAGTAACTGGACATATTATTGAGATTTAACCTCTTATGTCTCAGGATGGCGAGCGCAGTGGAATGCCAAACATTGCTTTGTAGTTCGTGGCGTTGTTATCTCCGTGAGCGGTCGCATCGTTACCATCAGGCGAATGGCATGCTCGTCTCGCCATAAAAAAAATCATAGTTTATTGCTCGACCTGGCAATGGAACCCTGTAACTCATGGTTTACTTCATTTACAGTTATAAGACCCGTGAAGTACATCTGAGACGGCAGGGTGGGGATTATAATTTTTGTTTAAACAAATAGTGGATATTCGCCACTGTAAAGTCCATTTACAAGACCCAGAATAATTTAATATGTGCAGAATAATTATAATCGGTAAGGGTCACCGCTTTATCAACGAAAACAGACGAATTAATAACGATGCGCGTGGCAATTTACTTAGTTTATGACAATCCTTAAGTGATTATGTTAAAAGCTCTACGAGTATTGAAATTGTTTTAAGGGTAAATGTTTGTATGTTGGTCAGCCATCCATTTGTCGGTATCCTGGTGGTGCTTTTATTCGTCTGTCTTGATTTCGTAATGTTTAAATTGGAGATATTTTATTTTTTGTTTTCTTTCTTATGAAAATTATTAAAACACGTTTTTACGTCAAGATTTCAAAAGAGGGTTCCTTAATAAAAGTAGTCTTTGAATATGTATTATAAAATCCCACAATAAGACACAACAAGACAACATATTGTGGCGGTAGCAACTTAGATTTAGGTATTATATTTATTTGCTAATTATTCATAATTCTAACTTTATTTAAACATGCCGTCCGAATTGTGTTATTTTAGTTAAAAAACTTCTGTTGTAAAGTAATATTTTCCAATAGTCCCGAAGATGCCGGGGCAATAAGACTATATTTGTTCAACTCTTTGTCAACGACAATCCTTAAAAACAAATGCTTCTTTATTGGACAATAGTACATATTATGTTTGGATTAACTTTCTTTTTTTGGCAATAGCTCTGATGTTCGGCCTTATTTTTATTTGAAGGATAGGCCTTTTTTTTTTATTTTTCATTTATTCCCACCGATCCGCGTTTGGGGAACTACATATAAAAGGGTCGTGCTAATTTGAATAATATACCACAGCCTCTCGTCGTGAGCATATCTCGCTCCGAGTTGCATTAGTTATCTTCTCTAATATATAAAAATCAATGCCACTTTTCGTTGTAATTTTATAACTCAAGAACGGGCTCACCTATCCAAACTAAATGTTTAGACTTTGTTCGGACTATTCAGTAGATGGTTTATGTGAAGTTTGCACAAAATCGGTCGAACGGTTCTTCATTTATCACATTTTTTGTAACAAATTTATTCAATAAATGGCGAATGGCGCACCGAAACAAATATTTGTGTGATCCACAGGTATTTGTTTCGGGTCTGGGTGTTTGTAGGACCGATAATACTCTCGTAGCTTCTGATACCCACGACACAAGACTCGATCTTAATGTGGGGTCAGGATTATGTATGTGACTGTTGGGTATATTTATTATTTACTAGCGGCCCGTCCCAGCTTCGCCTGGGTGCATATATCTTTTGATTCCACTCCACATCAGATAGATGTTATTTTTCGTACAAACTCTTGTATACCTAAACCTTTTGAAACCTAATATCGACGTAGCTATTCTACTGTCCCTTTTTCTTCAAACTATGACCTGTCCGCCTCAATACGGTCCCGTCCCGTCTGTCAAGTCACTGATCCGTCCCGTTCTTTCTCTTCATTATCCATCCGGTCTCATCCCGTGCCTTTACATTTCATCCTATCCCATCAAATGAAATCTGTTAACTATCCCAGTCCTATACCGTCCCTCTTACTCTATTCTATCCCATCTCTCTAATATAGAGTGCCTTACGATTTTTTGACATTAAAAACTTATGACATTAAAAGTGATATTGGATTTGTCTATTCATTATCAGCCCGGAGACAGGAATTTGTGCCCGATATGGCGATAGGCTCACCCTCTATCACATGATGGGACGGAACATGCAAGGCGAAATGTGGGTGTCCTAGTGGCGCCTCTGCCTACCCCTTCGGGGTTAAATGCGTGAGTTTATGTATGTATGTATGTAAAAACTTCAGCGATTGCGGATTAGCAAAATCGGATCAGTAATACGGGTGCTCCAGCAATTTTGGTTTCCATACAATATGTCATCCCTTATTTCACCTGCATAATGTAAAATGTTCGTTTCCAAAATTGTTGATCGCCATTATTTTTCTTTTGTAATAAAGAGCTGAAATATAATTTTTCATAGAACTAACTGAAGTGATTTCGATTTTCGACACAACATTCAAGCCCTTTTTTCAACCCCTTTGGAAAAAATATTTGACAACCAATTTAAATGTCAATCCTTTTTCATTAGTGACATTATTCTACATATTTAAAATAAAAAATACGCCATTATCCGAATATTGTGGATATATGTTGTCGATTCGAAACATTTATTTAAATACGTTCTTTAATTAGAGGGAAGAGTTTACTGTATCGACAGGATGAACATTAAATGTTTGACAGTTACGAAACCTATGAACATTTGGAACATTTTGTATGGGAAAATATTTTATTTTTATTTATTGTCACGTTCCACGGGAACGGGATAAAAAACATTCTATGTCCGTCTCCTGGTTCTAAGCTACCTCCTCACCAATTTTCAGCCATGTCGGTAAAGCCGTTCTTGAGTTATAAATAGTGTAACTAACACGACTTTTATATATATTGATTTATGTCCTGAGCCCTAATAACCAGTTTTAATTTTATGTTTGGCAGCAGTACGGGGAAGATTTTTAATGTCGCATTTGGCGCTAACTTTATTATAAACGCTAGGATGTTGGTAAAATGATAGAGGCGTTACAGAGGATGTTCTGATATTAGTTGATGAAGTTGGGTAGCCGTTTGTTTACTATTTTTCAAGTAATTTGAAAAAAAAAAAAAACATGGATATCGGTATTTTAATGCTGTGGATGCTTTTATCCTCGCCCTTATGTATCAGAGTAATAGATTTCTAGATTTTTGGAAAAGTGCCATTTTCGAAACTCAGATTAAAGATGTGTGTTAGAGGTTTCAGTAATCTTTTTTTAGCTGGTTTAATTAAGGTTGAGATACATCCGTCAATTCCAGGAGCACTATTAGTTTTTAACTCGGTATTTATTTGTCTACCTCTTGAACATCGGTTGGGTACATGAAAAATTAATCTCTAGGTGATTTGTATGGAGAGAAGGCATCTGCTAGGACATTTTCAGTCATTATTAGGTTTAAAATTTTTTGTCAGCTAGGGTTTTACTCAAACAGTCACTACAAATGTCTGCATATATTCGACCAATATGTATTGTGTCGGACCAGATGCGGCTGCCAACCTATTCGCGATGGTCGCGAGGAAAATCGAAGGCATAAGAAATCTAGGAACAACACTAGGCCAGGCTTGGAGTACATAAAGCTTTTAGAGAGGTTTAATCACGTTTAGGCAGTCGGTTTTAAAACTATAAATACACTCTCTTATATGGCTGGCAAGGCTTTCTCCGCCGGATTATGTATCAGATATATAAATAAATACATCCAACAGTCTCATATCCTGACAACAGTCCTGACACCACAATATGATGTAGTGTTGTGTCGTAGGTATCATTGACTACGAGAGACTTTTGGTCTCACAAACCCGAAAGGAATTTGTCTTGTAGATCACACAAATATTTGTCTCAGAGCGGGGATCGAACCCGCGGCCTCTTATTTCACAACCGGTGTTTAACCAACTGCGCCACGGATGTATTATCAAAATTGGACAATTTTAGCAAATGTGCTCTTATTATTGTCCACTTCCCTCCCTAATAAAGCGGGTGACAAAACAATGAACTGAAGAGGTAAATAACCTCGCATAAAGACATTTACAGCTAGAGAAGTCAGCTGTAAAGCACCACGGAATAGTGATTATTACATTTAAATGGGACCTAATATGTAAGCTGTAATAATAGCAATAATTTATTTCCAACTCCTCCTATTAATTTAACTTTTTGATTGATTTCGTTGCGGGTTAAAGACAAGTTAGACATTCCCGGAGACGCGCTGAGCTTCAATGCTCAGTGTCATTAAAATGCGTGCCACTGTTGATCGATGTTTAAGAACTATTTAAGGAAACCAAGAAATAAAACGCAATAAAATATTTTCACATGTTTATTGAACAATATTTCAAATTTGCTTTCTGTATTGTTCTTTGTATATCATTATATAGAACGCTACAACAAGATAAGCCCTGTTTATTCACGGTGTAAGCCTTACCCTAGATCATTGCTTGCGTATACTATATCAAACAAACACGAGGCGGGCAGACCGATTCATCTTACAATCGATTTCCATAAATCCATTACACAGTACCTACATCACCCACAGTAAGTTTAGTTCATTAAAAAAATTTAACCATAGCGGAGCATCTTATCGATAAGCAGTAATAGCGTTTAAAGTATCTATTGTCAATATTATACATATTTTTCCATTTGACACAATTGTCCTGGCCTACATAAGTTTCTTCATATGGCTGAAGGACCTTGGGTTGTATCAAGAGGACATGTATGCCAACAAACTATTTTGTATCTTAATGATGCAGCATAAATATGAATTTTCCTAAATTAGAATACCTTGAGGCTATAAAGTTATCATATTATGAACAGTTCAGACAGAAATGTTCCCTTTGGACAATTGGGTAAGAATTAGGTCAGACTGGGGTAGTACTCTTTGGGTCACAAGAAACTCCTTAATATGCTTTCAAATTATATAATCAAAGGTCTTTGAGAACTTTCATTGATTGAGTTCGTTGTTGGGCGTTGTTCGGCAGTAGCTTATACTCAGGAATGGGTTATTCGAATATCATGATATTGAACGCCATGGCGTTCTAATAATGGAGAACTTATTTGGCTCTCAAATGACAACATTACTTTAAAATCACCAATTATAATGGCACTGTAAAATTATTCTTTATGGCCATATTTCGATCATGAAATAATTAAACAATGAAATATATTTTTATAAATACAGATTTCATAAAGATCAAAATAAATTATGTTACATCGCTGTAAGATGAATCGGACTGTGTAAATATTTAATTTAATAGTACAATTAAATAAAAAACCGTTGTCCATATTGGAAAACAATCATGGTATACATTTTATTATATTAACTACGACAGAATATTCATCGCAATCGGACGCTTTTCATACATGTTCATAATATTTGACGTGCTTATAAAATGGTTATTAAATTAACAGAAACATGAAACACATATTGATTGAATCAAAATATATGGGTAAAGGAAAAAAATAACGGCAATTCCTTTTATAAAAACATAAATCAAGTTAGTTGTGTTTTAAAATCGTGATGTATTTTTGGTAAAATTGCTGTTAATTGATATAAACATTAATAATACATTTCAATCTCGATATGGGATGCATGAATAATGTATTTGTAATTTCGGAATACTCTTCAATCTCAATACACTGTCTGAAATCTAAAAGAAGCGGCAAATTGAATTGGGTAACGTCCTCAACGAAATAATTATTTGACAAATATGGAGGAATTGAGTAGACGCTACTTGATTTTTCCCTTTTTTTTATTTCTTATGTATTTTTTATACTGACACGACAAAGGTTAAACTTCTACAATGATGAAAAAAGATTTACAACTGTCGGAAACTGTGGCTGGAGGTAGAATATTCGTATCCGGCGACTATCATATACAATGGTGGAACACTCTGACATGATGGGGAACTAGATGGTATAGGGTCGTACTGTCCCCCGCAAGTATCTCGCATTACGGTGCAGTCTGTGAATATTTCGACTAAACGAAGAAGGTTATCATTTCCCATCATGTACATTGTAGCCATTAAGTCGAGCCAGCGTACAAAGTACATCTAATTAAACCCACAAGTCCTTAAGACTCGTTATAAATTTTAACTAAAGACACGAATATTTGACTAAGGAGAGAGCGCGCTATAAATTATTACTTAAGGGTCGATTCGGACCTTTGCTGGGTCTGCGATGTTGTTTCAATGTTGTTCGTTTTACATCGAGATGTTTATTTTAGGAGCGGAATTTGATGACGGTCGCTTTATACAATATTGACATAAATTGGTAATAATATCGAATAATAATAATTAAAGAAACACACGCAAAGATAAATGATAAGCGATTTACTGTAGGCATCTATGACAATCAAATAGGGGTCAATTTGAACAACGGCTTGAAAAATACTTTGAATGAACCAATTGATTAAAGTTATCGAAGCGAAATTATGTGGCACGACCGAGGGAATACAGAACCGAAGTCTCTGCCCACGAAATGGTCGGACATGACAGTAACATAAATTACTTATTATTATTACTATTCTATCCGACAACACTGGCCAGAAAATAATATTTGTTGATCACACAAATATTTATTTTGGGGTAAAAATTCTATACACAACATTTTTGGCAACAACAGTACCCTTTTACAATAATTGTAACTACAGCGTCCGAAAATATGGTCACAAAGAAGAGCATTCAATTTAAAAATCCGTACAAATGAAAACAGACGGTAATTCGGGCTTTCGAGGTCACATTACTGAGGCACGGTCAACTCCAGCGGGTCTCGTGCTGCATCAAAATTTAAATAGTAATACATTGAGTTTGATGCCGCCCGAGTGTTGACGTCACAGCGTCTCTGACGTCATCAGTTGCATGGAACGAGTGCGCGACGTCATTCTGTGATTTATTAAGACGGACTTCTTTTGCTTCCAGGTTGATTTATGGGATTTTAGTGATTTTTGTTATTGGAAAGTATAAAGAAATTATTGGATCTATAATGGGATAATATACTATGATAAGTTTTACATACAATTGGATACATGGGATGATATAAATATTGTCAGAGAGAAGCATATTTTGGTTTTCGAATGGGGACCGGAATTGAAATTAGTAATTGAAATATTCCAATTCGAAATTATGTCTGAATTAGTAGTAGGTAGGTCAATGTTATAATAATGTTAATGAAAAATACATCACGATTTCAATGCTACCAATGTTTCGAGTGGCTAGTAATTAAGATTTTGGTTAGTCTTGGTTTGATTAAGAAGGTAAATAATTCTGAAATTCAGTAGGATACAAATTTTCGGATTTAAAATGTCAAAACGATATACATTACCGTTTCTTTAAAAAACTCAGCTGTGGCAAAATAAAAGTTTTAAACACGTCAAAATTACTGTATACAATTTCTACTAAATTTTACATCTAACATTATGTACAAATATATTTTTTACGAACGAAATCGTGCTATCTACATATACATATTGCATTTGATGCGCGCTTGTATATCCGACACATACAATACAAAAACGAAAATAAAACGATATGGTTTACAAGTGAAAATGATTTTACACAAGTGTATAAATTTATGTAAAACATTTAAGGGTCCCGTGAATTTAGACATATTATTATATATATTTAAAATAGACATAAATTGTTATATACGCCACGAACTATTTCTTCTATTTGATCGTAATGTTTTGACTGTCTGAAATTCTCTTCCGTGTGGATCTTTCAAGTCGGGAATCTCTTATTCCACACTGCCACAAGATAATTAATAAGAAACTGTATTGATTACAAAGAATTATTAAAATGTGATTGCCAATTTAAAGAATTGTTATGTAAAGGTTGATGTCAGGCAGCCGCCCTGTTGGTAAAGTTATTTTTTTTATGTGACACCCATGAAAATCATAATGCGCCAACAGCATTGCGATAAAAAAGTGTTTTTTCTACGAGTTCCTTGATGAGTTGATGACATATTAGCATATTTAAAAATTCATGTCTACATCTTAAACAATTTAATTTTAAAAATTCCAATTACGTTGCCAAGCAACATTAAATTTAAAGAAACATTGATATTCACGATCATAGATAGCGTCGTCATCGCCGGGAATGACGCGGCTAATGACGCATCACTCCCGGGTCAACGACCGCGCAATTTCGACAGAACAAAAAACAGCGATACATAAATATTCCTTGTTAATCTATCTACTCTTATATTAATTATATACATTTACAAATATGTAACATCAAGAATGAAAGAAAGTGCGGATGATATGTGTCTAGTGTATTAACTGTTACAATATATAAAATTATTAACGCTACATTAGTTGTTATATACACTGGCGCGGCAATGAAGGCTTGAATTGGAAATTTCCGCCGTATTATGATGTCAAATTGCGGAGTATAACGGTTTTGAACGGAGCCAACAATTACAGGTTATTTGAAATTTGATAGATATGCAGGAAATATCCAAAATTCATGCCCTCATTAACCCTAATTACTTATTAGCGGGTGTCAACTGTTTGGTTTGTGTTTTTGAATAAATATAGATATTGAAATTTCTTACTAATAAATTGGAGATTACGGAACAAAAGACTCGATGATATTATCGTCGATTACAGTCCTGCGTATCAATTATATATTGATTGTATCTATCTATCCATCTATCTATATCAGCCCATATACGTCCCACTGCAGGGCACGGGCCTACTCTACAATCGAGAGAATCGATTGAGAGCGGTTAGGCCATATAGCCCACCACGCTGGTCTAGTGCGGGTTGGCGGACTTACATACATTAGAAATTCTTTAAAATCGCTACGGTATGCAGGTTTCCGCACGATATTTTCCTTCACCGTTAATTTTGATTAAAGTGTTTTATTAAACTATTGTTAATATATGTAGATATTAAATATTCATAAAGTCTTTAAAGGTAAATAAACCAACTTTATTACAGAAAATGTTCATTTAAGGAACAACGACTCTTTTAGTGTTAAGTGGATACAACTGAATATACCCATGATACCTAGCAGTAGTAGTTATAATGTTTGGTATTAGAATTTATTGTAAAGGGTGTTTCCTCTCTGTAACAGTCCCTGGTTTGCTGGGTCTACCTATCGTCCAAATATCTACATTCTAAGAGATCGAAGTTCTGCAAATACGTAAATAAATTAACAAGATAGTAGTTACGTTCTGGAGTTGTATATCTAGTCAACCTACACAAACCACAACAGTATCACCCATCGAACTAATGGACTGCGTACATTGATTATGATATTAAGACCTGGTCATTAATGACGTAATTATATTATACCCACTCCGCAATGTACATCGATATTTGTTTCTTTCATTACATTGGCAAAATTTTAAAATTCCCTTTAACATTACATTTAAAAAGTCAATTTTAATTGGAAATTACGAAATATTCTGAATGTAAATTCGCGTTTTGTTAATAGCACTTTATAACGTGAAAATACGAAGTTATTTAAATGGGTTTCAAACATTTATATACAGACAAATGACTTAAAAGAATGGAGGGCAACAACAGTAAAAAAGATGTAACATTCGAGACAGAATAACGTCAAATATCAGATAACAACGGAGTGGTACTTAGAGCATCTATAACGTGATACTATGTCTAACATATGTGATGTATAAAGTATTTATAAGTGCTTCAAACACTTACCTATCTTATTTCTATCACGGCCGTTAAATTATCAGACAACTTTTGGGTACAATAGTCTGGGAGAAACGAGATATTTTAAATCCCATCCAAAGGAGGTAAATCAATTTTAGAATCAAATAATGATCACGAAATTGCGATCGAATTTGTATATCGTAAAAATAATCGTATTGGAAATGATATTTTCTTTCGTATGATATGTTTTGGTTTTTGAATACCCTAGTTTGATTTTTTTTCCAAACCTCACGAATGTTGTTAAAACCCACAAGGTGATCTCAGTTCTATCGTACATTGATAATACTTTATTCTTTCCCTAAGGCAGAAGCGTATTAATTAGCATTGAAAGCTTGTTACGAGCTGAAACTTCAAACACTCGGTTTCAAGATTTAACTTAAGAATTCTCTTATCTCCCAGACTACCCCATTCATATTATTAAATAAGTACATAGCACAGTTAACGTTACACAGGCGAAATATTTACTCACAGAGGAATAAAGACAGCGATGTAATAGATTTTTTTTTTCTAAATTTTCACTTACTCTATTGGTCTGTTTTAAGCATAATTTAACGTTATGTAGATGCCGACGATTTTCTTTTCTCTATTTTTGTATCCCTTAGTTTCGTTTCATCTAGAGATTCGATTTTGTGGTCTCTGAGTAACGGAGTTCTTGCGTCAGTTTTCTCTTCGATTTTCTGCATGTACCTTTCATTCCTGTAGTTGTTTACTCTTACTGTATTGTCACTTTCGACTGACTCCTGCCTGCTTGAAGATTTACTTCCACTCTCACTCTTCTTGTCTTCTGTTTTCTCGCTATGGAAGGCCATGTTGTCAAAACACTGGGCCGGCACTATGTTCACCGACTTCATCATGGGTAACGCTATGGCGAGAGCTGGTGACATGTCGCGAGGACTCGGAGTCAGCCGCGTGGTTACCGAGAGGTCCACGCCTGGCATCAAACTTGCAACTGTTGGGGGTAAAGATTGTATTAGTTTATACTCCATATTATTTTTCAAGATTGTAGTAATTGTTCGAATTAGTAATATTAGACACACATGCAGACAGCATGCTCGATCTTAAACGAAATTTAATTACATTATTTTCATGGCAAACTCTTGAAATTGTAAGTTCTGTAACTATTTTACAATACGTCTTAGTAAATAACCAATAAATAATAATAATTCCATCTTAAAAAGTTATAACAATTCAATCTGCTTTCCAATTAATGGGGTACAGAATATTAAAGAAAAACAAAAACACATAGATGGTAGAAACACATAACGAGACAGGCAGAAGCAATAACAACAAAGAACAGGGAAAATTAAAGAAAAAGTAGGAATAAAAACCATTAAAAGTCTAAAATGCAGTTCACAATATACAAACATCAAATTACAATGAGGCGTAAAACAGTAGTTTAGTGTACGGTTAGTGTTCATTAAAATAATAGTGTACCGCTGTGTTGACTTGTAAAGTGACTTGGTTTGTGGTGGTATTATTTGGACATTTTACTGGTGTGAAATGGTTTCCTGTAAACAAATGAAAATGTTCTACAACATCTTGCATACCAAATCTACTCATGATATTTTTTTAATATCGACCTTTCGCACCTTAATTTCACTTACATCCATAGATGCGAAGCGTCGAGATTAAAATATTTTGAAATGTTGAATTAAAATTGCAGAATTATTTTTTAGCACTATTTTTTACTTATATTATCCAGCTATCTAGATTCACAACAGACATGAGCTGTAAAAATAAATAAATAACTGAAACAAGGATTTATATCTACAACAACAACAATCGAGGACGATGCAGCGAAGCTATTTCGAGGGATATAGGAACTGGGGCCCGAACCTCTGTCTGTACATCGAAGCATCAGGGACCTAATGCGACGGCTTGAAGACTTGTGCATATGTTAGTGATGATATTAGAATGTAGCATTCCTGTAAGCTAAGTCCAGTGTGTGCAGGCGATATATAAAGCCCTTTCGCAGACCCATTCGCCGCCATTATGATGATATTCTAAAGCATGTTTAAATTTTTTCTTTTGCAGTTGTTTGGTGTGGTTTGGATCATAGCCTCAAGCTCGCTACGATCGCCATCTGTGGAGGATTACATTGCGTAAGCTACTGTTAGTTCTGTGAGTACCTAGTTAAGATTAGTCTATGATTTCCAAGGACATTTTCAGTAGCTTCCAATCTTTTGTTTCCTTTACCATGTACAAATATTCCAATTACATATTTTTTTCACATTAAAGTTCATTTTACTGTCATTAGTCTTTATAATCTAAACAATAGATTACAATTTCTTTGTTATAATATAAAGTATTTGAGCTTCCTTTTTTCTATTATTCTGCTGAAAATGACCTTTTATTCACACTCAGTCAATGCACTGTCATTAATATGCGTCGTCAGTTATTTAGTCAGTTTGTTAATACATTGTCATAGTGGTATCGGTGTGTTTTCATTCTAAACGTGATTATTGCCAATTCCATTGATGTTTACAAGTAAATTTGCTTACGTCACTACGCCGTGGTTTCGTACATCCAAAGTGCTCGTAACTACAAGTGTTGATACAATTCGAAGACTAATTTTGAACATTATTTCATTATTGAAATACAATGTTGGATCTGCACGCGTAGTATCAGATTAAAAACAAACTATGTGTAGACTTCGCTACCCTAGTTTTGCAGAGAGAAAAGTTTCGACAGCTATCATTCTCGGCACAATTAAATCAGGTCGAATGCAGCGTAATCTCAATTTAGTTTGTCTGTTATGCATTGGAACAGTCAATACAGCTTTATTTGCAACTATAGCTCATATTTTCAAAGAATCAAAATATGAATTAATATAATACTAAATACTATGGTTTTTATTCATAAAATTAGTCCTCAAAATGCAACAATGTTATTACAGCTTATTTTACATTTGTCAATATTTATTGGACAGTTCGCGGTTGTCCATTCATCCATCTAACAACATATAAAATATCATAGATAAAATTATTCTACTCATCAGAATCACATATAACTATATGAATAATTTTATCCATATCGATAGAATTATGATCATCATCTTGAAATGTGTGTGCATTGATCTTACCCATATTAGGTCCCATCATATCTTTAGGATGATTAGTTTTTATAGCATTCATTCTACGATTAACTACTTGTGGTCCCATGCCGATAGCTAGGGGACCAGCCGGCGCTCCTGCCCCTCCTGGTGCACCTTGGGGAATAAAGAATTTAGGTCATTTAAGTGAATGCGGTTGTTTTTTTGTTAGGGGATTCTTTAGGTTTTTATAATCATTGTACCAAATGCATTATAAAATCATAATCAGATTATTTTAATTCATTTATGATAATGTGGCTTCGCTGGATTATATACATACATACATAAACACACGCCTTTTTCCCAGACGGGGTAACCTTCCCTGCCCGAGACCCCAGCTTTGCAATCATACCGTAGTACAACTGCGCCATCGAGGCAGTCGCTTACAGGCTTCACTGGATTACTTACTTTATTTTCTTTTATTTCAAAAATTAATTCTCATTTTTGCTCCAAGCCTGATTACCACCTTAATGATAACCTCTTTCGTTCAAAAAAGTTTTATCCTCACAACAAATCTAGTTAAAGTATAAATACTTACGAAGCGGCGGCCTTGTCGGCTCGACGTTGATGACTCTTCGGCGCTTCTTCGGAAGTTTGGCCCTCGCTTGCGTGTGCGAGTAGTACATCGCAAAGTTTGACACGATGACTGGCACTGGCAGCGCTATCGTCAGCACCTGCTCGTATAATAAAGCGATTATTATTATTTTTTCTTATATATCTACCCTTATATTAAATTCAGTATGGTTCTTCACCGATCATGGTGACTGAATTAAGCTTAGAAAGAGTTTGTTACTTGATAATAAGAAGCCATCCTATGAATTTTGATACAAATTCATCATCATCATTATCAGCCCGTTGCAGTCCACTGCTGGACATAGGCCTCTCCCAAGGTACGCCACAGAGCCCGGTCTGCTGCTTTACGCATCCAGTCGCTGCCGGCCCTTTTATGATACAAATTAACAACCATCAATTGAAATAGTCAACCTACAGAAAGCAACGACTTAAATTGTTATCACTATGACATAACCCTGGCTAAAACATTGTATAAAATGCACATATTGGGGCGGTTCCAGTAAGAATATGCAACTAAGAAATACTTACACCGGCCAGAGCGCAGAGAGCTCCAACAAACATCCCCACGTATGTTTTCGGCGCCATGTCACCGTAACCAACAGTGGTCATGGTGACCAGCGCCCACCACAGCCCCAACGGGATGCTGTTGAAGTCATTGTGAGGGTTTGTCTGTATCCTCTCCGCGTAGTACACCAGACTCGCGAATATCACTATACCCAGCACCAAGAAAAACACCAGCAGCGTCAACTCCTTCGCGGACGCCCTGAACGTTTGGATCAAGATCTTCAAGCCAGACGAGTGTCTGGTCAACTTGAAGAGCCTCATGATCCTGATGATGGAGAAGAACTCCAAGATATCAGCGTTCTCGACGTGCGAAGCGTACTTCTGCAGGATCAAGTCGATGTAGAAACTCATCGTGGCGATGTAGTCGATGATGTTCACTGATGATTTCACGAATTCGCACTTATTGGGTGATGATATAAAACGAACTAGGATTTCGAGCGTGAACCAAGCGTTGCACACGCATTCTATGTAGAAAAACGCAATGTGGGCGTTCGTTTGCACTTTGTCCAGCGCCCAACTTTGCGTTTGATTGGCGGTTGTCACTGTGTAGTTTCTTATCACTGGCACTCTCATGTCCGGGTGAGTTTTGAGACAGAACGATATAATCGACACGCATATGAAAAATACTGATATTACTCCGATGATCTGGAAAAGAAAATTGTATTAGTCTTCGATAATTACCAACATCAACATATTTACAAAAATCACATTGAACCCTGAATTTAATGCTAACATCACCATCTTTAAAAAAAAAATCGTACGCATAGCTTTCGACGCCTTCGTTTGTTTACCTTGAATCAATAATCCGTATCTTCTTTTTTATCCCCGTTGCGTACGCAGCGCCAATAACATTATCTTACCAAATAAAAGGGGAAAAATCTTTTTAAAGGTATTTTTAGAGCAAACATCTCTCACAAACATAATGGTTTCTTAGATTTACGCGAATGTTACACATTGAAATAAAACTATTTTTACGGATGGTGTTGCTATGGGCTCACCTGTATCTCCTGTAGTTGCCGATATTTTCATGGAGGACTTTGAGGAGACAGCCCTTAGTACAGCCCCGGTCTCACCAAGATTTTACAAGCGGTACGTAGATGATACTTTCACAATCTTACCATCTAACCAAGTAACTGCATTTTTAAATCACCTCAACTCCATTAACAATAAAATTCAATTTACTATGGAGTTGGAACATAATAAATCTCTTGCCTTCTTAGATGTTTTAGTAATCCGTAATCCTGATCAGTCCTTAGGTCATACCGTGTATAGAAAAAAGACCCATACAGATAAATATCTGAACGGTGAATCTCACCACCATCCGAAACAGTTAGCTACCGTGGGTAAATCTTTGTTTCAGAGAGCACAAGGAATCTGTGACGAGAAACACCTGGCGACTGAGCTGCAACACGTCAAGCAAGTACTGCGAGACAACAAGCTCCAAATTCCACGCCGCCGTCACAGAAACCGAGTGAAACCAGCCACAGTTGAACGGGCCCCGGTTATACTACCTTACATCAAAGGAGTCACAGACAAGATTGGCTACATCCTGAAGCGTGCTTCCATTAAGACATACTTCAAGCCGCCCAAGAAGATTAGTCAATTCCTACCACCTGTCAAGTGTCATATACCTTTGCAAGAACCGGGCGTATATAAAATAGATTGTGACTGTGGCCTCTCTTATATCGGCCAAACCAAGAGAAGCATAGGGACCCGCGTAAAAGAACACATAGCTGACGTCAAACACCGACGCTCAACGAAGTCTGCAGTTGCTGAACACATCGAAGAAGGCTCCAAGCATTACCTTCGTTTTGATAAGCCCCAAATCCTCGCTAAAGAACACCGCTTCCTACCCAGGATGTTTCGCGAGGCTATTGAAATTAAAAAACATCCAAATTTCAATAGAGAAGATGGCTTGAAGCTTGCACCATCATGGGATCCAATTCTACATTTGATTAAATCGGAACCCAAAAGACCAGCTGCCAGACCTCATGACACAGTGAGCTCCTACTGCGTAGATCGGATCGCAACACCTAGTTAACTTTTTTAAATTAACTTTTTAATTTAATAATTGAAAATTAAGGGTAGTTTAATTGTGACAGTCACAGAGCGGATGACTAATACCTCAGTCCGCCCCGTGACCACGAAAGCTGTAAAGTAATCGAAACGTCGGGAAGTTAAAAAATGTAAAAATTAAACCAAATCGCGATAAAATCCGTAAAAATAGTTTTATTTCAATCTCTCACAAACAGTTTCCTCGTTAACTTTTGCCTTGAGCAAACGGTGTACTTTCATAATTTCTTCGTTTGTATTTGCTTAATTTTTCTGATGTTATATTAAAATGTATCTCCGCGACCTTTGCTGTATAAAGGATACTAAGAGCGTGGGATTTTCTTTCTTTCATATTAATATCATGGTCTTAATTTGCATTTTTTGCTAGCATGTCGTTAGTGTTTTATTAAATACATTCCTTTTATTATGATTTTTATATGCAGTGCTTTTTATTAACTTTTATAATAATAATATAGTATTGTATAGTACGGAGGCTTTCAAAACGTTAATATATGAAAAAGATTATAGTTAAAATTGCTTTAGCGCAATGCTTTGTCTTGTCGTTTTACAAAAAATCGAATGGATGATTTACTCTTGCCATTTAATCTAACTAATATATTTTGTTGTTACAAAAAAGTAAAATTCCAAAATCCTATAATATTTGTGCGACGCAGATAGTAAGAATATATATAATTTCCATTTAATTTCTGATTGGGAATATGTCTTACATATCGATAGCGAATTTTGATACTTGTGGATAAGATTATTTCGTAGCTAAAACTGCAGTAATTGATCTTACCTATGTAGTTTGAGAAAGTTTTTGTAGTTTACTATGGCTAATTATGGGATATTTGTAATAGTAATTTTAAATTAACATTCATTTACAAGTATGATTTCATAAAATTCTTATGAAAATGAAAAAAGATTGAAACCTGCCACGAATAAAGACGAAGACAATAGCTAAAGCACCGAAGTTACAACTTAAATATTAAAGGGTGAACTAGCAGAAATTTCTCACGTATTTCATCTCTCTCCCATCTAGAAGACGGTTTTTTAACAAAGGCATGAATACTTCGATTAACATAAATTTAAATTCAAGCGCGCCTGTCTGTCTGCTTGTACGGGGACATTTGACACTTTGTAAAGAAACAGTTTCATTTTGTCTCTCCGGAGAATTTCAAGTAGGCTTCCAATTGTATCTGTGTTTTGTTCCTAGACGTATTTTGTTTTCCGTTCAGCTTGTCGCTATTCAATTATTTTTTAATTTAAATTCGAACGTCATGTTTTAATTAATGTTATGATAGGTATAATGCATATGATTTGGTTGGATTACAAACGGAATTTGGTAATGAAACATGATTCTAAACAATGTAATTGAAACCTAAAAATAAAGTATAGTCTTTTTAGCTTTCGTTGATTGCGTCTTTTGTTTTAATACTGACCCATTCCTGTTATTAATTAAAATGGCAAGACAGAAAAATATAGCACAATGCAATAAAAATGCCAAATAAGGTATCACGGACGGGAGGACTGTATTGATTCAGATAAACATTATCCGACAACTAATCAGCTCCGATCTTACCTTAGCAGCATTAGAACTGTACGGCTCGTCGAAGAGTGACCACATCTGAGGCTTTAGGTGCTGCCACCAGGACACCGTGCCCTTCAGGTAGTCCTCTTCGAAGCCAAACTTCCTCGCCACCTCCTCATCCGTGGGCTTCTCCGTGTCCAGGTCCAGCCGGTCCAGGACTGCCAGGGTTTCTTGGGTGTCGCGATGCTGGAAACAATTCACTGTTAATATTTGCTTTTTTACAACTACTTTTTCGGACAAGATGTTTTCTGCTGAATATAGGCCTATCCAAAGGACATCTACAGGGGCTTGTTAAAAGCGGCCTGCATACCAGCGACTGCCTGCGTTTTTTATTATCTCGTCTACCCATCTTCAGGCAGAACGTCCATCTCTGCTTGCTACTGATTGATAATAGTTAGTTGCTTTTTTCATCTTTGAATCTAGGTTCAAGACTAACTAGTTGGAGTGGTGCGTGAGAATTCGTATTATTTTTATTTGATAAACTGCAGAAATACGCATGATGTTGAAATCAAAAATGCTTGATGCTTTAAAGATAATTTGATTTGTACCATTTTTACCATTCAGCAATTTATAATAAATTACCAATCAGCATTGACCTTACGTCATTGCCTATTATTGAAATAGCCTTCTCCAATACTGACAGCCAAATAGTCTTACGTACACCGATGAAGTACACTCCAAATCTAATAAACAATACACCGTTCCGACACAACGCAGGCCCCGCCATCTAAATACGTACATACAAATTCATATTTTCAAGTATTGAGCGAAAAATTTAATTTTCTCTCGGCAAAATCGAATAAACGAAACCGCAAAGTGAAATGGGAGCAATATATGTTTCCAGACAAGGGTACGTCGACCATTCGATACTTGGGTAATATTATTATTTTTAATAAATTTATTGCGCAGCGTTTCTGTGCAAAACATTGATGTATTTTGCCTTGCGAATATTGATTTTGGTTTGGGGACTGTAATTTTGGTAGAAAACATTAATTTGACATTGTTGAACAAGATATCATAGACACTCTTTTCAAGATAATAAAAATGAATGAGATGTGGCGATATTGCTTAATACAGGTCTTACCAAAATACTTTAAGACATGCCACAAACCTTTGTTTTCTGCAAATATCGACCTGTATCTCTTTCAAAACGAATCTAATGGGATTTAGCTCGCATACAATTGAGCTAGCTTTCCACAACTCTGCACGTGTCTCTTGGGTTGTGCTTATCGAGATTGTGACAAGTTACTAAGATTTCATAGTTAATTTAGTCAATTGTAGGATAATAATTAATCCATTATAAACTGAAACATATACTATACTATTATTACTTCCTACTTTATTTAAGCCATCCTTGACTGGTTTCAAGATTATTATCACTAAAATTACTAGGAACTATTAACAAGTTGGCTGGCTCAATTCTTCATGCAACTTCAGTCATTTGAGTTATGAAGTAGTAAACTTTGTGCAATTTATTATAGAATATAGAACAGGTGTTACAAATCATGTCACATTCGTTGCATGTCCTACAAGGCTAAAGAATATACACACAGCGTGCCACCGACAAATATCTTATAAGACACTCCATATTTGGAGTAGACATGATGAAATGTAGATAGACTTTATATAATTCGTGTTTATAAATAATCAAAATCATTAGATACTTAGTCTTTTTTACAACCTATAGAATATTCTAGATGTCATAATAAATGGGAGGTCTCATAATCTCCGCACTGAGATAATTGTGTGATCAATCAATAGTCGATTCGTTTCTTTCGGGAAATATATTATTGACCCAAAAAAAATGCACAAATTTGAGCGTTCATGGTATAATACCCAGTCTCCTATTGTTCGTAGTCTGAATGTGCTATTAATAGAACAATGCTATAAGGAATCAGTACTATAGTTTTATATTGTGGCAACAAAATATTCCTGGATATGTCATAAATTACAAAATACTCAAAATGGTGACTCTTTATAATTTTGAGAGCGATTCAGGAGTTTAAATTAAAGCCTTATTAGCTTTGAGCATCGTTTTAAGCTAATGAATAACACATACAATAAACATAGTAAAAAAATCATATAAATGTGGACATATATGATACATAATTCACTAATTTAAATAAGTGCCGACATACCTCCTCCCATCCAACAGAACTGCAGGTAAAATTGTACTGTACACACAATCTTTCATAACGAACAGCTTGCAATTTTAAAGCAAGGAAAATCACGTGTCCCACGGTAACACAAACAAGCGCTGTAAACAGGCGAACGTAAATATTTGCAGTCTTAACCAGACAGCGCTGTAGCCGCTGCCAGATCATGGAATATTAAATAACACGCAAATACATTTTACTGCCAAATGTTCATAGCTACGAAATGTGCAACCCTTGATAGCATTTTGTGGTTTATGTATGAATTATCGCTGTATGCTGGATGCTTGAAATCCTAGCTTATAAATGTGAATGTGAGTATGTTTGTAACACTTTCACGACTAAACTACCCATCCGATCGTATGGAAATTTTGCATCCAAATTGTCATGCATACAGAGAAGGACACAGGGTCTCTTATATCCAAAAAAAAAAAACTGTTTACGAGGAATAAATCATATTCATCTCTCTTATATTACTGTTTTCTTTGTCAATCGATAACTTAAATTGATTGATGAAACTTACACTATCACAAACGAAGTCGGGGAGAAAGTCTAGTATAATAATAAGCGCAAATCACGTTTTACTACCAAAACATATTCACAGCTTTGCCTGAAATGTGCTAGCTTTGATAACGTTTTGTGGTTTATGTATATTAATAATATCGCTTCATGCTTAAATGCTTAAAATAATGAGTTGGATCAGGCTTGTTGGTTGATGAATAAAAATTGTATATTCAAATCATAGTAATAGTGGTCTAAGCTGGCATCAGCCGGATCCAATTGTTGTACCCTAGATAGAGCTTGATTTACAATAGTAATAATTATCCTCCGGGACCAATACTATTTTTTTGCAGATGAAAAATAATCTATATTTTTTCTGTATCCTTAATAACATGTATACAAAATTTCGTGGTCATTGATTGGGTCATATGATTACTTGATTAAGTGCTTGTACACAAAACTGTGATGCGTTGTCGCATCGTAATAATCTACGAGCTCTTACGACGCATCGCAAGAACTTGCGAATTGATTCGCATTACGCATTGATGTTTGTTTTTCCTGTATCTCCTTAGCAATAAGCGTTACCCGAATCGTGCAAGATGCTCCAAGATATCGCATCGCAGTAATTCGTGTCGCAGTTTTCTGCATTGCGAATTCGCATCGCGCCGAACGCAATTTTGTATACAAGCCCTAAAACGCACAACGCAGCAATACGTGGTTCAAACATTTCTTATAATAAGGAGACTTTTTATAAAACCGAGTTACTAAATTAAAAATATACAATACATTCATTCTCTTTTTCTCTAACAAAAGTTCACGCATCATAACATATTATACCTTCCAATTTTTATAAGTACCATCCAGAAATGTAACAACAAATCCTAAATAACAATCACAATACAAGTATCGCTCGTCTAGATTCGAGATATCGTTAAATCACACAAAAGTAATGATCAAAAGGCTTATAGCACAAAGTGGTTTAACCTAACTCAATTCATGGCAACGAGAAAGATACTAGAACCCCGAACAAAGTTCTGTAGGCCATTAGGCTACCCGAGTTTCGGGAAGTTTCGAAACTCTTGAATAGTATTTTACTTCTAGTGGTTGGGTTACACACTTATTGCTTTTTATTTGATTGTGAAGTTTGATTCGTGACGTTTATTTAAATATATGACTATTATTTTAGTTTCATGGACATACATGTACAAAAGGGTGTAGGGAATACAGTGGTGGGATTTCATGCTGAAAGCTCCGAAGGGATAATAAAGGTAATTGACACCAAAGTTTGCAAATTCGCTAAGAAAACCTTATTTACCAAGGTCTTTTTATTTGTACTATGAATTATGATACAATAATATTAAGACTAATATAAGTTCTACAAGTAGCGTAATTAAAAGATTGAATGAAACAAAAACTCAACTTCGAATAAAAAAATTTGATCATGTCACACTTTGAAAATAAAACCTGCGAATAAAGATTCAACATCCATCCCTTCCAAGAAACATCCACCATAAATATAACCCCACAACAATCATTACACCCACAATTATTTCCCAACTACGTAAACTACGATCTTCCAAAGGGTGCTCGAAGGACCAAAATTAACGAAAGAAAAGCAATTCTTGAACCACGAAGCAAGTTGCTGACACGTACGACAACTTTACTCATTATTTACTCGACTTTGTGCAACAGTCCGAGCGTGACTACTTACTTTTTAATAGACGATATTCGAGAGAAAAAAAAAGACAGGCAAAATAAATCTAAAATTGAACCGCTGAACTAAAAATGTTAGCTTTTATCAATCATTACTCACACCGACAGTAAAATCCAGGAATTAACATCAATCACTTCTTCATTCCAACGAACACAATTAATATTCCGTTGACATAAAAACCCTGAAAATTGCAGACCCACAACAATCATTAGACCCATAATTAGTTGCTAACTAATAAAATATTTTGAATTTGAATTTGAATTTGAATTTAACTACGTAAACTACGATCTTCCGAAGGGTGCTCGAAGGACCAAAATTAACGAAAGAAAAGCAATTCCCGCACCACGAAGCAAGTTGCCGACACGTACGACAACTTTGCTCATCTGCCGAGATTTCAGACATGTCCGATTTTTATGACGGCAACATGGCGGTCGATGTTGCTTTATTAAATTCCCCGCTGTAGTTTTGTATGTCCAGTATTTTGCTGTGATGCGTCTTGTTGACCTGGTTTGTGGCCGAGATGACACTGATCTACGATTTATTGAAGGCTGTTAACTTTTTATATTGTTATAAAATTCCTTTGTGTTTTTTAGCTGATGTATCGAAGATTTATGTGATTTGGCTAATGCAATGGCTGTGATATTTAAAATGACTACAAGGCTTAAAATATATTCAAATGCGTTTTCAAATCAGATCTATTACCAGATCAAATCTCTTTTTTATTATCCAAATCTGTTTAAAGCTATTGAGACTACAGTATCACCAGTTGCATGAGTATTATATGTTTCTGTAACCATGTTTCGAGTACAAAAATTCAATCTACCTACTTACTCCGTCAAATGGTGTATCACCAAGATTCTATCAACAATAATTGCTCAATAAAAACGACCTTATGTAGCTCCTTGAAGACCTTATGTTCAGCAATAAACTCCCTCTGATTAAAGCAGAATAGTTCATAACAATGACGTCATACCTGCGTATACGTCATCCAGCAGCACGGCTCCACCTGGTTGGCGTCCAGCCCCCAGAACTCCAGCTCCTCCTCGAACAACGGCCCGCACACGTCCGTCGGGTAGTGGAGTTTGCCTGTTCTGTACAAGCAGAAGGATTTTAGATATTGATGTTACATATTCCTATGAAGAGGAAATTGGCTGGATGGAAAAAAATTGTCGGGTATAAGGAGAGATTTTATTAGGAAATCGGGACTCAGTTGGACGAAGCGGTTGTTTCAAATGTAACAATTTAATCGCCTATGGGTTATATCGATGCTGTAATGGACGGCACTGCATTTATCAGATGTCAGATCATTAGTTATGATAAAAAAAACTATATCAAGTTTTTGCATTTAAAATAATATTTACATATTTCATAACACTATAATTTAAAACGAATTCGGTACCATCATGGTAACACCGAACAGCATGGATTTTTTATTGGTATTAAAATTCTTGATCTGAAGAGTATTGAAAATCTGTTCACCAATTTCTAATACACCAGCTTTGAAGACTAAAGCTCTTTTACACACCAGAGGTCAAAACGCACAAGTCAGAATATCATGTTTACTCCGTCATCCACCAGAGAACTATCAAACTTAACTTACACGTTCTCAATAAAATTCCGTGACCTATTGACAAAATCTCAGCGCGTAGTAAACCAATCAATCAAAGGTTATTTAACGGCGTGACCTCGAAGTTTACTGTATCCACGGGGCACTTATCAATGAAATTAATTTGACCCGCTCTCGATCCGAGCCCTCTTTCAGAGTGATATCATTACTTATCGATCGTGTAGGGGCGTTGTTAATTAGTTACGTGAGAGCTTTTTCGATTGAAAGGGAGTTTAGGCCTTTTGTATCAATAGTGTCGGTTTCTGTGCTTCTTTTGGAAACTTCTTTACAAGCGGTAACTGGTATCAAAAGATCTTTATTCGTTGACATAAATATAACTATATTTCTTTCATACTTTTATAACTAATAGTTAGATGAAATTTTGTTATGGAAAAAATTCTCGGCATTTTTTTATCTTTTTAGACGTCATAATTCTTATTTAATTATTTTTACCAAAGTATTCTATATTATATTTCTCTCTGTTATGGGATGGAAACGGCGACGAGCAAGCGAATTACGAAATAAAAAAACACGTTTTTCTTAAGGATTATTAGCTATTTATTTAAAGTTATCTAGCAAGTTATTCAAATGCTGATTCAGAAAGGCATAATTAATGATAAGTCAGGATTCAGGAAAGTGGTCTTATAACCTTTGCCTACCTCTTTGGTTAACAAGTAAAGCATTATGTATGTAGATTATTTCGTCTATCTTTATGTATACATATTACATAGCTTCTGTTCCTAATAATATCTGTATAATTGTTGAAGGTAGTAGTGTGGGTGCTTCTAGTTACCTTAGTAATCAAGTATGTTCAACATTGCCTATTCACTACAACAAAGGCGTGTTAATTGTTCCTAGAATACATTCTCGGCCTATATTTCTAGGTTATTCCATAATTCCTAGATCTCAATTTAATTGTGGTAGCGAACAGTGTTTCATAATTGTAAGGCGATGGATTTAGTTTAAGCATAATTATAATTAGTGGTTAAACATATTGAGTTGCAGGTATTTCTGAGAGTTTACTTTCCAAATCAGCTAGGTATATATTTTTACTCGTAGATTAAATATTTTTATTTTAGTACACCAGGGATATCCTAAAAAAGGTTTTCTAACTAGGCTCGGTACTACATTTTGCCTTGTATGAGTTTAGTAGCGATATTATTATTTTTTTAAAATATTTTTCGTTCCATAATTTTTTTGCGATAAGGTAATGTAGGAGAAGTTACTATGTGATGTAGTCTAAGCATAGATCATTTATAAGTTACAAAAAATAAACAGAAATAATCGAATGTACTTTTTCTTACTGCCCTTATCCAAAATAATTATTATTGACAGTTCAATTGCCTCGCTTTTATATTAAGCCATTTTTTATTGATAACAATTAACGAGTGAAAAGTCAGGCCTCAGAGAAAATATATATCATCAACAGTCCTTGTCCTAAAAAAATATTTTTCTAACGTTCCGCAAAAGAATATTTGGCCAATCTGTCATATTACATCCCCTTCAACGCCTCGTGTTTAATTACAGCACGAGATCTTTGTCTTCCCAATTAAAGTGAGGGCTTGATAAATAGCCGGCAATTCTTTTTCCTTATTTTGATATTGTTTGAATTTTTTCGGGACCATGCCTAGTAACAGTGTTGGAAGAAGTACGCTTAATGGAAGTTGAGAAACCAAAACATGACTATGCATTACACATTTTTGAATAGCTTTTAGTCTAAAACTTTGGAGTATTTATTATTTACTTTATTCACATTGCACCATACCGACTAACAATAACAAGAAAAAAATAACATAATAATAAAAGTATGCATGGCGGCCTTATCATATTAGCCAATGTCTTCCAGGCAACCAGAGTATGAGAGTAGTAGTAAACTAATGTGTATCGAACATTACCATGCTTGCCTTTAGTCACACAAATAGGCCTGAACCCATATTCACATACAAAATTTACGTAGTGAGGATAAAAAACTACAAGACACTTCGAACTCAAAACAAAATATAGGTAGATATTTGTAACTTACTCAAACATTTATGTATGCGCTTTATTCGAGACCGTGGACGCTTAAGTCATTGACGTTGTTCGTAAAAGTTGTTAGCTCTATAACATTAAATATAAATAAATAACAATACAATTTAAAATCCAAATTGGCAACACGCACATATTGGCTATCTCCGCCCGACCACACAGGTATCACCCATGTAACTCCTTTGCGGTTTCAGCAAGTTTTTGGACCTTTGCCTGGGCACAAACCACAGAGAGGTCACCGGACTAATATATTATACGGATTAGAGGATATATTCTACAAACCAGATACTTTGTATTTTTAAACTTTTGCAAATCATGTTTGTTTGTGGGAGTAGGCTAAAATTATTGGGAAATTAAAAGTGTGCAGTAAATTTGAGAATGGTTTGGTATATCTGTTTTACCTGCCCTGGTTGTGTATAATTTTGACAGCAAAAACAAAGTTAAAAAATTGTTGGTTTTGGGAATACAATCAAATCTCACGATGTTTTATTTCAAATATATACTAATTATTCGGCATAAAAATAGGCATTTCAACTTCATTTCACCTCTACTGGATTTGAACTGAAAACCTCAGAGCTTGGACTAGCCTTCACTAGTCTAGTAACGCAATCCTAATTTATAATTTACCCAACCATACCAACACTCCATTCTACCTTTATCTAATTAATTAAACCCTGAATCTACGAACTCCTAATCTCAATTTTGAAGTTTTGAACAAAGTAATTTATTTTTGTAATGGATACAAATTAGGCAGGTGTTTAAGACGCTCCTGTCAGAATTAAAGTGGCAATTAGCTCAAGGGCGGCTTGATCCGGATCTTCGCTTAGGCCGATTGTTGAGGACGGATAAGTAAAATTGCCTCCCCGATAATATCTAGAGAAAAGTACTTTGATTTTCGCTCTTTGATAAAGACAGAAGTTTCTGGAAAGTTTGATCGTTGTAATCGTACCTTAGTAAGTATAATGAATGTATTCGTACGTGAGGCGATAATGTTACTGTAAGATTTTAATGAACTGTTTGATTTTTAAACTGCAAATGTTGTGGAAGGAAGCATGCATTTATATCTATCTTTTTGTAATTACGTAAGCTACGTGTCGAGACACGTTTATGTTCAAGTCATGTTCTTCAGAAGCTATTGGCTTTTCTAAACCATTAGACCAGACACTAATATTTATGTTTATGATACAAATGTATATCTAAGTCACGACCTTTCGAATCACGATTAGCTTCTCGCCCACAGAGGGTGATGAACTAATGTTTTTGTAGATTTCTAGCTTTTTACGACTGAATACATCTCTTTATGTAGCAACTATATATTTATTATATACTATATTATTATATTCTGTGCCATTCGCATTTCACTGGACGATTCGGTTACACTTACACAGCGCGTACAGCTCTGAACGCGGCAAAATAGAACTAGAGGTTGCTATTTTATAACATTCGCAAAGTTAATGTTAGGCAATGGTAATACATTTATCCTTATTTTATGTCTGTTTCCCGCGAAAATCAAATGGACCCAAAAAGCTGTACGTATCTTTCTATCATCTGTATACTAAATTCGCTTTTTCTATGATCGAAAGCTGAATAAATGTCGTTGCACCTTTCATTATAATACAAGCAGGATCTTAGTTCCTTCTATAATATTTAAGGACCTGCAAGCCTTTTAGGTGCCTATTCAGTTGTACTATACAAAAAATTCACGACAAAAAATTCACGAAAAATCTACGACTCAGTGTCTCTCCATAGTTCCACTATACAGCATTGGTATTGCTAGAATGTTTTCCTCACCTGTAGTAGTTGAGGACCTGCGCGAAGACCCCCGGGTGGCGGTCGAAGAAGTACTCGTTGAGCACGGGGTCGTAGTTGGCGAGCGCCTCGGTGAGCCGCGACAACCGCGTCGCAGGGATCTTCTTCAGCGTCGCCTTGTAGGTCTCGTGCCTGATCCCACCCACGTTCAGTACCACGCGGTTCTCCGCGTCCATGTTTAGTAGATTCATTTCTGTTGGCAAATTTTGATTGTAAAAGGTCAGGACTCTGATATTATCATGGATGGTTTGGTTCTTTTACATTTCCCATCAATTATTGTGAAAAAATTAAGAGGAATTTCATGATTATTTTGGGAATGGTAATGCGATAATCATTTGAAAAGTAACGTAGATAAGGTTAAGCATCAGTTAAGAACGCCAATAATGAAGTAATAAAAAGGAATAATTTCACAGATTAATATTCGAATGATAACAACCGGCGCATTATAACTTAGGGCATTGCAAGTACTAAATTATCTAATCCTGATGATATGCTTTTGCATTGAATAAAATTATGTTTTCGTTTTTAAAAAGTGTGTGGGCTTCACTTGCCTGTTACTGTCGAGGAAGTCTATGCCTAGCAGTAACATTTATGAAGTCTTATCAAAATATAATAGACTTACTCGCAAGCACCCCTCTTCAAGCGAGAACAGTCAGTGAACTACGGCGACCGGCTCTGGCCTCTTCGCGACATCACTTCTATGAACTCGTCTTCAAGCGCGCTGCCCACGTCGCCCGCTGACATCTCTGATGATGGACCCAATTCTGGTGATGAAGACAATGGATTACCACTAGGAGCCGATTTTTCAGTGTGGTGAATACAGTGTTTTGGTCTGTGTAGGTAGTGAGATTATAGAATCCGCTAAGATAGCGACTATGGTGGAAAATCGGGTATAAGGATCTCCCTCACTCTCTCAATCTTTCTTCAGCTACAGGAATTTCATTGTTGGACATAGAGCTCCCCCAAGGATTTCCATGGACATCTATATTTGCTTTAATTTGGGTTAAGGTTTAGATAGGGTAGATGCAGTATAAACATACATTTTAATCTCCTTGGACCGAATCAAGTCTAGTAGGCTAAAACCTATATGTTTTGTGGGTCTTAGAATGAATATTGTTTTTCATATTAATATAATTAAAATAACACTGTAATTTTCTCTCGAATAAATAAAACCAGATAGTCATATTTTTATGTTCACGTTCGATCCAACAATACTCGACAATAATTACAACAGTGCCATCAAATGAAAATATAATAATATTGATGAAGATATCCCCTTTACGACTCGCAACCCCATTCGTTTTTATTATAAACATAAAATTTAACACAAAGCCCACTCAACATTAAGTGGCATGCAAAACGCTTAACGCCGTCGGCTGTACAAAAACTCTCAGTTAACATGAATAATGGAGTTTTAATTAAAACACTTTCAAACTCCACAGAAAGCCTACCAAGTTGCCGACATAATACGACTCTGGCACCTATATGGGTCAGTATTATTTCGGACGGGTCTATTGAACGCTTGCGTATAAATTATTCAATTTCTAAGACTAGACGTTTGACGTCGAAATTGTTTTCGGTCGGTGTCAATGTGATGCCAATTTTCGTTAAAAATCCATTTGAACATTTTGATTTGATGTGAATAAAATAAAAGAGATATTGCGGCCTTTGTTAAAGTTGGGTTTACTGTCACGTCAATCAATTGGTTTTTGTGAAATCCAGATTACATTGTAAACCAGATGCATCTATTCGCTTGGAAGAAATGTTTTCTCAATCAATCAAGTCTTTGTTTTTCAATTGTTATAAGCTTGGATTTTATTTAATCGTGGTAAATAGAACATCTCTATTACTTGCTTCCAATAAACTATCATAGTAACGCTTAAAATAAATTTATTTTAATTAAGGTTCTAGTGCCTACCTATGCTAAGTTAATTAGGTTTACCTCATCTTTGAATAATTAAGTTCATTGAGGCGGTCGGTAATAAAATTAAACCATTCTGCTAAATTTTGTTACGCCGATTAGATGTGTAACGTATGATTTAACAACATATAGATGTAAGATTAAACATGTATAAAAGCGTATTATTAGAATCAGATAGAAATAAATACTGCGATGAAAATGTTCACAAACCTAACAAGGAAAAAGCGTTCCTTTCCGGTTCGCAACTCAGAACGAGGCAAACCTAGACAAGCTAGAATACTAATAAAAAACCCTAGAGCAGCTCTTGAGCTAGTTACCTTCACTTTTATATAGGCTGGAGTGAGTCTAGTGCCTTCACACGGATCCTGTTGCGGCAACAACCCATGTGGGATGTGAAAATCTTATTTAACATTTATGTATGTATTGGTGATGATGTAGTAAATATTGATGTCCGTGATTGGGTCTATGTTGGTTATAATAGTTTGGTTTATATAACACCTACGGCTAGAGAAGTCACACGTCGCTAAAGCATATGAATGTTCGATGCATTTTACAGGTAAATGTATTTAAAAGTAATAGACACCTACGCAGAATTGATATACATCAGACATTTTGGTTTACATACATTAAAATAGACCTGGTTAATCATTTATTTATTATTATAGCACATAAAAAACAAACAAAATACTTAAGAAATATTACAAAAACTATAAAAAATCCAGATGGCGTTCTTATTTCTCTAGGCTATTTCTCACAGACAACCTGGTTATCATTTTATTTAAGGTTAACATTTTCACGATAAAATTGCTGTAATGATAAACTACAATAACTTATCGTTTAATCCAATAATAATTCTTCGCAACTGTAGCCGTGGCTAATGAATTGTTACAGATTACAGCGCCAAATCACCGTAAATAATAATACATTTTAGTAGTAAGTATTAAACATAAAAGATAACAAAAATGCAGCTATTAAGTTTCTATATTGTAATGATATTTTCTATGTAATATATGTATTATATTCTTAGGGACTTTTTGTCATTTTCGTTTTAGGAAGCATTGTTGAATGTTAGTACTTGGTGTATTGGGGTTTTGACGTCATCTAATATTATTGTATATTTTATTGAATAAATAAAACATATTTATTAGTTCTATTTCTGAAACCGCAAAGCGTATTGAAAAGCATAAAACGATTTAAAAGGTATAGCATTAACTACATATTTAAACATTCCGCAACGATTATAACAAACTTTTCCCACACGTTCTCGTTCTCTCCACTTCTATCAAACTTTAATTCCTCAAACTTCTAAACACACTCCGCTTAATACACTGAAATTTTCACATCCACGCGAAAGTAAGCATCTGCGATCCAATTTTTAAGACAAGCGGAAAGTTTGGCAAAATAAAAGAGTCCTAATCGGTTGTTTGATTAAGTAAGTTTCGCGGCCGCTTGATTAGATTTCGATAGGGTTGAAATTTCAATTATAACTTGTTTAATGGTCTGCGAGAGAGTTCGCTGATGACTTTGTTGGACCATTAATTTGGATGATTTATTTTTGGCGATTTCTTAGATAAACAATTACGTTAGATTAGTTCAAGTTTGGTGATTCAGTTTGTGTTGAAGAAATTCTTTAGTTGATGAAGTAGTAAAGATTCTTACTACTAAATTAATACATTGGTTCGTTATGTTAGTTCATCAGTTTCATAAGTCAATAGTTGACATGGGCTATTTGTTAAGTACATCTTAATGAGTGAACTTTAAATAATTTAAACGGCGCGGTGTAGAAAAATTATTACACTGTTATATTGTTTCTGACAATCATTGCTCTTTTTTATCCTTCTTTTCCATTTTCAATTGCAACATAACAATCGTTAAGTATTGATGACGATCGTATTCAATTACCGTTCAGCTTTCTACCTGGTTTATTAAACTTATGTATATTTAAAACTTGTGTACCATAAAGCGGGTCGACGCTTCCATCTCCTAAAATTACATGAACAAAGGGCGTACCACCGAGCTCAATCGATCACCGACAGGCTTCGTGAGAATATCCTCGACACCTGTTGAGCACAAGCTACTCGTTAATAAAATTCTATTGTTGAAGAATTTTTATTTCTTCGTTCCTTTCATATGGTTTGAGTAATACTTATCATATTATCTGTTTTACAAATTCTGGGCAATAGATTCAGCTGTTGCTAAGCGATTTTATAAAATTATGGCGTTCACACAGTCTTCCGCAGCCTATTAAGTGAGTATGTTGGAGCTGTCCGTGAAGTAATTTAAAACCTTATGACTTTCATATCGTCGTCCACATATACCATTTTGGAGGAAGTAGCTTTAAAATTATTTGCTCGAGTCTAACCTTAAAAAGAAGTTATAAGTCACATCCTAATTTTGCAATATATTTGCAGACATTTCCTGCAATGTGCTCTAGACGGTTCATGGTGGTGGAAATCATTTATAGCTCAGCATGCAATTAACCCCTTATAATAATCGTGTTGACTGACGAGAGATCATCACATATCTCTCACAGATACTTTATTTGGATAGCACTGAAATTGTCACCATGTGGATTGTTATAACTTTGTTGTACAAGTTTAAACATCTTTGAAATAAGCATATGCTCAGCTAATGCGCTTGTAAAAGACCATTTGAATGGATATATGATTTTAATTTTTGAGTGAACATCGTATGCCTGATAACGAATTACCTTTCAAAATCAAAACATCCACTACGTTTTATTCATAAAAGTAAAAATCTCCAATGGCAATATTTTACGAGGGTTCAGTTATATTTTTTCGTCCTGTCAACAGCCAATGAAAAGCCTGAATGATTAACGAGCACACAATTATACGAACGAGCTTCTAATCTTTTGTAAACACTCGATCAATATTTGTCGCTGTGGTTAATTTGACTCGGTGCAGGTTTTCTGATCGGATTTGTTAATTTAACGAGGATTGCGTTGATTTGATTTGTGTAATTATATTGTATTACAATATACTTGATAATGTTAAAAATAAATTGATTTTAATGATATTTGAATTTTGAAAGAGTAATCAGCGTTCAAAATCAAAATTGAAATATTCTTTATTCACATATGGTATAGGATCCCTATATACAACGACCTTCACCGAGATGCTTATTTAATGAAACGTATTTTAAATATTATTTAATATGCCAATAAATATATTCCATATGGGTTGCCTAACAAATTTTAGTCCAGAGTATTTTTAATTAATAATTTAAAAAAAATGTTTTTTAAACATTCCACCCGTTTGATTATTAGATAAATTCGATACCAATCGAAAGTATGAAGCCCATAAAATATGCAAGCGTTAGGTTGCCTATTATTTTCCGGTCACAACTATCGGGTTGCCAGGTGTAAACAGGTAAATCTATACTAGCATTTTGCAACGGTCTGATTATTGAATCAAACTTTAATAAAATGAAAGATTATTTTATTAACCGACTTCAAAAAAAGGAGGAGGTTCTCAATTCGACTGTATGTTGCTTTTTTTTTTTTTATGTTTGTTACCTCATTTCTCTGTACTGGGTAAACCGATTTCGATAATTCTTTCTTTAATTGAAAGCTGGTGCTTGTCATTTGGTCCCATAAAAATATGGTGACGATCTGATGAATATCTTCGGACCTGGAGAGGGGAACTCCTTAAAATAAAGTAGGATTCCAATGGTTCTTCTTGCATTGAATTAAGTATAAAACCAAAATTACAGTGGTGGAGGAAAGTAGGGGTAGGGGCAAGGGGGGGTGAGAAAATTAAGAAATATGTAAATAGTCAATATCTTCGGCAGCTTTTGACCGATTTTAGTAATTTTTTTTGCATCAGAAAGAACGTATTAATACTTTGATCTCACCAATAAGTTATGAAAATCTGATGAATATCTTCAGATCTGGAGAGTAGAACTCCTCAAAATTGAGTACGATTCCAATGGTTCTTTTTGCATTGGATTCAGTATAAAAGTAAAGTTACAGTGGTGGATGAAAGTAGGGGTAGGGGCGAGGGGGGCGGTTGATAAAAAGAACAAACATGTAAATAGTCAATATCTTCGGCGACTATACCAATAAATCATGAAGATCTGTTGTAAATTGTAATAGTGACAAAGAATCATATTATTACAGTTTAATAGTATGCCATATACCATTCCGTAATGAAACAGATATTATATATTCAAACTACAAGTTTATTAAAGGTGCCATTGATAGATAGTTACAAAACTAAACGAAAGTTGTCGTTAGTGTGCAAAATCGTGACTGATATCTCTATCTCAGATATATAATGTACTCTGTGATATACTATGTGATATAAAATGATGCACAGCATATACGAGTCTATCGCTATCCTTTTCATTTCCAAGCACAAATAGCATGCGCACTCTCTTTCTTTAAATGGGCGGACTTTAAACAGCTGCTATGCTGTGTCCTTTTCTATCGCATGGGATGGTTAGTTTGGGACCTCTCAGTCGCACACATTCACTCGCAGCGATATTTTACTTTTTAAAATTCGACAACCGGAATTCGGGACTGATTTTTCGCAGGCAACCCTATACCACCGTGTTCATAATAAAATAATCTTTTATTTTATTAAAGTTTGATTCAATAATCAGACCGTTGCAAAATGCTAGTATAGATTTACCTGTTTACACCTGGCAACCCGATAGTTGTGACCGGAAAAGAATAGGCAACCTAACGTTTGCATATTCTATGGGCTTCATACTTTCGATTGGTATCGAATTTATCTAATAATCAAACGGGTGGAATGTTTAAAAAACATTTTTTTTAAATTATTAATTAAAAATACTCTGGACTAAAATTTGTTAGGCAACCCATATGGAATATATTTATTGGCATATTAAATAATATTTAAAATACGTTTCATTAAATAAGCATCTCGGTGAAGGTCGTTGTATATAGGGATCTTAGACTAATAGTCTTTTACAAGATCTTTTGAATTGTTAATTACTGCTACTACCGATTTGGAACGTGTTGTAGTTGTGAAGAAGAAACTGCGCAAGAAACTCCCTTAGCAACACGAACTGTCTTCTTTTTTTTTGCTTTCTTTTCTTTCTTTATTTTTTTTAACTATAACCACTTAAAATATTAGAGAATCGTAGGATGACGACTGTGGTGATTATAAAGGATATACATTGAAGATAGAAATACATTAGGAGATACGAAGCCTGTTTTGTGCGGCAGAAATACAATCTTGAGATTTTTGAGGAAGGCCTATAGTTAGCAATGTACTTCCTGACATTGGAAAGAGACAGAAATAAAACCAATACAGCCATATTATTTATTATCTACGCAAAACTATAGCAGCAGCTATAGTATCATTCTGCCGTGACGTGACACTGCCAGGTCAAGGTTATATGAATAATTGTTATAGTTTAGTGTATTTACTGATTTGACTGAGCGGATGACTAATACCTCAGTCCGCCCCGTGAGCACGAAAGCTGTAAAGCAATCGTCGGGAAGTTAAATAATGTAAAGATTAAACCAAATCGCGATAAAATCCGTAAAAATTAGTTTTATTTCAACAGTATTTATTCTTTAGTTAGAACAATAATGCCATAGGAACCCAGCCTAGCCCAAATGCCTGTCGTAATTAGTGAAGCTATTTGACTTAATGTAACTATGTTGCGAATTAAAGAACTTTTTGCTTAATTAAATTAGAATTCCGTCAGGTATAAATTTGTCTAACGCAAAATCCAGAGGAAATTAAAGTATTTGAAGCAGTAGAATTAGATTATCTATGTTTAAAAGTACCTAATATAAAGGATGAAAGTGAAATTGTGTCGGGGCTTTTTTGGACTTCATTGATCCCTTGGCGATGTCCTCTCCGTTGGTAGCTAAGAGATGAGAAGTGCCCTTTATGTTAAGCTTATTGATGTCCAAGAACAATTGTCGTCGATTGTATTGGGTATATCTGAAAGATGTTGGAGTTAGTAGATGTGCAAAATTTTTATTTATTTATTTATATACATGAAGTATATAAATAAATAATATTTCTTGCCCGAGTGGAACTGCTATACTCCTCTTAAAATATTTGTATTACAATAAAAAAAAATTACCTGCAATATTATTTCTCGTCAATACCTTACAAGACTTATTTTTGTAACTAATTTGGTTTCTAACATTCTCAATTGATTTTCTCATAAATTCAACACCAATTCTCATGAATCCATCACTACACCTTAATCATTTTCAGTCCATCGCGCCGTTTGATCGGTACTTATATTTTTCTATTTATACTACGGCTTCAATGTATAAAACATGGAATAACTATAAATAGTTATACGATATCACAGACCTTAGCACGATATTTTTCCATCGTTGTCTGGGGAGAAATATTATTTTTCGTTTTGCTTATACTATTCCCTAGAGCGAGCAGGGACAGCGTGGGTTTTCTAGACGGGGGACAATTGTTCACTCTGTTTTATATTAAGTAAATGTTGATTTAGTGACGTTGGAATATCTTTACATTGGAGGATAGTTGATGAGAATTATAATTAAATGTCTCTACGTACCTACTATAACGTAGCAATATGATCGTGCTATACTAAACGCTGGCCACTAGATTGTTCCGACACCAGCCAATGACGTTCCATAGTAGTCAATACTATGAATATATTTTTTTCTGAGCATAGCCATGGATGGTACTTTGTGGTGGGCACATACCTCAGAATTTTAATTTTCTATGTCTACATAATATAATCGGCACAACAAGTTCTATTTAATTTTGATAATAATAAAATCACTCCACATCTAGCCCTTCATCTAGCATTGTAGCAAATATCTAAATAAAATATATATTATAATATTCTCGACCAACCAAACATATTTTCGGCGCGAAAAGTCTACCAACCGATTATTCAACCAGGAAATAGTAACGTGAGTGGCATGCCTAACAGGTTATTTTCGCTGCTACAAAAAGAATTAGGCGTAAATCAAGATGAGTGTATGTACTCTCGTAGATAATGTTAATATTAATTCTTTTTGCATAAAACGACATTTAGCAACCCAATCGTTTATCGTTTCAGACGTCGAAAAACGCATTTTCCATAAAATTAAATGGATGTCTTAGAAAAGACGTAAATAGCCCTACTAACTGTAATTTCTCTGACAATACGGTCTCCATAAAATGTCCCAAATCCCTCCCAGTACAGCTATATAAAAAACGCTCTCGGCAGATGTTCAAAATACGCGAAGAAAGAAATAGGCCCGTAGAGAAACAGTGATATACTTGTTTTGTTTTTCTAAATTTTACTTTTGGTCTTTTAGGATTGTTCTGAGTTGAAATTGGGGGTTAACGTCACTCGCGTCCGTAGGCTTTGACTCTAGTTTCCCTACACGTGACCCCTGGGTAGTGCCAAATGAGTGACACAGTTCGTGGTGGTAGGATGCCTGCATCCGCCCGGGTAGCGACCACCGTTAACGCGGCGTAAAGACCGCCATAGTGATCCCCGCAAGGGGGTCGCGTTCCGGGATCAGCCCGTTTGCCCCCGGTTTCTCGAGGGGCCTGTATCTGGGTATGAGGTTGTGCCGTGTGGGTATTTGCGGTACGCTGTCGGTGGAAGGAGTGTTGACCCGCCGGCCAGGGAGACCCGTAGAAACGGTTGTCCGCTGGCCGCCCGCGGTACAGTACAGGGGCCCAATCGTAGCTAACCACTACGAGAGGCTGCCTCACCATGCCGCGCATAATCTTGGGTGGGTCCGTCGTGCCGGTTGGTGACCGGATGTGGGGTCCCGGCGGCCCATCCCGGGAGGGTACGGGGGCCCTTCCGTCCGGCGGATCAATTCTCCTCCTGCCAACTCCCTTGTCCCTGTACCCGTTCGGCCTTCTTAGTGCCCTGATACAGGCTTCTCGATGCCTCTTCACCGAACCCAACCCTTACCTTCATGACAGTGCACAAAAAGAAAGCAGGTCCTTCAGCGGTGTATAACCCCACCACCGCGTTCACTATGGAGTTCGCCAACATCCGCGGACTCCATACAAACATTAATGCCGTCCACCACCATCTTGAGACGGCCCGGCCTGCTTTGCTCTTCTTGACGGAGACGCAGATTCGTTGTCCGGCCGACAATTCTTACCTGATGTACCCCGGTTATTCGCTTGAAGGAAACTTCAAGCCAAAAGCCGGGGTATGCTTGTATGTTCGGTCGGACGTCTGCTGTCGCCGTCTGCGCTGCATGGAGGACCCCTCCTTCTCCGCACTGTGGGTGCACGTGGATCTTGGTTCTCTGAGCCGCATCTACGTGTGCCTCTACAGGTCACACAACGGGGACGATGAGACGACTCGGCTGTTCAGGTACCTTAGCCAGGCGGCAGATGACGCGCAGGTGCAGTTCCCGTCAGCGGAAATGGTGGTCTTGGGGGATTTCAATGCACATCATGAGTTGTGGTTGGGCTCCTCCAAGACCGATCATGCTGGCAGAGCTGCCCATGCATTCGCTCTGACACATGACTTGTCACAACTGGTGAACCAGCCCACCAGGATCCCGGATGTGGCGAGTCATGCGCCTTCTCTGCTGGACCTTCTGCTGGCGAGTCACCCGGCCGGGTATAGTGTGACCGTTAGTGCTCCTCTGGGCACTTCCGATCACTGCCTGGTTCGGTCGTCGGTACCGTTCGCTTCTCCTCCACGTCCCGTGCAGGTTAAGCGAAGGGTCTGGCATTACTCGTCGGCGGATTGGGATGGTATGCGGGAATATTTCGCATCTATCCCTTGGCGGCAGCGCTGCTTTGAGGGAAAAGATCCTTCTGCGAGTGCCAACGCTATTGCTGACGAAATCAGACTAGGAATGGAATATTATATTCCTTCCTCTGAGATCGCCAGTAAGGGCCGTGGACGCTCCTGGTTCAATCGGGCATGCGCCGATGCTGTCGGTGACAAACAGGCGGCGTATCGCGCTTGGATCAGGGGTCGCGCTAACAAGGATCCTAATATCAGTTCCCTCAAGGAAGCCTATAATCGAGCCGCCAAGGCCTGCAAGAAGGCCTACGTTAGAGCGGATGCCCAGCGCGTTTGCAGGATTGGGCGTGCGTTGGCCAATCACCCAACTAGCAGTCGTGCTTATTGGAGTTTGGCCAGGGCCGTCCAGTCTAACTTCTGCCGTCCAGCACTGCCACCGCTGCGGTACCCGGAAGGTTCGCTGGCCCATAAGCCGCAAGAGAAAGCCGCCTTACTGGCAAATCTCTTTGCGGCTAATTCCCGCCTCGAGGACTGTGGTTCCCGGCCCCCGCCGGTGCTGCCTGATTGCGGATCCTCAATGGCGGATATTCGCATCAGGCAGTGTGATGTGCGGCGTGAGCTACGGTCTCTCGATGTGCGGAAAGCCAGTGGTCCGGATGGAATACCGGCGGTGGTTTTAAGGAGTTGCGCAGCGGAGTTGTCTCCTGCACTGACACGCCTCTACCGAGTGTCCTACCGCACAGGTGTTGTGCCGGAATCTTGGAGGGAGGCCAATGTGCAACCGATCCCCAAAAAGGGTGATCGGTCAGACCCTACCAATTATCGCCCTATCGCTATCACCTCAGTGATGTGTAAGGTCATGGAGCGGATCATAAACGCTCAATTGGTCCGCTACCTGGAGGATCACTCGTTGATCAGTGACAGACAGTACGGATTCCGTCACAACCGATCAACGGGTGATCTTCTGGCGTTTGTCCTGCATCGCTGGGGTGAGGCGATAGACCGGCGTGGCGAGGCTCTTGCTGTGAGCCTCGACATAGCCAAGGCGTTTGATAGGGTCTGGCACCGTGGTCTCCTATCCAAGCTTCCGGCATACGGTCTGCCCGGCAACTTGTGTTCGTGGATTTCTGGCTTTCTGCATGGGCGTAGAATGCGTGTTGTCGTTGACGGACACGCTTCGGCGCTCATGTCGGTAAATGCCGGAGTTCCGCAGGGCTCGGTGCTGTCGCCCACCCTGTTTATTCTGCATATCAATGATATGTTGTCACTTGGCAACATTCATTGCTATGCAGATGACAGCACGGTTCATGGGCGATACTGCCATGGGTCCCCAGGTTGCCGGGTCGACACTGTGAGTGGGCGCGAGGATCTTGTCATTGAGCTCAATCGATCCTTGGATCTCATTTCTACATGGGGCTACAGGAATATGGTTGAGTTCAATGCCAGGAAAACCCAGGTGTGTGCGTTCACGTGCAAAAAATCCCCGTTCTCTCCCCTCCCCATTCTTCAGGGTATTCCCCTCTCAATGCGGAATGACCTGAGTATCCTTGGTGTGGATATCCGTTGTGATCTTAATCCAAGGAATCACATCGAGGGCGTAATATCTGCCACTTCCCGCAGGGTTGGGGTCCTGAACAAGGTGCGTCGGTTTTTCGCGCCCGGTCAACTCTACCGCTTGTATAAAGCGCAGGTTCGGCCGGGTATGGAATACTGTTCGCACCTCTGGGATGGATCCGCCCAGTACTTACTCGATGCCTTGGATGGATTGCAGCGGCGGGCCATCCGCATTGTGAATGATGCAGACATTACGGGCAACTTAGAGTCGCTACAGTTACGGAGGGATGTCGCCTCTCTAAGCGTGTTCTACCGTCTGTATCATGGCGAATGCTCTGAGGAATTGTTCAATTTAATCCCCTCCTCTCCTTTCCTTAACAGAACCACGCGTGCTGGCTTGCGGAGCCATAGCTTGACTGTTCAATCCATTTCGGCGCGAACCAAAAGGTTCTCTAATTCTTTTTTCTGCCGTACAGTCAAGCTGTGGAACGGTTTGCCATCGCACGTGTTCCCTCCTTCCTATAATCCTGGGTCCTTCCGCCGTAGCGTGAAGAGGCATCTCAGCGGGCCGGCATGATTGTATCGAATGGTATGAGACTACCGTTTGATATCATTCGATACTCTATCTGGACGGCATTAGCACTTACCATCAGGTGCAATGCAGTCACTATGCCGTGCCAGGTTAAAATAAAAAAAAAAAAAAAAAAAAAATATTATTCAAATTTTTGTGTTGTAGAATTTGTAATCAACTTACTTACTTACCTTTTTTTTAGCAATGCTGTGCGTTTAGATAGTGAGAGCTAATATAGTTTAGTTTTATTCTACATATATATTTGTGTGTATAATGTCGTATATGAAATGTAATAGCCCATGTAAGATAAAGCTCAGTTTATCCGCATAATGCAAAAAATGTGTCATGTTATAGAAACATATTTATTTACTAGCAGCACGGCCCAGCTTCGACTGGGTGCAGATACTTTTGAGAGTACCTACACATCAGCAACACATTATTTTGCGTACCAACTGTTTTATTTTTATTGAAACTTAATTAATAAACTAAATTTGACTGCCAATTCTATACTGCTTTTACAAATTTATTATATATGTAGAAGATAGATAGATAAGATATTACAATACATTAAAAATTGTTGTTAAATAGAAATAAGTCTTCCACAAGTTGGAATAAGTACACACATATGTATATGTAGACATGTATACACACGAGCCGCAAGTGCCAAGCACTTTACAATTTTCTTTTCCTTCCCAAGATGTGATCGTTTGCGACTATGTAGGGCACAAATTGTATTCAAAGACATCTAAAATGAACATTTTCTAACAAATCTGCCTATAAATTCGATGTACACGTATAAGCTTATGTACGTAAATATAAAAAAAAAATCCAATCCATTCTCCTCCCATGTTCACATCTGCCCGACACAAAATACATCTCGAAAATACCTCGAGGCAATTATTTTACATACATACATACATAAACTCACGCCTTTTTCCCCGAAGGGGTAGGCAGAGGCACCACTAGGACACCCACATTTCGCCTTGCATTTTCCGTCCCATAATGTGATAGGGGGCGAGCCTATCGCCATATCGGGCACAAATTCCTGACTCCGGGCTGATAATTAATAGAAAAATCCAATATCACTTTGCTTTGGGATTCGAACCCGAGACCTCAGCTTTGTAACCGTACCGTAATACAACTACGCCACCGAGGCAATTATTTTAATATTCCGCAAAAATGCGCCTAGTCTCCGAAGGACCCGTAGCGCCATTTTCACGACAGCAAAACCTTTAAGCGTTAATAATAGATTCACTTACGTGATTATTTTTGCGATGTGTACCCCCAAGGCTGGCTCGGGGCGATGTCTGCAAGAAAACGGATTTAATTAGTTTCTGAATTATAAAATAAGAGCTATTATACTATGCTATTATAAAAAAAATATTATACTTTGCTTATAATACATATTTTAGTGACAGACAGCCTCCCTGGCGCAGTTGGTTAGACGCTGTGAAACTTGAGGCCACGGGTTCGATCTCCGCACCGAAACAAATATTTGTGTGATCCACAGGTCTTTGTTTCGGGTCTTTCGTAGTTCCTGATACCCACGACATAAGATGAGATCTTAGTGTGGTGGCAGGACCATGTATGCGACTGTTAGGTGTATTATTTATGATTATTAAGAAAAGCTTAAGAGAAAAAAAAAAGAGAAATTAGCTCCGTGAAGTTTTTAATAGAGAGGCATAGAAAGCTGAAAGAGAAGCCTTTGCTCTACAGTGGGAAAACAGACTCATAATTATATAACGCTTTAAAGTGTGGATTTATATTTGTCTTTTTACCTGTGTTTGTTCTTTGCCAGAGTTAAATGCATTTTTTTTATTGCCGGCAGGGTTTAAGTTGAGCCCAGGGTCGACTTTCATAAAGTTAAATTTGAAGTAAATATTATTTTTTTATTTTAAATATTTAGTTAACTTTTTTGTCTTGGTAATTGAACCCTTGCTTATTATGTATAATTGTAGGGCGAAGACAATGTACTATAGTTTGGCACTCTTTTCTTTTATTCAAATACATTCCCTTACATGTCAATTGTACGAATTATTCAAGTGATTTTTTTGCACAACTATTGATAAAAATACGAGTATCTCCTGCTCTACCACGCCAATACGGCCAATAAACCGCGCAATCCAAATATTGAACACGGAAAATATTGGCGTCATAAAAAAAGCAAACAACAGGAACTCATCTTGCGGGGCTGACGTCACGTCACAATGGAAAGGGGTGGGTCTACTAAATAGGGGTGAAGTTCACCCTCAGATTGTGGGTTGTTAGTTAACGCACATAAAGCCGGGACCGTCTGTTAGTATACCGTTACTTTTATCTTAAAGGGTGGGTTTTGGGAGTTTATTTTGCATTGCAATGGCTACCTTTGTTTGGCCAGATGTTTTCTTGATTTCATCTGATTTTACTTTAATTTCTGAGGTTGGTTTATTTTTCGATGTGGGTATGTCGTTTATGACAGATTCGTTATGAAAAAACATATGCAAGCAATAGTTAAAAATTTGTAATTTGTAGGGTAATGTTATCAATATGACGGTAATTAATTATAGTTAATACATTGGTTGTGTTTCTGATACTCAATGATCTAAGTAAAGAGATTGATCTATAAATATGGCTATGAAGAGATTAAATGATAGCATGTCGTGTAGAGTATACTCGTGATAAGAAAATAGCACGTCATATATATATACAGGGTGAGTTCGAGTGAGTGGGTTCGATTCCTAGTTAGGCATATTGATTTGTCAAAAATCTAACTATGCAGTTTTAAATACATACATAAACTCACGCCTTTATCCCCGAAGGGGTAGGCAGAGGTGCCACGAGGACGCCCACATTTCGCCTTGTATGTTCCGTCCCACGATGTTATATGCAGTTTTAGTTTTCATCAAAATCGGGCTCGTGACTCTTTTCAGCATTTTTCGATATTCCTCATAGTTTCGGATTTGGCCATCCGCGCCCATTTAAAAAATACAGGATATATTTCATAAAGTGTTTAGATTCACATTCCATTCAGCTGGTAAATACACTTGATACCAAACACAAAATCTCTAGCACTAAAGTATTTGTAAAACGCTTAAGACACCTTCTCCATCGGAGGAATACGTGTAATTTACTTTTAAAGAGATTTTATCGGAGAATTTAACGCTACTTTAAGTGCAGACATGCACAAAATCAAGGATATACTCGTTTAACCATCCGAGGTGTTAAAAGCTGCTGATTCAAAACACATTAAAGAGATATTAACTTGCAGCCCTCTTGGGACCGCTCGTAGAAAAGCGATGAAAGCGCTGGCAACAATTTTGGCTGCCATCCAAAAAAGGTATGGAACTTGTGAGTTTAATAACGCATCCAGCACAATATTTCTAGCGGAGCGGCAGACCGCTTGCAATTTCAGAATACTGTATTTGCATGGCATATTTAGAATTCAAACGTTGTCGTATTTTCTTTTCAATTTGTAGTTTTCGTATGGTAACTCGGTTGGCAACGAAGCATGAAATAACTTAGATGAGGTTTGGACTGCCAAACCGGAGGTAGAGTGTTTCCAAGACCCACGCTTCTTCAAAGTTACATGTATTTTCTTAGAACCTTAGATTTCTCCATAAGTATTCTAAATATATGGCCTAACCCCTCTTAACCGTACTTTCGATTGTAGAGGAGGCCCTGCAGTGGTGGACGTATATGGGCTGATACCGATACAAATCCTAAAGGAAGTGAATTTTTAAGGCATCGTGAAGGAATTAACTTTAAACTCAATAATAAAGAAGACTCATGTACAGTTTTGTAATTAACGATCCAATATTTTCAGCTGTTCTGTCTTCTGTACAGAAATTTCTCAGCGAGAAATTTGATTAATCACCTATACGATGCAGATTGTTTGGAATTTATTGATTGAATTCACTCGCGAACTCTTTGAGTGTTTTAGCGGATCTGCCATTTTTTTTATACATTAACTGCAAGCATTTGGAGTATTTTTAGATAGGGATAATATTTAATTAATTATGCGACCATTTCGACACTAATTAAACCTGCCTTTCATGTATGGTATTCTATGCCCAAGCACGTTCATAAAATCGGGAGAATCGTCGAACCGTTGAGGGCCTTTGAAGATATAGCATCAAAGAAGTAGGGAAGGTAAAGGGGATTATTGGATATACGCTAATTTCAGTGATGAGCGAAAAGCAGCAACAATGTTGTTGTCGATTTTCGACAATCCACTTGTTTAATATTTCTGTGACAGTGATATTGTTGCGGACAAAACGACCCATTCTATCCTATTGATGTATCAATTATGTCTACGGCATAATAGGCCATACACAGACAGACACAGACAGGTAGTTTCGGTTATCTAAGAATAAAAATTAGGGCGAGCAATGATGCGTCACCAAGGGCTGAGGGCAAGGGCTTGGCTGTACGTATTTTTAGATTAGCCCACGAACAGCCGTAACGGAACGAAGCCGCAATTATTCCACGTCGAGCCGCGTAATCAGATTAAAGTTTTGTAATTTTGCGCCCGCCTTTTGTTTTCGTACTGTTTGACAGTGCTAGTTTTGGATAGTGGATATTCGTGTTCTGTCTTTTTCTACTAATTAAATACGTTTTTGCATAATTTAAAGGATGAGTGGATACAAATATAGTCGGGAAATGTTTTTGTTCAAATAATTAACACCTTCAAATGTATTCCTACTGCCAAATCGGAACGGAAGCGATTATCATTATATGGTTTTTAATTTAAGTAACAGTTCTCTTTATGTGAATCAAACAGAAAAGAAAATTATTATTTTTTATAATGAAATAAACGATACGTAAAAGGAAATGGGTTGCGGAATGTAAGGGCAAAATCAATGACCTTCTAAAATTCCGTGCCAATTCATACTTAACGAAAATTATTTGTACCAAGAAAAATATTTTACAACTTTACACCGTCGTAAAACAGACAAATTGTCATGTCAAAGGTGAAGAACCCTTCGGGCGTCAATAAAAAAATAATCGATACGCAGAATGGTAACATTTTCGTAACAGCCATTATCGAGCTATAAAACTTAGAATTTCTTCACCTTGGCGCGGTGGAAGCCCGGTAGAAGGGAGGGGGTTGTAGATGAGGGGGGTGTTTACAGGCTGTTGCCATGGCAACCGTGACACAAACCCCCTGACACAGTGAGCTGCGTGCAGCTGAGGTAACACTTTTCAGTGTTTCATGTAATGTATAATTGTGTATAATTGATTGGGAGTGGTATTTCTATTTGTCCAATTGTGTTGCTGAAGAAGTTTTCTTGCACCATTTCTACAGATATGTTGTATAGACTTTTTTTGTGTCCAGGAGGAAAGCTATTAAACTACCCTTTCGGTACGAAAGGCCACAAGGGCTATGTCAGTGTCACTGGCCTTCCAGCCACGCACGCTGCAGATTGTGGCAGAGCTGGATCCCTAACAAAACCGGTATACTGACTAAAACCCCCTCGACGACCGTCACATGCATTATCGGCGGCACCGGACATCCCAGGGCTATAAGCGCCCCGAATTTCGTCCGCGTTAGCGCCCAGTGCCAAACCATTTTGGCTCTTCCATTGTAGAGGGTCTGGATTCCCACACTTACCACTGTTTTTGGACGCCCGTTCGAGATGTTGTGGTCGTCCACGACAAAGACTAGGCCATGGGCTCTATGGCTCATTTATGTAATTGTTTTAATTGTGTTTTAGTAATCATTATAAGAAATTTGAAATAAAATCCGACATGGCTTAAACTACATATGTTCTGGGTAGTGGAATACTTCAGATCATCTAAACAAATCTAATTAATCGGCAGAATACACGCACAAACATCTCGCTTTTTTTCCATAAGGGGTAGGCAGAGGTGCAATCAGGCAAATTCCTGACGCCGGGCTAATAACAAATAGAAAATTAATATCAGTGAGCCCGACCCGGGGAATCGAATCGGAGAACCAGGGTTGTAATCAACACGTAGAGCAACTGCGCCACCGAGACAATCAATAGTGAGTACGGAATTATCGCCCGTATGCTATCAGGTCAGATATACCTATATGTGTAGCGTTCAGTACTTTTTTATTGCAATGAATGTCATGAGAGATCTGCCACCAATATGTATGTGAAATAAATATTTGTATGTGCGTTATAATTGCCAAAAATTTATGGAAACGTAAAAAAATGTATTGCCAAGACAGTTTAGTGTGAAAGATAAAATAATAAATGTTGTTTACATAACGTCCATTTGATGTAAAATTTTCATAAATATCTTATTATCGGTTCCGTATGTTCAACGTCGTGTAGTGTTTGGATTTAGGTCGATTTATTTCCTTTTGAAAAGTGTGAGTTACGATTTGTAATATTTATTGTTATATTAAAAGCTCTAAGAAAAGTAGGTCAAGAACATTGAAACAGAGTTTAGTTGTAGTAATGATTGATATTATCAGAAGTTCTACTGACTAAAACTTCGACATTCGGCTATAAATAGGGAGCTTCCGTCGAGGCATAGTGAAATCATTGATTAAATTTGTGATGTACCTATTGGAAAAATAAAATAATATAGTTTATTTTTAACTTCGCATTCACCTTTCGCCACTTTATCCGCCCCAATAAACCTTAAATCTGCCAAACGGCGTAGCCCTTTGTAGCCATTCTACGTATTGCTACGAAGCGTATTGAAAATGCTACAAGCGAGTGAGCTCAAACGTAACGCTCGCGACGGCCATACGTCGCGCGTATCCGAGAGCCATGCTACGTATTGCTACGTGGCGTACTAAGGCCGTATATACACTGCACCCAAATGCATCTATTGGCTGTACAATTTATAATTTAATTAAACAAGAAGCAAAAGTTATGTACGCTGTCTGGGTGACGTGTCTCTAATTAAAGCGCGCTATGACTGAGTTGGATTTAGTTTGTAAAGTGGATGCGCCTGAATATTCAACGCCATGTCAGAACTTTGATCTTCTAAATTGGCCTTTATGAGGGATATGTTCGTGGGTACAAGGAGCTTCTGGATATTTTGGGGTATTTTTGGGGTTTATTAAATCTAAAGGCAAAATTCTGTGATAGCCTGCGTGTCGTAATAGGCAAAGTGCGTGCTTTGAAACAAGAAGCCGAAGAAGGAATAGCCCCCGCATGGGAACTAATACACCAATCTTTTTTTTTGCTATGGTATTTATGGGTCTGTCTTATTAGCACATTAGTCTTTCTGGTAAAAAGGCGTGATGTTCATGTATGTATATATTTTATGGAACTAAAAAATTGTCGGAGTTATGGTTACAGCCGCGAGCGTGGTGGACAAAGTCCTAAGCTCTCAAAATCCAAATCTTCGTTGTCAAGGAATCCTGCGGTCAGCAATAGGCGATTACAAGCTTATATACTACACTATATAGCATAGTTTGATTACACACGTCACAAGATGCGTGGTATTACGTATTTGACTGTTTCGTTTTATTGCTTACGTAGGTACGATCTGACGGCTCGCCTGGTGGTAAGACGCCGCGACTTTCACAACACCAGGGGCACAATAATGGCGCTTCCTATTACATTTACATATATTGTAAAATTGGCTTCATTATTACAGTATCGTTTGGATATGTACAAAAAATATCTCTCATGACGAAGAAACATTTTGTTACAACATTAGTACCGAAAATTTTCTTACAAAATGTTTTTCCGGCAATGAATTATACTATAAGTTAGCTCGTGTAGCCTTTTTGCCATCATCAAATTAGTCTTTGTGTCACGGTAAATTAATTTCAGCACCACTAAAAACAAGGGGTGAAGACACCCTTTGGTATTGAAGTGTAATTACATTAAGGGTTATAGTCCTATCGGAAAACGAGCAACCCTTATAATGGGGGTAGAAATAGACGCTTCTTACCACAATCGAGGACATTTAGAATTTGAGACAATCAAATAAATAAAGTGGCAACCCTGAAGATTACAAAAACATTTACCGCAGACAAGCTTTTGCGCGCAGTTTCAACCGCGTTAATGAAGACTTTTTAGGAAAAAAAAAACGTGATTTTTTACCACCCCGTATAGATACGAGTATTACCGCGTAGCTGAACTACAGTTTGGCTCAGAAACTAAGATGGGGGTATGTATTAAAGTAATAGACCCAAAACAATGATTTTTTGTCTTTTTGTCTGTGTGGTTGTGCGCGTTGAACTCAGTAACGGCTTAACGGATTTCGATGAAGTTTCGTATGGAGGTAGCTTACACCCTGGATTAGCTCTTAGGCTACTTTTTATCCCGAAGAATTTAGTGTTCCCGTGGGATATTAAAGGAATTCCGATGTATTTCATACTTTTTTATAATCAAAGGGATGGAATAGGACTGGATTAAATGCCTTGAGTGAAAAAGGGACATAATGGGATATAGCGTGATTGGACGGGACGGGATGGAAATTTCAAATAATCACGCAGACTGAGTTTGCGGGCAGAAGCTATTGGTTTATATTATATAAACAATCTTTTTTTGATAGTTAGATGAAATAATCTTCAAATAGTTACCGTAGAAACAATTACTAGAAATCACATCTGGTACGTAATGCATCGTGTAATTTTAGATTGTTTTAATAAACTCCCGTCCTGTTTGAACGCGTAACAATAACTGTATGTCAGAGTCTAAATATTTAACATTGTTGATGATTTAAAGACTTTAAAATAGATTCATTAACATTGGTGTGCCTTAATTATTACTGATTTTACTCATCCTTATTTATCTTTCATTCCTGCTCACCCTGTTAAACCATATTTATTTTTTAATAAGTATTAGAAACAACGAGACGCCTTTTAGTGTCACTTTAACCATGTTTGAATCAGTTTAATCAAGTTTGATTTTTTTTTATTTATAGCTGTCACTACATTTATTGATTTGAAAAAGATGCATCAACAACTTATATTATAATTTTTATTATGTTAACAACTTATATTATTATAAACTCATTTGCACATCCCAATTAAAGCTTCATATAAAAAGAGTACCATAATATTCAGTCATTCGTTCACAAAATATTTGATATATATGCGGGTCCAACCAAAAACACTTCCAAAATCCACAGAATCAAGAGACAACAAAGCAGTACTGCAAATAATACTCATTTATTTAAAAAACATGACGTCAGGGAATTTCGGCGCTATAATTATTGCAAATGCACGAAACATGCAAAGTTACAGAGCACGGGTCAGCGGGCTTAACGCTCATGTATATTCATAGGTAGGGCGCGTATTTGTATTACGTTTACACATTACACCGTGTAGATGGTTCTTACGGTAGCGTGGTTTGTGGCATCGCTGAGTTTATGGTTGTAAGAGAGATTTTGGTGGAAGGTTAGGTTAGTAAGGTGTCGATACAGAAAAATCATTAAAATACAGTAACTGTAATGTCAATTATTTATGTATTTATGATCAAATCATATTTTTCATCAGAGCATCAAATTACCCTACCTTACTGGGTGGAATCAAAGCCGCTTATCGATGAAATACTAACAACAACTTGGTAAACATAAAATAATACCCGAGTAAAAGACTATAATCTGTTATGATATCGTTCTGGTAGACCCTTAATATTTATGTACTTATACACTCCGTATAAGGAAGAAAATGTCTCAGTCGCCGACCTTCTTGCCCAACTGACTGACAGAACACCAAAGCATTATTACATTCGTTGCCTGTAAGGATAAATAGCGTAAGAAAATGCCAAGATGCACACGCCCCTTTCTTTTTCCATCCTTTATCCTTTCAGTCCCCCTCCTGATTTGATGGGCCGGCTAAATATATATGATCCAAACATTGTGGATGTTCATGGGCGGCAGTGATTACTTACCATCGTGTTCCCTGTTTTTTCGTTTGCCGGCCCTATTGAATAATAAATAATAATAAATAAATACACCCAACAGTCACTTGCATAGTCCTGACCCCACATTAAGATCAATTAAGTCTTGTATCGCAAGTATCAGAAACTATGAGAGACTTTTCGGTCTCACAAACACCCAGGACCGAGATAAATATTTGTGGGCCTCACAAACATTTGTCTTGGTGCGAGGATCGAACCCGCGGCCTCTCGTTTTACAGCCGGCGTCTAACCAACTGCGCCACGGAGGCTGTCTTATGAGTAAATGATCATAATTAATAAAATATAAATAAAAAGTATCAAATGTTGACTCTTTATTTCTCTTGAGCCATAGGAAGTCTATTCAATTAAGACTTCTCTCAAGTGTTTCCACCGATAACTAGTAAGGCAAGGTAGACACGCATCTAATTATATGGATCGATGCCCGTCTAACAGTAGGATAGTTCGTTAGCCAGTATAATATCTAATTGCGTGTACAGATTCAAATTGAGATTGACATAATAGTGGATAAAGCCGCCTCCGATGTCTCACTGTTATTATGTATTAGAGATCTGAATTTCACGATACCGGAATATTTTTATTTATTTTAGACGATATGACAAGTGCAACCGTTAATTAATATGTAGGATGCTCTGATGTGGCACTCTAAATCTGATAAAGAAAGAAAACGATTCAATTATTTTCAGACAGTCCTATTTCAATGTCAAAGATTAGATTTCATTAACCCTGAAGTCTGAAATGGTAAAGGAAAACAATAAATGAAACATTATTCAATGTATGTTATGGTCAAGGCCGCACGCTAATGGCCTAATGGCCAGCGTGGCAGACAAGGCCACACGCATTAGTCCAGCGTGGCAAGCTAGTCTAACATCCCTCAATTTTAAACAGGATGCGTTTGCAGTTAAGGCACGTGTAATCACAGTAGTACTTATATGGCAACTCAGAAAATATTCTTAAAATTAATAAATAAACTCCGATTTCGATTACTTTACAGTTTTGATCACGGGGTGGACTGGCATAATAATAACTACAACCAACAGTCACATGCATAGTCCTGTCCCCACACTAAGACCGAGTCTTGAGTCGTGGGTATCAGGAACTACGAACGACTTTTCGGTCTCACCAACACTCGGACCCGGAAAAATGCTTGTGGTTCATACAAATGCGGGGATCGAACTCGCGGCCTCTCATTTCAAAGGCGAACTCTAACATACTGCGCCACGGAAGCTGTTTATTAAAATTATCATTAAAGTTTTTCTGAATTTCTTATTTTGTAATATGATTTGATCTGACAGCATCGTCGACGTAGTTGTACTACGGTACGGACGGAGCATACAATGTGAAATACTCCCTTCTGGGATAAAGGAGTGAGTTTATGTATTTATGTATTTAATCTAATGTACTTCATTACAAACCTCCATTTACCTACAACGATGTACCTAAACACAAAGTAACTATCACGTCTTTTCAATATCACGTCTCGGCTAATCAAGCAACTATTTAAACATAAAAGTAAACTGTAATACGAAGTTCGATCAGGCGGCGTACGTAATCACGAACTCAATCAAAGCCACGAGTCGCTAACTAGTAACTCTAATTTCATTAGTTAGATACACGAGCGCTTATGAAGTCTTGCGCCTCAGCCGTCGTTTCATTGGAGACGATTACTCTTGATTATGACCTGTATGATTGGCTGCTTGGAAGATTTTGATACAATTATAACCACAGGTGTACTGAGGCCAAGTTTTCGTTTCAGTATTTTAAAAACGACTCCACTAAGGTGGATATCAATACCAAGATGTTGGGTATATTATTTTGACAGTCTCCGTGGCGCAGTTGGTTAGACTCCGGCTGTGAAACGTGAGGACCCAGGTTTGAACCCCGCATAGGAACCAATATAGAAGTGATCCACAGATATTTGTTCCAGTCCAGGTGTCTGTCAAACTAAAAAGTCTCTCGTAGTTTCTGATACCCACGACACAAGACTCGATCTTAGTGTGGGGTCGGGACTATGCATGTACTTATTATTATTTCAGCCTACCCCGTGACCACGAAAGCTGTAAGTAATCGAAATGTCGGGACGTAAAAAAAATTAAATTTAACCAAATCCGTGATAATAGTTTCATTTCAATGTGTAACATTCGCGTGAATCTAAGAAACCATTATGTTAGATATGTAGAGTATCCAGACTTCTCGCAACTTTTATTACGTCGGTGTGATGGTACGTGGTGCAAAGTTAATAATATTGCAGAAATAGCTATTGCTTGCACTCGCTTAAATTGTTGTATACCGATGGCTAAAAATAAGTCTTGTGTAGAAGCAGTTTACTATTGAAATAAAATAAAATGTGTAACATTCGCGTAAATCTAAGAAACTATTATGCAGTTTACTATTATTTAATAGGGTATTCTGCCGGTTGAATAGATTTGTTTAGATTAAAAGTATTCTACTACCTAGAACAGATTACTGGTGGTAAATCTCTCATAAGTGAGAGACCGCCTGGGCAGGGACCACCGCAATGTCCATTTCTCCCGCCATACAACAGTGTAAATGCATTGTTGTGTTCCGGTATGAAGGACATTGTGGCCAAAGTAAGTATTGGACATAATGACACTTAACATCCTATGCCTGAGGGCGGCGAGCGCAGTGGAATGCCCAGCATTGCCTTGTAATTCATGGTGTTGTTTGGTTTTGTTACTGTCCAAGAGCGGTCTTATTGCATACCATCAGGTGAATGCTCGTCTCGCCATTTATCGTAATAAAAAAACATGTATACGACTTTCTAGTTATGTAAAATATTTCGGACTTGATTCCAATTTTCTTATAGTATTAACCAAAACACAAATTATCACAATTAAATAATCATAGATGTATCATAACTTACGAGGCTCGATCGGAGTTTATAAATCGTATGGCAGGTTACAAATAATGATAGTATGACGACTCAATGTGATACAAGAAGTTCGCAATATTTTAAAGCATCCATAAATATGATTCAGTGGCAGTTAAAATACGGTCTTGTCCGGAATTTCCATTCCTACATTTTCTCCAAAAATATGCATTGTCTAGAATTTAATTATTTCTCTAAGAATTGACGTCAGAAAGTTCAGTCTTTACATTATAAGCTAAATATTTTGCTATATGCGTGTATAAATTATGTTTTTCGACCCGACGCTAATGTAGAATGAGATCAGGTAGGGAATTAGATGACTGTTAGTACAGCTAGACACGACTATCAATTTTGATATATCAGTAATTATTAGTTCCAAATTAGTATAAGTTCAAATGTACTAGTTCAAAGACATCCTACTACTGAATATGAGCCACTTCGTTTAATTAATGCAATAGAATAAGCTTTATAACACAGTTTAAAGCATCCTAATTCTTACATAATCGGTAATCGTGCCAAGTTTAGATCGCGAAGGACGTATAAAGATATCATCGAGTTAAATTTGTTTACGTTTGATCAATCGCGATACAGCATCCCAAATGTTTACACAGACCAATCGGTTTACTTAAAAATAGACGTTCCCACAGTTACGAAAGCATTTTTTATATAATTGTGGAAGATTTTACGAGCATTGGTTTCGATTTCAATATTTGGTTTATTTCATTCTTTATTCAATTCTTTTGTGGTGATTTGTTTATTTTACCTTTGTAAGAAGATGTCTGGCGAATGGAAAATCGGTTATTTGATTGTAGTCTTGATTTCACAGAAGAACATCTTAATAAACTTGGGCGTCGTTTAAAGTTCTGTATCAGATTTATATTTGGATTTCACTAGTATGATCGAGTTTCCGAATTTCGCAGTAATCGAAGAAGGTTGTTGAACCACTGGGAATTACAATGAATTTATGTAAATGGTTAAATTATTTGGCCGGAAATTCCTGTTGGCATGGGTTCCTAGCGCAGAAGATAATGTTACGAGCAATTCAAATAGTAACCTTCAACGAAAGAGATTCAAATGAACCAGAAATGGTTACTTATCGATATTCAACAAAATTATATCGACTTTCTCGAAGCTGGACATACACATCCAGCTCGCAAAGTATGACACATTGCAACACGGGTATTTTATCAACACACACAGTCGTTATTGTCGGGGCGAATGTGAACATACTACAAACCACTACTACAGCAAACCGTTTATAATGAAAATAAAATGGAAAAATATTTCGGAAATAAACATTTCAATTCATCGAATCAAAAACTCATTCCTTCTGTTCCACGAAAATAATAACATTTAATGTTGATCAAAAACAAATTAAGCTTTATTACACGCGCCAAATAACTTCCTCCATCAATAATTAACCTGTCAAATGTGTTTGTTGAGCGCATAATATTTATCGTTTAATTTTTCATCCAAGTTTATAACGGCGTCATCTGGCTTATACCATGTTCGGGTGTTAATACAAATAACGGTGGAGTAATTGGACCGTGAGGTGCAAAATGACCCTCAAAGACATATGTATTGAATGTTATGTGTAATTATTCGAGAGCCTTCCTGGCGCAGTTGGTCAAACGCCGGCTGTGAAACGTGAAGCCGTAGGTTCGATTCCCACAACTAGACAAATGTTTATGTGATCCACAGGTATTTGTTTCGGCTGTGGTTGCTTGTGAGATCGAAAACTCTTTTCCATACAAGAAACATTGTTAATGCGGGGTAAGGATTAGGTGTGTGACTGCTGGGTGTATTTATTACTTATTTTAAAGTGGAACGACGACCTGGCTGAGATTGCAGGAGCAGGAGTTGCCGGTAATCGGGAAAAAATATACACAGGCTTATCTCGGAACGCACGCATGAGTCACTATGGCGGGCTTTACACATGCTAGTTGTAAAGCTGGTACTTACCAGAAACCCAGTTAGCAAATTGTTGAAAAAGAAGCGGTGAATCAAACAGAGTTATTACGCATTTCGTGAAATATTGCAAATAACTGAAGATACTTGGGAGTTGTTTTACTGCCGCCCACTCATATTTATTTTTGCTGTAACACGTCCATTGTTCTACAATAAATTTCAGTGATTGTTTCAAGTACACTAAAATATATGTATGTTTGAATTTATGTCTTTAAAATAGACATTAAGATTAGCTCACATGCGGTGTTCTGTTAGATGTGAACTTGTACGTATTTCAAAAGTGGTAGGGTCACGCTGTTATCAGCCATGACTTAGCATGAATGGGCAGGGTTGTACCACTGTTGTATCAGAGATTGACGTAAAGTGACAGCTTCACTGTCGCGTTTCGTTCGGTGAGTGAGATTTCTGGATGCCCAATACCTTGGGGTATTGGGCATCCATCCTTCTCCCATCTTTTGTCTTCCCGCTCCCCTTCCGATTTGATGGACCGACACATCTATAATCCCAGCGTTGGGGATGTTCAACGGCGGCAGTGACTACTCACCATCAGGTGAACTGTTTGCTCGTTTGCCAGACCCAAAGAATAAAAAAAAAGAGAGGTAACAAGGGACGGAAGTTCGATTTATTGCTGTTTTATTATTTATTATGTACAAAAAACCTGTATACACTCAACAAAAATAATCGTCGCGACACCACACTGTTCAATGCGAAATAAAAAGACGAAACGAAAATAACTGGCTTGCTTTCTATGAGAGAGAGAGAGAGAGAGAGACAGACAGAGAAACACGCGCAAGCCTCACGGCTTACAACTATAGCAAAAAGTGTCGCTACAACTTTTGTTTTAACTTTTTCCGTTTAGCCCCCTTTCGCAACGCGCGATGAGGAACTTCGTTCCAAAACTTCGTTTCAATAATAACAGTCATCACGTAGACTATACATTAGACACTGTATAGCCATTATACAAACACTATACATAAATAATAAAAAGCCTGACGAATTGATAACCTCCTTTGAAGTCGGTTAACATTTTAAAATAATAAGTATTATATTAAAAACAAAAAATAAGTGAATATTTTTTTTAAATTTAGAATGTAAAACTCAAACGTGGAATAAAAGTGTCGGTGCAACTTTTAGTTTTAATTTTTTCCGTCTAGCCCCCTTTCGCAACGCGCGATAAGGAACATCGTTCCAAAAACATATAGTCTAGGTACTGTCCCTGTAGATCTTCGCCCCTTGAAATTATCGGTACTTATTGGAATCCAAACGACGTAATGTTTGCAAGTTAAAGTCCTATAAAATGCTATCTATGCATTTTATAGGACTGCCAAAAATTACACAAAGAATAGCCTGACATCTTTAGCTTTTCCTACCCAATATTTTAATACAGCCTCAAAACGCAAAACGTACGTAAATTCTATAAAGAATATAGTATTAACCAAAACTGAACACTCTTTAGAAGTACGGGTACTAAGCGAGCAATATTCCGAGCCACAGAATAAATAACAAACAGAAGCCATACTCGTGTCCTATCAAAACGAATAAACGCAGATTTGAATAAACAAAGTTAACATCAAAGTGGGGCCGTTCTCAAACAGTACTATATTGCAGGAGCAAGCTTGGGCGGTAAAGGATGTTTGTGAAAGTTTTTTCAGGATATTGCACGTGGTTTCATAAAAATACTGGTATTATGTATGTCATAGATGGTTGTGAGGTGAGGTACTTTAGTTTTGAGTTCCTCCCAACTTCTGCTTGATTGGAGATGTTTTGCCACTTACATATAAATCCGTATTTAATAAGGGTTCTCGAACTTTTATGTTATAATAATAAATAATAAATAAATAATTCGATTATGTTATAAATTCTGAGGGATGCCAAAATGTTGATATCCACGTTCGCTAAATAAAACTATGGAAAACTGAACTGGTATTATATACAAATATTTTGATTTTTGACCGTAACGTTTTCTTAAACTCAGCAATAAAAACCGCAATTGTTATTCACAGACAAAACGGCCGACGAAGAAGAATCTAGGACAAATTGTGACAGACCACGTAAGCCAGTGATTGACGGCTCCCTTACTAAAGAAGGAATACGGTCAGTGTGAAATTGCTTCAAATAAAGGCCGTTTTTTCCTCTTCCTTCGCGCGTGGAATACTGAATTACGTAAATTATAATCAATATTTCTACGGTATGTAAGTCCGCCAACTCGCACTAAGCCAGCGTGGTGGACTATATGGCCTAATCACACTCAATCGATTCTCTCGATTGTAGAGTAGGCCCGTGCCCTGCAGTGGTACGTATATAGGCTGATATAGATAGATAATAAATAATCGCACAGGTGCTGTGGAGAATGTGGTTTTAATGGTTACTTTTGTTCTCTTCGATCAACAGTACAATTTTACTGGAATTTGTGCCCGATATGGCGATAGGATCGCCCCCTAACACATCATGGGACGGAAAATACAAGGCGAAACATGGGTGTCCTGGTTGCACCGCTACCTACCACTTTTGGGAAAAAGGCGTGAGTTTATGTATGTATGTAAAATTGATTTATTATGTATGTAAAATAATGTTTTTTAGTTGTGGATAATGGGTACGTCCCAAAGATGATATCTAAATATTTTTTTGGTAATGGCATGGCCAAGTACCTACTTACCATTCAACATTTTTGTTTTTAATTTTGACAGAAACTAGCAATTATCTATAATTTATACGTATTCACATACAATTTCATCTCTATATATTTTTTACTTTTAACGTTATATTGTCTAAAATATTTGATTTAATATTAAATTGGTTTATTAAAAATTCCCCACAGGTTTTTGCAAATGGTTACGAAACCTAAAATATACTAACGTAATTTAACAATGTACAATGAAACCCGTGGGCCGTTTTCAATACATTAAATATACAGAAAAGGCTCCCTTTAATATTAAGATTCGCGGATCTTTTCAACTCTTCCTAGGAATAACATTTGGAATTCCATGCCCCTTGTGTAGACTTTTTCTTAAAAGGATATTGAAATAAAAAAAAGTTGTATTATAAATGTCGCTGCCTCGTTAGCACTGGATTAGATGGTTAATATATGAAGAAGTCTGCGATTTCTTTCGAAAATAAATCATAGGTATGAAATCCACCACTAAAATCAGCTTTACCTACCAAGGGAAATGGTAAAATTAACATATCGCCATATGCTGGGGTGGGACGCCATATTCCACCCCAATTTATCTATACAATAGACTGGACTCATTAATTTGAATGCAAATTAATGAACCAAATAACCATTATACGTATCTTTCGACACGATTTCCATTTCATTTTTATGGGTCAAACGTATAAACACAGATACATCCCGGATTGCTAAGGGCGAGGGAGGACGAGCGTCGCAAATGATCAAAGGATTCCCTGTGAAAGATCTCGAGGCGTGCAACTGTGTGTATTAACTTCATTTGATGATTATCTGTATTAATATCGCCTTATATTATGAGCAAGAAGAATTTGTAGGGACTATATTATTTGTATTTGATATATTCCGTCTTAGCTTCTATCCGTTACAAACTGACCTTTGTTAATTATTTTCTTAAATCCACCATGGTTGTCTGTAAGATATTGCCTTTGAGCGAGAAAACCGTCAATTGTACTTTTTACGTATGTGATTTTCGGTTAAATTTGTATTTTTTGTGTGTAATAAAGTTTATGTAAATAATAAAATATTATTTAGTTTTTTTTTCTCTTGATAAAATAAAACCGTGCAGTTGCTGTTGACCTGTTGTTTTTCTTAATATTGTGACCAATTTTCATTTGAAAAGGGTCCTATCATCACTGCGCTAGCCTAATACAAGTTGTTACATTTCACATGCCTTTGAAATCATAAAAAAGCAGATATGTAGCAGAAATGTGGGCTTTGGAATTGAATTTGTGAACTTCGTCAACAGTTCATTGTATGGGTAGTACTAAGCTATTGGTCCGTTGGAGTCGAACAGACATTTAATTAGTAGTAACACAAACACGAAGTAGAAGCAAATCGAAACACAAACTAAAGTATTCAAATACGAATTAATATGAACATTCGTGTCTATATAAACAAAATTATGGCTAGCTTTACTTTTGTGAATCACGTAATCACTAATGAATAGAGATTATTTCTTAGATATAATATATAGTCTTCATGGAAAAATATTATTATTAGTGGTAATTTTATCTGTCTGTTTTCCGTAACATAAAAAGGTTTACATACGTGGATGTTGTTTTTTTATAAGCGTTATCTTCTTATAATTAATTAATGAAGAGATTGATGAAAGTAGACGAAGCGAAAGTATGTATGTCAAGATTGAGCAAAGTGGAGATCCATAGTCTCTGCCTGCCCCTATGGAATACAGGCGTGACGTTTATGTATGTATGTCATTAATTAATAAATCTTACGTCCTCGGTATGAAAAGCTACTAGACTACAGAGATTCTTATCAATGGTATAAAGCTTACTAAAATCAAATATTTTCAGACTCAAACTATTTCAGTGCTCAGATTCAGAACCGAGATTTCTCGTACCACTACCATAAAGGCTGTCATTTTTAAATATAGTAAAACACACAGTCACATGCATCAGTATAAAACGTAATGGAAACGTCGTGCGGGCCGGCATAAAAGCGTCGCCGGCAAACGGAGCGTAAATCTGATGACACTCTCATCAGTTGTAATCGGATCTAGTTCCAGAATGGAATCTGAATTCTAGATATTTCGCATTGTTCACTCATGCTCGGATTTTTGCTTTCAGTGGCTTTGTGGTTTTGGTTGAACGATTTTATGTTCTCCGTTTTTGCTGGTGTTTAATGTATTGGGGTTTGTAGATTTAACGTTGTTATGGTAGATATTCAAATGTTTGTATATAAGATATGGAATTATAAGTTTTAACGGGGATAAATTACATCACAATTTACCGAATTAAGGATCACAGTTGACCCAGTATGTTGGAAACCCCGAGAGATATAACTGGTTACCATTCAGATTCAAGCATAAAAATACGCAAATGAATATTACAAATATAGGAAAGTCATTTATAAAAGCGTATATGTGCTGATAAAAGTATTAATACCAGTACAGTATGTCACAAAGCAAATCAATGTGAAATAGCGTCGATGACCTGTATTCAGCTCTCTAGATCTTTATCAAAATGCGACTATAAGAAGCAGCTGTATAAAGAACAAAAGAGTGTACATATTTCCGGGTGCAAAATATAACTCACTAGCGCCGCGTTTCAAATGTGATCAACAACACATTTCCCATATTATTTCTTTACTCAGCTCGTAAAACTCGCAACGCGGTGTTATATAGCCTAAAAAGTACCTCAAGAATGGAGCCATCAAATGCAAAAAGATTTCAAATCCGACTGATATTTTCCGTGATAAGAGCATTCATATAATCAGCTTTGTTCTATTAGTATAGATTACAAATCCTTTACTCAATATTTATAAGCAGAGACCGGATTATATGCAATATAAAAAGCTCTAAATATGCACGAAAACTGGTAAAATATGTAACATAAAAGCTAAATTTTAGGAAAGTAAAAGAGAAAAAGAGTGCTGTATAGTTTTGAACCAGCCAGCGATGTCGCTCATGGTATATGTCGGATGCGACAAGCCGAAGACAGGGTGAAATGGTACAATTTGGAGAAGGCCTATGTCCAGCAGTGTACCACTAGGCTAATGATGGTAGGTCTTAACCTACCGAAAAGTGTAGTAAATACTCGATTTTGGGCACAATATGCATTAATCACTGAAAATGGGGTGAATATGCAATTGCATATAATCCGGTACTTATTTATAAGCTGTCTGTGTCCCATTTAATCCTATTATACTTTAACTATACCAGGCAATCCATTAAAATCCCTTCAATATAATTTACAAAGGCGCATTTTAATTTTATTCCGCAGAAGCAGCAATAAGACTTAACGTTTCAAATGCACGGAGAGATCAAAAAAGCAGTTTGCGTTACAAAAGAAAATGCAAAGGTTTCTCAACGCGTTCCGTGAATTCGTTATTTCACTTTTAAATTATTTAACGTTATGCAATGAGGACGGGGCTGTTTTGTTTTACAGCGAAGTAGATTCTGTTGTAGCTGGAATGGAGACCAAGAACTGGATATAGAAACCGGGGCAGGCCCTTGACAAGGTGGACCGACGACCTGGTCCACGTGGCGGGGAGGAGCTGGATGAGGACTGCCCAGGACCGAACAACCTGGCGTGCATTAGAAGAGGCCTACACTCAGCATTGGGTGGATACGTAGGCTGAAGAAGAAGAAGAAGATTCTGTTCTTAATGGACTCATTGGTCTAGGTTTTAGAGGTACCAATGAGAGTTACAATTTAATTTGAGGTCCATGGTTCGAGTTCTAAGTAGATCAAAAAAACAACAAATGGCTTAAAAACTCCTGTACGTTTTCCGGCACTTGCATGCCGATATTCTCGCCTCTCTAATATTTTGAGATGAAAATAAGCTTAGGGTACTATGTGTGGCACTAGTATGACCTCTACGTAAACCTATACAAGCAGCTTATATAAAAAAATCAACACCCACAAAATATACCCGAAAACCACTCATCATTTCAGAATCTGAAAAACATTATTTTCCAACCACTTACACTTTACGCGGTCTTTCATATTTTCCAATATTTTCCCGCAGAAAATCTGATATCCCGGTGCTGGCCGGCGATTTGGCTCGCCCAATTGGCTTCAGACCGAGTCGAGAGGACACTTGATGGATATCGTCTTTTTACTATGTGGCTTTTTATTGGTGCATTTTGTATGCACGAGGGCCAATCAGAACGTGCTTGTGTGAAGTTATCGGTTCTTGAAAACTCTCGAGTGGTCTTGTCTTGATGTAGAAATGTGAAAAAGTAAGAGACAAGTTAGACGCGGATTCGTCTCGTCTTTTATTGAGTAGAGAGAAGTGAGATGCTGATTGCTATCTGCGTTTTATGGAATAAGAGTAGTTTTTATTCAAATCGAATCTAAATATGCATCATTCAAATCTTTTACCAATTGAAACGTTAATTAATGCTACAACATTTTGGGGGATTGTTTTAGGTATGATGAAAACGGCGCAAGAAACTCCTTCAGTGACCATCCTGTTATTGCCATTGATATAATATATTTTCAGTCAGTTTATTCAATTCAAGTAGAGTATGGTTTTTCTAAGATACGTATGTATTTGTACAATTTATACCACCTTCTATTACGGCAAGATAGACTAAATAGGTCTTCAAAGTCGTCTGAGTTTATTAAATGTATTTTAAGACCGGAGTATATTTAAAGCCGAAAGGTCTTTCAGTCGGGGGCACTTTGCCTGACAAATAGATGTAAATATTTAATGTGTTAATAAATCTACAAGGCGAAATGTGGGTGCCCTGGTGGCGCCTGTCTACTCTTTCAGGGATAGAAGCGTGAGTTAATGTATGTATGTTAATAAATCTATATCAACCAGTACACGGCTAAGGAAGGGTATCATGTACCGTTTAATAATATTACTATTTTTACAGCCTCCGTGGCGCAGTTGGTTAAAAAGTGTGAAATGGGAGGCTGTGGGTTCGATTCCCGAAGTATTTGCTTCAGGTCTAGATGTGAGACTGGAAGGTCTTTCCTAGTTACTGGAGACCTTAGTTGGAATTACATGTGTGTCTTTTGGGTACATTTATTTATTATACCTTAGGTTTATATGGTTTGCAGGATATCACATACCTTTAAAATTCCATCAAAAACAGGTACTTTAGGTTTTGTTTTACAATGTAAGCGCTAATTAGCAATACATTAAAACGCAACTTGGAATAGTGAACTCCTTGCTCCAACTTGCAATGTTCTTGTCAGTTTGTGCTCCAATTAGGAATATTATTCACTCAGTACAAGGAGCTTTAATTAACACCTTCATACAAGCCAATTTCACCTGTTCAGGGTGCACCCTGTAGGTTAGTTGAGTTCAGTAGGAAGTTGGAATAATCACCGTAGAGATGATTATTCCAACATTCGGGATACACCCGTCCCCGATCACATCATGGGACGGAACATACAAGGCGAAATGTGGGTGTTCTGGTAGCACCTCTGCCTACCCCTTCTGGGAAAAAGGCGTGAGTTTATGTATGTATGTATGAGATGATGAAGCCTAATGACAGGTTGATAATAAGCAGCGTCATAATAGCGTGAAGCTACGTCCCGCTGGCAAACCCATCTGCCAAGTGTTGCAAGTATAGGCAAAATCCCTGAATATGGTGTTAAGATTTCCTTGGAGGATGCTATATTCAATAGTGGATTTCATGTGTATTAAGATTAACACACAATATAAAAGTAGTAGAACACTAAGGCATTAAGTCTGTGAACACTTAATTGACAAAAGTTTAATTGTGGTACCAACATAACAGAATTTTTACCTAAGTTTTCTGCCGTAATACTTCACTTCTTTTAACTAGAAACTAGATGAGGAACGATCAATAGCTTAACAGATGATACTATGATGACGAGAGTTATCGAAGGCAGCTAACTGCCGCAGTGCCGATCTGAGATATGAATAGGTCGTGAGTCGGAGATTTTGAGTGGCTAGTAAGGCACTCAGATAGGTTTTAACAGCGTCCTGTTAATACTGAATATTATGTGCCACTATAAAGTCATGTGCTTTTTAGATCTGGTGTTATTGCATAGACTTTCAGAAGTAGAGCCTTAATATGTCGACATGATTGTCAATCAGATGCACTATAGTCACTTTATCGTACTAGTATCTAATAAATATTTTTTTAATCAACAAGTTTTTGAAATTCATAACACAGAATTGATTTAATCTATTTTTATGGAGATGGCCTTCCACGTCGACCACGTTGTAGAAAACTAAGAACCAATTTCATATTAATTATATGCTCAAACATGTTGGATTTTCTTTCTATATTAAAACATCATACCTACATAATGAATGTATAAAACGTTTTTCTTTTTTCTCATGGACGTTGTAATAAGCTACTATAAAATGTAATACTAGAGATTAACAATGTCAGAATAGAGCCAATATCATAGTCTTAACATATCAGAGCCGCTGTGGCGCAGTGTGTAAGACCTGCCTGAAAATACAAACCACAGGTTTAATCCTATCGAGGTGAATGTTTGTGAATTGAACAAGCATTTATCTCACACGGATTCTTCGTAACTGTGATTTTCTCGTAGTTTTTAAAATCCATGACTTTTCAGGTTTAGACTATATTATGGAACTATATTATTTAATGTTGTTCGATAGCCTCCGGGGCGCAGTTGGCTAGACGCCGGCTGTGAAACGAGAGGCTGCGGGTTCGATCCCCGCACCGAGACAAATGTTCGTGAGGCCCACAGATATGAATGTGGGGTCAGAATTATGTATGTGACTGTTGGGTGTATTTATTTATTTATTATTTAACTGTCAGGTATTTACTAAGTCAATATAATTATAAAACGTAACAGTTTGCTTCACACAATCTCGTCCCAACAAGGGTCCCTACACCAAATATTGTTTAGAAAATAAAGCGAATAGATACATTTTCAGACGCATGCAGTCCCCAGACAATTTCCACACAATATCCTTTGTATAATATTGACTTTATTTCAGTGTGCTTACCATCTGCGCCGCGAAAACAATGTAATAAATGATCTCCCGGGCAAACTTGATAGATAAGTCTTTGTTTGTAGTGCTCAGTACAAAATTTAAAAGAGATAGATGGTAAAATTAAAGAAATTCAAATAAAATGAGACTATTTCCGATTTCATTGAGTTACTTATAAGTTGTAGTAATCTCTGTCTTACCAACTTATGAGACTACAGTGATATCTGATGTTAAGCTAATCTGAAAATCAAATGAGAACATAGAATGCAGATTGCATTAGATATATCGTAGGTATTAAAAATTCCGCACGATTTTTGGTCATACTGCTGTAAAAATTGCAAAAAATCGTGGATCACGCCAACAATTCTTTCGGAAACTTACTTATCATTCCATTCTTAATTATGAATAGCCTATAATATTCCACTCTTAGAAAAAGGCCTCTTCACTGCATGCCACTGAAAAAACCGTGGCCTCTTTCCTTTTTCTCATTTATAAATGGTTTATTAATATAAAACAATAGCTTCCTGGAAATTGCTCTAAATATTAAAACAATAGTTTCATATTTCATTCAACCATCAACGAATGCTGTATAGTTTCAAAAAACAAACTCCAAACAAACCCATCATACTCAAACTATAAATAATTTAGGAACCATAAGAGTCGACTTCTATGAAACATTCACGCTACACTGAAGGCCAAACGCAACGGCCAAGTATTTAAAGAATAAATATTTTTGATCGTAATGAGTTAAAAGTGAATCGATTTTTCTTAAGATACGTAAAGCATCGTGTATTATCGCAGCTGGTAATCTAAATTAAGAATTAACGTAATAGATTTGCGGGTACTGTAAATTAATAATATTTATTACAATAGAAAGTTATTTTGTGGAATTTAAGTGTTCACTGGTTTTCAATGTCTCAGATTTATTTTACTCAGATTTACTTTCTGATTAATTACGTTAGTAAAACTCATTTTACGGACGGTGTCGCAGTTGCACTACGGTACGACTACAACGCTACGGTCTTGGTTTCGAATCCCGGGTCGGGCAAAGTGATATTGGATTTTTCTATTCATGATAATGGAGGAGGAACACACAAGGCGAAATATGGATGTCCTGGTAGCACGTCTGCCCTACCCAGGGATTCCAGCGCAGTTTAGCAAGTTTTCCCAGGTAGTCACAACATTCTTGAATAGGTTTATGTCCTCCATGCAACGAGCATACGTAAAAAAACGATATTGCAATCTTTGCCGCAAAAGTATGTAGAAAATTAATAACAACTGAGCTATTTATTCAAGCCACGCTTTCATCATAATGATTAATTGTAGCATACATTTATTTTTGATGTACCTGAATTATGATTTATTATGACTATATAAATACGCAGTATTTCCAACGTGCCTACAATTTAAACATAGTAAGATATTTACAGAACTACGATTAATTTTCGCCACAAGCGATAGTAAATGTTCATTTTTAAAAATGTATTTTGATCATTCAAACAGCTGAAATAACCAAAGCGAAAATAAACTCAAGAGCTTACGAAAATGAATGCACTTAAAGTAAAATTTTATTAACTTACAATTTATTTCATTCATTCAACATTAAAATAGTTTAACAATTTAATGTAATCATTTTTTTCGGCCGACAGTGTAAATAAAGCGCGAAACGAGGTGTATACATTATGTATGCAATTTGCAACGGACAGGAACTCATCTTGTTCTCATTAAGAATAACTCTTGGTTTTAATAAACTCACATATTTCATTTAAACTCATTTTTACTGAATATATACTGTATCTTTCCATATACGTCTTACTGCAGGGCAGAGCCTCCTCTACAATCGAGAGTACGATTGAGAGGGATTAGGCCATATTATAGTCCACCACGCTGGCCTAGTGCGAGTCGGCGGATATTACATACCATAGAAATTATTAAAAATCGCTATGGTATGCAGGTTTCCTCACGATATAAGTGCGCGGTGATTTATAGTACGTGGTGATTGACTATCAATACACACATGACTACGAAAAGTCAGGGGTGTGCCCTGGGATTTGAACCCGCGACTAACGTGAACATGTTGGAAATCACGTCTGGTCCGTTTACAGAGAGCCACGTACCTACTTAATACTGATTTTTTGTATACCGTAATATATCAACTTATATACGAACTGCTGCTGAGATTCTGTACGTTTAAAATGGGTTTAGGCTTTCCTCCGCCACGCTGGGCTAGTGAATAGTGGACTTTACATACTTTTGAAAGGGTTGTGGAGATCGTTCAAGGTTCTTCACGACGTTTTTTTACAGACGAAGTGAATTATAATTGATTATAAATTATATACTGTGATCCGCTTGGGGACAAAGTGCAAAGTAAAAACAGTTAAGTATTGAATTCGATACTTTTGACTTAGAAGCGCACTGTGGTTAACTTATTTTATATTGCACTTAGCGACGTGATCTCTGAGAAATAGACAGATTTGAGAATTTTAGTACGAAACGTGGCAGTTTTCTATTTTGGTTCGGCAACAAACACGATTGATCTCGTTGTTTCCAAAATCACGTCACTCAATTTCGACAACATCACGAAAATGCCTACCAATCCACCAGCCCTTTTGAATAATAAATAAGTTGAGTTACATTACGATTTCATACATGATCGTGCTACCATGTACTAAAAGGTTATCGCAGCGAATAATCAAGCTTTGATTAACGATGCAGTATCGAATAATTGATCAAACGTTAGATCCAAATTGATCATAATGGCTGATACAACCGTCAATTACCATAATTGTGAATAAAGTAATGGATTTAATCATAAAAACTGTAGAATGTTCTAAAATAATTGAAAATTCTAAAACCTACTGTACACAATACACTAGTATTTTGCCTCTGTCGTTAATTGATACTATGCTTGGACAGCATTTTGCTCACTACACTGCGTAGTTTAGTCACTTTGTTGAAGTACTTTGTATTCAAATACCGCAATGGATGCTTAATTGCTAGTACTGTATACGAGACTACAGGGAATAGGATTTGTAAGATAGACTTAGTAAGAATCATTTAAGTGGGAAGGATTGAAGGACCCTATACGCGCTTAATATTTGTTTAACACCTTATAACATTAATACGAAGGACGAATCATCCTAAATCCTGCAACACGTGATGCTTAACAATTCTTAAGCGATTGTTTATCCTATAGGCCTTTTTTTAGGTTGTCGTACACCACGCACATGAAAAACTGGTAATCAATATTTTATTTGTACTAAAATTGTTAAAATATCTCATATATTTGCACACGATAAATAGGTGTTAATTTTTTTTAATCAATAATAATATTATACTCGACTAAGTATTTAAATGTTCAAACGCACCACTATAGTAACTACCAATTTTTTTCATCGCAATACAATTGCCGTCCTATCTATTTCATCGGAGTGAAAATATTGGCTTTCATGTTAACAGGAGATTGCGTTTGACCTAAAAACAGTTGATAATACTTTTGCACTGCAGTGTGTCGGGTTAGGCCGATAACGTTATTAGGCCCGGTTTAGCGACGTTTAGATAAAGCCCCGATACCGGTAATTGGAGTTCTAAAACTGGCGTTACCTGTTTGGTTTGGGTGTCCTGGCTGAATGGATATAATTAGGCTTATATACGTAACGTACACGATATAATTTCTGATTCAGAAGTGAAGTTCTTGTCCCTAAATGAGAGTCAGAAATGTGGGGCATAGGTATAGACATGTTTTTATATGGTAAATATTGATTGAGATGATACCATTACTCCTATATTCAAGTAATTGGCTATTGCATTTCTTTCAGTCAGCGAGTTTTATGAACAACCTCAGCTGTCAGCTTTTTCTCTTACACTTTTAAACGACCTTACAACAACTAAGTATTACCTATATGTAATACGATAGATCCATGAGCAACATTACAAATTTACCTTATATAGGTATAGTCGTTTCTCGTACATGCGCTATGGTTTATCATATTTTTACTATTATTAATGCTTGTTCTACCAGCACTAGTACAATTATTTGAAGTATTTATGTTAAAACAAGGCCCACAGCACATCAATCCATCCACATACACCAAAACACCTGTATGATGAATCTTACACGCCTGCAACAGAAGTAATTGTTAACTAGTAAACGGCGCGTTCAGTGTAAATATTTACATGGTCAGTTTATTTCGGTGAGTGCGTAAATTTTGGGATTTTTGCGGTGTAAACAATCAGACACGGTGAGACAACGTGTTTCTGTGGGTTTAGACCTACATTCAAGAATAACGTTGTACCAGACCGGACATTACAAACAAAATATGTACGCACCTAAGAATGCAATGAAGAGAGAAGAAAGATAGTATGACTGCGTAAGTGTGACAGAGTGATAGAAATTGCCGTACATTTCCTTGTAACAATAAAATAAGCTACTAAATAGTTACGCTTCTATATACTCAACACGAACTAAATAGTTCGTTAATATATCTTGGTATAGATAACAGTGGCGAAGGGTGACTTTTTTCAAAAGGGAAGCCGATACTTCTGGTGACTAGTTTTATTAAATTAACAAGTACTCATACTTATATTTTTACTCCGTTATGTACGTAAGATATTGAGCGACATATTTGCTTAGTAATACTTACTATATTTTCATACAACACTTGCACGGAATAGCACTGTGCCCGTTAGGTGCTTTTTTTAACGTTTTTAAAGTAAATTTCGATTCAATGCAAAAGCATCAAGAGATTGATGTAAGTGGACGAAAGTAAAACGATGCCAGTATAGAGCTAACTGGAGATCTATCGAATCTGGCAACCCTCATGGGATGCAGGCGTGGGTTATGTTTGTATGTCCTATTTTGAATCAACGCTAACAAAAATACGGCATTACAATATTTATTAAATAATTAAAACTTGTCAGTTGCCGTTCTTTCTCTGGTACTTAAATGTATTATCAAATTTAATATAATTTCCAGTGCGTTTTTTAATTACGTAAATGCAGCATTTTTAAAATTACCTCATAATAATGCAATTCATGAGATAAAACGATACATACGACATTATCAAGTTTCATTCATCATTAAAGTTTTGCTATAATAGATAGATTTCTTTGCACTTCGAAACCAGTAAAATTTCATAAATTACCCACTAATTATATACAAACCTAAAAATAGACACCGCATTATACATATACACTGAAACAACACAGTAGTAAATAATATTTTCTAATTATAAACACGAAATAAAAGAGGCGCGAACTGGCAAATTACTTTATAAGCCGTAGGCCTACCGGCATATTCACAAGCAAATACCGTCGTATTTCTACAAATAAATTTAGACCTTAAAAGCTAAGGGTTTTAAGGTGCAATTTTGCATGCAGTTCTGAGCAACAAACGTGTAACAGAGATGGCAAATAATGCGTTGGAAATGAGCGCGAGAGCAACGGGAACTCGTGCTATGTCCTTGTAGCCTGACGTGACGTCATCGGGATCTAGGCGGCCGTGTATTTCGTATGCATGTACTTACCTTGAACATCGCGCAATGCGTTTGTCGTTGTGTTATTAATTGATCGATAATATTTTGTTTATTATTATAGAATAACATTTGTTTATTGTTTATATTTATTTTAATATTGTTTATTATTTGATTATTTTTGTTTAAAAAAATGTAAATAATTAATAATTTCCTTTAAATTATAAGGCGTGCTGCTAGGAATCGGCTTGTATGAACCCTTCGCCACTGATAGATAATCTCAGAGCCGTCAAATCTACATCATAAAATCGAAGCTGTTATATATTTAAGAGTGTTAATGTAATTTGTATTTGAAAAGTTACGCACGGTGTCTAAATCTTGTTTTTTGTCTGGTAGTTTCTATAATACAATTGAGAGCCAAAATATCTATACTAAGATTTCTAGATTTCATTTAGATAAATTATAATCAATGTTTGAAATCATACAATAATTTGTCACTTAAAGCAATCACAAAAAATTGGCAACTTTGTTACAGATTTTTGTAATACAACTAAGAATAACAAGAGTCATAAAACAACTTTATAAAAAAACAATTTCTCGAGGAACCCTTATAAAGTGAAGTACCAACGATTGTGAAACTCTTTGATGGGAAAACAAAAAAATATTTACGGAATGGCTGACTGACGATCGATTGGCACAGAGGCTGGAAACTTGTTTTTTTTTGTTTCAGTTTCTGCGACTTCCACGAGTGGTACGTATTATAATATTTATTTCACTAGATGGTACGTGTGGTACAATACAGAGTATATGTCGGTTGCAACATTTATTTATTTATTTATTTAAATCTTTATTCTACACAGTTAATTAACATACAGAAACAGAAGAAAAAAAAAGTACAAATGGCGGTCTTATCGCATAAAGCAATGTCTTACAGACAACCATGGGATGGATTTAAGAGAAGGAGAAAGAGAGGGCAGTGTAAAAAAAAAAGAAATTAAATAAATAAAGAATGGAAGACAAATGAAACTAAATAAGCATATAAATATAAATACACAGACATTACATACTTACATAACAAATAAACCTCCTCTTTTAAACATACTAGATAGTTTTATACTAATTTCTATCAGTATTTCTTTCATAAACACGAAAATGCTAAAGCAAAATACACATTCCTGTAAAATACAGCAACCCTAACCGCAAGCAGAACTACTTTTTGATATCAAAGCGAATGCTATTGACAAAACAAACAGAGCTAATCGGATTCATTTCATTTGAACAGTCAGCGGTTGAAACTTTATGACACTGTAAAGATGTGGAATCGCCGGTTTTATACGCCGAGATTAAACAGTACACCGTTAAACTATTTTTATATTTTACTAAAAGGAATTTCTTGTAAACTAGTAGTTTAGATATAGCGACAGTTTGGTAAATTGATTTCTCGGTTTGAAAACTATTAATTGTGTTGCCTGCATTATGATAAGATACGGCTTCACATAAACATCTCGTGTCATATTCGGTACTCAAATAGGTGGTCAACGGTGAGTAATACTTGGGATCTTGGGAATGTTTAGAGACTTTCAATAATCAGCATAATTTTTGGAAACCGGCGAGAGATAATCTTCTCTCAACAGTGGAATCTCCATCTAGTCCGCTCTTTCTATCAATTCCATTGTAGTTACATTATTATCCCAGTATCAAAGTATGCTCTTTTCCTATACAGCTAACTTATACAGAATACGCAAGTCTCAAAGCCACTTTCATGTAAAATGGATATCGAAGGACTGATTTATGGCCTCGCGGCTTCATGTGAGTCCCTTCGCATGTCCCGTGGTCTAACGCCGGGAGTGCACGCCATGTCGGTATTGATTTACAATGCCTCGACGCTTTTATTTGTGTGGAGATTTTATCAGAGTCGATGACGTATGAGAAAGGGGCCAAGGTAATAGTGGAAATAAATTTAAAAATGTTTAAAATTTAGAAGGTATAGTTGGGAGGAATCAGAACTGCCTAGATGACGTGGTTGTAGATTGAATCTCCTGAATTTCCGGGGAGTAAATGTTGGTAGTTAATTATTATCGTTGATTTAACGGTGTAAGAAAAAAATCTCCGGAAACCTGTTGTGTATATTTAAATTATACATACATACATACATAAACTCACGCCTTTATCCCCGAAGGGGTAGGCCGAGGCGCCACCAGGACACCCACATTTCGCCTTGTATGTTCCGTCTCATGATGTGATAGGGGGCGAGCCCATCGCCATATCGGGCACAAATTCCTGACTCAGGGCTGTTAATGAATAGAAAAATCCAATATCACTTTGCCCGACCCGGGACTCGAACCCGAGACCTCAGCTTTGTAACCCTACCGTAATACAACTACGCCACCGAGGCAGTCATAAGAATATCAAACAATGTGAAGTCTATCAACTCTCACTATGTCAGAATAGTAGACTAATGTACAGCCCCTCGTAATTGTCGGAGAGGTCTATTTCCAACAGTATTAACTTTAAGGGATTCTATAGTTTGTATTAAAGAAATCAACTTAACAAAGCTATGTTCATTAACTCTACAGGAACGACACCACTACATTACAGAACCAATATAAAGCAAGATTTGCTTTTCCTTAGTCAGTGAATAAATCCAAGAATAAAAAACTCTTATTATAGGGATTATAAAACCTAATAATCTTGTTCCATAAAATTGTGGAGACAACAAGACAATATTACCCGTCGGGAACCCCGCCCTGCATAGCGATCGGTCTGTAAAACTTGCACAACTTTTAAGCACATTCCTTGAGTTCCACCAACTTTACCGCTTCCCAGATCTCATTTTAACTGCATCCGTGGTAGGGTTGGGAAGAGGCGGGAATGATACTGATATAAAATCCGATGTTTTATATTTGCACATTGAATGAGTATATTGTGGATATTTCGGACGGGATCGAATCTAGGAGCTCTGGCATTACTGACACTGACTATTAAGGCATAGATGATCTAAAATAATTAAACTATTTGTATCTTAAGACTGCAAACAAATAAATGTCTCACTATTTGATTATAACAACATCTATCACATAGAAAATATATTCTAGACACGGGTTTGGAAAATATTTACTTTTAATTAACTCTTTCATTAAGGTTTCTGAGCAACGCAAATATAAATATGATAGTTGCTGTAAAGATTAAAATTAAACCGACGAGATCGTACGACGGTGAACGTTGAAATTAATATTTTATTTACTTTTAAAATATTAATTGAAAAGTAATTGAAGTTTTTTTATTTGCGATGTTTGGTGTGACGAGCGTGCCGTTCGCCTGATGGTAATCGATACGACCGCTTATAGACAGCAAAACTAAACAACACGATGAAATACAAAGCGATGCTTGGCATTCCACTGCGGTTGCCATCTTGAGACAAGATGTTTTATTATGTCCAGTAGTTACTCTGGCTACAATGTCCTTCCAACAGGAACACAAGAGTGCATTTACATTGACGTTTGGCGGGAGAAATACACATTGCGGTGGTGCCTACCCAGGCGGCCTCTTACATATGAGAGACCTCCCACCTGTAAAAACATCTGAACATGTAAAATACCTGATTAAACATTATTTATAGCGGATATCCGACAGTCAAATCGGCACATCACTAACACAGCCGCATTTCGTACGACAGAATAACAAATCCATTTTGAAAGTTTGCAAAAAGATCAACCGCGTTGTTACAGTAGACGAGCGAAATATTTCATGCACCAGCGGTTCCAACGCGTGGGAGGTCAAGGTTCGGTTCCGTGATATTGACTTTTTATGCTAGCATTATAAATGTCAAATGGTGTTTTTCGTTCTTCTTTTGCTTAGCAACGTAACGATGGATAGACATTTTTGTGCAGAGCTTCTGAGCGGCGTAGTGTGTTGTAGTATTCTATATTCATTCCTATTTATTGTTAGATAGCTCAAGAGGAAGATAAAGAGTTGTTAGAGAAATGTTATTGAGTTTCATGGAAAAGCATGGTTATTGGTTATGGTATGCAAAGACGAAAAACTTGTTCTAGGAATTCACACAAGTCTGACTGCCTCGGTTGCGTAGTTGTACTATTGTAGGACTACAAAGCTGAGGTCTCAGGTTCGCATCCCGGGTCGGGCAAAGTGATATTGGATTTTTCTATTCATTATCAGACCGGAGTCAGGAATTTGTGCCCGATATGGCGATAGGCTCGCCACCTATCACATCATGGGACGGAACATACAAGGCGAAATGTGGGTGTCTTGGTAGCGCCTCTGCCTACCCCCTCTGGGATAAAGGCGTGAGTTTATGCATGTATGTATGTATTATATGTATATCTTAGTAATGATCATTCTGGCACCAAATACTTTATCGGTTGTTGTGCTCTGTATTATACATTTGCTATCAGATACAATGCATTCACTTTGTCCTGCCAGTCTACAAAGTGCCTATTGTAAGAGCGAGTGATATGGAAACTGCCTATAAAATAAACGACCTGAAGGACGACCTGGTTAAGGTTGCAGGAAGTCACTGGATGTGCGCCGCTTCCAACAGGTAGATGTGGAGATAATTGGGATAGGCCTATGTCCAGTAGTGGACCTACCTTCGGCTGAAGAGAAAGAGAGAGAGAGAGAGAGAGAGAAAGAAATAATCCCGATATGATAGAGATAGATCTCTATCCGTAGATAAGTATGATCTGAAATGTTGACGATGAAGCTTTCATCAAGATACGCTACTGCAATGCGTTGTTTCCGTATATTTCATTACTCCAGTAAAGAAATGAAATTATAAATTCTAATCCCATTGCAGTGGAAACTTCGTCGAGTTTCGAAACTGAAAACGAAATCCATTTTAAAGCTACGAACAAGTGAAAAATTTCAGCGCATTCATTCCTCTCTGTGCTGCGAATGATATTTCGTATTTTAATTTTAATTTTTATACGTGGATATGATAGTTTATTTTGTGAAAGTAAAAGCCACAATTTTAATTAAGTAGATTAGTTTATTTCTTATTAATCTCTGGTCGTAATGTTTATTTTATATAGCAGCTTAACATTTTTTTTTTATCCTGGCTCATTAAGGTAACTGAATAATCTCTCATAGTAAGTATAATTTCATATATTATGTATAGGCGACTTTACATATTTATTTTGGTACGGGGGTCGAACCCGCGGCCTCTCGTTTCATAGCCGGTGTCTAACTAACTGCGCCACAAGGGCTGTCACCTGATGATATAACATTTTTTTTATTATTTTAGTGGAATCAAAATCGCTTGATATCCATGACAAAACATTACTCAATATAAAGTTAGGATTATGTAAGTGTAATTAAATCAAGCGAAATGCTTTTTAATCCATCTACGAGTATTACAATCTAAAACATTTAATTAGCGCGGTTATAACCCAGATAGCGTCTGAATGGCGCACTATACGGCTGTACTTCTATACATTATTTGACATCGCTTTCATATTCTTGTTTGCGTAGGCCAGACACGCCTCACTGACCTGTAGGTATCGTTTTGTTGCTCCAACTTGATGGAAATATGGAAGAATTTCAACCGGAAATTAAAGCGGAACGTTTTTGAGTGCGGTTTAGGAGCGTGAATTTCATTTTTTTGCATCGTATTGTGCATAAATGGAATTCTTTGTAGATTTGTCTTTCGGATAGTGGCTTTCTTTTAATGGGAAAGTGACTATATTACGCTTCATGGTAAGTGCTCTAGTGTCTAAAGAATCTAATGGTAATAAATGTTAGTCATAGCTATTCAACGCAATTCGGCCGGTCTTCTCAATAGATTCTCATACTTTACTTGAAGGACTAGAAAGAAAAGTTGGGAATACTCGAGTACAAGATATATCGATCAAGATAATTATATAAGAAGAGAGCAACTAAGGAGTAACCTTATATGTCTAATGTTTGAAAGTATCATGTGAATTCATTATGTTTCATACTGTGTAACTGCTTCTAACGCAAAAAGACAACTACTGCGCCAATATATTAAAAATAAATAGGCTTCCCAAAATAGCTGGATAAAAAAAGCACGTCCTATAAATAACAAAGAGGGTGATAACAAAGCAAAGGTTTTCGCTTCGAGATTAAGTGTAATGAGGTTTGATAAGCGGAGACCTGTAGTAGTTATCTGCGGGATGCGGAGTCTCTTGAGTAATTAATCATCTTACAGGTGGGTATTGAGAAGTGTGGATACCTACGTAACTCTACGTTTTTAAGAAAGAAAGTACGGCAAACTGTAAATGTCGTTTCAACAGTTCTGAATGTAATGTATGCGCCACTATTGAATTGTTAAATTGTATACTGCAAAAACGTTGCAGTGAAATATTAAACTTACCGATTGGCGTACTGGTAAAGTATGTACACTTTTGATTTTAAATTTCAAAACGATAATAAAAGAGGGTGATAATAAATGAAAAGTTTGACTTACTGGTACCGGTAAAGTGTATCATACACATTGAGTGAAAGTCGAACGCGTATTAAAGATCGTGATGGCATAACAAAGCCTTTTTGCCTAACAGCTGAAGTTTCAAAAGAGAGGATCTGACGTTGTTCAATAAGAGTATAGCGTGCTAATAATTGTGGCTTTGGATTATTCTTCATATCAACATGTGGCGAGATGAGCATACCATTCGCCTAATAGTAAGCGATACGACCGGTCATGGACAGTAGCAAAACCAAACAACAGCATGCATTACAAAGCAATGCTTTGCATTCTTCTGCGCTCGCCATCCTGAGACATAAGATGTTAAGTCTCGGTGGGACATTGCGGTGGTACCTATCTAGGTGGCCTCTCACTTATGCGAGACATAGTACCAGTAAAAATTGGATACATTGGATGCCGACAAGTTGAGACTCATTAGTAAGTTAATATGAAATAACTCCTGATGCATTTTCAACCAGATAGTACGTGATCTTCGTTTTCTCTTATATGTGCGAAACTCTATATGTGCAAAACTTGAATAGTAGGTGCATTGCCGGCCTTTCAAAATATAAGGAAAAAAGAGGTAAAAAGCATATAAAAAAGAAAACGAAACGAGATAAATTGTTACATTATTTTTATTCTTGTGAGTAGTCATTACAAATCCAGGAAAACAAAATAGTTTTCTTGTACAATGTATTCTCATTAGGTCAGTAATAGAATTAATGATACCAAGAATTAACATGAAGTACCTCAAACATACATCGCATAATTTATTAAAACAGACTTGTATTAATATTGCACGGTTTGCAATTATCTAATTAGTTTCGGAAAAAGTCGCACAGGTACTCCAAAATGGGTAATTTTAATTCTTTTTGCATTTCCTTCATACTTTTGCGAAGCTGAAATATGTTGAAAAGCAGATTGTTATCTCTTATTAGTGCATTTAATATATATGGTACATTGTAGTTACTTTGTATGTACGGTTGAGTTAATCAAATTGAGTGAAACCCTAATAACCATGTCTTACTTTCCGTCACTGATTTGAATGCTTTTCAAATTCTCAATTATGAATGAATCTAAAAAATGAGAAAAGCAAGACATGGTTGTTACTTATTGCAAACGTAATCTTCTTGAAATTAAATCTAATACGTACATAATCCATATACATATGTATATCCTCATGGTTCATAGCATTTTCCCTACGATATATGTATATCGCAATTAATAGAACATTTTAATTATTAAATCCTTATGGTTAACAAGCAATTAAGCCTTTCTGTACGTACGTTCTTCTTGGTTACGTAGCTAAAACCCTTTTAAACTTGTACTTCTTTTATTGGGAATACAAATACAGCAAGGAAATTGTATCAATAACACTATTAGCCCTTGTCGTGAAAGAGAAACCTTTATGTCACACGGAATTTGAAGGTTGCTTTTATGTATTCCTACTGTTATTGTTGTTTAAGGTGCGAGGGTATTGGATAGTTTTTTCATTGTATATAGGCCAAATTGAGCAGGTGGTTTTATTGACACCATAGTGTAATGCATTGATGATGGATAGCTAAACAATCATTTGATAGACTCGTGGATGCATTGTTGCCATTAGAACATAGGGATTACAAAGCAGTAACGATTGAAATAAAACTAAGTTTTACGGATTTTATCGCGATTTGGTTTAATTTTTAAATATTTTAACTTCCCGACGTTTCGATTGCGTTACAGCTTTCGTGGTCACTGGGCGGACTAAAGAATAATGTAAAAATTAAACCAAATCACGATAAAATCCGTAAAAAATAGTTTTATTTCAATGTGTGAAATTCGCGTAAATCTAAGAAACTATTATGCAGTAAGGATTGTTCGTTCTTATGTAATCTCACTGAATGATCAAAATGCGATGAGGAAACTGTAATATCATGTCGGTTTTCTGTGAGACAAATAAATTATTATTGACTATTGTAGAACAATAACCGTAATCTAAATATTTTCAATGCAATGGCACAAGAAAATTTTGAATCGCTACGGTATATTTTTACATAATATGTTGTATTCATTAAAACCGTATGGCTGTACCATTTCGAAACTTTAAAATTCTTTCAGTCATGTCAACACATGAGATTTAAGCTACTATAGTCATTTTTCTATGTTTTAACCCATATAGTTTTCCTCATATAAAGGAGATTTTTTTTAAATACCACACTAATTTCATGAAATATAAAAATTCTAAATTCCCTAATAAGCAGTCACATTCTTACATCCGAACATTAAAAAAGAAAATGTATCGCTAAATTGAATATTACCTTTTCGGGTCCACTTCAAATAATTATTACGGTCCCAATTCCCAGTTGTGGGGCGCGTGTGGTACTTTTAACGTAATTTGACGTCGAAGATTTATGAGAAGCAATACTTTAGGATGGAGGGTTTCTTAAGTGGATATGTCTTTTTTTACTCTTATTACACCTTTTTGTTGGCTTTTTCGGTATTGGGACTTGATCTGTGAGGAACTAGTTTAGTTTTTTTATACTGGTAAGGTAAAGTGACTTGATTGCAGATGATGGTAATTGCAGTGCAGTCAATATTTTATACCACTTATTTTTTATTTATTGTTTACTTTAGATAGTTATCTCTCGCTGATCGACATAATTATGACCGCCTAATTGTTTTCGGATACATCCATAATGCATCAGAAATTTGACACACAAACATAAATTGCTGTAACGTGTAGTTTGACTACAACTCATCTAATTTTTAATTTTTCTTGCTTTTTTTTACTTTTCGTTATTTTTTTACACTAGTTTATGTACATCGTATGTTTTAAAAAATGTTTTCTTTCTATCCTTCTAATGGTAAGTGCAGTGTAGATCAAATGAAGCATCCGTTGCAAGAGATGGTGTGTTTAGACAACAACCTTAATGTATAACCTGGTAGACTGAAATCCATTACGATTGCCAAATGTATTGCGTACAAAGGAAAGTTACTTTAGATGGTGTCAAAATCTTGGTCTGTAACTCATAAATTATTCAATTTCATAATAGATTGTCGTAAATGGTTTAATGTTAGAATAATAAGAGGAAACTTGAATATAACCTACAATATCAATCAATAGTTTCTTGCATAAGTGTCAATATAGCACAAGCCTCGGTGGTGTAGTTGTACTACGGTCCGATTACAAAGCTGAGGTTTGAATCCCGGGTCGGGCAAAGAGATATTGGAGTTAGGAATTTGTGCCTGATATGGCGATAGGCTCGCCCCCTATCACATCATGGGACAAAACATACAAGGCGAAATGTGGGTGTCCTGGTAACATCTCTGCCAACCTCTTCCAGCAAAAAGGCGTTAGTTTATGTACTCGTATGTATGTACATTACAAAGATCTGTAGTAGAATCGTAATATACACTTTAATTCTGTGATGCTTGACTTCGAGACCAAGTCAAACAATCCTGCGTGAGTTTAAGCTACTATTATTTATCATGTTTATGACAGAATCTAATTTAAAATATAGTGAAGTAGTAGAATAGTAATAATGCTTATGACTTTACAGGAAAAAGTAAGAATGGTTTGCATGCTATTCAGTAAGACTTCATAATATAAATCATGCTGTATTGTTAGAGTTGGGCTAGATTATATTTTTGTACGAGGTGTTTTTATAAAATATTTGGTCGGAATAAGAAAAACAAGTTTTAATATAAAAAACCTAAGTTAATGATGTTTTGTTTGTATTATTGTAATAGTATGGTTTTATAAAACGGTTTTCATTTTTTTTAATAGGCTACAAGATTTCTTATATTCTGTTTTATTTAAGAGCAAAATATCTCCTGAAGTTTTTAATACATATTGGTAGTTTCTTGATGCAAAATAATGTCTATATGTGTGACTGTTGGGTGTATTTATAAAATTACAGTATAGATAACCAAAGTAAAGAAACCAAAACCCGGCAATAAAATTATTCTAATCATACATCACATTATTGATATATCATTATTCTATCCATAATAATATTCATAACATATATCTATGTGTTTATTTCTACAATAAGTTTTACAGAACAACTGAGGTCAGTTATTACTGTGGCTAATTTAGGAACTGTGGGAGAAAACTGTAAAGTAGTACATTGTCTAGGATATAATAGATAGGGAAGAAAACCTCGTATGTTTCACATGTTTGCTATATTCCTCTTTTGTGTGTTTCGGATATGATGCATTGAAACTATTTAAGTTCGATACATTGCATAATATTGTAGACACTACCGATATGAAGTTGTAAGTTAACTACGTAGTTGGTAATATTGTATTGTCAGTAGGATGTTTTTGGTTTATCAATAAAAATATCATATCATTTCGCATAAAATTAATTATATTAATAATAAAATGTATCTATTCACTAATCTACGTCCACAATAGAATAATAAACCTTATTATTTAAATGCAAAAAGGTCACACAATTTCCGTGTAAAAATACCGTCCCGTCCACCCTACTTTAATCGGCCTAAAATGTACTCGCGTAAAAACTTTATTAGTACACAACTATTACTTAAAATATTACCGTTTCCGCAGTTGTGCACGCAACATTGTAATTTAATACAAACCTTTATTAAAATGCTGAGCTGCAGAACCACATTGGGGCCTCACGCCTACTGCCGCACTGCGATGGACACATCAAAAATTAAAATAAAAAAAATAATATCCAAAAAAAAAAAACACCAAAAACACTGCTCAAAAAAATGCACTCGCATGAAATGACGTCACTAGTGGAAATCTCAGCGTTTGGTTTTCGAACATTATTTTTGTTTTTGTGTGGTGCCGCTAGGGCGGCGCTGACGGGCGCCTTCTCCCGCGGTCTCTGAGTTACTAAAGCTCTGTACGTGGTCGCGCATGCGCGCCTACAATTTTGGTACCTAGACACATTTCATTTTGTAATGAACTGAAATTTTCATGCGCCTTTGCATTCCCTGGCTTATATTCAACACATTAGAGTACAAATTCGAATGCAGGATAATAAAAGGGTGCGTTTGTGTTGTGGCCCATTCTGTCCCTTTCGCACTTCTGTCCGTATGCATTTGAATTTGTATAAAAACCGTTAATTTGTCCACTGTGACATAATACATGTAATTGGTATTCGTTTCCGAATGCGCTGTTTTAAACTGTTACGAGTGAAATGGCTTTATGAATATTGCCTGAATACTTTATTTTACGCGTATTAAAATGAAATTACATTAGTATATTTGTATGTATTGGTTTTGCGGAATCTCTCATTGTTTTCGTTTAATACGGCTAAATGAGTACAATGGACAGAGGTGGTAATTTATTGAATTTTCTCTACCATAGTTTTGAAGCAAAATTAAGATTGGTGAATTCGGTTCCTTTTGTTTAAAATTGATATGATAAAGTAACTAGAATTTTCATAATAATATGTGCAGTGCAGAGAGAGTGTCCACTAATGTGGGATTGTATCCGGATATTGTACAAGGTGGAACTCCTTAATTAGGTATAAAAAGAAATAAAAAACCGCAGTATTAAATAAAATATCGTATCGTTTTTACTGCTCAAATTACAAGCTCTCAATAATCGTGGGTTAATATCGATTTGGGGTTTCCACTAAACGTTCTAAGGACAAGAATTAGGTTTATCCATTTGGGTACAATTTGTTATTGGATACTTCCGGCTGTTTCGGCGAGAAGGGTTAAACCGAAGTATCTCGGCAGTAAAATAATATTTTCTGAAATTGTAACTAAATTAAATTCTATATTGTGCTTTGTGGTAAGTTTTCAATGGTAATGCTAAGCTCTACGCAGTTGCAGTTGCTGTTCTATGCACTTTGAACTACACTATTACTGGGTCGTCTGAACTGACGTGATTATTATAACTATCGTTTTTTTAATCCTTGGCCGGCAAAATGACTGTACTCGACTTGATGGTAGGTGCATAACCGACCAGATAGAGAAGCGTATTCATCAGTCGTCTTTAGTTGTAGAACCTTGACCTATTCATTGGTAAACAGTAAACGATAATGCGCTATGTCCTTTACCCTGAAACATAAGCTATTCAGACTCATAATGTTCAATGAGATCAGTGATCACTTATTGTCAACTGGACCTCTAACCCGCTATTTATTTTAAGATATGACAAAAAATCTTTTCGCTTTTATTCCTTCCATCGCGTCATTACATCTGTGATAGCGTCATATCCAGACAACCATGTCATTACGTATTCAATCCCCTCACTGGTTCTTTTGTTTATATCCGCCGATTTAAGAACCATGATTTAGCCACATTTGGGCAACTGCCAATTTAGGGGATGGGCTCGTCCAATATAATGTTATTGACCGTAAATAATGTTGGCAAAATCTGTTGACACTTGTTGAGTGTCTATCTACCCTCTAGATCTTATGGGAATGTTATCAAGTGTTTTATGTATTAGAATAAATCAAGGAAACACTGGCACAGCTGTTGCTAATAGCTTGTTGGTATTCTGCTTCTTCATAGCATTTCTTTACTACTTTATAATATAGGTATTTATAATCCTAAGTTTAATTTCTACGGTATGTAAGTCCGCCAACCCGCACTAGGCCAGCGTGGTGGACTATATGGCCTAACCACTCTCAATCGATTCTCTCGATTGAAGAGTAGGCCCGTGCCCTGCAGTGGGACGTATATGGGCTGATATAGATATAGAATAATCCTAAGTTTACTATAATAAACTTAAAGGTAAGTACAATTCCAATAGGGTATCTAACGAGAGGTAATTTTCTTCCACTGGTCACTAAAATTATTGAGCAACGATTGTGCTTTAGGAATATATTTTGTTCCGTATTTAAAAACAAAGAAAATTATTTTTGTAAACCTATAATACAACTATTTAATAACAAACAAGAATATAATGAGTTACAAAAAGAAACTAAATTAATAACAGAGTTACAAGACACACTAAAGAAACAGTGAGGCAACCGAAATAACCACAGGCATACGCAACTTGTTCAGAAAATGATTGATGGGCGTCTGAACCGGGGCGCGGAGACGATGGTAATCATTTATAAATGATGTGCTAATACCAGCAATCGTTTCAGACACTTGGTAAAGGTTTCACTCGGATTTTATGTTATTTTTACAGTTATCTGGAGATCGCTTTGAGAATTACGGTCGATTGTGGCAGTTCAGCTAGTGGCTAGTGGATTGTCAATGGCTATTTTATTGTTGGTTTGTTGGCGATTCATATTTACACAGCGCTGTTGAAATTTGTTTAGAAATTGATTGAAATTTTCAAAATGACGTAATACCCATTATTTTACTTATTAGAGTTTGTTTGACATCAGCAAGTAGATTATGAAAGCCAGTGTTCTTATTAATGAGGATTTAGGCGAAGGATTTTGGGGAATACCTTTTGTACAAAAAGAATAGCCAAGAATTATTATAGAAATTGATAGGTCGTGGTAGAGCCACGCTGTTGTCAATCATGATTGAGCATGAATGGACAGGCTCGTTCGGCCGGTACCATTGTCTCACAGGAAACCGAAGTGACACGACAGCTTTGCAGTCGCTTCCTTTTTCCTTCCCGCTCCTCTCCGGATTTGATGGGCCTGCAACATATTATGCTCGAAGCGTTGTGGATATTCATGGGCGGTAGTGATCACTTACCTTCACGTGACTTGCATGCTAGTGTGCTGGACCTATTAAATAAAAAAAATACATACATAAACTCACGCCTTTATCCCCGAAGGGGTAGGCAGAGGCGCCACCAGGAAACCCACATTTCGCCTTGTATGTTCCGTCCCACTATGTGATAGGGGGCGAGCATATCGCCATATCGGGCACAAATTCCTGACTCCGGGCTGATAATGAATAGAAAAATCCAATATCACTTTGCCCGACCCGGGACTCGAACCCGAGACCTCAGCTTTGTAACCGTACCGTAATACAACTACGCCACCGAGGCAGAGAATAAAAAAAATATTATCATTAATCCAGACAAACCACTTTTGAGTGGAACGTAAAGCTGTGAATTATTACCACAATAAAAAATAAAACGGTTGACTCTATCTCCTCAAAAGCACCACGTGTAATGAATTTCAGTAAGGCGTCATTACGCATTGAATCCATTCAAACATAATTTCCCCCGGGGCGCGCACGACAATTCTACTACGTTTCAATAATTACCTACTGCGTTACTGTTTGACGTCACTATGTGGCGTGCGCTTGTTACAATAAATATAGATATGTATTTTTGTGTAGGTATTATTAGTGAGTATGGATCTCCATACTCAAAGATCAGTAGACAGTATATTATAAAAAGACTAGATCATAGCCAGGTGACATAAAATATCCCATACCGTTAAACACAATTATATTTTCTATAAAAAATATAATGCTTAGAATAGAATGTGTTTAAACTAAAGCTCTATACACACGGTACCCAGAGACAATCTATCCATACCCTAACACAATTACCGAAGCAGACAAAGGAGGTATAAAATCGAGTGAAAAACCCTCGTGAAAGAGGCATAAAGCGAACGAAACTCCTATATAATTGTTTGAGATAAAATATAAGTTAATCGGGTATTATTCGTTATGTTTACAGCGTCGTTTGCTCGTTCAAATCGCTTTGAAGCGCGCAGTTTTAATCTTCCAATAATTTTGGAGGCGGACGGTATAGTAGGTTAATGTGGGTAATGATGGTTTCGGTTCAAAATTAGTATGTATTCGTTAAAGCTGCTTATTTATTTTTGGTGAGAGGATATTCGTAAATAATTAGAGAAAAAGTGGTCACAAAATGAGGATGTTTATAAGAAATCCGTCTAGCTAAATAAATGTTTGTGTTATTAACAACTTTGCGTTCGGATATTGTAGGATCTAAAAATTAGTATTTTATTTCCAATAGCGACCTGTCATGTATCGTTTGTGGCTGTATATATGACTGTGGAGTAAAAAAAATTGAAAGAATCAATAGGTCTACCCAAAAATCCTCGTCAAATTGCAGCGAAAACCTCAAAACCTTTTCTGCGAAATTAAAGAAGCCTGAAAAATCCCCGCACTAACGTTGCATCCTATTCCATCGCAAAAACCCCGTCGAGCATTTTTTAACTACCCTCGTTTTCAATATCTTTTTTATTCCCTTTGATGAAGACAGAACTAATTTCGTCTCTACTTGAATTAACTTTCCAATCAGAGCGAAAACACGGAGCAAACTTAAAAATCTAAGAGACAGTAACTCGAGCTATCTAGTTAGTTGCGGGTAGGAAGAAAAAAAAACAAAGCCCGCAGTTTGCACTTGGAATGGCTTTTAAAATGAAACAACGGCTCCAATTTCTTATTGTGTTTCTTTGTTCGCCGTATCGAATTATTCTGATATATTTTGTTAGGATCTTTTGTGTTGGAGTGCATGGGATTGAGTTGGGAGTTGGTCCTGAATGCAATGTATATCTCGACTCGAATATTATTTATTAGTGAATGTTTTAGTGGGTTTAAACAGACTAAGTTTTCGACCGCCTGTACCATTCACCCTCCAAGATGTTGAGTTGGAGGACGAACCTTGGGGGTCATGTGCGATATATTCGTCAGAGAAGACGGAATTGGCAGGGGGTTGATGGCACCGCCCGGTTGCTTGCCGGGCCGGTACAATCCCACGTACCGCAGCTTCCGAATCTTAAGATAACTTTGTTTTAATACAAATTCTACAAAGACATTCTATTTTATTTAGAGTATACTAAGGGCAGAAAAAAAAAATTAATAATAGTATTAATTAATACAATTAAGAATGGAATTTTCCATAGGATCGTCTAATTATTCAAAAACTATGGTTTTTCCCTATAACACGTACAAAAATATAAAGAGGGCCTGAACAACCTTGCTCTACCATATATTTTATTCGAAAACCTAAAAGCATTTAACACGTATAAAATCTACATAGGCCTTAGTTTTTGAGCACTCCATGTAACTAATTTGCGCAAAAATTCGACTCTACTTTTGTTCTCTATGGTAGAGCTGTATAGAAGCGTAAAGTATGTTTCTTCATTTAGCCCACATTATATGGTCTGCTTTTGATGAAAGAATTAAAAACACTGTAGATGTTATTTCTAAAGCTCTTTCATAACGGAGAACGGCGTGCGTTTGTGAGAGCTTTCATAATGTGATTTTAAATGGGAAAGTACGATGTCTTTTCAAGTCTACTATATCTGTATATACTTGCGGTAGATACGTAGTTGTTCATTTATGTTATGTAATGAGTTTGAGAGGTATATAAAATTTGAATATATGGGTTCATAAAATAATGTACGATACGGTACGGTAAATATTAATGTAATATTCAGAATTTTAAATGACTTTTTTATAAAACTAATGATGTATCAAGTACAAGCCTTGATTTTTACTGTTAGTTCAAGAATGTATGTGTGATAATAGGGTCATTTAAAAAATTAAAAACAACAACTCTTGCAGCAACTATAAAGTAGCTTACTAGCTTTAAAAAAGTATTCTAGAGTGGTTTTATCTGAATACTGAAAATATGCCAAAAATTACCACAGCGATACCTTGGAAACGTCTTGTACCTCCCAATACCCCAATAGCTCTCTGTCACCTATCAAAGGTCGTATTCCCACCTTGTGGATACCTGTGTCTTGATGATGATCCTTATATTCCAGGTATGGATTTTTTTCTACTTTTAAGTTCATCACCTACGAGATAAACATTAGAATAACAGATATTTGTAACAACAACCTACATTTTTGATACAGGTAAGATTTTCTCCGTCTGGATGAATATTAATAATTTAATTACAAATAGTGCTCTTAACAAAACAATTGAAAAATATTCCTTTGTGCGAACACTTGTAGGGTCAGGCGTTCTTTCATTAGCCGTGTTTTTATTTCCATTCGAGATTGTTTTTGTTGAAGCCACTTTTAAAGCACCTTCATTATTAACGTTGCTTTCTCTGAAAATAATGTGTTGCTTTTTGGATCGGTTGTAAGGATTCTGTTCATATTTACGGTTGAGACGGTTGGTATTATAATCGATTTTTATTAAAACAATTCGGTGTTCTGGCTATGGTATGGGAAATATTTTTATTGTTAGCGTTCTCGATATAGGTATATATTTTTTATTTCGATTAATGGTGAGACGAGAAATTACAAATCAATGCTTGGCACTCTACTGCGCTCACCTGAGACATACGATGTTAAATGTCCAGTAGTTACTCTGGCTACAATGTCCTTCAAACCGGTACACAACAGTGCTTTTAAACAGCTGTTTGGCGGGAGAAATAGACATTGCGGTAATAGAGATAGACGTTGCATTACGTATAAATGAATGTCCGTTCAAAGTTCTCATTAAAATATTCTGCAATTTACCACCAGTGGTACTAGGTAAGTCCGGTGAACACATTTCACCCCCCAGCGAGTTAAATTGTGATCTCGTTGCAGCTACATACATCCAAACGTATAAATATGTCAAGAAAAAACTCCCTTAGGTTATATGCATGCCGCTTGTAAACCAGGGCTCATTGTGATGAATTTTCTTCATTTTTTTAGCTTTGCCCATCGCCTATTATCTATAGCGACATCTAGCGGCGGATGTTTGAACTAGATCGAAGTTCTACCTTACTTAATCAATCATATGCTACGCATAAGCAAATGTAACTAAGATTCCTAATACAATATTTATTATTTAACGATTATCGATAGTTACTAGTTAATTCTTGTGTATGTACAAAGACATCTACCAGCACACGCTCGAACTACATCCTTGTTACAAACTTTCAATTTAAAATTCTCATTTCATTGTAAAGCAATTTACGAGCACTGATACTAGTTAAGTCCGGTCAACACATTTCGTCCTCCAGCGAGTTAAATTGTGAACTCGTTGCAACTAAATCCAAACACATAAATATGTAAAGAACAAACTCCCTTAGGTCGGTGCCTTAAGTGCTGCGCTTGAGCGCGGCCGACGCCGCATGTTATATGCATGTCGCTTGTAAACTAGGACTCATGGTGATGAATTTTCTTTGGCGATTAATCTTCTTCTTTTTATGAAGATGCTGACAGTCTGAAATTTACTGCCTTGTAAGATGAGTTCGTGAACCCTTTTGGATGTTTTGTATAAGCGTTTTAGAGCGCAGTTTTAAATTGGGGTGCTGTAAAATTTGAATTGCAAATTGTTATGATCCTATGCTACATCAACGTTTATAGCATATATTTTTATATCAATACTGTGATAAAAATAGCCAATAAAGCAACTTGGGAAATCGTAAGGAGGTTTTTTGCAGCCTTTAGAGATTGCTGGTGGGAGATAGAAAGAGTGGAGAAATAACATTTTTCGACATTGGGATGACCCAAGCTGAAAGCTGTAATAGTGTTTAGTGTCAGTGCTTTACATATTAAAAATAACTTCACATAATAATTATACTGAGCCATTTCTGTCACACCAATCAAGAAGGCCCATTTACATTGTATTCAAGACTGTCGTTAGCCCGTGTTAAGGACGCTCTGCCGGACGGCTCTATCACCCAGAAGATATTAATTCAACAACCGCTTATCTTTACCTAATAATGGATAGTGACATTGCCTGTATACAACCGGCTCATTAATGACAGACGTGCAGTATGGCACTTATTATTCTTTTTTCTTCAACTACAGAAAGTCTACTGGTAAACATACTGTACTGTATCAACCCATAATCGTCCACTGCCGATCACGAAACTCGTCTACACTCACAGGTTCGATTAAGAGGGCTTAGACTACAGCCTACCATGCTGGCCTACCGGGTATGCCCATCACATACCATTGAAAATCTTGTTTGATCTTTATGGTATGCAGTTTTCATCACGGTGTTTTCCTTTAACGCTGTATATAGATCTACCCCAGGGATATCTCCTGCACTCTGTCACCTATAAGATTGAAGTACGAGAAATATTACCGTCTATGACCACATCCTTACGTGGACAGTCGTCGAACAAATGAATCTCGTAATGAGCGCCGCAAGAGAAGCAATTACACGACGCCCCTTATGTCTGCGCCCGGCGCTCGTCTAACTTCGTTTTTGACCCGGTAATGGTGCATTGAGGATGGGATTGGAGGAGTTGTTGAAGATCCAGGTCGGGGTTTAATATCAATTTATTCCGGAGGTAACTTAAGATTGAGTTAGTTGAAAAGGAATAAGAAGGGGGCGTGGAGACTTTATTTTTATTATTTTCAATTTAAGATAAGTGAAAATTAACGGTTTCGTTTTGTTAAGTTAAGAAACTTCACGCGCGAGTGTACACTTTAAGAGCACTTTAGATAAGTTGTTGTGCCAGTACCCACAAAAATTTAAAGAAAAACATATAGGGTGTCTCTTCCAATTTACTAATAGTTCCTAATTATTATCAAAAAATGTATTATTATATTTTGTTTCATACCACATAGGTTTAATTTACTTTTCCCTTTTAATGGAAATCGGAAAACCCGTATTATGCTTCCAATTCATTACGAGTAAATACATTGGCTTACGCACCACGTAATCGAAATACCGCTTACATATTTAAAAAGCAAATTTGTTATTCATTGAGGGATTAATTATTGCCGCAGTTGAGTGTGAAACGTAATATTAAAGATTTTTAAGACCACTGATAATTTACAACTATGGAATACGTCGCTTATACATTTAGGAGTATCATAAAACATTTCACTTTATGTAAGATCGACAGAGGTGTGAATATTACGTATTTATTTAATGAAAAAACAAATTCACAAAAAAATATGAGTATTGAAGTCAAGCAACCCGTATTAGGCTAGCGTGATCTTCTAAAATGCTTCTGGTAGGAGACAAGATTAGATAATTTGTCAACTCAGCCTATCGTCATCGATTGCTGAACGTACACCTCTTCAAGAAAGCACCAAAAATCGGTCGTGTGAAACTCGATACACTTTTATATCACCATAAATTTATTACTTGCTCCCTTACAATATATTAGCAAATGATCAACGCGATACGAGGCAATATACAGGCTACCTAATTTCTCATTCTACCTACAGCATACATGCTGCGTCGTGCGGCCGCCATATTAAGCTCGCTTCATGCAACGGCGAGCCGGATTCGTACCGGGAAACGTTCGGTTATTTCATTTATTACCGGAAAATGGAAGGATTGTTAACTGTATAATTACAGGCGTCGACAAGCATAAATTACCTCAGAATGATATCTGGATTAACTTTTGAGAGCATGTTCAAGTATTAATGAGGTTCCATGACCTAATCTATACATATAATAAATTTGTAACCGATCGATGTCTGTACATGGTAGATAAATGAGAAAAACTAATATGGGGGGTCTGTATTAACGTATTAGATCCGTAAACAATGATTTTTAGAATTTTTGTCTGTTTGTCTGTGCGGTTGTGCGCGATGAACGCCGAAACGGCTTAGGCTTGCGTCTTTTTATCCCGAAAAATTAAGTGTTCCCGAGGGATGAGGAAGGAATTCCGATACCTTTATTATTTTTTATACTCAAAGGGATAGGATGTGACTGGAATACACGCCTTAAGTGACAATGAGACGGGATGGGCGGGATATAACAAGACGGGATGGGACGGGATGGGAAATTCTAAATAAAGTTAGCGGGCAGAAGCTAGTTATGTATTAAATCTACTAGGTCTGAATATATGTGTATTGCATATTATTTTACAATACGGTACATAAATACCCTCGCTTAAATAAATAATATTGGATAAATTACGTGCTTTTTATTATGCCAGGCACTAATTCTAATCCAGAATAAATTATGAAGCGATTTTTCAAATTGCAAGAATCTCTCAAGACTGTCTGACTCAGAATTGTAACTCAGTATCTCACGTTATAAATCTACATAGATACTGTACGGAACTGTGATATTTAATAGTGAGAGTCTGAAACTATTATTTGCTTCATAAATACCAGTATAATTTATTATTCAAAAACAAATTTATCGACATATCTCTCAGACTTGACCGAAGCGTGTTGTTTATGAACAATTAATATATAAATTTTATATTTTAATCTATTAAAATTTATTTAATTACAGTTTTTAGTGCATACAAGTTTTCATTATATTAGATTTTACCGGCTTTGCTCACATCATTCTAATTTTATTTATATTTCCGTTTATAAAAACTTTGTTCTTTCACTGCCTCGGTGGCGTAGTTGTATTACGGTACGCTTACAAAGCTGAGGTCTCGGGTTCGAGTCCCGGGTCAGGCAAAGTGATATTGGATTTTTCTATTCATTATCAGCCTGCAGTCAGGAATTTGTGCCCGATATGGCGATAGGCTCGCCCCCTATCACATCGTGGGACGGAACATACAAGGCGAAATGTGGGTGTCCTGGTGGCGCCTCTGCCTACCCCTTCGGGGATAAAGGCGTGAGTTTATGTATGTATGTATGTTTTTTGCACGGTTGCGAATTTTTTTAGTGGTTAACGAAAGACTTTTTTTATTTTTTACTTTGCCTTTCTCTATGGTGGTTACGAATTATATTTGAAAGTGGTAGAACCACATTATAGTTAGGTACCTTGGCTTATGGCGAGAATGAGTCTGCTCGACTGGTGTTGTTCTTGGTTGTACTGTATCTCAGAAATACAACTATAATCACTCTTGACATTTTATTGAATTTTCACATTATAGATCAACGGAGTCTGCGCTAAACTTACCATTAGCTGCCATTGCAGTTTCTTTGTCGTCCTAATATAATAAGTTCACTATTCTACCAACCAATTCGCACCGAGTATTTGTCAAATTCCGTATTTCAAAAACAGCGCCATCTAGTAAGCATCATCTAAGTCGACGAAAAATCGCATTCTGTAGGCGCCCCTCTTCACCCCACCTAGCTATGTAGTATGTAGTATTCTATGTAGGTACGTATAACGAAGTGCAGCACGTGTGGCTAAATGAAACGCAGGGCTCTGTAGGCCGGTTTAATTTGGAGGCCTTGTATACAGAGCCGTTTGTTGAGGTGATCGATTGAGTTGCACCTGGTACAGGGGGTTAATGAAGGCGTTGGATACTTGTTTGTATTGCTGTAGTTATTTTAGAAGTGGCTGGGTAATAGTTTGTTTAAGTTCATAAATTAAGGCCTCTTTATGAGAGTTACACTTTGATTTCGGGCAACTCATATATTGTATTTTTGTAAACAAAAAATACACAAAATGGGTATCCTGATTTGTAAACCAAACCTAAGTCTACACTATTCCATTTATTTAGTACTAATAAACATTTAAATTATCTATCTGCGTAAAGCCTAGATAAACATGATTCTGCCTAAAGCCTCCAATACGGTGACACTCAAAGCTTTGAGCACGGCGTGTATTTGTACCGCACTCGTCCAGCCTACCATTAGTACATTATATATCCCTAGTGAGGTTTTACTAACATTTCTAATCTACGTTAAATCTTATGTGCGTCTATTAGTTGTTCCGAAAGCTTAAAATAAGGCAGATTGCTTGATAGTCAGAAGTTACCGAAAGTTAATATGAAATATCAAATCGTGGGACGGAACATACAAGGCGAAATGTGTGTGTCCTGGTAGCACCTCTGCCTACCCCTTGTGGGAAAAAGGCGTGAGTTTATGTGTGTGTATGTATGTATGAAAAGTAATGTTCTATAATTACCACTTTCTTGGCATAATATGGATGGCATTTTTATTCTCGATTTGGTTTCATTATTACAATAGATTGGTCTATAAAAATGGGTCCACCAAATGGTGACTTTCCAAACCAGCACGCGTGGTTCTGCTATGAACGTGGATGGAGCTGATAAGGGGACACACTTTTCAATTAGTATAATAATTTATACAAATTACTTTTTATACATTTGTAATAATAAAACGAAAGTGAGTTTTATCGATTTTTTATTTATTCAAACAATAAAATGTGAGGTTCGAAATATATTTGTTGGACCGTTTGAACTTGTCTGTAGGATTTAAATTAAAAGTTCGATATTTTTTAAAGTTTTTTGTTAAGATAATATTTAAGTGGAAATAAAAATATTTACCTATAAAGTGTAAAATGATTTAAAAAATAATTTTCTAATAAAGGTATTTGATATTTATTTGTCACAGAATTGTGAAATTCGCTATACCTACATATTTTCATAAATAACAAATTCAAACGGCTCCAACTCGAAACAAATAAGAAAAATATGTAACATTAGAAAAATATTTTAGATGTAGGTAAATCAATATACTAACAATTTTAAAAGGGAATTATGATAAGTACTCTCGGGGAAATAATATGAAAATATACAAGTTTTATTCTCCCCAACAGTACTTCAGTATATCATTGAACAGCCATCCTTTACTATAATCTATATTATTCGTATAATATCTACATCATATTTGGCACATCCAATTTCATATTAATTTACAATATGAAATACACAAGTAATTTAATTTAAAAACATTTATTTATCTTTTTTGTATTTTTAATCGGAGCTTGCAATTGATTTGATTGGATTATTTTAATAACTTATTTCTGATTTAAAATTCTGGATTTAAAAATAAATTTTATATTAGAGTAAAGTTTTTTACTTTTGTATCTTGTTTACTTTAAGGATACATCTTTTCTATATTATTTAATAGAAATGGTTTCATTTAAAAAAAACTGAATTTTATTTAAAATCAATCTATAGGTAAGCTTTTGAAGTGCTATGCTCTCAATATTTAGATTTGCGACAAAAACAATATAAAAGGTCAATCTTGAAAGGAAGTAATAAGAAATATATTTTTGGATGTGAAGCATTTATATCGGGTCGGACATAGAAACTTTAGTGCAGCTTTTAAATTTATTAAAATAGCGGAATCTTATTAAATTCTACATCAGGTATCATTATATTAAAGAATGCTTCGGATTTATATTTTTTTTTTTATATTTTTGTGTGGCTTTTTATTATAAAACATCCACGGTGTCTCTATATTGAACAGCCGATCTTAACATGTAATGTTATTTTAGTCTAAGTTGTTTTATTTACTACCGCTCATCCAAAAACACAAATCCATTCACAGATTATATATAATTTATGTTCTAAATCCGACCCTACTTACAAAAAGATAAAACAGTCCTATCTTGTATATTAAACACATTTCTCTAGATATTCGCAGTACGTATCTCTCCTTTTACAAAATATACAAAAATTACAAGGACCCGAATCAAATTATAGGCTACGCTACGTTTGGTCGTCGGTGATCGCTCTCAGCGCTGAAATATCGATATTCAATATATTTTTTGTTCAGTAAAATTGGAACGTGGAATGTGTTTGGTTTAACATTAATTTTATGAAGGGAAATAAAATTTAAACGGTGCTAGTGATTGATAATTAAATTATTGTTGGAACTGCTTTTATTTAATAATTACAAAAATTAAAATACGATTTCGTGCTTAAATTAGACCATTAGAAAGATAAATAAGATTTGATATTATGTGGGTTCTTATAATTGGCCCACTGCAGAGTAAAGGCATTTCTATCTTCCTTCCACCCTTTCCTGTATGGAGTCTATCCTGCGTCTAAACGACGACGTCTCGACGACATTCATAATTTATTATGACTAAATTGACCCGCCCTTTTTTCCTAGACCTACAACTAATCCACCTTTGACAAGAGTGGTGGGTTAAAGTCTAATTATAATCTACCCTTACATGCCGGCATATACTATAGAATATTCAGAACAGAACTTTCGGAGTGATTTATCAATCGGAATCAACTTAAAATCTTTCGCCAATTAAACAGAAATAATTGGTAACACTTTTCAAAGAAAATAGTTAAACCAAACACATTTCCGCATTTTCATTTCCCAGTATAATCTTAACCTACACTTTTCCAACTGACTCCTAATTCGAGGCAAGATTACATTTATACAATATACACTAATGGGAGACATTTTTATAAGACTATGGGGTTTCACAGCTAGATTTTTTTATTTTATAAATTATAGTACATCTTCAAACATCGGAAGGCCGACGGATCTTCCGAATTTTGATAAATTACTTTCGCCTTTATTCATAGACATATTTAAAATCCATTTTAGATAGCGAAAGTTTTTCTTCTTCGCTCAAACTGAATTTTAAAATTCGAAAGGAACAAAACATTCGATAATTAAAATAGGTTTTGTATCTGTCTATGAGTAAGGCTGTTTAAAAGGAGACACTAAAATCATGATTCAGTAACAGATCACATACAGTTGTTTTATCATCACGACAAAGTAACAAAAATTACCTAGTTCTAAGTTCAGATACACAGTGTCTTTCCACCCATGAAACAACCTCGATAGAATTATGTTAGTCTTTTCAAAACTTGATATTATACTGCTAACAAAGGCTGAAGTTAAAATGAGACACACTTGCGTGGATTATTATAACACGTTTGTCGCCGATGTGGTGGTTGCTATGTGACTAAATTCAAATATCATACAGCCCAAAATTTGCCGTACATAATTATAAAATAAAATTATTCTTGGCCACAAACCTCGCATTGTTTATTTATTATATTATTTGTAAAGTGGTGTATTTTTTGTCAAATAATTAGGTGTTTAGGGTTAAAACTACATATTTTTTTAGTGTCTCCTTTATAATATATTTTCATTTACTTAATCACATCCCAATCTCACATTTAAATACAAAACAGAGCGAGTTTTTTAAGTCTTAAAGATCACCAGGTGTGACGTCATAATCACAGTAAAGGAAATTTTCTGCCACCTACATGTGAGACTGGCGTGAAGATACTCGTAAAATTTAACATCAATTTATTTATACAAATACAGCATTGACCTTTTCAGAACCACCATTCTGATTTTTAATACCCTAATTAGTATTAGAGAGCTGTTATTAATATTTAAAAGGTATTACCATAAAGTAATTCGATTTTTTTACCACTGTTTTATTGCACGTTGTAGGTTAAATCAGACATTGGCTCAAAATTTACATTAATGTATGATTCGATAAGAACATTTGCAATTTTCTTTTAAGTAATATACCTTCATACATAACCGTCACTTTTATCGCCAATGAACTTCAATCAATAATTGAAACTGTCTATGTCCTGCATTTGACTACAGTAGTTCGAATTTAAGCGGAACAGGTCATGTGCTGAAAAGGCCACTGCTTACAACATTAATAAGAATTGTTATTAGGACTGTCATCTGACTTAGTGTCAGTGTTCCTCTCAATAACATTAGAATTGATTTCATCCTTACTAGAATCATTATCATTAACGTTATTGTGACTGTCTCTACCATTACACCTATCTTGAACTAAATCACAACATTTCACCGAATTTTCTTCACTCTTCTCCAAAATAACTTCAACGGTTGGTTTGAATTCTTCTTTCTTTTCTAAGTCCGGTGGCCGAACTGTCGATAAGGTGTTGGATAGATACGAAGACTGGAGGTTGTAGCCAGGTAGCAGTTTTGGTTGTAATGGTAGCATTAGGTCGAGGGAGCCGGTGGTTGCAGGTCGTGGTTGCAGTGGTGGGGCCGTGATGAGTGGTGGTTGCAGTGAGGCCAACGATATGGCGCCTGACTGCGTGTTGATTATGGGGCTTTCGACTGGAATTAGGAGAAGAGATTTTTATAAAGATATTGCATTAGGAATAGTTAAAAGGCGACATACTCATATAAGTAAAGTCTACAGATCTGCCCAAAAGTAATAACATGACGATTTTGCTTTAGTTTATCTCGTTGATTATTCAGCTATAGTGGGCATTGGTTCGTCACAAGTCTAATTTGCGTGACACAGCTTAATTTAAAGTAATCTGCTTAATTGACACCAATTTTTTTTTATCAACTTCATCAACCTTAGATTCCCTCTAAAGTAACTGAAAGTCAGCGATAATATAAAAATATCTTATTTTTACAATTAGAACTCTCTATCATGTATGTGGGAATAGTTCCGTTTGGGTCAAAATCAAACAAATGTCGTTACGATGTTCTTCAGTATAATTATTTTCTCTTTTCATACGTTTTCATCGTCTTCGTTGTACGTCTTTCACGTCTTCCACCGTCTTCCAAACTATTCTCTCCTATTCCGTTCTTTCATACTTGACATCTTAATCATTCATCCTCTTACTCTTTTACTCCTTATATGTCATCTCTTTCACATAACACGTTCCATATCAGTCATTCGTCTAACGTTTCATTATACTCATCTTTCGTCATAACATTCAAATATATATAATATTTCTATAAAGATTGAACAAGAGCACGTATTAGTTTGTCAGAATTTAGATCTCTGTGATACAATTAGTCGTATTAAGCTGTGCATTAGCATTACATTAGTAAACGTCTTTGGCTAAACTGGGTAACCCAGCTAAACTAATCTTACTAGCTTTGTTACATGTTTATTAATATCAGAACTACAAATTGTTTGTTGTTAAACTTCTTTTTTGACGATATTTATATAATATTTTGTAGCATATGGTTTTCAAGGGAGATTTTATGATGAATTTAAAACATTCTTCTATGATTTAATTAAACAGAAAATAGTAATTTTTTTTTATAAGTCAACATAGAACTGTTAAAATGATATGTCGTTCCTCGATGAGCCACTAGAAATTTCACAAAAAATATTTGAATTACCTATTTTATAGAATACTAAAATAAAATCGATGCATGGAAAAATAAGATCACATTGAACACTACATAGGTTATAAGGTCAGGACGTCCAAGGGCGGGGAGGGTGTACTACAATGAGGGGGGTTTTACCGATAGGCGCCCGAGCCTGCAGCGGCTGGACAGCCGATGGAGGGCGCAGGAGGTTCGGAGGACCCTGCAACGCCAGGCTTATCATGTTCATGCCGTTCACACCTGGAATATGGAAAGATTTTGATCAGAGATGTATCATGATCATATATATGTACATAAGATTATGAAAAATATAGCGTAATAAACATAAATAATCTTAACTTTTAGCGCTAAAAGCGGGTAGATATTATTAAAATAAAAAAAAAAATAAACTCATCTTAATTTTAGTAAACATTGTTTTGAAACAAGGTTTTAAATTGAAGCAAGTTTAGCTTCAAGCAAAGCTAGATTTCGTATAACAACGCTACCTGTTATTAATTCCCAAAACTACATTAACAAACCACGTTTATCAGAATTGCGCCATCTATTATTCTATTTTTAAACTACTCACCGAACTTGTTCCCACCCGGCGAGAGGTCCTTCAATACCACCGGGTGTTTTACGGCATTGACACGTCTGTTGGAGGCGCTAGCGTCGCGTTTCCTCCGAGGTTGTTCTACAGGCAACACCCTGCGACGTTTCTTAGGAAGTTTTGACCTCGCCTGTGGATAGATGGCGCTATTTTAAAATGTTGATAAAACGTTAATAGCGTTTTGTTTTTGGAGACAATAAATGATTAATTAAAATAGTTTATAAAATGCATTTTTTATCGTTTTCCAATAAATCTATGGGTTATGCCAAATTATTTATAATTCTGAAGGAGAGTATTTATTTTTATTTCTTTTTTTCTTAAACGGTAAGCATTCCAAATGCTGTATAGAAAACAATTTAAGGGCTACTACATAATTACTTAAAATGAAAATAAGAGTAATTTTGATTAATAATATTTCTGCAACTACATCCCTAATTTAATTAAAACACTGACACAGAAATACATAAAACACAACCTAATTTTAAGATGATCTTCTAGCAAGACCCCATTGTCATGAAATACGAATTTAAAACAATAACACATTACACAAATACAACAGAAGAAAACCTGTGCTGAGGTAATTTGATTAAGTCTTGTTTACGGCGACACAGCTCCATTCGGCAGATGGAATCCGGAGCAAATACAACGCGTTGTTTATAGACACGACACGAGAGTGCCACCCGAATATTATGTAAAAATATCTTGACTATTGTATGATGAAGCGCTGTTATTATCACTTGGGCATTGTTTTAATATGATTAAAAAAAAAAATTTTTATTTATGTATATTTATTTTTAGTTTCAAATATTTTGGCGTATTTCGAGGTGACGTTTTTTAATTTTAAGAGCTTAAGTAATTTTAAGGGTCTTTGAAATATACACACAGTCACGTTTCTATCCCGAGGTGTCACGAGAGTCACCCATTAGGTATTTATTTTTGTCATGGGAAACTTGTAAGGGATTTTCCAAATTGATAAAATTACACAAAGTAGACTACCAGACAGAAAAATCCAACCCAGGACCGCAAGATTAACTGCTCGCACACGTCGATTAAAACTCAGCACGTTGTGGATCCATGTAAAATATCAACCGCTTTTAAATATCATTAACAAAAGTGGTACAGCCACGCTGTTATCAGTCTTGACTCAGCATAATGGTCAGGCTCGCCCAGGGCGGTACAGCCGCACAGGAGATGGACGTGAAGTGACAGCTTTACTGTCACGATTCGTTCGGTGGGTTTACCCCTTTACTCTTCCCATTATTCCCTTTCCGCTCCCCTCCGAATTTGATGGGCCGGCAACACATTTATGATCCAATCGTTGTGGATGTTCATGGGCGGCAGTGAGCACTTACTATCAGGTGACTGTTTGCTCGTTTGCCAGATCTATTGTATAAAAACATAATGAATATGTGAGACTCATATTTAATTATTAAAGAAGCAATTAAAAAGCAAAATTAAAAAGCAATTAAAAATGGCGATAGGCTCGCCCCCTATCACATCATGGGACGGAACATGCAAGGCGAAATGTGGGTGTCCTAGTGGCGCCTCTGCCTACCCCTTCGGGGATAAAGGCGTGAGTTTATGTATGTATGTATTAAAAAGGCACGCAATTGCAAATCACTGGCTTGTTTTTTATTTTGTGCCAGCAACGCCCCTCTGAAAACAGCTTATTCATGCCATATTTTACAGCAACGCTCTACCACTTAAAAGAAATATAAAAGTAAAGCACACATTGTATTCTACATACGTTTACTCTGAACGGAATAAGAAAATAAAATACATTTTCCTTTCGCGAAGGACGGAAGCGATTGAATATTCAGCGTGGGGAATAATGTGACACGTTTTACATGTATTAACCTTAGCTATTCAGTTTAGTGCGCCCAAGTAATCCCTTGCCTTAAGTATCCTTCGCCTTAAGTACTTCTAAGTAAGTCTTTTATGTTAAGTACAAAGGGTTTTTCAATGGTGGGTTAAAATTTAGGTACAAAATATAACATTATATTCTAATTTCGCTTGCGAGCTTATGCTTAAATGACTTAAGGAAATTGTACGAATAAGGGAACTAGATTGATTAAAAAACCATTTTTAAGCATTAAATATATTAGACGGTAATATAGCTTAAACAATCAAGATTTTTTCGGTCTTATTTCACACCCAGATCCAAAACAAATATTCTTTTCTATGAATTTTCTATAAATAAATAAAATAAATAAATACACCCAACAGTCACATACATAGTCCTGACCCCACACTAAGATCGAGTCTTGTGTCGTGGGTATCAGGAACTACGAGAGACTTTTCGGTTTCACAAACACCCAGACCCGAAACAAATACCAGTGGTTTACACAAATATTTGTTCCAGTGCGGGGATCGAACCTGCAGCCTTTCGTTTCACAGGCGGCGTTTTAACCAACTGCGCCACGGAGGCTGTCAATGAAATTTCTGATGTCACAACTGACTACACACCTATATATACCTTTATATAGAAGATTTTCGCGATACAGGTTATGCCTAGTGCGAAAATCACTGGTAATCTTTCTTGGTGTACATTTATTATTATTTATATACACATATACATCACAATTTTACAAGAGAAGTCATATCACTCGAAACCAATTAACCGAGTTGCAAACCGATTACACCATGTCATGAATTTTGATTGTTTTTTAGTTGTGCTACAATTTCAATTACATAAATGTATATCCGTAATCTGAAATTAATATTGATGATCCTGAACCCGTGTAGCTTAAGACACGTATGATATAGATGCGATGCAGGGCCGGAATTAGTTAAGTGGGTGGGTAATATAAGCGAAGAAATTTTATAATTATTTCAGGTTGAGTCGATTAGACGACTTGATGTGAGGTTCGATCAAAAAAAATCTGAAATTTACTTTCAGTTTGGTTTGATCTAAAATAAAATTAAAGCAATTACATTTTTAAACTTGTGCTGAAGTATATTAATTATCACATTCGATTGTAAATAAATATTGTTTTGTATAATTTGAGTAATTCCTAAACATCAACTTGTATAAACATATGAGAATGAATAAATTATTTAAAGATATGAACAGTGAAATTAAATTAAAAATGAAGTCGGTAGATGTTATTTCTTTGATCAAATTAGACCCCAGTAACATACATTCATAGTACTGGGTACTAATATACTTATTGAACCGCTTCCCACGCTAACATGGGAGGCATTCCTCACAAGTCTAGCCCCAACTCCGCCCCAGTTAGAAGTCGTACATCCAAGGATTTCATTCAATTATAAAGCAATCGCCGACTGCGTCTGTCGCGCAAATCTCATCCGATTGATTAGTTGATAAGGTGATATCGTCTCGCTGTGATTAAACCGTTTTGATAAGGTCAAGAAGCCTTTACATAAACTGGGCATAATATTGGCACTTACGACTTTGTGGTTTTAATGTTAGGATTTAAGAAAAATAAAAAGAACCCACCAAATGCAACATAGCAACCAAATGTACATTGACGCAACTTCAGCGCAATAGCCAAAATTTGCGCTCTACCTTTGAGCCATAATAACCTCGGCTTACAGAACCATTTATACTAAACTATACACCTATCCTAAATTAATTTGTCTAGTCTCCAGAGATCGAATAGACTATAGTTAATTCAGAATATTCTCTGAAACGCGCCAATTCCCGTATCTCTGAGTTCTTGTTATTAATTTTCAAAGAAGTTTAGCTTTGTGAATAATTTATTGATAATTCTCCCAGATGTATGGTTTTCTTTATAAATCTAGATTTCTATATTTTATTTGAGATTTTATTTATTTTAATTTAATTTAAAAACTTTATTGCACACCAGTGATATACAAAATTACAAGTTAAGAAAAGATGAAACAAAAAACGTACAAAAGGCGGTTTTATCGCTCAAGGCGATCTCTTACAGACAACCAACCATAGGATGGTGCTCTTCTTAAGCATCTTGAATATTATTAGGCGTATTTTATTAGTATTTTATTATTTTTTGGTTACTGCAATATTAATCTAACAAAACAAGCCAAAATCTATAATTAAAACGCATATTCGGCGTACTACTTAAATTTTACGTACTACGGAACATACCGTATTTGTCACTGGCGTACTATACGCTTGCCCGTATCACTCAGTACATATTGTTACCAAAGTAAAATCCATAATTAAAACTCAGAATTCCCTCTGGCGTTCTACGTAAAATTCTGCGTACTACGGAACGTGCCATGTCTCTGACTGGCGTACGTTCGCTTGCCACTTAGTACATATTGTTTAGTGGGAACTGGTACGTCACGAGCGGTAATGAAATGAAGTGGCAGTATTCACTTCTTATCTTGTTTTCCACTTAGGCGTATACGTCGTGTTGAGGTAAAACATACGGAAGGTTATTTTGTCAAGCTGAACATTATAAATACTATTTTAATAAAGAATTGGTACAATGATGTGGCAAGAAAATATTCAGTATTGTTTAGCAGTAAATTCTGTGGCTGAAAATGAGGATTGTATCTAGCGCGGCGCTAGGAGAAATCATGAAATATACGTAAAACTGTTTTTTTAATGGATATACTCACGCTAGGTATGTAGTTTACCGATTCAAATCATCTAGGGTGTGACAAAAGTATGTAGGTGAACGATACGTAAAAGGTTCAGGTCGAAGAGTGAATGTCAACTCTCAAAATCTAACGAACACTATTCCACTATGTATAACACAACACTGCGGATACATGCTAGATAAACATATTAGTAGTTACAATAAAATTCATAATATAAAGTAATATAAACAACGTTTAGTCCCATAGAAGGTTTTACTATCTAGTTTTTGATAATAAGTTTACAAATTGAAAATCAAAGCTCGCCGAATTGAGAATTCGTATGTTTACAATAAAGTGTAGCGGAGAAACAATGTGATAGGTGAAAAATAAGGGATTTTTATCCCTTTTACCATGTCACGTGAGCCAAGGGATATTGCAGGGTAGGACTCCGGTTATTTTACTGCGGTTAGCGATTTGTTCTTAATATAATATTTTTTTTCAATACTATTTCTATGAGGAATTAGAGGTTGTTTGGCACAATGGCTTAGTTCCCTATCTGTGTCAGATGCTGAAGGTTTGATCTCTGCACGGATATTCTAATCATTAATTATAATTGTAACGTAAAATATTAATCGAATTATACTCAATAATCGCACACAATTGTGACCACAGCTTACTATTAAAATAAATCTTGTCTCACAAACACCTAGACCCGAAACAAGTGATTGAGCGGAGAATGAAACCGCAGTCTCTATTTTTTTCCGCACCTTCCGCGCTTAAATATGTATTCATATAAATATGTATTAATCCTTTTCTTAAAGGATGAATACTGGTTACTTTATTTAAACAAAGCTCTTTACTGGATAAAAAGAATGTAATACTGCACCACAGACGATTTATATACAGACCTCACACAAACCTACATTCCCGTTTATATGTGTAATATTAGTAAGGATTCTTGCAAGCTATTTACATTACGGAAAGACAGCCTCCGTGGCGTAGTTGGTTAGACGCCGGCTGTGAAACGAGAGGCCGCGGGCTCGATCCCCGCATCAAGACAAATGTTTGAGAGGCCCACAGATACATGTCTCGGGTCTGAGTATTTGTGAGACTGAAAAGTCTCTCGTAGTTTTTGAAACCCACGACACACTTAATTGATCTTAATGTGGGGTCAGGGCCATGTATGTGTCTGTTGGGTGTATTTATTTATTTAACACGAATAAAATTATATAATTAGTACCTAATTTGTGTATTTAAAAAAATACACAAAAACTAACACACACACACACCCACACACAAATACACACACACACACACCTACACACTCACAAATACACATTTACATGCAGACACGATAGAATAAGTAATTGCTAAATTTGATATTGTTGTATTGTTAACATGCCATTGAATAGCTTAATAAATTGTTATAAACAAATGCTATGTACGTTTGGAATCACTGGTACCCATACCACAAGTTAAATCTTTATTTGGGCACCAGAGCTCAATCAAACACTTTTTCTAAGTACTTAAATATTGTCATATGATTTATTTTAAGTGTTTTGTATGTCTTTAATATGATGTAATAAATATTATTAGTTTTTTTATACTTAAAACCTATGTTTTATTTATAACTAACCAATAACTCCCGTAAGTCTCAAGTCGCATCGAACGTGTTGTGTTGTGTTATGTCGTGCTGGGCTTAGGGGGATCCGGTGACGTATTTATTGCCCACCTGAGCCACATGCACGCCGCAATGCAGATGAACTTGAGATGTTCTGTTCGGAGTATTTTATATTTTAAGTGCTAAGTTTATATTTGTTTATTATTGCTAGCTCGGACCATATTTCACGCTATGATATACGAATCGTAAAGAAATCAACAAGTAACTCGTAATTTTGGCGAACATCTTTATCTTTATATTTATTCAATTGACATGTTGCAGAAAGATTTCGTTTGTGATTTTTTGACTATTGCCTGCCATCAAGCCTCTCAGAAAATTATTGTCTATCTCTGGTGCAAACATAGTTTCCTTATTATAAATAGGAATGCAAAATAAATAGCCTGATTTTGAACCGGATACCAATTTTTTTTCATTGGGGTATGAACCCAACACTCGCAGCTCACGCTCCAATAGGACAATAAAACACATATCCGCTTATAGCCTGACCACGGCCGTAGTGTAATAAAAACTCTTATTTATTACAAATGGTTTCAGATCAGCGCTGGGTACAAGGTGAAATCCCGATAAATTATTATGTGATACTCTTCGTTGCAGTTGTGTGGGGTATTATAATATGTATACAATATACAGTATACAGTTGTATAGAGAACAATATACAGCTGTATAGAAACTGGCCGCTTATAACTTTAGAGATCCTGACAGATATTTTTTTATATTGTTCAATAGAACCAGCAAATGAGCAAACTGGTCACCTGATGGTGAGTGGTCACTGTCGCCCATGAACATCCAGGACGCTTGGATTATAAAAATGTATCTCTCCGGACCATCAAATTGGGAAGGGCTCGGGAAGGAAAAAGGATGGGCATGGCAGCCCGGACAATCATGCTGAGTCATGACTGACAACATCGTGGCTCTATCACTTAGAGCGAGGATGTAGCGGTATCTTATAGGTGAAGTTACGAATATCCTATCAATAGCTAGAAGGTTTTCTGTTATCTCATATCTACTATTCATGGAAGCTACAATAATTGAAATTTCACATTTGCCGATGTTTGATTATAGAAGATAAATAGCGCCAGAGAAGTTGGACACCGATAGCCACACAATAAAACGTGGCAACAAAGTTTCTATTCCACGTACGTTTTATGGCATTATCAATGCTTCGTTCTAGAGTACATTCCAAATTTAAAAAGGCACCTGGTTCAAATATTTGCCAATTGCACAAACATTAACCGCCAAATAAACACGACCAAGTTGATGTAAAGAATGTGTAAGATTCGACTTTGTATTTTTGATGTAAAGTCGTGAAAACAGCCTGCTCGCTTCCCACTCGCTTTACTTCACTTCCGACTTCAATCGAAGTTGCTGTTGACTTTCATTGGTTATTCGGGATATGTTTGTCACGTCCCGCTTTCGGTAATTGATTTCCTTTCGAACTTGGGTTTTTCAAATCAGATATACTTTGATAGGTGTTGAAAGTTTCTGAAATGCGTAATATGTTTGTGAATTTGATAGCTTTGGAAATAATTTCAACTATTTATTTAGTGATGTGGTTGTTTTCAATAAAAAAGTTTAAAATTCAATACTTGTATATATGTTATGAGCTGAGCTATGGAGAGGGCTATGCTCGGGGTTTCCCTACGAGATCGAATCAGAAATGAGGAGATCCGTAGGAGAACTAAAGTAACCGACATAGCCCAGCGGATTAGTAAGTTGAAGTGGCAATGGGCGGGGCACATAGCGCGGAGAACTGATGGCCGATGGGGCCAAAAAGTTCTCGAATGGAGGCCACGTAGCGGAAAGCGCAGCGTAGGACGTCCACCCACAAGATGGTCAGACGACCTGGTAAAGGTGGTGGGACGTCGCTGGATGCAGGCTGCCTCCAACAGGTCACTGTGGAAATCATTGGGAGAGGCCTATGTTCAGCAGTGGACGTCCTTTGGCTGATGGATGGATATATGTTAACAGATATTGTGATATTGGTTGTGAAAAATTACTGCAATTATTTGGTGGTTAAATATATAAATAAGATTTTAATCCAATAACAGACTAGTAATAAAGATTAGTTGTTAAATACATTTGTTCTGCTGTAGGAATCGAACTTGTAATCATATGCACAGCTTTTTGTGCATGACGTCACGTAATTTTTCATTCATTGGTCACAATATTTTATTATTTTTGGTGCTAAGCTGTTCGTAGAGGCTTAGAAAGCATTTTTACTTACAACTCTCTACCAAAAACCCTCATTACTTATAAATAAAATCCCATATAAAGACCTAATTCCTTGTTACTAATGGACGATCTCGACTATTATCTTTGCTCTACCAGCCATACAGGCGTAGAGATTTATCTCTGACGGCTGACCATGCGAATGAAACTCCGTCGGACATTGCTTAATCGCCTCCCATACAATACGCGGCCGCAAATCAACTAGCCGACTGGTAGAGCCGGTAGAGTCACCTCAATGCCTATTTTGTTTTGGAATGTAGAGTTGATAGTTGATCTGGAGATGTTGTGGCAGTTATGTTGGTAATGTGTTTGATTATTTAATCATTGATGGTTATTTATAGACATACTCGTCCTAGATTGTTTAGTATCATACAGGAGAGAAATCATATTTTATATTTTTATTATATGAAGAACATACATACGTACTTTTGGTGTATTACCGGCATATGTTGGCTTTGAATTGTGAACGAAGATACGAAGTCTTTGAACTACAGGTCAGAAAAGGCGCTTAGTGTGAGATTTTTATTGGTTGGAAAAATAATATTATTGATAGATTCGCTCAGTATGCAATTTTGACACGAAGTTTAGCCCTGAGAATTTTGGGTGTTACTAGTGCCTCTTCTGCGTGCTCCCGTGTATATAGTCTGTGTGTATGTTTGTATATGAAGTGTTTCTTTTTGATTTCAACAAGAGTAACAAACATTGTGCGGGTCGCCTTGTAGGTTTAATGGCACTATAAATAGGCTGTAGAAGGCGAGGGTGAGATGACCCCATTGGACCTCCCCTGGGGTGCCAGAAGGAAAGTTTAATAGCTCTATTGTCATTAAAAAGATTCAGAATCCACTTTGTGTGTTACTTAGTTTAAAGATTTCTTTCTGAGATAAAATAACTTCCCCAAAATTGAATTTAAGACAAGTCATTAAAATATAAATACCTATATTGCACCAATAGACAATTGTAGTATGAGTGAAGACAAAAAGAGTAGTTGGCTTGTCATAGCATCGTCGACATAGCATAATCGTATTTGCTTTGAGAGCCAGGACTTTACACGATAGTAGGAATTCCATCATAGTGACCCAAGCATACCGAAACATGTCACACGTTTCATATACAGACTACATATCCTCGTATCTGGTTTTCGTCAAGCTAAAATTATCCGCCAACCCGCACTAGGCCAGCGTGGTGGACTATATGGCCTAACCACTCTCAATCGATTCTCTCGATTGTAGAGTAGGCCCGTGCCCTGCAGTGGGACGTATATGGGCTGATATAGATAGATAGAAAATTATCGCGTCGACTGGTAAGAAATAACATGCATTAGAACCACTTCGTAGTGGTATTAACTGGAAAAATACCTACATTTGGAGTCTTTTTCTTCACTAAAATGATGCTAAAATAAACTTCTATATATAATTTGTCCGCTTTTTTCGAGTGGCGCAATAACAAGACGTGCCTTTTTGAGTGGATGCTTTGTCACAAGCGTCTGTGTCGAGTCACGGACCCTTGACGTATTTATGTTAGTGAACGTGAGCTGGGCTCGGATGTTTGGCACGGGCGCAAATCACGAGCTGACGATTTATGGAAAGTTGGTAGATACGCTATTTTTTTGTTGAAAGTTCAATGTTCTGTAAAAGACAGCTTTAACAGAAGCACGCTGTTGCAAAAAAAAAATCTCGCTACATAAAACATTTTTTAAGACCAAGAATTGATAAAATATAAGTGTCGTTGTAAAAAGGTAATTTTGATTTGGAACCATTGTTCGTATTATTATTGTAAAGTAATATTTAAAATCCATAAAAACTTATCATGGGTCCTTTATTATAATATTTATTAGAAGTCAAATGTTCTAATATTATCTAAGCAAACTAACACAGAAACTCAAAAATTCTTTTGAGTTTCTGTGTTCATATTAGTACGTTTAATTAATTGATTAAAAATAACGTTATTTTGTACACTTTAGTTCACAGAATAACGCTTGTTTTTTGAAAACTAAAGAAATGTTAGCGAATAATAGTTGCGAATTTCTTGAAGACAAATATAGTTAAACGCTTCAGCTTATGCCTTGAATTTAAATATATTTGCGTGATGATATTGCAGTATTCTTAAAGTTATTTTTATCATCATTCTGTACAAAAAGAAGCCAATCACGGCCATGTTTAGGGACCTTAAAATGTCAAAGTTGTCCGTCGCTTTGCGCGCTTAATGTGCTTTTACATAACAATATTAAAAAAGTATTTTTGGCTACATTTTCTTGTATTTTTTTGTAGGAAACCGTGAGTTTGTGGCGGTAGCAACACCAACTTAGATTTAGATTTATTCAATAATTATTTGAAATGTTACCTTTATATCAAACAAATTGTATTTTTATTTTACGAAATGAGTGCCGGTGTTAACTGTAATACATCTGCGAGTCGTAAAATGTATTTAAAGGATTTTTCTGTACCGTATTGAGTTATTTTAGTTAATAAGGTTCTGTTGCATACTATTGTTTTCCAATAGTCCCGAACATGTCAGGACAATAAAACTATATTAGTTCAACTCTTGGTCGACGGCAATCCTTAGAAAGAAATGTTTTCTTTTACAATAGCCCAGATGTTTGGGTAAACCCTTATTTTGGGACAATAACCTAGATGTTTAAATAATTTATATAATTTATCCCCGCCAATTCTCGTTCGGGATAAAAGGGCCGTGTTATTTTAAAGTAGAGAAAACAGGCTACGGTCTCTCTTCCTGAGCGCATCTCGCTCCGGGTCGCATTATTTATTAGTAACAGTTATTATTTTACTCAATCTGTATTTTGTATTTATTTATAATAATATATACGATACATAATTTACTGTAGTTTAGTGCTCATTTTAATACCAACACTTAAACACACCAAAAGATGTTGTTAGAATAAATTTTTAAACTGCTAATACAGGACAGTAGGTTCAAATAGTTTTGTTAAGAATCCTTAAAAATCCTAGAGATCATAATATTTATTATCAATTTCCTCTGTTTTTGCTAGTAGTACCTAATAAATAAGCTAATAATAAATCAGCCGAGCCTGCGTGTGACCTGAAAAGGTTTCAAAAGACCTCTCAGTAGAATATAAATATTTTTCGATCCGTAATAAAATAATTTATTAACTATGACCAGAATCAATCCCAAGTAGTATTGAAATACCTGTATGGCAGAGAGACACGTACAAGGGTATCGGTTTCAAAGCCTGCAGCAATGTTGTTGACCGAATGAAACAACAGTCTATCTACCCATGTGGGTTTATATATCGTCGAATGAAGCACCAATCCTTCACCTTGGTTTGCCGTAACTCCTTGATAGTAAATTTACTGAACCAAAACTTCAATCTATATCTCCATGTAGGCTTTCTATCAGTGTTAGGTATAATGATAGGGCCATACTATTTATGGACAAAACTGTCTACAGCGGATTTTACGAAGCTTTATTAAATTAAATTTTCAATTTTCTAGTCTCAAATTACTGAAAATAAGCAAAGAAAATCACTTATAGTAATAGATACTGAGCTTCTGAGTTTCCAAATTTTGTGTATTGTTCTCAAAACAATTTTATTCCCCGAAGGTAGAACAAAACATGTAATTAGTATCGTCGACATTTGAGTCACGTGCCCCGCCTGAAACAAAAACACGAAGTGGGCGGCTCTAAATTATAATATACTTTTTACAATTTTTTGCTGTGATTATTCTCCAGAAAACATTTTTTATACTGGCGCGTCAAAGTATACATACCAATACCGATGGTAAGTATTTATCTTTCTATCTATCTATTTAGCAATAGGAAGTCCACTCTTCATAGGCCTCCCCGAGGGGTCTCAACATCGACCTTTTGGAAGCGCCCTTGCACCCAGTGACTTCCTGCAACTTTGACCAGATCATCCATCCACCTAGTAGGCGTCCGACACTTTGCTTGCATGGTAAATATACAATATCCATTGGCAAGATACAAAAAGGCTAACGGTCATGTGTCGATATAATTATACCGGTATCTTCTAAACAAGATAACTGACTGCCTCGGTGGCGTAGTTGTACTACGGTACGAATACAAAGCTAAGGTCTCGGGTTCGAATCACGGGTCAGGTAAAGTGATATTGGGTTTTTCTATTCATTATCAACCCGGAGTGAGGAATTTGTGTCTGATATGGCGATAGGCTCGCCCCCTATCACATCATGGGACGGAACATACCAGGCGAAATGTAGGTGTCCTGGTGGCACCTCTGCCTATCCCTTCTGGGATAAAGGCGTAAGTTTATGTATGTATGTCTAAACAAGACATACAGATTGATCCTGCGACACTATCTTGCAGGCTACTATGACAGATTATACCTCACCTCTATAGACTTACCCTCTTGAATAAATTTAATAAATAACTCCCAACAGTCACATACATAATCCTGACCGCATACTAAGATCAAGTCTTGTGTCCTGGGTATCAGAAACTACGTGAGATTTTACAGTTTCACAAACACCCAGCCCCGAAACAAATACAAACCAACTGTGCCACGGAGGCTATTACTTTAAGAAACACTTAATGATACTTATCGTTCCATTCCATTAAATTATATAACAAGACATTAGACATAATATAAATGCCAGTAATCCATACTTGTCTAATATTCTTACATCTTACAATAAGCTGCCGAGATCTAAGAGTCCCCTAAAATGTTCTGTTCGGATGAATATATCCATTAATCACCCAATTAACTTTCTGCTACCATTTGTTCGTGGTCCGTATTATACAGGGTATATCAAGACTGCGACCGAAAACCAAGCCAGGTGGTAGTATTAGTGACTTCAGACACAATGCAAGTAAAAATTTCGCAAAAAAAATCGACATCTTTTTTTTTATAATTTTTTACTTATCGTCGTATTTGGGTGATAAATACATAGTTTCCTAAAATAATGATGCAGGCCTCTTTATTTTTCAACACTCAATGGTACGTAAGGGTTTAAATTATTATTTTCGCAAAAACTAGGTTTTTACCACCCAAACAAGATGATTTTTAAAAAAATTTTTAGAACTATTGATACCATGCACCCCACGCTTTTTTTACAATCAAATCATTTTTTCTTACACTGTTTTAAATTCAAATTTATTAAAATTTATTTTCTATTTTTTAAAGCGTATTTTTTTAGTTTTTTTAAACTATTATTTATTTTTCATTTTTTAGTCGAATGCGCCTGGTAGATTCCTTTATTGGTCTTTACGCAGACACTCCGGGTCTCAGGAAAACAAAAATCGTTAATCCTGATTATCCTAGTAAGGATAACGGGTCAAACTGTGTAAAATATTGAATTGTCATCGGTCCTTAATAAGAATGCCAAATTTCGAGTTAATCCGAAGTTTAGAAGGGGGTCAAAATCGCGCCCAAAGAAGTTTGTAACCGTACAAACATACAAACATACAGGTGAAGCTAATATAAAGCGTATAAAAAAGATAAGATGGGGAAGTGGCCCGCCTGATGGTAGGCCTCATGCCTAGTAAACCAGAGTAAACCTACTAAGATATTATTATAATTTAACAGTGTATTGTACGGTGCCCGTCACCCCGAGATATTATGCGTTAAGCTCTTAATCCTCAATAATTACTAGCTACAATGTCCTTCGAAGCAAAACACAATAGCGGTGCTTGGCGGCAGAAATTAACCAAGCAGTGGTACCTACCCAAAGGGCCCATTGTATACGAGAGATCTACCAACTTAACTAGTGCATAATAATTTTGGGAAACATATAGCGCTATTGTTATTAGAACGCATATTTCGACGACAATCCTATACTATAAATTAAAGGTTCTAAATTTAAATCTACTAGCATATGGCCATTCATTACAACCCATAAAGTACCGAGGCACCATATTAAACCGTCGCGTCGTTTGTCAAGTTATCGGGTATTTTTGAATAGTAATTTATCGATAGTGACAGATGGTAGGGGACTGCGTAGAGTCTATTAGAGGATCGTAAATTAGTCTGCGGCCGCAATCTGCGCCTTTGATTAAATCCACCTGACTCCGTGGTGATTTGTTGGTTCAATATGGTGCGTGGTGATGGAGAGGTTCTCCTAACAGAAAACTACAGGGTATATCAAGACCGCGACCGAAAACGAAGCCAGGTGGTAGTTTTAGCGGCTACAGACACAATGCAACTAAAAATTTTGCAAAATAAGCGACGGATTTTTTTTACAATTTTTTAAAAATCATCGTTTTGGAGGGGTAAATACCTAGTTTTTGCAAAAATAGTAATTTAAACCCTTACGTACCATTGCGTGTTTAAAAATTTAAGCGATGTACGTCATTATTTTAGAAAAACTATGCTTAATCACTCAAATACGACGATATGTAAAAAATAACAAAAAAAAATTGACGATTTTTTTGTAAAATGTTTACTTGCATTGTGTTTGATATCACTAATACTACCACCTGGCTTCGTTTTCGGTCGCGGTCTTGATATACCCTGTATATCCTTGAAACTGGAAAGTATTAAAAATTTTGGGTTTCATATAAATATTCGAAAAAATAAATAAAAGAACGACATACTTATTTATGTCGTAGAATCTTGCTGTAGGTCTTTACATTTTTAGTACAAATGGGTCAGCTCGATCGAGGTAGTACGACTGTTTCATAGTAAACAGACGTGAAGTACCAGCTTTATTTTTGCGTTTCGTTTGGGGAGTGAGATTACCAGAGACCCAAAAAACGGTGTTAGAATATTGTTACCCGATAGCGATCACTGTACCGACGTTAAGAAACCCGGCACAGTGACTCATGAAATATGTTTTTATTTACTGCAATGAATGGCGAGACGAGCATGTCATTCGCCTGATGGTAAACGATATGACTGCTCATGGACAGTAGCAAAACCAAACAATACCATGAATTACAAAGCAATGCTTGGTATTCCACAGCGCTCGGCATCCTGAGATATAAGACGTTAAGTCTCATTATGTGCAGTACTCTGGCTACAATATCCTTCAAACCGGAACACAAAACTGCATTTGCACTGCTATTTCGCGGGAGAAATAGACATTGGGGTGGTACCTACCCAGGCGGCCTTTCACATATGAGAGGCCTATCACCATTAAATATGTGTCGCGTTTCAGTACAACCATGCGCCTGGTATCCACTAGGTCAGTAAACAATAACCTCTTCTCTGTGGTTACTATACTGCAATTCCCCTGCACTTACCGCCAGTTGCATTTCAATAATTTTGTTGTGCCAGTATCGATAAGAATCTAGTTTGAATTTATATTATTGAATAAAAAATATATTATGTATTTAATGAAACACTGAAAAATAATCAAAATTGAATATAAATTGTATAAGTACTAAGTACCACAATTGCACTAAAGTCCGGCCAACATAAGTGAAACTCCATACAAGTCAGTGAATTTGGTTGTGTATATATTTCGGTTGTGTAGCAGAGCCGGCGTAGGATGTTGGTAATGTGGGCGATAACCCACGGCCTCTGGGACCAAAGGAATTTGTAGGTGAAATGTTTGATAGATTTTTGTTAGCTTAGGGTAAAATAGTTTACCGAGCTAATTTCTTCTTGAACAAAGGAAATTATTTACATTTTTGAGTCTAATTGGAATAGGAAAAATCACAAAAAGTGGATTACCTGACCTGGGATTCGAACCTTGTATATCACGGTTAACAGCACATAAATACCGCCTCACAATACAAATTATAATTAGTCAACCAAAGTCACAACAACTCGCATGGGTCTTTAAATGATAAATCTTACTTCAAAGCATAAGGTATTACAGAACCATAACATTCATTAAAAAAGTTTAAATTAAGATCATCTCAAGAAATGTATCTCTATCACATAAAATTTAGGTCCTACGCCGCCACTGTTGTCTGCATTTGTACTTCGCCGGGGTCGCAGAGGTCATAACCGTGCATTTTGCGAATTTTGCCAAAAGATTTACTTCCACAACGAAGGATCGGAGAGCTTTATACAAAGCTCACAATAGTTGCCTAACTCAACTAGTTTCATGAATCTTGTTAGTTGTGTAAAGCGATTCAGTCTAAATGACAAAATACAAACGAGAATTTCTAGTATCAGTTCAGAGGCATCTGATATGCTAGCTATCATGATTATCATACCAACCCTATTAGGGTAACTGAGAATTTCGATTACAGATACGATTAAGAAGATTTAAGAAGATTTGCATGTTGCATTGCATTGCAGTGTCATGTTTTGCATCTGGATTTCTGCCTTTAAAAGTTTAATATCGTGAAAAAAAATTGTATTCTAAAATGACAAAACTCTTTTTTTCTCCTAAAGTCCTTAAAATGTCTGTATATTGAAAATATCCATTGAAGCGTTTTAAATATTTGTTCAAGGTACTAATCAATAAACCAAACATCAGCCAGCTATAGCTTGAAAATTTTGACAATAAATAGGTACATAAACTTAAACAAAATCAAATATACATACGGCTATCTTTTGTTACAACTTGTCAGCCCCGAGTACACAAATGGGGTAAAATCTATTCAAATAGATACTCATCAAACAAATTTCACTGGAAGGAGTAAGACTGTCCGCGAATTCATTACACATTCATGTGCTTAAATGAATGGATGTTAAACACGGTGTGGAAATCCTATATCCGCTATTAGATTACAGGACTTTTTGTATTGGGGTAAAAAGGAATTTTAAATAGAATTTATTGGGTTAGTATATTTTTGCATGTCTCGATTTTTCGATTATCTAAATTAGAAAATGTGTTTTTTTTTCTTTTTTAAAATACTCAAGCTAGTCCAGATAGTACTACTACTCTCATTAGTCAAACTAAATAAAGTATCTTCATAGGCTTTTTAAAGCACTGCTTATACTATAGCGTAGGACTAGTGTAGGGCAATCCGAAAAAAGTATCCATCAATAAAGATGCTAAATAACTTTATTAACCGCCTAACCAAGGTAATAAATACCCACAACACGCAAATAAATGTGATTTATTTGCATGTTGTGGGTATTAAATGGAAGGGTAAAGATTGTGATTTGGCTTTACACATCGAAAAGATCCATCACAAAAGTAATGAAGAGTTGCGTACACAAGAGTGTCTTAAAATATGGTCTGCGAACATCCAAACACAACAAATAAGGGATCCAGACGTTTCTTATTTCACTTCCATCCCGCGGGAACCTGTTGAGTATCCCGTAAACAAAGTATCCTCAAACATTTTATCCCCGGGAAAATGTTTTCCTAGATACACAGTGGCCCATTGCGGCTGTAGGCCAGTAAACAAGCGATAAAACGCAATACTAGCGATTTGAAAACATTGAATACATGAATTTTTAAAGGACATATTAAGGAGAGTTGGGCCATAAAATCTGCATAATGTCCACACAGCTGAATCTTGCGAGATTGCTTTGAATGTTATGGCATACGAAAAGTAGCATTAATATGGCAATTTTAGTACTTAGGATAATGTTACTACACGAAGATATGTTTTAAGCGCAGTTTTGCATAATGTTATTGCAAATTCTCTCATTAAAAACATACAATTTATAAATAATAGGATTTAAAAGCTCAGTTGGGGTAATTGGGAATAAAAAAACAATACTAATATCTAAAAATAAACCTAGATTATTCATTAATGCCTTGTGCTTTTTCTTGACTTTCTGTGTCCTTTAAAGCTTTTTAGATACTTTAATACCCCTTACTATTTCTCTAACGAAGTAACGGTAAGTAACATTCAACTGGAGTACATATAGCTCAGCTGGACTAGATTGGTACTATTTTCTAACAAACGGACCTAAAAAGAAGTTGAATTATTACATTTGACCAGTAACACTGGTGGAGCGAAATTGTAATATTTTACAGGACTCTACAATCTTTATTTCTCGCATCTCTCGTTCTTTAATTTTCCTCATTCATTTTCCAAGGGCTTATGCATATTATTATTTATTTCTCTTTATTTATTTTACTATTTTTTTACATTTTTACATATATAATAAAAGTCAAAATACATATAAAAATATAAAAAAAAAGAGATTAACCCAACGATGGCGAGGCTCGAGACCCAAGCCACCGGCGGTTAGGACCCCAAAGTGAGGAACCTCCTCACTATACGTGCCGTGTCAAGCAATACTGCCTTCTGGATCTGGCTCATGACCCAACGGCCCATTGAGAGCCTCTGGAGATGTTGGTCGAGGCTCTTTGGTATCAATCCATGTGCAGAAACAACAATCGGGACAATAATTGTTGAGTCGACATCCCACAATTCAGTAACCTCGTGTGCCAAATCTAAATATTTTGACAATTTATCATTTTCTGCTTTAACGAGGTTATCGTCATGCGGAATGGTGACGTCAACAAGTATTGCCCGGCGCGCCAATCGATCTATTATCACAATATCAGGCTTATTGGCAACAATAGTCCTGTCTGTGATAACAGACCGATCCCAATAGAGCGTAGCATGACCATTTTCAAGAACTGGTTGGGGAACATACTGGTAATATGGCACTTCAGGAGTCACAAGTCCATATCGAAGAGCAATTTGCTGATGTATGATCTTGGCTACTAGATTGTGTCTATGCAAATACTCGCCGTTAGCAAGATACGAACAACCGGAGATAACATGCCTGATGGACTCGCCAGGACGGTGGCATGCCCGACAGATGTCGACGGTACCGTCCTTCAGGATGTATTTCCTATAGTTGTTCGTCTTAATAACTTCGTCCATAATTGCAAAGACAAAACCCTCAGTTTCCCCAAAGAGGTTACCGAAACGTAGCCAAGACACAGACGCTAATCGGTCCACATCAGGCCCATGGAGGGCCCGATAGAACCGACCATTATTATTTATTATTATTATTTAAATCTTTATTGTACACAATTATAAATGAAAATACACAATACAGAGAAAACAAAAAAAAAAGTACAAATGGCGGTCTTATCGCTCTACAGTAATGTCGTACAGACAACCATATTATGTGTTTGTAGTTAGCAGTCAATCAACACACATATATCTATCAGTTGTTTGTAGGTACATCAGCGTTACTTTAGTGTTGCTACAATATGTTGCTTACTGAGCTCCCTTTGTTGGCGTAGTATTTCAAATTGCATATTTTCACTGTTGTCGCCTTAATTATAGTACCAGATATATACTTTTATTTTTACGGGTAAAGATATCAGTAATTATTACGCAAGTTGCTTGTTGGATATGCTAGAAAAAAAGTCTTCTCATTTGCGTCATGTAGAGCGGCCTTCATATGAAAACGAACGCAGGGTAAATTACGCGACTCACAACTCGCAGAATTACGCTCGTTCTCACAGTAAATTAAACTTGGTTCAGAAAATGCTTGAAATATTTTTCTGCAATAGTACCCTTTAATAAGGTTATTAAAAATATATTATAGGCATTTGAAAAATAGAATAACAGGAAATTACTGATCGCCTTGAAAATCTAACTCACAAGTTAAATAAGAGTCTATTTAGTTAGTTCTATTTTGTATTATTATACATAGAAATTACAGTCATTTATAAATCGCAGAATAATAGATTTAGGGTCTCCGTAGCACGTAACGTGTTAAGATACATACATAAACTCACACCTTTAGCCCCGAAGGGGTAGGCAGAGGCGCCACTAGAACACCCACATTTCGCCTTGCATGTTCCGTCCCACGATGTGATAGGGGGCGAGCCTATCGCCATATCGGGCACAAATTGCTTACTCCGGCTGATAATGAATAGAAAAATCCAATATCACTTTGCCCGACCCGGGATTCAAACCCGAGACTTCAGCTTTGTAACCGTACCGTAATACAATTACGCCACCGAGGCAGTAACGTGTTAAAAAACGAAAAAAAGCTGATTAAACCGACGAATCAAATTATATCGGACCCTGATGGCTCCAAATACACATGCAACTTCTGAAGATTTCTGAACATAAGATATTTACAGAAGTATAGACTTGATAGACTTAAAGTCCTCATAGCTTTGTATAAAAAACAAAAAGCAAGTTAGATGAAGCCACAGCTGTGTCCACCCCATAATCCATTTTATTTAGCAAGTAATATAAGTAGATCTGTGAATCAAAACTTGTTAGTGGCGGAAAGTTCTTCGTTGGCGGTCGGGAAGTGGCGGCTGTACTGATTTGAAAAGAAATATACTTGACTATGTGGTTCAGCTACTTCTAGACGTTATTTGAGGTCTAGAAGTGTAATATTGCATTAATAAATAATTCTCAAGGATAGATCTAATGCTTGTAACTATACCGAAGTTTTAAAATCCACATAACACCGGCGCGGTGGTCAGATATTTTTCTATACTGTACTTGCAAAAATCGTTAATTTTAATATAAATGTGATGTATGTACATTGATTATATTCTATTAAGGCTACATTATTCTATTTTGCATCTAAAAATTGATCTAAAACGAAACTTCACTTTGACTAGTTAAACTAAATTTATATGCATTTGAAATAAAACCTTTTTTTAAGCTATGTATAGATTTACTTAATTTTTATTAAATCCAATATTTTCTATGTTCACTATTTTCTTTTGGACATCGACATGAAAGAAATATGATATAATAATAATCGTACTGCAAAACTTTCCCCATCTGCAAATAAGCGATAACATAAGGCGAGCTCTAAAACCGCATACTCGGCCCTGCTCTCCGTCTCTTTCTGATCTCTTCAAAATATATATTTCCCTCTCTGTCCCTCCACTGCATTTCAGAAAATTAATCCAACTGAATGTAAGTGTAAATTAAAGCTGCTCGTTAGTAAATCCAATTAGCGTATGCTCAATGAGGAAGCAAAGGGAGGGGGTGGGGGGGAGTAATTTCTATTGGACGGACTAAAGATGTTTCCAATTGAGGTCACGAATTCTCAGAAATAGTCGAGAGAATTATCATTCGCCGCGACTGAATTGAAACTGCGGCTGAATTTTTTATTTGAGTTTTAATTAGGCTAATTTTTAGGAATTGAGGTTGAGTGGTCGCTAGACAGGTTGGGAAAGGTGATATTTAGTAGTTAATTAATCATGGATTTTTGAGATGGTGAAAACTATTATGTTGCATTAACAGTTGTTTGTAGTTTATAGAGAGCTTGATATAAGTATAGAGAAGAAGATTTTGTCGTACATACCGAGTATATTAAGATTGCGACCGAATACGAATGTATTTACCACCCAAATACGACGATAAGAAATAAATTTTTAGTTACATTGTTTCTGAAGTCACTGATACTACCATCTGGCTTCGTTTTCGGTCACAGTGTGGATATACGCTACATAGTAGGTACTACCTGTCTATAAATATAATCTAATTGTCTTTTAATTCCTTAGCACCTCTACATGACATAGCGAAATGTTAGTAAACACCATAGTGTCTTTTAAAGTCGTAGTGTGATGCAGAAAATAAAATATACACTCTTCCTCCTCCTTGCGTCCATTCCCCTATGCTGGGGGTCGTGAGTCATCAGAGAAACAATCCTTCATGCACGATATCTTGCCATCTGGTGCGATTGAAAATATACACAATACAGGGTATATCAAGACCGCGACCAAAAACGAAGCCAGGTGGTAGTTTTAGCGGCTACAGACACAATGCAACTAAAAATTTTGCAAAATATGCGACGGATTTTTTTTTAATTTTTTTTAAAAATCATCGTTTTTTAAGGGGTAAATACCTAGTTTTTGCAAAAATAGTAATTTAAACCCTTACGTACCATTGCGTGTTTAAAAATTAAGCGATGTACGTCATTATTTTAGAAAAACTATGTTTAATCACTCAAATACGACGAAATGTAAAAAATAACAAAAAAAAAAATTTTCGATTTTTTTTAGAAAATTTTTACTTGCATTGTGTTTGATATCACTAATACTACCTCCTGGCTTCGTTTTCGGTCGCGGTCTTGATATACCCTGTATAATATGATTAATGAAAAATCTTTAAAAACAAATGCATCTTGTTAATAATTACATTTGTAGTAAATTATTTGTTGTTCTCAATGTCAAGTGAATGTCAATATTTTGAGAAAGCGGCGACAAATTAAAGAGACGAACGTTAATCAAGACGCCGGTCCTTCATTTGAAACGCTACTGAAAGGAAATTAGCATTGTGTACCCAGAATTTTAAAATTATTGTATTCTTTAGAATTTATGCGATATTACTTCTGTGTCTGAGCACCACATTTTATGAAACAAATAGTTTAAATTATGAAGTCACGTTTTTCTAATTGGTTTATCTGGAAATCATATCTATAACTTCACCATGTTATTCATTATCGTTGTATTATAGTTTTGTTATTTAGATGATGTCAAAATATAATTTTGTAGTTAGTCTATCTTCTTAAAACGTAAAACTTAAAAATGTATTTATTCATTTAATAAAAAAATCATTTAACAATCTTCAGCAACATCATCATAATTATTAAACAAAATACGAACATCGCCATTCCCACACTAATTACACAATCCTAACTTTTCTTATCCGTCTTATAAAATTTATGTTCTACAGAAAATATTCAACAAAATATAATCCGCAAATAAAATTTCACAAATCGTTCCACTTAGATTGAATATTCAGCTACGGAATACTTTAAAATCAATTGTAAGAGCAAACGGAATAATTCGCAGCAAGTCGACGGGAAAATGTGGCTCGAACTGTTATGAAATTTTATGTAACCGTCTTCGAACCTGTTACCGCTTTATAAATGTGCGGCTACGCTGTGAACTGGTGGCGTAAGTGACAGGACAGAGCGGGGAAAAAAATGCATAGTAATATTTTTCATCTGTATTTTTAATCTTAGTACGACAAAGCATCAACAATGCGTCTGAGGTTAAATGAAGTGGAATCAAAATTGAATATCCACCGCTGCTAAAAGCTATGTCTCGTCGGTTGATATAATCATGTCCGCTTGATTATATATATACATAGAGAAAAACCGAAATGAAACACGCTTGCGAGAATTGCTGTGGCGGGTTTCTAACTGCTATGTATAATCGTGTCAATAATATAGTAGGCAATTACAATTTACAATTCTGATAATGTTGTAGTACTAAGTGATAAGTTGGTTAGGAATCAAAAAATTGCGCATATTATATTTTATATGAGACAGTGATTATCGGGGCGCTTCGGGCTTTAAAGGGTAATTTGCCAAACGAACCAAGGCAACAAAGTTAATTCATTTTTCTCTGAGATAGAAGCATCACAGTCTTGCAAATACCTCATGATCTAAGCAGATCTTAGATACTGCAAAGATGTTTACAAAATTATATTCTAATTGAGTTTTCACAAACCCATTACGCACGTATAATATAAAACCGTAATTTAAATATGTTTTACTTAAATTGATGCCTGCTAATAACGAAAAGTTAAAAGTTTTTAAAGGGTAGCCAAGGTCGCAAGCGGAAATAAGACCTATGAGAAAATATCTTTTTTTTATTATCGTATCGTTATAGCCAGACGAGCTGGCGGCCAGACGGAAAGCGGCTACCGCTGCCCATAGATCTTTGCAGTGCCAGGGGTCCATCTCAAAAATATCGCTGCATACATTCAATGCACAGAAGGAAAACCGTTAAAAATCGAATACGTTGGTTTCGCTACGCCTATACCTTAAACCACAGCCCTAGGTTCCAAAGAGCGCACATTAACGCCGCTGAAACGGTAAGCCGCCGATGTAGGAACACGGGAACTCACTCTATACAATTATTAGTTTATATCGCCCGCGGACGCGTGCTGCAATGAATTTTGTATGAACTGTTGACACTGTAGTCTTATGACATTGTAGTTTAAAGGAAACACAATAAAAAGTTGCACTTTTTTTACGAATATTTTTTGAACGTACATTGCAAGTCAGTTACATATTTATATTAAGCGAAGTTATTCAAAATAGGCATGAAAAACTGATTATAATTCATTTGTGGGTCAATACAAGTTACAGTGCAATTCAAATAAAGTTTCTAAGGTCTCATCGGTTGATTCAGTTCTTGGTTATGCCGTGTGGAGCAAAACCAGATATACACAGTCTAAACCTAATATGCTACACATTGATTGTATAGTTATGTACGAGATTACCATAATCGTGTATGATCACTATCCGGTAGAATATGAAATTATCAGCTTCTTTTAATATGTATGACGGAAATAAAACTATGAGTGAATTATTTCGAACCAGACCAGTGATAGCGGTACCGGTCTATATTAATTAATTAATTAATTATTGCTATCATACGTTTTAATTAATTGATATACGACTTATCCGAATATCTTTGACAACTTGTTACTTTATGAAACATTTAAAGTTTACTTAAAATCGTCCCGACATGAAAATATTATTTTAGAATATTATTTCCATTATTACCAAAGACAGCACAATTAAAGTTGAATAATTTATCCCCAAGTCTTCTCTCATCCGTACAGTCGAAAACTTCAATTATCACTCACCAGAACCGCTTAGCAATAATATTATTGAATCGTTGCCGTAAATACAACGTTTGTTATTAATTATCGGCGAATTGTGCCGCCCCTAACCACCATTGGAGAAATATAATTGTGGCCAATAATATTGACAAGCGAAGATATTAATGCCCCCAGCTGGTCCAAGTGTGGATAATTTATATAAATGGTTTTGGTTCTTCATTATGGCCTTGCAATATTTTAATGCTGGAGGTTTTAGCGCTTAGGTTTTAATCGCGATAAAATCCGTATAAAATAGTTTTATTTCAATGGAGGTTTTAGGTTCGATACTCGCGTGAATAAATGATACACTAGACATTTTTTTCCAATTCTGAGTTAGGGTATGTGGAATTTGTAGTAAATAACCTGAAATACAGAAGTACTCCCATTGTAGAACAATATTAAAAATTGTTGCTATTTGCAGCGTCGTGGGCGAGGTTACCCATAAATTGGAAGGTTGATTCTGATGAAAAATACATTTTTCTGTTTACAAAAATATTTGTTTCAAGTCCAGACTTAATATCCAGATATTGTGGCACCAATGTTCTCGAAGTTAGTGATAGAAAACACGTGACTCACTCTTGTGGAGGATCTGTGATTTATATATTAGTTGCTTAGTAATATGGATTAAAAACAAACCTTTGAAAAGACAAATTATAATTAAAATATAATATATGGTTAAGGTTACATTTACGATCCTTAAATATTTCCACACTTTTAAAATATAGTTAAAGAAATGAAATGAAACCAAGATGTTTTTTGTTTGAAATATGAACATTACAAAATTAAAATAAGAAAATAATTTGTGTTTGGCAACGACTTGTTATCCGGGTAAGCGTGGGTAGTTGTAAATATACCGGGTAACCGGAGCTTCTTGCCCGGGGCGAATTTAAGAACATAGTCCGGGGACCATTTATCCGTAGTTACAAAATTAGAATTGATAATGTTCTATCTCCTGTTTAGAGAATTCTATTTTCTGTATGTGTTTATTAGTATTGTTCTTTGTAAAAAAGTGATATTTGCGCTATGTAAATTACTTTAACAAAAAAATAGAAATATACTACGCACAAAAATTAAAGGATATTTTTTTTGATCAATTTTTTTTGGTGTTTTTGAGAGTCTGTATCTTGGAGAAAATTGATTGTTAAGAAACTTGGAAACTAAAACTTTGAAGCTTGAAATGTCTATTTTGCAGATATGTGCTCTATTTCTTGATTCCTCGCTAAGTTGATAAGCAATCGTAAGAAAACCAACGAGAAAAAAAATATCCAAAAACCGTGCATTTACATGGGTAGTATTTTTTTGGTGACATCATTATAACATTCCCGTAGATAATTTAATTGCCTTTAATTTGATATACCAGAAACCTCCGTGACATGATTTGGAGCTGACTTATGGTAAATCAAAGTAAAAATGGCCTGTCACACTTTGACATTGGATTACTCCATGAATATCAATCATGGGGAAAACAAAAATCAAAATTTTTGTAACTTCAAAACATGCTTTATAAGTTGGTATTAAAGTGTTATGATAATGAATAGTATTTCTAAGTAAAATTGTTGACTAAAAAAAAGGTAAAAAAACGGTTATTTATGGATATTCGGAAAACGTAATTGTAAAAAAAATACTGGCACTGTTTTACTATAAATCCGACCACGCAACCTCCCCGTAGTACGCTTTGGGTAACGCTAATGCCGGCGGTAAAACAGTGCCAGTATTTTTTTTACAATTGCGGAGAATAGTGAAAACGTTAGAAAAAAGGATTTGATTAAAAGAATATGGATAATCACTAAAAAAAATATTCTCAAGTTACAAAACCATTAGCATGCGAAAAATGCTCATTACGACGATTTTTGCTGAATACAGTAAGTTCAAACCTTCCGAACACTAAGATAATCAAATCGGAGCAGTTTGAAATTTTCAGAGTGTCTTTAGAATACTTTAAGGTTGAAAAGTTACCGACGATATCCTTCGTTTGTTTCTTTTATCCAAAGATATGCAGTGTTTTCCGAATATCCATAAATAACCGTTTTTTTACCTTTTTTTCAGTCAACAATTTTACTTAGAAATACTATTCATTATCATAACACTTTAATACCAACTTATAAATCATGTTTTGAAGTTACTAAAATTCTGATTTTGTTTTCCCCATGATTGATATTCATGGAGTAATCCAATGTCAAAATGTGATAGGCCATTTTTACTTTGATTTACCATAAGTCAGCTCCAAATCATGTCACAGAGGTTTATGGTATATCAAATTAAAGGCAATTAAATTATCTACGGGAATTTTATAATGATGTCACCAAAAAAATACTACCCATGTAAATGCACGGTTTTGAAATCCAGAAAAAAATTGATTTTTTTTTTCTCGTTGGTTTTCTTACGATTGCTTATCAACTTAGCGAGGAATCAAGAAATAGAGCACAGATCTGGAAAATAGACATTTCAAGCTTCCAAGTTTTAGTTACCGAGTTTCTTTACAATCAATTTTCTCCAAGATACAGACTCTCAAAAAACACCAAAAAAAATTGATCAAAAAAAATATCCTTTAATTTTTGTGCGTTGTGTATGATAAAAAATGTTATTTATTGTAGTACATCTTGCCGTGTTAGTATATTATGTTAAGTAATGTTCATCAATATGTGGAAACAATCCACAACATTGTGCGCAATGTTTTTTTCATTACCTGAATGGTGAGAAGAGCGTGCTATTCGCCTGATGGTAAGCGATACGACATCACAAAACCATACACCATAAATTACAGAGCAATGATTGGCATTCCCCTTCACTCGCCATCCTGAGACATAAGATGTTAAGTCTCATTATGCCCAGTAGTTACTCTGGCTACAATGCCCTTCAAACCGGAACACAACAGTGCATTTACACTGCTGTTTGGCGAGAGAAACAGACATCGCGGCTATACGTTGCTCCACAAACACCAGGCATGCACCAGAAGATTGTAAAATTTTACATATTATGTGAAGTTCCAAGTTATTTATTACAATTAAACTTAAGCTTTACTTGGCTCAAAAATCTTGGCTTGGAACTTCGAGATTCGACACTTTGTGTGAGTTTGCGGGCTTTAAACTCTTAATATTATTAGTTGCCAGGGACTAATTTGTGCCCGGCGCTGTTAAACGCTCGTCTTCTATCACATCGTGGGTTACCTCTACCAATTCCTTCGGGCACACAGGTCTGAGCTTATGTAATGTATTCGTATGTCTAAACTTTAACTTCTTGCGAAGGTTAAATATCATACTTATATAATGGTCTGGAAGATATTGCTAATAGCGATAAGACCATTTGTTATCCTTATAAGATTTGTTGTTTATTTTCCTGTATTAGGTGTTTGACAAATAAGCATTATTTGCTTTCTAACATTATTGCAACATTGGCATGTGTTTCCTCTCCCATCTATCTTCCCTTATTCCGATATTTTCAAAGGTAAAACACTTCCGATCCCTCAAATATTGTATTCATGAACGACGGCGAATTTTTTCCATATGACAGAAAAAATAGCGACATTATTTTTTCCATATAAATAACGAATACCCTCATATTTTATATGTAACACACCCAATTGCGACATTTACAAACAAAAGAACGCATTATTGACGAATAAAGCAAGTTGTTCTGAATGAAATAATAATAGCTTTATGAATGCCAATAATAAATTCGCAGCGAATATGAATCAAATGGAATACATTGGTCGGATTGAATATTGCATTCAATTACATTCCGATACATATTATGACTGTTAGAAATATTGTGTAAATAATAGCTATTGAATACGGTATTATTGAATCTTATTGGCTTCTACTAGATAAATGTTTTGTTGGACAAAGATGTGATAAATTAACTAGTAAGAGATAAATAAACGAACATCGTAAGTTTTGTACCGAGTGAAAATATTTGCAATAAATTTATTGGTTGGTCGAATTCATTGCCATGTTAAATATTGTGAGTAGGAAGTTATATAAAATACAGAAGTTACATTTATTTACATAGCATCATCATTTTATAATGGTTACATGAGTTGGTTATATCGCTAATGAATCAGCCAGACTAAGACACAAAAAAGTAATTAAGCTGCAGATTCTTTTCCGTCATTAATATGAATAGTTTCAATAACTGCTAATGGCCCCCATTTATATTTTATAAACCCTCCGTCTTCTCAATGAAGGAATACACCTACAAATCCTTAAATTCAATAAGTTTAGCCAATAAATCGAAACCCTCAAAACAAAATCATAATATCCCTTCTAAAATAATGAAGCAATTAGAAATCAAACTACTCAACCGAAATCCACCGAAGACACTTTAGATGACGATCTAACTGAACTCCATAATCGGTTAACAACCTGGGATAGACGAGTGCGCATCAACTCATCCCTGCGATCCCTCGGGATGACCTGGGATGGGAACTTTCCAACCACTTAATGTTTGGGATGCGCTTAACAACAGTTCTAGTTTATTGTGTTTTTGGTGTTCTGTTGGTGGGCATGTATATTTTGGTAAATAAGAGGTTGTTGAATGATGAATAAAATTTTGCTATTGCGCTGAATGGCGAGACGAGCATGGGCAGTAGAAAAACCAAAATGAATTACAAAACAATTAGGGATTCCACTGCGCTCGCCCACCTAAGACATAAGATATAAGTTAAGTCTCATTATGTCCAGTAGTTACTCTGGCTACAATGTCTCTCAAACCGGAACATAACAGTGCATTTGCACTGATGCTTGGCGGGAGAAATACACATTGCGAAGATACTTACCCAGGCGGCTTTTTAGATTAGAGGGACCTACCAATCAATTGCGATAGATTATAAGGAGGACAACTTTGAATTTATTAATATATTCTCATACAATAATTACGGCTAGCTTTTCATTAGTTCATGCCTCTTATAACAACAGACGTTGTTGCAAGACGATTATTATACACATTACAGAAAAATGGTTTGAAATTTCTACTGTCTACTAATTTTCTATACTGAAAAAATATTTCACGATTCAAGATCTTTTACAAACAATATTTGATCTGCGAAAGCCCACAAAACCAAAGAGCGATTCGTTTATTTTTAACCGAAGTTTTGCAATCGATAACCTAACTTTGTTTTCGACGTGAATCCTTGCAAGCGGCCCTCGTGCGATTTATTGTTAACGAATCATTGGCTAATGTTCTGTGTTCCACAAAAATATTTGGAGGTTTTCTTAAACTTGGTTTTGCTTTCGCTATGTACTTTTGCGTATTATATTTCTTAAAAAAAATGAGGATAATATAATGGCTTTTTCTTAGCTATTTTTCGTAATTTCGTATTTCTCAATATTTTCCCCATATAATATTTAAGGGAATTTTATTTTTAGTATGTAAGTAAGTGCTGTGGGTTGATAATCTACAGTACAAATGTGTCGATTTGGCCGAGATACCATTGTCATTAGGCGAATGAGGTTATAGTGACCACCGTACACGATGATGGAAAACATCAAAGTGACACATGCTAGTGAACCTATATTATATTATGAGCCCGAACCGTCCCACTGCAGGGAAAGGCCTCTCTTCCCGCTTTCCACTCATCTCTGTTAAGAGCTTTATAGGACCAATATTTTAAATAGGAGTCACATTCGTCTTGTCATCTGCGTCTAGGCCTTCCACGTGGTCAACGTTTCGTTGGGACCCATTCTGTGGTGGTCTTCCCTGTTCGCTCACATTTCATCTGACATGCGACACACGTGTTCAGCTCAGTGAAGCTGAAACAGCGTTCTTATAATGTAATTGAATCGATTGAAAGATAACATTTCCCGCTCTTGGACACTTAATTTGGATTGCCCAGCACTTATCATCAGGTAGTGCAGCGCAGTCACTTAATCGAACTAATTTTATTAGAAAAAAACAAAATGATTTCTTAGATTTAATTATGCAAATCGCGATAAAATCCGTAAAAAATAGTTTTATTTCAATAGGAAAAAAAATGCGCATTCACTAGCATGTGTCACTTTGATGTTTTCCATCATCGTGTACGGTGGTCACTATAACCTCATTCGCCTAATGACAATGGTATCTCGGCCAAATCGACACATTTGTACTGTAGATTATCAACCCACAGCACTTACTTACATACTAAAAATAAAATTCCCTTAAATATTATATGGGGAAAATATTGAGAAATACGAAATTACGAAAAATAGCTAAGAAAAAGCCATTATATTATCCTCATTTTTTTTAAGAAATATAATACGCAAAAGTACATAGCGAAAGCAAAACCAAGTTTAAGAAAACCTCCAAATATTTTTGTGGAACACAGAACATTAGCCAATGATTCGTTAACAATAAATCGCACGAGGGCCGCTTGCAAGGATTCACGTCGAAAACAAAGTTAGGTTATCGATTGCAAAACTTCGGTTAAAAATAAACGAATCGCTCTTTGGTTTTGTGGGCTTTCGCAGATCAAATATTGTTTGTAAAAGATCTTGAATCGTGAAATATTTTTTCAGTATAGAAAATTAGTAGACAGTAGAAATTTCAAACCATTTTTCTGTAATGTGTATAATAATCGTCTTGCAACAACGTCTGTTGTTATAAGAGGCATGAACTAATGAAAAGCTAGCCGTAATTATTGTATGAGAATATATTAATAAATTCAAAGTTGTCCTCCTTATAATCTATCGCAATTGATTGGTAGGTCCCTCTAATCTAAAAAGCCGCCTGGGTAAGTATCTTCGCAATGTGTATTTCTCCCGCCAAGCATCAGTGCAAATGCACTGTTATGTTCCGGTTTGAGAGACATTGTAGCCAGAGTAACTACTGGACATAATGAGACTTAACTTATATCTTATGTCTTAGGTGGGCGAGCGCAGTGGAATCCCTAATTGTTTTGTAATTCATTTTGGTTTTTCTACTGCCCATGCTCGTCTCGCCATTCAGCGCAATAGCAAAATTTTATTCATCATTCAACAACCTCTTATTTACCAAAATATACATGCCCACCAACAGAACACCAAAAACACAATAAACTAGAACTGTTGTTAAGCGCATCCCAAACATTAAGTGGTTGGAAAGTTCCCATCCCAGGTCATCCCGAGGGATCGCAGGGATGAGTTGATGCGCACTCGTCTATCCCAGGTTGTTAACCGATTATGGAGTTCAGTTAGATCGTCATCTAAAGTGTCTTCGGTGGATTTCGGTTGAGTAGTTTGATTTCTAATTGCTTCATTATTTTAGAAGGGATATTATGATTTTGTTTTGAGGGTTTCGATTTATTGGCTAAACTTATTGAATTTAAGGATTTGTAGGTGTATTCCTTCATTGAGAAGACGGAGGGTTTATAAAATATAAATGGGGGCCATTAGCAGTTATTGAAACTATTCATATTAATGACGGAAAAGAATCTGCAGCTTAATTACTTTTTTGTGTCTTAGTCTGGCTGATTCATTAGCGATATAACCAACTCATGTAACCATTATAAAATGATGATGCTATGTAAATAAATGTAACTTCTGTATTTTATATAACTTCCTACTCACAATATTTAACATGGCAATGAATTCGACCAACCAATAAATTTATTGCAAATATTTTCACTCGGTACAAAACTTACGATGTTCGTTTATTTATCTCTTACTAGTTAATTTATCACATCTTTGTCCAACAAAACATTTATCTAGTAGAAGCCAATAAGATTCAATAATACCGTATTCAATAGCTATTATTTACACAATATTTCTAACAGTCATAATATGTATCGGAATGTAATTGAATGCAATATTCAATCCGACCAATGTATTCCATTTGATTCATATTCGCTGCGAATTTATTATTGGCATTCATAAAGCTATTATTATTTCATTCAGAACAACTTGCTTTATTCGTCAATAATGCGTTCTTTTGTTTGTAAATGTCGCAATTGGGTGTGTTACATATAAAATATGAGGGTATTCGTTATTTATATGGAAAAAATAATGTCGCTATTTTTTCTGTCATATGGAAAAAATTCGCCGTCGTTCATGAATACAATATTTGAGGGATCGGAAGTGTTTTACCTTTGAAAATATCGGAATAAGGGAAGATAGATGGGAGAGGAAACACATGCCAATGTTGCAATAATGTTAGAAAGCAAATAATGCTTATTTGTCAAACACCTAATACAGGAAAATAAACAACAAATCTTATAAGGATAACAAATGGTCTTATCGCTATTAGCAATATCTTCCAGACCATTATATAAGTATGATATTTAACCTTCGCAAGAAGTTAAAGTTTAGACATACGAATACATTACATAAGCTCAGACCTGTGTGCCCGAAGGAATTGGTAGAGGTAACCCACGATGTGATAGAAGACGAGCGTTTAACAGCGCCGGGCACAAATTAGTCCCTGGCAACTAATAATATTAAGAGTTTAAAGCCCGCAAACTCACACAAAGTGTCGAATCTCGAAGTTCCAAGCCAAGATTTTTGAGCCAAGTAAAGCTTAAGTTTAATTGTAATAAATAACTTGGAACTTCACATAATATGTAAAATTTTACAATCTTCTGGTGCATGCCTGGTGTTTGTGGAGCAACGTATAGCCGCGATGTCTGTTTCTCTCGCCAAACAGCAGTGTAAATGCACTGTTGTGTTCCGGTTTGAAGGGCATTGTAGCCAGAGTAACTACTGGGCATAATGAGACTTAACATCTTATGTCTCAGGATGGCGAGTGAAGGGGAATGCCAATCATTGCTCTGTAATTTATGGTGTATGGTTTTGTGATGTCGTATCGCTTACCATCAGGCGAATAGCACGCTCTTCTCACCATTCAGGTAATGAAAAAAACATTGCGCACAATGTTGTGGATTGTTTCCACATATTGATGAACATTACTTAACATAATATACTAACACGGCAAGATGTACTACAATAAATAACATTTTTTATCATACACAACGCACAAAAATTAAAGGATATTTTTTTTGATCAATTTTTTTTGGTGTTTTTTGAGAGTCTGTATCTTGGAGAAAATTGATTGTAAAGAAACTCGGTAACTAAAACTTGGAAGCTTGAAATGTCTATTTTCCAGATCTGTGCTCTATTTGGATTGCCCAGCACTTATCATCAGGTAGTGCAGCGCAGTCACTTAATCGAACTAATTTTATTAGAAAAAAACAAAATGATTTCTTAGATTTAATTATGCAAATCGCGATAAAATCCGTAAAAAATAGTTTTATTTCAATAGGAAAAAAAATGCGCATTTTTTTCTTATAAATATCCAATTTTCAACATTGCTTTTCGACAATTACGGACCTATATCCTATATCCTAGATTATTGCGCAAAATAATCTCATTAAAAAGAATAATATCCAAAACCAGATTACAATAACCAGGTTTTATTCCTTGCCATCAATTATAAAGAATATAAATAGAAAAGTCAAGATGTTATTACAATCATTACGGGTTCGCAAAAATCTTCAGCATTATAATGGGTATCCGCCGGTATTTCGAAAATATTCGCTAATGAAGCCTTGAAAATACACGAAGGAATTTTATCTAGTAAAATAATTTAGAAACAATTTTCGAGGCTGTTATTTTGTCGAGTTTCAATAATCCTGCGGGAGTATGTGAAAGCTCTAGCCTTTCAGGAATCGGGGGTAATTTCTAGTTGAAGGAATTTTATATCAGATAGAAATTAAACTTGGTAGAGCTATACTTATGCTACTTATTTTAGTTTTGTATACATTCTTATATGAGCGCAAGCCCCGGCTGGAAACTGATGAATAAGCAAAGCTGCCACTATTTATTTATTTACACTTTATACAATTTTGTATTGAGTATAGGTTGACTTACGCCTGAGACATTCTCTTCTAGTCAAAACATTACGACTTTTGGAAACATTTAAATTCAAAGAACGTAGAAAAATGTCTGATTTTATCAAATAATTCAGCTATCATAACCAATGATAATACATACATACTCTAACCAAACAAAAATCACTTCGCAACATTCAAGATTGCCTTTTTTGGCAAAAAATCACAATATACAAATCCAAATATTTTTTCAAATACGCCCACAGAAATATGTTAAAGTGCGCTTTGATGTATCCGGATAATGTTAGAAGTTCTGCGGTCGGCGTTATTTTCTCACGTCCCCTTTGTTGCGTCGAATTGTTATCGAAAATTCACAAAGGGATCACCGCGGGGTGTTTGGGTATGCGTGTATTGTATTAAATGTTTCATATTCATAGGGAAATATGAAAGAAAATCAACGTGGTTTAGGTTGGCAACAGCGAAATTGGGGAACTGATGAGATGTTTTATAGTGACAGCTAAATTTTACATACATACATAAACTCACGCCTTTATCCCCGAAGGGGTAGGCAGAGGCGCCACCAGGACACCCACATTTCGCCTTGTATGTTTCGTCCCATGATGTGATAGGGGGCGAGCCAATCGCCATATCGGGCACAAATTCCTGACTCCGGGCTGATACTGAATAGAAAAATCCAATATCACTTTGCCCGACCCGGGACTCGAACCCAAGACCTCAGCTTTGTAACCGTACCGTAATACAACTACGCCACCGAAGCAGTCATAGTCACCGACAGCTAAATTTTGTTTAAAAAATAAAGGATTTTCGACTAAGTTGTTTAACATTATCTCACAAAAAATAAACATGAATTAATTTCGATTGCGTTTCGTTTAGTGCGTGGGTTTTCCAGAGGTATGAAATTGCTCCTTTCTCCATTAATTTCATAATCTGTTTTTAATCATCGAAAATGCATCTATGCCCTTTAAGTCGTTGTGTATTTTATATCAAGACGATAAAATGAAAACAATGCAACTGGTGGTAAGTGAGGTGCAGATCGAGTATCCACCGGCGAAACATCCTTATTTCGGGATGTTTGAAGTTCCAGTTTTATATTTTATTATACCTGAACATTTTATAAAAAATTTTAGCACTAATATTTTTATTCTTTCACATCAACGCTACAAGATATCCACATACATTTCACAACCAAAGTATTGGGTACAAGAACAACATACTACTCTAACAAGCGCGAAACAGTTCTCTTACGCAAGAACTCATCTTCGAAATACTTTAAAGACGTGACGTTACACATGGCATTTTATTAAACAACTTTCATGCATAATTGGGAACTTCCGCGCACTTCTGAATTTCAGGTATTTCTCGGCAACAAGAGGGAGAGTCAAAAGACACGAGGCAACTCTGAGATTGTGCGAAAGGTTTCCGCCTTGGTAAATGGAGCTAGGTTGTGACAAACGATACTCGTGGGTTAAATTGTGGTCGATTTTTAAAGTAGTTATGTATTTTTTTGTAATATTTTAAAATTGTTTTAAATGCAACTGTTAAATTTATTGCTGTATGCGTAAATACGAATGATTACGAATATGAGCCCAATGTCATAGTAAACACGTATCACAGCTTCGAACAACTCAAAGTGGATTTCCCGACTCTTGAATTGAACCTAAGACCGCACGTCCACAAATTGTGTACGCTCGTCCTCCGTCAAGATGACAAGAATCTTAAATCAATAATAATTAAAAACAAATATTCATGAAATGAGAGTCATGGATCAAAAACTATGCGCCAAAAGTTTGCAAGATTGTGTCACAACTCCAAGTCCCTTATAACATTCTCCGTAGCTAAAGACATAAATTATACCCCACAAACTTTTCGAAAACTATTTGTGGCAGATTTCTAACTGTTATGTCACTGAATGCTACTACATGCAAATCTTGGAAGCGAATTGGTCGGTGTGGTGAAACTTCCGGAGGACTGAAATTTCGTGAGAAGAATTTGTGAACTCAAGTCACTGGCGACAAGTGTTACAGCGTCACTGAAAAACAATTTCTTGATGTAGGAAGTTGAAATTGTATTTGGGAATGGTGTTTGTGTAGTTTTGGTACATCTTAACCTATTGGGATTGTATTTCTATAATAATTTTGCTATACATCTGTAATATCTTATGTATTATGCTCTAGAGACTGCAGTTCGTAGCATACGAGTCATATTTAAAATTGTCTAATATATTGAACAAAATTGGTATTTGTATAAAATGTTGTTTGGGAGATGGCGCTGCTTTTCAAATTTAATAATTTATTTTAAAATATTAATTAATAGAAAAAATAATCATAATGGGGCAAGACAACGTCTGTCATAATTGTATTTACCTAATCAACATAATGACTTATAAAACAACAGCAAATCTTTAGCATTTCTAAAACATAATCTGAAAACTAAGAGCACCAAAATTTTAGTTCTACTCGTATACTGTATCATGAATTTTATATTTATGTTAACACACATGGAAGAATATTAAAAAATAGCATACAAATTGTGAACCCTCATTTCTGTTTCGTTTATCTGTGAGTCCTCGGGCAATTGTTCCGTCGAATTTTCACTACATTTGAACATTTAAAAACCTGGCATAAAGATAACAACGCGTACAATATTTTTATTATAACCCATTTTCTTTGAGAGGACAATAAAATTTTAGCTTTTTTTGGTGTTTTGTTAGTGTGATTGGCTTGGAAGTGGGGGCATAAGTATAGCCATTGAATAAGTATTTATTGTTGAATTTTTAATTTAAATTTATAACTCCTTGTATCGCATATTTATATAAAATGACTATTATAATGAACTATGTGTGATAATGATGTTATGGATTTTTTTAACTGAAGAAATATAAGTGCAGTGTCATATACAAATGAAGTATATGTCACTATATTAATTATAATAAGCATTTTTTTGTTGTTGCAGGTGACCTTTTGACTAGTCTGAGGTAAGTGCTTACCGTTTTTCTTGAACGTTAACAGTGCTAGGGATATTCCATAATAATACCTGCCTCTTTAAGGAACAATAATTAATATTTTAAAAAATACACTCATTATTATCATTAATACGGGTAATGAATTATTAATTAGTCCAAAGAGATTTTTACAATAATTCACAGAAATTGACAGCATTCTAAAACCTTGTTTATCAGAGTACCATGAAGCACCTACATGCTTAATAAAAGTGGATTTAAACAGGTTGCTAAAATAGTCTTTTAGTAGAATTACTAAAAACGTACTGTTTTTAGTAATTCTACTGGTCAGGAGTTCGGAGTGTGAATACCAGTAAATTTTAAAATGAAAACATTTTAACCATATTTAAAAATATATTCTTTAAGACATGAAATTAATTAACTGATCGTATGAAACAAAAAATAAAACATGTTGTTATGTAAATAACACGTGATAACTTTATCAATACAATGACTCTACATTAATAAATGAAAGAGATACCTTGAACGCTAAGTATGCGTAGAGAATTTCTTTGTTAAAGATTTTCTTTTATCCTTTTGTTACATGGACAAGTTACGAGCGATTGTTTAGTAAATGAGCTCTACATTTTTCTACACACGAGCTCTACCAGAGAGAACACGTCATTAATAATATTAACGTTGAAGCTTTTGTTTGAAATAACTTGCCTTTACACACTGATTTTAGTGTTAAAACTATTATAAATGTGATAGTTTGTTGTTTGTTTTTCTTTCATGTAAAAACTAATCAACGTATTTCGATTAAACTTAACAGTACCATAGACACATTATAATATAATAACACCAACCATCCTTTTCTAAATAATTGTGACCAAAGTAAACTGTTTAGAAAAAACGTAACTGCAATGATGAAGGTGCACAAATCGAGACTAATCATTTCTGTCAATCTGCTTGTTTACAACTTAGGCGTATATTTTTGCCAGGTTATCGCCCATTATGCCACGAAAATCCTTCAAGAATACGAAAGTATTCATAAAAATAAAATAAAAATGTAAACGCGTCATGACGTACGTTTCATATCTGGCGGAAATCCTTATGATTAATAGCTGCGATCAACGGTTCGTAACTTGTACACGGTCTGTCAAAATAATGGACCACTTTTCATTTCAGAGGCTCAACTTGTGGACCAAGGCTTGGTGCCATTAGTATATAGGTTATTCCCTTATGGACTCTTGGGAAATTGTCGAATAATTGTTCTACTTGTCCTTTGTTTCGGTGCTATTAAATGAATGTATATTTTGAGTACATTTTTGGTGGTTTTTGTATTTATTTTAGAGAGATTTGGTATCAAGACTACGTATCACTGTTGAGTGTGTTTTATTAATTGAATGTAGAATAACAACATACATACATACATAAACTCACGCCTTTATCCCTGAAGGGGTAGGCAGAGGCGCCACTAGGACACCCACATTTCGCCTTGCATGTCCCATGATGTGATAGGGGGCGAGCCTATCGCCATATCGGGCACAAATTCCTGACTCCGGGCTGATAATGAACAGAAAAATCCAATATCACTATGCCCGACCTGGGATTTGAACCCGAGACCTCAGCTTTGTAGTCGTACCGCAATACAACCACGCCACCGAGGCAGTCGAATTGTATTTAAGAAGGTGTCATATTTTGGTGTGTCATCAAGACTCTGTGTTTCTGTTGGATGTGTTTTCACAAAGATCACGAAATAATAACATCGATTAAGCAATTTAGGTTTTAAATCATGATTACTCAAATAAAGATTTTTAGATTAAAGAGTAGCCAATAAAGTTAACATATTATTTAAATTACAACAAAACAGTAATTGTTGAAAATAAAACATGTTTTAATGTAAATAACACTCAATGTTTAAATCGAGACTGTTATTTAACTGAAGCGTTCCAACACGTTGAACATTTTCATTAAAACACGACGTTTAATTGTTGCTAAGATCCATTTACATTTCCTGTTAATTTGGAAGATTATTATGTTAATTGTATACATGTTTTAATAAAAGCTCTGAATTAGAATTAAATTATGAAAACATGTTGTCAAAAGGATACATATCAGAAACAACATTTTTTTTATCTTTTTTAAGCACATGAAGTGTAATAAATGAAACTGAAAGTGCCAAGTAATCCTACTTTGATCACATAGTCACTATTACATGGCATGACTCAATCGCACAAGAAATATTGTGAAATTTGTGAGCAACGTGTCCTTGCAGAGGAAGATAGAAGTAAAAAATGGATAATGGTTTCTTAGATTTACGCGAATGTTACAAATTGAAATAAAACTAATGTATACTTTTTCCGCGATAAAATCTGTAAAAATTAGTTTTTAATCAAAAATAGATTATCATTCAAAATTTCGTAATCTAAACCTATTGACCAAAATAATGCAGGAAAACTAGGTAACACCAGTTGTATTTGAGACTACTGTTACCCTATTAGCACCACCCTATTTCTATCACGTTCAAAACTGAATATGTCGTTCTACTGATAAAATTTTCATTACGAACACAAAAAAATACAATCTCAAAAAATCTTGAGTCTTTGAAGGATAAACCTCAGACAAATTGGATAAGAAACAACACCCAAACTCATTGAACATCACAAGCCGAACGCCAAGTAAATTTACACGTATCACAAACTCGTAGAAAAAGTGTAGCATTTTTTCACAAACTAGGCAGAAACAATAGCCCTCCAAAGACTCTAGAGCTCTCCGAGTGTTGAAACAAGTAAGTCCTACATTGTTATGGGCACACTAAATCCGTCTCTGTCACTCACACGCAGGTCTACAGCTGTCTCACTCGCACACTGAAAACTTTCCTTTCGTGAAATATTCACAAGATGTAAAGGTCTTTATAAATTTTGTTTGTCATAGTTTGAGCATCTACGTACTAACAATATGTTGGGTGTATTGAATAAATTTTGCTCGTACACAAACTAAATTTATTTATAAGTAGCTCCTATGTATAGTATTCGTCAAAGTTGTTGGCGTCGATAACTTACGTAAGATAGACCTCGTTTATTTATAACAATCTTAATATATCAACAGAATAAACCTTGTTAATTCAAATCCTCGTTTTATATTTTTAATAACTGTATTAATACATTACAATAATTATTAATCCGGCAATTGTTACGCAGTAAAACAAAAGATAAGCATTATATTATGTTACTTTTGTCTCTCTTTACGATTAACCATACTTCTTTCACATGACACTTCCTATGACGTCATCGACAGAACTTCGTTCTTTAAACTAACTTAATTCATTTGATTGGGTGTTTATAAATATATAATTTTTATTTATTCTTATTCTCACCTCGCAAAGATACCACTTTTCTTTGATGGTTCTATACCTTATTACGTCAGGCTATGAAATAGAAATATGCACACAATAATGAGCCTAATGGGCGAATATCCACGCCGTTTATAATTGCTTAAGTAATGCTGACAATGGCCAATCACCTTTAAGCGATCTCCAAAGCATTGAAGTGCTGAATTGAACTGAAGTGGAGTTTAATTATCCTCACTGCATTAAATTGAGATATATTCTCAAAAAATATCTCAAAATTATATAGGTTTCTTTTCTTGTAATTTCGTTGCGAATTAAACAATAAAAAAGGCAAAACTTTAGAATATGTTCCTGGAACAAACTGGTTGATTACTAGCTCCATTCTTAAGGACCAAATGTACACGAAAATCGAACCAATATCTATATTTTATCTAATGGAAAAAACACAATGTCTTAAACTTGCATTTTGGAATTATCTAGTTATTCCCATCAAAACAAAGTAACTATAGTCTCTGCCTATCCCTATATATACGGGCGTGATGGCTATTAATTATAGATGTATATTGTATAATAAATAAAGTCTAATTCCTCAATATAGTATTCCCTGTACCACAACACACATTTAATTCTCTGATCATTTTTCCCGCAAAGCCTTTGTATTCAATGTAAACAAAGGCTCTGTGGAAGAAATGTTCTTGTCGCTGTGTTCCTGTCAAAGTCAAAAGATTTTTATTCAAATAAGCCTTTACTAGCTCTTTTGATTTGTCAGACTCTACCACTGCGAATGAACTCTACTTAGTCGAGTAGCGCGAATAATTATTGTAAGGTTATGGGTTGTTGTGATTTAAAGTATTTATCAGTTTTAATCTAGGGACTATTGTAGAAATGGGTTTATAATAATAAATACGTACATAGTGCTGACTCTATACTAATAATTATTAAATTACGAAATAACAGACTCAAAAATATGGCGATCTCACAAGGCCATCTTAAGAATTATATTGCGTCATAGATCAAGAGCGCAAGAAAAGCTTACTGTTAACTTAATCAAAAGTGATTACTACTACCTACTATCACCCACATTGATATATTTATTATATTTCCACGGCAATATTGTACTACAATTTAATTGGTGGTATTTGAAATCGAAACAGACTTTATTCGACATAATGTTGGCCTTCCCGGAACCCAAACACACGCAGACCCCATAAGACACTTGCGTCCCAACAACGAGCTTTCCACTATTCCGCAAAGTGCTACTTCTCCTGATAAACATTTTACTGGTGGTAGGTCTCTTATAGGTGGGCCGCTTGGGTAGGTACCACCGCAAAATCTATTTCTTCCGCCAAACACCAGTGTAAATGCACTGTTGTGTTTCGGTTTGACGGACATTATAGCCAGAGTAACTACTGGATGTAATGAGGCTTAACATCTGATATCTCAGATTGGCGAGCGCAGAGGAATGAGTTATTTGGTTTTGCTACTGTCCATGAGCGGTCGTATCACTTACCATCAGGCGAATGGGATGCTCGTCTCACCATTCATAGCAATAAGAAAAATATCCTCCCAACAACAAATTTTACATTCTTTTAAAAGCAGTAAATTTCCTGGTTTAATATGTGACGCGACTTCCCTCGTAGTTAAGAAGACAAGACTGAGAGAGTCTTGTAGTCTAACTAGAGCGGGGAAGTTTAATGACGTTACTTTAAGCGCTCTTTGCGTGGAGAACGCTGTACTCTTAAAAATTCAACTTAGAGTGAAGATACACAACTTATTTTCTGACGGTAATGAATTAATATAAAAATACAGTTGAATAAAATGTATATTTATACACATTTTTTTCTTTTAAATATTATGTAAATAAATTTTATTATTCTTTTATTAGAGTTCCAGTTATTTTTGAAAAATGTATTTTAATGTATTTTAAATTCTTCACTAACCGCAGTTCATTGCACTTAACAAAATATTTTTTTTTTGCTATTCAACCCCATCGCAAGCAGCCCTTCATTCAGTCTCATTTCCACGAACATCGCTCGTAACTCAATGACATTTCACTCCCACGATCAATTCGGCTTGACAGTCTGCGCTGAACTCTTCAATTTACTCCCTGATACGCCAAAATGAACTCTACACACTCGTAATAAGGCGTGGTATTGTGAAATTTTATTTCAATTAAAATCAAGCATCGCTTTATGGCAGATTCATCCGCGCATTTCCTCGGGAAACGCGAACAAGAAAGTTTTATATTGGCTTAGCTGACTATCGCGGAAATAGATTTATTGCTGGAAACGACATCTGCACAACTTATGTTTTACACTCGTACGTTAAAGTTTTAAAAGCTGTAATGTTTTAACTACGTAAGTCTCAAGTGAGTTTTATACCAGTGGAGAATTTAAGATTAAAATATTGTATTTTTTTATAGTACACAACGGGAAAGCAGCTTACCTTACGTTCAGGATTCAATTTCAGAAAAGTGATCACACCCTTGACACCTAAGATATTCTTATGGAATTTTTGTTTTTTATGGTGGAAATTGAAAAAGTGAGGATATGTGGGGTTTTTGGGCAAAGTTAGTGACAAGAGGATCGGTGATAGTAACCAGTTGATCCTCATCCTCTAGGAAGTACTGCCTACTACTAGTGGTTTGGCAAGCAAATCACAGGCAATCATTATTTTTTGGCCTTTCATTGAAGTTTGTATTGACACAAAATATATTACTTTTCATAGCTGTGACGTATGCATTGCTCGCTATTTGTTGCACTTTGAATATAATACATTAATTCAATATTAAAAAATAAATCATATTTGAACCGCGATTGTCGCTTCCACCCTCTCTATATACAAAATAAAAGATTTCTAAGGATAAAAGCACAGATTATAGTTATACCAAGTGGAATACTAAAAAGGCTCTTTGAGACCGCAATTTTTTTAACGAAATTAAGCGCTGCGGAACCACTTTGATACGCCGGCTGATCTCGATACCTTATAATGCCGACTTCTTACTTGAAGTGTTAGCAGATACAAAGGAATTCTGCTCAGAGTATATTCTGAAATAGTTGTATTTGCATTTTATTAACAGACCAAACGGAATAGGATCCCATTCGCATAATTAGAAAGAATATTTTCAGTGGTCGTTTAGAATCTTTTAATATTTTTTTATACTGCCACGATAAAGTGACCTCGGTGGCGTAGTTGTACTAAGGTACGATTACAAGGCTAAGGTCTCGGGTTCAAATCCTGGGTCGGGCAAAGTGGTATTGGATTTTTCTATTCATTATCAGCCTGCAGTCAGGAATTTGTGCCCGATATGGCTATAGGCTCGCCCCCTATGACATCATGGGATAGAACATACAAGGCGAAATGTGGGTCTCCTGGTAGCACCTCTGCCTACCCCTTCTAAGAAAAAGGCGTGAGTTTATGTGTGATAAAGTGACCACTGATGGTAAATGTAGTGCAATTCAAATATAACTATGGACCCAAATAAGTATGCTCGAAATCAGATTTATCAAGCTGAAATCGAAATGGGACACATGCGTGCATCACTACATAATATATTCACTATGTGTACAATGGTCGCTATTTGCGAGAATACAAACATCGTGCATCCAGCTTATATAACATCTCTATATCTCTTTCTCCCTCTCTCTCTACAGCCACAGTAAAGTAACATCAGGCTAACAAAATATTGTTGTAGAAAAATAATGTTTTTTTTACAAAATTATCCGGTGCAACCAAGCCGTACACTCCCGCTGCACTAATTGCCATAAATCAATTAAATTAAATTCGAGAAGCAATAAATTTCCCCGTGTAATATCCTTCAATTTGATTTGTTTGTCTGCAAACAATTAATCTTGTTAAGCAAATGTTTTGTAATTAGACTCCGGCGCTGTCCGTACACGGTCTAAGCCATTGGACAGAACGGAGTATTAAATATCGTTTTATGTCAATTTAATTGGTTGCTCGGGGTTTCATGCTTCCTCTCCCCTCTTTCTACTTTTCCCTCTCCGCTGTGTGTGTGTGTGTGCTTCAAATGTCGGGTATCTACTACGATAATATCTACTATTTAAAGGAACCACCAAAGCTATGTGCAGCATGTTGTTTTTAAATAGGATGGTTTAAATTTTACATTGGAATGGTTGGCGCTTACTTTGGGAGGCCTAAGTCCAACAGTGGAGGGTGACAGGCTGACAAAAAAAATACATGGATTGTGAAATATGATGGCCTGAGTTAGATTCGCAGATCCTTTAAGCTGTAGTAGACTATGCGAGTATTTGAATAAAAAAAACAATTAGAAATATCCAAAAAAACCGCCCTACATTCACCGACTTCCTATAACATTTATTTTGAGAAATAAATATCTATAACTAAAAACTACTGTTTCTAGAAAATGCACAGAACATTATACCTTTTCTCACATTTATTAATCTCTTAAAGCAGCCGCGTCGATTCCAAATGCCTTTTGTTTTATTATGCGATGAAATTTAAACTTGAAAACTTTAAATTGATGACTCAAATGATAAATTACTTAAGGTAATGGCTTACGCATTAATAAAGGGGTTTGGCTATCAATCAATTTTCTGTAATTAGTAAATGTTCCCGACATTATACTATGGTATTAAAGATAAAAATACTCTCTAATTGTATGAGTATAATGTCTTCTTAATTTAATTACCAAGAACGAATATACATATTATGATCTTTTGCTCGGTTGATATTTTCTACATAAGATTTAGATGTTTTTGTTTCAAAAATATATACACATATATACATATTTATTTATTTAAGGCCTTATTGTACACCGGATATACAAAAAAAGGTAGACAATATACACGAAATAAAAAAAGTACAATTGGCGGTCTTATACACAAGGCAATTTCTTACAGACAACCATGGGATGGATATAAGATATATATATAAGACTCCTAAGCATCACACAGACACACTATAGTATCTGTAGTACAGACATCTGTTGACAGCATAAATATTAAGTATCATCATTTTGTACTCCTCTCTGCATAAACTTATTATCAACCCTTGTAGATTATTATCATAGAAATCAATCTCGTTAACTATGCTGCAACACGCACCTATAAACTCCATTATAGACACACACATACGCCCGCGCTTATATTCTTGATAGTGTAGACATATATGTTACATAAATGCATATACAACATGTAACAGGATTAATTCACAACCTCAGACACCCCAACTTAAAAATATTATTGGAATCATAGTAGAAGTTTGAAATTGTACTCCGAAGATTACAAATATTATTTATTTATGAAATTAGTTGTACCAAATGTAGGCGCGCAACATGGTCATCTTACGATCTTATAGTGCACTACTGTATAATACACACGCGCGCGGACACGCACACATGTTCACAAGGCCTATTCACACGAGTACCTACGCAACTGGCCCGAACGCCGCGCCGCGCCGCGCCGGCGGAAACAGCCGACCACAGCAGCCGACAATAAACGAAATACAAATTTCGTACGTAACTGATTACCGGGTAGTTTTGTAAACTAATTATTTATTTACTGTGTAAGCTTATCATTATTATTTGAGGTACAAAACGAAATATTTTATCTTACATTATTATGGGCACGAAGACAACACAAGACTTTTCTTGCATTCATCGGTTATTAAGTAATTAAGTTCATATTTGTTTATTATTTGATTTATTAAAGTATTCGTTTATTATGTAATTTAGAAAAGACCTTATACTCTGGAGTTACGTTTTAATTTCGTTTGTTCGGTGCATTAAAGGAAAGGGTGTCTGTTATTTACTAAGTCTTAATTAATTATTTTAAAAAAATTAACCTATAGAAAAAAGTGTTGATATCGATTCAGTAGCTGATTCTGAACCTACAACTTTCGGCTTTTACATTAAATTCTGTTACACGTTGTATAAACTCACGCATTTTTCTCAGAAGGGTAGGCAGAGGTGCAACCAGGACACCCACATTTCGCCTTGTATGTTCCGTCCCATGATGTGATAGGGGCAAGCCTATCGCAATATCGGACACAAATTCCTGACTCCGGGCTGCTAATGAATTGAAAAATCCAATATCACTGCCCGACCCGGGATTCGAATCCGAGACCTAAGTTTTGTTATCGTATCGCAGTACAACTACGCCACCGAAGCAGTCAGATATCTTATTAGTGGCAATCACATGTTGCCGGGTATTTCCCTCACATGATGTAATAGGCAGTCAACCTTTCGCCATGCCAGGGAAAAAATCTACTTCTAGGCAACTGATATTTCATTTTTTAACAACACACAAAAATAGAACACCTGACCTGGAATTCGAATCCATAACCTCACAGTTTACAGCTTATAATACCACTAGTCTAGACCAATAAGGTCATCTTTAAACTCCATAAAAACTAGATCAAAACTAGTGAGTCAATACAAGCGGCCGCAATAAGTCGACACCATCGATCGATTACGGAACAGACGACGTCCGTTTACCGCCCTAATGTCTTTATGGTCGCGGATTTTATAGCGAATAAAACGGCATAGATTGAAATTTTATTGCTTCATATTCTTTTGCAATTTATTGATTTTTTATTGATAATGTTGATTTGTTGTCGTAATATCATGGTTGGATTTTGCAGCAGTAAAAGTGAATCGTGTATGTGTGTTCGATTATTATTTGGAAATTTAAATTTAAGTGCGTGTAAGTTTTTGTTTCGAATCAAATGATTTTTCCAATGGGTATTGGAGGTACTATTCTTGGAAAATGGCTGGAGTACCTTTGGGCTTGGCTATGAATGTACTGTGGATAAGTTTTCAAATACAAGTTTACGTTACCAAGAAAAAAAACTAAGTTGTATAGATGTTTATCCATACAGGTTTATACTTGCAAAAATTCATGATCTTAACCGCTTCAAAATTTAATATTACAAACACAAAACATAAATCAACCCTTATCGAAAACCTTGCAAAATAAATTCACCTAAAAAGGCTTTTAATAATCCAAAATTCACGTGATTATTCACAAAACGTGATTTACGCCGTGCAAGATAAATACATAGAGTTCATTGTTTGTGCCTCGGCGAAATTTACGTGAGGGAAATTTTCATAAATCAGCAATTACTTGGTCGTGAGTTATAGGCGCGTGTGACCGGGTTAATTAAAACGAAAACCCGGTGAAAGGATGCGGAATTTCACACATCGATTATTGTATACCCGTATTTTTCAGGTTAATTAATTTAAATATGCTTTAGTTAAGAATGTTTGTTTTCGTCCGGATCGCAACCGTAGTGGAAAATCGGTAATATTGGCTTATGTAAGTAATGTTTCGGTTCTATCTGTGACTATCGGTGGATCGTTGAACTTACTTAGGCCTGAAATTATAAAAGTCAAATATTTTATCGATTATCGTTAAATAATATGGTTCTGTTTTGATATATTTTCTATAGAATTTGTCAAAAAGAATTCCCGGTATCGTTATCTATTGACCGAAAATTCAGTCAAGCAACAAATTTAATTCAAGGTATAATTTAAAAAAAAACTTGCTTAAGCCTGTTTTTATTTACGATCCTATTTCCCGGTGGCAGATCATAAATTTTCCAATACTAACCAAACACACAGTTATGCAGTTACCGTAACTTTGGGAAAATATTTTCATAGGAAACTTCTTCAATCTTCAATCTTCAGTTTTACTGGTTTGTTGGTTAAAAATCGCCAGGTAGAGCAAATGCTAAATTTATTTGCCTGTAGATATAAGTATAGATTATTGAAATCAAAATTGAATAACTAAAATTCTACTAGGTCTAGTAGGTACTGTCTGTGAGGTTGCCGTAAATTACTATATTGGCATAAATAAAGTTTTTGTCAAGCATTTGATTGACAAAGGAGCAAACGGCAACCATCTGCCTACCGCTTAGTGGTCACTGGTAGTCAAAATTATGAATAGTAGAGGAAAATTAATGATATTAGATAGAAGTTCCGGCAATTATAGTAATGTCTTATTATTGAAAGAGAGATAAATGGTTGTAGTTCTCTTATTATGCACCGACGTAAGACGCAATGGGTAAGCAAGGGTATCTGGCCTTCCAGCTCGGATTCCAAGTCTTTTGTACGCACCGCGCAAAATTTAAGCCAGGCTGGGTCTCTACCCAATATCCTACGCCGGTTACCAACTAAAACCTCTTGGTGGTCCTCATGCTCATTATCGGCGATAGAATATGTAGGTGGGTGAGAGGCGTCCAGTATAGTTCACCGTAAATCATAGTTATATCCTGAGACCTAGCATTACACGGTATATTTTGCATAACACCATTTTGCTCAACTACTCTTATTTTATTTCTTTAATCATAAAACTAAAAAGCGTGAAAAAACAAGGTCATAAAAAGTAATATAAAATTCATAAGCCATAAATCACTCATTTGCACAATAAACCCAACCGACAAACAAACAAACTCATAAATTAAACTTAAATAAAACTTTGCTGGTCCTAGGATATTCGTATCTCGGATAGCAATCACGGTAAACAAAAGTGTGTAACCCGCTATATCCGGGTTTTGTTCCAGGATTAGCCAGTATATTTTATTTCTCTGAACATTCACAAATGTGTGAACTAAAGATAAGCACTAGAGTATATTTTATCCATATTCCTAATGATACCGAACTTATTATGAAGTGCAATTATTTTCCCCAATTAATCTCGTTACGATTCAAGTAAGATCCTACAGAGTCTTCGAGTCCCATTGATACTCACTCAGAATTGCAATAGAATTACCAGGTGCAATCTCTCTCCACTTTATGATATAAACATTTTCAAAAAATGAATTTCCTGAAGGTCCTGGTGAAGATGGCGTAAAAATCTTTTTAAATTATTATATTGCCAACTGTCCTTAATAAATGTGCAAAATTTCAAATTGATCCGACTCTAAAATGCTCGAAGATCGACTTCAAAGACTCCATTACATACATACATACATACAGACGAAGCCAATAAAAGCGTGTTACAATATATACCCATCCTTCAAATAAAGCAATAAATATAGTAAATTGAGTGAAGATTTATGGAAAAGGCAGCCGGGAAATGTGAAATGGAAATCAAAAGTATAAAAACGACAATCCTCTTAGGGGTCGTTTGATAAATATCCACTCGACTTATGGCAAAGCGGCTTTTCACAAACGGAAACTAACCTAAGACGGGGATAAATTGATGGAAATCAGTAATATTTATTTGAATACGTTTTAATAGCCTAGCGCTTATGGCGTATTTTCATATTCCGGGAACATATTTTTCCGCTTCGTGGTTAGGGGGCGTAAGATTCCGCCACGGTATCCCCTGCCCGTTGTAGGAGGCGACCTAAAGGGGTCATCGGAATCATTGGAAATGTTGCAGTGGTGGTGCACCCTTACTAGCCGCGATTCCGAGATGGACGCCAGAGCGCGTGACCTCGCATCTGTCGTGGACGCCCATAACACTATAAACGGGCGTCCAAACTGAGATGTAAATGAGGGATAACTTTGTTCCCCAATGAAAGGGACCAGACATGGTTCGGCGCCGGATGAACACAGGGAAGGAATTGGAGCGCTTCTCGCTCTGAGGTATCCAGTGCTTCCCAAAATGCGCGCGACGGACAGTGAGGGATTTTAATTGGTATGCTAGTGTAGGATTCGTTAAGGAGCCGACTCGGCCGCATTATCCACAACTTGACGGACTGAAAGGGCAATGACACTAACATACCCCTTTCGGCCTCTTTGGGGGTACCTATAGAGGACCTTGACAGATTTCCTCTTGACGCAAAAAAGGGAACGTACTTTAACCTTAATTTACAAGGGAACTTCTTCATGTTAATTAATCATATATTAGGTGTCGCTTTTCAATACAATATTTCTTTATTAAAAATCGTTTCATAATTAACATAATATAATCAAACGGAATATTTAATTGAATAAACTCGAGCCAAAATAAATTATGATACGAAAATAAACATTTTCACTGAAATATGAAATCTGCTTCCGACAGCAGATATGTCTTTTCATTTTGGCATACTAAATGAGTGAAGAGGGCCGAGTAAGGAGGCCCTCTGGCTTGGTATAGTATTCCCCGATGTAATAAATTATGCTGTTTTCAGATATTTGAGCAAATATTTGAACTCTCATGTCAAAGGTTGGTGTTATGCAAAAAGTCTTGGATAATGTTTAAACGGTTGGAAGTAATTTGAATGTGGGTAATTCGCTTTTTTGTTTTGTAGGGAAATGTAGGATTAATTTTGATACGGGTATGGAGATTATTGATACGATGTTTTTTTTTAAATTGTATGTTTTATTATTATGTCGCGAAATACAACAGTGCCTAAAATATTACTGTTTGAGTAACTTCTCAATTCCATAATATATAGATAAGTCGTTTCATACAGCAAGCAAATAATTTGAACACATTGTTTTAATTAGTTATGTTCTTTGAAAGCTTTCATTGAAAATAATATAGTTCCATTTTAAAAGAAAAATAAATATTATTTTTATAAGTTTTAAATAAACTCAAATTAGTCCTTTGTAAAAATATTTCAACAAACTTCCTACAATGCCATTTCTCTTAGAACATAGATTAAAATAAAAATTACGCTGCTCCCACGACTCCAAGACGTCTTACGCTAAACGACACCCCTATTAAACTAGAAATGATAAATTATTTCAAAGGATGAACGTTGCAAATGTCAACGAGCATTATACAAAATGTACAAACATAGAATATTGCACCACAAAAGACTCAAGTTGCAATCTCGTAGCATCGTAGCTAATTTAGCGATCTCGTAGCACCGTAGCACAGTTGCCCGTGTCTCGTAGACGTTGAATACATTTGAATTTTTACTACACAAGTGCTTCTTTATTAATGTTAATTTATTTTTATTGCATTTCGCCAACAAGCAACGTAGTGGCTCAAGTGTTGAAATGCAGCACCGGTATTTTTATAAAAGCAAGCAGATTGCTTTTTAGCCATTACTATGTCTGATAGAAAAATAGGTTTTTTTTTGCCTTTATTAATCTTACTTATTTAACGAAACATAATTGTTATATAATCATCTGTTTTCAAAAGATGCAGTTTCTTTACAAGTGACAAGGTCTCTTTTCGATATCATGAAAATTGAATAGATTGGCACTTCCTTCATTTTTAAATTTTATTCGCACATTAGATTAAAAGATTGCAACCCATCTAAAAGTAACTTGGATACTAACAGCGGAACTTTAAATTCCAGATAGCACACGACACCTGTGGCAATTAGCTTCGAAATCGTTGTAGCTCGCAAAGAACTTCAACTGTCGTTTCTAGATTGCAATTAGCTCACCATTTTATAAATCCTAAAGTTCTAATTGGTCTGTCGGTCTGCACTGATTGCAAAACTTACATTGCTACAACAATTGACCAATCGCCTTTTGATTTAGAAACTTTTGTCACGTGCTCCCTGTCATAAGGCAAACCTGTTGATAATATCCAATGTATTTACATACGTTTATACGAAAAATAACAATATTTACCCTTCAATACTCGGTTCCGATTACACTGGATTTTATCACATGCTGGAAGGTCTGTTTATTATTCTAGTATTCAAAATAGGTCAGTGAAAAGACCTTACCCTATTCCTTCAATTTCCTATCAATAAAAATATGGAAATGGAAATTCATATCGAATGCACCACAAAATATAGGCGCCTTAAACGAGGTAATGGAATTTCTAGTCTGACCTTTTCCGTGTCTAGACTATAATAGAATCCGGGTCAAACAGCCTTCAGTTAAAACCTAATTTCTATCTCGGCCGCATCGGCCATACATTTGGAGAATCGCATTAAATAATTATTGTATTCATTCGATTGGATATAGCCCTCTGGTGCTTCTAATTGTTGATTGAATATTCATAATTTAAATCGGAATAATATATGAACTTGCAACGAATCTGAGGCTGCAAAATTGAGGGCAATTTATTTCTGGATTCATTTTATAATACGTTTGCTATTCAATATGTACGTTTGTTTTTTGAGAGCCTCTGTGGCGCAGTTGTTTAGATGTCGGCTGTGAACCGTGAGGCAGCGTGTTCGATTCCCGCATCGGGACAAATGTCTGTGTGAACTACATATATTTGTTTCCGGTCTAGGTGTTTGTGAGACCAAAAAGTCTTACAAACACTATGATATTTCCTGATACCCACGACACAAGACTCGATCTTAGTCTGGGGTCAGATGGATGGATGTATGTGACTGTTGGGTGTATTTATTATTTATTTATTAGTTTTATTTAACATGGGAAATGTATTCTGAATTCAGGGCCTCGGTGTAGACTCTGTAAAAACAAATACCGTCGAAAGTAGTCTTCATTCATGTGCAAAAAAAAGCATTAAAATTGAAATAAAAGGGCATTAGTCCTAAACTACAGTAATCTAAGGTATATTGATATATTTATGGTCCTCTTATGTGAACGCACAATTATGTGAAAAACATACTTATTCCAGTTTTTTTAATAATTGAGTTAGTCACCTTTCAGCGGATTACGTTTGGAAACGTTGGAAATTACACAATTATATTGACTTGTTCGGACCCGAACGTATAAAAATTGAACCCAAAAGCACATTGACACATTTCCGAGTCTAACTATATCGGGCTTTCTACCACCGTGTATCCGAATGGATACGAATATCAGATTTTTTTCTGCCCTCATTTCAATAGCAGCGAACATCAAACAATATTCAGAATTCATTCCTAAAACGAATAGTGAATACCAAACTCAGATGGAAAGAAAACATCACTATCCCATGCAGGAGGAAAAATAACCAGCTTTAAGTACTTTGCTTTCAATTTATTCCGCGGGATTTTATTGATTTTGGGAACATCTCGTTAGTGTATTAAGCCTATGTGTGTTAAAATCAGAGTTTAATCCGGATTTCAACGTTTACTCTCGTGCAAGTTCATAATGCTGTTCGCTGTTAGCGAAGCTAATATATTTTTGGTTTAATATATACATTATTGGATGGTTGTTAGTGGGGAGCATTTGATAATTCATTTTGTGTTAAATATTTTATAATATAAGCGTTTAAAGTATGTTAAGTTTTTTATAGAACTAGTACGACAAAGTGACATGAATGTACCGCCCTGCTCAAAACTTGAAGTATAATCTGATCCAGAATATAAATTCTTAACTATGACCTATGTTCAGCAGACGACTGCTTAAAGTAAAAGACAGAGTAATTATACGAGTGATATGAACCTGATTCATCACGCCACAATATTATGAAAACGAAGCAAAAAAATTTGAATGTCATATCGAATTTGTTCCACGTTTAAAATCTCTCTTGGGGGTTCTACCCTTATATGTATATATCTATATAGTCAACCGACATAAACGGACCGCCGCTCCATCTTCCCACTTCATCCTAGAATTTATTATTCATTCCACGAAGCGGTATTCTACAATATTAATATACCACATATCTACTAGACAAACCTATTGTACAGTTTTATCTATGGCATATATTGAAATAAGTAAATTGAATGAAAACCTACTTTGTAATATTTTATAGTCATATTTATCCTTGTATTAATTGAGTTTATCCATTCACCTACCACATTTCAACTGCCAAAACGAGTGAAACAAATTAAAAACAATTTTAAAACATACAATATATTTCACACAACCGAAAACGCTTAAAAAAACAGCACTCGAAAATCAGAAAACGAAACGCCGGGTCCAGTCAATTTCGTCGATTAATTACGTGAAAACAAAGCGGCTGGAGGCAAAACGTTTTAATATCGTTTTATGTTTGCAAAAACGCGAGGTGCGGTGTTGCCGCTCCGATAGACGGCACAGTTCATTAGGCGATCGTTACCCTGCGAATAGCCTGACATCAAGTCGTATATATACATATATAAATATAGGCGGTAAAGAAATAAGACAAAGAAATATTAGATGTTGTTTTAGGGTTTGTTTTTACTAGTTGGTTTGGGAATGTGTTATTCGATGGTCTATACAGTGTAGAGGATTGGAAGCTGTCTGTGAAACAATGATGTGACTCTCCTAGGAGCAATTTCGGTATTTCTGTTACTCGTGAAACAAATACGTGTATATAATGTCCGAACTTCGTCTACATTGGGTGTATTTTGTACATACACACATTTTTATTTTTTTATTTTGAGTTTTATATCTATGTGGATACGTAAAACCCATGGTCTCTTAATCTATTACTAACCTAAAATAAATACAATTTTTTTATCATTACTATATTTCTCTCTGTAAAGGAAAGATGTATATAAAATTAAAAAAATCATTGGTCCTCGTAACACCTGGATATCATCCGAAATAGCAAAATCTGCTATAATAACTGTACAGGTGTACAACATTTCAGTTCCGAGCAAGCAACAAGATTGTGGCAAGCCAAAATTGCATTATTCATATTGTTTGTCCGTCTCTTGTATACACGATTTCAACGCGGACTCCGTTTGTATTGATTTGTAGAAAATATAAAACAAAAGACACTACAAATATAATGCCAAAGATAAAACAAAAGTATTGGGAACATTAAACAATAATCACACAATATCCGAAAATGTGTTTGTTGCGTTTTCGTGCTTTAACTTCCCAACCGAGTATAATGATATTTTGCATAGTCGCTGTCAAGAGTATGGACAATGACATAAGGTACTTTTTATCCAGAAAATAATCATTGTTTCCGTGAAAATCCTTAGTGTTGAAGCCTGGAGGTCACCCGTTTTAAAAAACGAGGGCTACTGAGATGAATAAGTCACAACTTAATATCTAAATGACAAAAGTAGTGGTGGTTTTGACAAAACTCGGATATCTAAAATTACAATGTTCCCGAGTTATTTTAACCACGTGGGTAATAAAGTCGCGAACAAAATCTAGTGCATGATAAGGCAAAGTTATCGTTTAAGGAAAACTGGAACAAGAATGACAAGAATTGATTACATTTTAAACATTTTACAGATTATTGATATAGAAGGGGTGGACCGAGCCATCGAGGTCCATTAGGTAGGGGCCATTACCCCATCGGCCGCAGATTTTGTAACTTCTTAAGCATCCAATAAGGCTGACGTAATAATATGTTTGATAAACCGTAGAAATAATAATATTAGTATATTCAAATTCAATCTTGCCTTGACAATATTATTTAGTGACCCAAATTAAATAATTATATGTCCTTATGATACATACAGGGTATATCAAGACCGCGACTGAAAACGAAGCCAGGTGGTAGTATTAGTGACTTCAGACACAATGTAACTAAAAATTTCGCAAAAAAAGTCGACAACTTTTATTTTGCAAATTTTTATTTATCGTCGTATTTGGGTGATATTTACATAGTTTTCCTAAAATAAAGATGTACACCTCTTTATTTTTAAACATGCAATGGTACGTAAGAGTTTAAATTAGTATTTTCGCAAAATCTAGATACTTACCACCCAAACACGATGATATTTAAAAAAAAATATATCTATCACTGATTTGGAGAAATTTTTATTTGCATCGTGTTTGTAATCACTAAAACTAACACCTAGCTTCGTTTTCGGTCGCGGTCTTGATATACCCTGTATTTATGATGAAACTTGCGCACTAAATGTTATATTACGTATAGCCCATGATTAAATAATGAGATTGGCTTACTGGAATTACAATGTAATAGAAATTTGAGAAGAGGATTATTAAATATGAAATAACGAGCCGATATGATTGACAACTTACGAAAGCTCTGCTGCTCTGCTCTCTGCTGTCTGCTTTGTCTAAGGATTATGATTTTATAATGCTTACAGAGTCTTGGCTCAACAGTACTGTTTTTGATCATGAATTGCTTGACGAGAGATATAACATATTCAGACGTGACCGTTGCTCAACTCGATCTGGTCTTAAGGACGGTGGTGGGGTTTTCTTGGCTTCTCAAAAAAGTCTTCAAGTCGTGCGTAAAAAATCTTGGGAGACATCTTGTGAGGATCTTTGGGTGACATGTAAGACAGTTAACAATACTATTCTTGCAATTTGTTTAATTTACATTCCCCCTCCGGTCAAACAAGACTACTTGGATGTGTTTTTAGATAATGTCTCTCATATCATACAACATAAACTGCCACCTAAGTCGCAGGTTTTGATAGTTGGGGACTTCAATCTTGGTGGGATTCTGTGGCAATTTAATGATGCCACGCAGTTTATTACATCCATTACTGGTTCATCAGCACTGGAAATGTCACTTATTGATGCTTTATCATTTAATGGCTTAGTTCAATGTAATCCAGTTGCTAATAGTAATCAGCGTATTCTTGACTTGGTGTGTTCCAACTACCCTAATACAATATCTATAACTGAGATTTCTGAGCCATTAATTGTCATAGATAAACATCATCCAGCTCTATCAATTAAAATTACTACCCAAATGTGCTGTCAATTAAAGCCTAAGTTTAATGAAAGTTACAATTACAATTTATGTAATTTTACATCTGTAAATGACGACCTTGCACGAATTGATTGGTCTCAGTCATGGAAGGATGTCACATCGGTCAATGAGATGGTTGAAATCTTTTACAAACATCTTAATACTATCATAGACAAACACACTCCCAGGCGTCGTTGCAAAAACACAAGGTACCCTATTTGGTTTAGCAGATCATTGATTAAAGTGATAAAGGAAAAATCGAAATATCATTCCAAATACAAAAAATATAATAATCCCATGGATAAATATATCTACGCAATGTTACGCTCTCGTTGCGATAATATGATTAAGGAATGTTATAATGCTTTTAAGAAACGGGCGGCTGAAAACATTCGTAAAAACCCCAAATATCTTTGGACATTTATAAATAAACAAAAGTCAAATAGTGTTACGATTCCGAATGAAATGACCTCAAAAGGAAAACTAATTTCGGGTGGTCAAAATATTTGTAATGCTTTTTCTGAATATTTTTATTCCATCTATCGGGAAAGTGATATTACTGTGGTTCCTGAAATGGACGAGGTTTTTGATGGTGTAATGCCGGCATTTGGTGGATGTAAAATAAGTGAACGGGAAGTATATAAACGTTTGCTGAGTCTTAATTGTAATAAAACTGTTGGTCCAGACTCAATTCCTGCTATTTTTCTCAAGATGTGTGCAGATAACCTACATATACCTCTTGCTGAAATATTTAATCGGTCAATTATTTCTGGGATTTTTCCGGAAGCGTGGAAGATAGCACACATATTTCCTATCCACAAGTCTGGTCCGGTTGATGACGTTTGGCATTACAGACCGATTTCAATCTTATCAACTTGTGGTAAAGTACTGGAGAGTGTAATACATAGTAAGATATACTCGCATACCTGCCAAAACATTCACCAAAACCAGCACGGGTTCCGCCCAAAAAAATCAACAACTACGAATCTTGCCTCCTACGCTGCAGATATTGCGGATGCGCTTGATAAGAAAAAAGAAGTGCATGCTGTTTACACGGATTTTCGTAAGGCATTCGACTTAGTCCGACACGACACACTTTTAAAAAAATTAAGGAACTTTGGTATCCATGGTTCACTGCTAAGGTGGTGCGAATCTTATCTGAGACATCGGTCTCAGTTGGTGTCCCTGTATGGATATAAGTCGGTTACTCGTGGTGTCCCCTCAGGAGTACCACAGGGCTCGCATTTGGGTCCTCTCTTTTTCATAATTTTTATTAACGATCTTTGCCAGGTTATTGAATCTCCCTTTAAAATGTACGCTGATGACTTGAAAGTATATCGTGTAATAGAGTCTCTTTCGGATATTGAATTGCTGCAAAACGACCTCAACCGTATACAAAACTGGTGTATACAAAACACAATGGAATTGAACACCGAAAAGTGTTACCATATAAAATTTTCCAACAAGCACTTGCCTACTCCTGCAACATACTTTATTAAAGGCATGCCTCTATCTGAGGTGACCAATATCCGGGATCTAGGAGTAATATTTGACAACCGCCTTAGCTTTAGATTGCATTTTGATACCATTGTAAAGAAAGCATCTCAACTATCAGGTTTTATTAGCCGCCAATGTAAAATATTCCAGGAACCCAATCTAAGTATTTTGGTATATTCCAGTTTAATAAGGAGTATACTCGAATATTGCAGCACTATATGGAACCCTGGATATCAGGTTCAATCTGACCGACTAGAGCGCATCCAGAAACGCTTTCTGTATTTTATAACTTACAGTTCGAATAAATGTAAAGAACTCAAATCTTATAAGGATCGTTTGGATTTTTTCCGTATGACGTCTCTCCAAAATCGCAGAAAGATACTTGATATCGCTTTTTTGTATAAGATTATAAACTGTTACGTAGATTGTCCCGAGTTGCTGCATCGATTGAAAATTCAAGTCCCTCGTAGTGGTAGTCGGCTCCAAAACCGAAAGACATTTGTAGTTCCTTTCCACACCACCAATGTTGGCCAACACTCGTGTATCTCTCGCATCACATCGTCTTATAATTCCATCAGTAGTAATTTAGACATTTTTACTGGTTCTTTGACCTCATTAAAGGATAAGGTTCATAAATTGTACTTGATTTGATTCATTAGCAATAAGTAGTTCTTAAGCACCGATATCTTTTTTTTTTATATATAGAATTTATCTGTTGAGCTTTTTATCTTGTTTTTAGTGTAAGCTGTCTTCACTTTAATAGGTTATAAATTGTCCGTATGTTATATTGTTGAACAGTTATATGTACTTTCTATTTTGTAACCAGTTTGTGAAGCAAATAAAAAAAAAAAAAAAAAAAAAAAAAGCTCGAAAAACTGGATACAAAGAATTATTATTCGTATCTCTTCTTTATTAATTTATGTATAATCAAATTATTTTTCTTTATATGTATTGTTATATTTAAAATATATGTATAAATATGTCTTTGGTTACAATGTGCTTGTAACCGAAACACAACAGTGCATTTACACCGCTGTTTGGCGGGAGGAATAGACATTACGATGGTACCTACCCAGACAGCCTCTCACATATGAGAGACCTAAACCAGTAAATAAAAACTAGGCCACCTAATATCACAGCATATTTAGACAAATTGTATGCATTAGTTTACAAGAAAACCTTTCTTTTTCTTAGTTAAGGTTCCTATATTAGATTTGGGTAAAAGGGATAGTAAGGTTCGTTAAACTTAGTTCGTTACACAGCGGTAAGTATGCGCATCCTGCTGGTTTCAATCCATGGGGCTTTTTTCCTCTAATTATAATATTGTTGTCTATACATTTTAGTGATAATTACATCGATTATTTTATTTGTGCCCAACTATTAGACACGATAATTTTTAACAACATTGCATTGTAAAGAATATTCTCAGATTTACAATTAAATACCTCTCACATATTCTTACGTTAGCACGGAAATTATTTTACTAAGCTTGCCAGTAGTATAAATTAAAATATGGGACAATATCAAAACTACAAAAAGGTACATAACATTACACAATCAGCCGAATCGCGGGATGCGCTCCACAAAGTCGTCCGACATTAGCAAAACAAAACTCTTCGCTTAATTTAAACTTTCCGATTCCCGTTTCAAAAATATTGTACCGAAAACAAACTCAATACGTTTCCGCGGTTACTACAAACGAGGTTAGTTTCACAACTCAATGTTAACTTTAATTAGATTACGAGACTGGGGAAGGGGTGAAACGGAACGAATCTTGATGAAAATCACCAGTCTTTTGCAGACTTTATAATAATCATTTTTGTAATCTCAAAATTGGAGAAGAAATGATTAACTTCGCAGTCAAAAATATTTTACTGGAAAGGGGTAAGCCAATGTTTGAAATAGCGCTTCATTTATAAACTTTAACATACGGTTGGTATATTCATATATCCATAACTTATGTACACATAAAACCACCATATTTTGTCTTAAGTAAGACTAATATAGATAAAGATGTGTATAATTCCGTGTTGTTATCAAATCTTAGAATTGTCTATACCTCAAGTAGTTCGTATAGTAAAGCGTAAAATAAAGTATCCATTAACATATATTTCAAGTCATTTTAATGTGCAGTTCTTATAGAGTAGTATTTCGTTGATTCCACTCCCTAAGTACTTATTTAAAGAAAATAATCGATTGTTAATTAGGTTACGTAGGTTGTTCTATATCTGCCGCGGTCTATAATAAAACAGGTTGCACGATGTTGTTTTCTTTTTTTCCTTTTGTTTTATACCAGTAAGCAACAGAATACATACCTACATAATTTGTGTTGTTTTATAATGATAATATATTTTTAAAATTACGGCAAGAAAACATGAAGTAACTTGTTTTGTCACATAATACACCCTTCTCACTAAAATTATAATTTGCCATTTTTCGAATAATTACCTCAAATTCAGTCCCGAATTTTAATTGGTTAATATTGATAAATATATCAATATTATATAATAGTAATACCTTAAGTAATACACATGTAGTGAATCGTACTGTTATAACTCACTCAACATAATTCCTCTACCACTTACCTGCGTATGTGAGTAGAACATAGAGAAGTTCGACACTATGACAGGCACTGGCAAGGCGATCGTCAGCACTCCCGCCAGTGCACAGAGGGCGCCCACGAACATGCCCAGGTAGGTCTTGGGCGCCATGTCGCCGTAGCCCACCGTTGTCATGGTGACGATCGCCCACCACAAGCCCAGGGGAATGGACTTGAATTGATTGTCGGGGTTATCCTGGGAAGAAAAATGAGCGGCAAACCGTTAATAATTAAAATATTGTTTTCATAATATAATGTATCCTTTTTTGTAACTTAAAATTGGTGGTGAAAATGATAGGTAATACAAAAATGAGGCTGGTGTAACTATTTTATAAAACCCCCTCTATCTCTCCCTTCAGCCACACAAAGTCAACTTCTTAACACAGACATTTAGATTTGGTTACTTCCATAGATACCTGTTGAAAGCAACCTGCATTCAGCAACATAAAACTTTACTTTTTAAAATTCATAAAAAGTAATATCGGAATATTTTGTTTTTTATCATTAGCAATTTTTCAACTCAGGTTTTTATGATGGAAAGATCCGTGTACATAGTATTCAGATATTTTGGTTTATTTCTAAGCAGTTGCCTATATTTAAAATGAAGGTTTTTCATGTTAACGGCCGGTCTTAAAGCGATCATCCAATACGGATATAAAAAAGATTTATTGCGCCGACCCTACCTTTAAGGAGAAAGATCAAGGGATCGTTGAATTGGCATGGCTTTATTTGTTTATGTTTTTCTTTAAAGGATCAGATGAAGTAAACAAATAAATACGTTTCTCACGTCTTAAAAGAAAAGCTTCTTAGGTTTCCATTTTTGTTTACAATTATAGGTATATTTTTTAAGGACAAAAAATGGTACTAAGCCTGACTAATAAGAGATTTTGAAATATTTTTTTTATAATGTATTTTGTTTACATTTTGTTTTTATGATATTATATATTTAATAGTGGAATAAATTGTCCTAACCCTATATCTTTGACTATAGCCAGATTTCGAAGAAGACAAAGGGTCTCACAATACCACGCCTCACATACTTTCAGTCCCAAAATCATCTTGATAACTAGAAAAAGTTTGTTATCACTCAACAAATGTTACAGTTCAGAGCGGTCGAAAAATATACTTTAATTTAAAACGCGAGTATGGGCGCAGTGCCAAGAACTATTACATCCAGGTATTACTTTTGTAATAGCTCAGCGTTAAATGTATGTAGTTATGATAGATTGTCAGATGATTCTCTAGGGAAACTTCTGCTAAACTTTATATATCACTCACATGTTTCACATGTTTCCGACTTCACATTATATAAATATGTGTGTGTGTGTATGTGTGTGTGTGTCTGGTTCAAGGTACTGAGAGACTTTTACATCACTATACCGAGAATTGTTACATATTTTTAGCTTTATAAAAGTAATAAAATATGTATTTGAAAACTTTAAGTATAGTTTAAATAATATATATATTTTTAAGATGTTTAGTTTGCTACCAACTTTTACTTTTTACTTATTGATTCTGTTGGCCTGCTCACTGAGAGTGAAACGTCATTTATGTAAGCTTGTTACAAAGAATAAAATTTTTCTTTCTTTTCTTTCTTCTTTCCTTCTTTGCCGTCGTGTATAATTCTATTAATGAGATTAACGATACTGTACCCTATCCTTTCAGGATGATAATATATCTACAATTTTTTATCTACCATGGCCTTTTTTTATAATTTTATATTGTAAACGCTTCGAACGACTAAATACCATTGGAAAGAAATTAACTACTGCCGTCCTATGAATAGTTTAAAACCTGGATCGTCTTAAATATGTGCTTTTTCCAGACGAAAATAAGTTTGGTAAACCTTGGGTGTTACTAGTACAACCTTTGCTTACAAATTACTTCAATTTTGGGTTCAGTATAAGTATCTATCGGCTGACCTGTTTGCTTTCACTACTTCTAACGCTGCTGGCTTGACAATATCCAAATATTAGCAAAGTTTTCAGCGCATTCTTAATAAAATGAACCGACAGCTACGATGCGACGTGTTCAAGATTATGTTTGTTGTCACGTGACGTAGCTCTGTTGTTTTTGCAGTTGGTTAGACTCCAGCTATGAACTAGAGGCCGCGGGTTCGATCTCCGAGGTAAATGTTTGTGCGAACTACGTGTATTTGTTTAGCGTCGGTAAAGACTAAAAAGTCTCTCGTATTTTCCGGTACTCATGACACAAGCCTTGCTTCTTTGTATGGGATCAGGACTATGTATGTAAATATTAGGTTTATTTATTTATTTTGCCCGCAATTGTAAACGAACTCTCAATTGTTTGCAAAGGGTTTAGAATACAACCTTTTTGTAGATTGCATTTGATGTTCTTTAGAAAACGATCTTTTTCGATCGCCTTTGGAGTCTCTTGGAACATGTAAAAGGAATTTTAGACGGACAATGGTCTTCGAAACCATTAGAAATTTCATTTCTGATCTTTCTTTTAAATGTAATATAGAACCTTGTCGCTGTAATGGGTTTTCCACGTATGATTGAAGTATATTGCTCCATATTCTATTTAGCCTGATTGAGCTTTTACTAATGAATTTTATAAATATTTAAACTGTTTAATTTCCAGGCTGGACTTAAAAATTGAGCGCAGAATACTCCGTGCAGCCGTCGGAGTAGACCTCTCGCTCTCGGCCGTGATTCCCTCCATGGTCGAGAGTCGGAGGTCCTGGCAGGCGATGCTCTCGTTCTGCGAGATCGTGATCTCGCGGAAGGAGAGCGCGGACCGGGATCGTGAGCGGAACGATCCCGCTCGCCGCCGCCCGCAAAGAAGGAGGCGCCAGTTGATAAACGGCTGAACTGGCGCCGTTGCCCTGTGGTCCGGGGGTGCAAGAATTCCGCCACGGTATTCCCTGCCCGTCGTAAGAGGCGACCTAAAGGGGTCATCGGAGTCGCTGGGCACACTGCGGGGGCGGTGTGCCCACACGTATAACGACTCCGAGATGCAAGATAGAGCCTCGTCTCTGTCAGGGACGCCCACAACACCTTAAACGGGCGTCCAAAAAATAGGCGTAAGTGGGTGTCATCCTACACTGAAGGACCAGCGATGGTTTTGCGCGGGGCGGTAATGCGGACGTAAATCGGGGCGCTTTTCGCCCTGGGATGTCCGGTACCGCCCACAATGCGTGTGACGATTAACGAGGGGTTTTTAGTCAGTATGCTGGCGTAGATATTGTTAGGGACCCAGCTCGGTCACAACATCCGCATTGTTCCGAGCTGGAAGGCCAGTGACACTGACATACCCCTTTCGACCTCCCCCGGGGTACCGAAAGGGGAGCTTAATAGCTTTTCCTCTCGAAACAAAAAAAAAAGGTTGGACTTAAAATAAATAAATTAAAAAATACATCACATAGTCACGAACAACACAACGGTCTTAACAACAAATATAGTAATACATTTAAAATAAATCCTATTTAATTAAATATGTTTAACTTCAAATAAAAGTAATTATAACATAATATAAACTATTAGTTAAATTATATTATCAAGGCTTATAAAGAATAATTAATAGCTAACCTACCCTCATATCACTAACCCCCTATTTTGTTAATTACATTAATGGGCTAAAAGCGTGTAACAATTGGCCATTAAACTAGGGATTATTTTAACGTAAGAAAATTTAGATATTTTTGTCAGCATATTGGTCTACAGGCAACATATTGAATAGACTGTAAACTAAAAGAGTCAAATTTCAGATCGGGGATTTTATACATACTTACATAAAATGACGACTGTATTCCGAAAGGGTAAGCAGAGATGCTACCACCATCTCGCTGAGTCGTCTTAACATGACGACAAGCTAATCGGCAACTCGAGCCTGGCACAACTTCAAGTTCTGGGTAATATTATCCAATTGTTCCAACCAAAGAAATTACTTAAAATGAATTTTCTAACCAATTTTCGACACGTACACTTCGTGGTTCTAATGGTCCTCATAATGTTAAAAACTTTCAGCATGCTAACCTATTTTAAAACAGGATCTGAATCGGAAATTGTTTTAAACAAATGAAAAAGAACACAGTAAAGTCAAAAGCAATATTACAAATGGTAATTCTCAAAGCGATGAAATTTCCAAAACCCCGTTTGAATAGTCATGAATGGCGCACAAAGTTTTTACAGCCAGACAGAATCGACAGCCAATTAAATTTTACGCGACGTTTGGGCCCGTGTCATGCTTGAAATGAAAATTCAGCCCGGTTCTGCGGAGCGGTACACCTGCACACAGTGCTATGATAACAGTAGGGCAGGTCTGTTTTCTTTTGTGTTTTTGGTGGGAAACAAAAATAGATTCCGCAGTTTACTGTGAGAAAAAATTGATATTTTATAGATGTTATTTCTTAAGATTTTTTTTTATGTACTTATAATCCGCACTATCAAAATATGATATTAAGCTGGAGTTTTAAAAAGTGCTTGACGTTTTTGAAGCGTGATTAATTAGCTTTCAATGTCATTAAGACGTTTAAAAAGTCAGCACGAATAGTTCCACAGACGTCATAAATTAGATTTTGAAATTAGAAAAACTGTAAACAAGCTATTTGGCTTTTTAGATCGGACGTGACCACCGCCATCCGTACCCGCATAATATGCTCAAAAATGCTCTAGTATATTTTTTGCAAATGAAACATAAATGGGAAGACCAATGATAATTGTGTCTTCAAAAATCTTAAATGAACTAAACTCAATGGTGTTACCATTGACTTTTAACAACAACAACCCCGATTTCTTATGACACAGTACGGACTAGTTGAGTCAGCCCATTTGTAAAGTATTCAGTCAGCACTTAACTTCACGAAATTATTCTCCGCTGCGATTGCCAACTTTCAGTTAAACCTTAATAGAGTTGTCTCGCTGAATAATTTCCAACTACGCCCATTATAAATTCATTTGAATATTGTTAAGGTCGATTTACATTGACCGTGTTAAAGCGCATCGCTGCATATAAAATTATGCATGCACTCATTTTCATACAAATTTCTCGTCTGTTATTTATAAGTTTCATTTTTAACCGGTTTTATGAGGCACCAATGAAATTGCATTTTCGCAGCGGGAAATGTGTATGTGAATTTAAATATTTATTACTTGTATTCCAGACAGGTTTGTTTGTGATGAAATTGTTCTTGAATTTACGTGACGGAAATTGATGATGGAATAATAAGGCACGTTCCAGTCCGAATTGGTAGAGCTTTTTATCCCGGTGCAACGAAGTGGGTTCAATGGACCTGAGTGAAATTGTAATGCAATTGATGGAGTATTCTGTATTTACTGGTGATAGATATTCTCTGGCGTATTGAAACAATTATGTCCGCTCTTTAATACTGTTTTTCAGTTTTATTTCTTTATAAGATTTATATAACATGATGATGAGACCGGATTCATCTCGATAATTAATTATCGGGATAAGGTCTCTGTCCGTATTCCATAAATACCCACTAAGAAATATAGTAGATTTACTTCGATAACTGTCTCATCATCTACTGGAATGTGTTCAAATGAAAACGGCAGCAACGTGCTCTGCGTAGCGTGAAGGAACCGCTGAATATCTGTTTCTAAATATAGTTGCTGCGTCGGATTTTGTACTCTTATACTACATAAAATATTCCGGTAAGTTGTTCGTATCCGTTTAGTGACAACTGTACATAGCTAAGGTCCCCTTATAGTGACTCACGTTAGTGTGACGCGTCTGGGGTCACTACCGGTACAGCCTCCATGACGCAGTTGATTAGACGCCGGCTTTGAAACGAGGGGCCGCAGCTTCGCTCCCCGCCCCGAGACAAATGTTTGTGAGGCCCAAAAGTAAATTTGTCTTTGGCCTGGGTGTGAGACCGAAAAGTCTCTCGTAGTATCTGATACCCACGACACAAGACTTAATTGATCTTAATGTGGGTACAGGACTACTCGTATGTATGTGAGTGTTGAGTGTATTTTTTATTTATTTTTTATACACTCTCCACCAGCTGCATTTTAGTAACTTTGTCGTGTGAGTATAAAAAGCACATTTATCAACCTATATCTAATGGATATCGAAGGTAACTGAAGGCTGGATATTATTGAAAACGATTGATCCAATTTGGAAAGAAACGGACGAATTAAAAAGTATATTTACCCAAAGGTTTTAAGGATTTCTTTGGATTAAAGGAAGATAGCTTGTGAACTCTGTGCTTATTCCTACGGTATGTAAGTCCGCCAACCCGCACTAGGCCAGCGTGGTGGACTATATGGCCTAACCACTCTCAATCGATTCTCTCGATTGTAGAGAAGGCCCGTGGCTTGTAGTGGGACGTATATGGGCTGATATAGATATAGATATATAGCTTGTGACAACTGGGCATTATGAGAGTTAATAGTTAATGCATTAGAGTTACGAGCATGGTGGAATATTTTATAATATTATACATGCTTGGTAAGAAGGGGTTATAGGCCAACCAGTGATGACTAGCCAGAAGGCCTTATGAAATAACGGCAAACCGTTATTGTAAATTAATAATTGATCAACTCCCTATATTATTAGTATGGTTGTGTTAATCTGACACACTAGCCTAAAGCGTTTATTTTACAGACCATTTTAATTTCTAAAATCCCGTAATATTTTGTTTTTAAAGGTGTGTGTAAATACGAGTAGTAGGTCGATGTAAACTTCAAATTTTTACTAAACTGGAGTTTGGAATTTTGGGCGGAATTCGTAAGCTTTTGTTTGAATCAAAATTGTTTTATCGGATTTTTCAAACGAGCTTAAATTTTACCGAAATAAAAAAGCTTTAAAACCTCGCATATATTCATTGTGAAATAAAAATATACACGGATTAGTTAATAAAAATATTATATAGGGCAGTAAGTAAAATAAGTAATAACCATAAAAAGTACAATACGTAAAATTCAAATATTAATACTGCACATCGTTAATGACAACTTTAACGTCGAACCTGTAGTTACTGCAAATTTTTTTGTCGAACCTGTAGTTACTGCAAATTTTTTTTAAAGATGAAATTGCCTAGGTCGTTCGAGAGCATATTTAATCAATAAATAATATTTTATTTTTCCTTACTTCGCCATTATGTACATCTATGAACCATAGAAATTTAACAGGAGATTGCTGACTGCAGGTTGCTTCCAATAGTTCGGTGTGAAAATCTTTAAGAAAAATCTTTGTTTATGATATATACAGGATATATCAAGACCGCGACCGAAAACGAAGCCAGGAGGTAGTATTAGTGATATCAAACACAATGCAAGTAAAAATTTTACAAAAAAAAATCGTCAATTTTTTTTTTGTTATTTTTTACATATCGTCGTATTTGAGTGATTAAACATAGTTTTTCTAAAATAATGACGTACATCGCTTAATTTTTAAACACGCAATGGTACGTAAGGGTATAAATTACTATTTTTGCAAAAACTAGGTATTTACCCCTCAAAAACGAGGATTTTTAAAAAATTGTACAAAAAAATTCGTCGCTTATTTTGAAAAAAATTTAGTTGCATTGTGTTTGTAGCCGCTAAAACTACCACCTGGCTTCGTTTTCGGTCGCGGTTTTGATATACCCTGTATATAGATGAAATGTTATAATTTTTTTATCATGGCATATTATAACGGATCATTCACCGTCCTATCTCAATAAGCTACAAAAATACTGTTAAAGTTAAATTTACAAACTCACCTGCGATTTCTCAGCATAATACACCAAGCTTGCAAATATCACAATACCGAGCACCAGAAAAAACACCAACAGCGTCAGCTCCTTTGCTGACGCTTTGAAAGTGTGCACCAGGATCTTCAGTCCTGGACTGTGCCTCGTCAGCTTGAACAGCCTGAGGATCTTGATGATGGAGATGAACTCCAGGATGTCAGCTTTCTCTACATACTGCTTGACAACCGTCAGCTCCACTACCACGTCCATATAGAAACTGAGGGTAGCTATGAAATCTATTATATTTACTGGAGATTTGACGAACTCTATTATGTTTGGAGCTACCTGGAACAAAAGAAAAAAATATTAATTAATGACAAAATATAGTAAGAAATAAATAACAATTGCATTATTTATTCTTAGCCACCAGTCCCATAATCTGATGCTGAGGACAGTTCTCCTTTATGATTGTACGAGGCTTTTCAAAAAATTTTTCATCGCGATCAAAACAACGACAAATGTAACTTTTGAGGAGAACGTATTATTTTTTTTGTCTATATGTATGAAAATAAGTACATAAAAATATGGAATTCGAAAACATATATATTTATATACCTAGTTCAAATATTTAATTTTCCTTCAAATGTACAAAATATAAAACTTCATACCTGAAGATTAATTGCCGGGTTAAATAAAAGCTTCTGAAGACTCATAATAAAGATTTGAGGCTGAGATAATTAAAATTCCTCGGAGGGGAGGTGATAACTTTTTTCGAGCGCGCCAAGCCGTAAGTAACAATAGGTGGTGTTAAATAAAAGGTGCTGTGAGACGATTCTCTGCTGAAATACTAAAGGAGGTCCGCTTACAAAGACGGTGCTCTTTGTTCTCCGGTTAGGAGCTCGGCTTTATAATTTATTTGAGAACTTACTCTTACCTATTATGTGAGCAAGAGTAAGAACTTACATAACTTCATAATTATCACCTGATTGCTTTAAAAGAAGAGCGATGCTATGGTACGTATGTGAGTCTTTAAAAGTCTTTTTTTAGGGACATTTGAAGCATTAGGCGTTTGATTAATAATTATATCTTGTGTCAAATGACATCGAGAGCATTTTGCTCGCACAATACTCAAATCCACAATAGTTTGTTGATCACTCAATTACATACTCGTATCACATATCTCTGGCTTTGAGCATTGAGCATACTATTATATTATATTTTAATTAAATTAAATTAGTAATATCAAAGTGCGTGGTGGCTTGTTGGTAACCAAATACGTACTCTACGTTTAAATATGTATGTTTACTTAATGTTTAAATATAATGTTCTGGTGACGCTAGATTTGAAGGTAAAAAACGCATTTCAATTTGAATTTTAGTTTTACATTCCGAGGTAAAGTACGAGTATACCCACAGGCAAGGAAATGGCGTAATTGATCATCCACCAATTATATCGCTTTTAACTCTGTGTGCATTTTTAATATCATTTTTTATTAAATTACGTTTGTAAAATATTCAAACCGACAGGTCCTTCAAATATGCATGAGACTATAAAAATAGAGTTGGATTATAACGCATTATACATGCAAAATAGGTCCACTTTACTCCCAAAACTGTTGAATAGTTTCTTCAGTGTTTATGCTCCCGAATTAGGCTTAACTTGATTTAATGTCATGAAAAAACTATAATGCATTGAATGGTAAGTGCCTTGAACCCAGCTAGAATATCCACAGATACTTATCAAACGTCGTCAGTAAACCTGTTACAAACGGAATAACTATACTCCGAAACTTAAAACGCGATACAGATGCACTACTATAGTGGGTTTTAAACCATTATAGGTACTAGTATTCGAATAGGTACTATGTTATCTATATACTGGTATACTACCCTGTCTATCAGATACAAACATCTTACAACTAGCAGATGCCTTCCTTTTTTATCATTACAGTAGAATTTGACATGACATCTATTAACATTAAAAACTCTTCATTTGATAGCATTAAGGTTAAAAATAATATAAAATATTTTATTTTGATATCATTAAGAAGATAAAATATTTTAGTTTAAGTCCTTTCTTCTCCGAAAGTCAGCCATAACGTAACAACAGTTACAAAACAAAGCGGAACTAAACACAGAATATACAATTACTTAAGAGAGCTCGGCGAGTGCATTTGACCTCGTTTATGCACTGTATTCGACAAATCCTGAGTTTTATTATTTTAATTGCATACTAGCTTCGTTTGCTAGTAAAAAAGTTTTATAAAAAAGATAGAGTAATTTAAAAAATATATATAACTTTTTTAAAAGCGCCAGCTTGCTTATCGGTATGGAACAGTAACTACCACGATAAACTCCGCGGATTCGGGTTCCAGGGATTTTCCAGGAATCTGTTTTTTTTTAAATCGTAAAAATGCTTTTTGTTTCCTCTTTAAATAATATAAATTGTTGAACCCTATTACCCAAGGATGTCATCAAAAGGGTAAAATATAGTTGTCCCTAAGAGCAGCCCCTAAGTGAATAAAACCACATTCTGCGGCAGTTAACCATGTTAAAGGAGCTTTCTAATTGCTATTTCTGATACATCTTTATACTATTAGATGGAAACTTGAGTACGGCGAAATAGCTTGAGAAATATAACGTTAATAGCGATGCGCCTCGCCTTCGTCTATGCTCATTTTATTGCGATAAATAGCGAAACGAATGGCATTGTCTGATGGTAAGCGATATGACCGCTCATGGGCTGTAGCAAAACCAAACAACACCATAAATTACAAAGTTATGCTTGGCATTCCACTGCTCTCACCATTCTGAGACATAATATATTAAGTCTCAATATGTTCAGTAGTTACTTTGGCTACAATGTCCTTCAAACCGAAACACAGCAGTGCATTTACACTGCTGATTGGCGGGTGAAATAGATATTGCGGTGGTACCTACCCAGGCGGCCTCTCACATAGCTGATGAGAGACATGAGAGACCTACCACCAATAGATAACTAAGATATACATACATCACTATTATTTCGCTACTTACTTCTTTCTACTGTCTTTCACTCCAATCTCATTATCTATCTATATTAGCCCACGTTGACCCACTGCTGGGTATGGGCTTCCTCATTTGCTACTACCATTTTTCTGTCGTGTGCCAAGCGAATATACTATACTGTTTTGTACCTTCTCCAATCTATACACCCGAAAGTCATATACAAAGTCCTGACACACTAAGATCGAGTATTGTGGGAAAATCTCAACAACTCGTTAATAAATAGATCTAGCTTCTTCCGTGACAGAATCTCGCATGTTGTATTAGTAACACTACTGTAAACGAGTAGCACGTTCTCAATTAAGCTTATCTCATCTTCATTTCCTCCTTTCAGTAATCCTGTAACCTCAAAGCGAAACTTGAGAATAATTTATCTATGCTTTAATTTGATGGCATTATCCTAGCTCTTGCAGTTTAATACCATTGGCATGTCAGCATCATGAATATGATTAGAGGCACATTATACCATAAATACATACATATGTATATAGGGCTATTTTCAATCAAGTATTTAATTTTATCAGGAGGCTAAAAATTATGAGTATAGCCCATTAGTAAAATAATAAACAATGTTTCTGTTTTGAAAATAATCATTAATTTCCTATCCTTACAACACAAAATACGACAATACGCACGAACATAATAAGTCCATTCATAAACTACGCACACACACACACGCACGCGTGTGTGTATAAAAATTACTGGGTACTGTGCTTGTAGATGTTAATTATAACTTGGTCATTGATTAGGCCATTTTGAAATGAAAACGACTTATGTAAAGAATATTTTCCACTATGCGTTAATTCATATTTTTCTCAATCACAAAATTGCGCAGTCTTCGAAAATCACCCTGTATATACAATCCCTTTTCTTTGATTTACATTACACATTTAATGCAGACACAATTCTAAGGTCATTTTCGAAACCTATTAGGATATTAAATTAAGAACCACATAAGACCCACACGCCAAAAGAACCTATGTATTTTCATAATAGTTTCTGAGGTTTTTATGTATTTTCGTCATCTTCAGTACCAGATAATCAATTATTGACAAAAACCTTCGAAAATGTGTAAATGGAACCTTTCTCATACAGTGAATTAATTAAACAGTATATGCCGGGTTAGTGTATAACTTTGTTTATAGCTCGGCGTCGGATGGTTTTATTAAATTTCGTCCGGCCCGCCAAGATTCACGTCTGGCACTAATCCATTTTGCAGTGTGTACTGTACAGCCCGCTATTTTCACAGATAATTACATTTGGGTGTATCGGGAGGTTGTTGGTTTGCATGTGGTTAGATGTAAAAGACGGCTCTTGTGTAAAGTGATGAGAAACTTGAGACAAGGTTCGATTACTGTGCTAGACAATTGATTTTGTGTGAAATGCTTTATTAGAGATAATCCATGTGGGACTAGAATGAGAACAGCTAAAATATGCTGAAAATATGAGTAGGACTAGGCACGCTTATTTACCCCCTCTGGAAATAGGCGTAATTGTACGAAAAATTATTTATTTTTCGTAAACTAAAATATATATTAAGATTTTTGCTGCGATGGTAATTTTTTCAGAAAAGGATTATATCCGACAGAAGTCTACTGAAAATCTGTTAAAGTTTTGTACCTTATCTAGATGAAAGTACGCTATATGTTTACTGTGTGTAATGCCTCGGCTTACATCAAAAGGTTCGCGGGAAACAGTTTGCCGCCCCTACCCTACTTCCATGAAATTGAGTCTTTCAAGGGACGTGTGAAGAAACAACTAGACTAGCTGTTTTTGTGTAAACTGCCTTGTTTTCTCTTACTTTTGATTATAAGTGTGCCTTGCAGATTGTTAAAGCTATAGTATAAATGTATCGCTTCGGTCAGGGTGGTACAATTGTCTCATAGAAAACCATCATGATGAATTTTTACTGGTAGATACCTAATAATATTTGAGAGGCCGTCTGGGTAGGTACCACTGCAATGTCTATTTCTCCCGCCAAATATCAGTGTAAAGGCAGTGTCGTGTTTCGGTTTGAAGGACATTGTAGCCAGAGTAACTACTGTACATATTGAGACCTAACATGTGTCTCAGGATGGCAAGCGCAGTGGAATGCCAAACATTGCATTCCATGAGCGGTCGTGTCGCTTACCATCAGTAGAATGGCATGCTCGTCTCGCCATTAATTGCAATACAATAAAATGTAACAGCTTTGCTATTAACATTTCCTTTGGGTATAATTTTCGGATACTGTAAAGCTGATGTTAGTATATTCGTATTCGTCTAAATAGTGATAAATATAACATAAGTATCTCACGTTTCGGTTTTAATTTTGTAATTTCCGTTCCGATCTTGACGACATAATTGCACCCACTGCCAGTCGTATTGTAATTACTTTGTCATACCAACATAATAAATTCATTAATTAATAAATAAATAATTACACTCAACAGTCACATACATAGTCCTGATCGTACAGTAAGATCGCGTCTTATGTCGTGGGTATCAGGAACTACGAGAGACTTTTCGGTCTCGCAAACACCGAACAAATACATGTGGTTCGCTCAAATATTTGTTTCGGTGCGGGGATCGAACCCGCGGCCTTTCGTGTCATAGCGGCGTTTAACCAACTGCGCGGAGGCTATCGAAATTAATTTTTATTTCATATAAGCACAAATCATATCATAAAAAGATTAAATTGACGTTACAATTTATGCAAACAAGAAACAACCAGTATTTAATCTAAATTAGGACGTAATTCTATTAGTAAGCGTTTGGTGTACGGTCGGGACATCAAACTGCTATTTGATAACAAAATTAACCTTTACGCCCAGGAAAAATGAAACTGAAAATCTTGTCACGCGTACTAATGCGGTTAGGCTATGAAATAGGCGACATTTAATCTTGTTCTATTTTATATTTCGCGGTAAATCATTGACTTATATTCTACCGATAGACGAGACGTGTCATAGAAATATAGGTAAAGTGCCCCCGTATTTTAAAAGCACACTGCAATATTACATCACTTACCTGGTATTTTATTAAATATTGTTACTTCAGACGATTTGCTTTCGGTTTGACGGCGAAACATTCATTTATTACTTTCAAACGTATGCGATAAGACGTGCTTCACTGTCTATGTCACGAAGCAAACTGTTTCATGTGCGGTGCATGCACCGTGAGTAGGTGGTATATTGTGTACTGAGTGTCTTATCATTCATATCAATCCGGTAAATAGAATCTGATATAGACTTTTATGACGTAATGTGAAAATATTACATACAAAGTATTTTTTTTCTAAAAATATAGAAAAAAATAATATATGTATGTTAGAGATTACACAAGTTTGATCCACGCAGGATGAATGCCATACGCATTGATGTTACTTATTTTATTGGAATTGCAACACAGTCCGACATGATTGAAGTCTTGTAAGTTATCGGTTGCCTATGGTAACGCTGAGTGATCTGTCAGTAGAGTCTGTGATCGGTTTAATAATATTTAATTTTTTCTATTGTAATCTTGCCCGGAACAGCGCCAAACGTGCGCACTGACTGATTAATAAGAATCATCATGTCGGACGGCAACGACGGCCATATAAATCGCAATCTGTATGATTCTGCGACATGTAGTAAATAAACATGAAAGATTTAGATTTCCCTTGTGGATCAAGATTAGTAAAATTGTAAGTTTAATATTGCATCTTTCATCACTTCGGCCATAACTTATTTCCTAAACCAGGAAACATCACTTATCTCATACTAATTCCTGTTCGCTAACAATCTTATCACAACCATCCTCCGCAGACGTAAAGCAGATGGCACAAGCTGACTAATCTCCAACGATTTGCCAAAGCTTATACGCGAAATTAGCAGCCCCAGTTTAAGTAGCGGTGTAAACAAAACCGACCAATTAAGGCACCCTTTCGCCGCTCGACGCGACCCCTTAGTCCGGCGTGGTAAATGCTGTGTACAAAAAAAAAGCGTTACATTGCGCGCCTAGTAAGTGTATTAGATATGTTGCGCGGGTACCTTTATTGGGTAATTAATTTGAATTTGAATTTATTTGGATACTTCCAGCTCCCAGCAACCTGGAAAATCTCCTCTGTCACACCAATTCACAAAGACGGTCCAAAAGACGATCCCGGAAATTATAGACCCATCTCTTTACTTAGCATTCTCTCCAAAATTCTCGAGAAAATAGTTAACAGGCGCCTTGTAAATTTCATCGAGAAACTTGGCATTTTATCTCCTCGGCAATATGGTTTCAGACAAAAAAAGTCTACCGAAGATGCTGTTACCCAACTTCTAGACTTAATTTCTGGTTACCTTGACAAGGGTAACTGTTGCATAGGGATCTTCCTTGATCTGGCGAAGGCCTTTGATTCTGTATCATCCAAAATCCTCTTGAAGAAACTAGAATACTTCGGTGTCAGAGGTCTAGCCCTCCGCTGGTTTGAAAATTACTTGTCAAACAGAACTCAATTAGTTGGAGCAGGCGGATACAGAAGTCAACAATCCCAAATCGAATTCGGTGTCCCACAAGGCAGCATATTAGGTCCCACTTTATTCATAATATATATGAATGACATCCACCAACTACAACTACAAGGTGCTGAAATTATCTGCTATGCAGACGACACCATAGTTCTTTTTAATGGAAAAGACTGGGACCAAACTTACGATCAGGCTGAAACTGGACTACCTAAAATCACACAATGGCTAGAAGATAATTTACTAACTCTCAATCTTAAGAAAACTAAATACATATGCTTCCATAAAACATCTGCCTCTAGACCCCAATCAAACAAACACATCAAATACCACACCTGCTACAGCGACAACCGAGACAACTGCAAATGTTACAGCTTAGAACGCGTTCAAGTAATTAAATATCTGGGAATAATGTTAGATCAGCACTGCAACTTCAAAGACCACATACAATGCGTTTCTAAACGCATTAGAAAAACTACTGCAATTCTCAGAAAACTTAGAGATTCCGCTAGTAAAGAACTATTAAAACGCATTTACCTCGCCCTCTGTCAACCGTTATTAAGTTACTGCTTAACAGTCTGGGGTAGTGCGGCAAAAACGCTCTTACTGGACGTCGAAAGAGCACAACGGTCGGTGCTAAAGACAATGCTTAAAAAGCCCTTCAGATACCCCACTTCTGACCTTTACAAACAAGCTCAAATCCTCACTGTCAGACAACTTTTCATACTTAGGCTAACTCTAGCGACTCACAAAAACCTTATCGGCTCCGATAATTACAAAGCTATGCTTCAAGACAGAGTTTTAAATTCAAATTACCACACGTTCATACTTCCTTCGCACGCAGATTCGGGTTTTTTAATAGAGCGCACACTTATAATACAGTAGTCAAACTCTGCAACATTAAACACTGCTCAGTGCGCGAAGCCAAAATTAAACTGACAGACTGGTTAAAAACACTAGACTACAATGACACCGAATCTGTACTGTATTAAAATTATTTATTTAGCTTCTGGTGACATCCCGATTTCAAATCACTATGTATAATATTTTTTTGTATAACTCAAATTTAACATATAACTGTTTGCCCCGCGGCGACACCACTTCACCTAATAATGAAAATGATCTCACTAGATTAATTTATATAACAGTATTAATACAGAATTAGGCTTAATTAATTAATTAATTATTTTTTGGATATAGTTATGTTTTATTTTAATTTCCTGCTTTGGATTCACTTTTTTACTACTTTCCTTCTTCTTTTCAATTCTATAACAGATACCATCTTAACACTTGAACGAGTCTTCATATGCGTAGAAATTGTTGTAAAATGTAAGGGAAAGAAATGTTAGTTAAATTATCGTAAAAAGAATTAATGTTTTTATTTTTGTTTTGCTTTTTCATTTTATTTAAAATGTTTTCTTAGTTTAAGACTGAATGTTTATTTTACATAGGATTATTTTTGTTTATTTGTTTTCGTTTTTGTTTTTAAGAATTTTCGGCTACTTATGTACAATTCTCTTAATTAGGTACCCCAAGATACAGGCTTGACCTAGTTTGGGGACCCCTGATAATTTTGAAATGTTTAACATAGATATGCCAAATATTGTTAATTCAAATATTTGTATTTTTGCAATTTATATATTTTCCTTTGTGCAATAAATAAAACTTAAAAAAAAAAAAAAAAAAAAACTTTGCTTCTTTTCATCTCTCTTTTATCTCTTGTTAGCCGTAGGAAGTCCACTGCTGAAAAAGGCCCAAGGATCACCACAATGAACCAGAATGCACCAGCGATTTCCTGCAACCTTAATCAGGTCGTCCGACCTTGTGGGCGCGCGTCCGACACTGCGCCTGCCTGTACGTGGCCTCCTCTCCAGAACCTTTCGGCCCCAATAATGTTTCTTTTCATACGAGATATGTGATAGGTCGTGTTCTTTTTAAGGATAAATTGGAAATGGAATTATTATAGATTTTGGTGTAGGTGTCTCAGAAATCTGAATAAATTAATCGTATAGGACCCTAAACTCAGCAAATAGGTTCCTATAACTAAACGATAATGGGAAAATAAATTATCATATTAAGTTAATATACAAAAACTACTTTTTTAAGGCAGAGAATACCTGTGTAAAGTAAGTACGAAAGCTAAAATTGGAACTCCATTTTGCCTTTCCAATATCATTAATCTCGTTATGCAATACCGTCGATTACGAGTGCCCCTAACTAGACCCTTTTCAATACCCAAATTTGATTCATATAAGTCGCCTGGGACGTCTGCTCAGACACATCACTCACGTTGTCATTTCAGATCTATTTAGTCGGATTTCTTTCATTCTACCTTTTAATGTTTTTCAGATTGGTACGGCAAAATGACTGTACCGACACGTGATGTACCTCGTACACAACAATAGCCCAGTTTCGGTAACTATAAGCTATGACAGCTGTTCAGCTATCTTCGTCGATGTTTGGTGACGTCACAATAATTTAAGCCGTGTTATCTAAAGTGAAGACACGCCATTAAGTGTATTGTTATTCGAGTCGTTGTGACACTATCAATACCTATCACCATTCGGATATACACATTAATTATATTCAAATGTTATTGCTATATTTATAATATTTGGTTTGTTTTTCTTTTACGCATCAGTAATGAAAGGAATCCACATGATAATGAGCATATATTTTTTTGGAAATGGAGCCGTGTTGTCACATACTTTTTTTTATGATAATACACTTAAAAGTACTTTTCGTTCGAGGAAAACTAACGTCAAATAAATAATATGTTTTAAAATTGATTTCGAAAGGAACCGCATGTTGAGCTAGTGTTTAATAAACTCACCTAAGCTTAAATTATGTATTATGTATTCTAAGCCTAAGATTATGCGATTCCAACCCTTATTAACATAAGTTTACACCGAACCATGTCATGTCTTACAAACTTACTTAACTGAATCATAGTCATAACTTGAGCTAACCTACATAAACATAGGATAACTTAAACGAACTTTACATGTACACACCTTTGTTGAAGCACGGTTATGGTTTTTAATATAACTGAGAGCTATCTTGCGTCTAATATTGAGATTTACTTAAGTCTAACTTAGGGAAGAAATTATGTTTCTAAATAGTCCAGGTATGGTTATACAGCGAAGTGGCTCTTCAGTTAAATATACGCTTATAACTAGTACAAAATCAATAGAGCAACAATCACATTATATTAATCTTCAACTGCAGTGTTACCCAAAGAACGAGTAAACCGACTGTATTAATAATGAAAACTGACATGGAGAAATAGAATTGCTGCCCCATTTTAAATTTAATATGTCACATAATGTTCAGTGATAGTTGCACTACGGTACGATTATAAATCTGAGGTCTTGGGTTCGAATCCCGGGTCGGAGAAAGTGATATTAGGTTCTTCTACCCATTATCGGTCCGGAGTCAGGAGTTTGTGCCCGATATGGCGATAAGTTCGCCCCCTATCACATCGTGGGACTTAGCATACAAGGCGAAATGTGGGTGTTCTGGTGGTGCCTCTGCCTACTCCCTCTGGGATAAAGGCGTGAGGTTACTATTTATTTATTTTATAATTATTATTATGCCCAAGCTCAGCAATATTTACTTTCATTGACTATCTAAAAAAAACCCACAACAATTTTTGTAATTATAATAATCCGTCATCGCTGCGTTACCTCTCCATTGAAACGTATTAAACTAAAACTCATTACCATTACTGTTTGTGAATGACGGAATTAATATTAAAACTCGGAAACACATTTGTCTCGTTTACTAAAGCTGTGTGCTTTACAATTTAACGGTATGAATAGAGAGAATTTAAGTTAAAGTGTTAAAATACATTTTCACAGAAAATCCACGGGAGTACATTGGCAACGTATAGGCCTTAGGTCTTAATATACTTGTTGTATGTAAAAACCTTTATAATATCTTGGGTCAGTATGACACTAATAAATGGCAACCTAAACTGCCTTGACGTGTCTTCTTATTTCGAATCTTGGACCGTGTTTCTACCAAGACACACCACATACTTGAGTGGTGGCTTCACAATAAGCCACAAAGAACTGGCTTGAAAACTTCATGGAATTTATGAGAACCAATAGTTTTATAATCTAGGATATCAAAGATCCGGCTAAATTGTGAAGATTGGGTTGGAAATTATGAATTAAAGGGGAAGCGGACTCTGGCCAGGATAACACTAACTGAAAGAAAGAAACTAAGCTTGAATGCTGCTAATGTTCAAATGTAATCAGGTTTTTGTAATAAAACCCTAATCTACCCGTCCTATTTCTACAACATACCAAGAACCAATTAACTTTTTATAGGGTAAATAAAAATAATACCCAGAGCTCTACCTCCTTACGTGTAACTATAGGTAAAATTAAATAATAAATATATAAAATGCGGAATGAAAATTCTGTTCCAAACTCGGGTCGCGTTTATTCTATCTACATTACGGGGTGTAATACAATTTCCGTGCGTATGACAAGATTACATTTAAAATTCCAAAAAAGGTATTCCAATTTTGTTGGACATTTTGAAATTATATCTGCCTTTTGACCACATAAATGTGTGTTTAAGGATTATTGTGCGTTAAAATCTTTTATTAAATATGACACAAGTAATTTTGCAATTATTTTAAAGCGTTACTTTTAAAATGCGTAACTATTTGATTGTCCAAAACAGTATTTACACACTAAAATAACGTTATTTATTCCTTTTATCCGGTTATGTATCCAACTTTTCGGTCCGTTTGGGTTTATTTTGTTTCCATTATAAATTATTTAATGACGTGTAATAATATGTATAAGTCAAAGGCGCATTGTATAATACGCTGTATTACATAACAGCGCGTCAGATTGCAAAACGTCGCTGTTTTGTAATGCGTCTTCCAAACATTCAGGCGGATTGTACTCGTGATACGTTATACAAGGCGCCGTTCGATGTTTAGCGGAATTATAAGACAGAAGCAATGTACTAATACTGACGTCTAGACAGAGGGATACTTCGGTTTTGACGATTGAGGTAAATTATACAAAAGTGGAATATAAATAAAAACATACATACATACATACATAAACTCACGCCTTTATCCCCGAAGGGGTAGGCAGAGGCGCCACCAGGACACCCACACTTCGCCCTGCATGTTTCGTCCCATAATGTGATAGGGGGCTTGCCCATCGCCATATCGGGCACAAATTCCTGACTCCGGGCTGATAATAAATAGAAAAATCCAATATCACTTTGCCCGGCCCGGGACTCGAACCCGAGACCTCAGCTTTGTAACCGTACCGTAATACAATTACGCCACCGAGGCAGTAAATAAAAACGTTTATTAAAAAATTGAAATAAACTAAACTAATGACTGTTTCTTGCAATGCGGCGGAACGTTAGTTAGGCGCTTTGACGAACGTGGTCTGCTCTTACATTACGACGTAAGTTATTTCAGTCGGATTGTAATCTGCCTGAATGTTGAGAAGACGCATTACAAAACAGCAACTTTTTTCAATCTGACGCGCTGCTATGCAATACAGCGGTTTAAACAATGCGCCTTCCACATATACATATGGATAGTAGGCTAGGCGGCTAGGTTTATTTAAATAATAGTTCATGGTTTAAAATGTGTAAATTTGTCGCTCGCTATATTATGTAAATGAAACATTCATTACAAAGGAAAAGTACTTTAGAGCAAATACGATTTTAATGAGCCAATTATATAGGGACTTATAGGACTAAGTAGCCTTAAAAACATATTTTGTTTCTAATTATGGTCCTCTCTAATTAATATATCGTTATCAAACTAATAATTTAATCATGCTCCAAATATAAAAGAAACAATTAACTGTAGAAAATATATTTATTTAAATAAAAACTAACATCAGTACTAAAGTCAAAAAGCGTCAGCATAATTAAGATCTGAACGGGTGCCAAATTTCTTAACATATTTAAATGTTAAATGAAAACTACAAAAAAGTACAGCTTTGTGAAATTTATTTCTAAGAGAAATGTTGCTATATTCATTGATATTGAATTTATAATTTGACAATTTAGACTCGTTACGTGTTTGTGTAGCAATAGGCTATTCGTCAGTCCATCTCGATTGTTATACCAGTTTGAAATGATGTTGTACACGGATATCTTTAGTGAATACTGCCTTTTGTGTATGGCAAATGATTAATTACTAGATAGAAATAAATTACTAGATTTTCCTAATACGTTTATTTACACAAAGATCTACACCCTAATTTAACATTAGATTTCCAACTCCCAGACGATTCTCAAAGTCTGCAAACTTTTTTGGCAAGTTGAAACACGGTGGTTATTACTTCAAGCATGAACGAGCTCCGTGTACTCAGAAAACTGGTGCGAAAATTCTCAAAGCATGCCAAAGATAATTTTCTTACTGATGTTGAACAAATGTCTTTGTTATGCTTGCTTTTAAGAATAATAATGACTTGTTGGCACGAGGTTTTGATTCTTAGAACATTACTTATTGACAATAGAAAGAGTTTAGAGGTAGAGTCTTACAATTATTGTATCCTTGAAATCTAGGCAGGGGTGGCATTACCACTATTTCGCTTCACCTAATACCGCACAAACAGTGAAAGCCTATTGCCAAGTCGATCGTAAATTTCATGCACGAGCAATTCATTAGAGATTTTTTAAACCGTTCTCAATCGTAGAAAAAACCCATTGCTGAAGGAATCATCAGAGATTCGCAAGTATTTGTTTTGTATCCGTTGAGAAATTATCTCCTGGGACAAACATTGTAGGTAAGCTTGCAAAGCGTCCCAAATCCCTCTTTAAAATTGGAAACATATGTTTAGGTACTGAATACATACATACATACAACCAGGACACTCTTATTTCGCCTTGTATGTTGATATCACGATGTGATAGGGGGCGAGCCTATCGCCATATCGGGAACAAATTTTTGACCCCGGGCCGATAATGAAGGAAAATCTAATATCTTTGCCCGATCCGGGATTCGAACCCGAGACCTCAGAGTTGTAATCGTATCGTAGTACAAATACTCCATCAAGGCCGTAGGTACTAAATATTATTTTATTGTAGTCATTATCTGAATCCAGTCGCTAAAATTAAGTTGGTCTGTTCGAAATTTAATAAACAAAGGCTGATCGTGCAACATGCCACTTTAGCCTGAGTCCCCACGACTGGTTTTCAATCGTCTTAATGTATAAGTCATTGTTGGGTTATTTTTATTGTCATTCTCTAGATTGTAGAGTAGGCCTGTGCCCAGCAGTGGGACGTATATGGGCTGATACATTGTTGGGTTACTTAATTCATTCATGGATTCCTGGTTGACTAAATAGGTAATATTCCCCAATAAATATTTATACCATTGATGCCATATTCATACGCAGTAACGTGTTAGAATATAAATTGCATTCATCTCCATCATAAAGGTGACATCTCGGTTTCTAGGTGTTGGTTGGCATGTCTTCTCACTGCAACTCGTATCCATTTTAATGTGTTTGCGAGAGGCTACGGTATGTAATTAAATTATGCTGACAGTGGGGCTTGGAGGCCATGCCAAGGTCGGTGGAAGGCATAAGAGAATATTTAGTTATAGACATATTAAAGTAGCGAATAATAAGTTGGCTTCCTCTGTCGTATATTGCGCGTGATGATAACCGCTATCACTTCTTCGTCAGCCATAGGAAGTGAACTAATGAACATAAGACTGCCATAAAGATTTCTATAGCGAACTATTGGAAGTGACCCAATTCGGTGACTTTCCGTTACCATACTTAGGCCATGGGAGCATGACCTATATATGAATAAACAAATAAAATAAATACACCCAACAGTCACATACATAGTCCTGACCACGCACTATGATCGAAACTTGTCGTGAGTATCTGAAACTACGAGAGACTTTTCGGTCTCACAAACACCCAGACATGAAACAAATGCCTGTGGTTCATATATGCCCAGATATATAATATGATCTAAATGTTGTTCAGAGATAGCCTTATTGATTATAATTACTTCTATGGAGTACAAAAGTACACATGTTGGTATGTAGAATGTATATTTTTGAACGAACAGGTGATACCAATTGTATTTCGACCACAATATACAAGGTAATATACCTCCTTTGGTGGTGTTATGCTTTACCTCTATTTGCTGCAAGATTTAACATTATCTTAAAATACAATTCGCGTGAGAATTGGCTAAACATTTCTTCAGCTCGAACCGGAACAGTATACGAGTTAAAAAATTTCATAAGCTATTTACAAGCACGCTCGGTTTTATATTTAATTAAGTACGAAGAGAAAACTTTAGGAGTTTCAGACTGTATTAGTTATTTAACACGTTTCTTAGCCAAGTTCACTCTGGGACGGGAATTTAACGTAACTAGCGTAAGAGATTCTTTGCCTTAAGCCGCTTAAATAGGCCAAACGCCAAAATAGGCTTTTTAAAATAGTTATATCTCCAAATATGTACATTTTACATCGCCGAAAAAAAAATGGTGTTAGTTTTGATCATATTTATGAGTGGATCATTGTGTTCAAAACACGTTTTCATTAAATTTTATCGATACAAAAATATTAAAATTACCATTAAAATTGGACTTCTATTCGGCTTTTACCTGCAACTTCTTCATATATTATCCTCTTGTTTCAGTCGTCAAGCATTCTCTTTATCCACTTTTGGAACCGCGCTATAAATAATTATCAAAGATGATTTTGGCCTCTTTTTATTAAAATCTCGGTTTGCTGAGGCAACACGTACTTAATTTAGAATCCAAATAGTCCATTTTGGTTGTATTCTTATCGAAGGTAATTTATTTTGGGAATAATAAACAAGATTTTACTGCATATGTACGTGTCGCAAAGGAGTAAAATCCTGCTATGAAATTCCAGACAATTTCATCATCATCATGAGTACTTTCAGCTACTAAAATCCACTGCGAAATTTCGTCTTCCCCCAAGAATTTCCAGTGAACTGCGACCAACGATTTCCTGCAACCATTAGATCGTCTACCTTGTAGGTGGACGTCTTACACTAGAATTTCTTGTACTTGGTCTTTCCTTTTTTGTGCGACTTACATGTATATGTTTCGGGTCTGGGTGTTTGTGAGACCGAAAATTGTCTCGTAGTTTATGATACCCACGACACAAGATTTGATCTTAGTGTGGGATAGGACTATGTATGTGCCTGTCGGATGTATATTTATATTACTCTAGATCTAGAACCTTTTGGGCTCCATTGGTCATTAGTTCTCTACGTCGCTTTAACTTAGTAATCCGCTGAGTCACGTCAATATATTTTAAAGTATGTTTATGTATCCAAAATGGTGTTGGTGGCAAAAGTCATTTCTAAAACCCACTATACAAGTCGCGTATCTCACTTTAACAAGACTTTTGATTAAGTGACTGTTATACTTATTCACAATTTAACTCTATCAAATTAAAAATAAACAGTTATAGCTACTGTTAAATTAGTCTTATATTCTATTAAACAACTAGTGAATAAATTATTAGCTTCAAACGGTTCATTAAGGAGTGTTTATTAGAACGCTTCAAAGCTTTGTTGCTGATCTTCAATGTATTATTAAAATCTAATTATCTGGTAATACTAGGGGTAATAATTACTTGAGTAAGGCGAAGGTTAGACTTTTGGCAAGTAAATTTATTTAGGTAGCCGTAGTATTTTTTTTTTTTTGTAGGTGGGCTGAAACCTCGATAAGTTAACTTCACAAGAACATAGGTATGGCAAACATGTTTCTTTCGGTATAGATCTTCATTTCATAGTATTAATTTTTAAATTAATTGGCTTGTGATTTCATGAAGTCATGTATTTTCGTCATATAAAACAATAAAGACACCCGCATATAACACAAAACCACACTATTAAATATAAAATAAATATGCAACATAACAAATACAAATTATGAACTCTTACTTAGTACTTAATTTAAGCGTTGTGTTAAATTAATCAAAAACCCGCAAATTCATCTCCACATGGTACAGATTAAATTACCCTCAAACAACTTCGCCCAAAATTACATTCACATAACACAATGAAAAACTTCCACAGCAAATGCCACGTTAAGAATCCGCTAACAAGTTGCGACATGAAGTTGTTCGCTAAACCCTCGGGGCTCGCGTCAAAGGGAAGATTAGTTACCCCCAAATAAGGGATGTAAGCGGAGTAATTAATGACTGCTCGAAATAACTCGAGAACTTTTCTGCGCGTCAATTAATTCGACACACAATGGGGTTTTGTTGGTTAGATTCTTTGATGCATTTAATTAGAAGTATGGATTTGTGAAAATAAAGACGTGTTTATTTACTATATATTTAAATTATTGACGTAGTACTTCGGTTTCCGGATTAGGCATTTCATTTTTTTATATCTTATAATTCAACTAACCATACTTTCGGCTGATAGTTTTGCTCCCATTATATTATTATTTTCGTATCGAAAAATAATGCTAAGGACTTAACTAGGACTTAAGGATTAAGGACTTAAGGCTAAGAACTTTGAAAAAGCTAGGGATGTCTTTATCCACCCTTTAATCTATGCCCGTCTATCCTAACGTCTGCCTCATCGTTGTCAGATTTATCTTGCTCCCTACTCACGTTTATCTCACTCTATACTAATTTTCCCACTAACCTCTACACCAAACCAATTTTCCTGCCGACTTCCACCACAAAATTTAATATTAAAAAAAGTATTCCAGCTCTGTACTTAATATTTGTAACATATTTTGTACACCTCGCCACAAGAGAATTCCAGTATGGATGCAAATGCTTTCCCTTATTTATGTAATTAAATTCAACCCTAACAGCACAATGTATTTGTTTATCTGAACGTGAACGCAATGTTCTATATTAGGACTAGCTAAGTATTTGTAAAACTAACAAATCGGCCTGGCTTTGTCTTAAGTATTTTTTTTATATAAAGAATATTTAATAATGGTGGTAGATCTCTCATATGTGAGAGGCCGCCTGGGTAGGAACCACTGCAATGTCTAATTCTCCTGCCAAACAGCAGTGTAAATGCGCTTTTGTATTCCGGTTTGAAGGACATTGTAGCCAGAGCAACTACTGGACATAGTTAATGAGACTTAAAATTTTATGTCTCAGAATGGCGAGCGCAGTGGAATGCCAAGCATTGCTTTGTAATTCATGGTGTGGTTTGGTTTTGCTACGAGTGATCATATTGCTTACCATCAGGCGAATGGCCTGCTAGTCTCGCCATTATTACAATAAAAATAAAGTAACTTCTAACATTCAATTGATGATAACCCGACCAGATTACTGTATCTCCATGATATTAATGATGAAAATTGGGTTAGCGGTTTGCAAGTTTTAAGCACACAAACAAACAAACAAACTTTGTGTTTTCCAATGTGTAAGGAATAACGTTTGCGTAAAATTTCCTTCACTTATGTGGATTTAACTATTGTGTACCAGGGATAAAATTGCACGCATCGCTCCGGTTATCCGCTTCTCGTTTGTGTACAATCCATCCAATTTTCATCTAAATCCTTTAATATGCTTGTGGTTTAGCAACAAAGATCGGATATTCCGCATTTTCAATATTCTCTTTCATGTTCTGAAACTAAAATTTTCCGCTTTTCTTTTAAATTTAAGGGTTAGTACTATGTTCAAAGCTGCTCTCTTTGATCTTTTCCTTGCTTCTTCAAAGACTGACAATGGACACCATTTCCATGCGTGTTGTAGGTGTTAAGGACAGCAGATATTACTCGTCTTTCGCAATAAGTAATCTGTTCGCCGAGTTGCGCTCCTATGTTCAATATTATGTACTAAATGGCTTATAATTGTAAAACCTAAAATGCTGTTTTGTTTTTAATAAATAAAAAATACTAAGATTGTAGTAAACACAAATTATTTCATATTTTTATAAAGTTATTATATCCGTATCGTACGTGATCTCGAAACTGTAAATATTCCTTTCGAAATAAAAAAGTGAACTATTTTTCCAACATTTTATTTGACGGTTGCTTACCAAAATGACGATAAACGACAATTATCTACTTTTATTTGTTTGTGTTTTTGTTTTATTTTTCCATGTACGTTTTCTTAATAATACGCAAGACTTTTTAACATGAATATAAGCATCCACGCGGGAAAATTTAAATCGATAAATGATACTGTCAAACAATCATACAGATAAAAACTATTTATTTGCGTGTTCAAAACAATATAATTTGATTAAACAAATTTTAATTAATTCAGAAACTAACTCAAAACTTTTGCAATATTATTAATTTATGCACCCTTTATAGTAAATTATTTACGCCACCGTTTGAAATTCAGTGGCAGCACTTTAGTTTCACAAATAGAAATATTTCTGAATAAATTGCTTGGACTAAGTGTATTGGGTAGAAAGCTTCAATTGAGTAGAAATTGGTATTTGAACTCGCAAGGGATTATTAACTTATGCGTTAAGCAAAACAGCCTTTTGAATCGTGGAGTAAATTATTGGGGTGAAATATTGAGTAGTTTAGTTTAGTTTATTGATTAAACGTTGATCAAAGGTACATAGTCATTATTATGTATATATTTAAATAATAACAATAAATAAATAAATACACCCAACAGTCACATACATAGTCCTGACCCCACACTAAGATCGAGTCTTGGGTCTTGGGTATCAGAAACTACGAAAGACTTTTTCGGTCACACGGTCGACAGACCCGAATGAAATATCCGTGGATCACACAAATATTTTTTCGGTGCGGAGATCGAACCCGCGGCCTCTCGTTATACAGCCGGCGTCTAACCAACTGCGCCGCGGAAGCTGTCGTTCTAAAATTATTGAGCACTTATCCATACATAAAGTAAGCCAGGCGTTGCTCAAGAATTATTTAACGGTTTTTTATACAGACACGACAAAGTGACTACACCTGTATTGTAAATATAGTGCAATCCAAATAGAATAACCACCGCTGAGTGACATTTATTTCCCACCCATAGAGATAATTATTATTCCGCCCTTCTCGAAATTGCATACGAATAGGAACTCACAATACAAGACACTTATATAGTTCATTATAACAAATTTTCCAACATCATGTACGATACAGCACACACACTGATTGTCCGGTATTGTGTGATACTCATCCCACCAAGGCACTTTGATTTTGATTTTATTTCACACATTTCGTCAACAAAATCACCCGCAAACTATAAAGAAGCTTAAAACGTTTATTCGCAATCGTAGTTAGTACCCAGACTCAACATTAAAGCTTATCAAAAAGCTCTGTGGCTGCACTGGAATGTACTAGCACACACACACACACAAACAAACTGTTGGACACGTGACGTTTTACCCCAAAATACCCGTTTAATCAGCCTGTGATCACAATACAAATGGCCAAATTAACCTTATCAGCGAAACAATGGAACGCATGAACATCGAATACAAAATTGTGAATCAATTATGCAAATGATCTGTGCGGGGACATGATAATGTGTTCTGAATGGTTTTGTCGACGCTGTTCTTATGTACATTTTGGGGTATTTTCGGGTTAATATTTATAGTATCAACATTTTATCTTATTTATAAATATAAGTACCATTTTATTTAAATATACATAATATTTGGTCTAATGGCAAAATACAGTGCGTGTTGTACAGAGTGAGTTGAAATCTTAGATTTGACTAGACACTTTGAGTTTTCAATTATAACAACGTGATAGGCTGAAAAGTTCTTGACTGGAGGCTATGTCTGCTTAGTAGAATACTCCACAATAATTTCAAAGTAACTGAAACTCACTACTAGAACGATGATAATATCAAACTTTAAGCCAAACCCAGATTCAAATCTCTTAAAATCATTCTTTAATATAACACAAAAGCAAGTCATTAGCGGATTATAAAAGCCTAAAAAATTACGCCAAAAACACGATTAATCATGAAAGTGACCTTGATTTTTTCACGTCCACTTCTTCCCTTTCAACATAGTCATCAATCTTTACGGAAAATATTTGAGCAGTATTTTTCTACATTAGCATAAAAACTCATTCAATGCTTATTATTGTTTCACGACGACTTTCCTTATTCCCTGAAGGAACGTTTGTTTTATGAGAAAATATTACGCTTCCTTCAAGTTTTCTTCGCCTAATTAATACGTATAGTACCAATTTTACGTATTCGCAGACATGAGGGACACACAGAAAGAGAGAGAGAGTGAGTACCAATATACCTCGAGTCAAACATAACGTCAAGCGAATTATTTCAAATATATAGTTTGTTTTGTAATACAAATAAGTACTGTCAGATGAAAGGACTTTAATAGATATATATTTTACTGAATAGTTATGATATCTAGCAAAAAAAACTAGTTATTAGAAACTAGAAGGTTTTTTAGTATACAACTCGTAGACCGAAAAATATTTATTGCTCTCACTAACATTTGCCCCGACAACTGAATATATTTACATCGTCTGATGTCAAAGTATAAATCAACTTAACTCTTTTGGGTCAATTTCATCAATATCTCAAAATACAATCGAGTATTTTGCTGAGTAAATATTTTATAAGTATTTTTAAAATCTTTTCTAGAATTTATTATTAAAGAATTTGAATACTAAAATAATACTTTCCATACTAATAGAAACTAATTATGGACGTATGCAGCGTTGAGCGCCAAGTAAATACGGAAGCGTTGATTGGTCGACGGCGCTACGCCGTAGCGCTACGGTGCTACGGCTCGCTTACCACGTAAACGACTGAACCGTAGCAAGCAATTTATATGAATTCGTGTTGGTATTCACACTACACATTTGAAATGGATCTTGAAATTATGCTAGAAATTGTGGAACTAGTTGGAACGTTGTGCGAATGTGTGCAACTCGGTTAAGATCAGCATTCAGCACTCAGAGCGAACATAAATTAATTAATTGTAGCTCCTGTTAATACATATTCGATGTATTAACATTTCCTAGAGGAATTTTAGTCTTTATAGCTTTCGATTTATTAGAAACGAGGTTTTGAATATGTGTCGTGAAAAATTGTTGAGTAAACTTTACAACTTTTTTTTGTTTTTTTCTACCATTTCCTGTTTATTTCTGGCACTAATTTGAAAAGTTATGATTATAATAATACAGCATATTTGCTTTAAAATGTTTAGTCTTAAACGATTAATGAGAACAAAGACGAAGCTAAATATTTAATTAAAGGCAGCCTTGTAATGGTGGATGGATTAACAAAAGCAAATTACATTCATGAAGATTTTACAACATTCATCGCGTTCATTTTGAGATTTCCACATTAATAATATCACAATAAAATATCTGACTTATTATATGGAATATAATTTTTATTCATTCAAAAATATATTTGCTAAATACGTTAGTGCCATGCTAAAATGGACTCTATTTTAATAGTAATACTTCTCTACGACATCAAGTATATTCCAGTAGCAATCGAATAGCGGCATACCGGTGTGTGCATTGTTAATGAGTGTGACATCATCACTATGCATTCTATATTTCGCCCATGCAGACTGTATTATTTATTCTTCTTTTGAATAGATATGAAATGAAATGAAATAAAATTCGTTTATTCGATTTGAAATTATAGTATTTAAAAATAAGTGGTAATCTCTAAGTATTCAAATTTAGGTGTCAATTTGGTTTTACTAAATTTTGTCACTCTGTTGATCTTATAGGATATCAAAATAGCAAAAAAATATAAGGAAATTTGCCTTATATTTTATAGTTGTCTAGAAGTATTTCAATAGTGTATGAAGTCTTTAAGCCTACATGAATCTCTATGGCTTAAGGGATCATAAAGAGAAGTAATAGAGCTAGTGTTTTAGCTTAAATCTTCAGTCATCAACATTACGTAATAAAGAAAACCTTTTCGATTGCATCGTATCTCAATGTTATAACATTAGAAACTTTATACGTGACTTGGAAACTATCACCACTCTAATAAAACCCACCCGCTATAACACAACATGGAAACTTCATACTCTTCAGATAATATAACTCACATTACATTCGCGCGGAAATACAAAGACGGTATATCCGACTGAACTCATAAAACAAAATCCATCTATGATATATATCATTTTATCCACTAAAGTAGTTACTACTCTCAAGATATTATCACACTGTATACACGTTTAATAACTTCTTTAACACCCTGTATAGTTTCACTATGCTGTCATCTTGACAGGAAAACTAAAACATCTATAGACTGACAACTTATGCGTGGCATTCTTGAAGTATGATATTGGGGGAAGGGGAGTAATACGCCATTTTAAGGCACAACACTAGTGACGTCCATATGGGTTTTACTTCGCCGCCAATGTTGATAGTATCTTCTCCCCTCTCCCCTTTAGAACATACATGGACGAAATTGTCAGTATATAAAAAATGTGTCATTTTATCGTACAATTTGCCGCAAAGCTTTATCTTACGACGCGGCTTCCGTCCGTCGGTCCTCAAACATTTTATTGGTCAGTAAATTGGGATTTATTTTAGTCTCTAACCCTATCTCCCCTTTGGTAATAAACAGGGAACTTGGTTAGGGTCGAAAAAATTCTAGACAATCTTTACGGTGAGTTAGGTCTTAAATGATCCAGTGTCTAGACTAGACTATTGTCAAGCTGTTAATTAAAATAACAATTTAGTTTTATTTCATACTAAAGTTGTCTATCTTAGTATAATTTTCAATTATTTGTGTGACGAACGATTGGCGCTACGCAAAATTAAATTTCTGTGCAATGAGGCTCGAATTTTCATTCAGATAAGGAATTCGCATATATGTATTCTGAATGTATGTGACTTTTCATGTAAAATTATTTTCTGCTGCATAAATTTTATACATACATACATAAACTCACGCCTTTATCCCCGAAGGGGTAGGCAGAGGCGCCACCAGGACACCCACATTTCGCCTTGTATGTTCCGTCCCATGATGTGATAGGGGGCGAGCCTATCGCCATATCGGGCACAAATTCCTGACTCCGGGCTGATAATGAATAGAAAAATCCAATACCACTTTGCCCGACCCGGGACTCGAACCCGAGACCTCAGCTTTGTAGCCGTACCGTAATACAACTACGCCACTGAGGCAAATTTTATAGACGCGTTAATACTAGTAAAAAGTAAATTTTGTACTCAATCATCTAACCTCTGATTTGCCCTATTTGATCAAAAACTGGTGAGTAAAACACTGGTGCTCCAAAACTAAAGTTATCTTTTTAAACACCAAAAAACGCCGCTTTTTTTTAAATATCACATGTGCACCATTTTTGTGTGAGCTCTAAAGAATATTTGTAAAATGTAACTTTCAATAATTTTTCTTCCGAGAACACCACACTCAAACATACAACCAATTTAACATGACAATAGAATTAAACAGACAATTGCATACCAAGTTATAAATCACGTGTCTTGGCACACGCGCCGTGCTCCGCGCCAAATAGGCCGACGACCTGTGAAGCGGCCGCTCATTCAATCATTTCACATGACTGAGGTCAATTAGTGTCACGATTTTGATTGAAATAGGTGGTCGGTTTTTTTGTGGTTGTTGAAAACCAAAAGATATTACGTGTGGGTCAATTTGAAAAATAAATCATACCTGTTTAAAGTCAGTTTGACGTATACAAGTTTACAAAAAAATTGCCAAGGGACGTTAAGGTGTTAAGATTTTGAGAATAACAATAACTGTTAAAAAAACCACTGTTATTCCGGCATTTCTCTGTATCCTAATAGTATCAAGACAGTATGGTCGTCTCATTAGGATTATGGCTTAAATTCTGTCTGTTACCGGTTTTTAATTTTTGTATTTGGCGAAAATGAGAAGTCGTAAACAAAGTTGTTGTCAGACCAATGACACAAATATTTACCGAACATTAATTGAATTAAATAGACAGCAATCAATAAAATAGGGAGTTAAATTACGTAAATTTAAAAACCAGGTCGTTGACTTGCATACGCGATGACGTAAAAAATTACAGCAACAGAGATAAATGAAACACAAGATATACACATATAAGTAAACAGAAATGCTATAGATGCTACAAAAGATTAGGTTTATAATTTGCGTGACTTCAACTTTTGAGAAACAATATTTAACTAAACTTTAGGTAAAAAACACACGAAGTGGTGTAATTGAATAAAAACCTAAGCCCAGGACCACACGATCTACGTAATTTCCAACATTAACATTAGAGAAATAAGCTCACTTAGAAGATTCGCTAGGGAAAAATACTCAAATATTTTATCACATTATGATTTGTTACAAAGTATTAGCACGGATAATCAATTTTACTAAATTTACCTTTAACCTTTGAGCCTTTTAAATCTAAACTTGTAATTGGAAAGCGCTTAGTCTAACAAACAAGATTTAATTTCTTATTACTTCTGCCTAAAACAGTATAAAACTTCGGTTTCGAGATTAAGGAAATAATTGTTTATTGTATAGTACATTCAAGATACATTTAAATTTGTTAGAAAATTAACTTTGTTATACATATACGTTACATATTGTCACGACATGGTGTCAACATGCCACTATGGAAATCTTTGGGGGAGAATTGTGTTCAGCAGTGCACATGTAGCGGCTGAAACAGAGAGAGAGAAAGAGAGAGAGAGAGAGAGAAAGACAGAAATGCAACTGATATTGCAGTGCAATGTAAACACACCGTCCACCAACGAGAGGAGGTTGTACCAGGGTGTTACCAGTCGACATAAACATACAGGCCAAGTCATTAGACTCACCCTATGAAACCTCACCTAGATCTAAGAAATCTATCTAGTTTTTAAATTCTATCTAACATTTCTGAAGTTTATCCACTACAAAACACCACAACCAAGTTGCTAATTGCCATACTGTTCCCCACAACACAGCGCACTTACCTCTGCAGAATAGTCAATTACAGAGCAAAATTCCTAAGGGCCGACGTAAACGGAGGGCCACTAACGATGTTGTTAAGAAACACGTAAGGGCTGCTTATTGAATAATTCAGAAGGGCCGTTTAGCCGCTGATACCTGAGCTTTTGGGACAGAGCTTTTGGAAAAGTGATCGTTACAGAGCTTTTTGTAAGGGTGTTTAGATTATGTTCCGTTGTTGGAAGTTTAAGTTTTAATAGGCTGTGATTTTTTTTGTTTGAACTTTAATTGCTAGATAAGATTTTTGCTAGTTAAGCTTCGTGTTTGTAAGGTGTGTGGTATTTATACGGTCAATTACTAAACTATTGACGATATTCAAACAAAAACTTTAAGAAAAACAAGATTATCGGACACAAAAATCCTATCTGATAAAAAGCACCGAAGGATAGTTACTGTAACACATTTCATAATATGTGTGTATTAATATATTTTACAACAAAGCATATTAATAACTTTACACTTCATAAATAATAAATAAATAAATACTCCCAAAAGTCACATACATAGTCCTGACCCCACAATAAGAACAGTTAAGTCTTGTGTCGTGGGTATCCGAAGCTACGAGAGACTTTTTGGTCTCACAAACACCCAGACCCGAGACAAATACTTGTGGGCGTCAACTTCATATTATACAGGGTATATCAAGACCGCAACCGAAAACGAAGCCAGGAGGTAGTATTAGTGATATCAAACACAATGCAAGTAAAAATTTTACAAAAAAAATCGTCAATTTTTTTTTTGTTATTTTTTACATATCGTATTTGAGTGATTAAACATAGTTTTTCTAAAATAATGACGTACATCGCTTAATTTTTAAACGCGCAATGGTACGTAAGGGTTTAAATTACTATTTTTGCAAAAACTAGGTATTTACCCCTCAAAAACCATGATTTTTAAAAAATTGTAAAAAAAAATCCGTCGCTTATTTTGCAAAATTTTTTGTTGCATTGTGTCTGTAGCCGCTATGACTACCACCTGGCTTCGTTTTCGGTCGCGGTCTTGATATACCCTGTATAGCATAAAATTATATCTACATCTCATGCATAACAATTTTATGTAAAAAATATATTAAGCCTTCAACAATACCCGTGCACGTTAATCCTACGAGAGTATAGTGACACGGCCCTAGTAGAACACTTGAAGTATTCAATGGCGCGGGCGAATGGGAATTCTTTCATCACGGCGCATTCAGGCCACTTCGCGAGCTAACGAGCCGGTATGAGTTAAATTTTATACTTGACATACGCCTATCTTCAGGCTATTTTTGTTTAAACGGCTTTAAATGGCAGGGGATGGTTTTGTTGTTATGTATTAAGGTGGAGCGTATTTTATGTATTGCAAATGGAGTAGAGAAATGAAGGCACTTGATATTTGTGATGAGTGGCGATACGATATTAATAATGTGCAAATATTTCAATATTTTTTAATATTTGACTGGTTAATTAATGAAATGCTCATAGCCGAGGTTGCATCTAAAATCACCCAGTCGAGAACACATGTACAAGCCTATTTAAGATTTTTTTTTTTACAAAATAAATTTTCAAGATAGTAGAATAACCATCATTTATATCAACTCGCCATCGGACACTTCCTTAATTTCTTAATTCCAGTAATAGATTAAAATTGAAGTAAAAATAGAAATGCTATATCTAATGAAATATTCTATAATACATGTACAATATTCTCGCACAAAACCAATATATTGGCTTTGACATAATAACTTCGCGAAAAGCACTCACTTGCTGAAACTTTTCAATTTGTTTCGACAACAAATTGGAATGTGCTATACGCGTCTTCATATTACTCAGTCCAGATGGACAGAATGACTTCGTAATCGAAATATAAAGTTTAGGAGTGATCGTTTCAACTTCGACGATAAAATGGTTTGTATTGAATTTTATGTAGTATTTAAACTATTAATGAAACTCAATCATATTTAAAGTAATATAAAAGTCTCAGTTAAATTTATTTTCCAAAAATTACAAAGATCGTGTTCCGACAAAAGGATCCGTGTTTTAAATCTTAATTGTCTAAAACTGAAGAAAACTTTTTGCCCCTTTTAAACCTAGTCTCAAAATATTTTGTATTGTGTTTTGCGCCATAGGCCAACATTATTCTGAGTGCTCTCATCCAAAACGTATAAATTATTTACCTGCGTAATATTTTTGAGAAATCGTTACTTAAGTATGCGTGTTGTAAGCTGTGACAAATAAAAAAAATGTGACAATAAATTATTTTCATTCTACGTAGATCGTAAATCTCCCTTACGAGCTTTGGTAATGAAGTTAGTAAATCAGTTTTATGATTATCTTATCCTATAAAAACTCAATATCTTGTATATTAGGTACATGAAGCAACATTATTTTTAAATATTGCTTAAATCTTATCTGCATATAAACGCCAAAAATATCCTAATAGACTTAAACGAGTAATAAAAAAAAACATAAAATAATCATAAATATTACTGGAAACATTATTACGTTAATACATATTTATGATTTCATATAAGAAAATTTAGTAAATGTAGCTATCTTTTCAAGTTAAAAAACAGAATCTGCTTATCTGTTCATTTGTAACTCTTAACTATAGAACTAAAAACCAATTTAGATAATTTGCGAGTAGAGATATCTTTCTAGGATTTATATTTAAACACTTGGTGCATCATAATTAAACTAAAGTATATTATGTGAAAAGAAAAATATTAAGTTTAAATGAGTAACAATAAGTCCATAACTATTTAAAAAAATACGCAGGCGAGAAAAATAACTAAATAAAAAACAACTCGAGCAAATTCGGGTCTACTCGCTATCGTTTTCAAATAGCAAAATTCACTAAAAGCGTATTATAAAGAGCGAAAGCAGCATCTCAGAAAATGTAATAGCAAAGTTGCGTTTACTAAATTAAAGATTACATGATAAAAGCTTTTGCAAAATATTTTGTTTACTAAGCCCAGACTACTTGAATTAAATAGAAAATCTGGGTATTTAAGTGGAGATATGATGCAATTATCTTGATAATTAAGGTTTTAGTATTTGTCTTTGCATAATATATTATATTACAGATTCTCTATTTGTTGAATATAATTATTCTAAATATAAAAGACCAACTTACATATACAGTATACACATATTATTTATGATAATATGATGAATGATATATTATGTTGTTTAAACTAGGTTTTTATTTGAAGTTAATAACTATAGGTATCCTAAGATACCAGGATTCACAAATTTAGATTTATTGTCGAAATAAACGTGGATAAATTCCAGTAAATTTCAACCCAAGCTCTATCGCAGTAGTAACAGGAATTTTCTTTTCATTAACTAAACACTTCAAGGTGCCTATGTTATGAAGGTAAAATTTTCGTAATTATCATTATTCTTCAGTCCTATCAAAAAGTCAATGATAAATATATATACTAGGTCTTTTAGAAAATTCCGGCAACATTAAGCTACTTCCTGGAGCCTTCACTTTCCTTATAATTTATACTTTAATATTTTATAAACAAATGTAAAATCCTACGATTTATTAAGATGTTAAACTAAATCGCCAACCAATAACCAAACGACTAATACATCAAAATATAATCTCAACTAAAATTCGAAACTAAGATACTTATAAAAAACTCAACAGCCGTCCGCAGTGCCTTCAATTTTCCAGCAAAAAACTCATAGGAAGATTGCACAGAGGAACAAAAACCCGCCTTTGTGACCGGCTGAAGTGTGTCGGACAATTACTCGGCCACTTGGGCTGTAATTAATTTTTAATTGCTGCCAGTCAGTCAAATAAGGTCTTACTGGACAAGTTGAAGAGGCTGATAGATCCGAACTGCCAGACGCAAGGATTGTAATGGATGATTGTGAAATAAAGCCAAAAATATCTGATCTGGATTTTTTTTCTTTATTAGTAGTTTGTTGTTATTTCAATTGTGATCATATAGTGAATAAGTTCAAGTATGTTTTTGGAACGAAGTTCCTTATCGCGCGTTGCGAAAGGATCTAAAAAAATAAGACCAAAAGTTGTGCCGATACTTTTATTCCACGTTTGAGTTTGACATTTTAAATTTCAAAATTTAGGAACTTTTTTTTGTTTTTAATTATTTGCTTATTATTTTATATTTTTACCGACTTCACAGGAGGTTATCAATTCGTTGGGTTTTTTATTATTTATGTATAATGGCTATACAGTGTCTAATGTATAGTCTACGTGATGACTGTTATTATTGGAACGAAGTTCCTTATCGCGCGTTGCGAAAGGGGGCTAGACGGAAAAAAATTAAAACAAAACTTGTAACAGTTATTTTCGTTTCGTCTTTCTATTTCGCATTGAACAGTGTGGTGTCGCGACGATTATTTTTGTTGAGTGTATACAGGTTTTTTGTATGTAAAATCAATAATAAAAAATAATAAATCGAACTTCGTTGCATCCAGGTGTCCCTTGACACCTCTCAAGTTTTTTTTGCCTTTAATAAGTTTTTTTAATGCCAGCTCGATAAAGCAACTGCATGTTTGTGATATCCGGTAATGTGTTGAGAGGTCTAAAATTTTGTCTTATTTTACTCTGGTATCAATAGTAAAGTATATGGAGTAAAGGCCCGATTTCCCTACATACTTCAGCTTATAATGTTCACGTGACCAGCATTTTTCCCATTTTTGACGTATGTTAAATTAATTGTATTTTTTTTCTTTTGTAATAAAACGTATTTTTGCAGTATAAATAAAAGCGGAGGCTTAAAGCCGGACATTCTCCTTATCACAATTGGATGTATTTATTACAATACATTGTTACAGACGGAGACAATATCTCGACCTTGGAAAGCTATTTTCACCGTCCTTTGTTAGCAAATACTGCGTATAACATAATAGACATTTGTATGAACGCAATACAGGCGGGATAAGCATATTATCATCTGTTTATTCTTGTATTTGTGGAGCGGTGGCCATTTGTAACTAGCTAGGTTATTCACGTGGTTTTGCTTAAGTAGATTTTGTAACAATTTTTTTTTACTCACCATTTATATCTTGCTTTTTTAACCTATTTTAAAAAGAAGGTTATCGAACCTCTCTTTGTTAAAAATTAAATAAGCATATTATGTCTTATAAACGTGAATTTAGATTAGGTATTTTCTAAGACGATGGAGTTCACTCATTCGGTTATGAATATACAGAAGGAGAGTCGAAAGTATATGTAAGGTCTTCAAGACCAGCGCACCAAGGATTTCGGATATGATTTACAGTCGGGATGAAACAAAAGAGCATAGCTGTTATTTTGTGTCATTTTACCAAAAGATAGTGATAATTTCTTGGTTGAGTCTATTTATGTTATAATCAAGACTTGACAAATATAGATGCTTTTAATTTCCTATGACAATCATTAATTAACTATTGAAATATAAGAAATCGTTAGGTATCTTCAATTGATTTATATTATCTGTGAAGAAAGAATTGCGCACTTTGATATAATATTATGTCAAACTGCAAGATATTCGTCTGTTCCTAGTCCATGTAATATAAACAGTTCTAAACAAACAAATCACATTTTTTTCAATCCTATTTTAGTTATCCAATGTTTTGTCTTCTTCGTCCAAACTGAATTCATAAGTCGTTCGAAAGGGACAAAACATTCGATAACTAAAATAGGTTTTAACATTGTCTATGAATAAGGTCGTTATACTTTAGAATGAAAACCGAATTAAAAATCGGTTTTTAATTCTTCAACAAACAAACTTAACTTTCACTCGTACAGAGATGTGTTTTGGCGTAGCTCCAAAGGCTCTTCTAAACTAATAGGTACGTTTAGAATAACAACCACTCATATTCGCACCAGAAACTCCATTACATTAGATTATTTCTTCAATTGTTGTCAAACAGACCGTTTACATACACACGAGAGAAAATTATGTTTTCAAACGTAAATTAATTTCTAGCAGGGAATGTGATAAATAAACAAATCACACAAGGGTCTATTTTTTGTTTCTTTTTTTAAAGTCATTTATAGTTACAACAGTTCATGTAAAAAATGTCCGTAAATAATATTATTATGTCAATTGATGCAATTTGATAGAAATTGAGCAATTGATTTCCAAGCAGTTTTGTCTTCCATACAGTCACAGATTTTATAATATGCCTATTTACACAGCTTAACTTTAACAATATTTTTAAACTTCTTTATTTATCTATATTAGCCCATATACGTCCCACTGCTGGGCACGGGCCTACTCTACAATCGAGAGAATCGATTGAGAGTGGTTAGGCCATATAGTCCACCATGCGGGTTCGGTGCGGTACTAGTGCGGGTTGGCGGACTTACATACCGTAGAAATTCTTTAAAATTGCTTCGGTATGCAGATTTCCTCGCGATGTTTTCCTTCACCGTTATACACATATACATATCGAATATTAATGGAAAATGCATGTATCCGTCAATGTCACTCAAGAAACTGCTGCAAAGTCTTCTAAGATATTCAAGACGGAAGACGGAGCTGGGGATTTCAGGGCCACTACACATTATTAAATAATAATCTGATCAAAGTGGATAGATCATAACTATTGTGACGTCATTTTATGTTGCACGGGCCCGTACGTTTCCAAACCGACTGTAGTCGCAATGCAATTGACAAGTTATGTCGGCAAGTTGATATGTGCCATAAAAACCGCAGTGCTATTGAAAAGAACGGAAATTTTACAGGCGATAATTACATCTAACATTGCGAATAAATCGAAAACAATAATATAATAAAAAAAATAAGGAGAAGCAGTGAAAAAATGTGAATTCTATTGGTACCAAAAAATCTTCAGTAGTTTTGATCTCGTGATGGAAACGTGCAACGCTGTGGTATATGATATCCAATGTCATATAGGGCTTGTTTTCGTCGTCGCTGAGAAGCTTTTGTAATGCTGCGTTGTGCGTTTCCTTTACAAGACCAAAATCCGTATGCATATAGGAGACTTGGACCCGATTGAAATAGAACCAAACTGGAATGTAGGATTTTTGGAAAACCAATAAATATATAAATTGATTGTATACTATAAAGTAAGCCACTTCTTCGTATGTAGAAATGATGTAAAAATAACTATCATTTCAGGAGCACAGGTTCTGCGGTCAGTTTAACACTAATATAAGTTCCATAATGGGATGACCAGTGATCGGAAAGTTAGTTAGGTGAAATTGAATTGGAAATGTGCCAAGCCTATCTAGATTAAGATGCTGAGAAAACAGGCTTAGATCATAACTACCTTAGGTATATTTAACAAAAGCACACGTCAATTGTTTTTACCTTCCATGAAATTATCAGCAACATTTGTCCAACCTTTCGACACAATATTCGACAAATGTTGATTGATTACTATAATAATAATACTATTACATGCAATAATTAATTTTGAGTCCAATGCGCCAAATTGAACTTAGTCATTTCAGTTATAGAGATTTATTATTTTGATCGTAAAAAGAATATACCTTTTCGATTGGGATTCTATCGCTCTCTCTCAGAATACCGAAATGAAGTATATCTCTATCATTCAGATTGCGAAATCCCAACCATTTTTATTTTCCCCTCATTTGTCTGTCTGAGTATTATAACTTTTTAGCAGGTAAACCACTTATTTTTTGTTAGACCCAAGCTAAACGTAAGTATTAAACTAAGAAGCAGACCCCACAAAATTATTCCCAATGGCATTATTAGTCAGAATTTCCCAACCACTCAACCGCTGCAGCAGCTGTGCATCCAGGCAGCGTAATCCTCAAACGCTGCTCAAAGCGCCAAAAGCGCTGCAGTCTTGCATATTATTTCGAGAGCACGTCAATTTGAGAAATGCTGTGCGGTGATGCTTTGTAGGTTCCTTTGTATGAGGCTTTAGAGTCATATTAACTTGAGTGAAGTTACGGTTTGAGACTGTTTCTCTCGTACAGGTCGTTGTGGCTAATGTCGGAAATGCTATAAAATTCGCTTTGAATGCTCTTACTTGATGCGAATTGAATAGATAGAAGTGCATGGAACCTTTTGTGCTGTAAGGCTTTGGAATGTCTTGAGGAAAATTTTGAATAGACAAATGGAATAAGGTATTTCACATTTAATGCTCTTTATTTGTTTCCAGTTGTAACTATTTGTTTTCTTTCTTCATAGGGGTTATTATCTGACTATGGGGTAAGGTCTGTGAGGTGTATTTATTATACTAGTTATCAGTGGCGAAGGGTGACATTTTTTAAAAGGGAAGCCGAAGCTCAAAACACAAAATATGTTTATTTTCTTTATCCTGTTACTAGCTTCTGCCCGCAAACTTCGTCTGCGTGGTTAATTTTATTTGAAATCTCCCATCCCGTCCCGTCCCATCCCGTTATATCCCGCCCGCCCCGTCTCATTCTCACTGATGAAATGTAATCCAGTCCCATCCCATCTTTTTGAGTATGAAAAAGTAGCAAATATATCGGAATTCCTTCTTCATCCCACGGGAACACTATTTTTTTCGGAATAAAAAGTAGTCTATGTTACTTCTAATACCTCCAAAAATATGTGTACAAAGTTTCATGATGATCGGTTGAGTAGTTTTTGCGTGCAAGCGTAACAAACAAACTAACATTCACATTTATAATATTAGAAGGGCTAAGGGATTACGAAATGACTACAATGCGACTAGTAGTAAGTAATCTGTGAATGCGACTGATAGTAAGCGTAGTGCAGTCCGAATAGAGATTAAAAATTTACTTTGTGATGTTTCACAGAATGAACGCAAAACGCGACACACTTATGCACGTGTGTCCTTATATTCGGACCTTTGCGAATATCCTCCCACCAGCAAATTATTGCTTCGAGAATCTTACTCACCAAACTAAAATAATGGGTTTCATTTGGTAAGTGATATTGTGGCATCTGCCTATTGCGGCCGTCAATTAAATTTTAATATTTTCGTTACCTATGTACTTATACAATATTTACAATGTCCATGAAATAAAAAGTAAACCATGCTTACATAATGAGAAAAATAAAAAAGTATATTTCTAAACTGCACGTGAATATAAGATTAATATAAAAGAAATAAAAACCTAGACTCAATATTTTAACAAGTACGATAGCCCCGCATTTATCAGTTGTAACATTAGTAAGACAATGTATTCCTCAGGCGAGGATCGAGCACGTCCTAAAATCTAAACACTAACTTTATTTGTAAAATCGACAACCTAAACATATTAGTACGCTCCTAACGATTAGTAATTTCCATTAAAACCATAATATTAATATTACACATTTTGTAATTAAAAACATTTAAAACTAATTGCATGAACCATGAATATATTGTAAAAATGTAAATACAACACTTATAAATACATTAAACTCCGCATTTCGCTATTGTAATAAGTAATATCTATACCTAAACACACGAAATGCCGGAGAAGCTGCGGCTTGCCTCTTGCTTTTTTAGCGTAAATTGAACCTTAAATCAATATCAATTTAAGGTACAATTTTGCGTGGTTTGTTGCATACTATACAATGCGTAACGGGCGGCGCGGTGGCGGCGGGGCGGCGGCGGGCGGCGGCGCACGGGCCGCGCTAGTGTTATTGAATAAGCCGAACAATTTTACAGGAATTCGCCAGAGGTCGCACCGCGTCGCAATAAAAAGGGCTTACTGTGCCGCTTCCTAGTAATGTTTACGTATCTGGCCGACAGATGTCGTTGAATGTAAAAAATAATAATTGAGTTTTGATATTAAATAAATAAGTTTGAATAATTTGCTTGTTTATAGTGTAATGATAAATTACAAAAGGGAAGCCGGTAGGAACTGGCTTCTAAGGAGCCTTCGCCACTACTAGTTATACTCTTTCATTTTGCATTAATTGCACTATTTCCTCGATCATCGGACTTTCATTATATAAATAGAAAAGAGGATTTGAACGTAATGTGACGTAAAACGAGGTAAGTCTATATTATCCATAAAACTTATATTTCTTTTACGATCAGTAATACGACTAAAAAAAAAATATTCCAAATAATATTAATTCATAAAATATAATCAGTATCCACTCGCATAAAAATATAATTTATTTCAGTCTGCCTAAAGTACATTGGTGCTTATTTTCATTACACTATCGTTTATGAATATAAGCACAAGAAACGAGTAAGTACGCTTTTTATTGAGTATCTTATATTCATTCTAGTGTATTGAGTTCCTTTTTAGTTTTGGTATAACGATATTTTTTTATTGTTCTGTTACCAAGTAAATAACAACTATCGTAAGCTGTCTCGTTTGAAACAATCACTACGCCAGCCTACACACTCTTATGAATATTTTTCAGTAAATAAAATCTAAACCACTAAGCACTTAGCCGTGATTATAATTTAGCATAGTACATTTAGAGATTCATATTACAATATGTAGTACATTTCCTTGATTACAGTCTCACAAAGCATACCTATGTCATTATACGTCTAATAACAATCACCGTAGCATTAACTGGACATGCTGCATTCAGAGAAACGCTTAGGAGATTGTATTACGGAATTAGTTTCTACAGCGATATGTATGTATGCTACGCAACTATATAGAAACGTAGCAGATAACATTACATCTCTGACATTGCTTGCCTTCGCTTATAATATAAGCTATGTGATTTATACTGATTTTATAGACACGCGTAGCAGATAACTCTGGAATTAAAACTCGTAGCAATCTACGTCATTCCACTCGTAGATAGCTGGCGTAGGATGCATTTACTGACTTTAAAGACACACGTAGCAGATAAGTCGTATCATAAATCTTTGAACAAAGCATTGCTCGAATTTAAGTTACCTTATATTCATGCGCCAGTTAAAGCGTAACAGATATCTAATGCTGCGGAAACGAGTGGCAAATATATATGTTTTACTGGATTTCGTCGCGAGTTATTGTAATATAGCGTATAGAGACAACTTGAGAAAAATTGTCGGAGTAGCAAAATTTTGAGCCAGTATGTGGCGAGAAGTAAATAAAAATCACTTAGCTGCATCAGGTTTATTATTTTTCTTATTATTTTATCATCTTAATATAGGCTTAAGCCCTAATATAGTGAACCATAAAAATGAAAATGTGATCTGTCATATTTATTAATATTATTTTAAACAGATGGGTATTATGACACTTTAATACATACCTATAATATATAGTTACCTATAAAAGGAACTAAAAAAATAAAACACTTACCACGGATCTCACGAGCAGCTCTATAGTAAACCACACATTGCACACCAACTCTATATAGAAGAAAGCAACGTGTGGCTGCCCGTTGTCATGCCAGGGCCTCATGTCCAAAGCCGTGGAGTTGTCGATCTCCGTCACGTTTGGTATCACGTACGGGGCGATGGTAGGGGTCGCTACTCTGAGGTCTGGATGCGTTTTTAGACAGAAGCAGAGCACTGACACGCAGATGAAGAAGACTGATATGGCGGATATCACCTGGAAAGAAAAAAATAGTCGTAGAGATAAATTGGCAAGCGATAGTTGATGGTACGATCAGGCCCGTAATTCTATAATACATTTAGATCGTAAATGCAATATCAGTCTTTGGAAAATATAAAGAGAAGAAACGAGAAAGCTATTTTTCTGCCCTGGCTTGGTTTAGTTGAGTTGATGTTACGATTTGTTAGTACTATGCGGTGTAAAGATAGTGTCGACTGTCATCAGACGAATTTCTCCCGCTCTTCGTCTCGATAATTCACATGATATAAAAAATAATCATCATTCGTACCGTCGTCTGTTTGTTTAAATTAACATTTCGAGGAGTAAAGCGAATTACAATAGCAATGAAACCTACCATTCTCCTTAAATATGTATCCCCACGTACTTGAACAGAGGACGGAAAACACTAAATATATTTATACAAGCTCCTTTTTTCAATCTCCGGGCGAAATCAGGGCCAAACTTATGCAATCCAGCCTCACGCTGAATTAAACCACCAAGTAATTTTTACCTGTTACAAAGACCAAGAAAGCGCAACTGTGCCAATTTCGAAGGAGATAACACACTGCAATTGACAAGTTGGACTTTAAGGAACCATTCACAAAGCACTGCTTCCGTTACTAGCAGTACCATAAATACAGAGGTATCTAAAAGATAAAAAGATTCAACTTTTCAGTTCCAACTGCGAGATAAATTGGTAATTTGGAGTCGTGTGAAGTCATGAGTGAATCGGGGCGACTGTTAAACAAACCTTAAATTGAGACATTTTAAATGTTTGGCGATTTTTGGAACTTGCTTAAAATATTTTTACAATTTTGAATTCAGTCGTGTATATAATTGGATTCAGGAAATGACAAGATTTTTACGAATCCCAAAAGTTTATTAATGTAACTGTGGCGCAGTAAGTTAAAGGTGCCTGTTAAACAAGAGGCAACAATTTCGATTACAGAGTAATGTTTGTGTGTGCGAAATATGCTTTTAGTGTATTGTGTTTAAAAATACAGCTCGTATTTGACGATATCCACGAAACTAGTGATAAATTTTACTTTGGAGTCAGGGATAAGCCGCAGCAAAACAAATTAATGAGAGTAAAGTGAAATAGGCGTAATGGAAAATAGTTGATATCCGCGGCTTTAGCATAGTTAGTTCTATGTACATAGAACTTTTTCTTACAACTTACACTTTGTTCATCAACAAAAATTACAATACAGCAATTAGATTTTTTAACATGTGTAACACTTCCTTGATCTCATCAGAGATTGATTAGTATAATTTTAAATGTTTTATTATAGTTTTGGACACAACACAAAAGTTAGGAAATTGAAAAATCTTTAAAGATAACATTTCACAGTATCAATAACACATAAACGAGCTTTAAATTAACCGTAAATTAAAACCATGTTTTTAAAAGAAAATAAATTCATACCCCGCATGTATATTTTTGATTCAATTTAACAGTGCTTTAAGAACATAAAAGCGTAATAAACCACAAAGGTACTATAATGACAAACATCATACATTTTTATCAGTCAATTAATCCATACGTTGCTTTGATAGAATTTTTGATCCGATCTAACAATGCTTTGAGCAATTATTCCCGGTTGATCCGTAGCGTTTAAAGCGCAAAGAGCTTTGTCATCAGCGTCATCGCTAACTCCGAGCGATTAGTTTAATCAATACTGTTAAGGAAATTTTCACGTTATATCCGATGCTATTTTTTTACTGGCAAAATGATTAGTGCTTGAAATGCTGTAACAATTATTTATATTACATTGTTTATCGAAATCATGATCTCATGCAAAACGTATTTCCTTGGTATTCTGTATCTATTACTTAGGTTCGAATCTAAGATTTCCAATTTACAAATTACCTTCACTTTCATAAGATATAAACTAGGCATGAAAATTTAACATCTATCAATATTATTATCCTACAAGGGAAAGTTATACTATAAAAATATAGAATTATAAAACTTAAAAGCTAATGTTAAAGCGAAATGACTTTTAAATTAGTATCTTGGCAAAGATTTTGGTCAAAAGTAACTCGTGGTCATCAATCATGGTATAACATCGCCAAGTCGTTGGATTTGTGACTCCAAGTAATGAAAACAAGATAACAATGTTTATGAAATTGAATAAAAAATGGATTTGATTCTGGTCTTAAATAGCATAGAAATGTTTGTATTCGATAACAACATTTTCTTCACAAAAATTTTAACGCATGAATTAATGATAACCCGTCATCAAATAGACACTAAGACATTGTAGTAATTATTTATCAATAAAATATTTAACATCGTACCTTTGACTGAGCAGAGTGCAGTCCCTAATTCATGGTATTACAAACGCATTGCAGTGCCATGCAGTTATTGCTAATAAATTTTATATGACGTTGTTTCTGTTTATATGCTGCAATTACCATCAAGCAAGCAACCTAAAAATAAATAGAAGCCGCTTCCTCGTCTCACTTGGAGACGTCACACCAGTACCATTTGTCACAATACAGCAACGTGCAAATGTGTAGTGAAAGCTGTGGCTTTGTTCAGTTTCAGTATCGACGGTAGATTCTATCAACCACTATTAACGGCTATTTGTGATCATTCAGTTTCATCGCTCTGTTTGTGTGGAATGTAAATTTATGACAGCGTACTTGTAGGGACATTGTTAGTGAGCATCGTCATGAATTAAAACTTAAGTTGTAGTTCAAAGCTGCAGGAGTTTATTAGAGGTTATTTCGTAAAGTTACTACTTGTTTTTTGTTAGTCGGTGTTACTTTACATCTAAGACATTAATATGCTAGAATTGCAAGAGAACCAACCCATGCCCACACACATATAGGTGTGTTTACATATATACTCAACGTTTCTCTCTCTTTCCCTCTCTCTCTCTTCCTCTCTCTCTCTCTCTCTCTTCGTCCACGGGAATTCCACTGCTGAACATATGCCTCCATAGATCGCCACAAAGACCTGTTGAAGCGGCCTGCATCCAGCGACTTTTTGCTAAATAATGGTCCTTTTTAAATTTCTTTATGTTTGTTACTGTTTCCTTTTGTTTGTTTCTTTTATTCTCTTTTGGTACTTGTACTGTATGTGATGTGTTGGAATACGTAGTAATATTTGCTTAATGGTTGTAAGCGTGTCAATAAAAATACTTTCTTTCTTTCTAAACATGAAGGATTAACTTGAAAATATTTTAAATTCGCCGCACCACACCCAGCGCACTCATTATGTGTATGACTCCGTCAGTATGCTATAAACAGTAGACTCATATGCAAGCGAACCTGTTAACGTGTTTCAAACTTGCGGTGTTGAGAACTAGCGTGCACGTTAATATATAAAGTTCTCCGAGTAAGATCGGCTGGCAGGGAATCAAACTCAAATAAACGTATCGCCTGGTTTTGTTAATATCTATTGGAGTTTTGTTAATTTAATCGTGTGTTGTATGATGAGAATTTTAGTGTGTAATCATAGTTTTATCATAATTTTATTTTTAAATGAAATTTTATTTATTTATTTAATTCGTTATTGCAGAAAAAGAAACATTTACAGTAAATAAATTGATTTATGATAGTACAAGAGACGGTCTTATGGAACAAAGCAATTTCTTACAGGCAAACTTTTTGACTATGTTTTCTTTTGTACTACTACATAGTAACTACAATAATTAACTTAGTGGAAAATGCAGTGCAGTCTACTTCGAGCATGCACACACATAAGATGGTTACCATTCGCCGGACGGCACAAAAAATATCAATAGTGTAATGAAAATGTTTTGTTAAAAATCACAATAATATCATGAATTTTAGATTTGGCATTTAGAAAAATATAAAACTATATTTTTAATTAAATGAAAATCAGTAAACAATAAATACATTTAGGTGATTTAACACATTTTTATTAACATTGTACCGAATTGAAAGTGTTTGGTTCCAAAATATCACCACTTACACTGACAAAGAAAAACACAGTCCCACGTATCAGTAATCCGCGACACAATGTCCGCACAAACAAGTCTTGCCAGCGCAAACACCGAGTTTCTCGAGTGTGGATCCGAGATCCCGCCATTTTATTTGCACAAAAGATGATATTGACATGTCCGGATCGATGTGTAATAAGCGAGGGATTTGCCACGTCGGTTGCCTTACATACTTTTACACAATTGTGAATGTAATTCAAAGAATGTTCAGCTTAATTTTTACATTTTTTTAACTCCCCGACGTTTTGATTGCTTTACAGTTTTCGTGGTCACGCGGCGGACTGAATTAACGGACTGAAAAAATTGAATATTAGGGGAATTTCAATTGTAACAGTGATAACACCCCGTGATCACGAAAGCTGTAAAGCAATCGAAACGTCGGGAAGTTAAAAAATGTAAAAACTAAACAAAATCCGCGATAAAATCCGTAGAATTTGTTTATTTGAATTTTTAGCTATTTGTGTTGGTTGTTCGGTAGGAATCTTTTATATCGTATTATGATAGCTTAATTCGTTTAAAGATAATACGAAAGACTACTTTGTGAAGACACTTACATACATAAAAGCCATTACGTTTTAATAAAACGACATAAAATCAAGAAATTATTTCAAAAAATATTTTCTTTTTATAGATTCCCTTAAAGAAATAATATCAAAAAGAATTTCGCACAAACATTCTCAGTCTGGAGCTCTTAAAAATGACATTAATGCTTGAATGAATATATCACGAAGAGATTAAGGCCAAGTGCTGGTGTAGCTAAAATACACGTATATAAAACTGTTTGTTCGTCATTTGGTTCCATAGAATTTTATTCCTTACATATTTTTTCTTCGTTATATTTTCTTCTAGAATGCCCTTTTTACGAAAAGTAATGATAACAGCAATTGTTCACGTAAGTTTGATATAAAACGTGGTTTTCGATAGTACGATTGTCGCCCATGATACATATTATACACTTAAGATATTTCGGATGGTTTCCCGAATTTTGTAAGTCGAAGAAAGAATAGCGATAGAAAAGTAGGGGACAAAAATTATAGCTAAACACTACAATCCCACTCATGTAACCAAACGCAACAGCAATGTTACGAGAGACATTACATCGGATTCCGAACCACTGTGTACAATAGACCGTTATCCGGCTTGATATTTTACCTATAGAAAAACTGTAGTTAATGTCGCTTGAGATGGTATGGTCATGTCCTAAGAAAGCCGCAGGAGTACGTCGGTATTCCGTGCCTGAACCTCAACATTCCAGGACATCGACCGAGGGGTAGACCGAACAAGCGCTGGCTTGATGTCGTCATCCTTGACGACGTCAGGAAGATATGAGAGTTAATAGTTTGACAGCCTCCGTGGCGCAGTTGGTTAGACGCCGCCTGTGAAACGAGAGGTCGCGGGTTCGATCCCAGCATCGAAACAAATATTTGTGTGATCCACAGGTATTTGTTTCGGGTCTGGGTGTTTGTGAGACCGAAAAAGTCTCTCGTAGTACTGATACCCACGACACAAGACTCGATCTTAATGTGGGGTCAGGACTATGTATGTGACTGTTGGGTGTATTTATTTATTTATAAAAAAAAAAATCGCCTTACTATTGAGGATGCCGATAAACGGGTGAAATGGAGACTAAGCCGGAAGGCGGACCCTAGCACTAGGATAACGCCTAAGCAGAATAAGTAAATTAGCTCAAGCTGGTTGGGGCAAGGTTCTATTAAAACTTTTGATTCTCCCTTTAGAAAAAGTTGATAACACAATTTTATGTACCAGTTTTATGTACTAGCTTGTCCATTTATGTGTATCCCCCTGCGCGAACACTAGAGTGGGGTTAAGGCTATAATGCGAGTAGTCCATTGCGATATTGCTCTAGTAAGAATTGTAAGATAAAGTATGCTTTGTTTATTATAATATTAGGAAAATAAAGAAACAAAGCCAAAGGATATATAAAGTTTAACATTTCCATATTAATGTAGATGGAGTTACAAATTTTCCCGACACCCTGTGACATTTGACGAACGAGTGTTCAAGAAGACGACACTTTGCTTACATAATGGAGAATATGTACCACTTTTGTAATACTACCCTCCTCCGTCCCCTCGCCCCTAGATACCCCCATTACTAACGGAGGATTTTATTCATATTTCATCATAACATATTCTTTATGAAAATGTGAAACAAAGCGTCTTTGTTTAGAGACATTTCTTTGCGTAACAAGGTGATTGAATTTTTGTATTTACTTCGTTTTTGCAAATAGGCCACCAGGGGCACTTTTACACGTCATTAATTAGATGTGTCTGTGTATACAGATACATCTAATCAGTGTCGCATCGGAGCCCCTAAATGGACGGATTATGATGCGGATTTTTATGCTATTTGCTGCTGTAGTAATGGAACTTGAAATGATTATTTGATATTAATATTTAGTATTTGAATGTCCTACATCATACAGATAACAGTTTGAAAACTTGTATAAAAATGTCAAATAATAAGCTTTTTAGACAAGACTGCAGCACACAACTTAAAAAGCATCGTCTTTTTTGCAACTTTAAAAAGCAAACAATTTGATATTACCGCTTTTTTACTTAAGTATATAATTTGATGTCATAGAATCTAAATTGGGAATATCTTCCGCTATGCTCGGCTGGTAAAGAGCTTACTCGCGCTTCGTTTAAAGGATTCGGTGTAAGAGGAAGAGAACACGTGACCCGGAAAACCGTCCCGCCCGTAGCAACGCTCCCACGAAATATGATACACGTTTCAATTCGTTTATGTAACTACGAGTAACTTGTAAGAACAATGCAAAAAATATTTACTTGGAATTGTGCGTGTTTTTAATTAAAATTAGGGTATGAGTATATTATACATACAATAATAAAAAACTCAGATATTCTTTAATGTGAGGATCCAAAAATCTGGTGAAAAGCCCTCCATAGAACGAAAGAAAATAAACACTAATTAAAAAAACACATAATACATTAAAAAAATCTTATTAAATTTACTTTTCAGTATGAGCAAAAAAAGAAGATTTTATCACAAAATGCACCAACATTTTTCCACTTCTAAAAGTGACAGTCTCGTAATATATCTGGCTTAGAACAAAACTCTCCGACGTCGCGGTTGCTTTTTCATTTATAAAAACGTCATAACGACCCTTAACCTAATAACGTGGTTAATGGTTGGAAAAAACCCTGAGCTATGAGAAATATGACAAATATATCGTTTTATCGCGATTCGATTATGAACGGTAAAATGTGGAAAATATTGCGAATTATTGGCAATTGGAAAGGTTCACGGCCATATAAGTAACTTATGTATTTCCATTTAATGTAAAGAGATTGTAATTAGCACATATGGAATTGATACAATAGAAGTCAGGAATTTGTGCCTGAAATGGCGATATGCTCGCTCCTTATCACATCATGGGACGGAACATACAAGGCGAAATGTGGGCGTCCTGGTGGCGCCTCTGCCTACCCTTTCTGGGATAAAGGCGTGAGTTTATGTATGTATGAATTGATACAATGTTCATCACCATGTAGATTGTTTTCAGCTTCTTTAATTAACCTAACATCTTCGGACCATTTTCCCATTCCTATTTGGGGTCAGCTATCCTAATCGTCCTACTCCAGAGATCACGGTTCTGGATCGTCATCGGGTCGATATTTTCTCTTGCGAGATTATTATTAATCGCTTACATTAATGTCAAAAGGGGTCTGCCACGGCTTCTTGGTCCTGAATTAAACTAGCACCTTTTCCTTAGTTAAACTACGTTGCCTTCAAATATTTTTGTGTCATAGAATTCCTGTGGCTGAAGAAAGACGGGCCACACTAAATACAATTCATCTGTATACCAACCAGGAATGAACGGCACATTGAACTAAGACACAAACCATTATTTCAGGCAAAGCCTTCTGTTGAATTATCATTTCTTATTATTCCAAGCGGAATTCCACCCAATAATCCTATTAATATACAAAATCCAATTACTAATAAATCCAGCGAAGAGAATAACAATAGCGGCTGTTTTTAATATCCACCAATGCCTACAAGAAATATCTGGAATCAATGAAATATTAAACCTGAACAGATCAAGTACAATCTATCTCATTTTCTTTGTACCGGTATGTCAGACATTATTAATTTTCCTTAGGGCTCTGGCATACTATCGACTTTTCAGCGACTATCGGCGATTTTGCTGTCGCATCTATGCGTTCGTTGTATCAAAATCGCGAAGCTTTCTGTATAAATTCATTGCGTTATTGCGACTAACTGCGTTCTGCGGCTATACAGCCAGTATAGAAATATGAATATCGCTACTTCTAGGGTAAAAGTGGCTTGATAGCTGAGAAATTGTGTATTTGCACGAAATGTTGTTATATTCATAAAGTGTTCTTAATATTTATAATACTTGATTCCCTACAATTTTGTCATTTGGCGTATAAAAAGTTAATTATTATTATGCTTTAAAAAAATAGTTTTTTTGCAGCCTGTATTTATCCCAATGCTGGGCAAAGGCCTCCCCTTTATTCTTAATAACTTTAAATAAAACCAAAATAGAGTTAAGGATTCAGTTTTCTTAAATCGGCAAAACCGATTGCCGATGCTAAAGGTCGCCAGTATACCCGAGCCCTTAGATATGGGTGGATACGCAATTTGTTGAATCCTCATGTATTAATAATATTATTCGATTGTATGGCAGATTAAATATGTTATAAATAAAATATAAAATGTTATTTTTTATGTTTATGTTTGTATTTTTTATTTAATATACAAAAATAATGAAGACTGCTCAAGACCGGGATGGTTGGCGCTCACTTGGGGAGGCCTACGTCTAGCAGAGGACGGCGACTAGCTGAGTATATAAATAAAAAAATAATTAAATATGTTTCAAAGATAAATTGATAAACTTACGTAAAAAGTATCGTTTTACATGGGATTGGGCCTTATTTTAAAGTCCGACTGACATAGCAATCTAGTTGGCCTCTTGGATTTTCTCGTATATATTATAACCCAGAGAAATAGGTAAGTGCCTGTGCAGCCGTGAATTTAGGTGAAATCCAAATAAATTAAAGAATGTTAAACCTTTCGAGAATAGTAGATAAGTAAAAGCGATTGTGATGCTATGCAATGTATACGATTTTTTGTCATAGTGTTATAATATATATTGATGTATGTATTGATTAAGGCACTACTATCATAGTAATTACTTAACAACATTATTTAAAAGAATGATACCGCTCCAATCCAACAAATTTATTCAGGTGATAGTCAAAATTGCCTACAAAATGCTTTTCCCACTTCCAAAAACTATGCCCGGAAATCTGAAAAGCATTTCCTTTCGTCACTCCATCCTTAAATGCAAAGTACAAACAACTCCTGAGATGTCTAGACTATAGGTAATAATTTTCTAACCCGCTGACTTATTAACCGCTTCAATAATAAAAAATAACTATATATAAACCAATGAGAAGGCATTTTATTTTAGAATTATAAATAACATATTTATAGCTCCGGTCCCTTATATATTGAAATGGGGTCAATGTATGTATGTAGAGTATACTAATGGATGTTCTTAACCATTAAATTGGAGCCACACATTACACGACACACATTCTTGGAAGGTTGAGAGAGCTTGGAAAACATCTTGGAAATTTTAAAAGTAATAATACAATACAAGATTAATATTTTTCGCCTTATTACTGTTCCACTATAGTAATATTTATAATTTCAACAACCCCGAGGACTTCAAAATTGATCTGTATTATCAAATATAAGTTTAGTGGTTTCATGTAAAAACATCTGAGCATAGTTGTAATCACACCAAATATATTAATAAAACAGATAATGAAAGACCCCAACACCAACCGAATATAATACCAGTCGTAATGACAAAGACAGACGCCTGATTGATAAAATATGACGCCCCATAACTTTTCAAATCATCGCTGTCTTAAAATTAAAGAAGTAAACATTATAATTATTATATTTCGAAGTAAAAATAAACTGGAAGCCAGAAGTAACATTTTTTAAAGCAGCGTCATTAGTATGAAATGTATTCAAATATAAAGGGCATAAAATGTAAATCTGCTGTTTTCTACGTGGCTCCTACCAGAAACGGTGCATTCCGACCTCGCTTACAAAATATACTGCATAATGTACAATTTGATGCTAAGATACGGTTCAAAACGATTTTAATATTTCATGTTTTTTTACTTGAGCATAAATGCGACAGTAGAATTTTGGGAGTTTTGGCCCTGAATAAACTATGGAATAGATTCTAAACTTAAATTAAATAATAAATAAATTAGTCTGATTATAATAAATAAATTAATCTAATTTGTGTTCTAAGTCTTCATTTGTTTTTATTCATTTATTCAAAGTAAAATGTAAGTTAACTGTTCATCTAAGACCAAGACACTTTTGATGTCAGACAGGCTTTGTCAGTCTTTGCTGTCGCGTTTCGTTCGCTGAGGGATATTGCTGGATGGCCAATTCCGCTTTCCTCCTCCCATTTTTCCTTCCCGCTCCCCTCCCAATTTGATGGTCCGGCAACACATTCATAACGTCGTGGATGTTTATGGGCGGTATTGATCACCATCAGTTGACCTATTTGGTCGTTTCCCAGACCTATTCATTAAAAAATGCGTGGTGGCCTGTTGGTAACGGACCAGACGCGGCTGCCTACATGTTCACGGTGGTCGCGGGTTCAAATCCCAGGGCACACCTCTGACTTTTCGGAGTTATTTGTGTATTGATAGTCAATCACCACGCACTTTAACGGTGAAGGAAAACATCGTGAGGAAACCTGCATACCATAGCGATTTTAAAGAATTTCTACGGTATGTAAGTCCGCCAACCCGCACTAGGCCAGCGTGGTGGACTATATGGCCTAACCACTCTAAATCGATTCTCTCGATTGTAGAGTAGGCCCGTGCCCTGTAGTGGGACGTATATGGGCTGATATAGATTCATTAAAAAATACAAAAATGTTGTATGATAACAGACAGAGTAAAGAATATAGGTAAGCAAATAGATACCTCACTTGGAAATGGTAATAAAGTTACCCGATTGCCGCAACACAGACTGATGCTAATACCAATCAACTTTCAGTTTTATTTCATTTATTTATCACGTTGAATCAGTGCTTAATCCGTCGCCTTGTAATTAGATTTTCCTTTTTATTTATTTTGCACGAAATAGGTCTTATTGGTGTAAATGTAAAAAAAAATATTCTATTCATGAAACACCCACGAAAATAAATTAATTATGACCATCCTCAAACTATTACTTAAGCGTAATCCCACGCAACCGACAAAAATATCAGCTTATTGATAGACTTGAATCAATAAAATCCACTTTATTTCATTTTAATATTATCCCTGAGAAAATGAAATTACGTTCCCTTACAGATCCCGTGGGAGTAGAATGTAGAAAAACGCCGGATTTCTTTGCGAAAGAACACTGACATTTCTCGATACAAAAATTCTTTTGACAGCGCTTAATGTGAAAACTTTAAAGGAAATCCGCGATGCGAAGTTTTGCTTGTGATATGTTCTGGGGAATTACATTTAAAAACAACTCGTTTACAATTATTAAAGAAGATATGCATATCTATATCTATATCAGCCCATCAGCACGGTTCTCTGTTACAACCGAGAGAACTATTGAAAAGGGAAGTAGAAATTTACATAAATACATAAACTCACGCTTTTTTCCCAGAAGGGGTAGGCAGAAGTTTTACCAAGACACCCACGTTTCGCAATGAGTGCAGAAATTTAAAGTAGCTAAATAGGCTTGTGCTAGGATATTCGTATCAATGTGAATAGCCGTCTTTTTAGATCTTTGATGAAGGAAAGTGGGTCATAGCGACTCACGCAAGTACGTCGCGTATAAAAGATTACAGTACGCATGGGGAGACTGGGTTGGTGTTACTTTCACACATAAATCCAATGTGAATACTTTTGCTATTACGAGTTCCCTCAATGCGATTGTCTGAGTCCCAGAAATTCCAAATTACCCCTTCGATCTGTTTTCACTATTTTTCGTTTTATTGAAGTGAAACTTCTTTATCGGGGTTGGAAAAAATTTTTCGTTACGCGTCACATTCTTCCGTTACGCGCCATCTTTTTTTATTTAGTAAATTAGTACCCACTTCAGTAAGCCACACCCCCAACCGTTTCCAAGCCCCAACCAAAATTTTAAGTCCCACCCACTTTTTGTAATTTGATCCTTACCCCCCCTCTGGCCTTCCCCCACCCTAAATCCAAAACATCCCTCCCCACGAAACTTCCCCCCCCTTACCTCCACCCTAAAAATTTTACCTCACCCCCCCCTACTCATATCTCCGGCATTATCCATCGTAGACCCACCGACCTTGGGTTCATTGGAACCGGCTCGGTGAGGGCTACAATCCTGCCCCAACAGAATTCCCGAATTCCCCCTCCACAACTTTCCCCACCCAAAAATATTTTAAGGTGCCCAATAGCCTCCCCACGAAACCTAACCCCCCCCCGCCCCTACCCCCACCTAAAATTTTTACCTCACCCCCCCTATTCCTATCTCCGCCAATATCCATCGTAGACCCATCGACCCTGGGTTCATTAGAACCGGCTCGGTGAGGCCTACAATCCTGCCCCAACAGAATTCCCGAATTCCCCCTCCACAACTTTCCCCACCCAAAAATATTTTAAGGTGCCCAATAGCCCCCCCCCCACGAAACCTAACCCCCCCCCCTCCCCCGCCCCTACCCCCATCTAAAATTTTTACCTCACCCCCCCTAAACCTATCTCGGCCAATAAAGGTCGTGGACCCACCGAGCTTGGTATCCTCGGAACCGTCTCGGTGAGGGCTACAAATTGGCCCCGATAGAAATCCCAAATTCCCTCAAAAATTTCCCCCCTCCTAAACTTAAACTTTATTTAATTTAGCTTTATTTTACCAATTCTGTAAATTTGTAAATAGTAGATCATTTTTCGAAAAATGATGTCATAAAGAAGTTTCACTTCTTACGTGTGTACACTAATACACACACACATTTTTTTTTTCAAACAATGATATTGCACATACGTTCTATAGGCAATCGTCCAATATGTATATGACATGCTTTCTGGCAATACTACTAAATATGAGGACCACTTTTCTACAAAGTTACAAATGTTAATCGGATTACGGTTAAAACCCGTATAAAATTACCTTAGCGGCCGGTGAACTTGAAGGCTCATCGAACAACGCCCAAACTTTCGGCTTAAGCCGCTGCCAGATGCCCAGATCGCCTGACAGGTATGCCTCTTCATAACCGAATATCCTCGCAATCTCCTCTTCAGAAGGTTTCTCGCTGTCGATATCCAGCTTATCCAATATCGCCAGGGTATTCTGTAACAAATGGATATTATTTTTAAATGTTTAAAAAAGGCTTAAAACCCCGGTGGCATAAATGAGAACTCTGCTGTTGCAACGAGATTTTATTTGTGTCATCAATTATAGAAAGAAAGAAGAAAAAATGATTTATTAATCATAGACGCAACATGAATCATGGAAAAAAGAAAAAACAATACTTAATACATAAAAACAACAATAAATATTGTAATATGGTGCAAACCACTCCACAACGTTGATTTTCAGTGGACACCTTGTGTGACGTACGGACTTCAAACCAATAAAAATTAAAAAAAATATATAATATAAAATAATAATTTAAAAAAAGATGAAAAATTAAATGTGCAACAATTTTGAATAAAAGATCAATTTCGTAATTGACGATGTGCACGTGCACAGAACTCCATTATACATTTATTTTCGGTCTTAATATTGAGGAACTAAACTATCCCTAGTAGTTCCCGATACTATTGAGAACGTGTTTGATTCTTAGATGCATTTTTTTTATATAAATCACACTGTCAAAAACACAGGAAGTAAATAAAGCATTTCATCATGGAGCCTCCATATTTTACCTAAGAATCAATATTTTCGTACCTTCAATTCGCTTAACAGCTAAATTTTTACATGCTAAACGAACCATCTGTTACCTCCAACTTATTTCCGCGAAGAAAAAAACCAAACGGCATTGACATGAATTCATAATGAATTACAATAAAACCGGAATCTCAATATGTATTTTCCTCCAAAAATAAATTATGAAAACGGGAATAATACAGAGAAAGTCATGTTTATTTAAGTTTGCAAGAAAAACACTGCGGCTAGGGACGAAGTTTTGTCCCGAAAACTTTATAACAACGCTCAGGCGCGGATTGTAAAACAGTAGAACAACTTTCTTGTGCGAATCGTTTTTTCTTAACTGTAATAAAAGTTATACCGGTGGCACATGCCAATTATATTTGAAGATCTGTGGATAAGGCAACATTTTAAACCGATTAATATAGTTTTTTTGCAAGTTAAAATAATCAAGTCACTTTGGAATGTAGGAATAACCCGGCTTGATGAAAACCGATGTTAAGTGACGGTTTTGCTATCGTTCTTCGCCTGATAAGTGAAATTCCCAGAGGCTCTATACACCTTTTCTCCTCCCTTCTATTTTCCTTTCCAATCTCCTCATTTTTTCAACGACCAGCAACGCATCTACAATCCAAGTATTGTAGATAGTTGTGTCAAAAATCACATTCAACCAGGGGGATGCTACGAAACACGATATTCGGTAAATCGCGCGATTCTTTGTTTTGAAATCTATTGACTTCGTTTATCCTATGTCGATGAATATGCTCTATACGACACTTGACAACACTGTTGAATCGAACCGTTGCTATGAGTGAAATCGAAGGCAGAAAGAACACACGGAAGTGCACGATATACCGAATATCGATATTTGTAGTAGCCTCCCAGTTTCGTTTCTTTGCCAGAGTTGAGAATAAAAAATATGATAAGTACATCATACTGAGCCTTCATGATGCATGGAATTGAATTATGTACTAAACTTCAAGCAATTTAAATAGGGAAATTATCACCGCGCATTACGTTATCACAACTCACTTCGTCCCGTTTAGTTGCGAACTTACTCTTTTAATATTATCATAATGGCTATAACTTCGCCTAAATTACCAAAATTATTGAAGTTTCTTTGTGTTAAGTATACTTTGTTTTAATTGTCTGTGTTTAAGATAATTTTATTGTCCTTGAGGCTTGAAAGGATTTTTGTTGGCTGAAAATTACTTGTAGTACCTGGTACTTATTTAGATTTAAGGCTGACTTGTTTACAGACTAATTACTGCTTTTATGAACCAGATTGATCAGTGACGTCTACTGAAAGAAACTAGGCACCGATTACAGAGAAAATACTGAAATAAACTACAGAAACTCAACGATTCTCGTGTAAATACCAACTTATTATTTATACACAACAACACTATTTATTTATATTTTATAATATCCATATCATGACAAACCAACGCTTATATTTTTTTTGCAACTGCTATTGAAGGACCGCCGATCGGAATTGGAAATCCCTCAGTCAAATAATAATTCCATTAATATTACGGAATCCATCAAGAGTGAAGAGAATTTTAGTGAAAGTCCTCAAACGTCAATTTCAGAAAGTTACGTACACGCACTTCCAACCGAAGAAACTTCAGATAATATATTAATATAAACTTATGCTCCACGTTATCAGGAGCCCACCAGATGTCGAGGCTTCAAATAAAGTCAACCAAAAACGCCGGCCCAAAACGTACCCTTGCCACCTCATTTGAATTCCCAGCGTATATCCTTACATAATTCAAAAGTACATTGGACCTGTCCGTATGGAACCAGCATTACTACAGATACGTATGACCGCGCAAAATTCATATCCAATAAAATTGAACCCCAATATATTGTTTGACAGGCAGCTATTTGTGTCTGGTCTGAAAAAAATACTACGATATATTATAATATGTGACAAAATTCGTGGTGGAGTTAATTTGAACGAAATTTGAAAGGTTGACAGATGAATGAAGAAAGGTAGCTAGAGACAAACCGCTTTAGACCTTTTTGAGGCAGTCCTGAATTTAGTAATAAAATCCTGGGCTGACATACTTTGTACATCTTGATTGTTTTTAGGTTAATATAATTACCTATTATTAAAAATAGTCTGTCTCCTATAAAGTGTAAATTAAGTAAATAAGAAATTAATTTTATTTTTGGAAACACCTTAACATAATTAAATACGGTAAAATCTCGAAAAATCACGAATGAAATTCAAACGACGTTTTTACCGAGCCTACGTGTTGGGCATATATTTTTTGGCCGATTATATTTAAGGCCGATGTTTTGTACGGAACGTAATGGAAACTTTAGCTCTATATCATTTTTCGTGAAATGTAATAAAGTTGACTTCTATACAGTAATGAAGATTGATGCACGCGTTATTTACTATAAGCAATATGCGGGATGATTTTCATGTTGTTTTATTACGTTGACATGGGTAGACGGTAGTATAATCTATTTATACTATTTAAATATATTTTTTACTGGTAGGTCTCTCATATGTGAGAAGCCGCCTGGGTAGGTACCACCGTAATGTCTATTCGGCCTTGCGGAAGACCAGCGTTGGTTTACACCAGCACATGACCAGCACCAGCACCAGCTTGAGCCGTTTTGTTGACAAGCACTGTTATACGAGTATATGTATGTTTTAACTAGCTTCTGCCCGCTAACTTCGTCTGCGTGATTAACTTTGTTTAAAAAAATATACATGTATAGATTATTTGGTATTTCTCATCCCGTCCCGTCCCGTCCCGTTATATCCCACCTGTCCTATCTCATTCTCACTCAAGGTATGTAATCCACGCCCATCGCATCCCTTTGAGTATAAAAAGTAACAAATATATCTCGGATTTCCGTCCTCATCCCACGGGAACACTTAATTTATCTGGATAAAATGTAGCCTAAGTGTTAATCCAGTGTTAATATGGGGAATATTAGTTTTACTCATTTATCTTCCATAATACAAAAAACACCCTGTATGTAAATGAAATATATACCAATTTTCAAGTTGGACCTGCACCAACATAACTGTGAAAACTGCATCTCATTTCGTGCGCTACTTTTTGAGTAATGTGCAAGCAAACAAAAAGAAACACCCTGTATGTCAATGCAACATATACCAATTTTTAAGTTGAACCTGCAGCAATATAACTGTGAAAACCGCATCTCATTTGGTGCGGTAGTTTATGAGTAATGTGCAAGCAAACAAAAAGAAACACCCTGTATGCAAATGCCACATATACCAGTTTTTAAGTTGAAGCTGCAGCAATACAACTGTGAAAACCGCATCTCATTTGGTGCAGTAGTTTTTGCGTGATGCGCAAGCAAACATACAGACAGACAGACAGACAGACAGACAGACAGACAAAAATTCTAAAAAAAAATGTTTTGGGTACTGTTGCTGTTATAAAGACCCCCCGCGTTGAAATTTCTTAAATATCTTCCATGTACAGACATCGACCATTTACATTTTTATTATATGTATAGAATAGATTACTTAAATCTGCAAACCATTGCTTGTAACAAATAAATGTTTCTTTCTTTCTTTCTTTCTTTCTTTCTTTCTTTCTTTCTATTCTCCCGCCAAACAGCAGTTTAAATGCACTGTTGTGTTCCGGTTTGACGGACATTGTAGCCAGTGTACCTACTACAATCATACATACTGTAGCGTCAGCTACCCGTGGCACTTATAAAAAAACACTAAACATGCATGTATCACAAGAATTTCATTGCGAAATTATGTCAAGCATTTTCACGAAATAAATGTGTTAAACAGAAAAATGTTAACTGAATGTAGAGTTAATTCGAAGGCTACAAGTTGTTAAAGCCTTTGACTGGCGAGCCATAAAATCACTTTAAACAATCGCAAGTCGGTTAATTAGCGAAGGATCAGTCACGGTACCAAGGGTTGTACTGTGCAAGTTATAAGCGAAGGAGAGATATAATAAATGTTCATGGATATTTTTTATAAAGCCAGCCTCCGTGGCGCAGTTGGTTAGACACCGCCTGTGAAACGAGAGGCCGCGGGTTCGATCCCCGCACCGAAACAAATATTTGTGTGATCCACAGGTATTTGTTTCGGGTCTGGGTGTTTGTGAGACCGAAAAGTCTCTCGTAGTTTCTGATACCCACGACACAAGACTCGATCTTAGTGTGGGGTCAGGACTATGTATGTGGCTGTTGGGTGTATTTTTTATTATAGGGGGCAAAGGAGCAAACGGTTCAGCTGATGATAGGTGATTACCATCGCTCATGAACATATACCACACCATAGGGAGAAATGCTTTGCAGGCCTTTAAGGTGAGAATACACGTTTTGTGAAGGTCGCTAGGTCGTATTTGTTCGGAAATGCCGCTGTTGGTATTTGGTTCCGCAGATTTAGACCAGACTTCATTGGAATGGTTGTTTTATTTTGTTAGGTATAAATACATTTATGTATAGGAAACAGCTACATTGTAGTTAGTAAATGTCTACGCCAGTCATATCTGTAGAATATTTTTGACAGCCTTCATGGCGCAGTTGGTGAGACACCGGCTGCGAAACGAGAGGCTGCGGGTTCGATCCCCGCACCAAGAGTAATGTTTGTGCGGCCCGCAAATATTTCTTTCGGGTATGGGTGTTTCTGAGACCGAAAAGTCTCTGGTAGTTCTCATACCTGCGACACAAGACTTAATTGATCTTAATGTGGGGTCAGGACCATGTACGTGACTGTTGGGTGTATTTATTTATTTATTTTTTTACAAATTGTTCACTGACCTTATGTTGGGGTCGATTTTAATATACATAATTAGAAGTCATTTTAGTAAATAAACCAATCCGGGTAAACGATGTATTTCGACCGAATAAAGAATAAAATAGCGGACATGACATTACCATACAAAACCCCACAATAATGTACCAAGTAAAATACAATTCAACAAAACAATAACCTATATTTTCTTCTTAACCCCATTTAGACCATACCCAAATCCTCTAAACCAAGAAACGTAATAAATGGACCGGTACTGAAATTACTGAGCAGTTTCTACGAATTTCATCAAATTTATCAAAAGGAACGCAATGACAGGCGCTGCTCCAATTATCCAAACTTACAATAAGAAGGGACTTTTACTTATCTGTTACCTGCATACATTTTTATAAAAGAAGTCTTGATTAGAATAAAAGGGTACTGTCGAATTTTTATACAGACAATAGGTAAAAAACTCATTAGATTCGATATTGTGTTTGTAGCAGAGGAAAAAGTATTGGTCACGCGATTAATTTGATCATTAAAGCTTTTGAATTTATAATATTGTAATTTTTGATGCATTGGCGGTATTTTAAGATTGGATATAAATGATGTAAAGGTTTGTTATGATCACAGATAAGTATTACAGGGCTTTTAAGCGAAACAAAAGTTTTAATGTAAAATCACTAACTAGTCCAGAAAATGGGAACAATATAGGAAAATAAAATTTTACAATTTGCAATGTAACTTGACCTCCAAAGTCTTTGGTCAAACCTAAATGTGCGACATTATTTATGCTCACAAAATAGTTCCTAGAATCGGTAGTTTTGGATACAGCATTTGTTTTTGAAATGTTGTAACAAATCATTGTTTTTGCTGTTACGTAATAGAGAACACAACCAATAAGGGGATACAAGTATACCAGATCGAAAATTATCATCTCTCTCTCTCTCTCTCTCTCTCTCTTGAACCAAAGTAAGACCACTGCTGAACATAGAACTCGTCCAAGGATAGACCAACATAGACCTGTTTTAAATGAGTCGCGATTGTGTCTGTGAGCGATTGTAGAGTCTCCGCAGGCTTTATGAATTTAATATAAAGTATAGCAATGAGTATACATTATTTGGAACCCAACTATTTTATTTCTCGGCTGGAATCATAACGGATTTCAAGCAACAACTATTTTATTCGTTCAGTGATGAAAACCGCTGGAAAAATTCCCTTGGAATCTCTACTCTCTTCTCTTCTTCGTCCTAATCTAAAAAATAAAGAAAACTTTCCTACGATTCCCCAAATTTTCTGGAGTTAATACGGAGCAGAAAAAATCTATCAACTGAACCGCATGCTCGTATTCCAAACTTTTGGTTTAAAACATAGAAAATTATTACGAACTTCGATTGTTATAAAGTTATTTTCGACTCGATGCCAAACCAGGGGACTGAACTAGCGAATAAAATCAAAAGCGATAAAGTTTGGACTTAGTTATCGCGTGAGAAAGTATTCGCTGGAAGTTTTTATGTAGTCTGACCATCTGTTGCTTTGAATAACGATCTGTGGCATAAGTTGAAAGATTAAGCGATTTATACGTATAACAATTTATCATGAAGGGTGCAGGATTGTTTGTTCGTTGATAGTACGGTTATTCATAATTTGTGCCAGAAGTCTGGGGCCACAAGTCATAGGATAGAGCGTTTTATTTTTAATTCTAATAATAAATATTTTTACTACTAGCCACTGAAAAATACTCATGAATACGGAAAGACAGAGATCTGCCTTGGGATTCAAATCAGCGACCACAGTTTTAGTAATTGGTTCTGATATATTACCAATAAGCTACCACGCAATTTTCCCTTCCTTATTCGTGGATATTCATTCAAAAGTCACTAGGTTTGGTGAAAAATCTGGCATAAAGTGAAACTAAAACTTTATACAATTTCCTAACACTACAACTCTTGACTCCGATAAAAATGTATCAATACATCTTGAATAGAACCCAAAAAGACCACAAGAGATATTTCCTGCAAACTTCGAAACTCTTCGGAGTTTGTGTTCGATTATTGGGTGTTTATTATTCTGGATGCAGTGGAGCGGTGTTCGGGACCCGCCACCCACTTGTTTTGGTCTCTGACGGAATAACAACGACTGCCGGAAGGAAAATTATTTATGATATTTTCGATGGAAAATAGTTTCAAGGTCAAAGTGAACATCTTTATTCTAGGCCTCATGTCACAGAAATTATGACTTGACGTGTCATTTTTAAATTCAAGTATTTTAATTTTTGTATCTCCTATTTACATATTTCGTCAATAGAACTACGTTAAGATATTCCGGATGGTTCAGCAATAAGAACTCTACCAAGCCTAAGCCAGCTCTGTAGGTCTTTTTTTTTTGTTCTAGAGGAAAAGCTATTAAGCCTCCTTTCGGTATCCCGGAAGAGGGCGATAGAGGTATGACAGTATCACTGGCCTTCCAGCCCAACACAATGCGGATGTTGTGGCCGAGCGGGAACTTCAAATATTTTTTCAATAATTTATATCCCACTCGGCTTTGACATTAAAAATGTGTGGACGATGATTAAGAATCCTGTATTAAAAGAAGGTACATATTATTTAGGCCTATATTGTCGGCAACTGATTGAAAAATTCCAATTTGAAACGTCACACGTGGATGGTCGCAGGTCAATTGAATTGCTTAACAAGAACGGTTGACCTGACAGTATTACACCTGTTCGCTTCAATAGTTCATGGAAACAACCAAAGACGAAATAGTGTGATTGTAATTTATTTTAGTGATTATAATGATCTGGGTAATTGCAGCGAAGTCGAAATAGAGTAACCGTCGAAATAAGATGGTAATTCGATACAATCGGTAGAATTTTGCCGGCCTGTCGAAGTCGAATACACATAAGCTTTTGTTCTCTTCTCTTATATTCATCTTATGGTTGTCAGTCAGATATTGCCTTGACCGATAAGACCGCCAATAGTACTTTCTTTTTTTTTGTTTGTTATCTCCTGTTTTGTTGTATTTCTGGTGTACAATAAAGCTTTAAATAAATAAATAAGCTGAACTCCAAATGCGACATACATTGGTTTACACTTCTGCGTGCGGTTTCTAACAACATAGTAAAACATATCAGCAATATGCCCTACATTTATGACAGAAAAATCAAAATGCGAGTCAAAATAAAAAACTTATAAATAAATAATCTAAACAAATCAATTTACGTAATATGAAAAAATCTGCCCCAAAGGAAAATTTCGGCTCGATTCGGTAAATAAATTGCATTAGCCTACATGTGGCTTTTCGGCAGATTTTCCGACCGACATTTTCTGTATTAGATTTGGACATGTTTGGAGAAAATCATTTACAGCCTCAGCAATATTATATTGTCGTTTATTTGTGTATAACATAATTGATTTCTTTATGTAAAGGCTTCTTCTACTATAAAGAAAATTATATTTCTGTTAATTATAAGCCCGGAGAGTCAGGAATTTGTGCCCGATATGGCGATAGACTCGCCCCTATCACTTCATGGGACGGAACACACAAGACGAAACGTTGGTGTACTGGTAGCACCTCTGCCTACTCATTCTGGGATAAAAGCTGGTTGTAAGGACCCTTTCTCAATCGTATCATTTTGATCATTTTTCTCAGCTCTACGTTTTTTTTTACATATAAAATTACTGTGCGGTGGTACCTACCCAGGCGGCCTCTCACATATGAGAGCCCTACCACCAATAAATATTATAGTTTATTTCGCTGTTATATGTATAGAGGTATAAAATGTAAATAAGTCACATTATATATTATAAAATATTTTATGACCCACCCATATATTTTTACTAAAAATTCAGTAACAAATTTTACATTCGGAGATTTATATGCTATTTTAACGTGGCCTACACCTGTGTCGTGTTTTATGGCCTATCAATAATAATAAAGTACTTCACGTGAGACGTTGGTACCGTTTCTATTTTTTGTATCTAATTTCTAGTTTAAAATTATTTTGATTAATTTAAAAAGCTTGACGGAAGTACCATTTTGTTCCACCGGCCCGTTTTTATCGACTTGGCAGGAAGACGAGCATTCGGCGCGCCTGACGGTAAGCGGTCACCACCGCTAATGGACATTCGCAGCATCAGGGGTCTAGCACAAGCAGATTGCTGTCTACCGTAAAACGGCCTATACTTTTCCTCCACTTAAAGGGGATCAGGAATGCTTCGGTGACTTAGTTGTACTACGATATAACTACAAAGCTGAGGTCTGGGGTTCGAATCCCAGGTCAGGTAAAGAGATATTAGAATTTACTATTCATCATCAGCCCGGGGTCAGGAATTTGTGCCCGATATGACGATACGCTCGTCCCCTATCACATCGTGGGGCGGAACATACGAGACGAAATGTGGGTGTCCTGGTAGCACCTCTAGCTACCCCTCTATGAATAAGCCGTGAGTGTATGAACAGTAATCACTAACTCATGCTCACTACTACTCCCCATTCCTCTACATACTCAAATATTTGTGATTTCTATAACTTCGTTTACTTACAGTGAATAATAATTACTATTATTTCAAGGCCTTCCTACACAGAAGGAAGTATGCCCATAACTTATGTTGTACCGCTGATACCTGTTTACGAATGAAACGAATTGTTACGCATTACGAGAGCGGCTGAGATTTTTTGTTACAGGAATAATATTACAGGAATATACTGTTACGTCGCTTGACGACATGGGACTTATGTATATGTTTAATAGCTAGGTGTGTTGGGGTAATCAAGAAGAATTTATTATGGCAATAAATATAAAAAATACCAAAGTTACAAATATGGGTATTTATGTTAACTAACGCCATAAAGTCAAAATTCCGCAAAATACATTAAAATTCATAAGCGCAAACTTCTCAGGGACGCGTGGCATAAGAACTTACACCCAAAAATTTTACAGTGTATTTAAATAATAAAAGTGCGTGGTGGCCTATCGGTAACGGACCAGACGCGGCTCCCTACATGTTCACGGTGGTCGCGGGTTCAAATCCCAGGGCACACCTCTGACTTTTCGGAGTTATGTGTGTATTGATAGTCAATCACCACGCACTTTAACGGTGAAGGAAAACATCGTGAGGAAACCTGCATACCGTAGCGATTTTAAAAAGAATTTCTACGGTATGTAAGTCCGCCAACCCGCACTAGGCCAGCGTGGTGGACTATATGGCCTAACCGCTCTCAATCGATTCTCTCGATTGTAGAGTAGGCCCGTGCCCTGCAGTGGAACGTATATGGGCTGATATATAGATATAGATTTAAATAATATAAATAGATATTTTACTGAAAAAACAATTAATAAAGAACATCGGCCATAATGGACCATGAAAGCGACCAGTTATTAATGGTACATCAGAAAATAGTATAATTTATTAGAATGAAAATGCATATTTCCATTTATTTTTAAACACCGGGAAAAAAAAGAAAAACTTAAAGTGTTTTTAATAATATTGAACGCATATGAGCGCGTTCCATCAGTCATACTTTGTTTTAAAATAAGGTTTTAACTGCAGCGTTGAAGGTAGTGCTGAATTAAAAATAAAGTGTAGGTATTCTCTATGACACGCGTGACTTTTCTGCGGGCTGTCAACATTCTGCTTTCTTGTGATTTCCGATTTGCGACTACTGTTAATTCTCTGTATATTATTATATTTGTGACTTGGCTTTGAATACGGACTCCGATAGACCCTTGCATTTCTGACGACCTTGTACGATTGAACATTGGATATCGATAACGCTTTGTGATTTGGTTTAAAGTGCGAAGTATCACCATATTTCTAACATGAACCCGGAGCAACAGTTTATGCCTCAACAAATATTTGCATAGTGTTCAATGCAATATCCGTCTTAATACACTCCGCCACTTCGTTGTCCTGGAACTTGAAACCAGAGTCATTTCTGTAATCAGTCAGTGGATCTCCATTAATCGTAAGTTTTTTATAATAATCCCATGGTAATGAATCCACAAGGTATCCAATTTACTATTTAATCAAGGTGGCTTGGGATCCTGGAATAATAAACAAAAGACCCAATCCGTATACATTGTTTGGAGCCTAATATTGACGGTGGGTCATTTTGTGTTTTTTTTTAGATCATGGATGATGATTACGTTTGTCACGTTTGTTGGGAGATGGCAATTCAAGAAGCTAATAATGCATTCGTCTTTGACAAAAAAGTTGAGCAACAAGCAGCTGGTTTATCCCATCAGGAAACCCATGCAAGGGCACGATATCAAAGTAATGTTGCTGTCCCTGCAGATTTCTTAGATTCTATAGTGATAAGACAAGATGAGGAGTAAATACATTTAACATATTTTCTTGTTTTATTTTAGTGACAACTGCTTGGTATATTCCTATTCTAGCACATAGGGAGAATTTTTTAAGGTGTGTATGGAAGACCAAATTCGAAAATATGAAAAATACTTATAGGGAGTCTCGGGCCCTATTTTGATAAAAAATAAAATTGAATATTTGTGTTTTTGAAAATCAATATTCTAGCCAGGAATCGAACCTGATGTTTAAAAAAAATCTCATTCTGTATTATTACACAATTCGCTTACGCTGCTACTTGCTAGCCGCTAGGAAGGAGCAAATCCTGCGAAGTAATGACATACCTACGGCGAACTAATGGAAAGAGGTCATTTTTAACAAAATACTACATTTTTTCTTATTATCTTAAGGTAACAGGTATGGTGTACACCATATTCAAAGGTTAATTAGTTTTATGACAAGGGAAATTATAGAGCTTAGTAATAACTAAGCGAGCATTATGATTTAGTGCGATTTTCTTCCCAGTTACTTGCTAACCATAATACCACCATACATTAGGTATTTGACAATGACATTATAAAGTGCTATATTTTATTAGTTCGAACCTAACCTTTTTTAGGTTAGGTAAGGTTAGGTTACAAATTATGAAATAATTAAAATCTCCGGCTTTACAAGAATATTTTTCCAACTGCGCATCATTCCTCAAGCACTAAAGAACAAAATAAACTATACCCCAGCTGTGTACAATATTTTTTTTGTCAGGTCCGAACATGTATGGGACGTGACCGATGTTCTTTGGGGGAGCTTAGCGAAATTGTGTACGTACCTAGATGTAATACAATTTATGGTTTGTCCTTTATCATTAACCAAGTAATATTTATTAGGTACGATCGTAGTAAAACAATTTAATACAATACACAAAATAATATTTTGATATAGAATGATATACGGGCGTGCATCCGCAGTTGTCGATGTCAGAGGCAGTGAAACGCGCCGCATATCTATACACGATATAAGGACTTCGCCGAGCAAAATGAACCCGTATAAAAATACTGGGGTTTATAAATATGAGGATATTTCTCGTTTCATATAGTGAAATGTGAAGTATGTATGAACTATACACCAGCGTGGTAGACTATATGACCTAACCCATCTAAATATTACTTTCGATTCTAAAGTGGTCTAACCCATCTCAATTGTACCTTGATTGTAGAGGAGGTCCATGCCCTGCAGTGGTATGTATGTGGCTGGTACAGTATTTATGGACTATGAAGAGTTAATATCTCAAGCTGGTTAATCATTTGTATTAGTTTCTTCTTTTTCAGCCATAGGAAGCCCTCTGCTGAACATAGGTCTAAGGGTCTCCACAGCGACCTGTTGGAATCTGGACTTCCTGCAAAGTTTATTACTTCGTCACTTTAGCTTGTGTTCGTGTGCGAAAGTTAACGGAGAAGAGATAAATTCTCCTAACGGTTGATGTCAGAAAGCCGGTCGTAAAATTATAAATTCATTCTTCATCCTGCGTAAATATTATGTTGTTATTTTCTTGATATTATTTATACGAAAAGATCGTTTTACGCTTGAGTATTTTAGTAACGTTAAGTAAATAAGTAGGACTGCGTATCAAATTCCATGAAATGAGTTTAAAAATCTTACCAAAAACTCATACATCATAAATTGCTCGACTTAGGAATACAAGCGAGGACTTCACGATTCGCCAAAACATACATCCATCCATCCATCAGCCAAAGGACGTCCACTGCTGAAAATAGGCCTCTCCCAATGATTTCCACAGTGACCTGTTGGAGGCAGCCTGCATCCAGCGACGTCCCGCGACCTTTACCAGGTCATCTGACCATCTTGTGGGTAAAACAGTACTATTCAAATTACAACTATCAAAGTGTATTTACTTAAAATCGATTCCGCACGATGCGGACTGTTAGCTTAGGTGCTATGGGAAACAATGTCGGATGGAGGGCACAAACCGCCCCTCAGGGGATTGAAGATGGGGTAGGACAAATATAGAATTGATATCTATACGATACCCTAGTATTTTGAACATGATAAACTAGGCTTTGAAAGTGTATTGCTTTACATCATAGGACTGGTGCAATTTTTTTACGTTCCACATAGAATTGATCTATGATTTTACCAAAAACATACCGAGAGCTCCGATAATATACTTGACTTATGTCATACGTATCTTAAACTATAAGACACTTTTCAGTTTCGTATCACGTAGACTAAAAATAATGTATATTTGCTGATCACAATCTCAATGAAACCTACAGCATTTTGTATTGCAGAGAGCTTCTTATCACATCTATCGCTGGAAGGCAATCATAAGACAATTTCTCTTAAATGTTCACATCATCATATTGTAATAAAACAAAAACAGATACTAGGCAAAATTGTATTTTAAATGTCCTCGCTCCAAACGAAGTTAATAAAGAATATACGAAAAATAATCTAAGAAAAATTTCATAGAAGGTTCCATGGAGAGGTTTGATTGCCTATTCCTCTCACACCTATCGCGTAAGATAGAGATAGAGCAATCGCTATACTTATAGCATCATTCTCAAAACAAACGGACGGGATGACATATTTCCAGTAATTTCATATCTCCGTACACGCCGCAATCTTCATAAAAAGAGAAATAAACAATTCGACATTGCCACGACCTTGCCGTTATTACAGCGGTATTGAACACATAAAACTGGTATAAAACGCATTAGCGGGTTAACTGTGGACGTTTCTACATTTGATGATTGTCGATATCGAAAACAATTACTATGTTGTTCAAACTTTATTTCACGCGTACGGAATACGGACGTTTTCAAAACGTCGTTATCAAATCAGAATTCGCGATTTAAAACGAATGCGCGAAGATTGGCCGCATTCCGCATTCGAAATTGAAATATTTTGCATATTCTTATTGTGGTAAAAATATATTACTGTTTGGAAATAATAAAACTGTTGCGTAAACTATTACAGCTGGCAGTTGTTTGCAAAATAATTCCTATCGAAAGATATAAAACTTGAGTTATCCACTAATAAAATTCGGATGGAATTCAGTCAATTCATTCTCACATAATGGGTGGATAAACAAAATCATTGTCTAGGGTTCGGTGTATCGATAATAACAAAGAAATACAAAATAAAAGCATTTCCATTTTATTTTATTATAAAGGGAAAACATGATTTAAATACGCTTCGACAATAAAATCGAATGCTGCAATAAAATCTAATGTAATACAGAAGCAAACAACAAATGTGAAATGTTTGCGTTTTGCGTTTCCTTTTATTTTAGCGCATGTGGGCAGCTGTGTTTATTGTAAGATTAACGCGGTTTACCAAAGTAAATAACTGCATCATCGCTTTAAATATGTGTGATGCTAATCGTATATTTATTTATGAAACTAGAGAAATGGATTAGGATAGTGGTCCTGAAATGAAAGTGCACAATTTTGTATAAGATACCAAAATTAATTACAGTACGCATCTTCTTTAATTGAATATTATAACTTAATCTTGGAGTTATGGACTGACTTTGCTTAAGGGATTGCTATCTGTAAAAAGTTGAAATAGATTTAAATAACACATTTGTTGATTCATTTGTATTCTGATGCATTCTAATAAAAATATTTCACATTGAACATAAGAGTAACGAGTTAGAAACTATGTTTTCACACACCAACTATCATACAAAATCAGATCAGAAATAACTTCTGACTCTTAAGTAAATTTCCAAAAATGTTGATGAAAATTGAAGTTAGCTAAACTAAGGAACATTAAACTTAGCATTGAAAGCACACAAGCTGCCGATCATCATAACGATATTTTGATAGGGCATCGCACGGTTAGTCAATTTCAACTTTTCAATAAACGATGCGAGCATTTCCACATCTATTATAGAAATTCCTCGCTCTGATATAAAGTAATCTGTGATACAGTATGTCGAAACTCGAAGAGTAAAAAACCATGTCAATTGTTATGGTAAGATAAGACAAAATCAACAAACATGACATTCATACATACATACATACATAAACTCACGCCTTTATCCCCGAAGGGGTAGGCAGAGGCGCCACATGACATTCACATTTATAATATTAGTGTAATTTACTTACAACAGTGAACTAATAATAGGTAGACTAAAGATAACAGGAGGTGCATGCAAAATAAGTCACTGTTTAAAACTTAGGAGAAAATATTATTCCGCATTGGAGTGCTTGTGGCTATAAATTATGAAATAAATAATTAAATATACTCACTAGAAGACCCTAATATGAATAATTGTGTGCTAACAAATTTGGTACCCGTTTGTCGAGCAGTAGACTTCCTGAGTTGAAGATGATGATGAATAAGTCAGTGTATACTAATTACATGAAAATACCTTAGCAATATCTTTGTTTTTTAAGCTAACAAATCTACGCTCTCCTAAATCTCATATAAAACGGACATTGATAAAAAAGAACGAAACATCCATTGCCGTCTGATCTTTCGTTTTGTGCCGTTCAGCTGAACCGAACACAATATGGGTTAAACACACAGCGGTCTAGTTGTTTTTTATTGTTTTCATACATACGATTCGCAATTCCACTGAAGCTTATCTTAATTAGAAATGGAATCTTGTGTGTGTGAAATATGTCCTGAATAAATCAAACATGTTGCTGTTATTAACATTGGATTATTTCTTATTGCGTCTTCTTTGTTCCGTAATATTTATTATTGTGATTTTCTGAAGTACTCGATCTTTTCTATTATCACTTTTCTAAAATCTTCCTCAAATCTAATCTTGCATATGTGTCTTGAGGGCTATTGCATTTGACAGCCCTTTGGCTAGATTTCTTTTGTTTTAATCGAAGAATCGAATCCAGGGATCAGGGTGTTCGTAAGAAAAACCTCTTCAATTCTAATTAAATGTAGGTATTGCTGAAAGGAATATTAATTCGATTTGGGGACAATAGCCGCTTTGTTATGCTGTAGCATTACCAAAAAAAACGTATTACGTCTGTCTAGGTTGATAAGAAAAATCAGTTCACCGAATTACACTCAATTCTTTTAATTCCTTGACTGTTTGTAAATGTTAGTCCTAGTTTTGAAAATCATCGGCTACTACAAAACTTTTATTTAACGTAAAAGTGTTTATCATTTCAGCCAAAAATCATTTCAAATATTGCAAATAATATACAGGAAATAATACTACATTCTCGTGATATAAGTATGAAATAATAAAGGATTTTACGCAAAAAGGATTTAAATTAATACTCGGAATACATAGGTAATCGGCTTATACCATTCACAAATGAAGTAAATATTAATATCGTTAATCCGTACACTGAAACTGAAAGCAATTCTGAGAATTTTGATTAAAATTCGCTTTAAACTTCCCTAATCGGTCCCTAAACTCATAACTACTGTTTTATGAACGTGGAAAATGTAATCATGGATTTTCATTAATAGTTTATTACATTTTTATAGTAGTTATATCTGGTATATTATAGAAGTTATAAAAAGATTGACAAGTCTTCGTATTGCTGACGACATCGTCTTTTTTGCTCCCAATGCCGACGTTCTCCAAGAACAAACACCAAGCCTTGAGATTGGACTTCAAATGAACAGAACTAAGATGCAAATGACCAACGGAACGAAATGATGGAATGTCGTCAATGGGCATAAGATACAATACGTTGAAGAGTACATATACTTGGGCCAGATAGTATCCTTCGGTAACAGGCAAGAAAAAGAAATCGATCGCCGCATTAATAACGCCTGGAAGAGCTTCTGGTCTGGTTCTGGAAATACTCTCCTATTTTGGTACTATTTCTGTGTAAATGGTTCTTATTCATCATTTATTTTAAACTTACGTGACGTTTACTTAACATGTTTTCAAATAAAACTAGTGCATGTGCACGAATGATTAAAAATGTTATGACCAACGGTAAGCCTGGCATCAACCGACGCCGAAAATAAATTTTAGAATTAAATAATGGTAGATAAATCATATTTTTGTATTAACAAGTAACTTGTAAAGTTAGTCGAAGTTAATTGACACCAATCAAGATTTACCGCATCAAATTCTACGTCCAGGAAACCGATCAAATCACAGAAAATTTTGAGATAAAAATCGTCATGTTTTCCACTAACGATTCTATTTAATCCAGCCGTCACGTACGCTTGCTGCGTGTCACGAAGCACTTGCAGGGTGACCACCTGTTACAACTAACTGAGAACTTCTGAAGAAATGGAGGGACAAGGGAAAATAATGATGTATTAATAATGATATATATCAGCCTGTATAAACGTAAGCGGCTATTCACGGGGTTAAGCTATACGAGACACCAAAGGCATAACCGTTTGGGCAATACTCTCTTTGAGCCTAGGTTAAAGAAGTTGATTCCAGGTCTGTTGCGTGAATCGTTGAATAAAATAGTAAATGATAATATGTCCTATTCATTTTTATATTTACATTTACGTCCTTTTCAAAAAGTGCCCAAACATGAGTTCATTGAGGGTTTTAGCATTATAATCTGATTCTCCCAGGCTAAACAAAATGGCTGGTAACCCTATCCATCGGGAATCTTTAATATTTCTCCAATAAACATCGACAAACGCCATATCCCTTTGATCTAATACATTTCAAACAAACTGGCGTATATTAATTTCGTATGATCCCCGCTAGATGGTGCCACATTGATGTTTAATATTTACGCTAATATCGAATGATGTCCGACTGTCTGTCTGTGGCAGCCTTGGCAGATATTTTTATATGCTATTTTCTACTCCAAGTGTTTCCAAATCGTTAATCTATTTGAGGCTGGCTATTTTAGGAATACACGTGTCTTGGTATTCTTTATGCAATGGGTCTTGAGTAATACGAATTTAAAAATGCTATTTAGTGTGCGTGAGCGATCCGGATTGGTGACATTTTTTTCATAATTAAATCGCAACTATGATAACACTAAAATATATACGGCTGGTTTTAGTCTTCTGCTTTAGTACCTATGCAGTAGCTTTTATTTCCTTTGTCAATCGAATTAAAATATAATTATTTGATTTACAAACATTCATCACGACATAATATCACAAATAAAATACTGATACAAGTGGATTCCTTCCAATTTTAATTATTTCAAACTTAAATTGTGGAATCGAACACAGGACCTCATGGTTATTAGTCTACTAGACGCATTAGATGAAAAGACACGTACATAATAATATGTCACTATGAATTCAATGCGTTTTCTAGATACTAATATTCCTCACGGTTTCACTCGCGTGAAAAAGGTTTTCCGGGATGTAAGTTCTGCAATATAGCCTTCCTGGATTAATGAAATATCCATAGCTAAAATAATTTTTAAATTCGAACCTCTAGTTCCTGAGATAAGCACGTTTACAAAAAAACTCATCGCCTTCTTATACCTACTAGTATAGATATTTCAATACCTGCAGAATTTCACTACCATAAGCAAACTGTAGACCTAAGAGAAATGTGTTATTCGATTACAACGCTGAGGTTTCGAATTCTATCGGCTTTTTCTATTTATTATCAGGCCGGAGTCAGAAATTCATGCATGATATGGCGATATGCTAGCCTCCTATCACATTGTAGGACGGAAAACACAAGCGAAACGTTGGTGTCCTGGAAACACCTCTGCCTGCCATTTCTGGGAAAACGCGTGAGTGTACATATGTATAAATGAATATTTCAACTCCTGCAGCATTTTACTACTGTAAGGAAACTGCGTATAGGAACGTTCTATTTAACGACAGCCTCCGTGGCGCAGTTGGTTAGACGCCGTCTGTGAAACGAGAGGCCGCGGGTTCGATCCCCGCACCGAAACAAATATTTGTGTGATCCACAGGTATTTGTTTCGGGTCTGGGTGTTTGTGAGACCGAAAAGTCTCTCGTAGCTTCTGATACCCACGACACAAGACTCGATCTTAGTGTGGGGTCAGGACTATGTATGTGACTGTTGGGTGTATTTATTTATTTATATTTATACAGGTCTATGCCTCAAAGCAGTCCTTGCGGACCGGTTCAATCAACCACAGAATTTGATCGTTGCGTCTAACAGACAGGTGGTTTAGTTTCTCATTAACTAGTCAATTCAGTTCGTGGTTATCGGTAACTCCGATAAATTACGACCTCGTAGCCCAGTTTGGGGAATGTATTGTTTTGTATTAGCCCATATATATCCCATTGCAGAGCACGGGCTGCTCTACAATCGAGGGTACGATTGAGAGTGGTTAGGCTGTATGGTCCACCACGCTGGACTAGTGCGGGTTGGCGGACTTTACAAACCACAAAAATTCTTACTAACCTCTATGGTTTGCAGGTTTCGTCACGATGTTTTCCTTCACCGTTATAGTGCGTGGTGATTGACTATCAATACACACATAATGTATTGGAACATTAGGGAATGCATTACTGTCAACTACTACTACTATACTCCTATGCTAAAAATATCTTGGGCGCAAATCTCCTTTGTTTGCAAAAAATATTTCCATGTGACTATGCAAAGTATGTATAAGAACAAATCAGTTTTTTTCTACAAAATAATTTTAAGTTAAAAAAAATATTATTAAGAGATCATCACAAATTACAGAAGCATTACAGTTACCTTGGGCTACTGTAGGAATGGGCCGGCTTGACTAGGATGGTACCACTATCTCGTATAAACCAATGTGGAGCGACAGGTTTGCATTCAGTTGTTGACATTAGCGGAGGCCTCAAACGGGGCATTATACATTCTCCTCTATCTTTATACTTTTCTCCTCACTCTCGCATTTTGAGAGATTCGCTACAAACCTACGATCACTTTCGCCTGATGAGCTGTTTGCTGATTAAATAAAATACATATAACCAACAGTCACATACATAGTCCTGACCCCACACTAAGATCGAGTCTTGTGTCGTGGGTATCGGGAACTACAGAGACTTTTCCGTCTCACAAACACCCAGACCCGAAACAAATACTTGTGGATCACACAAATATTTGTTTCAGTGCGGGGATCGAATCCGCGACCTCGCATTTCACAACCATCGTCTAACAAACTACGCCACGGAGGCTAGATTGCAGGATCAGTGTAATAAAATAATTAAAAAAAAATCAGGTCCTCCAAAGCTAAGACTCCGGAGTGAAACGTAGTTGATACATTACATTATAAAATCGGTAGACCTAATTGTTACTTCAGCAAAGGCAGCCTTTTCGACAATCCTCCACGTTTGTCGCAACTGTGATATTAATACTCTATTCTGAAATTTCTCTGTACAAACAAAGGCCATTCGAAACTCGATGTATGAACTATTCAGCCATGCACTACTGTCTATTTTTATTTACCTTTAAAATAGAATATAAATGCCAAAGCTTTTATCCGACCCGCACTGTTCTAGGAATCGTCGAAAACCGAATGGTATTTGCGACATTGCCTCCAATTCTGTGAAATTGTTTGCAATACCTGGAACATGGCAAGTCTATCATCGGTTTTGGATAGTGGGTAGTAAGGTAAATAAGAATTACTTAGTGTAATTAAATCCTGTGGACCAATTTTTTATAATAAAGTAATAGATTTTACATGATGTAGTGTGTGCGATCCGGAAGCTCGTCGTTGGTACCGATTAAAATCATAACAAAATATACCATACCTAAAGATTTCTTTACAAAATCTTTCGAATTTACTACTACAAAATGGTTTCTTAGATTTACGCGAATGTTACACATTGAAATAAAACTATTTTATACGGATTTTATCGCGATTTGGTTTAATTTTTACATGTTTTAACTTCCCGACCGTCCGCCCCGTGACCACGAAAGCTGTAAAGTAATCGAAACGTCGGGAAGTTAAAAAATGTAAAAATTAAACCAAATCCCGATAAAATCCGTATAAAATAGTTTTATTTCAATGTTACTACTACAAGTTATGATCACGTTCACGTTATAGTTGTATAAAAAACTACACAGGGTCACCACTTGTCATACTTTTGAACTATAATGTTTTATTGTTTAAAGTTTAGGTAGGGTCGGAATCAGACCACGTCAGTAAAGTATCAATTTATTTGTCCCTTAGTCACACTTTTCGTCCTCACTTTGCATCTATGACTTTTACCATCCATATAAATACACCCGTATTCACAATTCAAGTGGGTAGTTCATCTATTATAGTACACCCATACCAGTATAGGACCACTTGTTGGCTCGAGTAGCGAACTCCGTGAATGCATGCAATTTACTCGACTTTTATTTAAAATACGCCTGTCTGCGTCCCATGCCCGAGTTTTAAATGCTTTAGAAACTCCTACCGTGCTGGGATTTCCAGTCAATGCTAGTGGGCTAGTTGCCCTTTCAAATTGTTTGTTTTTGTTTTGAGTTGAGGCCGGTCCATCATAGAGTAAGTCTAGCAAAGAAAGATGAGTTCATATTCCACAGCATTTTTGTATTGACCACAGTGCGCCGCATATAAAGAGCATTTCTGTTCACGCAGTATAAAGAAGTCTTTCAGCTGCTACTCGTCCGCAATTTTTATATATTTTTTCATTTAATTTCGATCTGGATTCGGAAGTGCAAGGTGGCCTTATATTATTATCAATGCGTTTTATGAACTCAAAATTTGCATATTATACTTTTATGCAAACAAGGATAAAATATTATTGGCCGTAAAAAACATACACGTGCTTGTATCGAACCCATAAAAGCTAAACCATAGCAAGCTACTTTAAACTATTGTATTATTTAATTGTCAAACCAAATAGGTAATTCAAAAATCATCACGAAATTTCGCTGTAGAATACAATAACTAAAAGTACCTAATTACCTAGATTTCCTCAGTTCCCCTTTAATAATATTTTCCAAAAGCTCCACCATGCGACCGCGCCTCCAATATTCCCGAACAGATTAGTCAGGCAGCGTGACATCAATTTGAGCGGGTTACAGCCATTTCCTAGACTTAACACAAATCCTGATAGATTGGCCCTTAGGAGCTAAGCCAATTTACAACCTTCGAAGAGTTTCACTTACTATTTTAAATTGAAGTTGTAACAGAATTAATTGACAATTCCGATAGCGTATAATGGTGGTAGTGCGATATTCGTGGGGTGGCTGGTAGCGGTTGGTGACGATGGGCTGAAGATCGAGTCCAGTGGCGTGCTATGGGAGAGGCCTATGTCCAGCAGTGGACGCAGAAGGGCTGATGATGATTATAATGGTGGAATCATTACTGCTTTTTTAAAGTTTTAGTTGGTGGTAGGATATTGATAGTATGATGTTTTTTATAGATGAAAAAGCAAGCAGGTCGCCTGATGGTAAATGATCACTGCCCATGAACATACACAACGCTTCGATCATGGATGTGTCAGCCCATTAGACCGGGAGGGGAGCGGGAAGGAAAAATGATGGGAAGGCTCAAGGGATATTGGGCATGCGGCAGTATCACTAACCGGATGAAATGTGACAGCAAAGCTGCCGCTTTACGTTGATCTCCTGTGAGAAAGAGACAGCTTCAGACGAACCTACCCATTCATGCTGAGTTATGACTGACAACAGCGTGGCTCAACCACTTTTTAAAGATGTTGGAGAATCCGTCATACTAGCCACGTAATTGTGATGCATTTCATATTCAGCATTCAGGTTTGTATTCGGTTTTGAGCCCATCGATTCACAGTTAAGCCAGGCCATTTATGTTGCAGTCTGAATGTACTGCAGTTAATATTTACCAATTTTTCCTTCTTTTTATTATACTGAAATAAGGTCAAAAGTCGTACATACATAAACTCACGTCTTTATCCCAGAAGGGGTAGGCAGAGGCGCCACCAGGACACCTACATTTCGCCTTGTATGTTCCGTCACATGATATGATAGGGAGTCTATCGCCATATCGGGCACAAATTCCTGACTCCGGGCTGATAATAAATAGAAAAATGCCACCGAGGCGGTCATAGTTCATATACTCACTAAAAGTACTCTTTCAAGAGTACATCCCAGAGCTCACTCAATAAACCCAAACAATGCAACACAGAACATCCATTCTCAGCAGACACATACTAATGTGTCGCTTCGCATTCCCACCAAGGCATGAACAGCCGAAATCTTACCTCCAAGGTGTCCGCTATCCGGACCTCCCAATGAGAAATGTGCTCGCATTCATTTCAACCCCACACCGATTTACATAGAAACGACGCGACCCATTTTAACACATACATACACGCAAATGTGCGTTGTGTTTATTCAGCTTGATTAGATTGCTGGTGAAATTTGAGTTTTCAATTTATCAATTGTTTTTTTCTGATCGTGCTATGATGGGTTGTGTTGTAATGGAATGAAGTAGTAATGGATTGTTTCATGAGTGTCAGTCGGTCTTGACTTACCCCGGTGAAATTATTCCACTCTTAAAGAGACTCATTCAAATCAGATTTTAAATGAATCTGACTAGAAACACATTTCACATACTACATTATTTTTGCTCATCACGGATAGCGTGATTATAAGTATCCTTTAATCTGCCTAAATAATTGCACTATCGAATGCATTTTGTTGTAGTTTTAATGATGATTCCAGAGACCAGCACTCTCAAATAAAGACTCAACTTTATTATAATAGAATTAAATATAAATTTATTTTACACCAATATTCATATTATATAATTGTCATAACTATAATATTCATTGTCATTACACAAACGAGTAATAAAGTTGACCATAATTCCGCTTAAATTATTATCGAGTAAATTTTTTACCTAACAACGCAAACCCATTAAATCCAATTAACAATTTAACAAACTCAGATATTAAAACCTATTATCTATTCATTAAAGTTTGTAATCGGTAAACAAAGCTTTTTCCATGTAAATTACTTGCGTAATAAGTACCAAGGCGTACGCAATGTTTGTCAAACTAAATTCAATTTTATCCGTTGGAAGTAAAGTTTGTTTTTGTTTAACGTGAATTCTTTCATTTTTAAGTAGAGTCCTCAGGTACAGCTTATACTACGGCGTCTCCGCCTAATGCTAAAAAAACATGTCGATGTTGACAGAAAAAATACAAAAATAAAGTGAAACTCAAAGTGTATTCGGATTACTTCTGAAATTGAAGGCTTTTGCAAAAGCCGAAGGTAATTTCGCTATAAAATGTATATGGATTGGGACACAAAATGTAAGGCTATTCAATCTTAAAAAAATAATTAAATGAATAATCCCACTTGAAATCTAAGATAGGATTCAGTTTAATCATTGGTTAATCAACTTTTAACTGTAACACTGGTAATAAAAAGAGTGTATTTAAAATAAATCTTTAAACTTCGTTGATACTTGAGTTCATTTATTACTTCATTTATATTAACTGTATTTTAGTTGAACTTTTATGCCCTTCTATTCCTTAACAGATTATTGAAAATATTAAATTCAAAAATGTTTTTCATTCGTTGTTTTTCGATTTACTCATAATTGACAAGCTCCGTGGCGCAATTGGATAGAGGCCGGCTTTAAAACGAGAGGCCGCAGGTTCGATCCCCGCACCGAGACAAATTTTGGTATAAACCACAAATATTTATTTCGGGTCTGGGTGTTTGTGAGACCAGAAAAGTCTCTCGTAAATCCTGATACTTACGACACAAGAGTCGATTTTAGTGTGGGGTCAGGACTATGTATGTGACTGTTGGGTGTTATTATATTGATATTGTAACATAGGACATAATATATTGCAAAAAAATGAACAAAGAGGTCAAAGCAAAACCGCGAGTGAAATTAATAGCTGACAAAAACAAAACTAGAAAATAGAGGTGGCATTTGCAAATCAATTTTGTGTTCGTGAAATACCTATTGAAGCGGTTGTTGGGTTAAATAGTTCTTTTTTCACATACAGATGTGTAAGGACTCTGTTGGTTACATTGCCTTTTGAGTCTGATAGAGAATTACACGCACCATGAACGTTAAAGTTCCGAATATGATTCCGATATTTTGTAATTGACTTTGTTGAAGCTGTTAGAGAACTGTTGAATTCACGTGATGTTTTTCTTTATCGCCAAAAAAAACATAAAATCTGCATAAGGTTGTAAGCATAACTGAGGTCTGTGTGGTTCACCGAAGTGATTCTAGGTCAATATGCTCGAAGAAAAGCAAGATAATACAAAAGACGGTAAGAAAATTAGTTCACTAGCAAACTAAAACGGTATTATTAATAAAATTTATTATTTTCCGTTTGATAAACTTCTACTCTTGACACCTTTTTTTTAATGGCGTCAAATGTATCTACAAATGTCTCTTAAATTTCTGTGTTTACAAAAATCAAACGGAATAAAAATTGCACTTCCAACATTTCTTTCCAAAACGAAAACCATCTTAATTCCACAGTGACCCAAAAATATGAATCATTTCAAAAATAAAGCCGCAAAGTTATTTACAAAGACATAAAACCACCGTCTTAGTTAAATTAATGAACGCGACTTACCGCCCCGACAATAATTATCAATTTAATCTGCTTAAAAATACTAAGAGCTTTCCAGAGCTTACGAGAATAAGCTCCTAATTGCGTCAACAGTGGATTGTTTACAGGGAAAGTTTAAGATGTAAAAAGCTTCTTTGGAGTGGGACTTGTTAACAGTGAGTAAAATCTTCTGGGTTCTTTTGGAATGGAATTATGTGAGTTTCAATGCTGAGATTACTTTAGTAATTGTTGCTTACGTTCGGGAAATAACAGCGGAGTAACCAAAGCATTGCTTTTATGTTAGATCAAATATAGAATATAAAAGTTGAGCAAAGGAGAAGAGAGAGGGAGATACCTTCAAATAGAAAGCAAAAGAAAAAATAAATCACTCTAACAAATTAAATTGTTAAAAGTTTTATTTTCCATGAAAAATCTCTGAAATAAATAAAGAACTTCCAATCTTTCGTTTTACAAAAAACAGTCTAGTAGCAAAATTAAAAATAAAGTACAGAACACTTACATAAAATCTTAATCAAGCTCCAACTGAGTATTATAAGAGGGAAATAATTCAAAGTAACCAGATGCTGTCACCGCGATACACCTGGCGCTGTGTGATATATAATAATACATTAGCCCAGTGCCATCAAATAGGGGAAGAGGGGGTAGTAAGAACTAGAAATTATGAGTAGTTAGGGTATGGTAGGATCAGACAAGCTGAGGATTGTGTCCAATGTTTTGTAGTGATAGAGACATTTGTGATACAGCTTTGAAATTATTGCATAAAACCCTCAAATTTCCAAGTTTATATCATCATTCACACGCAGAGGAAGTCGCGGTCAAAAGCTAGTAAATAATAAATATTGCACACAAAAAGCAAATTTAACTTAGAAAAGTTAGTAAAACTTGAAATATCCAATTCCTTAGTTGTCTAATCATGTTATAACTAAACTATCGCTCTTTCCTAGTATATTTTCTTTTCAAACTTAGCAAGACACCTCTACAAGATCTCCCACTGCCTGTTTACTAACCTTAATAGAAAAAGGGTCAAATATTTTGCCAGTCTTATTAAGTAACTGAAAAGGGTTCATTCACTAGCCCTTTGCAAACACTTACAACCAAGACATTCAATGTTGTTTTTGCGGTCTCGATGACTCTTCTCACGGCTGCGTGATTAGGGACTGTTAATGACAAACAACTTGGGAATTGGGCAGGAATTTTTGTTTTTAAAGGTATTTAAATTGTTTTAAATAAATAAATAAATAAATAAATCACCCAACAGTCACACACATAGTCCCGACCCCACATTAAGATCAATTAAGTCTTGTGTCGCAGGTATCAGAACTACGAGAGACTTTTCGGTCTCACAAACACCCAGACCCGAAAGAAATATTTGTGGGCCGCACAAACATTTCTCTCGGTGCGGGGATCGAACCCGCGACCTCTCGTTTCACAGCCGGCGTCTAACCAACTGCGCCACGGAGGCTGTCATTTTATAAGCTTTACGGGAATTTTTTAATTGGCAACATTTTTTATAATTTAAACTAGTATTTCTTGATATAAGCGCGTTCTAACAAACAAAATTTATAGTGTTATATGAATATTAGCATAGATTTCAATTAAAGCTGTTTGCTCTTGGCAAAAGGCTTCGTATGATCTTATGCAATTTTGCTACCAAATGCAAGTCTGATTCTATATGAATGGTAATTTAATCATCCCGATGAGATTTTTCTCTTAAAATAAATCAGTACATAATCGATCGAACAAAGGTCTTTGCTATTTTGATGTAGACCGCTTACAGGAACTTCTATTTAAAGCATTCTAATTTTAACAGTAAACATTCTTGACTAATGATGAAAGAAGATCTCTACCAAGTCAACTAGCCAATAAATCTCAAACGCTTTCCATATTGCCATAATAGTTGTAAAGCATACGCCAGCTCATAAAGAAAATGGTCTATTCTCCCACAAAATACAATATTTCAGTAGTGTAGGCGACGAGCGGAGGCGGATACGAGCGTGGTTAGAGGAAGCAATTGTCTATCATGTTTTACGGCCTCTGTGTCGCGTTCAAATGCTCGATTCATGTGTGGCCATTAGATAGGCGATTAGGGATACTTGTATTGTTAGACTGGATAATGAAATAACTTATTTTTATTTGTATCTTAACTATACTAATAAAAAAAGTTGGAAAATATAGAAAGTTTGTGTTGGATATGTCATTTATTGAGTAAGGCTATGGGCTATGTAACATCACGCTATAAACAATAGGAGCGGAACAGTAGTGAAAAATGTTGAAAAACGGCAAAATTGTATTGTAAACGGTTGAAGTTACGCAACAATAATGTGTGAAGTAATATAAATGCAGTTTATTGCTAGGGCCTTTAAGCGCAAGTATTTATTTGTGTGCATTTAAAGCGATATCCCATCCCAATCCATATGAAAATTTATCAAAATAAAACAATCCCGCTTATCTTCTGGCCGTAAATTTACGACGTCAACGATGAGACGAAACGACCGCAGTCGAATGTTTTAGAAATATGACTTCAGTTGAACGTTATTCATAAATTACAGCTTTACGTACCTGTGAACGTTGAAACCCACACACTCAATAATTTTCAATATTTACTCTGTTCTGTGAAAATGTGAGGTATTTTTGCTGATATTTTTTTCTTTTACAAACTTTACAGACAAGGCAATTGAAGGAATGTTTACTCTGTGTGGTTTCGGAAAAATGAAAATATGTTTTTTAAATTACTGTTTATTTTGCGGACGGCCAAAGCGAGTAAACAAATAAAATAAATAAATAAATACACCCAACAGCCATTTTTAAGGTATAATTTATCAGCAAACGATGTAATGTTGACACAGCTCAATTATCTATACCGATAAATAATACTTTGAAACTTTGCTAAAACGAAGTAATATGGCGAAATCTAAATCAAAATTGTCAAAGTAGTAGTCATGCTCTGTAGTCATTAAGTATCAAATCATGACAGAGCGATACCACCCACAGTCTCAATAACTTCAATATTTAGTAATGAAAACCCGCCCACGTCTATATCACCGAAGAAAAAGGCAAAGACGGCACTTTTGTCACCCATACACCGAACTTAGTTCCGTTTCAGAATAAGTTCCTTTTAAGACAATACTAAGGTCGGTATATCGTATATCGAAAAGGCGGATTTTAAACACCAAGAATCAAGCATTTTATACTGATTTTACCGGTACCTAAACTCCCATGTCGTGAAGACTGTCCCATTTTACGTTTCTATCTCATTGTTAGCTTACTCGTATATCGAATTCAGCTGGTTATGGAAGGACTATGGTCCGTACCTGCGTGTCTCTGTGTATGCTGTAGGTGGACCAGCAGCACGGCTCCACCTGGTTGGAGTCCAGCCCCCAGAACTCCAACTCCTCCTCGAACAGCGGCCCACACACATTTGTCGGGTAGTGGAGTTTGCCAGTTCTGAAACAACGGAAGAAATTAATCCAACAGTCACATACATAGTCCTGACCCTATACTAAAATGGTTTTGTATCGTAGACATCAGAAACTACGAAAAACTTTTCGGACTCAGAAATACACAGTCCCGATATATTTTTGGATCAAATAAGTTATATATTTAAAAGTCTAAATTATCACACATTACAAAGCTATGTATTTCAGTGATGTATGTGTTGATGGACAACTACAACGCACGTTAAAGCTGAATGACTACATTGTGAGAAAACTTGCAGACCATAGAGACGTTTACAAGAAGTTCAATGATATGTGAATTCATACGCGCAATAGGCCAGTGAAATGGGCTATGGCCTACCATGTCTCGATCGAACTCTAGATTGTAGAGGAAACTTATGCTCAGCAATGGCCGTAAATGGATTGGTTTACAATTAAAATAAATAATAAGAGAAGTTAGACATAAGACATCCAACCAAGAATTCTTCGAACTAAAACATCCACACAAATCTGGTACGATCAAAACAATTACGATTTTATTATACACTGAACGTCAATAAAGCTAAATCACGGATGTTTACCATCTACCGTCTGCAATGAAACGGCAATGATTCTGTTTGATCGCATGGGACGGTCGGATGTGAACGCGGTTTAAGGTGTGATGTCATTGCATTTGGTTTGTTTGTATTTTTAGTTTTATGTGGGAGGGTAATGATCGAATATACGGATTCCTTGTATCGGAAGGTCGTGGGTGAGAGCAAATAGTTGTAGGTGACATTACATTTCTGAATATAGACTTGACTACGGTTCATGGAAGGGCATGCATTTGCGAAAATAAGAAACACAAACATTGCACCAACGTCATTCGTGGTGATATGTTATTGTTATCCGATCAGACATCGTATACAATGGTAGAAACCACACATTGCAAATATTTCCCGTGAATATTTGGTTTCGAATAGGTAGCCAGAACTTTGTCCACCGACAAGAGAAGATCGTGCCTCGCCGGCGCATTTTCTATCTAGATTCCATTGAATTTATCATCAGATACTTTGTAAAACTATGTCAAATAATACAATAACCATAAAAACCAAAGATCGAGAACAATCTTCACCTAGTACTCTGCCGTACCTAAGAATCGATCCCAGGATTTCCTAATTCACAGTCCATGAACGCTGCCTCTAACGCGAAACTAGCTCACTCAATTTGTATTCGACAAGATAATGCAAGACAAACGGTCCAACCTAAAATGGCATTGATAAAAGTCACGTAAAAGCTATGAAAATCGAATTATTCCCGTAGGATCCGCTCCCGCAGTTTATCTGGCAGACGAGGGATCTCTATAAAAAACTGGTGTACGTCGCACCCCACCCATTAAGGAGGATAGTTCTAGTTTAGTGTTAGGTAAAATCATTGCTTAGTCGAGCGGTAAAAGAAATTTCCTAAAATAGGTAACTTCGCACTTACTTTGTAAAAAGGTAGAAAAGTTTGGAAAAAAATATTTAGTTTTATTTTATTATAATTTGAGATACATAAAATGTTTTTACTAAATCTTCTCATTAATATTTCTTAGAAGTCTGGATCTATTAAAGCGCGGTGTAGTTGATAAGTTCATTATAATTGTGTAAACTTGCGAAAAATAATATCACCAGTCGTTTTTTGCTTGCATCACATTTCATTATCTACTTGGTGCAGTAAGATTTTGCGATGCCAGTACAAAATATGTCTTTCAAATTATACAACGTTTTACTATTAGTTTAAAATATCGTGAGTTTTAGTCTATCGTCTAAACGGAAATTCGAATGTCTTCACCACTTTTCTCTTCTCTCATTTTTGTATATTACGTTAGTTGCTTACTATTTCTATTAAACTAACTAAAAATAGGATATATTATATAACATATGTGCATATCTGCTTTGATATACAACCCCTGTGTTCAAAACAGCACCAGTAACCAAAACCTCTCTGCATCGTACACAAATTCGACACGGCAATGCTCTTCAAAGTTTCCACCTAGCCCGTCATGCACTGTTGAACGTTAATCTTATTATACGAAGACCACTTCGCTTCGATTTTAGCTAGAAGTGGATACTGCAGATACATCTATTATTATTTTTTAAGAATAAAACTGGTGCAGGGCTTTTAATAAAGAAGAAAAATAATTATAAGAAGGGATTCAAAATAAAGGTATGATTTTGGGTATTCGAAAATCATTATCTGTTCAGTGAACATGAAGTTCATAAAAAAGTAACCACAAGTGCCATAATAATGTAAACCTACATATTTTTTTACCAACTAGACCCTTAGCAATTAAAGTGGTGAAAACAAAATATGAGTCAAACTTTTTTTCTATACCAATCACTTGACCAATTACCCTATTCATCATTACTATTCATTATCTATGAACTGCTCTGAATTGAACGCTGCAACCTCTGTATAAATACTGTATTGTAAACTTGTTTTAAAAGAGCAACGCTAGAGTTTCTTGACCGTTCTTCTCTGGCGACAACAGCCTTGTGAACCGGGTGGTAGTGGAAAAAAGTGACTGAATCTAAATAATGTATGACATTTCATGGGTACAATAAATATTTTCATTTCATTTCATTTCATTTCATTATACAATAGGTCCGGCAAAAAGGTCACCTGATGGTAAATAATCATGAACGTCCACAATGCTTGAGTCATAAATATGTTGCCGGACCATCAAGTGAGGAGGGGAGAAGGAAGTAAAAAGGATGGGAAAAGGAAAGGTGTATCGGGCATCCGGCAATTTCACGAAACGCGACAGCTAAGCTGTTGCTTCGCGTCGAACTTCTGTGAGACAGTGGTACCGCCCCGGACGAGCCTGCCCATTCATGTCGCAATGACTGACAATAGTCTACAATATTTAAAAGCATTCTTTGAAAAAAAAAAAAAATATTTCGCAACTAAAACCTTTCTTACCCTTTCGCCGGGTCTCTCTTCAGCCAGTGCGTGAAATCTTCCAAACAGATCAAAGAGCGACGGAGTGTGAAACGCTTCACGAGTCAATGGCCACATCGGCTTCACATCGGCTTATTTTGACACATGCCCGCTGCCATATTGTTTGTAAACAACCAAGAGTGATAAGAATATTTTTTTCCTTGTAACTTGGTTACTGTTAAGATAAACTTTCGACTCTGACGGGTTTTGAACCATTATTTCGTTCTCGTTGGACATCATTGCGCGATACAAATTTAGTACACATACATAATCCCGACGCTAAGTAAGATATTACGTCATGTGTCGTGGGCTTAAGAAACCATAAGAAACTTTATTTAAATAGTCCAAACAGCCAGATCCAGAACTAATATTTGCACGTTACCATAACATTTGTTTCGGTGCGGGGATCGAACCCGCGGCCTCTCGTTTCACAGTCAACGTTTTAATCTGCTTCGCCAAGCGGTTGAAACGAATAAAATCTAATCTAAATTTGTTGTTCACCTGAGCAATGTAATCTAGCACCTCACATTTTTCAATCCAAGTAGCCAGAACACCAAAGCAGATAATATAAAAACGTGTATTTTTATGTGGATCTTTATATAAATTTGAAACGATTAAACTTCCTTTATTTACCAACACCAGTTAATCCTCTGGAGTTAAAACGATAGACATCATAAACATCGATATCAAACGGCCGGCAAAGCGGAGTAACAAGAATCGATCACCTCTTAATATTTGATGAGCTTTGATCTCTTAATTGATTCTTGGAATCGATTACTATTTAAATAATATAGTAGGTTTTACTTGCGGTTCCTTATTGTGCTAAGAATCCAACTTACAGATACTGAACCCGTGACGACATACGCCTATATAGTTCACAAGACTGGTTTCCATTATTTGATAAATCGGTTCTTTGCATTTTGCCGCTTAACCACAAGGATATTAAAGGATATAGATGAAAATTGAAGGGATTGTACACATACGAGCACCGGATAACCGGGATCTATACTTGAAATTTTATACCGAGAGATAAAATATGATTCCTTATATTTTGAAACAATTTTGACTATAAGGACGACTGCCTCGTTGGCGTGGTTGTACTACGGTACGTCTACAAAGCTGAGGTCCCGAGTTCGAATCCCAGGTCGGGCAAAGTGATATTGGTTTTTCTATTCATTATCCCGGGGTCAGGAATTTGTGTCCGATATGGCGATAGGCTCGCCCCCTATCACATCATAGGATGGTATATACAAGGCGAAATGTGGGTGCCCTTGTGGCGCCTCTGCCTGCCGCTTCTGGGATAAAGGCGTGAGATTATGTATGTATGTATGTATGTATATTTTGAAACAGGAAGTGGCTGGATGCAAGCCGCTTCCAACAGGTCAATGTGGAAATCCATGGGTGAGGGTTATGTTCAGCAGTGGACTTGCTGTGGCTGAAGAGAAAGAAAGAGAGAGAGATATTTTGAAACACGACGTAATGCGGTATGTTTATGCAAATATGAACTTGAAGTTGTCTTGCAACCTTGCAAGGATCATTGTCGTAATTTAACTAAGCAATAAGCAGACACGCCATGTGGCCAGGTTTTACGAATATCCTTTGACCATCTTTTGGGTGTCGGGCAATTTCACTTAATAAACGAAACCTTTATCCGTTTTTATAAGATAGGGTCTACCTCTTTACAAATAACTTCTACAACATGGATTACAAGCAACTTCTTTAGACCTACTATTTTCAGCCACACAAATTATAGACTTATACATTTTAATTTGTTGCCGTGTAACCCAACCGCATCAGAATAATATATTACAAAACTACCCCAAGTAATCCGAAGCAAAACAATAATTAAATAAGCAAGCAAGTTTCCACAGTTAATCACTGGAGATTGTTTTATCTGCCGGGGCGAGATCTCAAAGCGATCTCTACTGTCAAACTTATTGAAAGCTAAGGAAAGTTTCACCACAGCATTAACAATATTGGTCTCGTAATAAATCAATATTTAATAATGCATAGTACTGTACGCATTTATAAAGGATATAATGTATTGCAAAAACTTTTTCTTGTAAATAAACTATTTTGAGAGTAATAAAATAGTTATCAAACATGTTTAATATATCATAAGAAGAGTAATGATGAAATGTATCACAATGTCACGAAACTTGACGTCAATGAAGTATTTTCTTTGTTGTTGCGTTTCATTGAATTCAAAAGCTTATTTAAGGCTGCAATGATTTATAATCTCTCTCCGTTAGTTCTTACATCCACAAGGATTGATTATTCAGATATTGTAAGTATTTCTAAGTAATTCATTCTAATGATTAATGGATACACCTGTTATCAGTAAGATTACCAAAGAAAATTTTGATAGACATCCATTTGCACAACCTTAATATCTATTCTGTTTTATGTAAATCTTAATTAAAACTTCGGCAAGTTATAATGAATCATGAAGAGTAACATTAAAACATGAAACAACTTTATATTCAACGGCGGTGTCTCAGGAATTTCAACGTTTTAATTCTATACAACTTTTCTGACCAAACCGAAACTGTTCGCGTAATGAGCACGACCGGGTACTTAATGTTTCTGTTAGTTGTATGCACTTAAAACGGTTCAATTTTATAAGGTGTAATGGAAGATCTAGGAATACATAGATAAGTGGAGTTTGTGGTTAAAAATATAATTCATTTTAGATTCATATGACATCATTGGGTCTTCTGAATACAATTCTTCTAAACTATTTTGAATAGTTGCATATTTTGTTCTGCTTGTAGTTCAATTTCTTGTTTAATTTTTATAAATAATCTATACGGTTCTATAAGATAATATAAGTCCAGAAGTTGACGACTATTTTGTTCATGTTTCAAAATCCTTGTTTAATAAACACAGTGTAATACATAATATTAGTAATTTAAAACCTTGCGCACCATTGCGCCTTTAATAATTAAAAGGTATACATTATTATTTTAGGAAAACTAGAAGTTACTAATACCTGGCTTCATTTACGGTCGAAGTCTTGATATACCCTGTATACGCAAAGTGAAGATTACGCTCAGAAATTTTGTGAAGAGTCATCATATTATTCATCTAAATTATTTTCCTTCATTCAAGAAATAATGTACATAAAAGACGCATAACAAAAATATTGCAAAGAATTTTAAAACACTTCTTTACAATAACAAGTAAATATTAAGGAAAAGTGGACCAGAATTTCAAATAACTTGAAATTTTCTAACACTTGCAGACTTCGTATTACTCCGCACAAGACGAAAGTAATAAATGAACAGTTGAAATGAGACCTAAAGAAATACCTTGAAACATCCACGGTTTTCTACAAGATGTTTTCTGAAAAATCTATTAGTTTCCTTCTAAAGAACCTTTTTATTTTGTTAGTTTATAAGTGACGTAAAATTACATCTGCGTTCAGTATTTCATTTTTTATTTATGTTTTTATGAGATCAGTCTTTTATCTTAGTATTATTGTAAAAGTAATTTTATGTTAGCTTTTTGTAACTATACGTACATCTCTGTATCAAAACTATAATGAAATTAACAAATTCCATAAGAGGTTTGCACATTACACATATGACTTTTATGATTCTGGTAAGATTTATTGAAAGGGAGAGGAGTGAGAAAATTAACTGCACTCGGTTGAAATCAGACCAGGCCACTAGTGAAATACATACACCCAACGGTTACACTCAACCCAACTCCACATCAAGATACAAAGCTTGTGTTGTATGCATCTGAAACCACAAAACTTGTGTAGGGGACTTGTGTAGTTAAATGCAACTTAATATTTAGGCGGCGTTTGAGTATTCAGGTGTTAGACATTTAAAAGAAATAGACAATAATTATGTATTTTTAATAAATTAATATTTGTGTCTTACATTTAATCAAAGTCTATAGAAGTATCTTGTTACCATAAAAATGATTTTCAATACTAGTTACGTTAAAATACAAATTTTCGATAAATGAAACATTGTTGGTTCACTTTTCAATTTATATCTAATATTACAAACCAATAGAAAAACAATTTCAAAGATAAATAAGCTGGTTTCCATCAAAGATTTTTTCTACGCCAGTAATGGAACCTCGAGATCTTTATCTGGGCTAAATAATATTGACAACGCGCTGAATCTGGCACCGAGACGCTGAACTGAACAAATAAGGGCCTGTACAGACGCGGCGTTTTTTTTACAAACGCTTTTATTTTTATTATTGTATACAATATTTAAAAAAAATATTCTGCCAAATATCTTCAGAGATATTATAGAGGATAATTAAAAATATTTTTTTGATAAAGATTACAAAATGAAAGAAATCCAATATACATACATATGTACATACCGAAAGAGAATAATACCAAAAAGAGAGTAAGTAAAGAAGTGATTATTATTACATTAGACATGCTGTGATAAGAAATACGCACATATTTAGGGTCTTTACAGGAAAAATAAGAAAAATAAATGTGATACATGTTTATGAGCGATAGAGACCAATTTCTCTACGCCAGTTAAATAGGCAAACTTTTGACAGATCACCTAATAAGCCCTAAGGCAAAATATATATTCGACAGTGTACTTCTTGAGGTTAAGGATTATTATAATAGCACGGTCACTCTTAAGCCTGTTATATTGTATAAAATATTGCTCAGTGTATAATAATACACAGCTTATTGATAAAGAAGATAGAAGCACCAAAGGCACACTTAATATTAAGTAGTAAGTACACATCAGAAAGCAAGAAAGTAAATAGTTTAATAAAATTCAGTTGTGTCGAAAGCGTAAAACAGAATTTCCTCCAAGAAATTTAAAACGGTACACCAACTTAATCCTCTTAAAACCCGAGCAATCTTTTCAAACACGCAGTTTAGAAATCGCCTGCGGTAATCAGGTAGAAAATTTATACATGCAATTCTAAACGAATGCAAAACGCTAAGAGGATTTCGCCAATAAATAAAGCAATACATTACTTTACTATCGTGTGAAAATCTTTTAAATTCCCGGAACGAAACGTACTGCGGCTGTATTGAAATAAAATATGGTCTGGATACAAAGCATTTTAGGTGATCAGCTTATTTATTATACAGTAGGAATGAATACTGGTGTTTCACTCCAAATATTTTATAACTACGAGAGACTTTTTGGTCTCACAAACACCCAGACTCGAAACAAATTCTTGTGGTTCACACAAACATTTGTTTCGGTGCGGGAATCGAACTCACGGCCTTTCGTTTCAAAACCGGGGCGGCGCCTAACCAACTATACCACGGAGGCTGTCAATACATGCAATACAATCCCACAAAATATGTATGTTTGTTTCAGATCTGTGTGTTTTCTTATAGTTTTTTGAGTCTCACGAGGCAATACATTTATTAGCGTGAAAACTATGTGACTATTTGCAGTATTTATTATTACATTACAGTATTTATTATTATCACGTAATAATTCCGTGCTGTTAAACAAATCTGTGACGTTTTAATAACGCCGACTGTATTTTGAGCCTAATATCGATGCGCGCACTAAAACAGTCCCCGTGTATTGTTCATTTCACGGTATTGTTTGGACGACATCTGGCGGAGACACAGGTATATAAAATTAATACAATTTAGGTATCAAAATAGTGTTCGATACCACCGGTTATTGTGGGGTAAATGGACTAATTGTGGGCAGTTGTATTGACTAAAGATGTAAGCTCTATTGTTTTTCTATCTGTTGTTATTCTTTTATATAGACAATTAAAGAGAGTGAATAGGTTACTTGATGGTAATTGGTTCCTGATATATATCACCTACAATACCAGAGGAATTGCAAATAGTAAGGTATTTGGTGTCGATTTTCTAGGTTCCTTGGTGGCGTCGGTCTGACTTCTGACATGACCCTTGTTTATGGTGTTACTTAGTTACTTGGCATGGGTTCCACGAGGCGACCTTATGGATTATATAGACAGACAGACAGATTTCAAATATGACCTTATAGACGGACAGATTTCAAATATGATCTCAGGGAGACTTGAATTCCAACAACTTTCAAATATAATTCTAGCTAATTTTGACTACTAGAACAAAAAGATTTGCTACCAGATGCTCCAAACTTTCAGTTTTACTCATAATAACAGCTATAAAGTGCAACTGTTCTGCCATTCTCAACAGAACTGTCGATTTCACAATATTACCATATTCAGTGCATTTTCCAAACTTTGCATCAAAATAAAGTTTGCATTATACTATCCAGATGTTATTTCTAAGATGTTTCAAATTTCATAGAATTTTTACTGAACGATTCAATTATAACATCAATTTTGTAAATCTTGTAAACCATATTAAACAAAAAAAAATTGTAATAAAAATAAAGGCCTAAATATTATGCATTGTATTAGAAATGCAAATTATTTTTCTCCTCTGTTAATGCTAAAATTTCAATTAATCCAGGAGATAAAGGTCGTAATGTCTTAAACCGCAATTAAGCCGTAAAAGAGCATTCGCAGTAAAATTATGTATGTACAGTTTAGGAACATGATGTATAAAGCCACATTTACACATGGAGAGTTTCGCCTCCAAGAGACGATTTTGGTAAGGATATATAAAAAAGTTGCATCGTGTAAATGTTTGTCACAACACAATAATATATGGCGGTTATGTCATCCGATAATCGCATACGATTCTCGCTGCGAGGAACTCTCCTCGTGTAAATGACGTTTAAGTGACTCGGCTTTATAATAATGAGATTGCAGACAGGTAATAAGTCCAATAAGAAATATATGAAGAAACAGGGTTAAGAATCTTGCACCGGTAAGGACATTACAAACGTAAACAAGAAACATCATCATTGCATCCTCTCTAAGTCCGACAAAATCTTTAAACGTTTTTCGTTCAAAAATGTTGTAGTAAATAAACTCGGTAATCTCATTCTTAACTGGTTCTTGGAGCGTGCCAAGTCTTGTCTTGCCTCAAACGACTTGACGCTCATCTTTACAGTATATCTGTCAGCCGCAGATTATTTTGATTGATGCCTCTCACTGGTTACTGTGGAGTATCTTCTTTGAAAATCAGGTTGTCTACATTCATGTAAAATTTAAGGTTGAATTTGGTAGTCAAAATAATTATGATATATCTTTGTGCCAAACTTTTGTTTGTTTATTAATTTGTGTGACAAACACCTAGATCTGAATGATTAATGTAATTAAGCTGACCTAGTAAGTTGCTTCTTCATTCTTTAAGCTTTGTCTTAAACTAGGGTTAATGAAACATGTATTGCCAATCAAATTGTCCCACGATTTACCAGTGCAGCAGATAAATGAATAAGCGAACCCCTTGGTACATACAAGCCGTGGTGGTTATAACCTCATATTGCTTCCATAAATCACTTTATTAAAAATCATTTTCGCTTTTGATAGCAGTGCTTAAAATTCGTCACAAAACTATATAAACTCTGCTTATAACTTCCTAAGAAAATGATGCGTACTAAACATGTATTTTATAGTAATTTTGATGTAGTATAGTTAAGTATGTATTAACGGTGAAATTCATGTAAGTGTGAAAACATTATTCTATAGAAAAAGTTAAAGTCTCTCAATTTTCAAGTTGAAAAACATCTAACCTTTGCAACAAAAGAGAACTACATTTTTTAAATTAATATTTTCAAATGTTTTCTAAAACTACATCAACTTTCAACGCAGAAACACAATAAAAGCTTAAAATTTTAAACTCCACTTCGCATGTAATTAAACTAACGAAATTTCCACGCGAAATAAGCGAGTCAAAAGATTCACATGTTTTGAGAAGTTAGAGATATTTTCAACCGAGCGAACACGCAGCTGTTCTACTGTTACAAAATTAAAGTTTTGTAATTTCCTACAGAAACGTACACTGTTGTTAGGAATACTAGATGCAGCAAAACAAATAGAATACAGGAAATAATCGAAATTGTGCTCATGCGTGGAAAGGTTGCATCACAAAATAAAGGCATTAAGTTGAAATAACATCCACTTGTTGCTGTAATTATTTAAATGTTTGAATAGCTATGTTTTTCAGAAATGTTGCAAAGTTGAACAGTGTGTTTTCTTAATTTCCAGGAAAACTTTTTGATTCAAAGTTTTCAATTCGAAAAATGATTTTTTGGAATTTTATGGCTAACCTAGTCATAAATGTTTATAAGCCTAAATTTAGTGGTAATATTGAAGGTTGTTGGATATACCTTATCCTAAATCAAGATCTAAAAAGAAGTAGTAGATACTACAGCAGAAAATCTAAAATGAGTTAGATAGCATTTCGATAAATATATACTCATTTTAAGAATTATATCCACAAGTGTAATAAACTCCATTGTCCTATCAAACTGCTATAGGTCAACGTAATAAATCAAGCTCCAAAACAATTTGGCAAGAAGAAACCCTGACCATTGCCGATTTCCTTCAGTACGAATCCCTAATGTTTCCAGACTTCCAGACTCTAAAATTCCAGTCCGGTTCATTAATTCACTGGCCAATAGACGCGAAATTAATAAATGAATGCGAAGTCATTTGCGAGTCAAATTTTGTTTGGCCTCAGCTCTTATGAAAGAACTTCCCTTTGGTGAAAACTGCCAGTCCGAAACATCCACTAGTGTCATTAAAATCGATCACCCATTCATGCGGAAGAAGGGGCACAATGCAATCTATTTTCAACCCTAAAAGTTTCACGCAAAGTTCAAAGTCAATTGCACGTGTGGATTGCAATATCCGAAGGCTCTAGAAGTAACGAATACACTAATAATAAAAAAAATAAAGCACAATAATTCGGTCAAAACAAAAATTATTACGGACATTACGGCACGGGTTTACCGTTGTGTCGTAAATCTAAAAGGCTGTAAGTGGAACTGACGTTTGGCAGGGTTGGCGAATAGCTTATAGCTTCAGAAAATAATAACAACTCTATGTTTATAATGTACGATGGCTGAGAACGGGACTGCTTTATTATTGAGACGACTTAGGTCTTGCTCCATCACACTGGTTAATAGACTATGCTTCCAAAAACATTATGAAGAATTCTCAGATATGAAGATTTTTAGCGATGTTTACTTTAACGCAAACGCGCGATAGACAGACGTAAACTATCTTAGCCTTAGGAGGCCAAATCGTGAAACATGTATGCCTATACACTACTCACGACTCACTGCTGTATATTTTTTTCTAATTCACTATTTTCTTTACCATTAAAGAAGGCAATATCTAATACTTAACTAAAATAAAAGTAACTTGAAATAATAAAAACAGAATAATATACAATTTTTATTCAAAACCTCTCGATAGTTTGCTCGCGAAAATATGATTAATACTAGAGGAACACGTTATAAAAGCTGTCATCTGTCGCCGTTACGTAAAAACTAATAGACTTTAAAAAGACTACCGAGGTTTCACAGGCCCGCGCCCGCCGCATCGCCCGCTGCCGCGCCGCCTAGAAATTTTAGATGGCCCAGTTTTAAAACTTCTTTGCGATATTTTTAAAGACTTATAAAAAAGCGGCTCGAAAAAGTCCGTCATTAGAGCGTCTATTCATAAAATTTGAAACCGATCAGTGCCAGGTTTAGCGCTACCGGCGTGCTAAACGAGGATTTAAATATTAAACCAAAAATGTTAATATTAAACCAAATTAGTGATAAAATCGTTTTACTTCAATTTGTAACATTCGCGTAAAACTAAGAAACCAAGTCAACCAGTGATGCCAAGTCCAGCCGACCTACTAATAATAGTGTTAACGAACTAAAATAAGGCTAAGACTACAATATAAGTACCGCAAAAAGTCCCTTTTAGGAAACCATTCGCTATTCCGGCAAAGTTTTACATAACACATTTCCAAATACACCAGAAACCGTTGCATAAATTGATTCCCGCGTTTCCATTGTTGGAGCCGAAGTAGGCTCAGGTGTTACTTCGGAATGCGCCCTTATTTCGGCACTCGATTTCTGTACCACCTTTCATAACCGTAATTTCGAAGATCAGTATCGGGCTTAATTCAGTAAGGGATGAAAGGTCACAGGTGGTAAAAAAATAATAATATATTTAATAATAATTTGTGATTTCTGTAAATCATTTTAATAAGTAAACGTATGAAGACTTTAACAATATACATACAGTAACATAGCAGGAATTTAGAGAAGATAAAGTAACATAATGCGGACTTTTATCGCTATAAAAATATTTTCCAATTTAGAACAATGTGTTTTGTGCAATGTTAAATTACCATGCATCCCAAAAGTATAAAAAATCTTTAAGCAAATCGCACTCTACGTCTGACATGGTCATGGGCTCATCACTTAACACAACTCAACATGACAAAATGAGTCTAGCATAATGTGGACGGTACCAGTGTCACCATTCTGCCCACCACCTCTGAGATACAGGCACAATGTTATGTCTATAAAACACAAATTGACTCCATTACTTCTAATGACGCAAAAACGTCTCCACATGTGGCAGCCCTGTCCTTGAAAGTCCCTCCTGGGCATTGTTGAGGACGCCTGATTTATAAGTTTTACTGGCACGAGCTCAATCTGCGGCCTGTGGCGGTTGTAAAGTATTTTTATTTTACGTTCAGAGCATTGGGATGCTGGCCTGAATTCAAATCATCTTCGACCGCCTTGAGTTGTGATGCGGGGAATTTTGGTTGAGGTTTTGGAAATGTACAAAATATATATTTGCATGTATATCTTGTAATACAGATCTTTTTATACATGTAGAGAATCCTAGGTCAAGGTCATGCATCATCCCAAGCGAGTATTCCCGTAAGGGTAGACAGAGATAGCACTAGTTTCACTTACAGTATGTCTATCGCTATGCCGGACACAAATAATTCAGATGTCACTTCCAGGCAATTCAAAACATACTAAATTACCCAGACTACGACTTGAAGCTAGGACCTCAAGATTACCAACCCATAAATGCTGTAGAATCTAGAACCTCATCTAGGATTCCAAAGACCTCACGATTCCCTGCCCATATATAAAGAATCATGAGGTTTTTAAACCAGGCAACATGACCTCATCTAAATAATTCAGGTAAATTATTCAAGTGACATTCATTGAAGTGAATTCACAATTAAAATGCGACGCTCATTCAACTGCGCAAGGAATGCTAATTGTCTCCTCTAACAGTTTTATTACGTCGTAATACTCTTTGAATTGTATGAATGTTCTGAAGACTTGTAAAAAATTAATTAGAGCTTCAATCGTTTAGGTCTCTTTAATTATCATATTAAGATACTATTAGTTATGCATGCTGAAGTGTTGACATATGTCACAGAACAGATAATGGCTGGAGTAAACGTAGCGTAGGACGTCCTCTGGCCAGTTGGCGAGACGACTTGCACAAGAGGGCCGGCAGCCACTGGATGCGTAAAGCAGCAGACCAGACTCTGTGGCGTACCTTGGGAGAGGCTTATGTCCAGCAGAGGACTGTAACGGGCTGATGATGATGATGATGCTGGAGTGTAAATGATGCTACGTGATGTTTTACATTTAATGAAAAAAGTAAATGACAGCCATGGTAACGCAATTTAGAAGCCCGTTGTGGATGAGGCCGTGGGTTACATCAAGACAAATGTTTGTGTGAGCCACAAACTGTTGTTTCAAAACCAATAGTCTAGTTATTCCCATTATATCAGAACAACGTGTGAGATCGGATGCGAATTATAATTTGTCATTTAAATATTTAATAATAAAGAAGCTCTTTGTTCAAAACTACAACTACGCGGCTATGTCTATTTTCTTCGCCCAGCATTGTGTAAGCACTGTTGTATTCCAATTTGAACATTAGTTTGGACATTGTATCCAGTAGTTACTGGGCATTAAGAGACATAAAATCTAATGGATAGAAAGTGCATAACAGTGCCAAGCACTGCTTAGTAATAATAACTTGTGATTGATGCTTCTGTTTACGAGCAGCCTTGATGCTTACCACCAGGCAAACGACCTTTTCTAGTTATTCTAGTTTTAAAAACTCTAGACAAGGTTAGGTACTAAAAGTTAGTACTATTTGCCTTAGTTTTAAAGTTGAATTAGTGAATAGCGCAGGCCCAGCGGATGAAAGGGCTTTGAGTAGGGTACAAAGCGTGGCAGATGTGAGTTATTTTGTTCCGTAGAATGGTTTAATTAGTTTAAATTTTAATTACTGGACTGCAGGCTATTGTAAACTTGAATATTTACTTGAATATAGTAAACCTTTTTTTATACTGGCACATATGTAATAACAACAAAGCAATTGACGGCAATGTGAAATACACTTGGAAATCATATCCTAAACCCCGTGGTTTCGATATTATTCTAAAAGAATAACATAACATAAACTCTTTATTATAACATCATATAACTCAAACATGTAAAAAAAAACAATTAAAATAGAATAATAGATAAAAACATACAGTAATCATAAGAGAAACAAAAAAATTGGTGATATAACAGGCGGTCTTATCGCTTAAAGCGTTTTCTTCCAGACAACCGGTTGGGAGAGGAAAAATCCAATAGTACTTATTTATTAACAAGAATACAGTTGCATATAAATCACATATAATCTTGCGGATCATAAAATAAACACTATTTCAGTTTAACTGATCGTTAAAACAGTCTAATTACATATAAAATATGTTTCAAAACAAAACATAAAACTTGATTCCGGTTTTAATTTAGGTTTTATTAACCATTTTAATTACTGCAGTATTACTCTCTGGTCGTGACCTGTATATAAATCTTGGCACTGTTAAAGAATTGTGGAGTGGAGTTACTTCACTTATGATTCTACGTAATCTATTGCACGTGTATTTTTATAAAAGTTGCAGATACTTTCCTTATAGGGTAGTCTTTGTAATTGTAATATTATATTATTTTATATGTAGGGATATGGTCAGAACAAATGTAATACTTTTGGCTTACAACTTTAATTTTAAAATATAGAACTTTACAAAAACATTAATTACATCTTTCGTCTTACACCAATAACACCACAACGTCTTCCATCATACTAGCTATAAACAACATAGTTATTCGTAAAATACAAATAGACTAAAGACGAAACAGACCAAGAATAATGCGTTCAGAAACTTCCATGTATAGATTAAGGTGTTGTAGGACCAAAAGTCCTTTGAAGTTTTAGAAACCCACAATACAAGTAATTTAAAGTGGGATTTGTTATCAATAATGGCGTACTATTCAATTGTAAAATGCGTGGTGCCATGTTGGCCAGCTCGGAGTCAGGAATTTGTGCCCGTGACGATAGGCTCGCCCTCTATCACATCGTGAGACGTAAAATACAAGGAGAAAACGTCGGTGTTCTGGTAGGGGGCCTCTGCCTACCCCTTCTGGGAAAAAGGTGTGAGTTTATGTATGTATGTGAATAATTCATTCTCAGATTCCTCTAGCTTATTTATTTCAGGAGAGCTCGTCGTAACATAATTTGAATTGATAAGATTTAGATAAAACAAAATAGAAGTTATCTAATACACACTAAAATATATAAAATCACCCAAGTTCAACTCAATTTAAATGAAATTCAAACTGTAAAGTCTAACGATACACAATATGTCCAATAACTACATATATGTATATATGTATAATGGCGAAACTTTCGAACAAGCATTATGTTTAAATACATCTACGTGTTTTAAACTTGTCAACTTTATCTCAAATACTTTTTGTGTACAGGCGTTGGTTTATTGGCTTCATAAAATATGAATTGTTTATGGAATGTAGTTTATAAAATGGAAAAAAATATTTATGTTCTTAAAATGGATTTACATTTCCATAAACATATTTAAGGATCGATACTTAATTTTTTTGGACGCACTAAAAGGATCTTTTGTTTGAGACAGCCTCCCTGGCGCAGTTGGTTAGACGCCAGCTGTGAAACAAGAGGCCACCACCGGTTCGATTCCTGCACTAAGAACAATGTTTGTGTGAACCACAGGTATTTGTTTCGGGTCTGGGAGTTTGTGAGACCAAAAGTCTGTCGTAGTTTCTGATACTCACGACATAAGACTCGATCTTAGTGTAGGGTCAGGACTATGTATGTGACTGTTGGGTGTATTTATTTATTTATTTTTAAATTGATATGTTAGAATAATAGTAAAAACCAAAAGTTTGGATCCAACTTAAACTTCTACAATACTTTAATCTTAGATGCTTTGCTTGCTTCGATCTTCAAACGGCCAGAACGGTATATTGGACCTCCCGTAATCTCACTCACTCAACGAAATAAAACAGCAGAACCGTCGCTTCACGTCGACTTTCAATGAGAACTTCGAGTTATTGCTTTTCTTAAACAAATACATAGGAAATAGATTTAAATGAACGCATATGTACTATAATGATAGTCAATCACCACGCACTTTAACGGTGAAGGAAAACATCGTTAAAAAACCTGCATGCCGTAGCGATTTTAAAAAGAATTTCTACGGTATGTAAGTCCGCCAACCCGCACTAGGCCAGCGTGGTGGACTGTATGGCCTAACCACTCTCAATCGATTCTCTCGATTGTAGAGTAGGCCCATGCCCTGCAGTGGGACGTATATGGGCTGATATAGATATGTACTAAGCTCTGTCAATATGATATATTTACTTTTCGTTACAAATAACCCGTCAACATTTGTAATATCGTTCCATTTGCAAGCCAAATAATTACTGTAAACACACCGAATTCATTTAATTGCTGTAATTTGGTTGGTATGAGCCATTTTGCGTAACCTACATTACACGAATGTTGGTAATTAACTTAATCTTTTAACACTATCGTTTCATTAAACACAAATAACTGCCTTCGTAAATATGTAGTTGGTTGGGAGAGGAGTGTAAAAACGAAAGTATTACGATAGCCTCCGTGGCGCAGTTGGTTAGACGCCGCCTGTGAAACGAGAGGCCGCGGGTTCGATCCCCGCACCGAAACAAATATTTGTGTGATCCACAGGTATTTTTTTTTTTTATTGCCGTATAGGCAGACGAGCTAGCGGCCCGCCTGATGGTAAGCGGCTACCGCTGCCCATAGACCTTTGCAATGCCAGGGGTCCAGCACAACAAAGTCGCTGCCTACCAATTACTACCTGTATTTGTTTCGGGTCTGGGTGTTTGTGAGACCGAAAAGTCTCTCGTAGCTTCTGACACCCACGACACAAGACTCGATCTTAGTGTGGGGTCAGGACTATGTACTTATATGACTGTTGGGTGTATTTTTTAATTTATTTATTAAGTTAGAAAAAAAATTCAAAACGGAGTACGCAAGTTCAATCCCGGGTTTGCATCTGACAGTTCTAGATTTTCTTGAAGTGGCTACAATATCCCCTATGATAAGTTGCATACAAATGACAATGAAGAGTATCAAAGGTGAGATATGAACCAAGTGTCAGATGTATTTTAAACTAGGTTCTGCCCGCAAACTTCGTCTACGTAATTAACCTTATTTGAAATTAACTTTATTTGGACTTTCCCATCCCGTCCCGTCCCGTTATATACCGCCCGTTCCGTCTCATTCTCAATCAAGGCCTGTAATCCAGTCCCATCCTATCCCTTTGAGTATCAAAAAATAACAAATATATCGGAAATATTTCCTCATCCCACAGAAGCACTAAATTTTTCGGGATAAAAAGTAGCCTAAGTGTTAATCCAGGGTGTTAGCTATCCTCATACCAAATTTCATCAAAATCTAATAAGCCGTTTCTGTGTTAATCGCGCACAACCAGATAGATAGTCAAAAATTCTAAAAAATATTGTTTTGGGTTCTATTAATACAGACCCGATATTAGTTTTTCTAATTTATCTTCCATGTACAGACATCAATCGGTTACAAATTTATTATATGTACAGATAAATACACCCAACGGTCACACATATAGTCCCAACTCCTAGCCTCGCACTAAGAGACAAGTCATGTTTTGTGGCTCGTGGGTATCGGAGACTAAGAAACTTTTTAGACTTACAAAACCCACACCAATTGAAACCACAGGAACCAAGCTGTTTGAACAAATGATAAATCTATAAACACATACATATTCGCATTTATTAAAGTACTAGTTACTATTTTTGGAACGAATCTACGTTTGTATTTTCCGGTCCGAAAAATCCGCAGTAACTAAAGTATAATCCAATATTTAACTTAGGAATGTTTTAAAAGCAGCCACACCTTTAATCCATACAGGGCCACACGTGTAGGTCGTAACAACACAAACCCGTTAAACCTTTATGTTAAAGTTTTACGAGAAAAAACGGTTTATATGTATTGCTGGACTTGAGGGTGCAAAGGTTTCGGACTTTCGACACTAAGGGCGTCTTCGCCCTTAAAACTACGCACGGGGTTCTTGTGTCACTAAAATCATTAATTCCTACGTTTTTTAAATATGTATAATAAATAATAAATACACCCAACAGTCACATAAATAATACTGACCTCACACTAAGTATATATGTATGTACTATATCTATAAGTACACGAATCTATCCCTGAAGGGGGAAACAGAAGTTTTATAATTCTGCTTTTTTCGTTGAACTTATATTCGTCCCAAAACATGTAAGGCGCCAGGCGGGGAACTTATCGCCATGAAAGTATTATAATATATTCATCAATTTATTTAATGTTGATAATTTATTTTATATCAAAAATGAATTAAAACCAACTAGGGATCAATATAATATTCACAACAGATCGAGAACGTTGCTTACCTACTACTTTTAACATTTGTAATTTATTTCTAAACAAACAAAATAATGTATAAATAGAAATACTATACCTTAACTGTTGTAGTTAAAGAAATAACGAACAGCAATAAAACCATCACATGGCTTCGCGTGAGATATATTTTACTCGCCACGGTCGAATAGTTAACATTCTACATTGCATTTGTAGTTTCTTTGCGGCTATGAGAGTGAGGATTGCGTCCAAACAGCCAGTTATGTTGCTTCTTTTTAATTAAAATGAATGGAAACCTTGTATTAAACTGATAATGGATGTAAATACTGCCTCGGTGGCGTAGTTGTACTACGGTACGACTACAAAGCTGAGGTTTCGGGTTCGAATCCCGGGTCGGGCAAAGTGGTATTATGTTTTTCTATTCATTATCAGCTCGGAGTTAAGAATTTGTACCCGATATGGCGATAGGTTCTCCCCCTGTGACATCATAGGACGGAACATACAAGGCGAAATGTGGGCATTCTGGTAGCACCTCCACCTACCCCTTCAGGGAAAAAGGTGTGAGTTTATGTATGTATTATGTTTTAAATAAAATATATTGACTTGGCACTGGCACTAATCAATCTTATTTAATATAATATGTATTACTTGCGAGATACATTGTGTTTTCATGCTGCTTCGAAAAAAGGGTGGTACGGCCGTGCCGCTTTTTTGCTCGACTTCAGATCCTTCCAGTAATTGTTTTAGTCTAAGGAAATGTAACACTAGTTCTAAAGAGTATGTAGACGTTACATATTCTTTAGAAAAGCCTGTATTTTTCAATACATTTACTTAGACCATAGACAAATCTCCTGATGTAAACTATCCATTCAAAAATGGTGTTTTATTAAGTCAATACCCTCAAGACATTGAGACAACCTAAAGCAATTAATACATAAAATATATAGTATTGAAGTGTTCACACGGCTTCGCATTTCACATGACTTGTACGTGATTATACATTTTATTGCGACCGGCGAACGAACACGACGCGTATAAAATTATACGGTTGCCATAAAATTTAACAGCTCTTATAACACTGGCTACATAATTTCTAAATAATCACACTGTGTTGCTTATTGTATTATGTTGGCAGTTGCATTGTAAACACAATAATTATCATACATACATCAACTCACCCCATTTTCCCAGAAGGGGTAGGCAGAGGTGCTACCAGGACACCCATAATTCGCCTTGTATGCTCCGTCCCACGATGTAATAGAGGGTGAGCTTATCTCAAATGACATATTGGGCACAAATTCCGGACTGCGGGCTAATAAATAAATAGAAAAATCCAATACTACTTCTGTCCGACCGGGGATTCGAACCCGAGATCTCAGATTTGTAATCGTACCGTAGTACAACTACGCCACTGAGGCAATCATATTAATTATCGACCAAAATAAATGTCCATCCATTACTCAAGAAACAGCGTAAATACACTTTGAATTGTTAGGTACTGAGCTCAAAATTGAGGTCGGAAACTACACTCTGTGCAAGGTTTTAGGTTTAAAAAACCTTTTGTAGTTACATAAATACCCTCAACAGTCTCATACATAGTCCTGACCCCATACTGATCTAATCTTGTGTCGTTGGTATCAGAAACTACGAGAAACTTTTTGGTAGAGATAAATTTAAGATGATCTCATTTATTTATTGAATTCCTTCACACACCGATCAAACATTACTTTTCTGTTCCTTCATAAACATCACACGTTCCTCACAAAGGCATCGTTATTGCCTATTCTGCATATAATAATGAGCCTCATTGGCCGAACTTCTCTTTCAGCTGAAAATTGATCGTATGAAGTTCAATCCCAGAGATTCAATTTTGATAGAGTTCAAAGGCGTATTCCGTCGAGTTGGGATCGCTTCAGACGTTCCCGTTAAGTGAATATAACCAATCGAGCGTGATATACGAGCCAGCAATTTAACGTACTCGAAATAAATTGGATAATGGCACTTCTTTATGGTAATAACTGTTTTCAGGTTGAGCCACGGCTTCAAAAGGCTGAAGTGACCTTTAATGGCATATAAAAGGCAAGCACTTCCATCGAGAAAATCACTGAGAAGATAAATTTAAACATAAATAATGACCTTATTTTGATTAATTGTAATTTAATGCAGCAAACCGACTTACCGAATCATTAAATCTAAAGAAGCATGTCTGTCCACTATAATTAACCTCAAGCAATTAATGGGTCTTAATGAAACAATTTTCTTCGCAGTGTGAAATAATACTTCACTCCCGCATCAACAGTTCGGAAATCGAGGCGATCTGTCAATCGTACTCTGAAACTCGCCAACTTTTTACAAAGCACCGCCAACGGTTCATAGTTTGATTTTATTCGAGTCGACAGTTGTGACGTCACAAAAGTAGAACAGCAGTGACGTCACTAAATCAGGTTAACAAGGAAAAAGCCGGAAATTTTCGGAATTTCCAGCTAGATGGTGTGAATGCTTTTGTACGTGCAGTATTGGCAACGATGCGTGAATTTGACGTAACACTTGTGTCTGCTATTGAAGAGCTGACATTTGGGGGAAACAATAAAGACTTCACTTGTGACGTAATAAGATATTATGATGATAATAATCATAAGCGATAGATGATATCGTGGATTGGGTACATTGATTGAAAACTTAACCGTAACAAAGTTTGTGACTTTCGCTGTTCGAAAACGTTGACCACGCCTGGAGAGTAGTATATTGCTTATTATACAGGATGATCTTGACATATGGTATATCATTTAAACCATCCGTTTCTCATCACCACTCATAATTTATAGGAATACGTTGTTCCACCATTTAATGATTCAGCAAATACATTTTAAATTGCAGAATTTAAATCTAAGACTTAATGTATCTGCATAGTTCTACTATTACTATTTAGTATTGGTAGTGAAATAAGATCTTCTGCGTAGATCGGATCGCAAAACCAATTAGCTTTATAATTTAATAATTGTAAATTAGGGTTAGTTAAATTGTAACAGTCACTGAGCGGATGACTAATACCTCAGACCGCCCCGTGAACACGAAAGCTGGAAAGCAATCGAAACTTCGGGAAGTTTAAAAAATGTAGAAATTAAAATGGCGATGAAATCCGTAAAAATTTGTTTCAATGTGTAACAAACGCGTAAATCTAAGAAACCATTAAGCATCGGTATTGCTAGAATGTTTTCCTCACCTGTAGTAGTTGAGGACCTGCGCGAAGACCCCCGGGTGGCGGTCGAAGAAGTACTCGTTGAGCACGGGGTCGTAGTTGGCGAGCGCCTCGGTGAGCCGCGACAGCCGCGTCGCAGGGATCTTCTTCAGCGTCGCCTTGTAAGTCTCGTATCTGTAACAAATTTAATATTTATTTTCGTCATATTTTATGCTTTCGTTCTATTTGACGTTGTCCCAGATGCCAGGGACTGTTTTCATTATTTATCGCAGACGTTATGACTGTGTCGCTAAAGAATATAGTGGTATGCATTAGGATTCCGGCAAGGAGAAATAACTTTGATTTTTTATCATCGTGGTAGACTTTATACCTTCTTATCCTAGAAGACACCTGTATGCTGAAGTAATACGTACACAAACTTGTACTTGTACATACATACATACATACATAAACATACGTCTTTTTCCCAGAAGGAGTAGGCAGAGGTGATACTAGAACAACCACATTTCGCCTTGTATGTTCCATCCCAGGATATGATAGAAGACGAGCGTATCGCCATATTGGGCACAAATTCCTGACTTCGAGAATGAATAGAAAAATCTTATACCTATTACTTCGCCCGACCCGGGATTCGAACCGCAGACCTCAGTTATATACCACTGGGGCAGTCTTGTATGTATTACCAACTTGTATGTACAATAATAATCTAATTCCATTAAACCATACGGTATACAATTATGTATGTATGTGATTTATTTTATGATTAACATCCAAGCTCACCTTTACCGCATATTTTTATTACCTCCAAGCATCAAGCGAAGATGTACTGAGACCACATCCAATTTCCACAATGATATTATTTCAGTGCCGAAACTCATTTCTAGAGTGCCTATTTGGAAGTTTATTTCATATGATGCTAAATATATTTTCTTGAAATTGGAAAGCTGGTACAATTTTACTGTATGTAATTTGTGCACGGAATATTTTATGGGTCAGCGTGTATATTATACTTCTTTTAGGGTTTGGTACCTTAAAAAAGGACCAGTTTTCGATTATTGCGTTGTCTATCGGTCTGTCAAAAAAACCTACTACTTCTACTTGACCTGGAATCTAAACTTTGAAGCATGTATAAGACACGAATTATTCCGAAAATATGAAAAAAAATTGTCCAAAAAATTGTGTGAATTATATGCAATTTATATGCATTTTTTTACTATTACAAATTTACTTTTGTATTTGAGTAAAATAATATGATACGGAACTCTAGATTTTAACTCGCACTTTGCCGGTTATTTTCTTCAATTTGAGTACGGGTAGGTACTGAGCAAAAGGGTCACGTGGTAATAAGATGTGATCACCCATGCTCATAAACACCCACGACATCTAAATTAAAATCTAACAGCAAAATACAAAGTTATCTTGAAAAAGAAAAAGTGACCTACACACCCACGATCTAAACGAAAATATAACAGCGAAAACAACGCCTTTATTTATATATGTTAGAGGTATATTGCCAAAGTAAGTATGTAAGTCCGCCAACCCGCACTAGGCCAGCGTGGTGGATTATATGGCCTAACCACTCTCAATCGTTTCTCTCGATTGTAGAGTAGGCCCGTGCCCAGCAGTGGGACGTATATGGACCGACATAAATACAAACAATGTAAATACAGTTTTAGGTTGATTTTTTCACATAAAAACGATAAGATAAGTATTATCTGTAGAAAAGGTTTTATTTTATTACATTTTAAATCAAGCAAATATATTATAAATAGCTTATATCAAAAAGGAAAAAATCTTATTTTTTTATCATAGGTTACCAACAGACCTTCTTTAGTCTCCAACATCGCGTAACTATAAGCTCCGTATCTCTCCCAACCGTTTCAAATATTGTCTTAATGAAAAACATTCCGACCCTACATGCCCTTTTGTCTTATATTTCGACACATTATATTATAAGTACTAACAGAACCTTGCTACAATTTGACCTAACCTACCTTACGGAGGGAAACATTAGCGTATAATTTAATTAATTTAACACAAGATTTTATATATTTGAAATAATACGAGTAGTCCTATAGTTTTTACAGATTCTTCTTTTGCCGCTCATTAACTCACACTTCGATCGTTAAAACAGAATGTTAATTATACTGCAAAACTACATACATAAACTCACACCTTTTTTCCCAAAAGAAGTAGGCAGTAAAAACAAGTTCGGTATTCGCAAATTTTTCTATAGCATTCTTGCTTGGAAATGCGCTCTGAGTCTCCTTTCGCGGTGAACCAATCTGAATTTAGATTGGCTATTAATCTAATATCACCAATCTTCATGGGGTCAATGTGGTTAATTTCGTTTCAAAATCCACCGTTGCACATCAATTATTCGTTTTCTTCTATGATACAATTTCTTGAAGCTATAGGTGAAATGCTACTAATGGGTGTAGTATGAGAAAAGCAGTATTGAAAATCAAATCATGCCGTGCAGAGGATAATACAATCTAATGGGTGATGAAAGGTTGCTTGGTAGAAATTGTTCATTCCGATGAGACAAATTGTACAATTATTTATTTTATTTTAGTATAATATTCCATTCCTCCATAATTACATTATCACACATAACATATATAAATATACCTCTTTCGCATCATCACCGAACATAAAAGCCTTCATACGTACACGTACGTTATGAGTACCTACTTCCATCGAAATTGTAATTCAGAAAATAATAAAACCTGTCTAAAACATATAATATGTCATTCTTAATATGAAAACATTCCAATCAATCATTTAATTATCCCGCAATGGAACCAAAATTCTATGAGCAAACTAAAATAACACATAGCCATTAATATGGATGATAGATTCGCCAGAAATATCGGAAATTCATCGGAAATTATGCAAGCTCCGCTCATTCTACCAATGGTATATAAATTCGTTTCTGAAAAACCATTTTGTTACACAATTTAAATTGAATTATGCATACATCTAGGAATCTAGGCTACGTATAAATATTACAGTAAAGTTTTATATGACTGAAATTTTCTATACGAGATTAATGTCAATTAATTAAAAATAGATTTGAATAACATTTCAGTACATGTATTTTGGAAATCTATTATTTAAGATTTATTAAGCAACAAATGTTCCTTGAGTTGAAGGCTTGGAGTTAGAAATGGTAACAATAAATAGTATCTTTATCTTTTTGGCATCACCAATAAAATTCTTGTTGGCCAGGAGCGAAAACGTCACGCAAACAATTGACATCGAGCTTCTAATCTTAAAGAGCATTTTAAAGAATCTGTCTTTAATAAGCAAGAAGTAAACAAAAACAATAGCAGGGTATAGTTTTTATACTTTAAAAGGGGCAGATTGCCTGATTTTTGATACACAAATTAAATCTCTTCGTCAAGGAATTGGAAAGCATCTTAAGACCAAAATGCATTAAATAAACAAATTAACTGATTTGCAAAATCCTTAATACTTCCACAGGCAGAAATGGTAATGACTATAAAACACTGGGTATTTAGCCATCAGATTTTCTTTTTGTTGTAAAAGAGAGAATATTTGACAAGATTTAACAATCATTCAAGGCATCGGCTTCAAAAAGTAATATAATATCCTTGAATACATTTCCTCCAAAACCCACAAACCTAACTTCCCTAATGAAATGAAAATTGCGATTGAAGATTCTAATCCAAAGGAGAAACAAACTCTTCAAATGAAACGTAATAAAATCATGAAGCTTAATGAAACATTTATTTGTTCAAATAAAAATCACTTGGTACATTACCGCGGGCTATGAATCCCGCCGCATCTCTTGGGAAATCAGCCCCAATACGTAAGGAACGTTAAAACATCGGGAACCGGGAACCGAGGTATTGCAACGCTTAGCGGGAATATAGAAGCTATGACTGTTAAATTTGAAGCCGGAGAAAGGAAATTTGGCATTATTTTAAGACACTAAAATAAAGTGTGAAAATATTTTTATAGCACGGGTAGACGAGCAATTGACTTCTATTATGGAAAGTGATCGGTGTGGTACAGGAACATCTTCATAAAGGGAATTGTAAAGGTGTATCCGGTAATAGGTGATAGTAATTTTAGAGAAAGAAAATAGTAATAATTTATGAACCAATTTCGACCAGTTTAGTAGGTTACACGGAATGTAGTTATCTTCAACAATGGTATAAAATATATCGAATGATAGTTTTTTTTTTTTTTCTCTTTATTAATTTGGGGACTTTGAGCCAGTATTGACTATGTTAGTCCCATAGTTTACACCGAATGATAGTTACGGAAAAGTTAATTTTAACAGATGTTTTAAGTTTGACTTAGAATTAGGGAAATAAAGGTTTTTGACGAGTCTATGGGTACTTTCATACATTGTCACTATTGTTATTTACGCTAAAATATTCATATCAAGTAACATTTCGTTTGATGTCGATGAAGTGTGTATTTCCCTTCAAATTTTTCTGCTCAATTTTTCCTCTGGTAATCCCCCTCTCGCCGTTATGTAAAAGATAAATCTCACATAACCCTTCATTTTATTGGTCTACCTACATTATTCCAATAACCTTCTCACCTTTCTTTCAGGCCCCATTCTCATAGCACGTCTTATATCAAGACAAACGTCTCTATTTTCCATATAAATATGCAAATTTTCATTTGGATCTCCCAAAAGTACACGCACTTTGTTGTTTTTTTTAACCATTTGTAGAGAAACGGTTTCGGCGTTCAAATTGGCTCTCGCGAATTAAATAGCTTGGGGCCAATTTCTTTTAAATTTATTGCGGACCTCCATTACGCGGAGTTGTGAAAACGAATGTAAAGCCAGATTTAGGTTTGGTTCCGGCGATATATTTTCTTTTTTAGATTAACGGCCTGTCGTCAGCCACTATCCTAATGAAGTACTGGAACTGAAATCTTTCTGAATTTTTACATTGTAAAGGTTTAAATTGATGTTTTACTGGTTGCAGGCCGCTTCCAACAGGTCGATGGGTGGAGTCCTTGGGTGAGGTCTATATATTCAGCAGTGGACTTCCTGTGGCTGAATAGATAGATAGAAAGACGGGTTAAATGTCTGAGAATAAACCGCTTTATGTGAATTTTGTTACTACAATTAATACTTTCTGTACAAGTGATTATGGCCTTTCTATCGGTTATTAAAATAACTGCACCAATGAGTCGGTTCTATCTGAATACCATTGTCATAAAACAAAACTAAAGTATCAGCTTTGATTTCGCAGTTTGTTCGATGTGTGAGCATGCTGGAGTCCTAAAAGCAAGTTTTACGAAATTCATGACTACCGTTCACGGCCAACGTACACGATTGTGGATAACCAGTGATATTACACATGTGCGCCGCTAACCAGGTTTTACCTAAGTGAATCCAATATTAGGAAGGCAGGATTAATTGTATGGAACGGCAAATAGGAGCCATCTCTCGCCATTGGATACTTTTTGCATTTTATTGCATCTACCATCAAATGTTTTGTAGCCCTAGTCTATAAGGGGCGCTTATCCTCATGCCGAGCGCAATATCCAACTTAGAAAAACTCATGAGATTTTCAATGTTGAAAATCACACATAAAATTAATTACCCGGCTTAAGAACCGAAAAGAGTACCTCGCGTATCACTGCCCTTTTATACAGAATAAACATAGCTTTACATGCAATACATAAAATAATAATATTTTTTAAAAGCCTGTATTATATTTAAAAAATACTTCAAAAAATCTTTTGTTAGAAACACAATGGTGATTCCATGTAACGTAAATGAAAATTAATAAACTATTTTCGGTTTATTTGGAAAACCAAATAATGTTTCACTGATGTATAAAATAACTTTGATTTGTTTTTCAAAGTAAAATATATTGTGTACGTTTCGAGAGACCTTTTAAACATTTTAATGGTAAAGTTAGAATGTCTATATTTTATATTTTATTTGCCTGAGTAGTTTTTGTGATGCAAAAAGCGTTTCGTTGCGAACTTTACTTATAGGGTTGTCACGTAAAAATGAATTATTGTAAAAGTTTTTTCTTTGTTTTGTAATATATAACCCCTACAGTTGTAATCTATACGTGATTTTTTATAAAAGTCCGACATAGCAACTACAATGTACCTGATGATCCCTAACATCCGTAAATAAGACATATGTATGAGGCTAAAACCGAAACGCCCCATACTCGCCTGCGTCTCTATCACTATTCGCCACCATAAACAATAGGTTATTTGAAAAGAGCAACACTAGAGTTTCTTGCCCGTTCTTCTCTGGTGAAAACTGCTTTCCGAACCGGGTGGTAGTTAAAAAAATGACTGAATCTAAATAAAGTTGAACATTTTAATGAATTCAATAAATTATTTTCATTTCTTTTCATCTACTTAATATGTTTATGCTTACTGAGAGGACTATATCATTTTACAACCACAATCCCCATACCAATAATACAAAGCATATTCGCCACGTAATTTTCAACCGACTGTTTTTTACTCAACTGCCATCAAACGGCAGCCGGCTTCGACGGATCGCTCCCCAGTGGCATCGGATTGCTGGCTAGTAATGTCGCCTCTATTCTGATATAGGCAGTGTATAATGTGTATGAGTAATAGAGGAAATAATGTACACAGTGGCTTTGGGAAGTAAATGAGTTATTTTTTGTGAATTTTAAAGTCATGTCTTAATAGATTTTGACTAATTCGTAATGTAAAGGTACAAAAAAGGTTGAAGGATTTCTTTTTACTCACAAATATAGCGTTAGAAAAAAAAATTGCAAAAGGTTTTGCAATGAGTCTATTATTGATATAAAATGTGGCGGGCAATAAAGAATTTATATGTCAAATATAAAAGAGTCAACTACTAAAATATTGCAAATGAAACGTATTTGTAATTATTTATATTGAGTAGGTAAAGTATGTTGTTATATTTTTTAAGAAAAATATTATACTCAACATGAACCAGGAATCCATACAATCTAGCATTAACATAACGAAACAATCGTCAATTAAAAAAACAGCAACTACACAGCCCTAAATTGCCCTTGACCCGCGACTATGCCGGCAGTTGCCTCCCCCTCCCCCCACTACAGTGAATTAAAAATTTCAAATACTTTCATACTAGCACGAGCGCGGCAGATGACTCGCAATTTTACTTGTAATTTTTATTTTCCGGGAATAATTCATTTTGTGCCTGATTTATTTTTATTTCTTAAGAGTTATCGCTGTCAAAAATGAACTGTATTTTTATTAAGTATATGGTATATTTTTAATTAAAAATTTGCGGTAGTTGTTTTTAAGTTTAAAAATAATTTAGCAATAGTAAAGCTATTTTTCTCGTTGCATTAATTTTATGCCAGTTTTAATATATTTTTAATTAGAGTGCGTTGGTGTAGCACCGTAATGGGATAGAAGGGATATTATTAAGAACTAGATACTATTAAACACGTAAATGCCATTATAAAATGTAGGAGTTTACGTTCTTACTCTTTCCATCCTTGTATTACGGCGCTACCCTAACGCACCTTACTTCATTTTTAATATTATTTGATAAATTTTGCCTTGCAATTTATCGAACAGCAACCTAGACATTATCATCAATTCTTTCACCAACTCCAATCACATTACAAACAAATCATTATATTGAAAATACAAATAAATTAAGCAACCTAAAATCGTATCCAAGACTTTACGATTCAAACTGATATATTTTGGACTACGAGACACAAAGAGACCTTCAAAAATATAAATACTTAATTCAAACATAAAATATCACTCTACCGAACATTACTTTCAGCTTGCCTTTAAAAATACGAGGGAAACGCGTCAAAGGCACATCTCCAGCCTTATCGTAAAAGGTAATTGGTGTACCGCATAAAACACGACAAATTATAGCTATAACTAAACATTAATGAGGGACGCTGGCGAACCGTTAGGAATCCGCTGACATAACCTGCAATATGGACGTCAGTTTTACGAAGCATATTTACTTTGAATATGTGTATGGAAAATTCCATTAATTGTAGTTTTTTTAATCTGGCTAGGGTTTGTATTAATAATAGTATTTTTTGTGTTTTCTGTAGTAAGAAGGCTTCAAAGTGCCTAAAATTAACACTTATAGTAGAATAATAAAATTATACGGTCTTTACATTTTTTTATTGCAATGTACGGTGATAAGACGAGGGTACAAGACGAGCATGCCATGCGCCTGATGGTAAACGATGCGACCGCTTATGGAAAGCAGCAAAACCAAACACCATGAATTACAAAGAAATGCTTGGCATTCGACTGCGCTCGCCATACTGAGACATAAGATGCTAAGTCTCAATATGTCCAGTAGCTACTCCGGCTACAATGTCCTGCAAACTGGAACACAACAGCATATTTACACTGCTGTTTGGCGGGAGAAATAGACATTGCGGTGGTACCTACCCAGGTGACCTCTCAACGATGAGAGACCTACCACCCGTAAATATTTGACGTTTATATCAGCAGAGTATATTTAAAATAAATAAATAATGCTAGTTTGAAATAATCATTTTCTGTATCCAACCAATGAGGAGGTTAAAGCGTAGGCTGCGTAGGCAACATTTATCAAATTTAATATTGATATAATTTTTTGTCATTCATTACTCGAGTATGTATATACATTTTATGACCCAAGTTTTGTACCGTAAGAAAAAAGACAAATTCTATTAGGACAACAATAAAGACGCCAATTATTAAATAAATAATAAATGTCACAAATGGACGATAGAAATATTAAGATTATATTCTCTACAGAACCCAAAACCTCTCAAAAGCTTTTTAAGTGCCCTTTCTGAAAGGCACATTTGCAGGCGCGTAAAATAGCATATAGGCGGTCCTTCGTGAATCGAGGGTCGTTCGTCATACCGGCCCAGAGTTATGGTCGGATCTCCCTGCAGATTAGACAAGTTTAAAATTTATTTAATTTTAACAATATTTATACTAGCAGCCCGTCTATATGGCCTTAACCTCTCAATCGTACTCTCGATTGTACAGGAGGCCCGTTCCCTGCAGTGGGACGTACATATCTATAAAACTTAACAAAATAGACTGTTACCGATTATGGGCTTATACAGTATAGTTGAATACTTCACCAAATAAGCTCAAAGACTGACCACCCCTGCCTACCCTGTCCCAGGTACATGTGTAAGTTTATATACTAGGTATATTTTATGTGTAAACAAATGGAATTAACTGATTGACGGCCTCTAGGTCGTTTTAAGACTATTACCACTAAAAGTAAATAACGGCGATCTTCGAATTCACTGACAAAATTTACTTACCTAAGACTTTCTAGTATCTCTATAAAACTATACGACCGACCTTTCAAAATAAATAAGAGTAATAATTTTATTAAAACACTTAATTTGAAAACATTAAGTTTATAAATGCCAATAACCTAGATAATAACTTTCATTTAACGTCCAACTTTCCCGCCTTAATTTAACTAGAAACTTTCATTACTGAAAGGACAATGTAGTGAAATTTAATCGAAAATGAATAGTAATTTTGGTTATATCGAAATGGTCTATATTGGATATTTATTTTTGATATAATTTCAGTCCGTATCACATTATCTAAAACGCTTAATCACCATGACTAATACTTAAACGCTACTTTAACATTATGTTACACTTATCTATGTAAGTCCCGCTTAAATATACTGATTAAAAATTACGTGGGTAGTAAAGTGCAATTTATTATTTAAATGGCATTTGAGTATTCGGACGTAAGTCATCTAAATGATCTAAATTATCGTGACAACGACCGCACTTTCAAGAGTGAATTAAGGAATAGAAGAATAGGCCTAATTGTGTCGTCTGACAATTTAACTATGCGGCGTCGGTGGAAGCTCTATCTGGACTGAATTTAGCAGCATCTGCTTTGTCACTTTGTCGTGTTAACATATAAATCCCTTACCACCAGGTGAACCCGTGAATCTGTATCAGCACATATACGTCCCACTGCAGGGCACGGGCCTCCTCTACAATCGAGTGTGCGATTGATAAGGGTTAGCATATAGTCTACCATGCTGGCCAATGCGGGTTATCACGTTGCTCATTTGCGAATAATAACCAATTAAAAATAGCAAGCACATGTATCACATTACCACATTTTTATACCTGTGGCTACTACTCATTAGCAATGAATTAAATAGCTGGGGACAGATTAATCAATATCCAATATGATTGTTGGATTAATTAAAATCAAACACTGAAAACTGTGTTCAATAATTATTCGTGTCAAGCGAGCGGTAATCCCCGTTGAGGTAATAATAAAATAATAATAATAACATTTATTTCAGATAAACATCCATACATTGAAATAACACTTAGAACAACCAGTAAACCTAACATTATTAAATTATTAATACATACGTAAACTCACGCCTTTATCCCCGAAGGGGTAGGCAGAGGCGCCACCAGGACACCCACATTTCGGCTTGTATGTTCCGTCCCATGATGTGATAGGGGGCGAGCCTATCGCCATATCCGGCACAAATTCCTGACTCCGGGCTGATAATGAATAGAAAAATCCAATACCACTTTGCCCGACCCGGGACTCGAATCCAAGACCTCAGCTTTGTAACCGTACCGTATTATTTGGTCTTTCAATGGGTTGTATTTCACAAACCGGTTGACTTTGTACTGCATTAACCAATAATAAATTGCTGTCTACTGAGTATAGGACTCATCAACAAGAGAGTTCGAATGAGTGAGATTATATCAAAGTCCACAACGCTGGTTTACTACGGGTTGACAGACTAAGAAGTCTACAAACTTCATTTGACTTATTGTTCATATAGGTATATGAATACCTCAGCTGTCGTGTTGGCAATGCTAGGGGGAGAACGCCAATGGAAAGCCGTAGCCTCCTTCTGTGAAACCGTAATGGTGAAGAAGGAGGCAGCTGAGCGGGATCGGGAGAGGGTCGATCCTACTCGGAGACGAATACGCCGAGGTGCTATTAGAAGTCGCCCTGGCTAGATGAGGCTGTGGACGGGGAAGTAGCAGCTTCCTACAAGTTGTGCTTTTACAAGCTACGCACTGGAGGAAATTCGGCGTGTTCTTTGTGAGGTCCCGGAGTTTCTCCAAAGTGCTGATGGAGCAACATGGGGTTTTTAGTCGGTAAAAATCCGGCATTCCTGCTTAATGCAGGGATCCAAGAGGATTTTCCCCATGGAAAAAAAAGGTATATGAATACCTACCATACATAATCATGTTAAGATGCCTTATATGCAGGTTACCTTACCATGTTCATCTCCAGTGATGTTTATAGTATATTGAGTGAAACTAAATTTGTAACCTTACCATTCCATAAGAGCATAATACTTTGATACATAATATCACATATTACACCCAGATCTCGCGTTTGCTATAAGTAAACATATCCGTACAAATGTGAGTGTAGTGCTGATGTTTTAATGCGAAAATGGACGTGATGATGTGCGCCGTGTTTACAACGAGAATAAATGCAATATGTTTGGACTTCGTAGACTACACACTTGCGATGATAGAATTGTGCTGTTTCTCAACACTGAAATGAATATCTATTGGAAAGAAACAAAAAATACTAACAGGCATAGTCCTGACTACATCACGATCGTCAATTCTGTTAAGTAGATGTTTAGAAAGTTTTCGGTCTGAAAACACCGAATTTCGAAACAAATGTATTGAGGGGCAAAATGGTCTGTTGCCAATGGATACTTTTTGGGAAGGCATCTAAATTACTATCAAGTGCAGTGCTCGGCACATAGAAAGACAGATGTATGTCCTCATTTTTTTTACACTTGCCAGCCAAAGTGACAACAATGCACCCGTAAGTGTAGTGCAGTCCACATAGAGTTGCCGGTTGTGAAACGAGAGGCCGCGGGTTCGATCCCCGCACCAAGACAAATGTTTGTGAGGCCCACAAATATTTGTCTCGGGTCTGGGTGTTTGTGAGACCGAAAAGTCTCTCGTTCTGATACCTGTGACACAAGACTTAATTGATCTTAATGTGGGGTCAGGACTATGCATGTGACTGTTGGGTGTAGTTATTTATTTATTATCTCTAGAGAGTGGAGTATAAAGAGAGTAGTCTCCTTACAGTAGGCAACGACCTGGTTAGTGGACCCCTGACAAAGGTCCATGAGCGGCGGTAACCGCTTACCATCAGGCGGGCTCATACTCGTCTGAACGCCATAAAAAATACAATGTGGATAATTATGCCCAAACCGAACCTGCGTCCCACAGCTAGTCCGTCCAATATTCTCCGAACTAGGCCATCTTCAGTTTCATCATCACAAAAGTCACTAAAGTCTGAATGATACTCAACACTGAATAAAAATCCAATAGTCTCTCTGTTTTAAAACTATAAATCGTTCATCGGTCTGGGCTGTCGAAAGCGGTTCGATCATTTGACACGGCCATAGATCTGTCCAAACAAAACAGAATGGAGGCTATTTTTATCATCTATTGGCTTTGTGATGTGGCTACGATTGAGGTCGATATTACGGCAACTTATAAGTGATAACCATAGTCTACGTTTAGGATAGTAATAATAATTGTTTATTACCTTCATTTTTACATGGGGGATGAGAGAAGTCCTAAGTCCTTAAAGCGGTTTATATCCAGTAATGGACAATAAAAGGTTGATGATAATGATGATGATGAGTCTTAATGAATGGATATAAGTTTTAGTTCTGTTAATCAAAGGGGATGATCTAAATGGACTAAAGTTAACTTGGTCCCAATCCCATAGTAAAATAGAACATATATCCTGTCGTGGGTATCAGAACTTCAAGATAACTTACTCATTTTAATCTTCACATGTACGCATCCATACCTAAATTTATTATTTTTTTCTTGATCCAAGAACGAATTGTTGGTAATTTTTTTCAGCCGACGACAGGGCGTTAAATTTTCGAACACAGTCTTTTTCAAATATGTAAAAAAAACTACCAAAAACTAGAATATCTTGAATAATAAAACCTTATACGCCCGCTGTACCACTAAAAATTAAATATGCCGTTTAAAATAATGTTTTAAACGCATAATAATGAATGTAAGTAACAGACAGTATATTCTTTTGCGGCTTTTTATGCCGGCGTTAATTTTTTACAAGGCCGTTTGCCGCAGTGTGGTGCAATTTATAGGCGATAAAACGTTACATAAATATTCATGTTTCAATAATGTACAGGTGTTCTTTATTGCTACTCGTGTGTGCTTAAAATACGTTTGTATTTTAGTATATTCTATTTTTAAATGACAGTCGGTTTTGTTGGAATGATAGTCCCCATTACACGATGCACTATAGAAGTTATTATAAAAATAAGGCCAGTAATAGCGCTATATAATGAAATATGAACTTGGTGAATTTACCTTGCGAGTCAAAGTTTCCCGTGTGTAAGATTCTTGGAACTAATAACAAAATATCCTCTTTAACTACTAGAGGGGCTCGCGAATGTATAATACCCACAAATATTTGATTTTACACAAATACTGAGAAAGTATAAAATTTGTAACTACTGGACATAGTGAAGCTTAACATCTTATGTCTCAGGATGGCAAGCGCAGTGATATGTCAAGCATTGCCTTGTAATTCATTGTGTTGTTTGGTTTTGCTTCCATCAATGAGTGGTTATGTCGCTTACTATCAGGCGAATGGCATGCTCTTCTCGCGTGACAAAGTTTGTTTTCAGGGTCCCTTGATACGGCTTATTACAGTAAGCCATATTCTAACAGTATGTTATGCATTAAAATAACTTACAGCCTTAGGTCAGTCTTTTTTAACCAAAAGTGTAAAACTCATCTCGCTATCCCCTACCGCTTACACCGTACAAACGGATGAAAGTTTCACAGTTTTATGTCACAATAAAGTAGGAGTTAATGCGATCTTTCCACATCTTTCGCCGTTGGTTTAAGCAAAACATTTCCTATTCCTGCGACGGTAACTAACTTCCGGCCCGGATCTGATGCTGTTACATTTATAAAAAGCGTGCATCGACTAAATCTGTTGTGGTATGTGCTAATCCGATTATTGGGCTTCTATAACTGAAGTCATGCAGGATGAAGAGAGCATAAAGAGAGTACTCTCCTTAAGGTAGGCAGCGACTTTGTTGTGCTGGACCCTTGGCACTGCGAAGGTCTATGGACAGTGGTAGCCGCTTACCATCAGGCGGGCAGCTAGCTCGTCTGCCTATAACGGCAAAAAAAAAGGATGGTAGACGCATTAAAATGCTAATGGCCAGGATGAAAGTTGCTAGAAGCAAGTCTCTTACAACAGATCTCTATGCAAATCCTTGGGCAGATTTTATGTTCCGCAGTGGATTTCTAGAGACTGAGGATGATTTTGAGTAACCAGAGTCATAATCTTTGACGCTACTGATTCGGTTTCAGCTTATTAACTGCTTCGGGAAAATCGATGTTTGATTGCTATCAATAGCTAGCACGGTAATAGAATGATTATCATCCCAGCAAACTTTCGAAAACGGTTCCCTTAGTTGCAAGTCTTCAACGAATTATAATTTTACCATGAAATTTTTCTACATTATTACGTAAAAACATAGTAACAACACTACACACACTGGCGGTAGGTCTCTCATATGTGAGAGGTCGCCTGGGTAAGTAGCATCGCAATGTCTATTTCTTCCGCCAAACAGCAGTGTAAATGCACTGTCGTCTTTCCGTTTGAAGGACATCGTAGCCAGAGTAACTACTGGACATAATGAGACTAAACATTTTATGTCTCAGGATGGCGAGAGCAGTCGAATGCCAATGCTACTGTCCATGAGCGGTCGTATCGCTCACCATCACGCGAATGGGATGCTCGTCTCGCGGTTCATTGCAATAATACAAAAAACACATCACTGACAGAATAAAACAGTTTATTCAAGCAGCACTTTGCTGAGTAAAAAGGTGGGAAGCAATACAGTGTCGTGTCGCAGCGGTTTTTTTCTTACTTCCGCCCTCAGACGCTATTACATCGACAATTGATCGAATTGTACTCTCCTTTATAGTACTTTGACTCCTTCGGCTTTCAATTTGATTTTAGTGAATATTCCTTGAATTTCTGAATGGCAGTTCATTTTGTTAGTTGATTATCATTGCCTGGAATTACAGCCAGTTTAATTCACATTTAAAATCACTTTTATTATTATTTTGTAACTCGATTTGCCTAGGAGTAAATGAATACCTGACATGTTTTTACGAAGAAATCTCAATAATTTATCTACTGAATTGACTACAAATCGTTAGCTGTAACATAGCAATATCTTTCCTCATCTTTTGTGTCTTTTTTTATAATTTTTTTCTTTTCTCATTTTGTTAGTGCAGTAAAATAGTAAATAAAAAAAATATATAAAATATTATATATTATAAAACTAATAATAAATAAAATATTAACCGCACAAACGGACAAACCCATTTAATTAAAATCACGTCCATATATATTTGACGAGCCGCTGCGACAGGTAATCGGTTTCGAAACATCTGGCGGCCGTTACGGCTCACGTCACTTCGTCTCGATCAGCTGCTCAGAACGGTAGAAACGTACAATACAATAACTATATTAACTCCTAAAGATATAAGTGTTTAAGTGTTGTTCCCATACTTGGGTAAGTTGTGCAATCATCCTTTTATTAATTTAGTATTAGTATTACTGTAAGTTGTACTTGTATACTTGTACAAGGAGTTTAAAGGTTCGTAGTTATTGTACATAATTGATTACCGACATTGGTTCAAATGTTAAAACTTTTCCATGTTTATATTTGATTTTACCTTTTTGTTATTTGTATTATAGTTTTATAGTTTGTGGTGGATTTTTGGTATACCTTAAGTTGTGGATTATTATTTAATTATGCTGTTTTACTGCTATAGCTTATGTATATAGCCCAATGTGTTGATTATTATTTTGTTAATTTACACTTTTGCAAGTGTCTCCGTATTCTGGTTTATATAAACCGACATAACCCTGTAAGCTCCTTCGCTCTTGGGAGAACTAGTTGTGCAAATCTAGGGAAGATTTGCCACCTACCCTAAATTCCGCCTTACTACTAAGGGACCTTCTTAATCCGGTACCATCACGATTCCAGGAACACCTTACGGGTTATTTATTATACCCTACTCTTGCTACGCGACGTCTTGGATTGATGTAAAGGCGCATCTACAACGGAGCGCCGAAACCAATGCTACAATCGTCATCGGTGACCAGACCGCCGACGAGAGAAGATCAGTTGGGATCGCGGGTTACACGTAAAGTCGGCGGACTCAGGGAAGTGGTAGTGCTGGATTGGGAAGGCGAGAGTGTGGTGTGTGTAGTGGACTAGGCAGGACTGACGGACTCTAGAATCCTAATTAAAATAATCTGTGTCCTTAGACAGTTTTGTTTTATTTTATTTTTTTGTCCACGCTCTGACAACGTGACATAGCATATCACATTATGTATATGTATAATTAGATAGACAGCCGATTATAAGTGCATATAAGTACATTTACCCATTAGTGTAAATTATAGACTATTACAACCAAAGATCTAAATGAACATTGTTACGAAAACTACTTCCACACAAGCGGGTATGTCGCCAGATCCTTTGGTTTCCAACTGCGATCAATCTTCAGCCCGGCTCCGTATGGCGTTAATTATATTATAATTATGATATATTCACAGTGCGGGCCGGTCGCATTAGGTTAATCGAGTTCATGATTAAAATGGTCTGAAATACGAGAATAAAGCTATTTGAACTATGCAATGGGGAATAGGAATATAACTTTAAGGTTCTAACTCGCGCCTTTTTTCCCAGAAAGGGTAGGCAGAGGTTCTTCTGATAGCAACCAGGACACCCACGTTAGGCTCTGTGTGTTACTTGCCACGATGTGATAGGGGCGAGCCTATCGCCATACCAGGCACAAATTCCTGGCTCCGAGTTGATAATGAAAAGAAAAATCTAATATCACTTTGCCCGACCCGGGATTTGAACCCGAACCTCAGCTTTGCAATCATACTGTAGTACAACTGCGCCACCTAAGCAGTAGGGTTCTAGACTATGTAAATATCTTGGTATTAGTATTTATAGTTTATACCACGTAACATATAAATCGGCGACGTTGCTATCCTGCTGATGTGTTAGTGGCAGCATAATAGTAAAGTAAAAAAAAATCTGTTGCATTATTCGAAGAATGAGATTGCTGGAGCTCTAAAAGCTAGTGGTAAATATTCGTAAGTAGACTGCACCTTTCGCAAAAAAAATCGGCAACTTTTTTTTTGTAATTATTTACTTATCGTCGAATTTGGGTGATACATAGTATTCCTAAAATAATTATGTACACCTCTTTATTTTTAAACACGCAATGGTACGTAAGGGTTTAGATTAGTATTTTCGCAAAAACTAGGTATATACCACATGCTTGATTTTTAAAAAATCTAAAAACGTATATGTTTTTGTTTTGGCGAAATTTTTATTTGCATCGTGTTTGTAACCACTAAAACTACCACCTGGCTTCGTTTTCGGTCGCAGTCTTGATTATACCCGGTATAGCACTATACTCAGCATTTCATTAGGCAAACTACAACGTGCCATCTGTCTAATCCACCCATTACTCCCACTTGCCGATACGTTCCCAAGACGTCACCACCGGATTCCCAATAATTAACAAATACAGGATGCATTTCGCACGCATGTAGCTCATCTGGATTAATTACGTCCATACAATCAATTACGTTTATTTTAATGCAAGCTGTATTTCAATCTGCAAATAACATCTGCAGCATTGAGGTATTCTTATTCTCTCTAATGTTTATTTTTATTTATTTATTAAAATACAAAGTTAGAAACAAAAATAAATATTATTTCCACGAAACCAGGCTTCGGTTTGACCGTGGATGTGGTGAGTCTCCTTTACACATGTACAAAACATTTGTATAAGACATTAAACAAAAAAAAAAGAACAAAAATCAAAATAACACTTATGAAGTTAGAATTTTAAACAAAGTATCACTCATAATAAAAATAAAAAAGTGGAGTTGATAAAATTAAACCCGGACCAAATTTTCCCTAAAGTCAGCTGTTCCGTATTCCTATTGTCGACAACATCATATTACATCTAAAATCCCCGACCGTAACAATTGTTTTTCGCAATTCAATTTATACACCCGCAAGGAATAAAAATGTGACATATAAATTAATTTTACATGCCCGTTTAGTAGTGTTGCCAGCGCAACCCCACAAATTCCCTACATTTAAGGATTCTTAGACATTCTGCGGAATAAAAGAACATCAGCCTGTTGCAATTGTCCAATATTTTCATTTTTATGGAAGATTTTTATCCCCATATTAATCCAATGATTTTGTAGATCCCTTTCCCTCTTATTGTATCTCAAAATTCGAATAACTTAGTTAATTTATTCATTCATTTGTATTCATATATTTTTTCCAATAAGTTAGTTAGAGTACTTGATATATTTGGGTTTGAGTGATAAATTACTGATGGCAAAAAAAAATTTGGTGTTTACATTAATATAAAAATTAATGAGCAAGCACGTTACCTATTGTTTCTTAATTCAGGAACTTTATGGAGTTTTTTATTACAGTTTTGTGGTAATTCCACTAATCAAAAAGTTTGACATACTTCATAAAGAAAATAACTCCACAAGTTTTGAATATTCAGTACTTCCCGTACGCCTCCGAATTTTCTTTTTTTTAGTCTAACAACCCCGAATAGGGCCCTTAACGTAATCCACTTCACCGAAATCCAGATAATAGATCTTTATAACAATGCCCCAGCCACACATGTGCCTTCATTTGCCGAAGTACCGCCCGGGGCTATTTCATAAAAAAGTGGCCCTACAGGAGACCCTTTCGGGCTTTTTATTTGCTCAACGAAACATATTATCAAATTATGTTGAAGATACAAGATAAGTTACTTAAAGTAAAGGACGACATCTTGCCAATTACCATGTTGAAAATTTGGCTTTCTGGAACATTATTATTTTGCGCAAGAAAGTTACTAGTGCTAATGGTGAGTAATAATTTTGTAAGTTAGCACAATTATGCCAAATCTGAACTGGGTGTAGACAGACCGAAATAAAAATGTGATATACCGGCTTCATTTCATTCATTTATTTTTATTTAATATTATACAGTGTATATCAAGACTGCGACCGAAAACGAAGCTAGGTGGTAGTATTAGTGACTTCAGACACAACGCAAGTAAAAATTTTGCAAAAAAAAATATAAATACATAGTTTTCCTAAAATAATGATGTAGACTTCTTTACTTTTAAACACCCAATGGTACGTAAGGGTTTAAATTATTATTTTCGAAAAAACTAGGTATTTACCACTCAAAAAAGATGATTTTTAAAAAATTCTAAAAAAATATCTGTCGCTGTTTTGGTGAAATTTTTATTTGCATCGTGTGTGTAACCATTAAAACTACCACCTGGCTTCGTTTTCGGTCGCAGTCTTGATATACCCGGTATTTATGAAATATTTTTGTCCATACTTCCGCCTCCGTTTACAACAACCCTTCAAAACACACGTCACGTGTGAACCGACAACTTTGGCTGTAACATAATAAACAATATTACAAGGAAACTGTAACTAACTCAACTTTGCAGCAACAACTACTATAATATAATTTAACACTTTCGACTTGATATGGCTATAGCAAACACATGAAAGAAGCTTTCTACATATAGCCCATATTATGTCCCAATGCTAAGAGCAGATCGTAGATTTTTTTTACATCTACAGGCGTTTTTCGAAAGACGGTAAATTCCGCCCAATTTAAGCGTTAAAAGAGAATTTAAAAAATGTTTCTTCCTACTAAACTTTAAAAGCACGAGGTAATTTTAAAGTTTAAAAGTTTTCGGCTTAAGATCACCGGTCTACATCGTCTCGAGGGTCGTAAAATCGATTAAGTTAATCACAAGATGGTCGCTTTCATAGTACCTAGCTAACTTCTATTAGCTTCGCCTGTATGTATGTAACGGAATCTTCGAAGTCGATTTTCGAGCACTTCAAAAAGTGGGATTGACTTGAATTTTTGCATACTTATCAAGGACCTTATGTGACATGGTTGAGACAACTTAACCAGAACCTTCAGAAATTTAATTTGAATAAATTGCAAAGAAAATCTAAATGGTTAATTTGCGCACAGCTGCCCTTCTCTGATAAGATAGCCGTAGATAGAAGTTTGTTTTAGTAAAAATAAATAAATAATAACCTTGAGTGCTTGAGGATAAGTAATTGTTGCAAGTTCTCCACGCTTTGTAAGAATAAAATGAATGAAGTAGAAAATGGAGTATTTTCTAATCAATTTATTTTTACTCTTTTAGCTGGATCTTTTACGAAAACGTCTTTCTTAGTTTATTAAACTATTATTTTTGTTAAGGTTTATTACCTTATAACTAAGTACTGGGTGACCTGGATTGATAATTCTTCCTTTGATAAAAGCTGGTGCTTGACATTTGGTCCCATGAAAAAATGGTGAAGATCTGATCAACGTCTTCAACCCGGGAGAGAAGAACTCCTTAAAATTGAGTAGGATTTTAATGGTTCTTTTTGCATTAGGTTAAGTATAAAATTTAAGCTACAGTGGGAAAGAGAAGAAGAGGTTATTATAGTTAGCATCGGCAGTAGCTAGAGAGAAAATAATGACAAAAATAAACTAACACAAGTTAACACCCAAAGGTACGAAACGTCCAACTAACACTTAGAAGTGCCAACAAAACCTGTTAAATAATGAAGTAGGAGTTTTTGTGGAAAGTAGTTCACATCTGGCAATCTTTCAGCCTGTGTGAAATATTCAGCGGCGCAGTACACACTTGTTTACATAATAGCAGCACGAGTTACCTCCTCGCTAAACTGACAGCCTAGTACGTCATAACCGACTTCAGAGTACCTAGACTAGGTAAACTTAACTTTTAGTATGGGATTACGTTTTAAAAATCCAAATTCATCTTTTGTGACCAATCGGATCAATAACAAAAAAGTGTGTGTGTGATTCACAAACACAAGTGAAAGATCAGAAAAGTATCCGAAGAGAGAATGAGATAAATATAAAGTATCAGGAGTATTAGGATCTTCAGTTACAATTCAAGAGACCTTAAAAATAAGTTATTCTAACAATCTTATGCATATTCATGACTTTACTTTAAGAATCTTATGTTATTAACAACATTTAGATACGAAACAAATACAGTAATAATTTGTAGGCCAAACAAACATTTGTATTGGTGCGGAGATTGGACAAACTGCACCTAGGAGGCACTGGTGTAGAGGCTTTTCTAATCTTAAAAGAAACATCGTAAGAAACTCTCTTAGAAATATTGTGCGAATAAAGTATATTTTCATGTTGTTTAATTCTGTAAAAGCACCGCGTTGACCAGGTAGAGAAATTACAAAGGCAGGCTAAGTAAATTAATTATTATTTTATTCTTTTCTTCGTTTTTTCTCTTTAATTTAAGTAACATCAGACAATAATATCAGACGGTTAGATAACAGTCTACAGCCCTGGTCTATACCAGATTTGTGAACTTGAAATACGTTTGAATTTTTTCCGATCTACCGGGAATACTGGGTTTGTCAAGATTTTTCTTTCATTCAAGTGAAAGATCATTGAGAATTTTGCACACCTAAATAAAATGACTTTAGATGCAAACCATTATTATTAAATTTGTAAACGGATAAATATTATTAACTATGGCTTTAAAATATAAAGTTACAATACAACTACAGTAAAAATATATCTCTAGTGTGTATTCCGTAATACAAAAACGATGAACAGACTAAAATTCGAAACTAACCCTGCAATACCGTCGTCGGTCCACCGGGCCCACTCTGTACAATTTTATTTATTTAGGTTCACACAAAGCAAACGCGTCGGTAGTGTTTAATCATGTATTTTAAAATAATTTGGCTGTGTTGCTGCTGAATATCCCATATCGGAACGCTAAACATTTTAATATTCGCTTTTCAGCAATTTGTGAAGCTGTGTTTTGTTTTCGTAAACGATGTAAACAAAGGTTAAGGTTCAAGGGCAAATTGAGGTATAATGCTGATGCTAATTTTGATGTGTTCAATATTTTGTAAGGTCTAATATTTTAGAATCGTTTTTCTGGTTACTTACAACAAATTGAATAAGCCGATGTTTTCGACTAGTCTATTTTTTGTCTTCGTTTTTTATTCTTGATCAAATGGTACATGTACGTGGTGAATCCATGCTTGTTTTTTTCAATGTCTAAGCGCATATATGTCACTTATTTTACACAACTCGAGAATTCAACCCAATATATAATGTCCACAGCCTAAACTGAACCAATGAGACGTACGCCCGAATAATCAAACTTCACTTAAATATTACTAAGTGGGACGTGGATAGTCAAGTGCAACTTAATATTTAAATAGCGTTTGAGTATTCGGGCGGTAAACTAATAAATCAGTATACATGATCACATTTGAACACGTTGATTTTTAATTTTGTGACATCTAGCGCCACACACAAGAACTACTTTTCAATATAAACTAGGTCAAGTGCAACGTAGTGTAAACTAAAACATTGAGACAACTTGCATTGGGAACACATTTTGTCTGATTTATGATAGTTTCGCCCAGCAAAATGCACTGCTGAAATATGGCCGATCTGAAACTGATAAATTCAAGGAACTGAAATTATAATATTCCACTCCCGTATTTACTTCGGAGAATTTATTAAATGTGATATAAAAGAACGTGAGTAAACCTGCTTAGCTGGATTTTCTACAATGATTTAAGGTATGTGGAGTCCACCAATCAAAGTTACCATAGGGGACTGAAATCTTAATATCTCTGAAATGTATAAAAAGCTCTCCTGGATACAAGTCTGGGAGGTGTATGGACCAATATATTAGATAGATATAGCTTACTAGTGATAGGTCTCTCACGTGTGAGAGGTAGGATAGTAACACTGTAATGTATTTCTCCCGCCATGCAGCAGTATAAATCCACTGTTGTGTTCCGGTTTGCAAGACATTGTAGCCAGAGTAAGTACTAGACATAATGAGACTTAACATCTTATATCTCAGGATGGAGAGCGCAGTGGAATGCCAACCATTGCTTTGTAATTCATGGTGTTGTTTGGTTTTGCTACTGTCCATGAGGGATCGAATCGCTTACTTTCAGCGAATGGCATGCTCGTCTCGCCATAAAAAAAGGATCCCATCTCAAGCGGTTTCAATCAAATCAAAAGTTATTTTGTTTTAGAGTAAGTTATATCAATTATTACATTCTAATGCACTGAGACTAATATGAAATTATATAGGGTTTATTTTCGCAGCGGGATAATTGTTTGCGATATCAAGACTGGTTAAACTTCCATGGTTAAACCGGAAACTAGTTTTCGTGGGTTTTTATTATGAGCATAATTGTTATAATTGTCCATTTCATAAGTATAAAAAGATACTATAATCAGGTCTGAATACTTTATAGCCACATATTTTCTTTCAGGTTTTCATATGATACTTATGACTTGTATGTATTTGACTTGACGGTGAAAGCCAAAACTTTATTGACCACTGCGATCTGGTAAACATGGAACTATTACTGAGCCTAATAAATTGATCATCTCGTTTTCAATCTTATAATAAACCTTGAACTTTACAAACCAGGCTTCCACAGTTGATTAAATCAGGAGAAATCACAATACTCGTCAAAACACAACAATACAGACCCATAAATCTCATTATTGAAAAGCGAACAATGCGTCGATAAATCCGAAATACTGGAATGGGAATTTCGTACGAAACTTCTCCGAGTCCTTAATTAAATTCCAATAATAAAGGGCTTTTTGACGGCAAATCTTACTCACGGCACGTGATTTTTATTTTAATTAAGCCCTGGCTTTTCATTCGGCTTTAGTTATGAGAAAACTTTGCTCTATTCAGAGGCATAATGCTCAATTTCCTCCATTTTCAAAATTTGTGAATTGGTATTTGAAAATTTCATAGTTATATGTAAAACACGGTCTTTGTGACCTAACAGATTTAAACAATTATTAATAACATTTATTACGGTTAAATGCAGAATATGCAACTAAAATCCCGATTATATATTTTCACGATTCAAACAATGTCATTTATTGCTAGTCGTAAATTTAGCATAATTTAAAACGAATTTAATAATGTTTACAGGGTTTAAAATGATTCGATTTAAAAATATTGCAGCCTTGGCCTGACTGACCTAATGAAGGCTGTCCACCATTTCACTGTTTGTATTTCAGGAAAGCAAATTAAACAAACAAACCTTATGCCTCCAACGTTCAAAATGATTCGATTCTCGCCATCCATTCCTGCTTTAAATATCGCACACTATAACATACATTTGAAAACAATTTCACAGCACTGACCAATCACAGCTCACAGAAAGTCTAAAAAAACGAAATTTGAAATTCGAACACTAGCTTATAGGATTTTTAACGTATATTTTTGATTTTCGAACACTAATTTTGAATTTTTTTAACGTATATTTTTGTTGTTTTTCGCGCGTGTTTTTTCCGGTCGATGGCGCGCGGGCCGATGCGACCGACCGCGGTTGCCGAGTGTTCGGCACTGAGATGAACTGAGATGAGGGGGTTGAAACACCCCCACCTGTGGCCGCACGCACTGCAGTTGACCCCTTTGCGCCTTTCAAGTTTATGATAAAGATAAAGATAAAGATAAAGATGTTTTATTTGTATGAACATGAGTATACACACATAAGCGTGCAAGGTGTTACATAACAAAACATAGATACTGTCATGTTTAGCCACAGAGGCGTACAAATATAAAATAATAGGTAATAATTAAAACTATACAATAATAGAAGTAATCAACAACAAATTCTTCACTTACTTATCTAATAAAAAACTTTCTTAATATATGTATCAAATTAACTTTATACTATCTTATAAAAAATTCAACGAAATCAACAAAAACAAATAATATAACTATCTATGAAATATATAATATATCAGCTTTCAATCTTATCATTAAAGAACTCATTAATAGTATAGTATGCTTTGTTTATTAAAAATTGCTTTAGAGTATTTTTGAATTTTGTAGTACTTTGTTCTTTCCATGGTACAGGAAGCTTATTAAATATTTTTGGTGCCAAACAAAATATACTATTGTTCATTAAGGTGGTTTTGGATTTATGTAAACAAAGTCTACTATTGTCGCGTCTATTGCGAATGATTATATCAGCCATTCGTAGAAATTGGTGAGGGTTAGTCTTAACAAACATTGCACCTTCTAAAATATAAATAGATGGGAGCGTTAAGATCTTACTTTTTTTGAAATGTGATTTACAACTATCAGTGGCTTTTAAACCAAACATAGCCCTCACACACCTTTTTTGTGCTTTGAAAATTAATTCTTTATTTGCAGAATTGCCCCAAAATATTATCCCATATCTTAAATTAGAAGAGACTAGACCGTGGTATGCTGTTATAAGAGCATCAACGTTAAGAATGGGAACCAATTTGTGAATTGCATATGATGAATTGCTAATTTTTTTAATTAATGCTTCTGTATGTGCTTTCCAATTAAGTTTCTTATCTATTATTAAACCCAGAAATTTTGCATGGTCTACCTCATTGATCTTTTTGTTGTTATAAAGTGTGTTTAAATTAGACATGGTAGATCCCCTTTGTGTAAAATGCATTATATTTGTTTTATCAAGATTGATCTTTAAATTATTGTTCTCTAGCCATTTAATTATTGAAGTTAAAGCATTATTAATGTCTGAGTTGTAATTTTCTTTATTCATGCATGGTATCGTTATAGTACTATCATCTGCAAATAATGTTATGTGCTGGTTTACACTTTTGGGTAAGTCATTAATATAAATGAGAAATAATAGAGGGCCCAGGACACTACCCTGGGGCACTCCATATTTATTTAAACGTACCATAGATTTGTATGTCATTTCATGTTTTGTGTCAGTGTCAATTGTACTTATTTCTGTATACTGTTTTCTATCACTCAAATAGGATTTTAATAACCTCCATACATTTCCGCGAAAACCATAAGCTTCTAGTTTTTTCATTAAAATATCATGATTTACGTAGTCAAACGCCTGTGTCATATCACAAAATATAGTGCTGATAGGATTGTTTTTGTCGACATTACAAATGACTTTATACATGAAGTCGAATACCGCCATACTAATTGTTTTTTTTCTGCGAAATCCCTTTTGTTCGTCCGTCAGTATATTGTTCTTTTCGAGATAAGCGTACAATTGTTGATATATATACTTTTCGAATATTTTTGAAAATATGCTTAAGAGTGAAATCGGTCTATAGTTTTGCATAAGTTCCCTATTTTCTCTTTTGAATAATGGTTTTACTATTGATAACTTAAGCGCTTCAGGAAAAATTCCTTTGTCGATGCAAAGATTGATGTTATAACTTAAATGCGAACAAATTTCTGCAGCAACTGATTTGACTACCTTTGTTGTTATGCCGTCATAGCCTACACTATTGCTATTTTTTAGAGAATTTATTATTTTATATATTTCTATTGGTAAACATGGAGCTAGAAAAAAAGAGTTTAAAGTGTTATCTATGAGAGATGTTATATTTATACCCGAATTTTTTATTGGTGTAATTTTATCGATAAAGTATGTATTAAAGGCATTTGCAATTTCTATTGGCCTTGTAATAATTTTATTATCAACTTTAATTTTTGTAATGACATGTTTTGGCGTATTTGTTTTTGTGTAATTTATTATTTTCCATGTTGTTTTAGATTTACTTGTAGAGGTTTTTATGGCATAGTTATTTTGTGCCTTCTGTGTGAGTTTAATGATTTTTTTAAGGCGTTTAGAGTAATCCATGAAATTTGTTTTATTAATTTGATTTGGTTTACGTCGAAACTGCCATAATAATCGACGTTTTTTCTTGCTACATATCTTGATACCACGAGAAACCCATTTAGGTTTTTTTATAACGTTGATAATTGTTACTTTTTCTGGAAAGCATAATTTGTAAAATAAAGTAAAAGTATCCAAAAATGTATTATAAGCCGTATTAGGATCATCAGTAACATAAATTTCTGAGAAAGATAAACTATTTAAATAGTTTTTGAATTTTTTTATGTTTTCCATACTGTAGTCTCTTTTAATTACCCGCCAAAATTTATTATTGTATGTTGTTTGTATAGGAAATCTAAAAATTTGGGCTGTGTGGTCAGATAAACCTAATTCACGTACTTGTATATCACATTTCTTATTAAAGTTATGCACTATGTTGTCAAGGCATGTTTGACTTTTTAGGCGAGTAGGTTGATTTACTGCCATTTTAAAATTATAGTTCAAACATAAGCATTCAAAGTCTAAACTCTGAATATTGCGTTTTAGTATGTCAACGTTAAAATCACCGGCAATTATTATATTTTCGTATTTAGCTTTACTTAGAGTATGTAACAGTATTTCCATTTTTTCAAGAAACAAATTATAATTACTAGGTTTAGGTACCCTATAGACGCAAGCGATAGCAATATTATATTGAGTAAGTTCTATCGCGCAACATTCAAATATACCGGTTACCGATAGCTTTTTTAATTGTTTTAGTTCTGTAAATTGATGGTCGTTTTTGATCAGAATGCTTGAACCTCCCCTTTTGCTTCCTTCTCTGGCAAAAGATGCTGCAAGTTGGAAGTTTTGAATAGACACATGTGATTCATAGCCTGCCATAACGAAGTGTTCAGTGAAACATAGAATGTCCACACTAATCTTTTCTTCTAATAGCTCTTCAATGCAAACCGAAATGTCATCTGATTTATTTATTAATCCTGCAATATTTTGATGGAGAACATAAATATATTTATTTTTCACGAAAAAAATCATTTGTTGATTCTTTTGTCTCATTTTCATTTTGGCTCAGTGCTTCTACATTCTCAAGTTGTATGGTTTCAGTTAAATTATAAATATCTTGAAATATAGTTCTTAATGCTGAGTTGTTGATTGTTCCAAAACGTTTGTTGAACATGTCATAATCACATTTTAGGTTTAGGTTCGTATCTAATAAATATGCGTATCCGTAGGTAGTTAGGTCACGATATAATTGATTGCCGAAAGCTTCCACTCTACAATTATACAAATCCGTGCCATATCCGAGTTTGTAGGTTGGGCAACATATTATTACATTTGTATGTTTTGTGTTTTCTAATGCTTTCCGCATATGGGAGATAGTGTCTGAATAGTTGATTGATGTTTTGAAGTCTTCTTCTCCAATCATTATTATGCAGAAATCGTTGTTGCTGAAATTATATAGTTTTTTCTCTATGTTAGATACTAATTGTTTAGTGTTAGCATTTGGCTTTATATAGTGACATATTTCATATTTTTCATCTAAAATGCTTTGTGCTACTGATAATATTGAATTCCATTTGTTAGTGCTCACTATACAAATTTTATCTTTTACCCTTTTTTTGGAAGACGTAGATTTGGTTCCTTTTTTTGTGGTTTTTGCAGTTTCATAACTTTTCATTTTTACAGACATGCCGTTTATTTGTAGTTCAGAAAGATCAGTTTGCGTTTGATTTGATTTAGTTGATTTCTTAGTAGGTGTTTTTTGTTTAATTGGACTACTAGTAATTTTTTTGAATACATTATTTTTATTCATCAATTTTTTGTTATCCTCTTTAAGTTTGTTATTTTCTAAGGTTAGTGTTTCTATTTCCACGTGTGCACTACTTAACTGTGATTCCAATTCTACGATTTTGATTTTTAAATCTTTTATTCGGTCATCTTCATCATCCGATATGTCAGGCATGCTGTTACTTGTGCATTCTAGTACTGCATCAGAGATGGCGCTGTTGTTTATTATTGAATCGGAGTTGGTTCTAGTTCTCGTGCGACGAAATGTTATATTTTCTAAGAAATTCATTTTGTTCTGTTTTTTATGAACTCAAGATTAGATATCAAATTGTAATATGCAATACAAAAAGCAACAATATTTTCTTGGGTTTCGAACGTGCAGTCGTAGCTTCGCGTATAGAGGCAGATGCGTTTCGATATGTAGTACAGCAAGCCAGTGTCGACTTGTGCGTATGTGTCGAAATAGTAATACATTTCCAGTTAATTATGATTTAAATCAAGTGACGGTTATCGTTTATAATTTCCAACCGTCTTATATGAATGCACTTTGAGGTTTTCAATCGTTTTCTTCTATATTTAACACACAGTTTTTTTGCACTAGCACTGATTATAGTGAATATTGTTAAAATGAGCTATCCGCACTGTTTATTTTACGCACTTTTAGTTTTTACACACTTTGTATACACTGATAGTTTATTGTCTTATAACTTAGCTGATTGTTCATTTACTAGGTAAAAAAATACTACCACACACTAATTAGAATTTGCCATTTCATCTTCTACTATATTTACTTTGAAATAATAACTAAAAGTATTTTTAAAATTTAAAAAAGCGTGGAGCAATTGAATAATTGATCTGCCGTGAACAGCGCCACCTAGCGCATTGTGGAGTGGTTACGTTAACTCTACATTCCGTACTTATGTAAATTAATAAACGGATACACGTTTCTCCTTAAGACCGCAAAGCTGCTGCTATAAAGTTTATCTTAGGCCAATAGTGTGCAATATCTTATGTTACTAGTGATTTAACTTAATTTTAATAACTCAACTAGGTAACTAGCCGATCCCTGGGACTTTGTCTGCGGGGTTTATTACTTACGATATTTATTGAACTTCTAACTACAAATTAACAAAACAAATATATGCAGTATAATTTCAAATAGTATACTACGAAGAAGCGACTGCTTTGAACACTGGAATCGCCATTTCTGGTGTTCAATGCAGTCACTTTGTCAAATAGTCCCAAAGATTTACATTACATTACATTAGAACTACGCCACTGAAGCTTTTTTAGAAGCTTGTAATCTGCCTTTTGGTAACATTTGCTTTATGCGCCTCCGTGACGCAGTGGGTTAGACGCCGGTTGTGAAACGAGAGGCCGCGGGTTCGATCACCGCACCGAGACAAATGTTTATCTAAGCCACATGTATTTGTTTCGGTACTGGGTATTTGTGAGGCCGAAAAGCCTCTCGTGATTCCTGATACCCACGACACAAGATTTGATAGTGTGGGATCAGGACTATGCATTGACTGTTGGATGTATTTATGTATCTATTATTTATTAAAAGGTTGCATAAGTTATTGGACGTACGAAATGTGACAAAGCTGTTACATCAAATTAAGATTTAAGTGCGACTGTACTAACATCCCAGCTGTGGCGACTTATCAAAACCAAACTTTGAACACAGCGCCACGTCAAAAGATATTACAAGCATCTAAAAACTTAATACTTTCAGCAAAATCAATTCGAATCGCAACTTTTTCTTGTACTATTTGTTTATGCAAGACGTTATTGAGATCGAATGGTCCGGTAGCAAGCGTTGAGAGATTTATAAGATATCCGAAGATAAAAATAGATAGTCGATCACTGACTGTAATGTATCGAGCTTCCTATCTTTTATTTGTGGTGTTTATATGGGATGCATTATGTTATGGCAATACGTTACTTCTGTTATTTTTGTTATATAATGCCATTATATAATGGCAGGAAGTCTATGCATTTATATTGTAAGTGTATACATGCAGAAATGGTTTCTCACGGAAGTGGAATTTTGTAAATTTTGCCTCCCTAATCGAAATCAGGTATACACAGCCTAACCCAAAACGCGCAATTCTTGCGTGGATAAAATCTACACAAAAAAATCCCGGCCTTAGAATCGAACCCAGGACCTCACGAATCACAACCCACACAGACAACTATCCTATGAGATCGAAAGACAAAACTTATATACACCGCAAATATTTCATAAACAGATAGCCAAACCAAACCTCGACACTTCAACAACCCTTTTACGAACTACACTTAAGCTGCCAGGTCCATTGTTATCTGAGAACAGTAGGCTAATTCACGTAATTAAATAAGTTCAGTTGCAGTGCAGTTGCAGTGAAGTTTCGATTTAAACATCCCTTTTAGTATTCTCGTAATTTTGACAACCTCTGTCATATACGCTCGCATCAAGTTCGCGTCACGCGAGCGCTTTAGCTTAATCTACTGCTGTGCGTTTTATACATGCGTGATTTAGATCGCAACTTGATTGGTATTTAACTATTCATTTGACGTCTCCAATGACAGTTTAGTCCGACCAACGTGCAGCACATGCGCAGTTTATGCATATCTTACGCGCAGCTAAACAATTACAAGAATACAATTTTGACGTACGTACCATTAAGACGTAAATCTAATTGCAACTGCACCGTAACTTGATCGGCGCGTCAAGAAATTACGTGAATTAGCCTACTGAACGTGTACTCCACTGAACACCAGTCTTTTGTTAAGGGATTACAAGTCGTCCTGAAGGCATCGACACCTTGTAAACTCACGTGACCAAAGAGTTTGTGACAGTGCTGACTTTACATACATACATAAACACACGCCTTATACCCAGAAGGGGTAGGCAGCGGTGCGACCAGGACACCAACAGTGCGCCTTGTACGTATGTTTCATCCAAAGATGTAATAGGAGGCGAGCCTATCGCCATATCGGGCACAAAATCCTGACTGGGCTGATAATGAATAGAAAAATCCAATATCACTTGCCTGACCCAGGACTCGAACCCGAGACCTCAGCTTTATAATAGTACCGTAGTACAACTACGCCACCGAGGCAGATATTGCCGACCTTTTAGAATTGATTATTGAATACGTTCTTTACTGAAAGCCGATTCCACTTATCAAGAAAATTTCGAACAAAACTTAGGGTCCATCTATTTAAATATTTAAGAGTTTTGCTTTTACTATAAATAACCTAAATAGTTTTAACACAAGACTTTCTATCCACTCTAAGTAATCCTAAAACAGATCCTAAACCGACCTCAATACTTCAACAACCCTTTCAAGTTACGAAGTTACTTAAGTTATCTACCAGGTCCATTGTTATCTGAGACCTGAGCGTCCACTCCAATGAACACCGGACTTTAAGGGTTTAACGCCTCGTCCTCAAGAGGGTAGACAGTGGTTAATTGTTCCAGAAATAAGGTGGTGAGGTACTATCTATCCTTTTGGGTGTCCAAAAAGCTCATTTTGAGCTCGCTATCAAAAATTTGATGACGTTGCACATTGTTCTCCATTGTCAAAAGTCATCTGTCAACACCTGGACACCCGATGTAATAATATCTTGTGCTGTTTTGAAGGTTTGTTTTTTTAAGCAAGGGATCGGATAAGTTATTTTAAAATAGATATATCAGAGATTCAATGGAACCCATTTTTTATCGAGCTTTGTTCAGTACCAAGATGAGACTGGGGTGGGCCCATAGGCTCCCCATATGACAAAACCTTCGCCGGGTCCAAATTGAAGCCATTAATATCTACAATAATAAAACCTCATATGATTTTTTCTGGACTTCAAGTTGGTACTGGCATAGATTTTGTCTTATGGAAAGCTTATGTGTCGACCAGATCAGCATAGTTGTGCAGATTGTCGAGAGATGGTAATTTTTCTTTAGAGGATACTCTATTCTTCCTCCCTCTCTCTCTCTCCGTCTTCGCTTAAGACTCGGTGCTTTATAAAATTACTTCATCGTTCTATAACAAAAACCACGATTCATAGTGCAAATACCTACGCTGATTCAAAGAGGAAATAAAGTAAGGAATTGACGAGCCCCTCATTAAAGATAATTAATCCTACATAATTTATAAAATATTTAATATCCCTTATTTCTACGAAGAAGAGCGCCGGAAGTCAATCTACCGGGGCAATAAAACGTAATTTAATTATATAACAAAAGAATTCTTAAAATAAACTCCAAGGAATAATAAAACGTAAGCTTATCTCGTTTATTTTAATATTTAAACGCGTTTATTTTTTGGCTTATTCTGTTTTTTTTTTTTTCTTCGTCAATCCGGACGTGACGCACTTGCTTATTTCACTTTACAGATTGATATTATTATATTTATACTTTACATAATTCAACTAAAATGCTCTACATAGATAATATTATGTATACTAATTGTGAAATTCTCCCGCCAAACAGCAGTGTAAATGCACTGTTGTGTTCCAGTTTAAAGGACATTGTAGCAAGAGTAACTGCTGGAGTTTGTTTCTATATACATAAGAACTAAAATACTCTAAAAAATAACAATAATAACAATTAAATTAATTAATACACCCAACAGTCATACACATAGTCCTGACCCCACACTAAGATTGAGTCTTGTGTCGTGAGTATCAGAAAATACAAGACACTTTTCGATATCACAAACAGCTAGACCCGAAACAAATACCTGTGGATCACAGAAATATTTGTTTCGGTGCGGGGATCGAAACCGCGGCCTCTTGTTTCTCAGGCGGCGTCTAACCAACTGCGCCACGGAGGCTATCATGTCAAAAAGATAAGGTACTTGATTGATTTTTTTTCTCCACAGTTACAACAACTCTACTCTGCGCCGGGTAAGTGCAAATAAAAATACAATCATTTCAGTAATATAATTCGCAGAGAATAGACTCCCGAAGTCTTTACCATGTGTTATCTTGTATCTAATAATATGTGCGTATAGCCGTCCGCCAGTTGAAGGCCGACCGCAAGTATAAACATTAGTATCTTTTATTCAACTATACTAGTAAATATTTATTGATGGGGATGGATTTCAGTTGAAATAGTGAAATGGGGGGTTTACCCCCCGATCAGCATGCATCACAATTGTATGACTGTTGTTATAGCAACAACGGCTTGACTGACACTGTGTAATTTACTTTTGGACATACATTTCGTGTTTAATTTAAAACCTTTTTAATGTGGCACAGCCAGAGATTCTTAGCAAATCCTTGTGATCTTTAGTATTTGTGCCATTTACAAACCTAATTATGTTCATTGTGTAAAACACGCAAAGAAGTAAATATATTGACAAAAGCAGTGACGCCAATTTCTTTAAAGATTCTTAGTTACTTTAAAGATAGATAATTCCTTTAAAATGTTGATAAAGTAAAATTAAGACTGTGTTAATAATTATTTTATTACGGAATTATTTACGTTTAAATTTCAGTTGATGCAAACATTCTAATATTATTATAACTTAAAGTCGCGCCCCACACACTTTCCCCTAAATTCAGCCCTGTACGATTGAATTACATAGCTGCAAATGTTTTAGTAACGAGGCAAATAATTTAGTGGTTATAAAAAGCCCCACTGCCTGCGTTAGTCATTGACCCACGACTGCGTAATAGTGCGTTCAATTCCTGGTAAATGACTATTTATCTTACAAAACTAGGTGAAGTAACGTTGAGTTTGTTTTTCTAATGTTTCCGTAAACAGTTGAAATATACTAGCTGAATTCATGGCTTTTCTCGCTTTGTGGAAAATTGTTGCATTCTTTTAAATATTTTATAGGTACTATTTACCCCACTTATAGGTAATGTTAGTTATTGCATTTAATGCAATTAAAATAGTTAGCTGGTAGTTAAATATTCTTAAGAATAATTTTCGTACAAGATAATAAATAAGATAATCAATTGATATTCAAAAAACGAAATGTGAACATAAAATAAAACAATAAAAAATATACCTTAAACCCAGCTTCATTGAATCATCATTTGATTCCAAAATTCCTCTTTAAATTGACGCATTATTTTGGGATCTAATATGATACAGACAGACAAAAAACAAATGAATAAACGCAATGTGCGTCGGAGTTTAAACTAATAATTATCCCTCGATCTTCGCTCCCAAGGTGAAGGTGAAAGACCCTGAAATGGTCAGTATATGGATCAATCAACTGATTCAACACTCTTAATTCAATAAGTTTATTGTTTCAAATATACAACGGAATTACATCTAGATTGACGTTGAGTGATCGGTGTGTTTTTAGAACGGAAATTCTATGATGTGGATTTGATTCCAGAAAAAGAGTACGTCAGGCTACAAAAATATTTAATGAAAATACATTTTCTTATTGATTTTCTTGGCAACGATATTTTTTATAAAAAAAAATATGTATCACATAGTCCTAGATCATCGATAATGCACATATCTCATGTTACGTCTGTCAGTATTAAAAAACTAGGAAAGTCTTCGTTCGCAAAACACACAGAGATTAATCAAATATTTGTCAAATAGAGAAGTTGTGTGCTGAGATCGATCCCACAGCTTATTTCAGAATAAATCCCCTTGACCAAACAAACCATCAGTATCAGTAATTCCCATAATATTCCAGCACAATCATCCCATTACATGAAACTATAATAGGCATATTAAAATCCTTTGTCACGGCCAGCGCTTTGAATCGGTCCGGTTAATTAATATATTGAATAATGAACGTGGAAATTTGTAATGTTTAGTCGCCGTTAGCGTTGACGAGGGTCCAGGGGGTCAGAGGTGGGAGGTCAGACCCCCTCGGCATGTTTTGAATTCGTTTAAACGTTGCTTTTCATTACCACGTAGGCAGTGAAAATTCTCCACATTTTTGTTACATACGTGTAAGTTTATTGTGGCTATTCATAGACAGTTTAAAAACCTATTTTACTTATTAATGTTTTGTATTCTTCGCTCGAACTGAATTATAGTCCGTCAGAAGGGACAAAACATTCGATAACTATAACAGGTTTTAAATCTGTCGATAAAATAAATAAATAAATAAATACACCCAACAGCCACATACATAGTCCTGACCCCACACTAAGATCGAGTCTTGTGTCGTGGGTATCAGGAACTACGAGAGACTTTTCGGTCTCACAAACACCCAGACCCGAAACAAATACTTGTGGTTCTCACAAACATTTGTCTCGGTGCGGGGGTCGAACCCGCGGCCTCTCGTTTCACAGGCGGCGTCTAACCAACTGCGCCACGGAGGCTGTCAACCATAAATAAGGCCGTATTGGTTTGTTTACTTGATTGCGTGATTGTAATAATTTTTTTTACCTGACCTTATCTAAAACTTACAAGAGTCGGCACAATATGACTTTAGATTTCATAAGATATAACGATTTTTCTTAAAATTTAACGATCTCTTTTCTGCCCTAAATTTAGCCTTCCAGGAAGAAACTTTTTTATTCTACCACGCTGCCCAAGTCCTGTTGTCCACATACCTTTAAAAGTCTTGTTCAGATATTCAGGTTTCCGCACCGTGTTTTTAACGTTAATGTGAGTGATAAATAACTACTTTAATTAATTACACTCAAAGTAATTTCATGGCGAGAACAGAAATATCTGCACTGAAAATAGCAGAATACTTTGAGCTTTCAAATAATGTATTATGTAGTAGTGTTGTTACAAATAAATATAATATCAACCATAAAAAATAATAAGTAGTAAGTCCTTTTTAAATTATAATAAACAATAAGCAACATTATAATATTTATATAAAATAATAATCTAATTTAAATCATAATCTTTGAATATTACATCAATATTTCCCGCTCTATTGTAAATAATACAAACATATTTGAACTACACAATTCGCATATAATATTGAATTGGAACAAATAAATAAAATTGATAGTGAATCATTGAACGGTTGCAAAGATATAGATAAAATTACGAAACGTTTCAATGCTGCATCCGAAATTTATCATTCGTATCGACTGTGATAAGAAAAACGCCTGTTTCATACGAAATGTCTTGATTTTGACGTGTCTTGAAGATGTAACCTTGACCCACCTTTATATGGATAAGGAAACATGAACGGCCTTATTCAAAGACAGATTTAAAACCTATTTTAGTTATCGAATGTTTTATCTTATTCACTCAAACTGCATTCTAAAGTCGTTCGAAAAGGACAATATATTCGATAACTAAAATAGGTTTAAATATCTCTTTATATAATGCTGTTAGTGTTTATGACAGTCTCACAAATCTAGGACAGACTTTTCGGTACCGTGATATTTAGACCCACAAAATGTGTTGAATGCTTTAAGAGAATTGCTTTGGTTTGGGAATCCACTGTACGACCCTTCCGTAATATGGACATTATCCTACGCTACTTTAGATTATAAAATTCTGCAGCACTAATACATAAAGAATCTAAGTTTCTAATTAAACAATCTGGAACAATCTGTCATTATTTTCTTTGGCCATGTAAAAATATCATTCATTGATATTTTTTAAAAGCTTCTAACAGCCTACATATTTATTGTATTATTTTTATTTATTTCAAAACAAAGATACACAGTTTGATATCTTTTGTATGAAACCGCACCCGTACAAATCATCCCAACCTACCGTTATCTCTAGATAACAGACTGACCGTATCGAGATGTTAATATTCTGGCATTGTCTTACCGAAGATGTCGCGTAACTGGTTCCTATTAGTATTGTCCGTGGGAGCTGTTGTGGGGTACCCGCAGCTCTTCAAGACTGAGAAGTTCAGGGTTGGGATTGAATATGACCGTAAGTAGATTTTTTTGTGGTTATTTACTGGCCTCTCATATGTGAGAGTTCGCCTGGGAAGGTACTACCGCAATGTCTATTTCTTCCGCCAAATAGCGGTGTAAATACACTGTTGTGTTTCGGGTTGAAGGACATTGTAACCAGAGTTACAACTGGATATAATGAGGCTTAATATCTTACGTCTCAAGATGGCGAGCGCAGTGGAATTCAAAGCAATGCTTTGTAATTCATGGTGTTGTTTGGTTTTGCTACTGTCCATGAGGGGTTGTATCGCTTACCATCAGACGACTGGCATGCTCGTTTCGTTATTCATAGCAATAAAATATGTGATTGGACACTTTTATAATAGGGCTTGGCTGACCATATCTGTCGAAGAACGAACAACCACTGTGCTAAACGTGTTTATAGTAACTTATGTAGATACTGCGTTTTGCCAAGCGTAGTGTAGGACGTCCTCCAGTTAGGTGGAATCCCCGCTGATCGAAAGGTAGCTGGCAGATGCTAGATGCAAAAATCAGAGGACAGGGTGAATGACACAAATTGGAGGAGGCCTATGTGCGGTGGACAAGTGATGATGGATATGCCGATAATGGAGCCAGAATTCTTGTATTGGCGAGATAAAGTGACTACAATACAGCTGATGGTAAATGCAGTGGTCAATATCCACCGACCACCTATCGCCGCTCGACACATTTATGCCGGCCACTCATATACTGTATCAGCCCACATAGGCCCCACTGCAGGTCACGGGCCTATACAATCGAGAGTACGATTTAAGGGGTACGAATTTATACAAGTATTTCTGCTGTTTTCGTTAATTTTAATTAAATGAAGAATATGTATGAATTCGCAAAGGTATCGAAATTGGCAGTTGCTAGTTTTGTCAACTGAAGGTTTGCTATGATTACGTCTAGACTGCTAAATGCGATTCTTTACATGAAAGTTTCGTTTCAAGTATTGCTTGTAATTTCCGTTGTAGTGTGTGTATGCTGAGAACTATATTTTTCACCTACAGTAGTATGCATTCTGTTCGCTACCATTGGCTGAGAGTAAGAACTTACTACATAGATTTCTCTCAATTGAGAGACCCCTCTCAATCGTACTCTCGATTGTAAAGGAGGCCTGTGTCCTGCAATGGGACGTATATGGGTTGATACAATACAGCCCAGTAAATTTCGAGTCTTGCAAATTTGTTGACCGATTGGCAACGGGTAATATTTTGATTTCGGCACCGGGGATTTTATTATACTTTATAGATAAATATTTGTTTTTAGATATTTATTTTTTGTCTTGGATGTTCTTCTACTAATATCGTACATTTATAATTCTAGATTCGTTGCCAATGAATGGAGGCTCTGACAGGCACCGTCACAGGAACAACTACCAGCCTTTCTATGTGACTGTGACAGCCACATCCAGGGTAATTATATACCACTTTTTTATAGTATTAATTAGTTATTTGTAAGAGTACTTTGATTTCAATTTATAGGTTGAATGTGCTATCAATATCCATCTTAACAATTGTGGGTAGACCTTTGTCAATAAAATCAGTAATTATATTCTGTTTACAAATATTTTTTTATTGCAATGAAAAACAATGATCTTACCTTATAATACCTACCTTAAAATTAGGAATATCTATTCACTAACGTTTTTACAGCGATAAGGTTCTCTGAATACTACATGAAGTTGACTACAGGGTATACTAATTTTCGTACTAATAATGAACATACATACATACATAAACTCACGCCTTCTAAGAATGAAACCTACAAAAATAGTTTTTTGAACCATACAAGACATCGAGTGAGTTTTTGCTATATTGTACGGCTACACGACCATAAAAATTTATAAAGAAAAAATAAAATAAAAAACTTTTAGTTGTAATCGCCATAAACAATTTTCCTCCAGAGCGGCTTCGTAATCTCATACCTGGAAGCAACAGCAACAGTGGATGCGGAAGGCTCAGTAGACTTCAACGTCATCCGAGGCCAGACCGGGTCTCAGACCCTGGTCTTCCAGCTGGTCTCGAACAACAGCGACTTCCTGGCCTACTCTTACCTGGCGTACGGCATCAGGGAAGAGGAGTATAGAAAGGTGACAGAGGTCTCTTTGAATAGGTTAGTTGGTGTAGGATAGTGGTAGTTTCAACTCTATGTGGTTGGGGTTAGGTTGAATATCGATTGAGTCTGCTTGAGTGTTATAATTTTTTAGAAACAAAATTAAACGATAATTGGACGTTCATTCACAATACAGAAAGATGATCTAAAGGTTACAAGAAATCGCTGCAAGACAATATTATGCAGGCCGTTTTCAACAGGTTGTGATGGAGATCATTAGTGAAGGCCTATGTTCGGTACTTTACTGTCTGTATCAGCCAATATACGTCCCACTGCAGGGCACGACCCTCCTCTACAATCGAGAGTACGATTAGGAAAAGGAATTCCACTACGTACTGCTCTGTTCAATACCTAGTGGAATTCCTAGTTGAATATGCCGAAGAGAAAAACAATAGCTTCGTCAATAACACGACATTTATAACTTTATATCTTTCACACTTCCAGATTTTCGTTGAAGCCTACATAAAAGTTCGAAATCCATGTTTTAAGGATATTTTTACTTAACTACAATTAACGCCATCTGTCTTTAATTGTACACACTAGGTTAAACCGTGAACCTGTTAATCTCAACGTGTCTGGTCACTTAGTAGTTATAATACTTTAAAATAGATGGCGCTACTCTATATTTCTTTAAGTTTAATATTATAATATTATATTTTTCTATTACCTTATATTTTAATACATACATTTAATTTTCAGATCTCTAACATAATAACCGTGCCGATGACGAACAAAGCGAATTCAAACAACAATTATTTTGCACCGATATTTTTAATCTTATGTTACTTATACATTACAACGTAATCTAATTTATTTATCATTATTTATTCTATATTATATTGGTTATGAAATAAATTGGATTTTACTTTAACCGCAGAAAAAAGTTACGGTCGGTAAACCAGAGCAAGGGCATTAAAATACAATAATTGACAGCCTTGTTACTCTAAGCCGATGTTACTCAACTACTACCAACCCTACTAGGTAGAAAACCTACTAAGAGCGCCAGAAAGAAAGGGGCGCCACAGTCCTAGTTTTTAATGTTTTCATAATACAGGCTCTTATGGATGCCAGATAGAGGGCGCTGAAGTAATTTCACCCAGGAAATGTTTAGTGCTAAAACGATGCGATGCTTTTAGCCCGATGAGTAAAACGAGAGATCGGGACTTCCATTTCTTCCCAATACTAAAGCTCTGGGGTATAAGGCCAGACACCCTCAACATCCCTGTTCCCCCAACAGTATTTAGAAGAGAACTATAGGTATTTATTTAGCCTTTCACTCAAATAAAAGGGGCCCATAGCAATTTGACAACATTCTTACTTCACAAAAATATTTAACTAATTCACACAATCCTCAACCACTTATCCTTATAAATGTAAAATCTTATTAATAACAACCAAGTACTTCCCCAGCACGCCGGGTTCGGTGCCGTTCCTTGCAGGACACTTGTCCACACTGACGCAATCTCCTGCGTCATTCCTGAACAGTCCTGCAGCGCAGACGCACCCACCCATACATATCTTGGTGCAAATTGGCTCAGGATCCATGCAGGAAGGCGCGCAGGACGCACTGCAGATGTCGTACACTTCGTTTTCATTGAGGCATTGTTCTGGAAAGAAATATATTTCTATTTATAAATAGATACCAAGATTTTACTCTTGTGATGCAAGTCTTGTGTTGTGGGTATCAGAAATTAGAAATTATCAAGTCACTAATTATTTGTTTAGGGTTCTGAAAAACGTACTTTATTATGCGGGAAATGAACCCAACTGCGCTATTGTGTTTGTATTAGGAATCGCTATCGCTCAATTCATTTAATCTAATATTATGATATCATGTTATTATTTTATGTATCGATAATATCTGCGCATTACATTCTGTGGCATTACGTGCAAAGGCAGATGCATTACCAATGGTCTCGTTCAATCCTTTGACAGCCAATCCTTTGACAGCCTCCGTGGCGCATATGGTTAGACGCCGCCTGTGAAACGAGAGGCCGCGGGTTCGATCCCCGCACCGAAACAAATATTTGTGTGATCCACAGGTATTTGTTTCGGGTCTGGGTGTTTGTGAGACCGAAAAGTCTCTCGTAGCTTCTGATACCCACGACACAAGACTCGATCTTAGTGTGGGGTCAGGACTATGTATGTGACTGTTGGGTGTATTTATTTATTTATTAATGTTTTTAAGAATTGATACTGCTACATCTATCTATGCTACTCCATCCACTACTTATTTAATTACATGTTCTTCTCTCGTAACTTCTATCATATGCCCAAATCATAATTGGAATAATAAAACGTTTTTTTTTTTAAGTTGGGAAGGCAGACGTCCTCTTCTGCCAGTAACAGTTATATAGTTTATTTACTGACTATGTTGTTATAGGCATCGAACCTATCGCCACTAATCCCATTCCAGTGTTTCATTTTAACACACTTGACATATTTCCAACCAAAATACCTACACCATTTAGTATAGTAATCAAACCTTACGGCTGTTTCTTTATTTCTGACTATTAGACGACTACGGCACCTAAAGAAATAAGATTAAAATATTAAAATTAAACCTATAAAGAAACCTGAAAAGAATGGTTTATTAAAATACGTTACAGATTATCTCGCTCATATACCCGCCACTGCAACTCCTGTAAGCCTGGATCAACGACTCCCATTTTAATGACACCGAGCGCTGAAGCTCAGCGTATTCGGGAATTACTAAGATGTCCTCAACCCTCATCGAAATTATTCAAACAGTAAAATGAATAGGAAACAAATTATGTCCAGTAACCTCGTTACGAAATGTAAGACAGAAGTAATATCACCTACAGCTCATCGAAGCAATATATAAGCCAGGCACAATTCCATTCTAGAACATCTCTATTGGGTAACATTATGTACAAATACACATATTTCAAACCGAAATAATACATTAATTGCCTAACTGCGGAATAGAACTAAGGATGGTTCACGTAAACGAAATGCAGGAGAAATTTACTTATAAGACGTCAAACCATAAACCCGATCAATATGTTATTGACAGTGATCACACAAGACAAATAGCAGCCATTAATTAACATTGTGAATGATCGCCATAATAATTCCGCGTAGAATGTCTTGATGTATCGACAGCTTGTTGCTTTGATGTATGAAAATTTTGATGATATAAGATTAACAGTGATATAATAATACGTCCAACTGCACTGGGTCCCTTGTGCGATTGAGAGAGTTTCGGTATCCATCACGCTAGTCTAGTGCAGCATTAATATAACTTTGATTTTTTTTTCAATAAGATTCACGTTTGCACATTTCTAGATGATTTCCGTCACCATGTGCGGCAAATATCTATTAAGACTTTACGTAAGTATTAAAAAAGGAGGTAGATCGGACCTGGGAATCGACTTTGGAATCGCTAACACATCTTACCTCCTAATATTATCAGGGGAAGATAAAATAAAAGTATCCACAAGAGACATTTACCGGACTGTACACCAAGCTCGAGTACCGCTGGTGGTTTAATCATCCAATTTATTCGATAAATAACATAGTTAAGGTCGTTAAGTATAGGCCGCATGAAACGTGTAAAAATGGAAATCATGAAGGGGCGCCTAAGGCTGAACTTCCACCAGCTGAAGAGCAAGATAAAGATGGAAAGAAAGGAAAGAAAAGGTATCCTATACTACACTTACCAATCCGCTTACCAGAAGTAACATCGCCCGTGGCAGTTGGTTAAAAATCCAGATGAGACGAGATGTCCCGAGTCCAATTCCCCCGCCTAGACAAATGTTTGTAAGATCCACAAATTTTGATATGGGACGAATAGTCTTGCATAGATTCTGATATGTCGTGGACATAAGATTTGTGAACCATGTCGGTATTAGGTGTATTTATTTTATTAAACCAAGGTTAAGGAGCTAATAGTAGGTTGCAGATGTTTTGGTTTCATGAAACACCTGTATAAAATATAATAGTTAATGTAATTTAACCTTAGAATATTGAAACTATTTTAATTTATAGGTATTTACTTGAAAATATTCAAATTTCAATATTTTGAGTATCAAGGTTAATTATAAAATATTTAGATTTAATAATCTCCATCAATATTATTAGGCACTGTTCCCTGCCATTGTATTGCAAATTTATAAAAAAATATAAAAATTCCCTAATAAATAGGACTCGATTTAGCAATGTAGTATGACACACATCCATAATTATATACATCCGTACATTTAATTGAAACATGAGTAAATCATAAAAAACTAGTAAGTTTATATGGCTGCTGCTATTGCCAAATTATCTGTAAAGTCACAGAACAAAACATATATATATATACATAAGTTCTTGCCTGAATCACCAAAGAGCAAAAGAGTCAATAATGCCATCTGCAGGGCGTTGTGTCTTCTTTAGCCACACAGAGTTATTATTTGCGAGCTTATCTCCATGCCGAGCGACTGTTATGAATGTTTCGTAAAAGCTTGGAGAAGCTGGTTTGACCGAGCTTGGCAACGCACCCAGAACCTCACGGTTCATAGTTCATACGCTGTCACTAGGCCAGACGCCCCTCAATTATACAGCTTATAATACTCTACTGATTCCATTTGCTATTCTAACCCATGCAAAAATAGCATGAAATTGACATAATTGGCTGCGACCACTGTACAGCAGTTTTCGTCAGATGTATTACAGTCACTTTGTCGTAGCAAAAAATCCTTGAAACTAAGATGTTCCTACCTGCAGGACATTTATCGAAAGCCACACATTTGTTGTTCTCGTCCCTGATGAAGCCGGCCTTGCAGAAGCACCCTTCAGTGCATGCCTCGATGCAGACCCTCACAGGTTCCCGACAGGTGGCTGGGCAGGAGGTGCCGCAGGGGAGGAACTCTTCATTTTCGCTGCATGTTGTGGCTTTGGCTAGATCGAGAGAAGGATTAAGTGGGTTGTAGAACGATATCAAAGCCTAAAATTATTTTTGGTTCTTGATATCTGGTTTTGATATTAAAATAATTCTTGGTGATTGAAAATTTGTTTTGTAATTTCTTTCAGCTAGACTGCGCTCATCCTACTGCTTTGATACGACTGATTTTAGCAAAAGTATTTAGCTTGACGATTAATACCAATTGTACCAGAAACCACAATAGCATCAGTGTAGATACAAATCACGTAGTCATAGTTATTCGATTTCGATAATTTACATTTATGCAAAGTTTGAATTTAGTTTAGTACGAAGATATATTTTCCCTCCTAAGACAATACAGATTTTTTTGGTATTTAAAACAATGTATTCCAGTATTATACCAACCAGTCCACATACCAACTTACCATTTTTACACTGATCAACGCTGACGCAAGTTCCGTTTTCGTTCCTCAAGAAGCCAGACTTGCAGAAGCACCCTTCGCCGCAGTCATCAGTGCAAGGCACAGCGTCTGGGTTGGTGCAGTTAGTAGGACAGGAGCTACCACAGAGCAAATACTCTTCATTTGGTGGACACTCATCTACAAACAAAAGATAACATTTTAGGCATGTTATGATTACTTGAGGCAGTAACATGGCTGTGCCCCTAGCATTGCAGAAGCCCATGAGCTGCGGTGACCGCTTACTGTATTGGCCAGACCTTACGTTTACCGCCCTGAGCTCGTCTGCCTACACAAGCAATAGAAGGAAATCAGATGGATCAGCCAGCTTGGAATACGTGCGACAAGTAAATCTCGATGTAGACATAGCTCGTATTTAGACGCATGAAGAAAACGTTAATAAACGTCTCCAGTCTAAATTTGTTGCCGATCAGATTCAGAGAAACTCGCCTTTGGTATCCACGCAAGCGTGACACGTTTCGGATAAAAATTGTGCATTTAAAAAAACTTTTTAAACCTATTTTAAATCTAGTAACATTGTAGTGTTGCTGTATAATAAAGCGTTAAGCCTACTTGATTTCCAATTAAAAACGTTAGCTGTAAAAATCGTCGGAAATGTGCAGACATGGTTGATTTTAAGTGCTATGTTATTTTAATGGTTTTACTTGAAATGGGGTTTTGTGTCATGCTCAGTAAGTAGTGTTAATTCGTATTTGACTCTATGTCAATATTATAGGGCTGCTTACATTTGAAATGAAATAAATTAAATCTTTCGATGGTGGTAGGAAATTCGTATTTGGATATCGACCATTGCTCACTGGTGACCATTAGATCACGACAGGCACAACGAAACTCCATGAAAGCAGGAGACTGATCTATTACAGAGAAGGAGTGTCCTCATGACGAGGTCCACAAATCCTGCGCATTCCTAGAAGAGTACACTTGCTGGTCGAGAGCTGATCGCCTGGAGAGAGTAAAGAGCCCTCCCAAACGACTTGCGCACTGCACAGCTGGGTGTTATTGCAAGTACAGTATTTTATTTCTATCTGACTGCCTCCGTGGCGCAGTTGGTTGAACGCCGGCAGTGAAACGTGAGGCCGCGGGTTCGATCCCCGCACCGAGACAAATATTTGTGTGATCCACAGGTATTTGTTTCGGGTCTAGGTGTTTGTGAGACCGAAAAGTCTCTCGTAGTTCCTGATACCCACGACACAAGACTCGATCTTAGTGTTGGGTTAGGACTGTGTATGTGACTGTTGGGTGTATTTATTTATAGGAATAAGGTCAAGGGAAAATATTATGTAGAGCATCTTCTAATGAAGTAGTTTCCTAGACTTAGAAAGTTTACCAAACATCGTTCATGTAAATGAACCATACATGTTTTTAACTTCAATACCAAAGAGGTCAAAGTGTTAGTCAAATAATGTTTTCAGAAAAGGCCTAGTGCGAGCATATCCTGAAGGACCATGTCTCATGGCAGCCGCCTGCCGAAACAGAAGACTACAGGCCATACTCAAGAGACTACCCACTGAATACACATATAAATATGTAGGTAGTAAATAAATATTATGATTCCTATTGTTATTTTCATTATATTAAATCTATATATCAGCCCATATACGTCCCACTGCAGGGCACGGGCCTACTCTACAATCGAGGGAATCGATTAATAGTGGTTAGGCCATATAGTCCACCACGCTGGCCTAGTGCGGGTTGGCGGACTTACATATCGTAGAAATTGTTTCAAATCGCTACGGTACGCAGGTTTCCTCACGATGTTTTCCTTCACCGTTATAGTGCGTGGTAATTGACTATCAATACACATATTACTCCGAAAAGTCAGAGGTGTGCCCTGGGATTTGAACCCGCGACCACCGCGAACATGTAGGCAGCCGCGTCTGGTCCGTTACCAACAGGCCACCACGCACCTTTATATTAAATAAAGAGGCAAAATGGTAGCGATGACTAATTATAATTTGTTAGTATTTCTGCCACTTATTTATTGAAAAAAGCCTTGACTACAACGTCTGTTATTTGTACCTTGGTATCACTGTTCTATTGATTTTTCTTGAAAAAACAAAGTTTCTTTGTATTACAGTAATTAACAGATATAATTACTCCATTACCGTGTCTAAAGTTAATTCAGTTGTGATTAGGTTTCAATTCAAGCATAACAAGGAAATATATAACAGCCTTGCCATGCATTTAGTTCCGGAAAATTTCAATAGATGGCGGACAAAGTTTTTAAACTAGGAAGAGTTACCACTTTTTTATATTTGAGTAATAATAAAAAGGTGATGCCTAGATAACCGGATGATACCGTTTTTATGAGCCGCAATTCGGGTTTAATATTCTTATGGCCAGAAAAGTAGACTTACGACGAGAAAAACGAAACATGCAGTTTTCACGCCAATTGCGAGTTATTTAGTTGAGTTTCGGGTCTGGGTGTTTGTGAGACTGAAAAGTCTCTCGTAGTTCCTGATACACATAACACAAGACTCGATCTTAGTGTCGAGTCAGGACTATGTATGTGATTGTTGGGTGTATTTATTATTGCTATAATATATTAATCGGACAATTTTCACAAGCGTGGCATAGACGCTAGCTGAAACGTGAAGTAACGGATTTGAGTATCAGTTTCGGTTGTGGACATTTTTAGACAAAAAAGAATTTCCTATAACAAAAGACTTGAATTTTTATATGGAGCAGAACTTTGTAATCTTATCTATTAGGGTAGCACACCGAACTCAACCCCTCAGGTAGCCCTCACGTTAAGCCAACTATACAAGACAGCTTCTTTAAACTTTGACTAAGTCACTGAGGCCATCACAGGCAAAAATAAATTAAGAGTGCAATAAATGAAAATACAGACTCTGAATTTTATAAATTACATTAAAAAAAAATCGGGATAAAAGTACATACATACATAAACTCACGCCTTTATCCCCGAAAGGGTAGGCAGAGGCGCCACGAGGACACCCACATTTCGCCTTGTATGTTTCGTCCCATGATGTGATAGGGGTCGAGCCCATCGCCATATCGGGCACAAATTCCTGACTCCGGGCTGATAATGAATAGAAAAATCCAATATCACTTTGCCCGACCCGGGACTCGAACCCGAGACCTCAGCTTTGTAACCGTACCGTAATACAACTACGCCACCGAGGCAGTCGGGATAAAAGTTACCACTAATTAATATAAATTTCTTTTTTTAATAAAGGCAAAGAATAAAATCTTACCTTGAGCAACATAAAGTGCAAAACCGAACGCCACTACGCCTAACAGCACAAAATTTTCAGAGATTCTAAACATTTTCACAAATATTAATTAAGAACCGAACCGTTATCACCTGCGATACAAATCGATCTGGCAACGATCGCAGGGCTGTCGAGTGACCTTTATCAAACAATAATACTTTTTGTACGCAACAAAAAATTAGTGACATCCTTGAAAGGCACTCGAGCGGTATAGTCGCATTGTACCACGTTCTAGATTGTACTTGCGAAATGCATAAATTATGGGTGAAAAAATGTTTGGCAGCCCTTGCTTTTGCATCATTGGTTTGTGATTGTAAAAGCTAGTTTTAATTTAATTGGTAATTTTATTATACTCGTACATTGAACGTGATTCTGTGGCGAGGAGATATGAAATTAAATTAAAGTTCGCAAATAGGTTTGACGGATTTGTAGTGAATACATGCATCATGCAATACATAAGCTCACGTCTGTAACTCTAAAGAGGTAGGAAGAAATCTAGATCCACCCATATCGGACTAAGCTCTTATCCGTCTGTGCCCCTAGCCGGAACATTTTGAAGTATCGTATAGTAATATTCGTATAGTATCGTAAACGTTTCCCGCTGTCAAATTTTAGTTCCAAATACGCTCACAATGGCGCTGTTTAAATTCCCATACAAAATTTTACTATTACTATTCTATTATGATACTGCAAAATTTTCTGGCTAGGGGCACAGAAGACGTAATTGACGGCCAGCAAAGTTCTAGTCTTGGGCAACAGATTTTTTTAATGCAAAAACAATATTTGCCCCTCCACATCCCCTTCCATTAAAAAAGCAACGCATAGCAACCATTGTAGATGAACAGTGGTAAACAGTTACTATCGAGGAAGCCGTTTACAAGCTAGACAGACTACCTAGCTAAGCTTGTAAGGAGCCGCTGGATACAATACGCTTCCAACAGGTCTGTATGGAAATCCTTGGACCTATATTCAGCAGCGGACATTCTGTGGCTGAAGAGAGAGAGAGAGAAACGTTTTCTTATTGCGTTGAATCGCGAGACAAGCACGCCATTCGTCTGACGGTAAGTGATACGACCGCTCATGGACAATACAAAACCAAGCAACACCATGAATTACAAAACATTGCTTGGCATTCCACTGCGTTTGCCATCCTAATACATAAGATAAGTCTCATTATGTCCAGTTGTTACTCTGGCTACAGTGTTCTTCAAACCGGAACACAACAGTGCATTTACATTGCTGTTGGCCGGGAGAAATAGACATTGCGGTGGTACCCAGGCGGCCTCTCACATAATTATGAGAGACCTACCACTAGTAATAACTGTTTTCTTTATGCCGGACTTATCCAAAAAAGCTTTAATCCAGCATAAAGTTACATGCACGAAGACCTTTGAACAGTATCTTATAAACAAGGAGCGTATTATGTCAATACAGCGGTGTTTGCGCGCCGTCCAATCAACTTAATGCTCGTACACAATGAATGGGCTGATGTAACTGACTGGGAGTTTTACTGCCCGTAATTAACCATAATGTTTAATAAATAAGTAATGTTAGTTATAAATTATTGAAATAAAACTATTTTATACGGATTTTATCGCGATTAGGTTTAATTTTTAAATTTTTTACCTTCCCGACGTTTCGATTACTTTACAGCTTTCGTGGTCACGGGGCGGACTGTAAAGACTGACCACGAAAGCTGTAAACGTAAAGTAATCGAAACGTCGGGAAGTTAAAAAATGTAAAAATTAAACCAAATTGCGATAAAATCCGTATAAAATAGTTTTATTTCAATGTGTAACATTCGCGTAAATCTAAGAAACCATAATGTTAGTTATAGATTTAATATAGAGCTTTTGAAAATTCAGGTTGCAGAAAAACTCGATTTTAGTTATCAATTTTTGTAGCTCACTCATAGAATACCATATAGTGTGATTCCACCAGTTTTCTACTCATTTTAATATTTTTCATTTTTTTCAATGGTTTCCTTTTGTGCAATTGTCATTAAAACAAACACAAAACCTTTTCTTTTTTTGCCAATTCAGGGCAATTGAAAGCAGTATTCTCGTATAAGCATTCGCTGCAAAATAAATATTTAAGTAAACAAAATATGCATTCGTAACAGCTTCGTACTACCAACACTAGGCGTTGTTTGCGCGACATCGCATTGTTTCAAATGAAAAATTATCATTTCTTTTGGAAATTAATCCTTTTCTCGTCCAACTAAACTTGTATTTTATGCAAATGTGTATAGAGCATAATTTCAAATGTCTGGATAAATGAAATTTGAATAAGAGCCGAGGGAAACTATAATTTCAGCGTTGAAATTGATTTATGTTCTGAAAACGCCCTCCCGGCCGTCCCTAACCCGGCTGTGGAGCGATTAGGCGAGAGTTCGCAATTATTTTATACTGGGATATGATATAATTATTTATTTGAATTTTACTTTAACATTATGGCTTCTCGCTTAAGCAGATGTATGGACTTTCTAAGGTTTGGCAACTAAACAAAGGACTCTGATGGTAAATAATTAATAACATATATCTTTCTTCATCTTCAAATGACTTATTTGCTATTAAGGTATAAGAAATCTATGTATAGAAATTTGGACCGAGGAGTTTAAAAACTTCGGGTATAGTGGTGGGATAAGGATTGAGTTGAGGAGTAAGGATTGATTCGTGATGGCAGTTGGGGAGACCTACGTTCCGCAGTGGACGGCAATAGACTTATTATATTACTTCTCGTTTCCTTAACCATTTGGTATATGTGCAAATATTTATGGCCAATTCGTAAGGCTAAGTAGCTTGATAAATATTGGAGTGTTGGCCCACATGTTGGTGTTACGAAATATATTGATCCATTACAAAACGTCAAACAATAACATAATATTTATATAAATATTTTACATCGTTTTGAAGATCGTCTCTTTATGTGATATTCAATCACAAGTGTTCTACTGCACAATATAAGCCCTTATAAAAACAACTAAGTTCATTTAGAACTACGCTACAATAAAACACGTTTTGATCCGGCCAAGTTACCACTGGTCTTACAGAAAACCGACATGAAATTTTGCTGTCGCCTTTCATTCAGTAAATTAATTATTCGAGACTCTTCTCTAATACTATTTCCTTTCCTTTCCCCTCCTATTTTTAAAAGACTAACGAGGCATCTAATATTCACGTGTTGTATTAAAAGGCAGTAGTTATGCAAAAAAAGGATGTAAAACCTGAACAAATCAACTTCCAAAACTCATTGCCTCGAACAAACAATTCCACTCAACTCAAAACTCCCAGAGCGACAAAATTTTGCAAACAATATTTTCTTTTGAAAAACAGTGGAATTTTTGAGAAACTCCCGGCAGAGACGATTCAGCCTGCGGCAACGCCAAATTGAATTGCTTAATATAATACAGGCATTGCACTCGTATTCACTCGCAGTCTCGTCTTGGCATTCTGTTGCATGCAAATCTTGTGTTACAGGAAGATATAGTGATTGCTACCTATGTGCATGAATCCTGTGTTATTTATATGTTGGCTACTGTTTTTAATATAATATATTATACAGGGTATATCAAGACCGCGACCGAAAACAGAGCCAGGTGGTAGTTTTAGCGGCTACAGACACAATGCAACTAAAAATTTTGCAAAATAAGCGACGGATTTTTTTTTACAATTTTTTAAAAATCATCGTTTTCAAGGGGTAAATACCTAGTTTGTGCAAAAATAGTAATTTAAACCCTTACGTACCATAGCGTGTTTAAAAATTAAGCGATGTGATTTTAGAAAAACTATGTATTAATCATTCAAATACGACGATATGTAAAAAATAACACAAAAAAATTGTCGTTTTTTTTTGTAAAATTTTTACTTGCATTGTGTTGGATATCACTAATACTACCTCCTGGCTTCGTTTTCGGTCGCGGTCTTGATATACCCTGTATACAGTTGTTACATTAAGAGTTCACATTTTTAAGACGACTAAAAAAGTTCTTATTTTTTAATTACATTGATGGTACATAAACCATATTTACCTTCTCGGCTGACGTATGCTGTGCTATTCGGTACTTATTAGTATAAGTTCTGAGTACTGCTGCTTCTGATTACGAGCGAATATATTTAAAAAGAATGAAACCAACTACTACTAAAACTTTCATATTTCATTTCACCGTGCACGCCCCATTGAGGAATTTCATTCACAAACGTGCACAATTCCTTGCATTATCCATGAAAGCTATTTTCAGGCTCATCTCACAACAAAAGTGCATGTAAACAATCCTGCGAGACCAGCGCGACCCAGTTCCCAGCGACGGCATCCGAGCTTCCACACCAGTTGCCGCAAATATGAAGCTGGGGACGGATTAGGAGATTTTGGCCAGAGTCCAGCGCAATGTCTATTTCTCCAGTCAAACAGTAGTGTAAATGCACTGTTGTGTTCCGGTTTGAAGGACATTGTAGCTAGAGTAACTATTGGACATAATGAGGCTTAACATCTTATGTCGTGATGGTAAGCGCAGTGGAATACCAAGCATTACCTTGCAATTCATGGTGTTTCAGCAGTCGTATCACTTGCCATGAGGCAAATGGCATGCTCGTCTCGTCCTTTATCGCAACAAAAAAAAGTCACAGTCCAGATAGAATAACCATAACGATGGTTATTTTTTGCCAAACGGATATAAACAGGTGAATCGAAAACCAGTCATACTTACGTAGGTCATTATGACGGAATCATAACCGCTGTGGACAGTGGTCGGTATACGCATTTATATAAACATTAGCTGTAATGTTTTCAAGATTTGAAGGCAATTTTATCTCAAATATGGATATGTCAAAAAAAGACAAAGTTGAGGAGATGAAAATAGAAAAAATAAATAAAAATCACAGGCAAAGAAAGCGAAAAACGATATTTTAATTTTACTATTCTAAGGCGTGGTTTAAGCATAAAATAGCAACGTAGTTTATATAAACCACTGTAAACTTCACACAGTCCGTCCCTGAGCATCCACCTTACAAATGCGCCCCCGGGTATGAAAAGTGCATACCTTAAGAAAAGGACACTGGAAATGGAGACAACGTATGCAAGTTCAACTAATTTTTCCAACAATAGTAAGATCTAGAACTTAGGACATATTGTATGAATAACACAGTACTCGTATTTCGGTTACCTACATTTTCAAACTGCCTTGGTGGCGTAGTTGTATTACGGTACGGTTACAAAGTTGAGGTCTCGGGTTCGAGTCCCGGGTCGGGCAAAGTGATATTGGATTTTTCTATTTATTTTCAGCCCGGAGTCAGGAATTTGTGCCTGATATGGCGATAGGCTCGTCCCCCATTACATCGTGGGACGGAACATGCAAGGCAAAATGTGGGTGTCCTGGTGGCGCCTTTGCCTACCCCTTCGGGGATAAAGGCGTGAGTTTATGGATGTATGTATGTACATTTTCAAAATATCATAGTTTTTGTATTTTACCAGACTTTGGGGCAGTTGGTTAGACATTGGCTGTAAAAGAGACCGCGTGTTCGACTCCAACATAAAGACCAATGGCCGCCACACACGTAACGATATAACTGTGCAAGTCTGAGTTTGCACCAGTACACTGGAACGTGTGTGGGCAAATAACTGCGCAAACTTCGTTCTAATTTTTTATTCAAGACTGGTGCAAACTCGCGTTTGCGCAAACGCACTTTCACACAATGAGTTCGTGAGGCCAAACAGTCTCTCGTAGTTTCTAATACCCACGACTCATTGTATCTTAATGTGGTGTCATCGCTGTTTATATTACTATTGGGTATATTTATTTAGTTTTGTTTTTATTGCGGTTATTATTTAGTAGAAGGTAGTTTGTCATCGCTTGCATTTTTGTGAGAACTGTTTTTGGGTGAGTATCATGCGCGCTTCCGTATGAATGGCGCGTTGTCGCGTTGCGTTAACTTCTCGATCACTTCATTTTTTTCATTAATTTATCGTGCATATCTCATGCAATGTGTTTGGTGGGTCTATAGACTACTAATGTTGTTGGCGCCGAACATTCAACTTCGGGAACAGGAGTTCCGTGAGTTCAATTATTTATTTAACTTAAGGATGCGAGCTTCTTATGACCGACATAGGCCGTTAATGCTGGACATAGGCCTCCCCGATGAAATAGAAAACGTGCGATTTTCATTTGCTTTTGTTTAAATTATGGCCTTTTTATTAATTCATTTCATCTCTGTTCTTTTCAATTCGCAATATGCATATAATGTACCATCAAAGGGGTTACTTTAACCGGCAGTATTACAAAAAAAGGAAACCATCGCCAAATGACATGCTTTTATGGTAACATTTCGAATGAGATATTGATATAATATGCACTACTTTGCTGACTAATTGAATCAATTTGTGCGTGACAAATACAGGCACATTTAAGCAATAAGACCCTGTCGACATAATTCATAGACAGTTTTAAAACCTATTTTAATAATCGAATGTTTTGTCTTCTTATACATTAGCAATTATTCGTTTTAATTTTATGTAGACTTGGTTGTGTCGTAGAATATATTAATAAAAAGAAAGAAATATTCACGGATATTAACGATCTTATTCATATATAGTTTTAAAACCAATTTTAGTTATAGAATGTTTTGTCTTCTTCGCGCAAACAGAATTCAAAAGTCTTTCGAATGGGATAAAACATTCGATAACTAAAATAAGTTTTAAAACTGTCTATGGTTAAGGTCGTGTGTCTATATGTGTTTATAACATAGGTTTATAATAAACGTTGTAGTTGATATAAACGGCGCATAGCCACGACTCTAATGCAACATTCGTGTACTGGCTCCGAATGAATTAGGACCATTATCACGACAATAGTTTTATGACAACGCTATCATTGCACCGCGACTGGACTGACGCTGGGGTCGCCAGGTGAGAATATTAACCAAAATCTTTGGGAATATATAATTTTTTCAAGTATTTTATTGTGATAGATATTTTCCTAATAATTAAATTACGCGGAATTATCTAGAATCTTTGTTTATTGGTTTCTTAGATTTACGCGATTTTATCGCGATTTGGTTTAATTTTTACATTTTTTAACTTCCCGACGTTTCGATTACTTTACAGCTTTCGTGTCCGCCCCGTAACCACGTGGTTTTATTTCAATAGAATCTTTGTTTCCTGTGCCATTAAGGGGATATTAAACATACAGCCAATATGTATGTTTTCATAATAGCGATAAACATATTAAAACGTATTTTTGTAGTAGCTCTTAAAGTATCGTATTATTCTGGCTACTTCTCTAATAATACTAAATAGTCCAACAAACCGCAACAGGTCATATGTTATATTGATTCCAAAACTAAATTCAATGATCTTAAATTACGAATATTAATTGGTTCAAATTCAGTGAAAATAATTTTAGTTATTAAAAATGTATCCAATAAGCAATGTCTTTTCCGGGAAATTTTATTTTTACCACGGCCACCCTGAAACCCGCGGTGCATGACCTCTGCTATGCGACCAAATAATTTAAACGCCATAGAACTGACACTATATTTTTATTAAATTTATATGACTTGATTTTCATAGCTCTATAGGATTGAAGCCTACATATCTGATTCGGCTTGATACTTTCACCCAGAAAAACGAACAAGGAAAATCTTACTACATCAACCCAAATACGTCCCATGGTAGAGCACGAACCTCCTCTACAATCGAGAGTACGATTGAGCTGGCCTAATGCGGGTTACATACCATACCATAGAAATTATTACAAATCGCTATGGTATGCAGGTTTCCTCAAGATGTTTCCCGTCACCGTTATAGTGCATGGTGATTGACTACCAATACACACATGACTCTAAAAAGTCAGAGGTGTGCCCTGGGATTTGAACCCGCGACCACCGTGAACATGTTGGCAGTCGCGTCTTGTCCATTTACCAAACCACCACGCACTTAAAATATAATTGTATTCTTATCGTATCGACTCGATTGTTTTCTTTGAATATTTATAAACACAGACATGCCACAAATTACAATTGTAACTGGCACTTTTAACAAACCCTTTATTTTGTTGTATTCCACTAATAAAACTTATAAGGGTTCTTTATTTCTTTTTAGGTACGGAACCCTAGAAACGTCAATGAAACGATGTACACATACGTCAGATGTTTAAACTTGTAGACATAAAATATTATGTCGACACGCGACGCACGCGACAAAAATAATCCTTTTCTCATACAAACTGAGTTATCGCGCTTCTAAAACGCATTACCGCTGGTCTTTTGGAACAAGTGATGAACTTATTGCTTACGATATTCATGTTTATTTATATAAGCTTGTTATACTTATTTTGTGTTGTGATAGGTTCTGTAACCAAGGACTTTTGTGCGTGTATTGTCTGCATCCGGTGGATTCAGTTTAAATCACTTTGCCAGGCTTTTGATTGTAGTTTCAATTGAATAAAAATACCACTAATATTTCTCGCTGTTGCCTGTCGCTTCCTAGACAGTTTGCGTTTATAAAATAGTAGTGTCTTGCTCGGTTTCTTCTTAGTTACAACATTGACAGCCTCCGTGCTGCAGTTGGTTGGACGCCGACTGTGAAACGAGAGGCCGCGGGTTCGATCTCCGCACCGAGACAAATGCTTATGTGGACCACAAGTATTTGTTTCGGGTCTGGGTGTTTGTGAGACCGAAAAGTCTCTCGTAGTTCGATGTAAGTGTGGGGTCAGGACTATGTATGCGACTGTTGGGTGTATCTATTTATTTATTTATGTATTAAACGGTAGTATTAATGAAGGATTCACAAAAAATATAAGACTACTTGAATAATAAACATTTTGTTTTGATCTGCCGCTACCGACTCCACTCCCGCTGCCTCCTGTAACTTAATCTTATATTTAGAGCCGCGGCCTGCACAGATGTCTGCAGTACGTTATTAGATCTGCGCTGAACAAACCGACGGACGGATTGCTCGGCTTGCAAGGTGGATGCACTGCGTGTATCGTCTGCATCCGATGGATTTAGTTTAATTCACCTTGCCAGGCTTTTAATTTAGTTTCATTTTTATATCCGCATTGAGAAATATTTGTGTGGATTTGAATGGTTTGATTTTATGTTGAATGGGATGTGATTGGTTTTGTAGTTAGTTTTGATGGTTTGTCTAATCGGCGATTTGGCTATGAGAATGGAGTTTTATATTGCTGCTTTACCAATTTTAATATGATTTTTTTTTGCATACCAATAAGATCTGTATCTTCTTTTCTTATTTTTTTCCTCGTCTCTTGCAATTTAACACAACTGAGGCGAGCAACTCAATTGGTTTTTCACTTATCTGTTATAGATTGAATGATCAAACAAGCAGCTTCTAATCAGTGCAGTACCTACGTTAAATTCTTTAAAATAAACTTTCAGCTTCGAAGCTGAACTAGAGCTAAATTAAATTGATATACTTTTTCTCACACAATATTTTTCCGTGTTATTTACTGAAAGCTCCCACTTCCGATTTTTCTTAGATGGCACTGTTTTGAAATACAAATCAAAACAGTGTCACTCAAAGCTATAATTTCTACGACAAATAATACTATGAGATAATTAAATAAATTAATATTCGGTTTATGTATTGTTTTTGTATGACACTTACCATCATAATATGTATTCGGTCACTTTACCGTGCCAGTATAAAAAATGATATTTTACTCTCAAAAATGTATTACCATTTATAAATAATTATTCTTACTTTTAATCTGGAAATGGATATTTTCATTATTATTATACCATCCAACTTGTACCTATTCGCAATCACGTAACATCAGCCATCGGGGCTATTTGAGATATTGACCTTTGTTAATAGTTAATATATTTTCTAGTAACCCAATTCGTAAATATAAATCTAATCCCTCCAATAAAGCCTGTCAGTCCTGACAGACATACCTCCATATACAACGCTTTATTATAAGGATTGATTGATACATTGATTTGTATCGGCTATTATTTGATTAGGGTTAACGCAGTAAAAATATGTGGTTTCTTTTTTTATTGAAAACCTTTATTTCTCGTAGTATCGAAGCGACTTAGGATAAGGACTCGCTTGAGAGAATCTAATCATCGGCTGCGGTAAGTAACATTCACACTGACGATAATGATATTGTTTTTAAGGTATGAAAGAAACGAAGAGTTATTATGCTTTTAAATAACTTTTCAGATGCCTTAGATTAGGTGACCTGCAGAAATCGCTTAAAGCGATAAGACCGATTGTACCTACATTATTTTTAGTTATACGTTGTAAGTGTGTATTCAAGTAACGTGTACAATAAAGAATATTGTATTGTATTGTGGCCAATATTTACGTAAAGCGGAATTTGTCTCAAAAGTTGCGATACAGATATGAAAAATATAAATTGCCATACAATGCACTTACTTTACTTCGATGCCAAAGGTCTATGAATACCAGCTCCTTGTTATTACAGTGATTTATACTCCCAACTAGATTTACCTTCCTTCCTATATCAATATGAATATCTTGTAAATCAAAATCGCATTAAAAAACACACAATCACACAAAATCAATGAATTTAATAAAGTCCGTCCACCCCCTCTATCTTTCCCCCTCGCTCCCACTCCTTTAGACAATGCTCCCGAGCCACGAATTCCTGTGCACAATACGCGTGGATATTTGTCGCGTCTGGCGATCCCGGCGAGCCCCGCCGTGAAGATATTTCTTATTTTCCAACGCCGAACCGGATTAATGAAATCAGTGGGTACTATTTCAAGGAAAGGAACTCCATTTTGACAGGTTCCGTGGCGCAATTGATTAAGGAGTTGGTTGTGAAACGATAGATACGCGTACCTTTCATTAATGGTAAAGGTTGTTAAAGACACAATTATGTTTAGTAGCGCAGTTGCTGTAAAAGCCGATTGTGAATCGAGAAATCGCGAGTGGCAAAATATTTTGTTTGGGCTGTTGTAAGACTGAAATGTCTCTTATGGTTTTTATTATTCCGCACAAACCTTGTATCTTAATGTGAGTTCAGGACTACGTATGTGATTTCTAGCTGTTTTTTAATTTAATTAAAGTATACTTCTTACATATTATGCATATGGGATGGTTAGCGCTTACTTGGGGAGGCCTACGTCCAGCCGTGGACGGTGACAGGCTGAGTATAATAGAACATACATATGTAGGTATAGTGTTTGTTGAAGATTATTGCCGTATTTAGTAGTGGACTAGTTGTTGCTTAAGAGAATGTACGTCACTTTTAAAAACATAAACATCATCATATCATACAACATATCTCTTTGCGATAAATTATCATAAGATTCTAGTATCTTTTACTATAAAATACATTGTAAACCGCATAACTAAGTTTTAAAACACAGATTGACAGCAACCCTCTAAAGTTCAGGGATAGGTTCTGTCTTTATGTCTCAAAGTTTCTACGTGGTTCCTATCTTAGTTACTATTGGTTTTTGATGGAATTTCGATTGTTTTCTTTTCAATTTTATTGCTTGAAGATCTATTTTGTCGCACTTATAACCGCTTCGCTTAAAATTAAGCGGACAACATTAGGTACAATTTTTTCAAACTTTTCTGTATTTTGAGAAAAATACCATTTCATACCATTTCATTTTTCTATATTCCAAAGGATCCCCATTTATTTTATCTTTTCCAAAGATAAATACAGTGTTCTTTAAATAAAATATAAATCTACATAATATACATCCGAACTTTGTTGGACTTTAATATTATGCACTTGAATAACAAACGACTCAACACCTTTAACACTATTAAATATATTTTATAAAATTTGTATTCAGGAAGCGAAAACCGTGTCTACATATCTTAACGTATCTGCCTACCCCATAAGCGACGTGTCTATATGGTAACAGTGTAATACAGAATTGAAAACGAAACGAGCTGTGCGGCGATTTAATAGAATTTAAATTCGAAACCATTGTGTACGAGGGCGATGCAACGCAAATGAGTAGGGTGAGACGTGGTGTTGTCGACTGTCGAATATTCTGGGAATATAAGGTGACTATGTGTTGTGTTGAGATTTTAGTTTAGAATAAGCAATATAAAGGGTGTACAAAGTAAAGTCTGATTTTCTGATTCTCACTGTAAAGTCAAAAGAATCTTAAAATATTGTTTTCTCTATTCACGAACTGGTCAGCACCAACAAGTCTTATTGTGACCAGTATTTACTCTGGCTACAATGTTCTTCAATCCGGAACACAACAGTGCATTTACACTGTTGTTTGGCGGGAGAAATAGATATTACGGTGGTGCCTATCCAGGCGGCCTCTCACATATCACGTATTCTTTAATTAAATAAGAAGTGTACATGTTATGCTGGACTAGGCCAACATCCTTTGCATTTAATAATTAATAACTTGACGATACCAAAAACAGACACTAAAATGTTTTGTTTAAATGAGTAATAGGTGTCAACAACAGCGTGATTTACCCGAGTGCAAGCAGCCATTACGAAAGCGGATGCATTTGTCTGTATCAACCGCCTAGGGACAATAGTATTATAATATGATAATTTTGTGCATTTTCACCTTCCGCCATTCTTATGCATCACTGTCGTGGTACAAGTCATGAGGTTACTTTGCTGAACTATATCTCCTTTAATTATTATTACTTATCGTACTTTTTTGTATATGATAACAAAACAAGAAAAACTTTAAAAAATGATAAAGCTATATTAATTACTCGTAGCCATCTTGTCGTTGTCACCAGATTTTCGAAGCTGCCTTTGGATTGACTACAAAAGATATATAAAAGCCTAAATAGTATTTAAAACAGGAAAAAAAATATTGTGCCATAACATTTGAATACGGAAAGTTTTATTGTAGAATATAAGAAGAAATCAACAAGTGGTACGAAACAATTAACAATAAATGTAACCACTCGATGTTTTCAAGTCCAAGCGGACCACGAGATGTAGTGTCAAGTCAGTCAAGGACTGCTTGCATCATTTGAGTACCTATTCAGATGTATTTTACAGATCTTTGAGAGTAAAGTAGGTCTAAAACCGGTTTAAAGACTGGCTATTTTATTGACCGAAAGAAACGTAACGACAAAGATTACATTACAATATCTGTGAGATTTTCATGGGAGGCGGTACTCAATTATCAATAGGTGATCCAATTGCTCGTTTGTCGAACTTGTGAAATAAGTAATAATCTCACACTTAGTACTACTGTTAGTATGCGTTCATGAATTTAAAAAACATTTTACGGGCTGCAAGACTACCAGTCTAGTCTACACGATTGTAAAACGCTATCGCTCATGAATCACGCCACCCTACCTCCTATGACACGTGCGCACTTTCATGTATAAAACATATCCGGCGTGTTATTAAGCCGTTAAGGATTTATCATAGTTTGGACTCATCGTTTATGTTAATCATAGAATGTATATGTATATTATAATGTGCGGACAGACTTTATAATTATATTTTGTGTTATGACGTCTATTTTAATTAGTAGACTTGTCTACCTATTTGAGTTTTGATTCATAAATAATTGTAGATGCGGCTTTCGGTTAAGACTTGTTTTGCGGGTGTTTTTAAAGAAATGTAGGTACCAGTGAATCTGATATAAGTAGGTAAAGTTATATTTCAATAGGTAAAGATTAGAATATGATCTCTGAAAAGTCCAATATATGAGTTGTTTGATCTTTTACAATTAATATTTGATAATGCCTAAAACAGAGTCTCTGTTTTAGACATTATCATATTCCCTGTTTTGGGACCTAAAAACCTTTAATCCGTGAACACTGTAAGAATTAAATTAATGTTATAAATAAATGCAAATTATTATTATTTCAGTGTCTAAGTATTATTTACACGAAGAGATTGCTATGAAAATTGTTTAGCCTTTGCATACCGATCAAGCAAAAAAATCGTGCCCTTCGTGACGATCTATGGACCCAAAAATATAAGTTTTCGATCCTAATCCTAAGGAAATTAAATCGACTCAAGAGTACGCACTCCACTTTAATACGAAATGTTACTCGATCTCTCATGACGTTTTATTAATCACGTGTCAAAACGCGATGACGTCACAGACAGTTGACAGCTGACAGTAGACGCACACTAATGGATTCGTATTGAAACATCATCACGCTTAGCCCAAGAGGCGTGACCAGTACTTCCTGTTTCACAGACGGTTAGACATAATGGGTGTTTGAAATCAATTTGATTTTATTTATTGCTCAATTAATTACAATGAGTTGTTATGGTATATAAGGTAGCAATGATCGTGAGTTCGAGGCAGAAAAATAAACTGACTTTTAAAGTTACGCGTATTAACCCATCCTATCTTAATAGATAGGACCAATCATAATTTATTGCTCCCTTTTAATGATAAAGAAACCTGTATAATTGGGAGTTCTCCACAATCAATCAGCTCGCACTAAGACAGCTTGAAAATATCAACTTTCTTATATTAAATCGCACGGGAGTTCCATACGCAGCAACGTTCATTGAACTGTTCTAGCCCATATTCGTCCCACTGCAGGGCACGGGCCTCCTGTACAATCGAGAGAGCGATTGAGAGGGGTTAGGCCGTACAGTCTAACACGCTGGTCTAATGCGGATTGGCCGACTCTTACATACCATAGATTTTTTTCTGAATCGTTATGGTATGCAGGTTTCCTCATGATGTTTTCCTTCACCGTTATAGTGCGTGGTGATTGACTATCAATACATTATTTATTAAGATAAATCAATTTAAATAATATACAGCAGAAAAATCATCATACACACCTAATAATATGACATTTCCATACTATTCTAACTCAAGTCCCCGCACACGTTCACTCAATCAAAAAGCAATAATTTACCACCCACTTCCGCCACGTAGGTCCCAGGGTTACACGCGAGTCGTGTTAGGCACTAGCTAAGACCTAGGTATTAAATGTCAGCCTCCGTCCTCCGGCGCACGTTTGGAAAGTATCATTTCCTAGTTGGATACAATGGGGTCGCGATGTAAAGAACTTTGAAGGTGATAAGTCTCGATATGATGAAAGTGTTATAGTAGTTTTGGTCTTATAAATTAATGATCTGTATAGAGTACTAGAGGTCTGAGCAGGGTTCCCCGGTAAATTCACTTTTACTGGTGGTAGGTCTCTCATATGTAATAAGCCGCCTGGGTACCTACCACCGCAATGTCTATTTCTCCCGCCGAACAGCAGTGTAAATGCACTGTTGCGTTCTGGTTTGAAGGAAATTGTAGCCAGAGTAAGTACTGGACATAATCAGACTTAACATCTTATGTGTCAAGATGGTGAGCGCAGTGGAATGCCAAGCATTGCTTTGTAATTCATAGTGTTCTCTGGTTTTGCTACTGTCTATGAGCGGTCGTATCGCTTACCATTAGGCGAACGGCATACGTATCTCATCATTCACGCATTAAAAAAAAAAAATTGACTCATCTCATTTAGATGTATAATCTTTAATAGTGTAAAGTTCCATGAAAATCCATGATCAGTAGTTTTTTCGAAATAGACCAACAAATATCCATCCATTAGCGTAACATACGCTTATAATTATTAGTTGAATTTCTTAAAAGTGATTTTTGTTAGTATAAAGCTTTTTGTAAAGTAATGTGTGATACACTACGAGTATTTTAATAATTATTTCCTCATTATCGAAGAACATGAGTAGATATAACTAACTCTCATGAAGGCCCTTTCTCGCCAGGCTGAGGATTGCGATGTACTGTTCATCATGATTATTGCTATTATTTTGTAGTGCACGAAAAAAATGTCTCATAATGCATTACCGAGTCCTTTAATACCAAAGCCAAACTTCCGTTGTCAATAAACATAGATTTATGTCAGCAGATTTTTGTTCACTTAACGTCGTGGAAAGGGCAATCATCCCCTCAAACATATTGTGGAAGGGTTGTGAGACAGTATTAAGGGATTATGGCAACAATATGTTCAACTTGAGGTACTTGAACCCGCTTAGATTTTGTATATACGGCCCTTGAATCGTAATATAGCCATACGTCGTTTGTATATTAATTTCTATTGTATACACGTATATGTATATTAATTTTTACTTTACATTTAATCTTTTAGTAACATTCCTTTCAATAGCGAGGCATTGCTACATCACGCAAGCTATGCAATGATAAGTTTAAGAAAAGACATATTAATATATGCCTAGTCATGATATTTATAAAATAGAACCACATGAAGTTTTATGCACAAATTATGTACATAGTTGTATTCATTTGATTATATTACGCTCTTTATCTCTAAAACTACAATTTTAAGTTTTCTGACATAATTTAATAAACAATCAATATATCACCGAAGTATGAACCCGCACCCCCGCTAAATCGAAGCAAGCCATCCGTCTTGGCGTGTGTTGCATAAACGCATCCCGCCGTGCCTGACTCTTGCATAACACCGCGCCATAAATAGGGTTTACGTTGATATAGGGCCTCCGCTTACCGCTGGTTAATTTTAACGTGAAACGCTTGTTTTCATTCACTTGTGTGGATTTGTTTGATTTCCGGTAACTATGATTTGTAGCTGGATAGAGAGGTCTAAATCAACGCCGATGCCACAGAGTTCTAATTCTTGAAAAAATTATGGCAGAGCTACACGGTGACTTTTTGTATTGTATCAGCCCATATACATCCCACTACAGGACACGCCCTACTCTACAATCAAAGGTACGATTGAGAGTGGTTAGGCCATATAGTCCACCACGCTGGCCTAGTGCGGGTTGGTGGACTTGACAATTGACATACCGTAAAAAATCTTAAAAGTCGCTACGGTATGCAGGTTTCCTCACGATATTTTCCTTCATCGTTATAGTGCGTGGTGATTGAATGTCAATACACACATGACTCCCAAAAGTCAGAGGTGTGCCCTGGGATTTGAACCCGCGACCACCATGAATACGCACACTGTTACTAGTGTATTAACTGACTAGTTTCGAAATGCCGGCTCGACCGTGATTGTAGTACTGTCTCACAGAAAACCGACGCATTGCTGTGATTCATTCGGTGGGCGAGAGAATGTTGCCAGCCCGATATTTCTTTCATCCTTCCATCATTATTCTTTCCCATAACCCTTACATTTTGAGAAACCCGTAACCTGTTTACAATTCAAGTGTTGAAGATGTTCAATCGCGACAAAAATCACCCGCCACCAGGTGAGCCTTTTACTCGTTTACCAAACTTATACAAGAAAAATATTGTAAATAATCAATTGGCCTAAGAGAAAATCAAAACTCAACAGTGTTTATACACTGCTAAAAAACACACTATATGGCCTAACCACTCTCAACCTATTGTAGAGTAGGCCCGTGCCCCACAGTGGGACGTATATGGGCTGATATAGATAGAGATAGATAGATAGAAAAAAACACGCACAGAACAAAAGAACGCATCTCCATGCCCTATGGTGTTCCAGATGTTCATGGGCAAAGGTGATCACTTACCATCAGGGGAACCGTTTGCTCGTTTGCCCCCTATAATATAAAAAAAGACAAAATCAAGCTACTATTATCAGTATTAGGTTTTAAATCAACATTCACACGAGTACAGCGGACAAGTTAATGTTTAACCTAGAGAAGTTTCCACAAAATTCAGTTTCGAGTTTTTTTAACCAAACCCCGCTTCTGCACACATCGCCTCGCTCGGATCGTAAACTAACAGACTAAAAAAACATTAAAGAACTACAACGGAGCTTTAAAATTTACAGACTGGATCCATGTTCTTTCGGTGAAACCAAATAGGATTTGATTTACAGCTTCTGTGGCTGTTTTTGATTTTGTATCTACAAAGTTGTTTAAAGGACACGTAGGTAAATAAATTCTTGCATATATCCTTGAAGAGGAATGCAGAAATTTCACTAAAGCCTACTGGACTTATTATACGGCGGACTTAGTATACGGACTTATATTACGGCGAGTTTATTTACATTTTAAAACTCTCTCTCTTTTCTCTGTCTGTCCCATTTCAGCCATATGAAGTCTATTGCTGAACATAGGCCTCCTTCAAGGATATCTACATTCACCTGTTGGAAGTCGCCTGCATCCAACGACTTCCTGCAACCTTAACTGGGTCGTCCGTCAATATTAATCAAAATCGGTCAAAATCTCAAAGGTATTGTACTCAATTTGGCGTATTTTGAAAATTTTGGAAATATGTAGTTGCACAAAGTAAAACTGAATCGCTTCAAGGACTTCTCAAGTCACAAACAGATAGATATAAGATAAGCATCTCTCTTCGGTCGGTTTTCTACTAATGAGTACACTGCACTTTCTATCATTAAATTGCTGCCACTCTGTTAAAAACAAAACATTCTTCAAAATTTCCAAGAATATAAATCAGTTCTATGAAGTGGCAGTGAAAACATTCATTTATTAAACTGTACACGTGTCCTAATATTTCTTTCCTTTTGAATCGCATCTCCCCTCATTACACACTTGATAGCACTTTGAGTGACATCATCCGGACTTTGTTTTTATTAGATTTCATATTAATAGCTTCCGAGAAATATGAGGACTTATTTTAATTTAGCTCGGTTCAATTAAAGAGACAAATGCTCCACTTCAAATAAATAATAGTGCCTCATGCTGAGTACTTCATGTAGGTAGGAATGCCTCGGTGGCGTAGTTGTATTACGGTACGGTTACAAAGCTGAGGTCTCGGGTTCGAGTCCCGGGTCGGGCAAAGTGATATTGGATTTTTCTATTCATTATCAGCCCGGAGTCAGGAATTTGTGCCCGATATGGCGATAGGCTCGCCCCCTATCACATCATGGGACGGAACATACAAGGCGAAATGTGGGTGTCCTAGTGGCGCCTCTGCCTACCCCTTCGGGGATAAAGGCGTGAGTTTATGTATGTATGTATGTATTTTAATTTAGCTCGGTTCAATTAAAGAGATAAATGCTCCACTTCAAATAAATAATAGTGGCTCATGCTGAGTACTTCATGTAGATTAAAAAATACTGTTAGAACCACCCCTTCTCGATCTAGTATGATACGGGTACCAAAAAGACAATTTCAACTGATACCATACTTAATAAATTTCTGCAGTGAAACAATTGTCTGTTGTCTTCTGTGGTGATTCCACCCTTTCATTCTTCTTCTCATAAATCCATCCATTGGTTGTCTGTGGTGATAAGACCGCCATTTGTACTTTGTAGTCTTATTTTGTCTTTATATTCTTATATTTATTGAGTACAATGACGAATAAAAATAAAATAAATAATTAAAACAACTTACCAAGAAAGGAGCTAAATTTATAAGAATTATCGATACTTCTCTGTTATCACTAAAGAAAAGATCAAATCCCAAACCCACAAACGATCTATAAATAAAACCATTTCAATAGCAAAGCCGAGCCCCCATGGCGAAAATTAAATCCATATTCTCTTATCGGACCAACCGCGTCCCGGACCCATGAAACATTTAAAACAGAAGCGTTTAAAAACGCTCAGTCGGTATTTAAGCCCATTCATCCGTCCTTCCGCGGAATACTTTGCCGGAATTATTTTCCGTTATTTATCGCTGTCGGCGATTTCAATTTAACATGAAAGCTTTTCGACATTGTCGTGCTGATGTTCAGATTGTGAATGGTTTTTGTCCTCAAAGTAGGTTCGATTTTCCTATTTTTTCGTGATTAACTTAAGCTATTGTGATGGAAAGAACGAGAGACACTGTGAAAGACTTAATTATCCAAACTGGTTACAGGGTATTAATATTCTATTTTCATATAAAGAGTAAATTAATCAAATGTAAAGATTTGGTGCCGACAGGCGTGCAGTCGTTAAACTAGAAGCCAAATCATTTTACATCACTAATAAGATAATATTGAAAATTTGCCTGGTGTAAGATATGGGCAGACAGAAGAATAAAAAAAATTATCAATCAAAATCAGCTTACGTAACGGAGGGGTTGATCTAAAATCAATAAACCTAAAAGGCAAATGCAATAAAACAAATAGAAAATGAATAGAATCCTGCACATTAGCCAAAGAAACTGACTACTGAATTTGAAAAACAACAAAAAACTGAAAGCCATTCATTATTCACTAAATAATCTCCAGAATCTTGCAAATCATGGCAGACTGTACCAAGAGCATCTGAGGCAACAGCTACAAGTTTCCATATGTCAGAACAACACACCACTTAACATCCACCTTCGCAAGTACAAACTGTGAGAAGTTAGCACAACTTGGACCAATCACACAGAGCGGGCTCCAAGACTTGTATAACAATCTGTAACAAGCGCCTAACTACCAATTTACGTGGAGTTGCTAACTAACTTGACAGCCTAGCCGTGGTAAGTTTTACCAAGCACTAATATCTGATAATGGAATAAACGCTTAGAACGCAGGTGAAGTTTTGGCTGCGAGGGGTTTTGAGTTTCGGGTAATGAAAGCGTGGAAAGGTGAAGTTAGGGATTATACACATAATGTAAGTATTGCCTCTGTAGCTATGATTTTCACAATTTACTATGCAAAGGCCTACGTATATAAATCTAAATAATAAGACAGATTTTCCACCGAAACGTCTACAATAACCCAGATTAAATGAGAATAAAATTGAAAAACTAAAGCAAGAAGTTTCCGAAACTGAGGTTTTATTCCGATGCAATGCAAAGTTTAAGAATAAAGCAAGCCTCCAGTTGTACAAATGAAAAAACTTCTACGTGCTCTTTTTAAAATCTTGACCTCTGCCTTGAATATTTATAAGCTTTGTAAGGATTTTACTATTTTTTTGACACTCGACGTTATTTTTCATTTTATACATTTTGCTCTAATTAAGTAAAAGTTGGGTTCGTTCCAATTTTATCTACGTCTCTATTACTTAGTCCTAATTGAAAAAAGTTGTTAAATGCAAGCTCTTTCCGCAGATCGCTGTGGAAATCATTGAGGGTGGTCTATATTTAATTATATCTAGACCTTCTGTAGCTCTAAATTATAATGAGCAGCCACGATATTGTAAAGACACCCATTATCAGACGATTGTCTTTGCTGTCTCATCATATATTTTGTTTCAATTAATCCCCAGACTACATCGTTCGCCGCAAGTGGAATTTTAAGTAAATGGATTTACACTAATGACCAATCTAAAATCAGAATTCTCTAGCCACACGAAAGTGATTCTTTTATCGATGTTTTCCTATTCTAAGAGAATTAGAAACAAAAGGTTATGCAAGAATTATTGAGCCGCACACTCTTCAAATTAAATAACAAACCGAACATTCAATGACAAATTACAATTCCCAAAGCGTTAAAATCGGCAATTATTCATCCATTCCTATTTATCTAAGCGCGATTGCCACATTGTATTTACAAAGCAGGCGTGTTACGTCATAATTCCGAACTTAATAGTTCCAATGCAAACACAGAGATGGCGTGCAAATAAACTAAGTTTACACCCGCCAGTATTTACTGTGTTTGTATTGCCCTCATTCCTTGCGTTGCTGCTTCGCTTTATTTGTTTGCTCGGCTCGATACACTATTTTAAATATGTTTAATTCTATTTATATGGAATTAGCGGGAACCGTCAGGAAGTGAATGTAGAGCGTGTCTATCAAGTTTAGGCGCGGGTATGTAATGAAAAGACAAGCTTGTTGATATTGTATTTGTTGTAATTTGCCGCTTAGCTACAACTGATGTAACTTATGCACTTAAAAGCGAAATTTAACAGCTGAGTTTAATATCTAGAATGTTTATTATATTGATAACGAAATCATCTTGACTAGTAGCCAGAGTAACTACTATGAGACTTAACATCTTATGTCTCAGGATGTTGAGCCAGCGGAATTCCAAGCATTGCTTTGTAATCCATAGTGTTGCTTGGTTTTGCTACCGTCCGGTCCATGATCGGTCGTAACGCTTACCATCAGGCGAATGGTATGCTCGTCTCGCAAAAAAAAAACCTTTTCTTTACTTTACCCTTATAGTTTTGTATTGGATTTCTCATCGACAACAGAAGCCCTGATTCAAATTTCCATATTATGAATTTTAACTTAATTTACTTGCAAATTTTAAGGCGTAAATTTTCAAAAATCTTCTGCACTTATTTTATCAAAGAATACCTACAAAGCTTTAATATTTAATTTACAGTAGCCTAGATACATCACACCACCAAGCTGGACGACAAAACAAAGAGCCTTTACAAAGCTGACCTGTTTCTAACGCTCTCCAATCAATTACTTTGTTTGATATGGTCGACGCGTCACGCTTGTGATCGATGGCAGTTATTACTTTCCAGGAAAAATCTGAGGGCACGTCAGTTGGTTTTTTAATATTATTACAATGTTGCAAATTGAGATAATGTGGTGGTAGTATGTTTGAAGCTTAAGTTAATTCTATTAGAGTTTTGCAATAGTTAGAGAAAAATTGTCCATCAAATTGATTTGTAACCTGAGTGAATCTACAAGTTGCATAATTATTGGGTAATTATCGTTTTTTATTTCGTTCGCGTTCTATTATATCCTGTAAATATTTAACCTTTATCGGATCATTGAAAATAAGCCCTTAAAAAGCTGGAAGAGCTATGTAAGTAGAAATGCATTGAAATAACATAACTGGCAGTTACTTGTAATCATAAGTACTTGTAATAATAAGCTTGAATCATCGTCTTCAAACTGTCTAACGATAAAAATAGGTTAATGATTAAACACCCATTACGAAATACTTTCGCGAAGAAACCAAATGTCCACAGGAAAGGGGTAAATAAAACGGATTTTGTAAACACGGACGTACGCACAGCGCTTTACGAGCGTGTGGGTAGTTCTAAAATTTACGATCTCATCAAAATACTTAATGAAAATAATGTCGGCCGGGATTTATGAGCTGTAAAAAAGTGCATAATTGTGCAATAGATGGGACTTGGAATTTTGGAACACATTTTTGTGATAGTCTGCGTTGGAGTGAAGATTTTAATTTCATTTGAGAAAGAGCCGAACTTGATTGCAATTTTTGGGAATTCTAGGTAAAGATGTCCTGTCAGTCTCTAATATTACCCAGCACCAATGGCTAGTAAGACAATTTATCAAAGTGCATAACCATTGTTCAGCACTTCGCTAGCTTGATAGACTAATTGGAATATTATTTTTTCAAGGAATACGTCTAAATTCTTTACCACATTAGGACATCGTAAATCATAGGTACCAGAAACTACAAGAGACAATCCTGTTTCATAACATATAGGTTAGAGACACACATTTATCGATCTTATGTACAAATATTTGCATCAATGTTAGAATCGAAACCATTGGCTCTGGTTTCACAGCCGAGTTTTTATGTATAGCATCGCTGATGCTATTAATACTAATGATCACGTAGATTTCAACAATATTTACACAGATATTGTGATCGAATTTCAAATATTATATTCGTATACTCTGAAAATTCCGTTCATTCATAAATAAACCGGTAAAGTGTGTATTGTAGTAACTGAATAGGCAATTCAGTCATACCTGAAATGGATTACTGGTAAAGTACGGTATCGTAATACGATATGAACTATCTATTGTTACTGATATTTCGTACCTACATCGTTCTCTACGAGATTGAAGACAGTGAACATTTCTAAATAATTACAACATAGGAGGTATCGAACTTACAGTTTGTCTAGACCCCCAAACTTAAGGCTTCGGTGAGAGAAAACACAATAGGATCCTGGGGCAGTAATTTTTAAATCCACATCCCATATGTCAGTAACTTCGTGGCGAATTCTAAATATTTAGATAGTCGCTTCTATTAATTATTATTTACATTTTCCTTACATATACTCCTAAATTCTCTAATAAGCCCCTCGTCTGTCTGTATTTTTAAATTCCTTTACACATCAATATCTACACAACAAATGCTATTTATGTTATCATAGTCAACCATCGAATGGACATACACAACCAAAATGATTCCATATACTGAAACAATATTTTTTCATCCAGCCTTGTTTGTGTTTCACTAAACAACGCAGCGTGGGTTTACACACGTAACAGACGAACAAATTGTTTGTTATATATTGCTATGGAGGGCGCTCGTAGAGATTGGAATACCACAAGCACTAATAAAATTTTATGTTAATTGTGCCGTAAAATGTAGACGAAATCTAAACTTTTCTTTGTCTGTTTGTACATAAACTTGAGATCCGTTTTTCCATCATGTGTTTTTCTTCAAATATGTAATGTGTAAATTTAGTTAGCTTGGAAACAGTACTGTTTTGTATGAAAGGTACACTATGCCGTTTTCTGTACTCTTGACAACTTTAATGCATGAAAACTTAACGACTGCTTCGGTGGCGCAATTGAGCTACGCTACTATTACAGCGTTGTGGTCTCGGGTCAGGCAAAGAGATATTGAATTTTTCTATTAATTATAAATCCAGAGTCAGAAATTTGTGTCCGTTAAGGCGATAGGCTCGCTCCATATCACGTTGTGGGACGGAACACACAAGGCGAAATGGGTCCTGGTAGCACCTCTGCCTACCTCTTCTGGGAAAAAGTCGTGAATTTATGCATGTATGAAAAGTTGACAAACAGATTCACATTTCTCGAACAATAAGAATAACTATATTTGACATTTCATCGCCGCTATCTTGTATAATGTTACTTTAAAACACTGACGAAGCGTCACATGTATTCGCCGGTTGATTGTTCGCATTCTGTTCGCCAAATATATCGTTTCATCTTCGTGTAGTGCCTCCCCAACAAGTATATGTTGGCAGTCAGCTCAGCGTACTGTCCATTGTCTTTTGCGAAGCGAAATAGATCAAACACAAATGACGTATCGATTATACATCGTCCATGGTCTACTGATCCCCCGAAAGCGCTGTTGTGCAAAGTAATAGGAATAGTTTTTCTCTCTTCATATTATATTACGTAGATCTCGTTATTACTATTAAATTACTATTATAAATGCCCTTTATTTATATCAAGAAAGCATCTGGAAACAATGCGTTAAACAAATATTTTAAATTTTATTTGTAGTTCCAAATTCCGCCACACGCCAATACGATGATCTGTATCGTTTACAATTTCCAATTTGTCATTTGTCACTCGCTGCGGTGCTGCGCTGCGGTGTTTGATTGAGTCGATGACTGCGGTTTGGCCTGGATTAGCATCGAACTCTACGCCTCGGGATCGGATTATGTGTCGTAATATTCATTCATTGTAATGTGAACTTTAGAAATCGTCACTGTCTGGCTATTATTTGCAAGGTTAAAAAATATGAGAATCAAAACAATATGTTCGTCAATTGGTGCTCTATTCGAATGAAGGTGCACTTATTGTCTTACGCAGTGTAGTTAATCAGAAGATTTGAGGGGCACAATTAATCAATTAAAATTTTCGACCTCAAGAACGGGCAACGCACTTCACTTCTTCAACTTCTAATGTCGCTTCTAATCGCTGTGGTATGCAGGTTTCCTCATGATGTTTTCCTTCGCCGAACATAACTCCGAAAGGCAGAGGTGTGTCCTGGAATTTGAACTCGCGACCACCGTGAACATATTGGCAGTCGCGTCTGGTCCGTGTATCAACAGACCACCACGCACTTATACGCAAACGCACGCAAAGTAAAACTAAAATAATGAAATACCTAACCTATTGTACAAAACATTACATCCATTTCATTCCACATAACAAACATACATGCTGTATTATTATACCATTCGGTAATGTTGCTAATAAGGACCTAATTCTGGGAAGTATGGGAAACAAGTTTTCCAGCCGTTTTGGTGGCTGTTTCCGATATTCCCCTTTTAGCTTTTTAGATATAGTAGTTTTATTGGTGCGTTGATATACCTTATATATATATAGTGCGTGGTCGCCTGTTGGTAATGGACCAGACGCGGCTGCCTACATGTTCACGGTGGTCGCGGGTTCAAATCCCAGAGCACACCTCTGACTTTTCGGAGTTATGTGTGTATTGATAGTAAATCAACACGCACTTTAACGGTGAAGGAAAACATCGTGAGGAAACCTGCATACAGTAGCGATTTTAAAGAATTTCTACGGTATGTAAGACCGCCAACCCGCACTAGGCCAGCGTGGTGGACTATATGGCCTAACCACTCTCAATCGATTCTCTCGATTGTAGAGTAGGCCCGTGCCCAGCAGTGTGACGTATATGGGCTGATACAATACAATACAATATTCAACCAGGAAGTACGAATTTATAAGAAAATATTTTAATCGATAAATCTTTGTAAATGTAAATCGATTCTGCAAAAAAAAATGTTTTATTTCAAACCGATAATTTGTTATCCATCTCTTTACTATTTCGAATAAACGTCACTCAGTTATCCTCAGATAGTAATTTGAGAGTAGAATCTTAATAAAAATAATTTTCTCCTTATAGGGGTTGCATCCCTATCATTAATACGTTTGCTAAAAATATGACCGTGTGGCCTAATGGATAAGGCGTCGGACTTCGGATCCGAAGATTGCAGGTTCGAGTCCTGTCACGGTCGATCATAACTTAAAACATCATTTTTTTTTATTTTCATTCTAAAATAAAAAAATGTATACATTTTGTTTTTTAACTAATCAGATTTCATTTTTAAATATCAACCGTTTTTTTCCATGACATAAATCCAACAAGGAAATAAGAGATATTCTGATATAACTTTTACATGATTTTGATAGTATATACTCGTAGGTATTGAAATAAAATTTTTTTTACGGATTTTACCGCAAATTTGGTTTATATTTGCACCTCTTAACTTTTCGACGACGTTTAGATTACTTTGTGACTTTCGTGGTCGAGGGGCGGACTGAGGTGTTGATCACCCGCTCAATGAATGTTACAATTTTTAAAATAAAAAAATTACTTATTTGTGATCCGATCTATGCAGGAGGAGCTCACTATGTCTTGAGGTCTGGCAGTAAGTTGGTATTTTGTGTTTCGACTTCACTGTATAATTGGATCCCATGCTGGTTCAAGCTACAAACTGTCTTCTCTATTGAAATTAGGATGCTTTTTGAATTTCAATAACCTCAACATCCTGGGTCCGGATATCTTTTGCAAGGATTTCTGGCTTGTTATATCTTTTTTTTATTTAATTTTTTATTGCATGTCGTTCGCCTGATGGTAAGCGATGCGACCGCTCATGGATAGCAGGAAACCAAACAATATCATGAAGGACAAAGCAATGCTTGGCATTCTACTGCGCTAGCCATCCTGAGGCATAAGATGTTAAGTCTCATATGTCTTGTAGTTGCTCTGGCTACAATGTCCTATAAACCGGAACACAACAGCCTCCGACAGCCTCCGTGGCGCAGTTGGTTCAACGCCGCTTGTGAAACGAAAGGCCGCGGGTTCGATCCCTGCACCGGAACAAATATTTGTGTCACCCCTTGTTTGTTTCGGGTGTTTTTCTAGGTGTTTGTGATACCCACGACACAAGATTCGATCTTAGCGTGGGGTCAGGGCTATGTATGTGACTTTTGGGTGTATTTATTTATTTATTTAACAGTGCATTTACACTGCTGTTTGGCGGGAGAAATAGACATTGCGGTGGGACCTATCCAGACGGCCTCTCACATAAGAGAGACCTACCACCAGTAATCTAAGATAATGTTTGGGGCCTTCCTTTGTATGCTCAGCAACTGCCGACTTATTTGAGCGTCGGTGTTTCACGTTAGCTATATTTTCTTTAACGCGGGTCCCTATACTTTTTTTAGTTTGTCCCAGGTGGAGAGGCCTCAGTCGCAGTCTATTTTGTATACATTCGGTTCCTGAAGAGGTATATGGCCATACTTATGGTAGGTATTAAATAATTCAGTTTTGATAGAAGACTCCTCTTATACATGGTGTATCAAGACTGCGACCGAAAACGAAGCCAGGGAGTATTAGTGATTTCAGACAAAATGCCACTTAAAATATCGCATTTTTTTTATTTTTTACTGATCGACGTATTTGGGTGATAAATATATAATTTTTCTAAAATAATAATATGTACGTTTTTATTTTTTAATACGCAATGGTACGCTAGGGCTTAAATTACTATTTTCGCAATAACTAGGTATTTACCACTCAAACACTTAAACCGAATTCGAGATAAAATGCCTTTTTTTTTTTCAATGTGTAACGTTCGCGTAAATCTAAGAAACCATTTTGATCTAATGGCTTAGCAATGCACGTGTTTGAAATAGCGATTTAGACCCATCTTTGAGATGATTTTGCATCTGCCCTTACTAATCGCGTCGTTAATAAACCGCTACTACTATACGAACGCAAAATAGTGGATCTTCTTAAAACAATGGCGCACGAAGATGTAAGAAAAGAAGGAACTATTATTAACGGAAAATGAATTTTCTATATTAGATGATCGGAGTGACGAAACGGGGTATGCAGGTTCGAGTCAAAGCACAGACTGGTTTTTCGAAGTTACATTTGTATTTGAACGTCATATTTTAGAAAATATAAATTATAGCTTATGTATATGAGTAATAACTTACAACTTTTGTAATAATCACTGTATTGTAAATTGGATTTGAAGAGAGCAACACTAGAGTTTCTTGCCCGTTCTTCTCTAGTGTAAACCGCTTTCCGAACCGGGTGGTAGAACCAAAAAAATACTGAATCTAAATAATATCAAAAAGTTTCAATTGCTTTACGATTTAGAAACACGATAAATATATTTTTAGAAAATAACTGAGCGTTCCATACAATATTCATATTGTCTCGAACCCGCGACCTCTCGTTTCAATGCTGAGTTCTACTAAACCAATGGAGGTTAACAATAAATCCCAGTTGAAATGAGTCTGGAACAGAGTGGAGTCCATAAAATCACAATAAATCGGGATTAGCAAGTTTTACACTCAGTCTAATGCAATAGAAGCTGAGTAAATGGATGAATGGATACAATAACAATTATTCGTTTTATTTTTATGTAGACTTGGTTGAGTCGCAGAATATATTAATACAAAGAAAGAAAAACATGTATATTAACGGTCTTATTCATAGACAGTTTTAAAACCAATTTTAGTTATAGGATGTTTTGTCTTCTTCGCTTAAACTGAATTCAAAAATCATTCGAAAGGGACAAAACATTCGATAACTAAAATGGGTTTTAAAACTGTCTATGATTAAGGTCGTTAAGGTTTTCCTTCAGTTCAATTATGCAAGCTTTTAAGGTTCACTGGCACTAATGAAATTTATTTAATATGGGAACTAGATGGTGCATTTCGCCTTTTGGAAACAAAATTATGTAAGAAAGGAATACAAAGTATTACCAGAATTTTCTTTACTATTACCATAAAGTAATTAAATTATACCCGATGACAAGTGCAGTACCATCTTGGCATTTGACACAATTATTCCTTAGTTAATATAACTAACTACTTAAGACTTTTTTTGCTGAAGAGAAAGCGAGTTAAAATCCAGCCACCAGATGGGTTTTACAACACAACTCCCACAAAGTAAATTCATTAACCAAACAATTGTATTAAAAACTGCGAAAGGGAGTAAACAATTCAACTCGAATTCTCGTATACAACCGATAGAAACAAAATTACACAGAGGCAAGCGGGCAACGATCGCAACACGCTGAACTTTACCAATAACTCAATGGTTCTAACCGCGTCAATAAACAGGCTGTGAGCCACCTGACCGACGGTGCTAGGAGCTGCACAACTTTACTGGGACTTTATCTATTGATTTTAAGTTCCAATGGGTCCTTGCGGAAATCCTTTGAGGTCTGTGTTCAGTATAGCCTTCCTCTAACTGAAGTTGTAGTAGTGATGAGAGCTGAATTATATTTTTACATACATAAACTCACGACTTTTTCCCAGAAGGGGAAGACAGAGGTTCCCCTGGTAGCAACCAAGATACTCACGTTTTGCTTCGTGTGTTCCGCCCACAACATCGGGCACTGTACCGGGCACAAATTCCTGACTCTGGGCTGATAATGAATAGAAAAACCCAATATCACTTTTTTCGACCAGGGATTCGAACCCGAGACCTCAACTTTGTAGTGGTACCGTAGTGCAACTTCGCCACCGAGGCAGTTAATACAAATAATATGTGGATATAATATAATGTACGTGAAGAAGTCAAAGACATATCTGTCTCCTCGCCTGTTTTGAATGGTAAAACAGCAAGGGAAGTTCCCCGCCAGCCTTTCATACGGAGCCGTGGTTTGAAGTTATTTTCCCGACGTTCACTAATATACACCAAAACCGTATAGATGGCTACACGGCACACAATTGAAACGAAATGTCGAAAAAGTACAAGTATTTTTGTGGAAGAAAGTAAAAATAAACACTTAAAAATAGAGAATACATTTTAGTGGTCGATGGAAATTACATACATACATAAACTCATGCCTTTTTCCCAGAAGGTGTAGGCAGAGGTGCTACCACGACACCCATGTTTCGCCTATTGTTCGGGCACAAATTCCTGACTCCGAGCTGATAATGAATAGAAAAATCCAATATAAAGTTATATTGTGCCCGACCCGGGACTCGAACCAGAGACTTCAGCTTTGCAATCATACCGTAATACAACTGTGCCACCGAGGCAGTCCATTAAAATTACGTATATAAAACAAATAAAATTATATACCCGTTAACATATCTTTGAAATTCTTTTTTAGATCTCTTAAATGAGCACGATGCCTAATTTGTAACCGCTAATTTAGGTAAGCAAGTTTTCTCACGATATTTCCAAATTAAGCAATAATTGTTATTGACTACGAATACACAACACTCATATCATAGCTTTGGCTTTGATGTTTAAACCTTTTCTCACAACAGTGAGTGAAAACGTCTTACCAAACTTTTTAATTCATTAAAACAATCAAACAAGTATTGTATATTTTTCGCCGAACATGTACCCACATGAATGGAAGAGACATCAACAAAAACGCCCAACATTACGCCGAAGCGCCACACAGTCATAAAACACTTAACTAAAGCCGTTAATATTATCTGTTGTACATCAACTCGTGTTGTCGTTAACTCAGATTATATGACGCCGCTCCTTCAAAACAACAGTGACAAGTTATCAACAACAAAGATAAGATAATATTGATTTTGAAGATATTTTTGGTGAATTTGAGATATAAATAGACGATTTGATACGAGGTGTGTTGTTGGTCTGTGAGAGGAAGAATAATAAAGGATATACGTGTTAGTAGATCTAGAAAAAGTCAATTCAGTATTTTTAAGAATATTATTTCAGTTTGACGAAAATAATAAATAAATAATACACGCAACAGTCACATACATAGTACTAAACCCACAGAAAGATCGTGTCTTGTGTCGTGGGTATCAGGAACTACGAGAGACTTTTATGTCTCAGAAACACTTAATAATAAATACTTGTGGCTTACACAAACATTGTCTTGGTGCGGGCATGGAATCCGCGGCCTCTCGTTTCACAGCCAGCGTCTAACCAACTGTGCTACGGAGGCTGCCAAAATTGTGCAACATTTAATTAATTTCTGCCAAATGTAATTATATACCCTGATCTTAAAATTGATAAATTTCACTCAAGAGTTTTCTTAGCATTGTTTCACTACAACAAACTTTTTGCATCGGAACCACACCTTAACCAAATATTTGATAACCAAACAAAAATCTTACTAGGAATCAAACCCACATCTACCCATTTCACATCTAATTTCTCGCCCAATTCACCCCGTAGTTTGTCAAATATCTATTTAAAGTATAGAAACACATGTCGGGCAGATCTTCAGAGCTCTTACATTTTTTCTGGCACACTTAATGAACCCACTCACGATGTGTGAAAGAGGTGTTTCGACACCTCCTGTCTCCCGTGAACTGATCTTGACACGGTCTTCAGAATCCTAATACCATCCACCATAAATAAGTATATTTTATACAATGCAAGTTTCTGGCCTGGTGCATACGGTAGAGTTAAAGGAAATTTTATTAAATCATTGTCACGATGTTAAGAATGTCTAACGTTCTTTTTCCGAAAGGGCCAGTTTTAATTTAAATGCAACTCAATGCTTACACTGCATAATATAATAAATTATTGTTGCAAATATTGTTATCAATATTTAAGTAAGCCCTGAGCAAAAAGTATGATTTATAAAATAGTATATGTTTCCGACTAGTTCTCGCCTTCCAAGACATTTGAAAGGAAATGAATCGCCCATTATGAAATCCGAATACAATTTCATATTCATCAACCTTCAAACGCAATCAATCCCGTATGTAACGCGTTTGGTGACCGTATGCTACGCGGTGCGGTAATATCGCACGTTACTAAGCTATACCGGTTGTTGTCTGGTGACGGAATCGTCTGGTGACAGCGCACCGTAGTACCTATTATACGATCAATTTTATTTTGCCTGAAACTTTCATAGCACGGTCATGGTTATAATGAATGGTGGACCTATCGATTCCACACATATAGGGGGTGCAATTTGGAAATTTATATTGGTGCTCGATTTTGGTTTTTTTCGTTCGTTTTATTTTGATTTGACTAACAGAATCAAACAAAAAAATACACATAAACTTAATCTAGCGCTCAACTCAGAAATTAAAATTTACCTCAAGATTTATAACTCATGCATACATACATAATATATTTTACAACCAGACCTGTACATCGCCAAAGATACGATAAAAATAAAGAAGGCATTTTTAAAAATCAGATAAAAGATTAAAATAGAAATATCTTAGAAAAGACGCAGGGGAACAATTCACTTTGACCTCCGAGGAGCAACGTTTTAAGAGCTGTTAATGACAATACACTGACAGTTTTAAATTCCCAAAAGATAGAATATTTTTAGTGTATTGAGGTAAAAAGTCCGGGAGATTTTATTTGATAGGGACATTGCACAAAAAATCATGAACTTAAATAAAGTTCTCCACTTCTTTAAACCAGCGTTTGTTAAAAATCTATGTTATAAGCACTTATGACTACAAAACTACCGTAAAGTAATTGGTTTGCTGCCACTTTTTTCACACTCAGCGCGATTCTCCTAAATATTCAGATGTGACGCTTCTGAATTTATTATATACATTTATAAGTACCTACATCATGCATGCATCATAATATTGTGTGCAGTGTTATTACCAAACACAAATAATAAACAATTAGAAATACTAGTTACTTTTTTATTTTTATTTCGTTTATTAGAAACTCCAACGAAGATAACACATAACATACATATAAAACTACATATTATATGTAGATAATAGATATATACTTAAAAACGATGCGTTCCAATTGGGTTTGAAAATAAACGTATCTATAAGGAAAACACTAAATAACTTAAACTAGCCTGTTACATTATGAATGCATATTTATAAATAAATAAATACACCCAACTGTCACTTACATAGTCCTACCCCCACACTAGGATCGAGTCTTATGTCGTGGGTATCAGAAACTACGAGAGACTTTTTCGGTCTCATCATCATCATTGCGTATGGCATTCATCCTGCGTGGATCAAACCTCCATGTCCAGGTTCTTCAGCCAGCTTGCTGCATCAGGAGTGTATTTGTGAAGTTCCAAGATTCCACCGGGGAAACAGCGAAGTGGGCATTCGTTTACGACATGGGACAGGGTCTGGTCGGGTGCTCCGCAGTCGCATTGTGGTGACTCCCTTAGACCCCATTTATGCAGGTGGTGATTAGTTTTCCCGTGGTTGGACCGGAATCTGTTCAGCCTTGTCCATGTCTTGCGTTCCGCATCGAAACCGGGCAGCTTCTTGGTGGGGTCAGATACCAGATTTGTATTGGTGCCTTCAAAAAGGTACCATTCTGAACGCCAGGCTTCGTTTAGGTCGAACTTATTTTTGATCCTCTCGTCCGTCCAAATTGGGAATCTTGAACCTAGACGAGAGGTAGGAAGCTCGTCCAATGTCTCCCTGATGGGCATGGGCTTCGGGCGGTTTGACTGGGCACACTTCTCCCATTCGTTAGCCGCTGCTCTGTATCTACGCAGCTTGGGTGGTGGAAAATGCGATAGTACAGGAAGCCATGGAAGCGGGGTTGATTTTATTACTCCCGATATTAGGCGCATGACCTCATTCAGCTGTGTGTCGACCTTGTTTGTGTGAGCGCTGCGGTACCATACGGGTGCACAGTACTCTGCAGTCGAATACACTAGGGCTAGGGCAGATGTACGAAGAACTGCAGCTGAAGCTCCCCAACTTGTGCCTGCCAGTCTACGGATGATGTTGATCCTCGTTTTCACCTTCTGTTTGACGTTTTCAATATGCGGCTTGAAAGTTAGTGAGCGATCAAGTGTTACGCCGAGGTATTTTGGGGTAAAATTGTGCTTTACTGTTTCGCTGCAGAAGGTTACTTTAAGTTTTCTTTTAGCCAGGCAGTTGGTGAGATGGAAAGATGAGACCTCAGTCTTGGTCGGGTTGGGACGTAAACGCCATTGTGTATAGTAGTCCCCCATAGTCTTCAAATCCTCGGTTAGTGCCAGTTCTCCCTGTTCAAAGCTCCTTGACTGGTAAGCTAATGCTAGATCGTCTGCATAAGCGAATTTATTGGATCTCGTGGTTGGCATATCACGGATGTATATATTAAATAGGAGTGGTGCTAGGACTGAACCCTGTGGAAGTCCATTTTTAACAAGACGACAGCGACTGCTTTTTTCGCCCAAATGGACCTTAAAATGACGAGGGCCGAGGAGAGTTTTAATGAGACGGAGCATTTTGGTACAGGGGATGATGTCGCTGATTTTATTAAGCAGACCATCTATCCACACAGTGTCGTAGGCTGCACTTAGATCAACAAAGGCTACTGAAGTTTTGAGGCCACGTTGATAGCCAGCTTCGATGTATGAAGATAAGGCCAGGACTTGATCAGCGCAACTTCTGCTTGCCCTGAAGCCAGCTTGCTCTGGTGGAATAACGTCGTCGACTGCAGGATAGATCCTATTATACACTAGTCTTTCCAGGAGTTTGTATGTGACTGAAAGTAGTGAGATGGGCCGGTAACTGGTAGCTTCGTTTGTTGATTTTCCTGGCTTCAGCATGGCAATAACTTTTGACTGTTTGAAAGCTCTAGGAACGATGTTTGTTTCTCGGATGACATTGAAAAACTGGAGCAGCCACCGTTTGGCCACTTTTCCAAGATGGAGAAGGAATTCAGGGTAAATTTCATCGGGCCCCGCGGCTTTATTGGTTTTTATATTTTTGAGTGAAGTATCCAACTCGACAGGGGAGAATGGTTTGCTGAAGAAATCGTCAGTACCCACGGTGTTAAAAAAATTTATCAGTTTGCTGCGAGCAGCTTTAGCGAACGGTTTGTCTGTTTTGACGCTCTTCGTCAGATCTTGCATCCGTTTGGCAATTTCATTTGGGTTTATAGATGATGACTGTTTCTGGTATTGTGGGGCACTGCCTAGTTTTCGTAGCACATTCCAGCTCCTTCTACTAGAGTGAGTAAAGTCCATGCTCTTGAGACACGATTCCCATTTATCTTTCCGAGATGCATCTAATGACGCTAGTAGCTTATGGGCAGATTCGGGATCGTTCGTAGAGATGAATTCTTCGTAGGCCTCCTCAGTCTCGGTCGTCCAGCCCGGCGTGTACTCTTTGCGGTAGCCTCTCGGGATGGTGCGTTTGGCGGTTGCTATTATTGCTCGCACAAACCGGTTATAGTTTTCGACCGACGGTTGGATAAACCTCACGGTTGCGTCCAATTTTGCTGAAAAGGTGGTCCAGTCAGATTTGGCAAAGTTCCAGCGAGGCCTGGGCGTGGACTTCAACAGTGGGATTTCAATTCCTATGGAGATAAGTGCTGGTCTGTGTTGACTCCTTGGGAAGCCATTGAGGATGGACCTGTTCACTGGAAGCATACGACCTGTGGCGTCTTCCGATGCAAAACACAAATCTGGGTTTGTTTCAGATTTCCACCTCCGAGATCTAAACGAACGACGTCCCTTGGGGTCGAAAACTAGGTGGATGTTATTCATTTCGGACCACGCCAATAGTTCGTCTCCATTCTTGTCTGATTTGGCATATCCCCATGCCGTATGGTGGCAATTAAAGTCTCCCAAAAACAAAACTGGATGCAAGACGGTAGGTAAAGTAAGACTGGTTATTTGTGTTGCAGGGGGTTTATACACGGAGACTAGGTTTAATGAGCCAATCCGTGCAACTATTATTTCTAGGTTGTTCGTGTCGGACACTCGTGAAACGGTACAGTCAGTAAGCGAACATTTCTTGTAGATAGCGGAGCCGTATATGGATGACAGAGTGTAGCCCAGTAATTCAAATCCTTCAATATGGGCTCGCCGAGGCAGGTCACTCTCCTGGTTAATGTGGTGTTCTTGGACGCATATAACATCAACCTTTTGCTCGTGCGCTAATCTGGCTAGGTATTCGCACTTAGATTGGGATGAGCCTTCCACGTTTATCTGCATGATGCGGATTGAGGGACCGATAGTTCGGGGTGTTACGCTCTGGTTTTCGTCGGAGTTATTTATCTTGCCCTGAAGAGAGCTGTTTGTAGTATCCCGTAAAGGACTAGTACCAATAGAAGAGCCCTGAGAAGGGCTGTTTGCAGTTGAGGAGTCCTGAAAAGGACTATTTAGATCCATGATGATATCGCAGGAAAAGCACCGGGAGATTCACGAGGAACAGTCCGGTGAGCCAGAGAAGGTCAAGAACGTTTAGCCGGTTAGGAACCGTTGCCCAGGGTGGACCACGAGGAGGTAGTTCTAGACCAATTCCCACCCTAACTCTCACAAACACCCAGACCCGAAACAAATACCTTTGGATCACACAGATATTTGTTTTGGTGCGAAGATCCAACCCGCGGCCTCTCGTTTCACAGCCGGCGTCTAACCAAGTACGCCACGGAGGCTGTCATTTACATGTAGTAACTTTGGAAACGGGCTTGCTCCTACATTAAGATACAACAAGACTACAAGATAAGATAGCAGAAACCACAGTCCTTACTTTATAAAATTGACACTTAAAGACTGTTTTCTGACGTATGTGTGTAGATTACCTAGACTGACGTGGCGTAGTTGTACTACGGTACGACTACAAAGCTGTAGTCTCGGGTTCGATTCCCGGGTCGGGCAAAGTGATATTGGGTTTTTCTATTCATTATCACCCCGGAGTCAGGAATTTGTGCCCGATATGGCGATAAGCTCGCCCCCTATCATGGGACGGAACATACAAGGCGAGATATGGGTGTCCTGGTGGCCCCTCTGCCTACCCCTCCTGGGTTAAAGGCGTGAGTTTATGTATGTAGATTGGTAGCTCAAGTATCAAAATTTTCATCCAATTCCACACACTACTCCAAAATTTATTAATGAACAGTAGTGAAAGTGATTCGATTATCTAAATTATTCGGCAGCGACGCGACGGCGCCGTCTAAAAGCAGTGGAAGAGTAAAAGTCGATTAGGTGGATTTATGACCGCTATGGGAGACGGGGTAAATGTCATTAGGAACTGGCTAATGGCGTGATGTGTAAACATTGACTGTGTCAGCTGGGATTGTGATGCTACTGACGATGCTGATGAAAATTGTTTGGATGGTGTGTTAAATTTTGACTGTAAATTGGCTAATGATGAATTGGGTTAGGAAGTTAATCATGAATTAAGGTACACAGCGTAAAGACTTGCACCGGCATCTGAATGAAATTTAAAATGAAAGTTAGCTTAATATAGTCTGGAATGTTATATTTTCACTTGGAATAATAATCAATTTATTGAAATTGAATATATTTAATTTGTAGACATATGACAAGTTACATTTCGTTGACTTAAGCAAGACAAGATCTTTATCTCCAAGTTCAGAAAACTGTAAGCTACTTATTAGTAGAAAAGAAAGATCGACAACAATCGAAGTTTGAATTTAATAATAATTTTAGTAACCTTTAAACTCGTCGCAAAGTACATAACAAAATAATACATACTCTAGTTTTGAAGCTCCTAATACAGCCTTTTTGGAAGAGGTAGAGCCACGCTGTTCAGTCATTACCCAGCAGTGGGCAGGCTCGTCAGGGGCGGTACCACTGGCTCACAGGTAATCGACGTGACATTTCGTTCGGTGGGTCAAACTGCTGGATGCCCAACACCCATTTCGTCTTCCCATCCTTTTTCTCTCCTGCTCCCCTCCTGATTTGCTGGGCCGGCAACACATCCATGATCCAAGCGTTGGATGTACACGGGCGGCAGTGGCCACTTACCATCAGGAGACCTGTTTGCTCGTTTGCCGGACCTTTGCAATATAAAAAGCCATCAATCATCCTCAAACATCGCGTGATCACTAACCACGCCTACAAATTTAGGGCATGTAATGTAGATCCCTTGCCACAATATAACAAGACAAACATTGGATAAGTAAATGTATTAATTAACTATTCTTTACGCACTATCTAATATTTATTTTAATTTACATCTTTCTGACGTTTCAATTAAAAAAGGACATTAAAGGCGAATCAGGGTAAAAAACAGTAGGTTTTCCTGAGATAGTTTCTTTCATCGCATCTTCTAAACAGCTTCAACACATTCTGAAGCAAAGAAAATCTTCGAGTAATCATTATATTCATAATTGGCATTCACGAACACAATTTTCCAATATTCAATGCTCCTTTCCTCTGCGTACCAGTTTCACTTTCTTCCTAGTTTGTGGCCAGTTAAAAAACTACTGCTGCGATATCCCATGTGCATGGCGTATAATTAAGGCAATGTCCCCTTTATCATCTGTCACAGGAAGCTATAGAAAGTCCACTGTTGAACTTAAAACTTCTCCAATAATAACGAGATCTTTGAAAATCAGCTTGCAACCAGAACTCTGACAAATTTATTCAGTTTTGATTACTTACAATTGTTACTACAGCCTTAAATTATTTTAGTAGGTACTCAAAGAGGCAGCGTAGTGTCACGAGGTCCAATAATAACAATCTTTATTCAATACACCAATTCTATAGGCATTTGAGGATCGAGTCCCTTTATTTGCAATTATGTCCTTTGTTGTATGTAGAGGCCTTTGTCTATCAGTGGACTGCTCTGAACTGATGATAATAGCTCTTACAGTACTTTCATGCTTCACCAAGACCAACTTAAGCATAAAAGCACGACCCAACACAGAGATGTAACAAGTTAATTGGTATCGATACAATATCTTGGAATCTGAATGACTATAACTCTCGCACACTCGCTACCACAAATACCATTACAACTCCTGTCCGCCAGGTTCCACAGAACTGAACAGGAACTGACACCGAGTAATGAAGTCAGGCAAGTCTAATAAGGACACTAACTTGACTTTAACCCGCAAAGAAAATGAGAAAGAGATTGAAAACAAATGATTGTTCAATTTCCATAACAGAAAAGTAGAAGACAAAGCGTATAATAACAATTCTTAGTTTAATATAGCATGTATGAAATTTATCTGAATAGTCTAGAGATCGAAAAAGCTGAACTATTGTACGATATCACAGATTCATATAAAACAATAACTTATCCTAAATAAAAATAAACCCCTCAAAGCCTCTTAGGGGATGGGGCTGCAACGCTATCATTAATACGTCTGTTAGTAACAAGACCGTGTGGCCTAATGGATAAGGCGTCGGACTTCGGATCCGAAGATTGCAGGTTCGAGTCCTGTCACGGTCGGTTACGTAGTACTTATTTTTACTTAGTAATTTCAATATTATATTTCCACTATATTTTGGATGTATTTATACTTTTTTCTAAAGTAATAAACGAGCTTACAGCGCATTTGGGCAATATTTTGTTTTAGAACTTTCTGTAGACACCGTTTGTCAAGTGGCAGTGTGTAAATTTTAAGGTCATGGGTTCGATTTCCAGGTTAAACAGTTTTCATTGCAGGTTTTCCGGTTTAAATATCATTATGTTTAACTCGAAACTAGAAATAGTTCCCAGAATGGTGATTTCTTTTGCCATATATCAGATGTTTGTATGGAAAAAAGCTCGGCGTAATATAGATATACTGACTACCTTCTGGAGATACAGTCGTGAAAATATTCAAATTCAAAATATTTTATCGTGGTACATAGGTGAACATTGGCTTGTTTAGAACAACCATGACCCGCTATATTGGCATACAATAGTTTAGGAAACAATTTTATTTTATATGTTTTAAATATGTATGTATGTGAGTTCAATTGCCGATTATTATAAATATTATTTATTTAAATATATTTTCATTATATCACATAAATAAATCTTATCAAGAAATATAAAAACAAAGCCAAAAATAACTGCAAACCCTCCCCAATTTCATCGAACATAAAACGATACAAAAAAAGAAAATTTACAACCCAAAATGGCGCCGGCGAAAAAACGCCGAGTCGTTAAATCATTGTCATTCGAGACATCATTTGTCGCGTCTGAGAAATCAAACAAGACGTTTTTTACCCGAGGGTGGTTTTTTGCCCACCCTCGGGGTGGAACGCAGATGGCGGCTAAATAGCTACCTTACACCATTTAATTAACGCGATCTGATTTGTTTTATTTTTGTTTTTAAAAGCGATGTGTGCGGGGTTTTTTTGAGTTTGGTCTTAATACATATAATATCGCAGTGTAGGTTTCGGTAGCAAATATAAAGTTCAATATATTAAACATTAGGTAAAGTAATACCGGGTGTATCCTGACTACGACCGAAAACGAAGCCAATGGTTGTTTTAGTGACTACATACACAATGCATCTAAAAATTTCCCAATAAAAAACGTCATTGTCTTTGTAATTTTTAAGCATCATCGCGTTTGAAGGGTAATCACATAGTTATTGCTAAAATAATAATCTAAAGCCTTGCGTCTTTTAAAATAAAAGCCTGTAGATTATTATTTTAAGAAAAACTACGTATTTACCACCTAAACACGTCGATACATGAAAAAATACAAAAAAAAACCAGACTGTTGAATTACTGTTTACTGGTATCCCACAATCTATACGATACTTAATAAATATTCAGCGCATGCATGAATACAGTGAACTCGTCTATCGAATTTTATTCGCAGCCGAATATTTTTGGGGGATGGTTTATTTTGACAAAATATTGGCGTGAGACAGCCGAACGGATATCAAAAATGCCAAATTCTTCTGCAACATTCGACAGCCTCCGTGGCGCAGTTGGTTAGACGCCGGCTGTGAAACGAGGCCGCGAGTTCGATCCCCGCACCGAAACAAATGTTTGTGTGATCCACGGGTATTTGTTTCTGGGCCGGGTGTTTGTGATACCGAAAAGTCTCGCATAGTTCCTGATACCCACGTCACAATACTCGCTCTAAGTGTGGGGTCAGGACTATGTATGTGACTGTTGGGTGTATTTATTTATTTAACATATAACTTACACACCAAGCTCATTTTTCATCAAATTGGCAACTCGATAGTACATTTCATATTAACCATTCAACATTAATACAGTATTAACGTCACAAAGAGAGTAACATTCGCACTCACAGTTCGCATTGCTGCGTCTCTGCGTTGGCTATAATCGAGTAAAGCCAGGTACGCGTAGTGTACGGTATCAGGTTCCAATCCTGCGTCCATTGTTGAAGGCGTAGCTCTTTGATCGGCGTGCGCCGCGCACGTCCTATTTACAACGTACAGATAGCAAACAAAATAGATTATTTTAATATTTATTTATTAATGGGTACAGATTTACTCTAATAAGACTTCTGAAATGAAGACTGTTTTTTTATAAAACATTGAAAACAATGATTTAAACTGCAATGCGATTTATAAAATAGTATCTACAGACGAAAATTGTTTATTGCTTGCTAGTTGACGCTATTTTGCCGGCATGGCTGTATAACGATGTAGTGCTGAAGTCGCCTACACGATCACTTCCTTATAACTTCCGAAACTTAGTAACTTATTCTGGGGTCAGAAGTACTTACGAGACTCTTGGTTGCATAATTGTAAAGAGACATTATTCTAACTGACGCGACGGCAATTTTTAGCAAATTGTTATAGCTCTGTAATGTAGATTTATAATGTTATTTGATATGACTAATAGTTTTGTCTCGCTATTTTGTATTCTTGATTATTTAACTGTTTTATTAACTGTGTTTTTGTTTTTCATTTTCTTTTTATATTTTTACATGAGTAAGCTTTATATTAGTTACATACTTACGAAAACATGTATATTGTGTTAATTGCATATTATTAGATATTAAGTCTTATTGGCAACATTTTTATTAACGCTTTGTTTTCCTAAAAAAATAAAAAATAAAATAAAGAGATTATATCTTCCTGTTTTTACTTAACTCAGGTACTTATATATCAAAGGATTATCTCACCTTTTATCATTTCATTTTTTTTTCCAACCGTACACAAATGGGAAGGGTTTAGCGGTTACCGAAGCAATATCAGATGATTTATAAAAGACCTCCGCACATTTGAATGTGAATGCCCGCAGGATTACCCGGCAGCTCCACTCCCGAACTTCCTATCCCCGATAAACGATAGATAAAAAACTATTCCCCGCCCGTGTAATGGATGGTGGCATACGTTTCCCGGGTTTGAGTTTTAGAGGTCAGTTTTTATGTGATGGAAAGGTGATTCTTTAGGTCATATACAATGATGGGCATGGGATTCCTCTATGATTGAGAGGATTCTAGGTTCAAATCCACGCGGGGTTAGTATGACTTATTCTATAACGTCGGCTAGAGTGCTTGATGAATTTAACTTTTCCAAAGATAGTCACAATTGAATTTGCATACTGTGTATTTATAAATAAAAATTACAGAAATATCAGAACCAAGTTAGCAAAAGTTGCACAAAGAGATTATACAATAGAAATTCAACGACCGTGACAGGACTCGAACTTGCAATCTTCGGATCCGAAGTCCGACGCCTTATCCATTAGGCCACACGGTCTAATTTACTATTTGTCCGTAGAGAACTTTCAGTTTTAGAACATATTCATACTGTAAGGCGAGCTAATATTACTTAAACTAAGTTTTATAAAACAGAAACTATTGGTCGTAATGAGACTTAACATGTTATGTCTCAGGATGGCGAGCGCAATGGCTGTGAAACGAGAGGCCGCGGATTCAACCCCCGCACCGAGACAAATATTTGTGTGATCCACAGGTATTTGTTTCGAGACTGGGTGTTTGTGAGACCGAAAAGTCTTGTAGTTCCTGATACCCACGACACAAGACTCGATCTTAGTGTAGGTTTAGAACTATGTCTGTTGGTGGGTATTTACTATTATACCGGGGACATCCAGACTGCGACCGACATACGTAAAATAAAACACAAATGACAGTCCTATGATGCTGTATTGTGATTGTGACTATACATATGTAATTAATATACAAACATGATGTAAATGTGTAGGGTCATTCCGTTTCGGTGCGTGTCCTCAATGGACCCTGTAAATAGGTTGAGAGCCCTTTGATTAGGTCTCGAGTGTTCTGTAGGACCTTTGAGTGTGCAGGGACACCGGTGTATCTGTGAATTATGTAACCCCGAATGATCAATGTACTATAGTAGAATTGTATTGATATTTGAGGTTTGAGGAATGTTTGGTATCTGTTGCGGTATGAGCGTATACTTAAGTATATCATGATATTATTACGTATGGGAGTGATTACTGGAATAACGACACATCTTAAAACTTGATACATACATAAACTCACACCTTTATCCCCGAAGGGGTAGGCAGAGGCGCCACTAGGACAACCACATTTCGCCTTGCTTGTTCCGTCCCACGATGTGATAGGGGGCGAGCTTATCGCCATATCAGGCACAAATTCCTGACTCCGGGCTGATAAGGAATAGAAAAATCCAATAGCACTTTGCCCGACCCGGGATTCGAACCCGAGAAATCAGCTTTGTAACCGTACCGTAATACAACTACGCCACCGAGGCAGTCACTACGCCACCGAGGCAGTCGAGAGGCTTAAAACTTGATCGTTTTATTAAGTTTAGAGTTTCTCTCGTAAAATATTGTCCACATACTTAAACTAATGTAATCATTTAGAAATTATAATTAATATAAATCTGATTGTACCAGCGCTAATTTTACAATTATTGCTGTGCAGTAGCCAATGAGAGACGAGCAGCTTTTATAACCGCACTAAAACAAATCTTAAATCATCAAACATATAACTATTCCCAACTTGGGTACTGTGGAACTGCTCAGTTCCTTATACTGCAATAACACGTATGTGAGGTCGGGATTATTCGCACCAATAGTTTCTAATTTATTTATCACGTATCTACCGAATCAAATCCACACCCAACATAAATAACGATGAGTAACATTACACGGTATACGCATCTGGTCCGGCTGTATCAAAGCGTTCCTTATTAGTGAGCGGTTGTCTGTCTGTCTGTCTGGAGTGCGATATTAATATCGTCTTCCAAAAGCCACAGTACAGTCATGTTTCAGTACGCCAAGTTTTCAGCAAGTTTATGGTTAATGCATACACAAAGAGTTTTGCACTTTTATTTGCTTTTAAGAATGTTCCTACATGCATTTTAAATTTATATTTGTACTAAAGGCATGTACTACAGAACTATATTTCTTACAATAGTGACGAATTCCGTCACTAATAGCAGAAACGCAGGCGCGTCGCAGGTTTTTGAAGATGGAGAGTGAAAAAAATGAAGGAAAGGGGGATATTTATAAATATGAAACCTTTGGAACCACTCTAACTAAAGAAAATGCAATAAAAAACTAGTTGACATCGGGGTTCCGTTTTTTGGGAACGTTAATATTTCTTTTCATGCTAGAGTAACCGTATTTTCGTTCTATTGTTAAGCATGGGTGTCTTACATGACTAAAAGAGATTTTGGGACTTATTTTGACATAAGCGGGTTGAAAACATTTAAAAAAATTCAAAAAAGTTCTTACATTAGCTTCTATATTTACAAATTCAACTGCATATTCAAGTTGCCGTACAGTCCTCCCCTACTCATGCCAACCCAGCGCCGCGTTGCGTTCTCTAATGCTCCGTTATTTGTACCAACGTTTTACATCGAAGCTATGGCTTGTCACTGCACTCCGTACACACGCTATTAATTTGTATCACACGTACGAGTATAGACTGAGTTATGACAGCGTCTTTCACAGGAACATCGAGGGTTTTGTCTAGCTCTGTTTTGTGTAGATCATTTGTTTTGAGTGTTGGATTTGTGGTGTTATGAACAATGATAGGTGGATAAAAAGCAGAGTATATAGCTTATTGGTACTAGAGATTTTGTTTTAATGTGGGTTGGTAAAGTTAAATCTATACTGAGGCTTTTTTATTGCACTAAATGACGAGAAGAGCTTACCATTCGCCTGATGGTAAGCGATACGACCGCTCATAGACAGTAACAATACCAAACTATACCATTAATTACAAAGCAATACTTGGCATTCCATCATTCTGAGACATAAGATGTTAAGTCTCATTACGACGAGTAGTTACTTTGGCTACAATGTCCTTCAAACTGGAACACAACAATGCATCTACACTGCTATTTGGCGGGAGAAATAGACAATGCGGCGATAGCTACCCAGACGGCCTCTCACATATGAGGGACCTACCACCAGTTAAATTGAAATTGATCTGTGCCAGTCTGCTTCGAAATAATATTTGCCATTTGACACAATGACCGATGTTAAAATGGTAAACAAACACCAGATTGTAACACTAGCTTTGCCAAGAGATGATCCTATTTCGTCGGTTGAAACAATTATGCCAGCGTAATCAAAGCCCGAGTTACAATAGCTCAGCTTGGAACGCAGTCACGTGTTAGTATGACTTTATAACATTAAAGTTGGTGTTTTTGGCAAATGATAACTCAGAGTGAGTCACTTATCCCAAGCTATTGAAAGATCAGAATATGTATGAAGATTTATTAGCTAAATCTATTCTTAAAGAAACCTCGGCATACAAACGTCATAATGGCATAAGAATTTTAAACGAATTGAAAAGACTTTCTTGTCAATGCAGATGGTCACTGTCCCACCAAAAGTGCAATTTGGACCTTGGTTGTTTAGTTATTTTGCTACCTGTTCGGGTTACCATTGCTATTATTATTAAATAGGCTCACTAGTGACCCGCTGAGTACAATTATTGCCGGTGCAAAACAGTCTTAAAATGTTTTTTTAGGTTTGAAGTTTATACATGAGTCTACCGGTATAGCCATGTTACTAATATAATTTTTTAATTTTTCTTCAGTACATTTCATAGTAGTTATTAAGGCAAATAGACGATTCATAACAATTACTCTTACAATAGTTCAGTTTTGGTTCTTTTCCATACAAATATTGCCAAGTTAATATTTTACGTTTCAGCTGAAAACTCATAAGGCTATAAAGTGATGATCTGGTAGTTAAATACGTCTGAGTAAATCAAGACCGTGTGGCCTAATGGATAAGGCGTCGGACTTCGGATCCGAAGATTGCAGGTTCGAGTCCTGTCACGGTCGATTTCACTTTTTATCCGTCCTGAAGCTAATCTATGTAATAAATAAGGGCATTGTGATTAGTTCTTTGCAAAAATCGATTTTTTGTTTATTTTAGAATTACCATTATAATCCTGAATTTATTGTTATGTTTTAAGTAGACGGTGACTCCATAAAATTATAATTAATGCATCATTAGGAAATAAAATTAATTGAATAGTTTTATCCATTGCCATGTTAATTGCACTTTTTTACCTAATTATTTTTCTTTCTCCATTTGTTTTCTCTACTACTATTCGACTCAAATTTAATTAAAAAATTTGCGGCCCGGTCCTGCTTCGCTCATGTGTAGATACTTTCTGAGGCCAGTCCCCGTAACAATCATATTAATTCCCGTACGAACTGTTTCGTATTTTAACACAACGTGGCTGCTGTCCTCTATACTGCTTTTCTCGTCCCGTCCCGTTACATCCCATCTCATTATTCAAAGCATGCAATCCTTTCATCTCCTGTCCCTTCTAATCCACCCTTTACTCTATCCCATCCTATTGATATTGAAAATGTAGCAAATGTATCTGAATTCCTTGCTCATCCCACGGGAACGTTTCATTTTTTCGGGATATAAATTAGTCTATATGTTATTCTAGGATGTCAGCTATCTCCACACTAAATATTATTTAAATTGGTCCACCCGTTTGTGCGTGAAGAGGCAACAAACACACAAATTTTCGCCATTATATTATAGGAACAATATTAATTAACTAATTCATACTCATAATGCCATATCCAATTGCCAAATAACTAGACAGAATCCATAAATTCCTAATACGGCACACCTTAAATTAAAAACGATATAATTTATTGTATACTAAGTAACATTATGACGTAATACAGTCATAAGCGGAACAAACCGACCGTAATTGATATTACATATTAACAAGCGGGATCGGCGCCGCCTGCATCGTAAATGACTCCTGTGTACTAAACACATATTTTAGTGAATAGGAACTTATAATGGTTTATTTTCATTTGATGGCTATTGCATTTTGGTATAATAATATCCACTAATGTTATTACTGGCGGTAGATCTCTCATATGTGAGAGGCCGCCGGGGTAGGTACCTCCGCAACGTCTATTACTCCAACAAACAGCAGTGTAAATGCACTGTTGTGTTCCTGTTTGAAGGACATTGTATCCAGATTAACTACTGGACATAATGAGACTTATCATCTTATGTCTCAGGATGCCGAGCGCGGTGGAATGCCAAGCATTACTTTGTAATTCATGGTGTTGTTTGGTTTTGTTACCGTCCATGAGCGGTCATATCGCTTACCATCAGGCGAATGGCATCCTCGTGTCACCATTCACAGCAATAAAAAAATCTAAGAAGCCCGAAGCTAGAATCGTCTCTCCGCTCCTCAGATTTTATAACGCCTACCCTTTTCCACCACACAGATGGTGGTAAATAATCTTCACCTAGATAACACTACCGTGCACAATAATCAAAAACCGATCATAACCGAAACGAAACTATGTCGCATATCGAGTTCAGTCTGTGTATACCCGATTTTGAATAGGCCGACATATTTTTTGCGGCTTTCTTAATTTAGATTGCACTGAAATAACCATCAGGTGGAATCATCGCGATATCAAAAAACATTTCATGAAAACTTTGGCTGGATTCTTTATTTCTTAGTAAAAGCTCACTGGTTACTAAATCTCCAATTCTCTTACTGACCAATAATATACCGATAAATAAATAAATACATACACCCAACGGTCACATACATTGTCCTGACGCCACACTAAGATCGAGTCATGTGTCGTGAGCATCAGACACTACGAGAGACTTTTCGGTCTCACAAACACCCAGGCCCAAACAAATACTTGTGGTTCACACAAACATTTGTTTCGGTGCTGGGATCAAACCCGCGGCCTCTTGTTTCACAGCCAGCGTCCTACCAACGCCACGAAGGCTGTTGTAACTTCACATCAGGTCGCCACACATAAATTATGAGACAATAGTTAATACTATTTTGAAAGTCTAATAATTCTATTCATTATAAATAAATAAATAAATACACCCAACAGTCACATACATAGTCCTGACCCCACACTAAGATCGAGTCTTGTGTCGTGGGTATCAGGAACTACGAGAGACTTTTCGGTCTCACAAACACCCAGACCCGAAACAAATACTTGTGGTTCTCACAAACATTTGTCTCGGTGCGGGGATCGAACCCGCGGCCTCTCGTTTCACAGCCAGCGTCCAACCAACGCCACGAAGGCTGTTGTAACTTCACATCAGGTCGCCACACATAAATTATGAGACACTAGTTCATACTGTATTAAAACAGTCTAATAATTCTATTCATTATTCTCACACGTGGACGATTTGTCAACTACAGATGTGAAAAGTTCATAAATATAAATAACCTAATTAAAAGTAAGTCAACTGTGACTACGTTATAAACACGAGGGTGCACAAATGGCATTTGGACCCCGCTAACAGACGGACATACTCAATTATTTATAGAGTTCGTGTATCTGTGATGTATAGGATTTAAATGAACTAGTAAAAACATACATAATACAGTACACATACATAAACTAACGCCTTTATCCCAGAAGGGGTAGGCAGAGGCACCACCAGGACCACATTTCGCCTTGTATGTTCCGTCCTATGATGTGATAGGGGGCGAGTCTATCGCCATATCGGGCACAAATTCCTGACTCCGGACTGATAATGAATAGAAAAACCCAATATCACTTTGCCCGACCCGGGATTCGAACGCGAGACCTCAGCTTTGTAGTCGTACCGTAGTACACCTACGCCACCGAGGCTGTTATTAGTAAAAATGGGGTAAATAAATCCTTAAACACACGTAAATGCATCTATTACTCACATGTCTAAAACAGATTTTACGGTAAGAAGCAAGAAAGGCAATTGTGTTGGATTCTGATACTCAATCACTAGAAAAATAATTTTGGCTACACAAACATTATACTATATTAATTAAATGGGGAGATCGAATGAGCAGCGTCCTTTCAAGAGAGGCTTTTAAACCTCTGCTGCCAATGGCATCTAACATTTTTCATTTATCCCGACAATTTTTCTCTCGCTTCGTCTATTCCTACTTATTTGTTCATGAATCTTATCAATTTATGGACTCTCCTATTTTAAGGTGACATTCTAAATCTAATTCCAGAAACATGTTGCAGCAAAACCAATGACCAACCTTGTTATAGACTTGAAAGTCGCGATTCCATCCGATGAACGATTAAAATAACCAACAAATCAATCGATAAAAACCAGCCTTGTCAAAGTGACGTGATAATCGATTTGACAAATTCACAACTGCCAACGCATAGTTTTTGCTAAAGCAAGCAAGATTCTCCACGTTGAAATGTGTAGAAATGCGACGATAAACGATGGACGTCTCGTAGACAGCGGACGGCGCCGCGGGAGAAACTAGTGTTTATCGACAACTTTCCTTAGCGTGTGAATGAGATGTTAGTTTTATTGAGCGATTAATGTATTACTTGTGAATTGAAATAATGCAAGCTTGTGGCACGGTGGTAGGGAACGGAAAGGACATCTGTGTATGCAGATGTTATTTCTTTGGTCATTTACGAAGAGATTTAGAGCTATGTGAATAGATTTGAACCGGAACCTATTGCAAAATTCACAATTACACGTGCAGATAGAACCTCCTTTTATATTGAAGGCCGTTATTAATGTTGAAGACGAAATAGTTATTTAAAGTATCCGCCCAACTCCCAACAGTTCTAAACGAGAAAAATTGTATTGTTTTTAACTTGCGTTGTCCTGGTGTGTGTGGTTTTAAGGCATAATTTTACCTTATTCGCCGGACCTTTAGTATACTCTACGGTTTATTTAATTAGACCTAGACAACTTATTATAGAATTGTATTTTTGATATATTGACCACTGTTTTAATTTTAGCTACTTAAATATTTTATTAGTTTTACGTCTATGTCACCGTAAAATTGTAAATGTCGTTAGATTGTAATCTATCTCGCGAGATTGTGAACTGTCGAAAGATTGTGAACCGTAACATACTGCTTACAATTTAACGTAGATTAATATAATGAATCTGGGTGTATTATGAATGAAGTACCGCAGTGAGTTACCGCAAAGAAACAATCGTTAGGTTTGGTTAGGTTAGTTTATATTTAAAATGGAAATAAACTAACCTAACCTAACCTAACGATTGTTTCTATGCGGTAACTCACTGCGGTACTTCACTCATAATACACCTAGATTTTACAATTTGACAATTTTAAGATTGTGATTTTACAGTTTCACTTCGATAGATTACAATCTACTGAAAAATAATGCGTTAAATTGTAAGCAGTATGTTATTGGTTCACAATCTTTCGACAGTTCACAATCTCGCGAGATAGATTGTAATGTAACGGTATTTACAATTTTACGGTGACATCTACATTACCGTAAGCCACATTAATTCGTCAAATGATTACTTTGAAATTACTCCACAAAACTTGATTGACTAATACCCAACTTTTATCAACACAATTATTCTCAATCTATTCATAATTAAAACAAATAATTGCGAAGATAAATGATGGTACATTTGGGCGTATCCCGACGGCTAATGCACTACCCGTGTCAGACCTGCTTGTGCTAACGGGTTCGTATCCTCTTCCTGTCCTCTGTAGCGGGAATGTCTGTGTTTACCTGGATTTATAGATTTTTCAATGTTATACATTTGGAACTTGTTTTTGCGTTCATGCATTATTTTAATGCTTAAGTACTCAATTTGAGATTTTGTTTTAGCATAATAAATATGGTTTTAAAGGAAAATTAAATATTGAGCTCAACAAATTTTCGGTGAATTTTGTTTCGGTGAAAATTTCACAAAATTTTGAAATAAGCTTATATTTCACAGATTAAAAGTGTTCCACTGCTAAGGTATTTCTTTCTTTCGGATAACTTTGTTTTTAGTTAGAGAAAAGCCAATGTCCCTAAACAATTCACCGAGCTTAAGCGTGCCAATTTTTTGCATACATGCATGAAGCAGACATGGGAAGCAAAACAGCATTACTTAAATGGAACTGGGCAGGCCATGTGGCTCAAATGCATCCTGATCGTTAGGGAAATATCGTCACCCAATGGATACCTGATGGTCGATGACGCCGCGGCAGACCTAAAAAATGCTGCCGAGACGACCTGGGTGCTTTCAAGCCCATATGGCCTGGAATCAAGTTAGAGCGCGAATTATGGAGGGACAGGGGGAGGAGACCTTTGTCCAGCAGTGGGATGACATAGGTTAACTAAAAAAACTGAAAATCCTTGATAAAAAGAGTTGCAGAGGGTGAAAGGACGGGAAGTCTTTATATGTGCTTAGGTATAAATTTACTCAGAACAAATCCACGGGGGTTGGTGATAAGTAGATACTAGCACGATAGTATTAGAACACCACGACACTTGCTATCAAGTATAGTGATTTTATACTTTGGGAATTAAAAAACACCACTACCTCACATTCTCTCTTCTATGTACTTCGAATTTGCTGAAGTGACACTAGGAAAAATACGAAAGCTCCTCCAAAAAACAAAGGCATAGATTAAAAGTAATGGAAGATAATTTATGCGGAACCAACGGCGATAAATCGTGCGCTCGGCTAATATTGACTGGGGATAAATTATGGATGTGCCACATCGCACACCTTCCGCCGCACCCACCTTAAATATTTAATATCGTATTTTTTCAATGTTATCTGGTTATTGTTATGACGTACTTTGTGACGTTTATTAAGTGATTACACAATTTTGTATCGACTAAGACCACCGATTTAGAACTAATCAGAGCTTTAGAGAACAAACTATACAGGGAATATCAAGACCGCGGCCGAAAAAGAAGCCTGGTGGTAGTATTAGTGATATCAAACACAATGCAAGTAAAAATTTCACAAAATAAATCGTAATTTTTTACTTATCGTCATATTTGAGTGATAAATACATAGTTTTTTGAAAATTATGACGTACACCACTTTATTTTTAAACACGCAATGGTATGTAAGGGTTTATATGACTATTTTTGCAAAAACTAGGTATTTATCCCCCAAACATGATGATTTTTAAAATACTGTAAAAAATAATCCGTCGCTGTTTTTTCAAAATTTTTAGTTGCATCGTGTCTGTAACCGCTAAAACTATCACCTGGCTTCGTTTTCGGTCGCGGTCTTGATATACCCTGTATAAGTAAGACGTCTCCTTTACAAAACCTGATAAAACAAATTACATTTGTTCCTCTCCGATAAATTTTGTTGAGAATGCAAATCAAAGTACTCTTAAATTTTATACAAATCATATTCTATAGACCACTTTACATGGTGATAAAGTTGCCAGTTAACTTCTTTGTGTGGTTACATAGACAGATTACATATTAAAAGTTTTGGACCTCTCACAACTGCATTTGTAGTGGAATATATTTCGTATATTTTACTGGCAATATTCAGTCTTACTCAGTTTTAATTTTTAACGACTGCTGCCATTTGTCAGACAAGCTGACTACGTAACTTTGTCCTTCTTTTTCCTTTTTTTCTGAGCAACGGAGTGAGGTCGTCGCTAAAACTTTACTCATTTTTAAATATATTGAACGTTCAAACTGTATTATTTTTTAATGAAATTATTATAAACAAGTATCTATAAATTAGAGGGATAATAATATAATTCATATTGGGACGAATATCAGCTTGACTACCCATGGGTGGCATATGTTCGCCCTTTCAGGGACACAAACGTCGTACAACTACTAATACCTTCTCCCTCTTTCTTTCTATGTTCGTCTCTTTCTGTCTCTCCCCCTCTTCAGACACATTCCTGTAAAACTAAATCCTCCCCCAAGAATTTTCAAAGCGGCCTGTTAATAATTTCATATAAAGCAATAACTACTTACGAATGCATTGACCGTCGTTGAAATATGATGACCTCGTTGATAACAGTTTTGACCAAACCTGCTTTGCTGTCTTCCCACGTAACTCTTTGAAATAATATCTACGCTAATACTATTTGTGGGCATGCGTTGCCTTAGTAAGTATTAGAGTGAGGTCAAAACAGCCAGAATTATATCATTTAAAAACCTTTAATTTTAAGGATTAGGTTTCACGATACTTTCGGATAAAATATTCTACCACTAAAATAAGCTATTTAACAATTTTTGACAGGCATAATTATATATAATAACAGCTATTATTTGGGGGAAATTTGACCTTTGAGATTCGGTTTGTTACAGAAGTTTTTCAAGTGCCCAACATGACATACGAGTATATGCCATTAAGACTTACTAACTTCTACGTATGTTCTGTAAAATGTACATAATATTCTAATCTTCTGTTGCTTCACATAGCTTTTCCGATATAGTGGCGTTTTAGATCTCCAACTTAATAATAAAAATTTATTTAATAAATAATCTATTTTATTCAAATCTTCTGTATCTTCACACATAATTCCGACATAATATAATCGGTACCTATGAATGAAAACAAATAGTAATCTATTCAACATTGCTCACAATCACGTAAGCAACAAAAAAGCCGCCATTTTACTATGTCCCTCACATAAGCGTTTAGTATTCCGCGATAACGCCGAATTCATAATCGATTTAAACTCACGTTATAAGTCCAGGCTAGGTCTGTGAGGGGAATATCGAAGTGACATTCTTGCATTGATTCAAGAGTTCCGTGTGAACGAACGGAACTCTGCGTTTAGTTTGTACTGTCTCATAGAAATGTCGCATTTGCAATGATTCGCGATTTAATGAGGTAATTTAGTTTCTGTAAGTGGTGTGAGTGAGCATGGATGGTGGTCGTCACTTAGATGGACCTTTAAGTCTACGCTGGTCTAATGCCGTTGGTAGATTACACGCACCTTTGATGTTGTGGAGAACTCTTTAGTGCAGGTATTTTTACGATGTTTTCTTTCAAGAGTTTGGCATGTATTTACATGCCTACATGCATTGACTTATATTCTACCGATAGACGAGACGCGTCAAAGAAATAAAGTGCCCCCGTATTTTAAAATCACACTGCAATATTACATTACTTACCTGGTATTTTATTAAAATATTGAACTTCAGACGATTTGCTTTTGATTTGACGGCGAAAGATCAAAACAAATTACTTATAAACGTGTGCGATAAGGCGAACTGCACTGTCACGAAGCAAACTGATTCATGTGCGGTGCATGCACCGCAAGTAGATGGGACACATTTTGTGTACTGAATGTCTTATCTAGTGTAACATTGATATCGATGCCTACATGATCATAAAACAAATTGAATAATTCAAAAACAATTTTATTTCATTTCAAGTGAATCATTGGTGTGAACTTGAGCATCTTTAAAACTCTAAAATCTTGAATACTCCACCCACATGGGTAATTAAAATTTATGGGTATTCGCAATGGCGTCTATGTCTATTTCAAACTGAACTCCTTAGGGAGAGGGGAGAGGGGAGAGGGGAGAGGGGGTAGTAAGGGGTGTAAACGTGTACACAATTAGTGTTCAGTAAATGACAAAGCGCAAATACTGAGCTATGTCGTACCACTCAAACTTAAGTGTTATTTTACTAACAAGACCGCGTAGAGCTGTGTAAGTGTAGAAGTGTCAGGACTCCTGTTTAGGGAATAGTATGACATGTGATAAGTCTTTAATGATATGTGATTCTGTCTTGACATTTGTATTGGGAATAGATATATATCACGCTATTAGGTTTACTAAAACAAAGCTGTTTCTCGATACCGGTTTTTGGAGACAATAGTGCTAGCTGGGTCATATAGATCCTTTGAAACTGGATTCATACTTCTAGACCACTTAAAACCACTAAATACACCAACAACATTATAAAAAACATAAAGCCAATGTCGCAATATTTTAGGAGCTATATAGGAATCAGTTACTTCAAGGTTTTAAATTTTGTAATGGTAGAGCTATGATGTAAGTCCATAAGGCTGTAATACCCATAGGTCAGCTGAAGTAGGTTAATACCACTGTCTAAACAACGACGTTCAGTAACATCCTTATAATTGCGATTGGTTAGGTAAGTAAGATTGTCGGAGATTAAAGCTGGTAATATTACACAAATTGTAATTAAATGCGTGGTGGCCTGTTGGTAACGGACCAGACGCGGCTGCCTACATGTTCACGGTGGTCGCGGGTTCAAATCCCAGGGCACACCTCTGACTGTTCGGAGTTATGTGGGTATTGATAGTCAATCACCACGCATTTTAACGGTGAAGGAAAAACATCGTGAGGGAACCTGCATACCGTAGCGATTTTAAAAGAATTTCTACGGTGTGTAAGTCCGCCAACCCGCACTAGGCCAGCGTGGTGGACTATATGGCCTAACCACTCTCAATAAATTCTCTCGATTGTAGAGTAGGCCCGTGCCCTGCAGTGGGACGTATATGGGCTGATATAGATAGATAGAATATTACACATATTTGTATGTTTTGAAGGTCACTCTCCTGGATATCGACCATCATGTATTACGACAAAAACCTCTTCATTGCAACTTTGGTGTGCCAATATAAAAAAATAACAGAAAAAACCGGATTAAACCCACACCCAGCTCTGTACGAATGTAATACCGTCGTGGAGGGTCACACAGCAATCGACGTCAAATCATGAGTGACGGACAAACACACAAAAACAGCGGATATTATTTGACACGCGACTTAATTTGCGCACAGCCCTGGGGTGAGGGTGTGTTATTAGTTTTCGTATATACATGGGAATGGAATAGATTATCAGGTCTTGTATATAGAATGAATGTATATAGTAATCTTAGTATTCTCCCAAAAGGATTGATCTTCTTCTTCTTCGTTCGAGTCAATGGCTCAAAATTACTAGACCGTTAAACCTTTACAATTTCCCGGCCCAGTAGGTCGCTAAAGTTATGGCAGCGTCAGTAGCCTCCATTATGTATTTTCTTGTGCAGGTGGTAGGACACAGTGGACACATCAGTAAGTGTGAAAGATTCTGTTCTGGGGCACCACAGTCACAATCGGACATTGATTCATAACCCCACCTAACCAGGTTTGTCTTGCAGCGGCACACACCTGTGCGAAGACGGTTAAGTGTCTTCCAGACAGGCCACTGAAGTTCTTTACCAGGGGGCAGGTGTTCCGAAGGTGGGATGTAGTCCGATGGGACGGGGTTCTTCAAGCCCCAGAGATGTTTTTTGGTGTCCTTTGCATTTGTGATTGATTCTGTCACTTCAAGAAAACTCTTTCGGCTTTTTAGACGCTTCCGAGGCATGACGTGGCCGAACAGTGGATGGCGATTGTTGGATTCCTGTTGGTGTTTTTCAATTTGGCAGGCTACCTGTCGGCGAACGTCTGGTGGTGCTATTCCTGCAAGTGGATATAATAAATTTAAGGGAGTTGGTTTTAGGCAGCCCGTAATTGTCCGGCATGTCTCATTTAATGCGACGTCAACTTAAACAACAACAAAAGGATTGATATTACTCAGGTAGCCAATCGTAAAAGTGTAAGCTGTTTTATTTTTCAATATGTATGTGTTACCGGCAATCTATACAATGCCTAGGCAATGTATAGAATATTGGTTTGTTAGATTTACGCGAATCTTACACATTGAAATAAAACTATTTTTTACGGATTTTATCGCGATTTGGTTTAATTTTTACATTTTTTAACTTCCCGACGTTTCGATTGCTTTTCAGCTTTCGTGGTCACGAGGCGGACTGATCGCGATAAAATCCGTAAAAAAATAGTTTTATTTAAATGTTTAGAATGCCTAAAACGAGTAGAGAGCCCATATTCTAAAACCTTGTTAACATGACTAGAATTACTATTGCTTAAACTTTATTAAATTAATGTAAGTACATGCTTTGCTTATCGCCATCTACTCCTATTATTAGGCTTTTTCAAGTAAGCACCAACCATGCCATATTGATTAGTATCTAAAATAAAAAAGAAACATATTTAAGCAATTCTAAAAATATATTATTCCTCAACATAAAATAGCTAAACGTATCCTTGAAAAATACAAAAATATCTTTGAAAATGGCATTGCGTATTGGTACAGTGATTTCCAACGACGTTTTACTTCCAGAATACATTATCCACGCTAGTAGAGTCGCTAATGGACAGTACGCGACGCGCGCGCAACAATTGTACTATTTTCGTTTAATTGTTTCTGCTGCGCGTTTCCGGCCTATTGTTGGGTTAGGGGAGATATATTCGGCTTTGGGGTTCGATTTTGTAAAGTTTTTTTTGTTTTTGAGTGTATAATGAAAATCGCTATATAGTATGTACTCTAAGTTTAGAAAAATGGTATCAAATTCTTTCATTAAAAGTATCTTAGGCCGGAGTAATTTTTTTAAGACAGGAGGTTCTTTGGTTCACCCCGCTATTACAATATATTTTTGCGTCAATACTTATTTTCTTTAAAAAATTAATAGTCCAGTCATTATATACATTTAAAAGTGAAAATGAACCGAGAAAGCCAAATTTTGGATATCACGTGGGGGGTGGCTAGAAAAGCTTAAGTTCAAATTGTCGACCAAAATAACCTTGTGCAATTTCCGCCATCTTGAAAAAAGGGTTAAATTCAGTTTTTTCATCATAACTTGGTTCCCCGTTGAGATACGAAATTTTTTATAGAATACTTTTTTGTTGCTCTTCTCGCGATCTACAATTAAGGTCCCATGCATTTTTCACGTATCGATCGTCGTTTTCGAGATATCGATCAAAAATATCGATTGTATCCACGCGTCAAAATGGATGGAAAATGGTTCAGGGAATTATTGCAATACAAAAAAAAATCATAAACCAGCCAAATTAGATATCAAATACATGAAATTTATTGATGAAATAATTTTTATGCAGCAAACATAATGATTACAAGTGGTAATTTTTTTCACACGTTTTTTGTCGTTTGGATGGTCCTGGCTGTTCAAGTTCCTCCTCCGTAGACTCTTCGAGTCGTGAAACCTCTTCAATCGCAGGAAATGATGTTGTGACGGTCGAAAAATCGTAATCATCGTCATCGTCGTGATCGTCGTTGAATAAAATTTCGACTCTGGCGACATTGTCACATGTCTGTCCACTGCAGTGCAGGCAAATAACGGAGCAATGGATTCCTGCTTTCCTGCAGCCACAAGCAGCTCCACACTTTCCTTTGCATTTGCACGAAATGAGTTTCAAAAGTTCAGGTGGAGCGGGTGCGGCTGTGGTGCAAATTGGTTCGAGCCCGTTACTTGTTTGTCGCCAACCCCATTCTTGAGGATCTTTAAAAATTCCGAGCCACGTTTGTACTTGTAAATATGTCCGGAAAACGTGTTGGTGGACTGCACTTTCCGTTGGTGGGAGCAGTGAGAGATTATTCGTCTTGCTTGTCGTCATTGATTTTGCGAAGCGATGGAATCGCAAAATATCCATCGTCGTGTCCTCTTTACGACCACCATAAAGAGCGATAAGGAACAGCTTTCCCGCGCAAGCTAGCATCTCCGGATCGACCTTTTCTTGCTTGAATAATTCTACCGATGACCGGAGGTTCGGATTCTTCTCGAGGGTGCTGATGAACTTCGACTTTCCAATGTTATATATTTTTGATATCTCGAAAACGACGATCGATACGTGAAAAATGCATGGGACCTTAATTGTAGATCGCGAGAAGAGCAACAAAAAAGTATTCTATAAAAAAATTCGTATCTCAACGGGGAACCAAGTTATGATGAAAAAACTGAATTTAACCCTTTTTTCAAGATGGCGGAAATTGCACAAGGTTATTTTGGTCGACAATTTGAACTTAAGCTTTTCTTGCCATCCCCCACGTAATATCCAAAATTTGGCTTTCTCGGTTCATTTTCATTTATTTCCCGATTTTTCCGACGTAATGACTGGACTATAAGTCAACTGACGATCGGGAGTAAAATTATAAACCGTATAATTCATGTGTGACATCTGTGACATGCATACAAATCTTTCACCGGCTTCCTCCAGACATGGAATAATCGTAGATAAAAAATAGGCAAAACTATGCCATCCGTGCAAATTAAAGCAGGTAAGGCATGAAAATTTCATTAAATCGAGAGATCTGTATCATTTAAAAGCAACATTTATACAACTTAACCCCCAACAAGTCTCGGTCCGTCGAGTCCACCCTTTTAATTTTCACAAAAATTCGAAACTTTTTTTCCTATATTACCACCATCTGCCAAATTGGGCGCACGCGCCACAATATATCAACTCCCCTATTCATAGAGTGTAATTAGGGGTCCGCATTGACCAAAACAATTTATTAACTACGGAACCCGCACACCTGGGGTACGTTTTGATAAATTGTAATATGCAATTAGGGTTAATGATTAGCTAAATGTGTAGGATCGGGTGTGAATTGCAGGGTTAGAAATTTGTAGTTTAGGGTTACTTCCATGCGAAAGTAGTATAATTTGTGGATATTTTCAGTTTGCAAGCTTACGTTGCCCAGTAAATTAGGGTTATAGAATATTGTCGTTTGTATAAAAAAATAACGACATACACTTAACAGAACCCCTCATGTAATAATGTTGACTATGTACCGATAGTGTCAAAATAAAGGAAATAAAACTGAGGTTTGATTTTTTTTATATTAAATAAATAAATAAATACACCCAACAGTCACATACATAGTCCTGACCCCACACTAAGATCGAGTCTTGTGTCGTAGGTATCAGAAGCTACGAGAGACTTTTCGGTCTCATAAACACCCAGACCCGAAACAAATACCTGTGGATCACACAAATATTTGTTTCGGTGCGGGGATCGAACCCGCGGCCTCTCGTTTCACCGGTTTTATTTCGTTTTTCGTTTTCGTTTTATTAATTACAAATAATTGATTACCGCATAGAATTCACGACCTTTTTTTGTCATAGCATACTTTTCTTTTTAAAGTGAGGCTGCAAAAATATTAGATTATTATTAAAAAAAAACATTTTAAACTGGGGCTGCCAAAAACATCAGGCTATTAAAAAAATATGAGAATGCTACAAATATTCATGTATTCGTTATATGTTTATTCTTTTCTTTCTTTCCATCTTAATATGAAAATTAAACGATAAAAAATATACCCAAACGCAATATTTTCTCATACTTTGCTGCCCGAACCCATGCGAAACAATGAAAATATATTATTCAATATACTAACATTGAAACATTTTATGAAACAGAAACGCTTACAGCCCTCAGAGAAACTTAAAATTAATTAAACCCGTGCGAGTAGGAAAAATATTTAATTTCCGCGGACCTAATAAAATTCCCAGTTCAAACTTTGCGCCTTTTTTACGTATGAATTGGCCGGAAGTTTCCACGCTACATTGTCCTTTATTGTGGGGGGTGTAGGGGATATTTTTGTGTATTGTAGGGTACAGACGATGAAAGTAGCCGTTGGAGAGCCATCGAACGTCCTCTCAACGGAACGGCAGGATAAAGGGTTTGGCGTAGAAAAATATTTTTACCTTTGTGCCGAAGCTGTAAATGTCCATGTTTGCGAGCCAATACCTAAAGCTGTTATAGTAGTTCTTGAAAGTAGCTGAGAGTTTATAGACAAAACAATATTTGTACTGGGTTTTATAAATGAAATAGGACGCCAATTGACAGGCCAGGTGATGGTAAATAGTTATCGCCCATAAACACCCAGTATAGCAGAAGAATTTTCGGCATGTAGCCGTCCTAAATATAATATTCGTATCTGCCTAGCATAACCATCTTATACGATGGTGAAGAGCCTATCGTAATGGACCACTCAAACGTGTCTCGTTTTAGCTTAAAACTATGCACTCCCGGCATCGATCTGGTCAACAAAATGTTATTGAACTGTATTAATACTCTTTTTGAATTATACTATATTTACCACCAGAAGCATAATCACTGTATCTTGTACAAACAACAACGAAAAATGTAACTACTGTTCGAAACGCCAATTTGCTCCCCACAAAACTACTAATGCAAATAATTACTAATAGCTCCCAGACCCTCGATGTCACTATGATTAATGATGATCAAACAGTCATGAGGCGAGTCAAACAAGTCCTTGTGTCTGATAAGAAGTATAAATCCAAGGGTCGATAACACGCGGGAGACAGGGGAGATAGCTTATTGCATTTTGATAGTTTTATAGCTGCGTTTAGATCGGGGAGGATATGGGGGCAGGTTCGTTTTTTAATACATTTAACTGCAATTCATTCACAATTCATTTGAAATCCTTGGTCATACAGTAGATAGACTAGGTTAGAAACACGAAACTATTTGTTGAATGTATTAAAGTCTGGATATTGTAGAACAGAACAGCATTTATGTTGTGAAATAACCGTAATTATTTTTCTCAATATATTGTTAGCTTTTAGCACGAGTCTCGAAATGTTTGTGAATGTATCTAGACAAATTACCCCTACTTACCCCTCGAAAAATACAATTTACAAAAGAAAGCCCCCAAGGACACTCCCAGACTGAAGACAACCAAATCTAGATACGCAATAAAGAAACGCTAGTTTTTGAACCTAATACCTTAGAGCCCTCTAAGGTGGGGGAATAATGGCCGTTTTCCGTAATCATGGACCGCTTTTAGCGATGTTGCACCCCAATCTCCCCGCAGTGGGTCCAAAAGCCCATTCATTTTAGGGATACGGCGATAAAAGTGTAATAGAGTGCGGCGTTCGCAATTTGTGCGCTAGTTTTTATCCCGTTTCGGAGTTGCGTTTGATTTCGCACTGAAATGGGAAACGTTGATTGAGACATTGGTGTTGCTATGGATGTAAACTATAGAGATTGGGCATTTGTCGTGACGTGTCACGTGATCCACAGCTAGGTACTTCGTGATGAAGTGAGTTATTGAATTGGATACGAAACCTGGAAACTGCAATATGTTGTTGAATAGTTTAGCATGCAATATTATTGGGTTGAACCTTGCTTTGCGCACTTACATTGCTATATTCACTGGTGGTAGGTCTCTCATATGTGAGTGGCCGTCTGGGTAGGTACCACTGCAATGTCTATTTCATTCAATTATAATTTCAAGAGTGTGCGGCTCAATATCTCTTGCATAACCTTTTGTTTCAAATTGTCTTCGAATAGGGAATCATTGACAGAAGAATCACTTTCATGTGTGGCTAGAAAATTCTGATTTTAGATTGGTCATAAGTGACAATCCATTTACTTAAAATTCCACTTGCAGCGAACAAAGTAGTCTGAGGATTAATTGACAAAAAAAACATAGGATGAAACAGCAAGGACAATTACTGATGGTAGGTCTCTCATATGAAAGAGGCCCCCTGCGTAGGTACCACCGCAATGTCTATTTCTCCCGCCAAATAGCACTGTAAATGCACTCTTGTGTTCCGTTTGAAGGACATTGTAGCTAAAGTAACTACTGGACATAATGAGGCTTAACATCTTATGTCCCAGGATGGCGAGCGCTGTGCATTGCTAGGCACTGCTTTGTAATTCATGGTGTTGTTTGGTTTTGCTATAACTGTCCATGAACGGTCGTATCGCTTACCATCAGGCGAACGACATGCTCGCCTCGCCTCTCAACACAATAAAAAAATATTCTAAATTAAAATGGTGTTCTAAAACAATTTCGTTATTTAACCATTTCTATTAAATTTCTTTTAATACTTACCTTGCTACTGATAAAAATATTCTTTCAAAGCTATTTTTCATATAATCCGTTTAAAATTGTTTTTGAAGTTTTTTCTTTTGTGGGTTCCTCATTCTGTTATCGGAAAAGAATGACTTTTCGGTTCCATCCACGCGTAAATGTAACTTGATTTTTATAACTTTAGCAATGGTTTATGATTTTAGGAGATCTATACACGGTAAAAAAATGTTTAACTATTATCAGACTTAGTCAATTATGAAAATTCACTGTATCTTCTAGTTTACGATCTACGATCATTGACCTTTTCACTCATGGAATATTTTTTTTTATTCCTGTACTTACCCTGGAAAGTAAAATTTACGTCAAATGGTACACCTTAAGAGTGGAAATAAAAAGCGCAATTTATTCGCTCCCCGGAATCGAACCGTGAATAATCGCTTGTAATAGCTGCGGTGTTCCCCCAATTCCCTCGAGGAGAATTTCAAAATAAAACTATTTGGGGTTAGTCAAGGAACGAAAGTCAAGGACGGGGAGCCAAAATAAGCTTGTTTGTAAGAATTTTACCTATTTAATTTTCTTATACAATCTGTAAGCTAATCCTACATACCAAATCTCTGTATTTGGTGTTTAGGATAATGAATTATCAATCTCTTCATAATGAATTATCAACGCCGCTCATGTCAATGAGATCCAGAGCACCTGAACAATCGTAGATTTAAACATTGTTAAAGTTAATTTGAAATAATAAAACATTAAAACATATTCAAAGAAAAATGTTCTCTTTCGTGATATAGTCATATTCGAGGCCAATTTCACTACAGCCTAAAAGAACCAGCTCGAAGAACGTTAAACTGCCTCACAGATTATTGACTTTAACCCGATGATTCTCATTCGCTCAGTAATACCCGAAATTAAACAATCAAAGAAAAGACAATACATTAACAGACACTTTAGAACCTGGACGTTTTAAAGACGTGATTACTCTAGCAGTCACTACTCAAACATGATTACTCCACCAGGTAAGAAAGAAAATAATGATCAGTCTACCAGATTGACTTCTCAGCAGGCGGCCGATGGTGACTAAACTTCACCTGCGCAGTTGAGCCCGACACGAGTGCCTATGCAATGCTCAAAAGCAAGTGCAAAAAGCTCCTGCTGTTTGCCTGCTGACTTGTTGATAAGAGGCAGCGGTTTAGGGACGGTTTTATTTATTTTATGTAATAAAACCGCTGCCTACGATGACATCGTTATTTGTTTAAAAATATTTTTGTGAAGAAGACAGCCCCTTTAAATGAACATATTGATTGCAATTTGCAAGTGACATTTTGAGCCTGCGAACATGCATGAAACTTCCAGAAATTTTAGCAAACAATTTTGGAAGGATTTCCATTTTAAAAACAAAAGTAATGTTTCGCGAAAGAAACAAAATAAAACATTAATCAATGTATCAAAATTCACAATGGTAACTAAATCTTGACCATACAAAATATCTTATTACATTTTGACCACTTATCATCAAACGAACGCAGGAAATAAGAGAAAACATTATATTTTTATTGCTACTTAACCTGAATTTCAAAATCACAGAGACAATTGACAAAGACCATGTAGTCTTTGTTAATAAATCTTTGTTGTAAAATGTAGACCATTCTAATCGTATGATTTATTTAAGTGTATATTATGCCTAAAGTTAAAACTCTTTCTTCTCTTTATGCAATCGTCAATGAATGTCACGTAAGCAGACACCAACAAAACGCAGCCTTAAAATTGTTGGTGAAATTGAAAACTAAAGTTAAAAATATCTGTTTAACATAAGTTTCATTATGTAAACAACGAGCTGCCATTTATACTCATAATCGTAATAAAATGTCCAATGTAATAGAAGAGAAGAAAACAAAGGAAAACTTTGCCCAACAACGCTTTCGGGCGACAAAAGATTATCGATGGCATACTATTATACGTTTGACTGCATTGACAGCTTCTGTGGCGCAGTTGGTTAGACGCCGGCTTGAAACGAGAGGCCACGGGTTCGATCCCCCGCACCGACACAAATGTTTGCGAGGCCCACAAGTATTTGTCTCAGGACTGGGTGTTTGTAAGACTGAAAAGCCTCCTAGCTTCAGATACCCACGACACAAGACTTAATTGATCTTTATGTGGGGTTAGGACTATGTATATGACTGTTGCGTGTATTTATTTATTTATTGTTATCACACGATCGCTACCGTTGCCGCTACCGCTCCCTCTGTCAATATAACCGCTACCTTACAACGTAAGAGGCTAAGGTCTTTGTTGCAAAAGGATCGCATCCTTTGACGGTACTTGCTCGTTGTTCTTTTGACTCAGTCACGCTATTAATTCTTTACTTTAAGCTGTAGTTTTTTGTTTACATTGTCAGTGTTTCTTTAATGATCGAAGTATTGGTGACATTATATTAGGAGTGGCGAAAGGGAGTATATTTTTGAATCGACAGTGAAATAGGTAAACAGTTAAAATGGTATGTTCAGATATTCGATTTCTTAGGAATTTGGTAATTTAAGGTTTTTGGAGGTAAGTGGCTGATCTAAAATTATTAATGTTTTTTGCAACTTTCATAAAAAAAATCTTGCATAAATACATGACGGTTAATAAAGCAACACAAATTATTTATTGGCGAGATAAGAATATTAATATTTATTGTCCGAAGAATTTAATTAAGTTATTCTTAAATCTCGCACACTTTTTACAAAACAAACATCCCACTAGCCACTTTAAAAAATATAAATTACAATGTAAATAAACTGTGAAAGTAACAAATGCTCCAATTTGAAACGACGTAATTAACTAGGAACAAAAAAGACAAGACAATGGAAAAAATGTTGAAGAGCTGACGGATGCGCCGCCCCGTTATAACATTCATGACTTCTGTAACACATTTCTACTGGGCTTTTGTGAAGGTCTGTGGAGCAGTGGAGTAGATACCTTTAAAAGCTAAAAAATGGAGAATTTCATATAAGATAGGTAATTGTGTTAAGTGGCTACGTTTTTTATGTAATTAGTGAATGAGAAAGCTGTTTAGGTAAAAAAACACCCTCAGCAGTATAAATAAAGGGGAGTAGACCATACTATAAGAACTATATAGGTACTCTAGATAGTATACCGCATCTAGGAACATAATTTGGAAACGGTTATATTAATATCTATTTTTTTATTTATTTATTCATTTTAAATTAAACTATATCTATCTATATCAGCCCATATACGTCCCACAGCAGGGCACGGGCCTACTCTACAATCGTACAAATATTAAAGTATCGCAAAAACCTTTTGAAGGTTTGTCTGGATACTAAGGCACTACTCCTACTTGCTTAGGCTTCGTCTTAGTCTTGCTTCGCTGACTATTAAAACATATATATTTAGATCCCACTCATTCTCATTTCTGATTAATTCCACTAAAACAATAATAACACAATGATTAAACGTATCTAAATATTTCTCGGATCGAACGCCGACCGCATTCCCAAAAGTTTACCATCTACATTTCCAACGTTGTTCTGAGAAAACCTATAAAAATCCTAATTGCAGGAAGTTCTATTTTATTGCCGCGACATTTCGCAAGTATGTAGTGGGGGCGGCAGAGACGAAACTAGTGACATTATGGGACGCTAATAAATTCAAAGGGCAGCTTGGAAAGTCACTAGACAGCAATGAATGCACCCTAACTTGTTCCGAATTTACATTCATATAACGGTAGTCTAAAATAAAAGTATTGCAGGGGCAGACAACATAATTATTAGAACATCTCTTAGATCACTCTTGATATCATCATATTCAGACAATCCAATTTTGTCTATCTCTATTTGTGATATTGTGTTTCTGTGCATTTGACTGTTATCTACAAACTTTTCTCCCGCCAAACAGCAGTGTAAAAGCACTGTTGGGTTTTCGTTCAACGAAACTGTAGCCAGAGTAAGTACTGGACATAACGAGACTTAACATCTTATGTCTTAGGATGACGAGCGCCGCGAGACACCAAGCAAATATTTGTAATTCGTGGTGGTGTTTGGTTTTCTATTTATCTATGAGCAATCGTATCGCTTACAATCAGGCGAATGGCATGATCGTCTCGCCATTTTATTGCAATTAAAAAAAAACTATTTGCTGTTTACGTCATCCTCAAAAACCATCTAATACAGGCCCTTCCCTTTTTACATTTTAACCTACTTTTAATATTGAAATAAAACTATTTTTACGGATTTTATCGCGATTTAGTTTAATTTTTACATTTTTTAACTTCCCGACGTTTCGATTACTTTACAGCTTTCGTGGTCACGGGGCGGACTCAGGTATTAGTCATCCGCTCTGTGACTGTCACAATTAAACTACCCTTAATTTTCAATTATTAAATTAAAAAGTTAATTTAAAAAGTTAACTAGGTGTTGCGATCCGATCTACGCAGTAGGAGCTCACTGTGTCTTGAGGTCTGGCAGCTGGTCTTTTGGGTTCCGATTTAATCAAATGTAGAATTGGATCCCATGATGGTGCAAGCTTCAAGCCATCTTCTCTATTGAAATTTGGATGATTTTTAATTTCAATAGCCTCGCGAAACATCCTGGGTAGGAAGCGGTGTTCTTTAGCAAGGATTTGTGGGGCTTATCAAACCGAAGGTAATGCTTGGAGCCTTCCTCGATGTGTTCAGCAACTGCAGACTTCGTTGAGCGTCGGTGTTTGACGTCAGCTATGTGTTCTTTTACGCGGGTCCCTATGCTTCTCTTGGTTTGGCCGATATAAGAGAGGCCACAGTCACAATCTATTTTATATACGCCCGGTTCTTGCAAAGGTATATGACACTTGACAGGTGGTAAGAATTGACTAATCTTCTTAATTCTTCTTCTTTTTAATTTAATAATTGAAAATTAAGGGTAGTTTAATTGTGACAGTCACAGAGCGGATGACTAATACCTCAGTCCGCCCCGTGACCACGAAAGCTGTAAAGTAATCGAAACGTCGGGAAGTTAAAAAATGTAAAAATTAAACTAAATCGCGATAAAATCCGTAAAAATAGTTTTATTTCAATGTGTAACATTCGCGTAAATCTAAGAAAACTACTTTTAATAACTAAAGTCTTCCTCTTACTAAAATCGTTCTAAACAATAACTTCATGTTTCATTAAAAAATACCGTGAAAGCCCTACAAAGACTTGAAAGTCATGCTTTGAGTAAATTGTTTTCTATTAAAGAATGAATGAAAAGTATTGTAGTATATTTCTTGTTACTGGTCTATTGATGTTTTAATAACCATTGTTTAAAGTAAAAACTACTTTATAGATTGCTGATAAATGTCATTATATTCAACATAAATCTAATATTGTTAGATCAAGATAGTGTAGTACTGATATAAAAACAGAGTGAAGATATTTAAATACCAATTGTTTAATTTATTGTGTACTTATCTCTGATCATCTCACTAAGTGGATTCATTTTAATGGCAACGATGCGTCGAATTGGAACTTTACGTTCGATTGCCTTAGTCATAAAAAATGAAGCAAAAAGAGATTCTAATATAATTTTTATAGCATTATGGAAACAAGTTTGAATCAAAACGAATTATCAAATATACACACAATTGCACGTATAAAAACACTTCAACTTGTATATTGGAACAATATCACAAATGTCGCCAAAACATAATATTTCCATTATCATTCCAGACGTCTCTGCCAAAGCAAAAAAAAACATGAACAATGAATAAGAAAACGAGGTCAGATAACACACAGCTTGAATTTTATACATTTTTCTTTTGGCTCTCTTTTATTAAAATGTAAATTGAAGGAAAACAATGTGTTCGGGATTTAATTAAGTTAAAATCGCTCAAGACACAATGTTTGTACAGCCATAAAGAAACTGTTTGGAAATGATTTAATAAAAAAATCCAAACAAACTCAAGTATCTCCCGGAGCAATAACACTTCTATTGAGTGTTTTTATTTTTAAAAACATATTCGTAACACGTGGCCCCTAACAAAAACGCGGCAACTCACAATTTGTGCAATGATTGTATTAAAGCTGAATGCGTGCCATGTGGTCATTCTCGGTCATGACAAATTCCGCTAACTTCGCTCGCATCCGCCGTCCCTCTCGCACGCGTTGATTTCTCCAAATGTTGTGTTTGACCTTTCTCTCGCTCTGGCACGCTCTTCAGTACGCGACAGCACATTGTGTGTAACGGTTGTGTCGCCTTACTCCGTAATACAAGTCACACAACTTTCGTAAAAAAACGTCGTAAGCAAATTTTTTTCGTGTTTTTCGTACAAACTACTGCAGTGTCGGTGGGAAAGTTTGAAACTTATTGCGAGTGTTGGTGTGTTGTTTGATATTGCGTGAAAGAAATTATATTGTTTAAGTGCATTTTTGGAATATTGCAAAGATCAGGTAGTGAGCGGTTCGGCTTGGCGCGAAGAAAGTGGATATTTGCCGAGGTTAGTACAATTTTTCCGCTTATCAATGCGTTTTGTGTTGGATATGTGACGCTGTACGTGATATATTACTATTGATTGTGTTTTTTATCGTTATCAGAAGGAATTGGTATCGATTGCCGCGGTGAGTGCTTATTCTGTTTGCACAACTGCACGTAGCCTATTTAGTGGTTTAAAAATATGACATGCTACAAACATACGGTTTGTAATAATACTATTTAATAACCTTATACAAAGCAAGTGTTTGTATAGAAATTAGGACAAGAAACGATACTTTGTTGTGTGTAATAAAATGATTCATTTCGTCATATTTTGATGTTTCCCGCGTGGCCATGAATCAATATTTATTTATATTGTTAGCAATTAACTTGTTTCATTAATATTTACCTGAGCGATATAAAACATAACGAAACTGTTTTTATGATTGAAAGACACGTTCGGACATGCTTGAGGAACATTTTAGCGGGAACAAAACTTTAACTTACAACATTGAACAAGCCCGAATATACCTGAGTTGAGGTGAAACACATCATTCACAAGGTTTCGTGTAAAAACTTCAAGGTTGCCGACGTAAGAAAACTAAATAGTTATCTACGGACATTTGGTAACTAGTTGGCGGGACAAAAAACGTGGAAATATTAACTAAGGCCAATTTATTCTTACGAATGTGTTACAAGAATATTGTGGTAGAATTTACTATTTTATTAGCGATACTATAAATCTATGTTTATACAAATATATTTTAAATCTTTTAAAGTGGTTTAGTACAGAATAAAATATTGATTATAAAAAGTGATAAAAAAACCTAATTTGCTATCGTATTTCATGCCATGTCTTTAAACATTACCCTCATTCAAAAAATATTTTGATTGTAAACATTTGCATTAATGTTCGTGTTTTGAAATCGCTCTAAGTTTCAAACAAAGGCGTGGGCCGTAGGTCATCGTCGTGTACCTACATGTATTAATAATAGGGCAATCACCTCAATGGCCCACTAACAGTGTAAACAATATTGTTTTTAATAATATATGACGTAACCAAGGGGTTCGGAACACAAGGAGTATGGCTATAATAGATGTTAGTTTTTATATTGGGGAGGGACATGGTTCAGTTGCAATCTAGATTTTATATAAAGTATTATGCTTAATATAAATTATAAAGATAAATGTTGTTTTATGAATAGTTTCAATAAATCACCCAAGGGCCATATTCAAGACTTCAAGTTAAGATCTATTATAAAGGATCCACGATATTAAAAACGACGTGCAACTTTCAATTAGAAGATAAAAAAAAAAAACGCCGAAAAAAAAAGCAAGTGTGTCTTCAAATTTAAATAATTTGTTATTGCGGTCACAATTTCTTTAAAAATAGGCAATAAGGATAACACGAGCACAAAAATGGAATTAGTACAGACAGCTGTCCAGAAACCAGGTCTAATATTTAAATTCAAACTATACCAGCTCGCATATTAAGAACTAACCAAGCATGAAATTATATTCAGAAACATGACAAACGAATGCATTTAGGGAAGTGGACCAGTATATTTGCATATTCTAGCGTCCATTTGTATCTTAGTCTATTACTTTTACAAGTGTTGCCAATTCGCAAACAGGCAAATACATACATAAACTCACGCCTTTTTCCCAGAAAGGTAGGCAAAGGTGCTACCAAGACACCCACATATCGCCTTGTAGGTTCTGTCCCAAAATTTGAGGGCGGCGAGTCTATCGCCATATCGGGCACAAATTCCTAACCCCGAGCTGAAATTGAATAGAAAAATCCAATATCACTTTGCCCGACCCGAGATTCGAACCCGAGACCTCAGCTTTTTAATAGTACCGTGCAACTACGCCATCGACACAAGCAAAATATATCTCTATAAAATCGTCTGAGATTGTAAAATTTGATTCGCTTATTTACTGTTCACGTCACGTGAGAACTATAAACTTGTATTTGGCGTAACTAAACTAGTCATATACGAGTTATGTAAGCTTCCTTCCTCCGTTGATTGAGTATTGACTATTGAGCGAAGAAAAGAAGCGATCCAGCTGGCCGATATACTTGTGTTGAATGAAGGGAAATTATCCTCTTTGCCCAGTCGAAGGATTTGGACGTAATTTGAAATTTTATCAGCAGATGCAGTGTAGTCATTGTACCGTGCCAGTATGGATAAAATATACGCTGCTAATCCTAAGGCTATGGATGATGGGTAACTAGCAGTCAGTCAGAAACTACGGATGGTTTGAAAATTTTGATCAATCGATTTGAGTCAGCGTGTTGGTCCCCTACGCACTTTGGGGGATATTAATGAAAGCACCCTTCGGAAATCTGAACCAGGTTATAAAAACATCTAATTTTGGGCAAGATATTCCTCTATAAACATTTGCTCTAACCAGACAACCAAAAGAATATTTTTAAGTTTGTGAATAAGAAGTGGAATAATCGTAGTTACTCATTAGTTACTGTTACTTATAGTGTAAATGTTCGTACATTTCCACCAATTAGGGAACCAAAATAGTGTTTGGAAGATACTTGTATCACGAATGTCGTCAAAATGTCAAATAAATGTTCACACGGTGTCAAAATTAATAGTTTTGTACACATATTAATCTTTCGTCGTGTGATACTTTTACTATTACTTATTAAGTACCGGAAACTTTACGCCGTGAAATCTTACTCATTACATTTATAAATAAATTTCATTCATAATTTCTAAATCTTTCACATATGTTTTAAGTTTGTAGTTACTAGTTACTAGTCGCTGTATGTGTTCGGATGTTAGCAATAGCCATTGATATTTCTAAGGTCCTTTGCATATTAACTGTTGAAGCTTATTATACTAAAGATTTCAGGCGTATGATGGTCGCAGTCGATGTATTGCGTAGACGTGGTAATGTTATCATTCTCATGTATACAGGACTATAGACAAAACTTGTGTACTAATATATGTATATGATTGGACTAATCATTGAAATATTACAAAAAAAAAAACAAATTGGCCAGACTTCGAAAAATATAAATATTTAATACTTAGTTGTCCAATAACATTATTTTTATACATATTTTAATAGCCCATTCAGATGTCAATTTGATTTCGTTTACAATATTTGCGATAACTCATAAATGATTATTATATATACTTATATAATCTTCCTGTATTCCTTGTTCATAAATACTCACTTTAGTCACCCCATGACATTTCCTTACAAAAACTACAATTCTAGCTAAATCTGGTATTTGTTTGAAATACTGGACCTCTAACAAAACCTTTGAGACCTGCTTTTGGGTCCCAAAAACAAGATTAATTCTAAATTGGATGGTCGTAATCAGCTTAAGCCGAAAAGTTAGCTTTGTGGTATTTCGGTTCGTGTGACTGGATGTTTCGGGTTTCGAGCAGGTTACGGTTAACTGGAAACTAGAGATAGGTTATTTAGTTGATTAAAAGTAAACTTGTAGTTTGTACAAAATAATGCTACAAAGGTAACATTAGCTTCTTGGCACATTATTCCATCGATTTTTAGAGCAGATAATGTGCTTGTTTAAGTTCTTACGGCCTCATTCGTAGACAGAATTAAAACGTATTTTAGTTATCGAATGTTTTGTCGTCTTCGCTTAAACTGCATTCTAAAGTCGTTCGAAAGGGACAAAACATTCGTTACCTAAAATAAGGCCGTTAGAGTTTGATTTACTGATGCTGTATTATTTTCACAAATGTTTGAACAACAAAATAATTATGTTACACCTGAATTCGAATTTCATAATACAACATAACTTGTAAAATTTAATCACAGTAAAATCCACTATGTGTATTTTCGCTTTGAACAATGTATGTCCAGGATTACATAATACATTTGCCTCATTTTTGGATAGGCTCGGCTCCCTATCACGTCTTGGGATAGCAATAAATTCAATGAAAAGAGATTGGCAGCCATGGTACGTCTGCTTGCCCCTTTAAAACAAGTAGGTATGTAGCCAGAACCTATACGAAATCGATGACTTTCAAATGCCCTGGTGCGGTTCTGAGAAGCGTAACAATGTTATGTAGAATTCACCGGAATCATAGCTCGTAGGGCTCTCGAGTTTCTTACTGCTAACTGGTACGAGAGTACGCGGTAGAGTGTAGACTAAACTATTTCGCCATGTGCATGCCAAATGACTGACTGGTGGTTCAATTATTAAAAATCTTCTTTCGTTTAATAATAAAGAAGTATAACTTTACTCTAGCCGATTAGGTACACAGCATGTACAAAATGAAAAAATCTTTAAAAAGAAGTATAGGTCAGCGTAATCTTATATTCTCACGCTTTAACTGCTTTATGAATTCTTACGCAAAATTTAATTTTCGCATTTTTTGTGCCAAAGTAAAAACTAGTCCTACTCATCTTAGTTTCACACGTTTATTACGCCAAAAAACTTGAAAATAGTTTCGCATTTTACGATGCCAATTTACCTGCCGTCTGTAAAAACTCATTATAAAAAAACAAACTAATTTAAATTCAACTCCGCATACGAGCAATAAATGCGCTATGAAAGGCTACTTGTGCTGACGTCATATTACATGTTACGACGCACGTTACATACTCAAGTAATACTTGTAAAATGTGAGGAAAATATTTGCGACAGATATACATATATGGTGTTTTAAAATTGTTGATTCTTAACTAAGGATGAAGGTGCTTGCGCGCAGTTTGAAAGTAGAGCAATTAAATAAAATTTAATGTGAGTTGGGAGTACTTTAAACGGTTGGAAATGCATGAATTATTATGAAATGATGTACGAATGTAAAGGATACAAAACATACGGACGACGCAGCTTGTCGTATTTGATAGCCTCTGCTTACACCAATGGGAAAAAAGGATAAAGCCGTGTACATGTATTATAGTGTATGGAATTGTGCAAAGGATTGGAAACGAGAATTTTCAGTCACTAATAAATCAATAATGATCATCCCCGATCAAAAACCTCATAACTAAGATTTTACAGAATATCAAACACCATAATAAAAACAAAAATAACTTCGACCTATATATGCCACAGTTTAAAGTAATAAGGAAGTAATGCGAATGTAAACACGACACAACAGAGATAATAATTAAGCTTAAATTAGCAGGCTTAATTAATATTATGGTTTCTGGGAGTGGGAAAACTAAATAATACACAAACATTTTTGTAATGTGTATTATATTTATGCCAATAACATAATATATTGATCGTTTTAATGTTCTCACTGTTACAATTATCAAAACTTATTTTGATAGAAGTGTCAAGTGATTTTACAGGTCTTCTGTCTTAATCTTGCTGTATACAAATTTAGGTGAACTCAAAGATCCAGTACTCGAAATTGTACTTTACCAAAGTCTTTTAACAGTCATGTTTGTGGACATTGCAGAATTTTGTTTAGATCTGCACAGTCTTCTGCCTCTTTGATGTAAGTCCCTTGGAAAATACTGTTCTTTCTAATATAAAGCACACAAAATAGATTGCCTGGCTTCAAGATCTTAATTCTCACACACATACATACATAAACTCACGCCTTTTTCCCAGAAGGGGTGCTACCAGGTGCTACCAGGACACCCACGTTTCGCCTTGTATTCTCCTTCCCACTATGTAATAGGGGGCGAGCCTACTGCCATATCGGGCACAAATTCCTGACTCCGGGCTGATAATGAAAAGAAAAATCCAATATCACTTTGCCCGACCCGGGATTCGAACCCGAGACCTCAGCTTTGCAATCATACTGTAGTACAACTGCGCCACCGAGGCAGTCATACAATATGTATGCTCGTACAACGTATATGCAAACAAACTCCTGAGTATACTCATATTGAGTAGGCATTTAACATTCTCGCTAATCAAACAGTAATATATAAATGAGCGATGAAAGGCAGTGAGATGACGTCACACGAGACCAGCCCGTGTGAAAACACTGAAGGTCGTTACTCCATTGTAGAATGTACGTTTAACTGCCCTTTGTGCTGAATGTTGTCGCTTGAATTTCTGCACGCCTGTTTGCTATGGTGCCCTGGTATATTAGCTGTATGGTTGTGTGTAGAGGTTTTATGTGGAAAAAGAAAGGATAATTTATTTATTTATGAAATAAATATTGTAATACTAGTACTAATTATTCCAGTACCCGTTTCCTCCTGCTGTCTTTCTTGCTTTCCCTCATGTTGCTATTTTCAGATGCTGGCTACCAGCTACGTTTGTAATATCAATGTTCATGGGCGGTGATAATGGCTTACTTTTATGTGAGCTGGTACTCATTTTTGGGGCTCTGCAATAAAAACATACATACATACATAAAACTCACGCCTTCATCCCCGAAGGGGTAGGCAGAGGCGCCAAGACACCCACACTTCGCCTTGTATGTTCCGTCCCACGATGTGATAGGGGGCGAACCTGTCGCCATATCGGGCACAAATTCCTGACTCCGGGCTGATAATGAATAGAAAAATCCAATATCACTTTGCCCGACCCGGGACTCGAACCCGAGACCTCAGCTTTGTAACCGTACCGTAATACAACTACGCCACCAAAAACAAAACAATCAAAATAAGTGTTACAAGAAAAAAACTAAGAATTTGTACATCTTGACTGCGACAAGTAGACCATGGCAGAACTTTTTGTAGCTTATAAAAAAGTAACACTTCACTGGTCTAATTACGGTGCATTAAGACTATCAACGATAAAGCTTTAGATTCAGCTTCGAAGACAATTCACTTCAACCACGTTTGTGTAGTGTTTAATAAGAATCCTTTGTAACGAAAGACCACGAGTTCTACTGATTCCATCCTTTGAGACAATTATACATATTTTTTGCGACCGCTATAATTCTAGAGAAGAAGATTTCGGGAAGGCACTGTGTATAAGCCGCTTGCATGTACAGATCTATGGAAATCCTTGGGGTAATCTTATATTCAGCAGTGGATATTCTGTGCCTGAAAAGTGAGGGAGAGAGATAGTGTTATATGCAAATAAATTGCGAGTGGTTTCAAAAATCCAACTATTTTCAGTCAGCAAGCATAACAAATTTTCGGCAAACATCACATGAATGTTTCAAACGCATCAAATTTAATAGCGCGAACCAATGGATCGGATTCGGTGGAAAGTATATAATGGTTATTGTCAATTTCACACCGTGGCTATTGACAAACGGATTTTGGACACTATTTTATATTTTGGATGAAAATAAAATTTGATTTCCTATATTTTATAGCCTTGTTTGTTTAGCATCGTGCATTTGACTTTGAAGTATAGGGTTTGATTCGTGGATCAGATAGTTGATATTTTGTGGGTTTTTTAATTTGAAAGATAAACGAAAATGGTAGAAAATATGTGTAGATAAGAATTGTGCACAATAATTTACATGGTATGTGAAGTCCAGCAACACGCACTGAGCCAGCGTGGAGGACTAAATTGACTTAAACTTTGTCACATTCCAACACGGTATAACCTTATAGTAGTATGAAACTACAAATATTTATTCTTCAATGTATTGTAAAATACAAAGGAACTCATAACGGATCTCTGTTATATCATTCACGTCATTAACTGAAGGTTGTCAACTTTTCTTTATTGTGTTCCAAATGACTATGTTTATAAAAACCTTGATGTTTGACGTTAACTGGCGATCGTATTGTATTCATTAAGTGTGAGTATATTTATTTATCCAATCGCAAGCACCCATTTACAAATTATTCTTCACATCTTTTTAATATTTTTGGGACTGAAGAACTTCATTAAGCAACTGTTGCTTTCAATTTGTCTTCGTATGTATTAAATACAGTATAAAAATTAACGCCTGAACATTATTTAAATTTTAAAGATTCCGGAGCTAACGACGAAACAAATATTAATCTTTATTATTTAACATAACATTAAAGCTGGGATCCCTTAAATTAAAAGTATTTCTGAAATCTGTAGGAACGACTACTAATTTACTGCTACAGCAACAATCCCCTCACTATTCATGAATTTCAATTTTCGTTTTCTATACATAAAAATCTAATTTCGCCCTAATGCCTTGCCATACATAAGTATCTCTACTCTATTCTTGTCTATGGTAGATATCACCCCTCTTAGCACATCCCTCGTACCACCCTACCACTCCGTCCCCTTAGGGTTCTTTAAACCTTAAAAAAACGCAGGCTTTACGTAAAATGCTAAGTGCCAAAGGGGAACAATGAATATTAATTTTTGTACCTACCGCTATAAAATTAGGTGTTTTGAGAAAAGTCATGCCTCTGTCGATGAAGGATGGATAGATGAAACGAGTGTATTTGGTTTGCTACAAAAGACATAATAGATGGCTTATTGCAACTCGTATACAGAACTTTGGGGACAAAGAAATATGTATATTGTAAGGTATTATGCTATGTTTTCATTTATATTACTTAAATTATAATCAACTAAATTGGCAGTGCTGGTAACTAGATTATGTGTGAAGTTATTTGTAAAGCACAATGTTTGGTTCCTCCTTCTGGTGAACCCAGTCGATCACTCCTTTCTTGTACGTGATTTTCTCCACCTATCTTAATGATGTATCTATCCTTTACTGGACATAAGTACCATTCCACAACTTCTATCTTGCACCACACTACAAACGTTGTTAGAACGTTCAACAGATCCTACTTCGTCCTAGGTATCTATACCAGACTTGAAACAAAAGACTTTGGTGGGCGTGCGGACGGGTACCACCCAAGCGACAAATGTTTATGGCATCCGACCATTAAAATTTATGGACACTGTTATGATTTAATAGCCGGCGCGTTAACTTGCGAGACGGTCTCTGCTTTCAGATTTAAATCATTTGAAATGTTTCCTGAGGAGATGCGAAACTCTTGGTTCGGCTAATTGTGAAAATGGGGAGATAATTGCTAGTTGATTCTCTCTTTGGGCATCACTTAACAACAGATCTAGCTTAATTTCTCGATCCAGTAATCGAATCGGCGATTTATTTAGGTTTGTAATTGAATACTTTCTTGTTTGTGTACGTGTCTCTAGTGGTATGGGCGGCTTTAGGAATTTCCAAAACCCACACCCGTAAATATACATACATACATACATAAACTCACGCCTTTATCCCCGAAGGGGTAGGCAGAGGCGCCACTAGGAAACCCACATTTCGCCCTGCATGTTCCGTCCCACCATGTGATAGGGGGCGAGCCTATCGCCATATCGGGCACAAATTTCTGACTCCGGGCTGATAATGAATAGAAAAATCCAATATCACTTTGCCCAACCCGGGACTCGAACCCGAGACCTCAGCTTTGTAACCGTACCGTAATACAACTACGCCACCGAGGCAGTAATATATATCACATAAACATTTATTATGTTTGTTGGATTTTCATTTGCTATCGCTTTATTGTCTATTTCTCGACCTGTAACTATTTCGTCTGTTACTTACGCCCATGTTATCACCTAATCTAGAGAGCAAAGAAGTCACCCGATACTTTGAATGTGTATTCAGTTATCGTGTTGGAAAAATATGTTCAATTCGGATATACAGTGACACTATTTGTATTGATATCGAAGTAAATAATATTTACTTTGTATTAACTGACGACCTGGCTTTGCGGAAATATTTCTATCATAATCAAATGTATATTATAACCAGTGCTCATATTGCCAATATATTAATTGACAATTTATCTAACAACAACGTAGCCAACTATTTGCAAAGCTTATTTCCCAACTGATCTGTTCCTTCATTATATGTATTAGTTAATTATTGTATCTGCTGCTAGATCCTATAAAAATAATAATATACAAACATTAAAACACTGCCAATTGTATTTCTCCATACATGGCATTCAGCAATCTGTTTTATTTTCCAATCACAGCGCTATAAAACTGCTTTATATAACTAGACAATAATCGATTCCATAACATTATACTTGAATTGATTATCCTGATAAATATTTATAGACAAGACAGCGTCATCAATTTATTCCATTCAATATCTTGTTTTCTGCGTGAAATTACTATTCAAGGTTGAAGTGAACGATAGATTACTATTGGAACAGGTCGTCGTAAGTTTAAACCTAAAAAATCTTCTTTTAAACTTCATAGTTCTGTGTGCTCGTATTTTTCTATCCTCAAATTAATTTGGAAGGAAAGCATCGTGAAAAAATCCTTGTACCCTAGAATATTACATAAGAATTTTCAGTAGTATGATAAGTTCATTAACTCCCAATAAGCCATTTTAGATTATCTCTCTCTTCAGCGATAGGATGTCAACTGCTGAACATAGACTAAGAAGCAATTATAGCAGGCTACTTAGATTAATGCATCTTAATAATGCTTAAGTCTAACAATGGGGGCTATTAGTGCTGAATGCTGATACTATTATGGATACCAAAGCACGAAATTCGTAGTTTTCTATAGTATTTACGTGGTATTAACAACTCGATATATTAAAATATCAGTCCGCCAGTAATTATGATATAAAAAGCGCGGATTCACGATTCGGATTTCACAGTCATGAGGATTGACAATGGAGGATAAAAATCGGACGAGCGTGTGTCGAACGCGTGAGTGGCTGGGTTCCGTGAACTGAAAAGTAGCAGGATTACTGTTGGAAATGTTTTTCCACAAAGTAATTGTTTTAAAATCAATATTGAACCGTCGTCAGCAAAGCTTCGAGAAAGCGCTGGATACAGACCTCTTCTGAGATCTTGCTCTGGAAATCTGAAGAGAAGGCCTACGTTCAGCATAAGACTTTTTGCGGCTGTCGATGATGATGATGAGATTTATTTAATAAACTTTTATATTAATGGAATGTGTTGAAATTATAATTGAAACATTAATCAATAATCAAATTATCCTCTTAATTTTAAATTCGTAACCCAAAATCAAATACTGAAGTTTACTTGTACGTCGATTGACACAATCCAGTGATTCATTTTCGTATTCAATCACGGATCCCTAAATAAGCTTCAATGAGGATTGTCTTTGGCCGAGTTTTGTTCGCAACCGGTTTTAGTACCGTGCGAATTCGCATCAAGCTTAATATGACAATTAGGTTTCGAATGACATTTAATTCTGTCTGTACCATTTAGCGTTTGTCTGTTAAAGATTAAAAATGGGCGTATAATAAAAGCACTCAGACCTCTGGCTTTTTATTTCTTCTTATGATCATTGATTTAAAATTTAATTTATTTTTTGATAGTAATGACGTCCTTGATTTTATTTCCAGGTGCTATTCAAATATTTTCAGAGCCAGTTGAAAGTGGTTTATTGCAGCTACTATGTATGATGAACCGAATGTTTTTAAATGAGATGTGACGTAATCTTTACATTACTTTAATTACTTAATGATATCACAAAGCCTAACAAAGGTTTATATCTGATCTAGAAACCACTTCCATAGGACATGCTTATGAGTTTAGTTATAATATTTTTGAATCATCTAACAGTTTAGTTCAAGGAATCTTTAATTTGTGTATTAAAAAGTATTCTTGAAGCCTCTTTAAATATTTCGTAAAGAAATAAAAAATATTTATGACCAACAGTATTGAGAAGTAAAGCAAACATACGATCGCGTTAAAAATAATTAGACATTCACTGGTGATAATAGCGAACTTTCTATAACTTCTAGATCGCAAACCAGAATCTAGAAAATGAATAGGAAAGTCTACCTATATTGGGTTTAATTTTGACATAACCACTAACAATAGCAATATTGACAATCTAAATTGCATCTGAGCGGTCCCGGATGCGAAGCCTAGTCTAGTTACGTAAGTAGGGTGAAAGTACCGGTTATGGGCATAATAGATTTTGTTACAAAAATTGAATTACGTGATTTGATAGTTTCAGGTGTATTCTTCGATTGTGTTTTGTTACTTCTTTAGAATTGTGAAATCACTTTTATTTAATAGTTAAAACGTCGATTGTATCGCCATATCTGCAGCTGTCATTCGCTTTAACATTTTTTTTGTGATTTTATATGACTAAGTTTTTTTATGACCCTTAAGTGAAATGAGTCACATATTAATTTGTGTAATTAAAACTACACATGCCAATCCATACAAATGTTGTACAGATGTTATTGTTAACATTATGTACTATTTAGCGAGAAAAAAGGCACGTGGCGTAACATATGGGGTCTATATTATTCGTTTTGATTGTTATATGATATATCCTAAATAGCAATTTATGATATTAAACTCTTTATGATTTTCTTTTTAAGTAAGATGTTCTAATTAACTACGAAATGAGCAATTGCCATCACTTCACAACGAGTAATAATACTAATAAAATCTTACTGGATATTATACTAGAACTATTGGAAATCTTATTTAAAAAATATTATAATTAACAATTTTTTATGTGTTTTAAGGTAAGTTGACAAAAAGAAGATAGGTTTGCGTATTTATATAATGTTAACCCCTCAAGCGATACTCTATAATTCTATTAACTATCATGTAGCCACTTTCGTATAAGTTTAATATAATAATAACGCATAAACCCCTTCTACCTCGTGATGTTTTCCTCAGTCGCCGACAGGGCCGCACGCCTCGCTGACGTAGCCGAATTTGTTTCGACAACTGGAATGATTGATCGATGATATTAAACTTAATGATGATCAATGATTGTACTTTGGGCTCTTTCCCTCACTAGCTTGTGTACGTGACTCCACTCGTACTGTTAAACCCGGGTTTTGTGACAAATAGTAATAATGCTTTCTTAGATTTACGCGAATGTTACACATTGAAATAAATTTTTTTTACGGATTTTTTCGCGATTTGGTTTAATTTTTAATTTTTTTTTATCTTCCCGACGTTTCGATTGCTTTACTGCTTTTGTGGTCACGAATAAATAGTAATAAGATTTATCCTGAGTCGGAAAGAAGATGGCTTGAAAATTAGAATAATGAGATTTATGTACTGTACTGTATCAGTCCATATACGTCCCATTGCAGGGCATGGACCTCGTCAACAATCGATAGTACGATTGAGAGAGGTTAGGCCATATCATTGTTTTTCCTTTAAGATATGTTACGCCAGCGTAATGGATTAGACATAAAGCTTCACTAAAATAGATCGTCGTCATATTCGAGCCCAGTAAATGCTGAACTCATTTCTCCCAAAGTATAACCACAGCAATAACGAGGTTGTTAGTTAATAGCCAAAACATAATCCCATGAAGTGGTGCTACACAAGTTGGCAGTAAGATATTTCTAGCTTCGTCTACATTTTTTATATAATTTGCTACAGTAATGTAATAGTGAAGAAGCAATAAACATACAACCGCTTTTTTGTATAGATAATATCCATGAATATGGGATATATTATGTAATTTATACGGTTATGCAATACGTTAATAAATGTTTTGTTATTGTGACTCTTTGTACTGCAATAATGATGGAAGAGTAATTGCCTGTCATGAATTTTTGAAGATGCTGCGAGGTAAATGCTTGCAATCATAAAATATATTGAAAGTAATCAAGCTGTAGAATACTTTGACAGATTGATCCCTCCCACAATTTTGTACTCGTGTGGAGAAACTAATCAATTAATTAGTTGTTAAAACAAATAAATAAATAAAAAAATAAGTCCAGTGCCACTCACATAGATTGACTGCTGGCAAGCGTTAGTTATCTCCTATCGACACAATTATGACGGCTTGCTCGAAGCGGAATGTATTAAAGACTGACTCAAGGCTTACTATTTTACACAAAAATCTTTTAACTGTATTCCTCTAATGCATGGTGCAAGATGGATACGAATATCCTGCCACCATCTAAGCAACACAGTCACATACATAGTCCTGACCTCACACTAAGATCGAGTCTTGTGTCGTGTATCAGAAACTACAAGAGACTTTTCGGTCCCACAAACACCCAGACCCGACACATATACCTGTGGATCACACAAATATTTATCTTGGTGCGGTACCGTTTTCGCCGGCGTCTAACCAACTGCGTCACAGAGACTGTCAATAATATTTAAATATTAAATAATAATAAACTCCACGCAATATAATATACATTGATAATATCGAGATGATACAAACAAGCCAATAATATAATAATATAATTCCTGAATCATAAATACTTGTCAAAGCGAGGTTAACAAGAGAACTGGATTATTAACATTTTAAAACGTTTTTATATTCTGCAAATCGAGACTGCGCGGTATTTGTAAAAGGTCTGTCTAGCGTTTTTAGATTAATCTTAGACCTGTTATGCTTTTTAGGTATTTTAGATTATTCAAGGTTTTATTTTCGAGACTTTTCATGAATAATTCTGATTTCAAAGATCTAACAAAATTTAGCGACATGACATTAGTTCTAAAAATTGATACTTGATTTTGAATAAGGTGTGAAAATCTAGAATTTTTTAATTTAATTTCATAGGTTATAAATGTCGGGCAAAGTGATATTGGATTTTTCTATTCATTATCAGCCCGGAGTCAGGAATTTGTGCCCGATATGGCGATAGGCTTGCCCCCTATCACATCATGGGACGAAACATACAAGGCGTAATGTGGGTGTCCTGGTGGCGCCTCTGCCTACCCCTTCGGGGATAAAGGCGTGAGTTTATGTATGTATGTATGTAAGTTATAAATGTGGAAATGACTGTTTAAGTTTCTAAGATGATGTCATAGTTTATTTACGTTATAATTAGTTAAGCGCTGCTAACTATTACATATTAATAATTATGTATAACGAATGAATAATATAGGCACTGCTGGCCACATACACTAATTATCAAAATCTGCAATCTAAAATAAATTATTCAATAAATTAAATACTAGCACTGACTATTACTATACTAGACTGCCTCGGTGGCGTAGTTGTACTACAGTATGATTTCAAAGCTGAGGTCTCGGGTTCGGATCGCGGGTCGGGCAAAGTGCTATTGGATTTTTCAATTCATTATTAGCCCGGAGATAGGCCTTTGTACCCGATATGGCGATAGGCGCGACACCTATCGCATCGTGGACGGAACATAAAAGGCAAAATGTGGGTGTCCTGGTAGCAGCTCTGCCTACCTCTTCTGGGAAAAAGGCGTTTCAGTATGTATATATGTTGATTACTAGCAAAACCGTCCTTGTAAACCTAATGATGAGTGTTTTACGGCCTTGTAAAGACAGTTTTCCACATAAATCTCTGTAACATAAAGTTCAGGAGTTTTTACGCGAGGCTCGTGACAAACATATCGATGGCACTGCATGTCGTAAACTACACGTACCTTTATAAATATTGCTGGGTGAAATATTTACCGTGTAAGACACAGGTTTTAGATAGTTATATGATCAATTATGGAGACAAAGGGAGGTCATTATATTAAACGGAAATTAGGTTTTTCTTATTCCAAATTCATGTTTTTAATTAAATGACACGTTAAATCGTAGAAACATTATATACATGTGTATGTATTAGGTTCTGTAAACCGTAAGGTTCCTTACCTACATCGTGCAATCAACTTTTATAAGTTTTGTTTTATAAACGTGTTTGTTTTGGGTTAGGGTAATTTATCGAAAAGATTGACGTCACGCAAGCAAAGCTTGGTCGCACTTTTAAGCCAAATCATTTCGCAACATTCCTAAAAGTCGTGTGAGCTTCGTGTTATAGGATAAAGTCTCAATAATATTTAATGTATTGACTGTTACTGTAATACATTTTAAGTATTTTTAATATAAAAGGGAGTGCTGTCATAGATTAGCGTCTTCAAAAACGTAGATATTTTTTGTACGTAATGTTGGTAGCAATGCGCTATTAGTGAAAATTTTACTGATTATTTTACAAAAAAAATCTGTAAATTCCGTTGGTAACTGAAAGTATATTTATTTATTATTCGTTTATAACGAGTTTTAATAGAAATCAAAGGTCCTAAACATAAATCTTTTTATTTTTTGAAATATTTCGTTCATATTTAATAGTCTTGACCACGTTTTTATTTTTTTAAATATTTTGAGTGTGTTGGCTAGCCTGTCAAATGTCAGCCAGTAGGAAGGCAGAAAAAGGTGGGCCGACCCCACCACTTTTATCTACGTTTTTGAAGTATCAGCACTCCCTATATATTATAAATACTCTATTATACAACAGTTTGATCCAAACAACTTGAAAAACGTGACGTCACCAGCTCACAAACTCCCCAAAACCAACGAAGCTTGCATGCTCCCAAGTAAACTAACGTATAAGTCAGTGTCAACAGTAACCTTGGCTCGCCGTGCCCTCGCCAAACAGGTGGCTTGTGGACTCTAGGATATTAGGTACTTGTTTTTGGGGAAATTCCGTTTGTTTTCAGTTCGTTCAAACAATAGTTAGGAGGTAGGACGTCTAGATGGCTGGGGGTAACTGATGCTTGCGATTTGAATGTTATTTATGCAAATGTAGGGTTTTGCGTCTTGACTTCAATAACCCCAAAAGAAAAGCATGTGCTAGAAATGCATACGAAGTACTAGAAATGTATTTGAACAATTTATGGTAGGGCTAAATAAACCATTCTGGACTATCAGTTTTTTTGTCTAAATATTGTGAAGATCCCAAATAATGTTTACCACCAATAAATAGGCCGTAGAGACTACAAAGAAAGAGAAGTGCGAGTTTTAAAATACACGAAACCATTAAGATATTTCAACATAATATAAAGCAAATAAAACAAACCCACAAAAACGGTATTATTTGTATTAAGAACATTAAATATAATTTTTATTATGATTTCACGCAAATTCAATTTGGGACGTAACATTTGACATTTCTCGATTCCATTGCGCAATCGTGGACAATATCCGTTTGTACAAAAAATTCATGAGGAGGATGCAATCGAAACCGCAAATAATACAATCCGAAAGGAAATGGAGTTTCGAAACGATTGTAAATGTATTTGCAGTAAAAATATTAATTATTTATATTTAATTAAACGCCATTTTGTTATTGTCCGGTTTTATCGCCTGCTGTGGTTCTGTCGAAACTATTTTTAAACTAAAATGCGAAATGTGTGTGTATTGTTCTATTCTGTAATGTAAATACAAGAGTTTTTGTAGTGTGTGAGTTTTTTTTTGCACGCAGCAACGGATTGATGTGATTTTATTAAGAAATAATTACAGTCTGAAACTTTATAGTAGCGCCGCCAAAACTATTGTGCAATTAAAAACATGACATCCAGTATTTAAAAATCCATTGGGTCATTTAGATGTGAACCCCCTCAGATAATAAGGGGAAATCCCGTAGTTACGTAACAGAGTAAATCGAGGAGATAAGAATTATGATAATGTAATAATGTATTCGCGTCGCCTTTGTCATTACCATGTACTTATCACCAGAATACATATTGAATGTCTTATTTAGTTTTCCTTATTACTGGAGTAAAATGACATGAATCAGAAAAAATCCTTTATGCTCGAATATACATCAGTGGTTGATTGCCGCAATAATATTCTGTCTTTATAAATTCATTTCTTGAATTGTTTTAGTTTGTGTCTATCTAAAATAACATGTCCTATAACTTTAGTTCCAGTAAAGATGTTAATACTTCTTCATGAATGCTTTATTTATCATCATTTACTTTTTATATATTTGCCATCAAATTCTTACAACATTTACTACTCCTAATTCTATTTAGTGTTACACCAGGGCCATAAACAATAACTTGTTCTAGTGAAAGTCAACTTGTTGCTAGATCGCAATCTGACCTTACTTTCAGCCGGACAATACTGTTTCGGATGAAGGTGTCTGGTTGTTCACCTCGTCGAATCTATTTACAACTTCCGCTCTTCCTATTGTTTTAGAGCCAATTTTAGCTTCTTCTGTAGAGCTCTGATAGTTCCATGGTCCTTCATGTTTCTGAGTCTTTCTATTGTGATAATATGATTCTCAATCTAATATTTTTGTTTGACATTTCGTAATATTTATGATTTTAACTTCTGTTTATCGAGTACCCTTCTAATTAAATCATGAACTAAAAAACGTTTTAACTGCCATACGTAGGTCTTCCTAAATCAAATTCCGGTTATGAATTCACAAAATCATCCTCATCTATAGTTGTATAATCGTGTAGTGAATAAATCAAACATCTACATCTTTTATCTATTCAATGAATGCATACAATTGAAATAAAACTATTTTTTACGGATTTATCTCGGATTTGGTTTAAGTTTTGCATTTTTTAACTTCCCGACGTTTCGATTACTTTACAGCTTTCGTGGTCACGGCGCGGACTATATATCTAAGAAACCATTATGCAAACTACATATAAATTATCTTCAGTTTCCATGTCTAGTTTACCAACTCCTAACGAGTGCATCTGTAGCGCATTTAGAGTATTTTTGGAATGGAAATGCAAAGCGAAGATTGGAAGATCATGGGCGCGATGCGTCTTGCTCCTAGCAGTCAGTATATTTAGCTCCGAATCGTAAACGTGTATCTGTATATTAATAAAATTTAATCTGTATCATTAAATTGTGTTTATGCGTCTTAAACTGATGTTTGATTTAAACATGTTTAGCAGCACAGCGACTTCCTTAGTTAGATTTTAAATTAAGTAATTATGTCTGATTTTAACAACATTTTTTCCGAGATTAGTTTGATCTTTAAAGCATTAAATATACAGATAAATATACAGAACAATTGTTTTTTTTTGTTGTAAAGTAATGTCCAGTTGATGACCCCTACATACTTGGGAAAGTTTAGTACTCAGTGTAATTCTATCATTAAGTCGGGTTTTCCATCATCATAAGCGATGGTCTTCATACGGCCGATATCAATTCCAACATCTACAAAAGCTGTTACTTCACTTCTTAGTGCAGGTGAAATAATTTATTAAGAATAATGAGAATAATTTATTAACACAAAAAAGGTTGAGTATACAAACAACTAATAAATAAATAGAGAAATTCTTAGCACCAATTATCATCGTTGTTTTTGGTTTACTGATACTCAAGGAAAGATTTAACTTGTGTTATAAGTATCAGCATTGGTTAACTACACCATAAAAAATAATAAATAATAATAAATACACCCAACAGTCACATACATAGTCCTGACCCCACACTAAGATCGAGTCTTGTGTCGTGGGCATCAGAAACTAAGAGAGACTTTTGGGTCTCACAAACACCCAGACCCGAAACAAATACCTGTGGATCACACAAATATTTGTTTCGGTGTGGGGATCGAACCCGCGGCCTCTCGTTTCACAGGCGGCGTCTAACCAACTGCGCCACAGAGACTGAAATCCAATCAATATAAAAATGACGAATATGTTTGGGGTGTTTAACCGAGCGTATGCGTTACAAATTGATGTTTAATCGCCCAGTAATTGAAGTAATCAACTTTCTTAACCGTCACGTAACGCGGTGCATTCGGACGAGATAATTGTCAAAAGTTATTGGAAAGTTAATAATTACTGGATTAAGTATTTACGTACTCGTGACTCCTTTGTGATTACAAACATTGCAATTACTAACATGCTACAATATTTGTACTTGTTTATTTTTGTGGATGATTTTTGGTTGTTTTTTGTAGGCAAAATTTAACTAAAAGCTGGTCATGGGCTTCCCGGTTTTTGAGTCACATAAGACTGCCGTTGCATTTTTTTCTTTTGTTAATATTTCTATCTACAAAATAAACAGCTACATTAAAAATATTGTTTTATACTATTATATCTAAAGGCCATCCATCCATACATCCTCGTCAAAGGAAGTCTACTGCATCACATCTAACCTTCAAGGATTTCCAAAGACCTTGTGTAAGCGGATTTGAAAAGACCTTAATAATATAAAATCTTTATAATCTTAAACCATGAAAAAATAAAATAAATACACCCAATAGTCACATACATAGTCCTGACCCCACACTAAGATCGAGTCTTGTGTCGTGGGTATCAGGAACTATGAGAGACTTTTCGGTCCCACAAACACCCAGACCCGAAACAAATACCTATGGATCACACAAATATTTGTTTCAGTGCGGGGATCGAACCAGCGGCCTCTCGTTTCACAGCCGGAGTCTAACCAACTGCGCCACGGAGGCTGTCATATTTTATTAAAGACAAATCAATTCCACATTTCTCAGAAAATTAATTATGTTAAGGCTTATATATCTAGTCAGAACGTTCCGAAATTCTGAGAAACTGCGTTGTCAGTAATAGGGAAGGAAAAAATACATTTTAGTAAATCCTTGGAGCTGTGACGTCAACCGAGGCGTTCTCAATGAATGCGCATAATTTCCTCGTAATATCTTTGTTTTACACCTTACTGCGAACCTTCGTCCATTACGCAGTTACCTAAAGGTTCTTAACCGTTAAACCCGATTGGGGCGGAAATTCAGGGAACATATATTTGGAAATATTGTTAATTAAATTGTGAGTATGTTATCTTTTGAATATGAACATTATTTTAAATTGTTACTTTAAATTAAATTCCCTCCTTTTTATAACAATAGTAATTCTTGTCTGTGTCTTTGTCATTGCCAAAATCCATGAGCGGCGGCCGCTTATCTTCAGACGGGCCGCTAACTCGTTTGCCTTCGGAGTAAAAAATAAGATGTGTTTGCTACATAAGTACATATTTGGGCCTAATAATAAAACAAGAAAATGCATAAAAAAGGTACAAACACACTTGTAAATCGGTTTACAAATTTAGTTTAAAATAAAGTCATAACCTTAAGTTTTTAGAATAGGTTTCGCCATAATCTTAACCGTAAAACTCTACATATAAGTGTTTCTCTGTCTGAAAATCCCTCAGCGTTAGATAAAGTACCGAACCCACTCACATCACAACACCAACAATGAAATCATTATGGAATGCTTTTCATCAAGCCTTCTGCGAATTAGAGAGACGAAGTCACAGGTAATTAAACCTAAATCTAGGTAATAATATAGGTAATAATATAATATAGGTAATAATAAAACTTTCTCGCAATTGGTACAAATTTATTTACTTACATTGTGAAAGGCATACTGTTCATACGAGATTCGCGAACTGTATTTTTTGTGCTGTTGGAATTTAGACGAAGTCCGGTGGCGTTTGATAGACATCAACAATTTTGCCGGTCGAATATGTAACAGTATATTTTTACACAACATTTTTGTTATGACAAGCTAGGTCCGTTGCATGCGTGCTGGATTTTAATCGACTTTAAAAAACATTGTAACGAATAATACCCATTATTCCAGAAAAGAATTACATAAAATTTAATTCAAAGAACAACTCACCTCTATCTTCAAACGAAAACATAAAAAAAAATCGAGTTAGATACTTGCAAAATTAAATATATTTTTTTAAATAAGGTATGTTAGCACTGACAGGTCACCATCCTGAGTGTGTCCTGTGATCTTCGCAGACATCTTGGCTGGATATGGATTTAAAAAAAAAACAGTATTTTTTGTTCAATGGAATAAGAAGTTCGCCAACTGTCGACTGATATTCGCAGAGCATGACGATGAAGTTTGTATGGATGTAATATGAGAAAATACCTAAAACATTTTTGTCGATTTACTGTAAAATATTCCTGCCTAGTAACAAAACATTTTACCCACATAAATATCACCCAGTCCCATACATTCGGTCGACAAAGCGGCACTAAACCAATATTTCCTTCCATACAAAGCATTAAATATGTACAAAATTGAAATATGCCCGCTCCTTTGGCAAGGACACGTGCCAACAGTCATGCGGTCGTAAGCCAATGACTCCCCGCAACCCATGTATGCGGCTATCTAAACATATACAAGGTTATTTATGACCCACTGGTTAACGTATAGGCTAAAATTTGAAGTATATAATAGTGGATCGTTTTATAAAAAAATGCACGGTAAAAACCTTGTTTTTTTTTATACAACTAAGAAGGAAAACATGCATACGGCCCGCTTGATGGTAAGCATTCATATGTATCTTTCAGAATTAATTTTATCTCAGTTTTATCCACGAGCTACTCCATCGAATGTAGTCTCTTGAACTCATCGAATGAACTCTATCGAAGTATCTATGTGAGAACGTTCGGCTATTATGAATAATGTGTCAGGCCGGGCTAGTTTTTGCCCGCGAGCAAATTGCACAAGTTCGCGTCAAGTTCACAAGACTGGTCGCTTTACGTAATCAAAGCACGATGACCGCGGCGTGATACAAGATTTGATACTAAATTGTATGGCAAAGCAATATTGCAACGCAATTTTTGTATTAAATTTTTTCTTTGTGTTGTCTTGAGTAATGTAAAGAATATCAAACAAAATACGTGTAAATTATGTTGTATTAATTATGGAGTCCCGTCAATCGTAATTCAAGAATCAAAGTCATAACATTGGGATGTCTGACCTCAGAATCGTAGATTGAACTTCTAATAACAAATTCTCATTTCAAAGTCGTGAATTTTGGATAGATGTATTTTTAGACGAAAGCAGTTCGAATAATGTTAGCTTGGTCAATGAAATATTTAGTAACTTTGCTGGTTCCGCCATATTTATATATTTGTATAATTATTGATCGATGTTTTCTATACATATTTCGCGAGGTTGGCAGTACTGCAATGAGTGCTGTGTTGTGTCATATTCCCGCTATTTTCCCTTTCCCTCTAACGCACGCCTGACCTAATATGTCTGTACTCCTTGCGCGTACGTCGCGCGGGAGCTACGGGAAGTGGGGACGCGCTGTGCCCCACACGTACTTCGCTTCGAACCGCCGCACGCGCCGCACATGTACTCGTAAGGACGTAAGTGTTCCCGCCGCCGCTAACCCGCATGTGCAAATGGCGTTCCGCTAATCCGCGCTATACTGTGTAATCGCACCCCGCTTTGTGTGTACCAATTGATAACTAAGGACTTACAACCGCAAGGTTGATGCTAGCATAGCTATTTTACGGGACAAGCCCCTGTTCGCGCGAGTGTCGTGAATAAGTCGACGCCATCGCGCCGGGACCGCGTGCCACCTCGCCGAGGATGCAGATGTCAAGGTAAGGCGTGCACATCCCTTGCTCCCGATCCAACCGCATCGCACCGCGAATCAGCCCTTTGAAGGGGATGATAAAATACAGTCCACTCATTCGTACTTGCCAACTCCGCCTAGCTACCGCTTAGCATCAGCCCCTTTAGGAATCAGATAGGTACACATACCCACCTTTTGAAAAATCAGGTTTACTTTAACCTCCCCCGCGCACCGCACAAAACGCGTTGGGTCAATTACGCACCATAAATTTTGGTCACTTCGCGTCGGATTAATATCGTCTTTTGGTGCAACGTAATTTGCACCCAATTCGTTTATATAATATATATATTTCGCTTAGTTTTACCGCATACCGCCATTCGCTAATCGCATAAGAAATTATTATTATATAAAAATGTCGCGTTCAAGGACAAAGGGCGCCGAATCACCCGTGTCCGACAGTGAGCTTACTTTAACGGAAAGTAAGCGAAACACATATTTTGCAATCATACAAAATATTTTCGATAAGTCGCAAAACGCATTCACTAGTGAGGAATGCATGGAAACATTTCTCAGTTCAGTAGGATCGATCGATAGATTATCAGAACAATTTCGAGATTCAGTTGATGATTATAACCGCGCTTTGCTTAAGTCTGATCGTACTAGTAAACCGGACTTTCAATCTTTAATTTCGTTTGAAGATTTATATTGCCGCATAAAACGCGTCTTAGCACGTGTTGAATCCACCCATTCGGGAGTGGACACGTTTCCGAGTCGCAATGTTTTAAAACATAAAAAACCATCTTTGCCGCCGATAGAAATAATGTGCTTTGACGGTGATATTCGTAACTGGCCTTTATTTTACGCAAGCTTTAAATCTATTGTACATGATAATACGACGTTATCAGATAGTGATAGGTTACATTACCTATTAAGTAAACTTTCGCAAAAGGCTAAACACGTGTTCTCGGGTATTACGCCGTGCGCAGAAAATTATACAATTATTTTGCAATGTCTTATTGATAGGTATCAAGACATTCGTACACTCGCGTCCACTTATTTGGACCAAATCATTAACTTCAAAAGTATGGGTTCCGCCTCAGCGTCTAAATTCCAAGAATTTTTAGAACAATTTATTACCGCAGCAAGCGCTTTAAAAAACTTGCAATTGGATGATTTAGCGGACTTCATTCTGTTGTACCTCGCCTTGCGGAGACTTGACACTGAGACGGTTCATGCCTTTGAAGAAAGATACCGCGATGTAGAAATACCTACATTCCGCGATTTAAATGATTTTATTCGTAGTCAGTTTAAAATATACACTAACACGCAAATAAATTCCACCGGTACCAATATTCCGCGAAGTAATAATTTTATTAGAAATAAACCTCGTAATCACGTACCTAACCCGCAGGCCTACACGCTGGTCTCATCACCTAGTCAGAAATGTCTTTGTGATAATTTCGTTCACGCTCATCTGTTTAAATGTCCTAAATTTAACCAGTTTACTACGCCTTCCGCACGATTTAAATGTGTTAAAGATTACAACGCTTGTATAAACTGCCTTAGTTTATCTCATAAATTACGAGATTGTAAGTCGAATTCCAGATGTCGAAATTGTAACTCAAAACATCATACTTTATTACATTTCAATAAAATAGTTTTGCATACTCAACGTAATGTAACTTTGCCCGCACCGGGAGTCGAATCCGCTACCCCCGCGTCCACAGCTCACGCTACTCCGAGCGCGCGCGCCACATCTCTCGATGCGTCATCGATGCCCGCCAACGAAGCGCGCGACGTTGCATCGCTGCACATCGCTGCGCCAGTATCGAACGCAACCGCTAATCATTACCGTAACGAGCGATCTACGCTGTCCACTATATTGTTGTCGACGGCTCAAGTAGTCGTGTATGACTTTGAAGGTCAGGCGCATTTTATTAAATGTTTACTTGATTCTGGTTCACAAAGTAATTTTATAACATCGGAATGTTGTGCGTTGCTAGGTTTAAATTACAATAAGAATACGCAAACTATGGTACGTGGTTTCGGTGGTATAGAAAAGTGTATTAGAGGTTCCGCGCAATTTAAAGTATTCTCGCGTTTTGATAATAATATTTGTTTCAACGTATCCGCACTTGTTGTCGACCGCATCACGGATAGTCTACCTTCGGTTCCCGTTGATAGAACTTTTTTCGCGCATTATTTAAATACGTTGCCGCTCGAAGACGCTGCTTTCGCCACACCGTCAGAGGTACATGTACTTCTAGGTGCAGATGTCTTCCCACATCTGTTATTGCCGGGTACTGTTAACAGTATGAATGGCTTACCGCCCGCTATTAATACAATTTTAGGTTACGTACTAATGGGTTCCGCTCCAGTTTTGGTACCTAGAAAATCGAGTTTAAAGTCGACATCGGCTTGTTGTACGGTCGTCGACCAGATTTCTTTGGACATCCTTCTTAAAAGATTTTGGGAACTCGAGGAAATCTCCGCTCCGCCCGCCCACAGTCAAGATGACCTTGAATGTGAGAACCATTTCCGCGCTACCACTACGCGTGATGCTAGTGGCAGGTACTCAGTCGCCTTACCGTTTAAGGATGACGTTTATAAATTAGGTAATTCGTTTCAAACCGCACACAGACGTTTTCTTTGCTTGGAACGCAAGTTGCAGTCTTCGCCCATGTTGCGCACCGCTTACGCCGACATAATCCACGAATATGTTACCAAAGGTTATATTACCGAAATAGGACCTGTTGATAGTGTCGATTTTTCCGCATCTTATTTCGTACCGCACCATTGCGTGCAACGTGAAGACAAGTCAACTACCAAGGTACGCATGGTATTGGATGCCAGTTGCAAGACTAGTTCTGGGCTATCCTTGAACGAAGTTTTGCATTCAGGGCCTAATCTTCAAGGTGATTTAAATTTAATACTTCTTAATTTCCGCCTCTTTAAAATCGCTGTTTCCGCCGATTGCCGCCAGATGTTTTTACAGATTCTTATGAACGAATCCGATCGTAAATTCCAACGTATTCTTTTTCGCTTTCAGGTCACTGACCCTTTGTCAATTTTTGAATTTAATCGCGTGTGTTTTGGAATGAAGTCTAGTGTATTCCACGCCGTCCGCGTCGTCAGACAGCTAATAACAGACGAAGGACACAAATTTCCAGTGGCAGCCGCAATCGCATCCAGTTCGACTTATATGGACGATGTGTGTTTCAGCATAATGGCCGACGATTCGTTTCAGGATGATGAATCTGTTGCTGCAGATGCCTGCATCCAGCTTATAGGATTATTTAAGTCCGGTCAATTTGACCTCGTCAAGTGGTCCAGCAATTCCGCCGCAGCTCTTCGTGACATACCCGTTTCGCATCGCGCTTCCTCTTGTCTCGAAATTGATCGGGGCGCCATACCGCATAAAATTTTAGGCACGCATTGGGATAGTTCCGACGATGTTTTCACGTTTAAGGTCGCCGCACCCAATCCGGGGTGCACCAAGCGTAACATTCTTTCCGCTGTAGCCCGTTTGTGGGATAATTTGGGTTTAGTGGCTCCCGTCATTTTGTACGCCAAACTTCTCATCAGAGAACTTTGGATGGCAAAATGCGACTGGGATGACGCTCCACCAAAACGCATCGCAACGCTTTGGTCACAGTTCTGCAATGAATTGCCCGCCTTGAATGGGGTACGTATACCGCGACATTTGGGCGTAGTTCAAGGTTGCGCTGTCAACCTGTTGGGTTTTGCTGACGCTAGCGAACGTGCTTACGGCGCAGTGATATACATGCAAACCGTAATAAACTGCACTGGAAATATTGTACTTGTCTGTTCTAAGTCTAAAGTCTCGCCGCTTAAAACTGTTTCTATCGCTAGGTTGGAGTTATGTGCAGCGGTTCTTCTATCCGCACTCATGAAGAAGGTTATCGACATATTTCAGCCGCGTTATAAAATTGCGAACGTATTCGCATTTACCGATTCGAAGGTAACCCTGTGTTGGATCAATTCTTCTCCGCACCGCTGGCAGACGTTTGTCGCTAATCGAGTAGTTAAGGTGACCGACAACGTTCCCGCCAGCTGTTTCCATCACATAGCAGGAATTGAAAACCCTGCTGATTGCCTATCTCGTGGCTTATCGCCCGCGGCCCTTATTGACCATCCCTTGTGGTTTTCGGGACCGTCGTGGGCTTGTAAGGATCCTGCAGAGTGGCCTATCGCTTCGTTCGATGATAATGATGTCGAAGACATACCTGATTTGAAACCGTTGATACATGCTGTCACCACACCCGCTGTTGATTCGCTAATTTACTCGCTCGCGCTTCGTATTTCTTCTTGGTCTAAACTATTACGCATAATGGTTTATGTTTATCGCTTTTCGTAATTGTTACCGCGTCGACTTTTCGTAACCTCTTCTGATTTAAAATACGCCGAAAATCAAATCATACTCGCTCTTCAACGTGTTTATTTCACTGATGACATAATTAAATTAACAAAGAAACAGATTTGTTCGCCCGCTTTGCAAAGGCTTAGTCCATTCTTAGACACAGAGAATATAATTCGCGTCGGTGGCCGTTTGTCGAATGCAGTCGTCGACTATTCGCAGAGACATCCGCGTGTTCTCCCACGCCGCGATCACATAGTTGATTTGATAGTCGACTATTATCATAAAAAGTATTTACACGCTGGTCCTGAACTTCTAATGTCTATAATTAGGCGTCGCTATTGGATACTTGCCGCTCGGCGAATTATTCGTCACCGCATATACAAGTGTAACACTTGTTTTCGGGCCAAACCGCGTCCATTGTTTCCAAAGATGGCCGATTTACCCGCTTACCGCGTCAACCAGGTCGACAAACCCTTTTCGCATACGGGTTGTGATTACGCAGGTCCTATAAAATACACACCCGTGCGTGGCAGGGGCGTCAGGAGTCGCAAGGCCTGGCTCTGTATATTTACTTGTCTAACTACGCGTTGCTTGCACGTTGAAATAGCTTCCGACTTGAGCACGGTTAGTTTTCTCGCCGCACTGAAACGCTTTCTTTCTCGCCGCGGCCCAGTTCAGTGTTTGTATACGGATAACGCTACGAATTTTGTCGATTGTAGTTCGTATTTACGCGACCTATACAAATTTCTTGACCATTATCGCCCGCACCTTGAACACGAACTTTCTGAAAGTCGTATAGACTTCAAGCAGATTCCACCTGCAAGCCCTCACTGGGGTGGATGCTGGGAATCTATGGTGAAGGTCGTAAAATCTCACCTGTTCAAGGTCATAGGACAGCAGCTGCTTTCCTATGAAGAGTTGTTAACAGTACTCACACAGGTCGAGGCACTTATAAATTCGCGTCCGCTTACTTCGCTCAGTAGTGATCCCGCAGAGCCCGCAGCGCTCACGCCCGCTCATTTTCTTCATACCGCTCCTTTATGTTCGCTACCCGCGTCTCATGTAGACTCCTGTAATCTACGTGAGAGACATTCGCTTTTAGATAAAATGGTCCAATCCTTTTGGCAACGCTGGAGGATTGAGTATTTGCATCAATTGCAAGCTCGAGCTAAATGGACCACGCCTTCCACTCCCATTCAATTAGGGACGGTAGTGGTTATTATAGTTGATAATGCACCGCCTCTTTCATGGCCTCTCGGTGTGGTGGAAGCAGTCCACCCTTCGAAGGATGGAGCAACACGCGTCGTGACAGTTAAGACGAATAGGGGAAGCTTCGTGCGACCCGTCGTCCGACTGTGCCCGTTGCCCAATCAATAATTTTATACCTCTCACGGTAGCTCGTAGGACTAGGACACCTAGTGGCTGCGAATATTAGATTCGTAGCCGATGCCGAGAGCCCCGTGGGTGTAGTCGTTCACTTATTCGCTTCCGCTTTAAGGTTAGGTTTAGGGTCATTCTTTATTACCGCGTTACTTTTATTATTCGTAATTCGTAACATTTATTTTTATTATTATTATTTAAAGGTACCCTTTAAGGCCGGGGGGAATGGTTCCGCCATATTTATATATTTGTATAATTATTGATCGATGTTTTCTATACATATTTCGCGAGGTTGGCAGTACTGCAATGAGTGCTGTGTTGTGTCATATTCCCGCTATTTTCCCTTTCCCTCTAACGCACGCCTGACCTAATATGTCTGTACTCCTTGCGCGTACGTCGCGCGGGAGCTACGGGAAGTGGGGACGCGCTGTGCCCCACACGTACTTCGCTTCGAACCGCCGCACGCGCCGCACATGTACTCGTAAGGACGTAAGTGTTCCCGCCGCCGCTAACCCGCATGTGCAAATGGCGTTCCGCTAATCCGCGCTATACTGTGTAATCGCACCCCGCTTTGTGTGTACCAATTGATAACTAAGGACTTACAACCGCAAGGTTGATGCTAGCATAGCTATTTTACGGGACAAGCCCCTGTTCGCGCGAGTGTCGTGAATAAGTCGACGCCATCGCGCCGGGACCGCGTGCCACCTCGCCGAGGATGCAGATGTCAAGGTAAGGCGTGCACATCCCTTGCTCCCGATCCAACCGCATCGCACCGCGAATCAGCCCTTTGAAGGGGATGATAAAATACAGTCCACTCATTCGTACTTGCCAACTCCGCCTAGCTACCGCTTAGCATCAGCCCCTTTAGGAATCAGATAGGTACACATACCCACTTTTAAAAATCAGGTTTACTTTAACCTCCCCCGCGCACCGCACAAAAACGCGTTGGGTCAATTACGCACCATTTGCGTTTCTAAATAACCTTATATTAATTAAGACCAACGGATATACAATATGTTAATCAATAACCAGTTAATAATATATTTTATCAACAAATCCATACACTTAAGATCTAAGCTTAAGATAAACTAGTATTAAACCAAAAAAATGTTGACAAAATATTGTCTCTACTATCCGATCAATTGACTTCCTCTTAACTTCCAAACTTCCTTTTTTCCTAGTTTGACTTGATATGTCAAGTCTCTATAGAGTCGGTTCAAGTCCATCAGCTACGCTACGGAAGTCAGTTAGGTCAATAGAGGCGAGCTCAGCCGTGACCACGTCAGTTATTGTGTTACGAACTGCAGTTAACTGAGGTATTGCCAGTTTAGCTTGGGAATTGTGGAGTAGCTAAGTTTGGACTGTATTTACTTTTTACATATATTTGTTTTGTTAACTAATGTATTGTTTATTTTGTTAATATTTGATGAGTGAAATTTCCGGAGGTTCAATGCCTATACCCTTACCTCCTTCATTTCTTTCTTATTTCTTTCTCCTCTCATTTGATAGTTCGGTAACACTACTTCCTTACTACATTTCAAAATAGCAATAGGTCATACTAGCTCGACACTATTCGATGGGATTTTGTTTAAAGGAGACACACAATTAGCAAAAATAAACACATCGGTGGTACTTCGAAAACCCTTGCGTTTAAGTTTTTACCTTCGTAAATACTAAATAGGTAAGGTGTACTGTAAAATGTATGTCAATAGACACCACATAAGTAAGAGAAAACACAAGAGTCTCACCAAGACTTGAAGCCAGTTTAATGATACGTTCAATATTCGTTAGTGCAGTAAATAAAAATTTTATGCAAGCGTTGAAATGTGGAACGCGTTTACGAGTGTTTCGGTGGAGGGGCTCGCTCGTGCAACTAGTATTTGCAAGTGTTGTACAGTTTTACGAGTCAACTGCTACCATTTGCAAATGTCAATATTTTTATTTGATATTTTATTTTTGCTCAATATTGAAGTGTTGTTTTTTGAATTGAATTCTTTGCGGTCGTAATGAGGATGGAATTTAATGTGTAAATTCGATATAGCTAAGACGCACTAAGCCAATGTGGCCTAACCCCTCTCAATTGTACTCTCGATTGTAGAGGAGACCCGTGCACTGAAGTGGGACGTATAAGAGCTGATACAGATTCAGAATTAAAATAAGATAAATATGAGTACGCACTACAGCCTACACTGTAGGTAAATTTAGACACCACAGAAGGTAAAACTTGAAAAAACATTCGCAGGTTCAATACCCGTCTTAAACTAATGCTTCATACGATTTTAATTATTGCAAATAATAAAAATCCCTCATAGTTTCTACTAACCTTATTACAAGACCTGCATAACTTGGTCGGGATAAAAAAATATGTAACTTCACTCGTTCAATTGTGAATTTTAAGCGCAGCAGACCATTGCCAAATCCTCAGCAATAACAATAATACCGCTGTGCCAACATAACGTTCGTAATGCAACCCTTTATCGCGCCACCCAAGGGAATTGCGGTAAATGCTGTTTAAACATTTTGTATAAGCTGTGTCAGGAATCTTAAGATTCAACATTCTGTTAATATGTTAGCGGTCCGCCCCGTGACCACGGAAGCTGCGAAGTAATCGAAACGTTGGCGTGTGAAATAAATAATGTAAAAATTAAACCAAATTTGCGATTAATTCCACAAAAATTATGTTATCTATGATCGAGACTAACTCTACTGCTCAATTAGGTCTCCCCAAAAATTTTTTCGGTCGAAGCCAAAATTATATTTGGCATTGTAAAAATATATTGATAGAACTTCAAAGCAATTACTGTTATTTCTATTACTTTAATTTACTTTACGTAAGTTATTTCGCTTTTCAGTCCGAGGCGACAGTAAACAAACTGGAAAAATACGTTTCCAATCACTAGGAACGCTTTTAAGTTATTGCTGTGTATCTTAGTTTTATAGTTGTAGACTGGACCTAGGGTTCGGCGGAGATTAAGCAATTTCTGATCGGTTCAAAATTATTTAATTCTGTAATGCAAATATTTTTTTAAACGCTTAATATTCATTGTATTGTAGTCGATAGTTATTACAAAAGGATAACTAAAAAAAATGCAGAACATTATTATAAATTAGTGGTGACGATAATTAATATTTTATCACTCGGTGATTTCGGAAACTTCGTCTTTTTAACAACCATTATTATATTTAAAATACTTTATAAGATTGTATCGAACTTTATAAGATAAATCGATTTAAAATATAATAATGTTTGATTAAATACTTTTGTCACATCAGCAAAACTGTTGCCAACTAAAAGCCGCGTGCTTGTACCGTTTAACGCAATAACACATCGTTGTTCCCGAATAGTGATGGTTCCCCGGGGATAAATAACCAGTTTAGTTACACGCGTTTCCGCTGCGCTAGATCTCACAACTCAAATGTATGCTAAAAGTACATTATGTAATACATATATTTTATAATGCTTCAATTCAAATCTTAATACCGACATTAGTCTATTATTGTCTATAATGCTTGAAACGTTGTTTCGGTGCTATTCCGTGCATTTGCTTAATTGTAGCGTAAATTTTGTTTAATCGTTGCAACTACCTTCCGTGCTTCAGTGAAGAGAAATAGTTCCTTATATTTCAATGACTGTATGGTTCTACTCCTGTGCGCTTTAAGCTTCTCGTTAACGTTATACGAAATGGAGGCACGATCCAGTTTAGTTTATTAATGAAACTTACATCTTAATTCTTGACTTCTCAAATTCATGTAATTGCCAAGTTGTGCGTAGCTTCTTTACTTCTATAGTTTGGTCCCATTCCTTCACAGTTAAACCAATGTAGGTAAATTAAGGACAGTTTTATAGAATTTAGCCTTTAATTTTATATTAATTTATTTTGGCAATATTTAGCAAACACATTTTAAATTTATGGCCTATTCCACATTAGTGTCATTATAGCCGCGTTAATTTCAAAGACAATGGGCTGAACGCTCGTAAATTTAATGAAACGGGAATAAAATAGATTATCCGTATACAAAAGGACGCTAAAAAGGTTTTGGATTTGGGTCCATCGGAATGCCCAGTAAAGAATGGGGTGACAAAATTAATGAATGCTTTGAAAAACAAATTATTAATGATTTAACAAATTATGTGCAATTGTAAAACAATATTTTGAATTCCAATTGTAAAGATTGTTATATTTTGAAGTAACTAAAATATATTTAACACACGTTTAGTTATGCAAAAATAATTATATTAATTTACAAACACGAAAAGGAAAGAGTTTTTGGGATAGCTTTGTCCAGTAGATATTATATATTTTGTTTAAAAAAAAGTCATACAAATGTATGAACCACGATCGAACCCGAAACCATTCACTTAAAATATTATTCTTTCCCATTGTCCACTAATAAATAATTATTTATTACAATCACACACACGGATGAAGCATATCTAGACCGTAGTGATTAGCTCTATAATCTACAACGGTAAGTACAAATAATTAATGAATCTTCATACATTAATATGAAATCATGTTAACTCCATTGGATGTAAATAAGATTTCCTATAATCAAAGCCTGTGGGTTATTACCTTAATCAGTTATGTGGTTAATATTGTTAATATTCACTGGTACAAGGTTTGATCAATCATAAACGCGGTGTGGTTCCACTGTTAGCGAATTTATTATAATATTATCAAATTAATTGATTAATATAGTAATAAGACAAACCAGTGAAAGGAATATAATTCTGACTTCCTTAACTAGAAGAAAAATACTACTATATATTCATTTATGGCCTTAATTTAAATAAAATTTCAATTCAAACTAAACTATAATTATAAATCAATATAATTTAAATCGAACCTTCAACGTCACGCTAATCTGCCTACCGTTTTATATACCGCTACTAGACATATAATACGATTTAAAGATATAACGTTGTATACAAATTGCAGAGTTGAATTTTAAAGACACGAAATAAGATAAGACGTATTTTTTGCGTTTCTATTGTGGTGGTTTTATTGACGTGTTTGAGTGGATTCCGAGGGATTAAGATAGTGGCGTTAGCGGATATTATTTTATCTTCTACTAAGTCATAAGACAACTCGAAACTCTTTATATTGAATGCTATATTTGAATACTGTCACTTAGTTAAAACATTATACAGTAATCCTTCATTTTCTAAGGTGAAATATCTGTTACTCTTCGGCACATTAACTAGATTTGCAGAAACGCGCGCTCAAGATCAGAAACATTAAAGACAGTTGAATCTGTCTCAATATGTGGGTGAGCAAAATGTGATTGCCACAAACACTAAAACTGGTGGTTAGATGTTTCTATCCAGTTACGAGAAATACCTCCTCAGTGTGTTGACTAGGGAAGGATAATTAAATATGTATCTCACCAGCCTTTAGACGTTAAGACATCGAAAACACCAACAATATTTGGGGATTCACCCACAACTCTTATTACTAAGAGTTACGGTTTTTAACATGTAACGTATCACACCACATTCATAATTAAGGCAAAGCTGTTACCATGGAACAATAAACCAGACTGGCAAAGTTATAGCGACCCGCAAGCTCAACTGAAATTGAGCAGTTTAACAGACCCGGAGTGACATGTCGGACGTCGCGCCCTGAACGAAATTATAAGCCGCACGCTGTAATGTAGCTGTGTTCATAATAGTACACTCTATCCTAATTTCCCTCGGTTTTGGCACGGCTGCCAAATCGCTCCTCGCTGGTAAAGGCACAAGGGAGACGCTGAAAGCGATTTTTGGAAATTGCATTGTAAGTTTTGGAACTGCGCTCTATTGCATGGAGATTTTTTTTTTGAATATTTTAATTGATATGAAATCGTATGAGTCCGGTATCGTATAAATATTTAAACATATAAAAAGTATTTAGATGCCGGTATGTCGTTATATTTAAACCGGTCCGAAAATGGACAATAAAACAATTTGACTCATTGTTTAGAATCCAATAGTTCCTATCCATTTCCTTGCGCCTTAAACCCGAAAGTCTGCAGTACGTTATATACCCGCAAATCAAAATCGTTCACGGGTGTCAATCATATTGTATGTTCAATGATGATGATAATGATCAAACGTGTTACTTTTGTGCAGAAAAAGATAAATTGTCTTGCATATTTCCCTTGCACCACGCAGCATACATACATAGCGTTATTTTGTAATGTCCGTACGTTAATGAGCTGTAACATGAATTGTTGTTAATGTAATTTTTATTGAAGGCTGATGTTTGTGGCGGCTGCCGGCCATTTGTTAACAACTTGCCTGGCTGGGGGAAAAATGTTTCGTAATGATCGGGCATTTTGATACAAATTTATTTAGGGTGAAAAAACAGCAATTGCCCATTGCTCCTGTTATTTTATATTCAGTTTTTCGGTCTTTTGCATCTTGTCTCTGCTTCCTACATTTGCCTAGATTAATATCTGCTAGATGATATTCTATCTGTACCCACAGTGTATCATCAGATATGGTGTAGTCTTTATATCAATGCAACAATATATACGAGATTCTGTTTCCTGTTGTTCATGTTCAACCGAAGCATGAAAGCCATAAATAAACAGTCCGTAAAGACAATTTCTTAATTCTTAGGTTTTTATTGCCAATTGACCACCAACTATCAAGTCGCTTCAGTAAAAATGAGCAGCAGATTGCATCACAGCGCTGTAACGGATAAAAGTGAAAGAATCACGATCCGCGGCAGTGGAGCGTGCATCAGTTCCACTCCACCGGCTTTACCGCATGCAGCCTGGGAAAGTTATTCATTAATATTATACACAATATCTAATGGAAGACAAATCAAAAAGGAAGATGCTGGTGGTAGGATTTCGAATACGCCCCGATAGAAAGGTGCACCACGGTCAGGGACGCGAAACGGTGACCTACGTTAATGTGTCGCGTTTCGGGTTCATCTAGTGTATATATGGATTCTATCACGCAGGTATAATTGTGACCACCGGCGAAAGATGGCCATCTCGCGACCGTGTATACTCTATCTGAAATTCACTTACCATTTAGTGAATTATAGTTATTTTATTGAATTATTAAAAAAATAAAGTCATCATCGTCAGCCATTGGAGTCCACTGCTATAGACTTCCATAAAGAGTTTACCTAGTTACCCAGAAGTTTGTGATGGGATGTTCATATCTGTCCGTTCAGTAATGACTGAACACAAAGATGTGAACGTAGTAATGACTTAAGTGTATCGCGTCCCCGTACCAGAGAGTGAACATCCGATTTTGATGAATTACCGTCAAGGGATCAGCGCATTCATGAGGACGTCCCCTTCAATAAAAACGGACCATTTAAGTTATTATTTTGACTGCAGAACCTAGATTTACATGCAATTGTTTTAGAACATAAAGTTTACAATATTCATCATAGAGATACTATAAGCAATACTCGTATATTCGAAAAAAGAAATGAATCTACGCCAGTCTATCATTAAAATTCTAGATAGGCTACCAGTAAAACTCCAATTACCAAAAGTATTGCTCCAATAATCCAAGCGATTAGTTTCTCCAAACAAATGTATTGAACATCGGCAACCTTGCAGAGCAATCTCGCAGCGCAGTAACTATTTGCAAAGCTTGTGTAGTTAGGGTCCGCAAATACAAGCCGGAAGAGGAGCAGGATGGTCCACAATTGGTCGCAGGGACGATAGGAAGTCGTTAGTTTCAGCAATTAAATGCGCTATGCAATTCAGTTGTTGTAATAATTTAGTAACGTTGCTGAGGTTCAATCATAAATTGATAACTGAGTTTGTACTTTTAATCTCAAGATATCATTTTGTTAGTATAGCTGTCACGTATTCAGCAGGTAGGTAGTTTTTTATCACAAGTCAGTGTATGCTATCTTAATTGGTTCGCTAAGAAAGCTTGGGTTCCGATTCATCACACTGCCTCAAATTTAGCATGCTATGCATATATGCAATAGTTGCGTCTTTTATTAATTTTAACACAATCAGAATTCCCGAGGCTTGCAAACACCACTTGCAAAACAATATTAGTAAAATAATATCTTTATATCCCTATCCTGGCGAAGCTACATTGTTGATATAATTTCCCCGACATAATGTTTAGGCTAGGCCATGACAAACGGCTGTCTGATTGGCTCTTCCTCTCTATTCAACTTGTTAATTGTCCTGTGACAATTATCTCCCAAAATAGCGCAATATAATACAGTAATTGTCGATCGCAGCTTCCACCGCGCCATCGACTATTATCCTTTTAACCTAAATGCTAAATTTAATCGGCGAGAACAAGACTTTCGAAGGTTCTGAAGAGTTGTAGAACTGTGCTGTAATTATTTTATTTATTTATACCCTTTATTGTAATCTCAAGTAATATAATTATTAGATATAACAAATGGAAATTAAAATGGTACATTGGGTGGCCATATCGCATTGAGCGATTTCATCCGGGTAACCTTTGGATAAACAAGAATGGCTGTATTTAAAATACAGAATGAATGGGTACTATGGAACACCTTAACCAATGCCTCAAAAAATAGTTTTTGCTCAGTCTGGATAATTGATGTTGTCTCCCAAAAGTCCTTAACCTTCTCATTTTCCGTTTATTATATTATGAAATGGACCTAGGTCCATTATATATCTAGATATAAGATACGGCTTAGATCGACCTGTACGTACCATCAGATTCGTTTTAATATTTTTGTCGCGCCAGTAAGAAAATTTACAGTATAAAATCAAAATTAATAAGCGACAAATTATTCTTCGCAAACTCAGAGTTTCTTAATTCTGAACTGTTTTAATTAAATTTCAAGTTAAAGGTAATAAACAGATGGCGTGACTGTAATGAATTGAGTTTATGTACAGTTACTTTGTAAGTCTAGGTTCTCTAGAGTCGAGACCTTAGGGCTTATGCTAATACCATGCGTGACGAGCGTCTTAACTGTAATTAGGAATATCGACTTAAAAATAGCTTGAAAATTGCTAGTAATTGAAATACAGGATTCTTAGTTTGTTTAATTCACGTCGTATGTTTTATGTATGTTCGTTGTCTGTATTCGCATGATTATTTTTACCATCTATATTAATATCATAAGTACATAGAAGAACACTGTTTTACATAGAATTCTCCTAATGCCCGATTCATGAACCCTCTCATCCATCCTTATCATTATTTTAAATTACAACGTAAAAATCCAAAATCTAATTTTTACGACTTTTTTATGTTACCACTTACTTTGTGTTCATTTAAAGGACAATTTCAATAGAATGAATGGCGTTTTGTATACTTAAAACAAATTTCAATAAAACCAAGTAATCCACGAAGATATATTTAACGTCGATTGAATGCGGTAGGTAATGTCTAGCTGATGCCGGGTGGTCTTGTAACTTTCATGCAGAATATCTTTAGCATCTGGTTCATTTGTGAGAAATTCCACGCGGTAATTACACGGTTCGCTGGGCGATTTCTTCTTGAAACCTTTTATGTGCGAAAGATGAGTGATTTTTGCTCCAACTACCCTCCTCATTCATGTAGGAACGAAAGGAAGAAGCGTATTGTTTTCGGAATTTATAATGCTTGAAGATATAAGAATATTTTTTGGAACAATAGATTTTTTATCATTTCCAAATCGATAATGTACGTAAAGCTAATTATTTGATCTGGTTATCTTATTTCTACATCTAATTGTACATACACTAGGTCTTTAGACATCCTATTAGCAAAATGATAATGTCTTTTTGGATCCAAAACAATAAGTTAATTTGATTCTCCTCTCAACCTTTTCTCACTATCTCCACCTACATATATTGATAAATAAAAATCGACAAAACCGCACCATCCATTGCTGTCGCCGGGTACAAAGCGTCCGGCATTCTAAGCATAGACAGCAATGTATTGCGTCTGAGGATTCCGGGCCGCAGGACGCCGGCACGACCGCATCCAGTTAATTGTACCCGTTCCGATGCAATTACATTGCGCTCGGATCGGTGATCGTTAGGTGGTAGGTGGTTGGTAATGCGTTTGTCTGCTGCTGTGTCTATTTGTTTATGTAAATTGGAATGCGTAAATATGGCATTCTTGGTGGTGTCACTAGTTGAGTAAACAATATTTTAAATGATATTCAAACATCGCGTAATATTTGCCAGATTCTAATGTTCTAATATGTGGTAGGAATTTTTAACTGTCCTTTATTACTCCATTAAGAATAAGAATTTAATTACTAAGATAAATTTAAACAATTGTAAAATTTAACCGCGTTTTTGCTTTCCATTTATAAACTTTATTATAAAAAATCAATTAATTTAAACGGCGGGTGTAGTATGGACTGATAAAAAATTTCACAAATACAATGAACAAAATGAGGTCCATATTTTCCAGATATAGGATTGATCTAAAAGAATTTTATATTAGAATATACAATCGAAGCACTATTTTACCACAACCAACTAAATTACTAGAAAGTAACGGTTATTCAGCCTCCCTTTTTGATTTGAATCGCCACCTATCCATAAATCTCGTGTTAGTGTGTTAACGAAGCATTTTGCGTACACTAGTGAACTAGTTCAACAATTTTCTAACATAGTTTGTTCCCGGGAAAGCAGATACAGTATCTGACCAGAGATTCCATATAAATACTCCAGACCGCACATTGAGAAAGTATCCGCAACAACGCAAAATAAACTTTAACACCAAGTATTAAAGTTAAATTCTGATTGGGGTTTACTCACCATCTGACCCCATATAGTGTGACCGGCAAATCGCAACATATGGCGCGGATGCCACAGTTTTTGTATGGGTTGGGATTTTTTAAATTATTTTTATAGGGCAACTCTGGCAAGTTTGTTGTGACGTAAGAGGCTCTATAAGGGTATATTAAATAACTTTTGTGTTGGCAACATTCTTTGTGCGGTTTATTTGTGGAATTGGGAAACAATGAAGTCAGTACGATCGATTTAGAAACGGTGCTTTCTTTGATCGTACCCGACGTTCTTTGATATTTTGATTCATTTCTTCTAATTTATTTTGCCTGTAAATTATTTTGTAGCAGATGTGTTTGACACCCTTTCTTTTTTTATCAATTTAAGTTATTTTAGTGTATTAATTTGCCACATGAACTTGTAGTGAGGCTTATGTTCAGAGAGCCTTCCATTGACTAAGGATGGATAAGGAGGAGGATGAGGATAAGAGTAATAATATAAATTTTGCACATACATAACAATTTGCGAAGTAAAACACTTTATTTTATATTATGGTAATGTTACAATAAGCTTTAATTAAAAAAAGATCCATCAAAGCTATAAGTAGAACCTCCAAAAAACTATAATCCCCACAACAAAATCTAAAATCGTGTCACTTACCAAAACCTTTTATCGTTTAATAGTGTACACTCGATAACAAAGCGTAAAAACATAATACAAACCAAATGAAGGTGTGGCCCACGCGACCGAGCAGGTGGCAGCCCTACCCGACATTATTATTAAGGGCTGTCACCACACCAAACGTTGTGTATGAATTATACAGCTGTTGACTGGTATTCTAAGTTTTTAATTCAATACTTTGACAACCTTAATGATTTTATGGTTTTCATAATCTCATGGATGCTTTGAGAATTGAGAGTCATGATGCCATAGATGAATATGAATTTTGCGCCAAGAAAAACGCCTTGGCTGTAGATATATTCAACACAGTATAATTAAAGTGAAGGTGTGGCCCACGCGACGAGCAGGTGGCAGCCCTACCCGACGTTGTTATTAAGGGCTGTCACGACGCCAAATGTGTTGCATTGATGAAACAGCTGGTATTGTGCGTCGATCAATGTTTCCTGCCAATCTTACTATTCAACTCAATACTTTGACAACAATACTGTGGTCTTTTATAATAACGGTGCCTTGGTTGTTAAAAGCGAATTGGGAATTGTGACGTCATGGATCCGGTTTCTGGGTATAATTATTTACTTTGTGTGATTTTCACGTTAAGAAATATGACGAGGCTGTTTGATAAGACTTTCCGTGCATTTGTTATAGCCAGTTGTGAGACGAGATAGTAAATATTGGTTCCCAGGTGGAACGATAAAGTATATCGTTCAGATTTCGTTACGATGTTTGGCTTTAGAAAATTAAATTAGTCTATGGCCCGATTTCTCAAACAATAGTAAGGCAAGCGATATATTTGATAAAACTTCAATGCAGTGACGGTAATTTCGTATGTTAATTACATAGCAACATATAATTATTACTTCATTAGAAAATTTCCAAGGTCATAGTTTTAATTTGTAAGTATTAATATCATTTCTTACTGCAACGTCACAATCCACATTAAGTATTTATCACATTCTGAAACTCTCTATTATTTTGTTTTTAATATTATGAAATATAATAAATGATTACCTAGAATATACCACCATACACACACTATACATAGCTATCGTCGCTGTTGTTTAACCAGTTGAATAAAAAGACCGTCTGTTCTCAGAGAATAAAAGAAATCAACACGTGCGCGAGGCTAATAACGATAGATCTTATTTCTATATCATTATATTTAGTTTTAACCCAGTAATTTATCTGCATAGAATTCAGCTACAGACATATATTGTAATAGTAATCCTTGATTTGTTTTTTACTCTAGATATTTACTAAATATATTTTTCTTGGTTTTGTTTACCTGTGTGTAATAACATAAGTGTTGTGTACTCCTTTAAGTGGTTTATGCATTAGAATGTAACTATAGTAAAGAATGTCTTAGTTGTGATAATGTATATACCGTTGGAGAACCTTTAAATAATAATATAATATTTTTCCATACAAATAGGTACACATGTTCTGTACCTCCGATGCTACGCAAAATAGTAACCAACAGCAAATTAACCAGTGATTGCATAAAAAATATTATAATTATATATTTTACATAATATCCGACCTATTTAAAGAGTAGTGACGTGCCCTAATTTTAATCATAGCAAACAGCGCCGGAGCGTTGTGACGTATTATAAAAAACTAATTAACTAGCCCTATGTCTCCGTAACTTGTTAATTAACTGGCACGCTCTATTTATTTATAGCAAATGGAGCGGGATGAAAAAATATATTTTATGTTATTTGGAGCGGTGCAGCCCTGGACATCTGCCGCGGTCGATGCGTTAGGGATGAGCGTTCATGTCGATGAAAATATAATTCTTAAATTAGGTGCAGGGATGTTCAAATTGAAGCTTAAGTTAAACTTAATATTTTGTTATGTATGTTTGGTATTTAGTAAGTTTGAGAAGCAGTGAATCTCGGGAGCTAGCACATAATATATAGGCAAAAATTTGGTAAGAAGCTTTAGGTGCACTGTGTTATAAATAAGTGTAGGTAGTGTGGCGTATATTTATATTTTTATCCAATTTCTTTAATCGATAAAATTATGGTAATTCTTACTTTAAACCATATAACCATAACATATTGGGCCAGCGTGGTGTATTTGGAGCAAACCTCTCATATTATTATTACAAAAAGACCTTGATATCAATAAGCAGAATATTTACATTAGTAGTCATGTCATGTACCTTGCTAATATGTGCCACAGGTTGATTTTAATGATGGTTATACTAAGTTTTCCCAAATAATTAAATTATTATCTTTCGTAATAAATTTATGAATATTACGATGTAGCTTCTAAATGTAATGGGAATCTTTTTGACTTTATTTTTAACGGAGTGATATCTATAATTTCTAGGGCATTTCTCTGTGTTGACCACGTAAGTAAATATTTAAAAACTAGATAACGGGGAAATGTGAATGATCTAAATATAGGTTCCGTTCGACGACACGCTATCTTGAGATTGTGTAGTGTGAGAATTGGACTCAAGTTTTAATTGAGTTTGGCAGAAAATACTACTGGAATTTTTATAAGTATAAAATAAAGAGCTGCTGTATTACATAAATTATTGCAATAATCTTCAGACATCCGACGCTTTAGGGAAAAAAATATAAAAACTATTGATACTTGATAAACAAATCCATTTCCAGTTAACAATGGAACGGCAATAATATACATTTTAAAAGGTTTACTTTACTCATAGCTTTAATACTGTCTAGACATCATACATACTTAAAAACAACATCAATTTATGGAAATAATCCGTATCGATAACAAATCATCGAATTCATCCCATCCCTAGAGAACGTCTTTGTTGACGGCAGATGTGCGGATGTATCGAGCCAAAGAAAGGCATCATTGTACTTTGATAAAAGTGGGCGAAAAATTAACAATATCGCTTTGTATCACTGTACTTATTCGGCAGATGCGCCTTTTTGCTATCACAAAAGGTGACAACTGATAATTCGGGTTTTTTCTGTAATCGATCTAAAGCGAAACTGTTTTGAGGAATCATTTTAGAAGTGTATGGAATGTGGCTGAATTTTGTCTTGTGATCATTAATTACAAAATATATTTATTTCATTTCGTGACATTGCCCACTAATATTTGTTTGATTAGAATATGAATATATTCAATAAAAGGTATTTTTATAAGTGATGACGAATGGATTCGCTAATATTAACGCATGTTTATTTTATACTACCAAATAGTAGAAAATAACAAAAGGATATAGAATAATCGTTTCCTCTATTGTCTTTTTCTCCTCCCATACGTAAAAACAGAAAAACTATCTCTAAAGATACGTTCTCCATTACCTAAACCGTATAAAACATACATACATAAACTTACGCCTTTATCCCAGAAGGGGTAGGCAGAGGCGTCACCAGGACACCCACATTTCGCCTTGTATGTTCCGTCCATGATGTGAAAGGGGGCGAGCCTATCGCCATATCGGGTACAAATTCCAGATTCCGGGCTGATAATGAATAGAAAAACTCAATATCACTTTGCCCGACCCGGGATTCCAACCCGAGACCTCAGCTTTGTAGTCGTACGGTTAAAGCTTTAAAAATACCACTTAAAGCTTTAAATCATCCTAATAGCACTGGTAGTATCCCAGTTTAACCTTATGTTCGCATTTATAATGCACAGACAATGAACACTAATGCTAGCTCACCCGCAGTCGATGTCTATTCGCGTCAGACGTTACGTGTGGCAAAAATGTCGCCGGCGTACAAAAATAACTCGTTTATATGCTGTGTTCATGCAGTTTTTTAGTCATTTGTATTGTCTGACCTATATATAGGGTAAAGATTAGTCAATTTGTGTATGACGAGTGTCCACTATAAGAAATTTATGAATTTTCGCTGTTAGTAATCAGAAGTACAAAGTATTGGAAGTAGTAAACTAGGATCATGTCACAAAATTACTTTTATCGGATTTTGCCATTCCTACAATTACCTTTAAAGATTTCTTTAAAATCCACTAATGAAACCAGCATTTTAAACCTGTCTTACTGCAGGGTACGCGCCTCTGCGGCTTGATATGCTTTTGAAACTATTCTAGGTACGCATGTTTCTTTAGTTTTTCCTTTGCGATTAAATCGAACTAATTTATTAATAAATAATAATATTAATACACCCAACAGTCACATACTTAGTCCTTACCCCACACTAAGATCGAGTCTTGAGTCGTGGGTATCAGTACGAGAGACTTTTCGGTCTCCCAAACAACCATACCCGAAACAAATACCTGTGGTTCACACAAATATTTGTTTCCGTGCGGGGATCGAACCAGCGGCCTCTCGTTTCCCAGCCAGCGTCTAACCAACTGCGCCACGGTGGCAGTCAAATTATGAGTATATTATTAAATTTGCAAAGTCAGACGTATGTTGGATTAAAATGTCTGTCCATTCCTTTATTGCATTACTCAATAAATAACAACATATGTTCAAAATAAATCTAAATGATTAATTATAGTTTCCATCCACCCCACAGCAGATAATAGGGTGAAAGTAAATTGCCATTTAGAATAGTGGAACATGATTAGTATTTCCCATAATAGGATTAAATATTGAAGCTCAAACGCAATATGTGAATTATAGCGTGAAATATGGGTGTAAATAAGCGTTATAGCCGGGCTAAAATATTAATATACAGGGTATATCAAGACCGCGACCGAAAACGAAGCCAGGAGGTAGTATTAGTGATATCAAACACAATGCAAGTAAAAATTTTACAAAAAAAATCGTCAATTTTTTTTTTGTGATTTTTTACATATCGTCGTATTTGAGTGATTAAACATAGTTTTTCTAAAATAATGACGTTCATCGCTTAATTTTTAAACACGCAATGGTACGTAAGGGTTTAAATTACTATTTTAGCATAAACTAGGTATTTACCCCTCAAAAACGATGATTTTTAAAAATTTGTAAAAAAAAATCCGTCGCTTATTTTGCAAAATTTTTAGTTGCATTGTGTCTGTAGCCGCTAAAACTACCACCTGGCTTCGTTTTCGGTCGCGGTCTTGATATACCCTGTATGTGATGAAACTTTCTATTCCCGTAATATGAAATTAGACCACCCTATTAATGCACGTACAGGGTGATGCAATCTAATTATGGGTGGATATTGGTAATATTTTGTGTCAGTTTGTACGTTGATTTTGGGCTATAATAAATTATAGCCATTGCTATTAAGTATAAGTCCAGGTAAATAGATAAATTCACCCAACAGTCACATACATGATACAACGTCCTGATCCCACACTAAGATGTCTTGTGTCGTGTATTAGAAACTACGAGGCACTTTTTCGTTCTCACAAACACCCAGACCCGAAACAAATACATGTGGATCACACAAATATTTGTTTCGGTGCGGGGATCGAACCCGCGGCCTCTGTCTAACACAGCCTGTGTCTAACCATCTGCGCCACAGAGGTTGTCAAGCTGTTTTATACGTGTGTTTGCTATTTGGACATAGGACAAAAATATACTTGATTACATGCATACTTTACGTTTTTCCTTTTTTTGCCTACCTCAGGCAGAGGTGCTACCAGGACACCCACGTTTCGCCTTGTGTGTTTCGTTCTACGTTGTAATGGGAGGCGAGCCTATTGTTACAAATTTGTGATAATAAATAGAAAAATCCAATATCAGTTTGCCTGACCCGAGATTCGAACCCGAGATCAGCGTTACAATCGCGATATAGTACCGACCGAAATAGGCATACTTGATTTGTTCATAAAAACTTATTAATTACGGTCACTTTATTAGCCAAACAAAAACTCTCCATTACTCACATCACTTAACCTTTTTAGTATAATTTAATGGTCATCAACATCGGTAAATATTTCTTCAGCATTTACTTATAACGATTACGAGCTGATACGGCAGTCCCGTATTTGGTTCCCATGAGGGTCCAATATTTGTTCGGTAAATGTTTGCCCAGCGCGTGGGAGTCGTGAGAAACGTCCTGTGGCATGCAAAGAACTTGAGGGTAATGGTGTGATTATTGATTTTATTTGAAAGAGATATATGTTGTGGGCAGATAGATAAAAGGTTCTTGTAGCTGACGTTGATAAAGACATATGACAAGAGCCTAATAATTTAATCGTAAAATTATTCTATACAAAGACTATATAAAGGTATGCGCCAGTTTTACGACGGTTTCCATCACGTTTCAGCACAGCAATAACTTCTTCGTTAAGTCCTGACTTAGGTTTAACCTAAGTAATGCCAATTAAATTAATCCCTAGGTTTGTAACTAAGCTTTAGTAGCTTAACGTTGCAAAAGTGCTGAAACTTTACGGCCTCATTACGTGTTATATACGGCTTAATATTTTTACACTTTCTAAACCTACTGGTGAATAAATTTCCTATATTTATGTACTCGCGTGTTTCATGCGAACTGATACTATGTTTTTTCTGGACTTTCTAATGCTGTAAATGCTTTTACATACAATTATTGCATATATTTGGTTTATGACATAATTATTGGTTGTAGCAAAGTAATTTGAAAGCAAAAGCAGGCGATGTATGTTAATTATTTTTCTTTGTTCGCACATTACCTGTAACTTGTTAAAAAAGAAAAAGAAAAGAATGCATTAAATTATTGTTTTTTTACTTATTAGTCATTTAATTTAGACAAAATAAAATCGATTGCTAAATAAATACAAAAACTAATAAACATTAAGTAACAATCGAAAACACACAACTCCAATTAAACGACGTTAATTTTCCAAGCATCCTGTAACACGAAATTTCAATCAACAACCGGGTGTGTTTACAAAACGATATTAATCACGCCAAATCCAAGGGATTCCGTCCATTCCGGCAATACGTTTTATTGTACGCTGGGGGTACATTTGTGTGCCGATGAATTTCTGAGTCCGGCCCCCGACTTTATGGCACACGTGCGCCCGATAAAGATTAATTTTGGATACTTTTTTTGAGGTCTCGCGGGATTGGGCTTTCGGGTAATACTTTATTGAATATGTTTTTTAAATGCTGTGTTTCAGTAATTGAATGTGAGTGGGTATTTTTGGGAAGGGTTGTTTTTATTGTATTAACTTTTTCCATTAAAAGAAGAATGTAATATATTTCCTATAAACCAATGCACAAAACACATACTTACATGAAAATGAATGAGGTCTTGCCATACCATGTTGCGAAAGGTTGGCAATACTATCCTATAAAAATCAGATTTGAATAATTTTGTCACGTTTCGTTTCGGATAGTAATCATTCGTTAAGTTTAGCAAATTAAAAATATTTTACTCAGTATCTAGACATAGCCACGATCCCCATTATGAAATACAAAATATTATGCATATTTAAAAAGAACAAACACAACATTTTTGTCTCAAAGCGGTGATCAACACTGTTCTCGATTTAGTCAAAACTCGCACACTAATCCGCTCAGCCTATAAAATGCTGTGAATTAATAACATAATTCAAACTTTGGGAAAGGGTCCTTGACCCCCGCCGTTTCCGTCCCAATCACCTTTCGACCTCGCTTTGTTTTTGGACAACTGTTTACATAATAATCGCGATACAAATTCGGATCACAAGAAGTTCATGCAAAATCGATGAGGTGGAAAACTTTTTTAATTTTAAACTTAGCTAGTTAAGCCGTTTTGTTTGCGAATACTTTTGTACTTCGAGGCTATTTTTACATATATTTTTGAGTCTGGAATAAATTTCTGGAGTTTATATTTGATTTGCATGATTTAATTCGACGAAGCCCAAAGAATCAATAAAATTTTTGGATTTGTAAAGTTCTTTCTTAAGCCTAAAGTAGAGGCATTTTACACATACGATAACTTTAGTAAACTATCGGCAGAAAGCAAGAAAATATTATTATATTTTGCTTATTTTTACTTAATTATTTAAAAATACGGTGTACCTGTGTGTAGTCAGTGACAATGTAAGACAAAGTGTTGGGACCCCTCGATACAGGCTTGCCTAGTGAGGGGACCACGTATGATTTGCAATGTTTAATTAAATAAAATTACAAATGTCTTATCCCTTTTTAAATGTCAACATGCTGAAATTCATGTAATTATTTTGAATTTGTGATTTATAATAAAATATTTTCATTTACATTTTTCAATTCTTATAGTTTTCTTAGTCCCAAGTGCTTGCTGTTCCCTAAACTCCTACCTTTTATCTTTCCTTTGGTTGTTCACAGGCTAAAGTGATTTAAGCTATCTCGTCTCACCGAGATATACATACAGTGCGTAACGATATTATTGAAACAAATTACAAAAGTATAATGGCCATAACACAAGTACACTCAGCACGCACATATCGATTATGCATTTTCACCGAGGGATTCATTGACATAGGTCGTAGGGTTTTCCTAGTTTGTGACTCACACACTCAATTAGCTTAATGGTACATTTAAAACCCATTTCTAGACTATTGAAAGATATTTGTATAATAATTCCCCAATCACCAATAAAACTGCTAATTAACAACCTATAAATAAGCAAATAAAACTTATTCACATTAAATTCTGATAATAAATACAAGTAATAAGGATATCTACTTGTACACGATATATGCAAACAAATGAATAGATTTAATAACTTCATTCAAGTTTTTATACAACAGTCTAATGATTTCCTGCTTCGTTGATGTTTTTATCAAACGTGTTATAATTGGAGAGACGTGACAATAAACTAACGGAATTGAAGGCCACGTTGTTATTATAAACGGTAGACTTGTAGTCTAGGATATAAATTAAAATTCAAACGGTTGGTTGGACCGAAAGCTATCACTTAATTAGAATGTCCAATTAAATAAGTCTTTTTATAGATTTTCGTGTATTAACTAATCTTGACTAAACCTCAACAATTATCTAAGTATGATAAATGTATCTACCATCCCTATGTATTCAAAATGACGTAGTTTGGGCTGTATGAAATAAAAACTTAATATATCTTTCTATTGTTACAGATATAAGTGAAAGCGTGTGTACAGTGAGACAGTGAAAACGTGCGTACGGCAGTGAGTCTAAACGAGTTATGATGTGTTAGTTCGCGATGTTGCCACGGTGGCGCTGCGGTCGGGTCACGTGACATCTGTAAAACAACATGGCGGACAGTAGTCCCGCCACCTCCATCATCGAGGGAACTGTCAAATTTCGCGATGGGAAAAAGGTGAGTGCCTATAATGTTTGTTTCATTACTTTAAGCATCACATAATCACATCATGCATTGTTCTCAAAAATTTTACCTACTACCAGCCTTCGCGATACGAGTATAACTAGTGAAAGTCGGCCGCAAAACGAGGGATCACGAATTCGATCCTCGAATCGAGTCAAAAGTTCGTGTGATCAATAAATATTTGTTTCCGTTACGTTTCTCGTAACTTTTGAGACATATCATATCGTCACAAAACAACGTAGTTGACTGATTTCCTTGTCATTCTCGTCTCTTTATCACCCACCCTCTTTAGCAGGTGTCCTACTAATCCCTATTCATACACCGAGATATGTTTTATCACTTATTTGAAGTTTATTTTTTCTTTATTTGGATCATCTATTTCTGTAGATTATTTGCTTTAAATACTTTTAGCTTTATTTGAATTTAAAAGTCTTGATGAATAATACAAGAATACAATTTACAAATTAAGAATTATATGGAATAAACGGTATAATGGCTTTATAAAATTAGTGGCATTGCTTCGTACAGTTTGGTGACTTATTTTTATTAAAAAATAAGGTTTGTACTGGTACACATTTATTTAATTTGTAAAGTGATGAAAATATCCAAATTTTCTTCTCAGATTGCTGTCACAATTATAACAAAAAACCTCAAATAAATACAGCATTTAAAGTTACCGTCTGTAATCTCTATAAACGATTTAATTAACATCTAACCAACATACCACGACGTACGATGTCCTAAGAATTCCAAAACCTATACATTAACTTAACAGCGGAAATCGAATCCCAAATTCCGACTTCATTAGCGAGATTCACATACTGCCGCGCTACTCTGTGACACCGAATGTATGTAATATCGAGTATAGGCCTATGGTAGGTTAAAGGTACTAAACTACCATATGAAAAATATATTTTATTTATTTTTTCATTATTATTACAAAAAAAATCAAGATACAGATGACGGTCTTATTGCTCTTGGCGATTTCTTACAGACAACTTTTGGATGGATAAAAGAAAAGGAAAAGAAGAGAGGGCAGTTTAGAATATAAATGATACAAGTTCTAATAAAAAAATAAACGAATTATTCATAATTAAAATAATATACGTACGTGTTTGCCTTTATACCTAGTCAGGTCATAAATTCTGTCACATGATTAATATAAAATAATTGAAACAAGTTTATTCATTATGTAACCATTTATATACCAAAATGAACGTAACAAAACATAGATTCTCATGACACTAAATTTTATTCAAAATGACCTCCGTGATTTTGAATACAGGCCTTCAATCTGCGCGGCCAGTCGTCTATCGCAGCACGAACGAGGTCCATGTCAATATCGGCGGCTGCCTTAATCAAGGATGTCTTGAGTGACTTCAAATTGGGATGAGGCTTTGAGCACGCCTTTTCCTCTAAGTGTTGCCATATCTTGTAATCTAACGGATTCAAATCTGGACTGGAGGAGGGCCAGTCTTCGTGCCGGATGAAGTCGATTTCACGCGCCGCCAGCCAGTCCTGTGTGCTCTTCGTTCTATGAGCTGGCGCCGAATCTTGTTGGAATACCCAGTGCCTGTTATTGAACATGGGATGAGAAACAGGTTCCACAAGGTTCGTCAGGACTGTATTTTGATACACAACTGCATTCGTTTTTACACCTTTCTCATAAAAATGTACCTCTGTTAAGCCCCAATAAGAAACTCCCAACCTTACCATGAGCGAGGATGGAAAATGACCTCGTTGGACACGCGGAATACGGTTGCTCGCTTCTTCACTACTGTGTGCGTACTCCTTATCATTTTGTTTGTTGTAGCTCTCTTCTACGGTAAAATTTTTTTCATCCGAAAAAAGATTTACCGATATTTTTTTCCCGCGTACCGCTTCAACAAAGCGCGGCATCTCTTCAGTCTCAGGTCCATTAGACGAGCATTCAAACGATGTCCTGTTTTTCTTTGATATGCCCGAAGCCCTAAGTCTTCATTTAACACCCTTTTCACCGTGGTTCTGCTTAACCCCATCTGAAGGGCCAACAGTTTCTGCTTACGTTTGGGATTTCTTTGAATTCGCGCCTTCACAGCTTTTATCACTGCGGGAGTCCTAACAGACCAAGGGCGACCACTTCTTGACCTGTCATCTACATTAGAGTCTTCATTGTATCGTTTGATGGTACGATAAACGAATCTTTTGGTAACATTCAAATTTTTCAGTATGTCAAAAATTTTAATTGGCGCGTAACCGCAACGATGCAACGCAACAACTGCAATACGGTCTTCTTTAAGCGTACACTCCATATTTAAAAATGAGTAAAATTCCAAAAAGTATACATTTTTATTTTCATGAACAATTCGAAATTCGAATTCAATAAACTTTTTTGTGACCAGCATTCTAAAAGAAAAGTTTTTGCTGTGTGACAATACTTATGACCTGAATGCTTCGATCAAATATATACTAGATGTCAGATGAGCACTTCAAAAACGGCCCGAAAAATTGTACCACAACGTCAGTGTGGCTCTATTTCAATTTAGTATGCTAGAACGTAGTGATTACTTACTCTATGGCTTCAATCATCACCAACGGCAACGCGTAAACATGCCCGCAGTGCGCCTTTCAAAATTGTCAAAATAATCACCGTAATACAAAGATTTCTGCGGGAGTATCTTTTTTTTCGATAAATTAATGTCTATAATTATTTATTTCCATATTAAAAATTTAAAGAAACGTGAAATATGAATCAATTCATAAATCATATTTTAATTGTTTCCAACAATAATATCTGTGCGCATTAATTAAAAACTTTATTGCTAAGTGACATTTTTATTTTATGATTTTTTTCTTCAATGTCATAACGTCTTGAATGCAAGTATATTGTAAGATATGATAAATCTTATTTCAAACAATTAAAGTTTATTGTTACTTGAAGTTGTTTATATTTTAAGACCATTTTTCCACATCTCGTAGTTCGAAATACAAATGTACATGTATTAACAACCTCGGCCACTTTTGGCATGTGATTTTTGTTCCTGACACTGTATCTAGTATATATTTGATCGAAGCCTGACTCTGTAGTAATATGGCGTCGCAATATGACTGCATTCGTTGTTGCAAAATGATTATGATTTTACAACCAACTGTCAGCATATCGACAATTCTTTCGAGTAAGACTTTCTAGGTTACCATGGTCGTCCTATGCGGTTTCTAGTAAATACTAGCAAATTCTTACTGGGTTCTCTCGAGTATGCAGGTTACCTCACGTTAACGTACAAGCATGCGATAATTACCAATCCACACGTTCTTCGAAATGTCAGTGATGTTTACCCTGTGTGTGAACCCACGACTTCCGGTTCGGCGGCCCGATTTTAAACTAACTGAGCTACCGTATGCGCATTTGTTAAAGCTAATCCTATAATTGATTTAACAGAAACGCGTATAGACTTGTAACCTCCAGACCCGAAACAATTATTTCTTGATCACAAATTTTGCAAGGAATCGGTGACTTCACGGCTCACATCTTGTATCTTGAGCTTTGCATTTATATTCTTTGTTATCTTTACAATCCCATACTCAATTTAAAAGTTCTATATAATCTATATCTATATATCTATATCAGCCCATATACGTCTCACTGCAGGGCACGGGCCTACTCTACAATCGAGAGAATCGATTGAGAGTGGTTAGGCCATATAGTCCACCACGCTGGCCTAGTGCGGGTTGGCGGACTTACATACCGTAGAAATTATCTATATATACTACGCACAAAAATTAAAGGATATTTTTTTTGATCCATTTTTTTTGGTGTTTTTTGAGAGTCTGTATCTTGGAGAAAATTGATTGTTAAGAAATTCAGAAACTAAAACTTTGAAGCTTGAAATGTCTATTTTGCAGATCTGTGCTCTATTTCTTGATTGCTTGCTTAGATGATAAGCAATCGTAAGAAAACTAACGAGAAAAAAAAATCCAATTTTTTTCTGGATTTCAAAACCCTGCATTTACATGGGTAGTGTTTTTTTTGTGACATCATTATAAAATTCCCGTAGATAATTTAATTGCCTTTAATTTGATATACCAGAAACCTCCGTGACATGATTTGGAGCTGACTTATGGTAAATCAAAGTAAAAATCGCCTATCACACTTTGACATTGGATTACTCCATGAATATCAATCATGGGGAAAACAAAATCAGAATTTTAGTAACTTCAAATCATGCTCTATAAGATGGTATTAAAGTCTTATGATAATAAATAGTATTTCTAAGTAAAATTGTTGACTGAAAAAAAGGTAAAAATACGGTTATTTATGGATATTCGGAAAACACTGCATATCTTTGGATAAAAGAAACTAACGAATGATATCGTCGGTAACTTTTCAACCTTAAAGTATTCTAAAGACACTCTGAAAATTTCAAACTGCTCCGATTTGATTATCTTAGTGTTCGGAAGGTTTGAACTTACTGTATTCGTCAAAATTGTCGTAATAAGCATTTTTCGTATGTGATCGATTTTTGTCACTTCAGAATGCTTTTTTTGGTGATTATCCATATTCTTTTAATCAAATCATTTTTTCTAACGTTTTCTCTATTATCCGCAATTGTAAAAAAAATACTGGCGCTGTTTTACTAAAAATCCGACGATGCAACCTCCCCGTAGTACGCTTTGGGTAACGCTTATGCCGACGGTAAAACAGTGCCAGTATTTTTTTTACAATTGCGGAGACTAGTGAAAACGTTTGAAAAAAGGATTTGATTAAAAGAATATGGATAATTACTAAAAAAAATATTCTCAATTTACAAAATCATTAGCATGCGAAAAATGCTCATTACGACGATTTTTGCTGAATACAGTAAGTTTAAACCTTCCGAACACTAAGATAATCAAATCGGAGCAGTTTGAAATTTTCAGAGTGTCTTTAGAATACTTTAAGGTTGAAAAGTTACCGACGATATCCTTCGTTCGTTTTTTTTATCCAAAGATATGCAGTGTTTTCCGAATATCCATAAATAACCGTATTTTTACCTTTTTTTCAGTCAACAATTTTACTTAGAAATACTATTTATTATTATAAGACTTTAATACCATCTTATAGAGCATGATTTGAAGTTACTAAAATTCTGATTTTGTTTTCCCCATGATTGATATTCATGGAGTAAATCAATGTCAAAGTGTGATAGGCCATTTTTACTTTGATTTACCATAAGTCAGCTCCAAATCATGTCACGGAGGTTTCTGGTATATCAAATTAAAGGCAATTAAATTATCTACGGGAATTTTATAATAATGTCACAAAAAAAACACTACCCATGTAAATGCAGGGTTTTGAAACCCAGAAAAAAAATGCTTTTTTTTTCTCGTTGGTTTTCTTACGATTGCTTCTCAACTAAGCGAGCAATCACGAAATAGAGCACAGATCTGCAAAATAGACATTTCAAGCTTCAAAGTTTTAGTTTCTGAATTTCTTAACAATCAATTTTCTCCAAGATACAGGCTCTCAAAAAACACCAAAAAAATTGATAAAAAAAAAATATCCTTTAATTTTTGTGAGTAGTGTATAATACTTCTTTTAAAAAATCACTAAAATGGTGTAAAATATTAACAAAATAAAAAACTACGAAAATATAAACCGAAATATATACCTAGTACATAAATATTATTATCATATCGGTAAGTAAATTAGCTTCTGATAGCCGCTGTTTGCGTATCGATATCGAGAAAATGTGTCATTGATAACGACTGATAAGCGTACTGGGAACTTCTCAACGGTCTTCGCGCCCTCTGGCGACACTTCATGGTGGAGAGACGGTTGGTGTGACGTCATAACCCAGTGTTCTTTATTTAAAAACTTAATCCTATAGTAGAATTACTTATCTTAATCCTGCACATAAATGCACATTTACAAAATAAACGCTTTGAAATGACTCGTATGTATCCATTTGACCCACAATAATTAGTGTTGGATATAGTAATGACAAATGATATTAGATTTTGAAGCTTACGCGCTATTAATCAAGGGAAAACTATTTGGTTACCTTCGATTTTGTTCGTTAGTTTTGTTATAAGTACTCGCTACTTTAACATGTTCGTTCTGTTTGCATTATCCCAAATGGTGACAAATTCATCTGCCCTATGACATCCATAATTATAAGCTGTACTCAAAAGTCTGCCAAGCCAAATACCAATGATTCTTCCTTTATGGCCTATTAAATTGGTATTCACCATAATTGTTACAAAACAGCGTGGCTTTAAAACCCTGCGTGGCACAGTTAGTTAAACGCCGGCTGTGAAACGAGGGTCGCGGATTCAATCCCCGCACCGAGACTAATGTTTGTGTTTCGGGTCTGGGTGTTTGTGAGACCGAAAGGTCTCTCGTAGTTCCTGACACCCACGATACAAGACTTGATCTTAGTGTGGGGTCAAGACTTTGTATGTGACTGTTGGGTGTATTTATACCCTAAAATACCCTGCAAAAACTTAATCTTACAATACCAAAACACTCATTCCCAAATATATTTTTTAACTATGACACGATTGTGCATCCTATGGTAAATACTGAATACAGATGTTTATCCTTCATCGAACGATAAAATTATGCCAGATTGTACCCGGATATAAGATGAACCTATCACTCATTGGCCTTTCATTACTAATATTTTAAAGTATCAAAATCCACGAGTTATTCGAAGCGGAAGTGTGAGTCAGTGCTATTAATATGACTAACTCGCAATCACAACACGCCCATTAATTCCCGGCGCATTGGAGCCCGTGCGCGTCCGCGATCGGATATTGTTTTGATAGCAATTATGATAGTAATCAATAATTCAATATTAAAATCCAGTCCATCCAAAGGTTGCCTGGAAGAGATCATACATAAACTCCCGCCTGTATCCCTGAAGGGGTAGGCAGAGGCGCCACTAGGACGCCCACATTTCGCCTTGCATGTTCCGTCCCACGATGTGATAGGGGGCGAGCCTATCGCCATATCGGGCACAAATTCCTGAATCCGGACTGATAATTAATACAAAAATTCAATATCACTTTGCCCGACTCGGGATTCGAACCCGAGACCTCAGCTTTGTAACCGTACTGTAATACAACTACGCCACCGAAACAGCCAATCGTAACCATGCCTTTAATTTTAAGTATTTTATTCGTTTATTGTTCCTTTTTTATAATTTTAGGTGTACAATGAAGTATGTAAATAAATAATTGTTTTATAACAACAGATGGGTGTAAAATACCTATGTTCAATACAGAAGAAGAATAAAGCTTAATACATATCGTTAAGCGTGTTTTACTGATACTTATAATTGTTCAGCCTATCCCACAGTGTCCTTTACATAGCAGATCCAAGTGGTTTGCTTATAAACAAGTTTTGTGGTCACTATCACCATAGCCAGAACCAAAATTATTTGCTTCATATCTGCGGCACCATCGTATGTGTTCCGTCTACAAATTTAGGTTCTTTCAACAAAACACGGATACAGGCTATCATAATTGTAAATTATTTGGATTATTCAGTATCTGATAATATCATTAATAATCAAACACAATGAATTAACACAGTTGTTACTCAATCCTCTTAATTAGCCCATTCATACTATACTAGCTAAAGCGTATCTCTTCAACTTAAAAATCTCATTTATCTCAACCCCGATAAGTCTTGCCAAATCCTTACAAATCCGAAGCAAGTCTACGAGAAATATAAAAAAATATAAAAAATCAATAACCATTGATATGAAATGGAAGCGCAGCGGCACGAAGAGTTAGAACCATCGGAGAGCGCGCGAGCGTGTGAACGTGAAATCTGCGAGCGCAGACGCGTGTGATTACTGTTTACTGGGGGGCTGGGGGGTCAGGGGGTCAAGGGGGTCACAGGACACAGGGTCCACTCATCATAATTTCTTTCATTCAGTGAAACTAGAAACTAATAGAGCTGTTATGCGTGTCAAGCTATCGGATGCGAATGATTTGATGACGTCTAAGCGAATGGTTTTGTAAAGGAATGTTATGTTCTGCTGGGGTACTCGTATTCGCTTGGATAGATACTGTTATAATGAATAGTGGAAACGCTATCATGACCCATATAAATTAATATTATACCTGGATTGCAAGATATTTACTGCCGAAAGGAATATGAGATTATTTTAGTCTTCTATATGGTATTCAAGGGCAAAATCTTAGTTCACAGCCTAAAGATTACTATGTTTTTTTTTTGTTTTTTTTCTGTATTGTGTATTTTCATTTGTAATTGTGTACAATAAAGATTTAAATAAATAAATAAATGATTGGAATATTGCTAGATATTGAGAAAACCAATTTTGTCCATATAAGCTTATTTTGAGGAAGACATTTAGTATTAAAGAAACCGAATATTAAAACTGTAAGCTCACGAAATTGCGAATATGGCATTTAATAAATTACTTAGTTGACTACATGGCAAATTATTGCCAGTTCGATTTTGGCACGAAAAAATCGTATGACTTGCGGTTATTTGTTCCATGTTTAGATTTGACTCTCTCTGGCGCAATTAGTTAGATGGATGAGCTAAAGGCCCCGGGTTCGATCCCCTCACCAAGCCTTGTGAGATCAAAAAGGTTAACTTGGTTTCTGATGGCTACAAGACAAAACAGTGTGGCTGTGGGGTCAGGACTACGTATGTGACTGTCAAATGTTAGGTTGGGTGCATTAATATGTTTTTGGATATGAATTGTGTCTCTAATGTACGCTACCAGTTCCATGATATTGCAAATGGTCGTGAAAAAAATCACGAATATTCCGATTGGTTTCTCTCAGCGTTAGAATTATTGTTGATAATGACTTTCAGGCAGTTAATTAAACTTGATCCAGTCCAATGATCTTCATAACTGTTGAGTTTATTCACGTTAATGGAGGATGATTGTGATTCCATTATCTCAGAGTAATTGGTTTAATTGCCGTATTGATTGTTTGAGTTATTTTCCAACATTTTTAAAATATTGTTGCCAAGGTTTGTTTTTATTTATTTTATTCTCGGAAGAATTTATTTCATAATTATCGGCCTTTATTCTTGTGCAATATATGTATATATGTAGATAATGGTGTTCCACGCTAGCCTATTACATATTTTTGCAACACATAGAGATAGACCCAAAAATAATCTTATTTTAAAGCTTGCTACGCCCTCAATGCGTCACACGATCCGATGCAAATTATTTCAATATCTTATATTTTTCCCCATCTTCAGCAACAGGATGTCCATTGCTAAACATAGGATCCCTACAGCGATCTGTTACATGAGACCGCCATCCAGCGCATTCAACAACCACCAAAATCTCGCAAATTGAAAAGAAATCGTCGCTAAACATGAAACTCGTGTTAAATTTACATACATAATGTAAGTGCAGTCCGGATTTCGTGATATGGAAAACGTACTTTCGATTTTAAAACCTTGATGAGTTCCTGCGTGTCGTATACCGGTTTTATCATCGCGGTATTTCGGTTCCGCAAGACATATACGGAAACAAGTATTTAAAGAATTTAAGGGAGAAAGGCAATGAAATCTTCATGACGATTGCACAAAGATACATCACTTACTATATAATTGAGTGATTCGAAGAGAGAGGTAAAAGTACAGAAAAAACAAAAACCATTAAATGTACAAAGTCACATGAGCTTAGCTTACGTATCATGATGTATGTTTTTGTAAGGCCATTAGACCAATACTCATGAAAATTAAATCTCATAGCTAAAGTTAATTTTCTACTTCCACCTCATAGAGAAAACGCCAATATACCTGACTGCACGGCTGTAGCGTGACATTTATGTGATTAAACTTGAAAATCCGAGCGAAATCACACGTCAATTGGCTCAAACAAGCCGTAAACCAAAAGAAATGTCAATTGCTATTGATGAAATCTAGGGCGAGATCGTTAACTCAAAGAAACTGTTGCAATCAAAGGTTTTATAATTGCTAGAGCCATGCTGTGCAATTTGGACTATAGGTTGAATGAGGCAACTTGACTTGGCCCGGCCTCACGGGAGATTCTAGTGAAGTAACCATACCGTCGTTTTTTGAATATTGAGATTGTTGAAGACCCGAATGCTGATAATGCCAGTGACATGTTTAAATGTTCATTATCGCTATCCATGCCTTATCAGTTTAAAAAAGCGATTATTACGCCCCCTCTTTTTCTCCCACTATCCTAAAAAGGTACATTACCTACGTGTGCTTTAACCTTGTGGGTGTTTATAACGGTAATCACTTGCATCAGGTGACCCGCTTGTTTCCCACTCTTCCAAAGGTCCGAAACATTCCTTAACGTGGAATTACATCACAAGCACGTGTCGATCAAGTGGTGGATAAATGTAACCTGATGGTATCCATGCACATTCTAGTGTAGCAACCTCCGCGTTAAGATTTTAATTAAAAACTCTCCACCGTCCTTTTTCACGGTCATTCTCCATAACGGAACGAAAAAGGATAAGTCAATCTTTAGAATTAAAACGATCTGTTGCCCGTTCCAATATCTACGATCGGGAATATTTTCATTGCTACACTTGTGTTATTTGAAGCGCAATTTGTAAGATTTCAATTTTATGTGAGTCCGGATTATTTACGCTTTAAAGATGCGTTTTATATCATACTTTGTAGCCACAGGGCGCCCACTTTGTATAGGCACCCGCAAAGGATTTCCAATGACTTGTTGGAACCGATCCGCTTCTAGCGACTTCCTGCGTAATGTATTTAGTCTGGAGAATCGTATTCTGACGCTGCATTTATAACCCAATAAAATTAGCTTTCGAAACACGGTAATGAAATCCTATGAACTTATGCCTCTCACTGTATGTTTATTTGTTCCTTTCTTCCCATTCCGTTATGTATCCACATTCGCCATTTTTTATCTACCATCCTTTAAGTTGCTTTTATTACTTGTTTCTCGATCTTTGACCTTAGCTGACTTAACTCAGTATGAAACAACGCGGCGTCGATTAAAGTGGCAATTCTCTAACTTGAAATTACTGCTTTATCGCCAACCGTCGCATTAATTACATGCAGTTTCACATTATCAACCTTCCAAGAAAAATACGCGATTAAAAGAACGTTGTTTGTGTTATTTATTTGTTTGCAAGAAGTTATGACGTCAGACTAAAGACCGGTAGAAGAGTAACCCGCATTTTGCAACATCAAAGCATCTAACCGTTTCCTCTTATATATTGATTATACAAACAGATATTTTTTATTGCTGCGCTGATATGTAATTCCTAATAATTAATCGTAAGCTGTTATGGGTATGCTTTTAGTTCTCACTAAAGATCCCACCTAGGGTCTTCCCTAGGTTTTTATGCAAGTTGAGTCACATACATAGTCATGACCCCACACTTAGATCGATTTTTGTGTCGTAGGTGCTGACCTACTGTGCAGCAAATACGAGAGACTTTCGGTGTCACAAACACCCTTACCTGAAACAAATACCTTTGGCCACATAAATATTTGTTGCGGTGCGTTTCACAGCCGGCGTCAAACCAACTGCGCCACGGAGGTTGCCGAAAGAATAGGATTTATCGTTTTTTTTAATACTGGCTAAAATATTTTATTAACTACCTGTATTCGGCTGAGTTCTAAAACATTCAACAATGCATATTAACATGATGTTGCATTCACGAAAACTAAGTATAATATGGTAAGAGGCAAAGGGAAAAATAAAATATTCAACAAGCATAACGTTTACTGCACCGCAAAATCTATTAAAGGATTTAAATCCCTCTTCAGAATTTAATCACGTCCACCACAAACAAAATACGTAAAAACTGGATAAAAGTTTATAGCGAACATCTCGATGTGTAAATGCACTCCGATTGTTTGCCTGCAAGGGGCTCGAATTAGAATTCAGCGGAGTTTGCAGACGTCGCGAGTCTGGATGTCTCCGAGCCGTAACCGCTGTACAACTGTACATTTCAGTAATTAGTTTAATATCAAGTGGATTCACTTTGTCTGTAATAGATCTGTTACTTCCATTATGTAATTTGTTCCGTGGAGACTTATTAATGTTTGGTTTTGCATCGTCATTGTGAGTTGGGTATTTATTGTTAATGAATTTTACAATCATTGGTCTACTAAGCTTTGAGTTGGATGACAATGTTAGTTTTATGAAGTAGTTATTTTGATTTTAAAGGTTGTAAGTATTAAGTATGTAAGTAAGTTGTAAGTATTTGATAAACATATTGAAATAGAAAAACAACCTTTGAAGATGTCTCAAAATTTATTAAATTATCGAAGAATAATTTAGATTATAGATATGATAGAGATAAAAATACAACGGGTTCGCTAAATTCGCTCAAATTATCACTTATTATCACCAGAAGTAAATTTTTTCAGTAAATTCAATATGGCTAACTTAGCTTCGAATTTCTGCTCATCATTTAACTTCTTGAAGGTCGGAATTAAAGACAAGATGAATTGTTTGTCATCGTCCTGTTCCTGCTTTTTCATATCTTGCAGTATCTCTAGAATTTTCTTTTGGACATTGACAGATCTGTAGCGGGGTTGGTATTCCTTAACAGTGCTTGGAGAATCTGTGTCAATAACTAAACGAGATGAGCTATTGGAGGCGTTTGAAGCTTTTTCTATTTCTTCAGTTTTCACAATAACGAGGGCATCAGAGGAATCTTCAGTTCCCTCTTCGTCAACTTCATTACATTTAAGCAAAAAAGACATGAGATCAAAATGTTCGTACTTTTTCCTTCGCCTGATCTTCTCTCCCGCCTGCCGCTTGGTTTCTTCCTGTTTTTGGGAGTTCACTTCTCGGTAGAAGCTGGCTTTGAGGCTTTTCCACCGTTTCTGCAGTCCTTGGCCTGTAACAATGGAAATTGGTTTTAAAAATAACTTCAAAAAGCGAGATTTGATTTTACCTATTTCCGATCTATAACATAAATGTTAAAGAAATATACTTTTTAAATTAGTAATAAAAAGTATAAAATGTCTTCAAATAAAGTTCTGAGCCCTATATCAATTAACACAGTCTTTTTTGTATAGAGCAGATAAAAAAAAAATATTATTGAGCGGATATCGTTTAATATGTTTGTTACGTGACCGCTATTAATTAAACACGACACGTGAGTAGGTGTCTTATTTGACATTGCCAAAGACGCCAGAAATAAGGATAAGCGATGGTTTTATTAAACATTTATTATGTTATTTGTGTTGTGCTTTTGTCTATCGAAACTAATCACACTTGTAACTCAGATCTAATATTTTTAGTTTTTACAAGTGTAAGAATTTATTAAAAAGCAAGCAATGTTTTAAATACAATTTTTTAAATCATGAATTCTTAAATATTAAATCTGTACCTAACACAAAATTTCCCCTCTCAAATTCTTTTACATTTACTTAACCCTTACTCAAAGTCAAAATTCTACCCGAAATCATAAACAACTCTGTCTCAAACTGTCCATAAAATATAAATCAACATACATATAAACAAAAGCACCACTTTGCAGTCCGCTCATAATTGCACGGTGCCTCAAACTGGCACATAAGCAACTTTTCAGCTCTAGTGGCCATTTAGACCAGCTGAAAAGGGTTAATCACCCACAAAAGTGTTATTTGGGCGGTAGCCGCTGTAAAATTTAAAAGGCACTGAGAGACGAAACGAGGCTACAGCAATTATATTATACTCTGGAAATTAAACGGGAATGCGCTGTCCTCAAAAATTCACAGATGTTTTAATTTGTGCTATGCTTTTATCCTTTTTTAAACGTACGACTGCCAATCGAGTTAAAGTTACGTGGGAGCCACAGATCACTCCCACTAGATACCTAATGCAAGGCAGCGGTTGCGCGCCACACGTATAAGCTATCGGACTGATATAAACCGATTCCAAATGTCGCGTCATCAGTGTCATCCAAGCAGTGGACCCGCACATATCGTTGAGCGTTGGCGAAAATTAAGTTTTAGAAATATCATATTACAGTTAAAAATGAATTGCTCAATAAAATGGTGTGGAAAAAACTCAAAAAATTCAAGTATCCAAAAAAACGGAATTACTTTTCATCGGTAACTAATATTCTTTAAATTAATTTGTTCACGAGCGAGCTCAATTTATACTGGTTATTGTATCGATGTCAAACAGTCGAGTTTGAATCGAAAATCAGCCGTCTCTTTTTCGCATAGCAATAACCATAATAAGCCATCTTTTTCTGGTGAAATCACGCGTTCTTCTAGTGCTTGACGCATGTTTATAATATAATTCCAAGCAATATCGATATTTTAAAACATTAATGATTAAATGACAATGTCACGAAATGAATATTGATTTAAATAAAAATTGCAAATCACCATGATGACGTCATTTAATGTAATTTGAAAAAGGTCAAGTTTTTAACTAGGTACTTTTTCAATAATTGTACTTTTCTGTTTCTTCTTGCTTTGCTATCGTCGGGTAAAAACTGTGGGTTAGTATATAACATTATGTTTGAATAATACCATTTTTATTTTAGATTCCCCACATGTCCCGAAAGTTAAAAATATGGGTAGATGCAACATGTCGAGGTGACGATTGGTGGCCTACAAAAAATAGCGTAATTTGTTCACGACATTTTACCCAAGAATGTTTTTTCCCAATGAAAAATCGTCGTCGTTTAATGGATACTTCTGTACCGACAAAATATTTACCAATTCTGGTACATTTTTATTTATTTAAAAATTTATAATTTCGTAGTTCTGTGTGGATATAATAATATGATTATCAAATAATATTATAATTTTATATTGATTTTGTCCAGCATCCAAGGGTAATATTTATAGCCTTGAGATGAAGCTCGTTTAAGCGTATTCGTCTGATGGTATTTCGGGTCCTATTTCTCGAATCAAGTATCTACTGACTATGTGTTTTAATACATTCATTTTTATTTTGACTGATATAAGTGATATTGGGGTTTTCTGCTTAATTACTAATAAGGTAATGTTAGAAATTCGTGCTTGATGCGTGGCGTTAGAACCGCCTTTTGTCAAATATCATGGGAAGGTATTTAACATAACTATTAGTATACTAAATTTATTGAGAATGAGTAGTACAAGCCGTTGCACTAATTTCAACATACGTTGTATTATCATCCCAAAAACATTCATAATTCGTCAAGTGGGTTTCATTGTCACTTGCCGATATTACCTACCATCTATTACAGCCGCCGTCGGAATTCAAGAAACAGAATAAGTTATTGTAGCCCTTTACGGCGTGAGGTTTAATCATTTAATATTTCATATTTTTATCTGATCTTTTAACCCAACACTTAATTCGGGTGTTTCGCCATTATGGTATACAAAAATTAACGGCGAATAATGGAAATAAAACCGTTACATACTAAAGTATAAATCTTAATCCTACTTTATTCGTGTTAGCGATTGGTATAATTTATTAGATCAGGCCAGTGAAAACATATTATAAAACATTTAACAAGTTGGTAATCAAGTTATAAAAGCGGTCATAACACGTTAAACTTACTGGGAAATCGAACTATCGATACTTTTTATGTTATTTATCGACAAGCCTCATCTCTCGAGCGAAGTCCACGTGACAGCGCTGCAACCCGCCCACTGCCCCGCACCGTTCCCTTCGTTGGCGTTTTCAGTTCAAAACAAAACTATCGTAATGCGGTATCTATTGGGAGTGATCTGTGGTGGGAGCACATGAGCGTCAATTATTTCTTGCCATTTATTGATCCGCTATCATTCGACTCCTCTGTTATGAAAATAATAATTAAAAACACTAAACAGACATTATGACTATAATCTTCTCCACCCCACGATAAAATACCTAGTCTTGCGTCGTGGGTATGAGAAACTGAAAAACAAAGTCTCCCAACACCCAGACCCGAAACATATTTAAATGTAAGCCATAAAAAGATTTGTATCTGGGCGAGAATCGAACACGCTGCCTATCGTTACAGAGCGGATTTTCAACCGACTGCGCGTCGAAGGCTGCCATGGCGGAAGTCACGTCATGGCAGAAACAATAAAGTAGCTTAGCGTGAGCCGTTTAGTCTTGTGAGATTATAAGTATTTCTGTCGGACGCTCAAATACAACCCTTTAGCAAATAGAAAATAGGTTTCCATAACTATTTAACATCAGGTAAGGCACGTGCTCTCTTCCGAATCAGGTGCTATAAAAATCAATAGACTTAAATCCTACAGACATAATATTTTTCATACATTCATATACTTAACTTCAGTGTACAATATTGGAGTCTATCTCACTATTTGAGGCTGTATAGGTTAGATCCGAGAATTTGAGAGCAACAGACAGCCTTGACTTATGAAGGATCATTAGCCAGCTTCTCGGTGGAGATTCGTGTCCAATAATGGGACGTATACGGACGAACAAAAGAAGTATACATACGTATTTCATACTTGTCTTCAGCATTCATCTGGTCCCAGCCGCTAAAGACTTCCTTACACACACTAGTCCACGCCCTGGCTCTATTCTGCTCATATTTCGTATAATTTCTTTTATAAATGATCGGATGACGCTTCACAGCGAGGATGAATTTCGCCGTGTCAAGATCTGGCATGCGCATTTTGACGTGCGTACGGGGCGACGCAGGTTGGATGACTGAAGTTGGCGAAAGTCGCCGCTGTAGCGCTAGTGTCGTTATTCAATATTGTAAAGCGGCTGTTCTGGGTATTGTTAGGGTGTCTAGGAATTGAATGAGACACTTAATATTGGATATTTGACTATTATTGTTTTTTTTTTGTTCCGGAGTTAGGTGTTATAGGGACAAGAGTTTTTTGGAATTTCTTATATCCCGACACAACATTTAATGCATTGCAGAGCCGGGATAATAAGCGTGAACAAAAGAAAAGAATAAACATACCTGAACCTCGATTTCCTGGTGCTTACTCTAAAATCCATACATACATACATAAACTCACGCCTTTATCCCCGAAGGGGTAGGCAGAGGCGCCACCAGGACACCCACATTTCGCCTTGTATGTTCCGTCCCACGATGTGATAGGGGGCGAGCCTATCGCCATATCGGGCACAAATTCCTGACTCCGGGCTGATAATGAATAGAAAAATCCAATATCTCTTGGCCCGACCCGGGACTCGAACCCGAGACCTCAGCTTTGTAACCGTACCGTAATACAACTACGCCACCGAGGCAGTCTAAAATCCCTTAGGGTTTTACCTTAGTACTTGGGAATTTCTACTGTTAATGACTTGTATAAACGCCCTACTTGCCCTATATACAAAAATATAAATAAATAAACTATAATATATCTTATAAGCAATAACACCGATATAAATAAAAATTAAATTGCAAAATATATAAATAAAGAGCAGTACTCTAATCGCTGTTCAGGCTAAAACGAATTTAATAATCTACTACCATCGAAGTAACAGGACAACATAAACAAATGACAGCCTGCGTAGCGCAATTGGTTTGACATCGGCTCTGAAACGCGAGGCCGCGGGTTCGATCCCCGCACCAAAAGAAATATTTGTGTGATCCACAGGTATTTGTCTCGGGTCTGGGTGTTTGTAAGACCGAAAAGTCTCTCTGTTCCTGATACGCACGACACAAGACTCGATCTAAATGTGGGGTGTGTATGTATGTGACTGTTGGTTATATTCATTTATTTAAATAAAGCGGAGATTTAGAAATTAATAAGTGCATAAATCCCGAATGTATTTCCAAAACATGGTTACCACACAACCGATTGGCGAGTGGGTGAATCCGCCGGCGATGCGATTGTCCCGCTCGCTCCACGCCGTACCCGCGCTAGGAATGCAACTACGCACAATATTTGGACTCTGTTACCCCAAATTAATCTGGGGAACCTAGATTTACTTGTTATGATAAATAAACATAAGTAATATTAAACGTGGCGGGAAAGGGTGGCGTGGGGACCTTAACCTCGCAGCATTTGGATAAGTAGGAGTTGAGGGAGACCAAGCCCAGCAGTGGGACATTATAGGTTAATAAAAAAAACTAGTCTATTCTTGCTATGTTCTACTCTATTAATTGTCAGCTTGGAGTCAGGATTTTGTGCCCGATGTGGCGATAGCCTCGCCCCCTATCACAATATGGGACGGAACATACAAGGCGAAAAGTGGGTGTCCTCGTAGCACCTCTGCCTCGTACTCCTTCTGGGAAAAAGGCGTGAGTTTATGTATGTGTGTATGTAATAAAAAAAACGTATGTTTAGAATCGGTCCAATGTCTATCATTATCTTCATCCCTTTTAGGTTTGTATCTATGTAGCTAGTAGAGTACTGAACAACCTGTTATATTCTCCACTGACTAATACCTAACCTAGGGCTAGTTCTTGGATCTCCTAACTTAATATTATGTAAAGACAATTTTTGATCAAGCCTTTATGGAATCCCTAAGAAGAGGCATATATTCAATAGTTTCTCTCCTGATGAGGAAAGTAGACTAAGAAACACGAATTTCCCCGTCATTGCGCTAATTGGTAATAAAATAAGTAAAAAAACTGTATTTTAATCACCCTTTTTTCCTTTACAGTGGAAATCGCGATGGTGTGTCATGCGGAAACTGTCACCAGTAGCAGGTAAGGTTTTAATACATTAGATAATATTAATATACAAAATCCCACGCACGGACCCTACCGAATACTGAGAAACAAATCTAGTGTCAACTAATACTAATTACTAGATATCTATAATAACTAGATTTCATACGTCTCTACACCTAATCGAAACAAACTGTTATTATTTATTTATCTTGAAGGAATCGAACCTCCGGGATCTAGTTTCAAAGCCCGCGGATTGAACTGTGCCATGCCCGAACTTATGATATCAAAATATCAATCTCCATTGAAATAATCGTCAATACTTACTAGGAAACGTCAAACAGCCGTTTTAAATATTCAAAAGAAGGGTTAGACAAAACTTTTACATTTGCCGGCAACTTGATACATTTTGCATGGACGGGGTAGCTTATCACCCCCTAACGTTTCACTCCTACCCCTACACATCAGTGTCTCGAAGGGTTTACCGGCGGAAACATTGGAACTTTTCCTACAGCCCTTTGAAATATTGATAAGCTGGTTTATTTTGGAGCATTTAATTCTAGCTACGCTTGTGGTATCGTGTTTCCATTTAATTTGAAGTTAGAAGTAGATTTTATCAAATTGTGTGATAAAAAATGCTATTAATTAATATACGTGATAAATCATTGAGATAACTATGTTGTTTTTATTAATTTATTGTTAAGGTGTCTAATTAATTATAATTCAACGACTTAATTGTTTTGGATTAGGTTTTCCTCTTAATAATAATTTAATGTATGTATAGTGTACAATAAATAAATAAAATAAAGATCTCTTTTACCATTGAGAGGTTGTATATTCTAAATCGACAACGGCCTTGGGCGGATAAACATGACACCTTCGAAGTATCATGAATTACTAATGGAATATAAATGAGTCTTTATGACCTTTACTGTGTTGTATAAACACCTCAATTTAACAATAGTTCGTATTAAGAAAAAACTAATTTATTAGATATTTTCGCGGTTCTTGTTCGCGTTTTGTAGATAGAAGTCCTCCACAAAGCCGGTCTTACAATAGCTTTTATTTTATGATAGTTTAAAAAGTTTGTTGCCTAATTAAATGCCATAAAATTTATTTTATTTCAGTGTTTTATTTATATTTTATTTTATTTTGTCATTATTATTTTTATTTATTTTTTACATTCACGTAAACACAAAACAACTATTATACAATTTACAAGTCCGTATATTATAATTAAAAACTTTTATCAAAAGCGATCCAGCTCCATACAAAAACACAATGGAGCCCCGTATGAGTAAGTTGAGCGTTATCTTAATCAAATGTTTGAGTATCGCCAACGTGCCGACTTCCTGTATCATATCCGCTCATATTTGCATATTTTTTACTTATCATTGTTCACACGAGGTGACTAGGTGTTTTATCTTCATTAACGATTATAGAAGGTTCAATGACGCTCAAAAAACTGACAACAAGCATTTTTTTTATTACTGTGAATAGCGAGATAAGCATGCGATTTGCCTGATGGTAAGCGATATGACCGCTCAAGGACAGTAGCAAAACCAAACAACACCACGAATTACACAGCAATGCTTGGCATTCCACTGTGCTCGCCATCCTGATATATCTCATTATGTCCAGTAGTTACTCTGGCTATAAAATCCTTTAAACCGAAACACAACAGTGCATTTACACTGCTGTTTGGCAGGAGAAATAGAAATTGCGGTGGTATCTACTGAGGCGGCCTCCAAAATGTAAGAGACCTACCACTAGTAAATTAGTTCGTTTTTAAAATGCCTATTTGGAAAAATGATCTTGGATCGATAAAAAAGCTCTGTACTTGACGATAAATGCACTGCTGTCTTGATAGAGTCTCTGTTGATATCAGAAAAGTATCTATTTAATTGATTCTTCACGAAGGAGCTTTGCTGTCGCTTCCTAAGACCTAATAACCCGTATTCTTCCATCATGCCGTCTTTTAGTGGCGAAGGCTCCATGGAAGCCAATTCCCGCCGGCTTCCCTTTTGTAATTTATCATTACACTATAAACAAGCAAATTATTCAAACTTATGTATTTAATATCAAACTCAATTATTATTTTTTACATTCAACGACATCTGTCGGCCAGATACGTAAATATTACTAGGAAGCGGCACAGTAAGCCCTTTTTACATTGCGACGCCCTGCGACCTCTGGCGGATTCCTGTAAAATTGTTCGGCTTATTCAATAACACTAGCGCGGCCCGTGCGCCGCCGCCCCGCCGCCACCGCGCCGCCGCCGCGCCGCCCGTTACGCATTGTATAGTATGCAACAAACCATGCAAAATTGTACCTTAAATTGATTATGATTTAAGGTTCAAATTACGTTAAAAAAGCAAGAGGCATGCCGGAGCTTCTCCGGCATTTCGTGTGTTTAGGTATAGATAATACTTATTACAATAGCGAAATGCGGAGTCTAATGTATTAATAAGTGTTGTATTTACATTTTTACAATATATTCATGATTCATGCAATTAGTTTTAAATGTTTTTAATTACAAAATGTGTAATTTTAATATTATGGTTTTAATGGAAATTACTAATCGTTAGGAGCGTACTAATAATATGTTTAGATTGTCGATTTTACAAATAAAGTTAGTGTTTAGATTTTAGGACGTGCTCGACCCTCGCCTGTGGAATACATTGTCTTACTAATGTTACAACTGATAAATGCGGGGCTATCGTACTTGTTAACATTGAGTCTAGGTTTTTATTTCTTTAATATTAATCTTATATTCACGTGCGGTTTAGAAATATACTTTTTTATTTTTCTCATTATGTAAGCATGGTTTAGTTTTTATTTCATGGTCATTGTAAATATTATATAAGTACCTACATAGGTAACGAAAATATTAAAATTTAATTGACGGCCGCAATAGACAGATGCCACAATATCACTTACCAAATGAAACCCAATAATTTGGTTTGGTGAGTAAGATTCTCGGAGCAATAATTTGCTGGTGGGAGAATATTCGCAAAGGTCCGAATATAAGGACACACGTGCATAAATGTGTCGCGTTTTGCGTTCATTCTGTGAAACATCACACAGTAAATTTGATCTCTATTCGGACTGCACTACGCTTACTATAAGTCGCATTGTAGTCATTTCGTAATCCCTTAACCCTACTAATATTATAAATGTGAATGTAAGTTTGTTTGTTACGCTTTCACGCAAAAACTACTCAACCGATCATCATGAAACTTTGTAGACATATTCTTGGAAGTATAAGAAGTACCATAGGCTACTTTTTATCCAGAAAAGTTTAGTGTTCCCGTGGGATGAAGAAGGAATTCCGATATATTTGTTACTTTTTCATACTCAAAAAGATGGGATGGGACTGGATTACATTCCATTAGTGAGAATGAGACGGGGCGGGCGGGATATAACGGGATGGGACGGGACGGGATGGTATATTTCAAATAAAATTAACCACGCAGACGAAGTTTGCGGGCAGAAGCTAGTAACAGGATAAAGAAAATAAACATATTTTGTGATTTGAGCTTCGGCTTCCCTTTTAAAAAATGTCACCCTTCGCCACTGCGGCGTCTTTATACTTAAAACCACGATCCTTCATGTTCCAAAAGTTTGATCATGAACGGCGATAAACCTTTATTTTAAAATCCATTCAGCCCTCAAATAAAAGTATAAAATAAAGAATAGCAATATTTGAACAAAATTACAATTAACACGTGTTCCAGCCGGAATCCTCCATTTTTATGTCAACAATCCCCTCGTAAAAAGCGCGAGTAATAATTTCTCGTAATTACCACAACTCCGCCAATTAAATAACTCCAAACAGACGGGAACGCGGCGCTAAAGCAAATACAATATAATTTAATGCAAATACCCTCATTATTATTCCATACGCAATTAATTCTATGCTTGATACATTGTTTTCGACTTCTCACTACTTACGTGCCTAGACAAAACAGAATCACGCGGGTGTTTAGCTATGCTATTATCAACCTTATTGCTGAATTCATACGAAAGGTTTCTGTAAAATGGTGGGTATGCACACATTTTTCTCTGTAATATTGTGAGTCACTGAAGCTCCAACGACTAGTGCGTTTTTGGCATAGAGTGTCTATCCGTCTCTTTTTAACTAATGCAGGGTTTTGTATGTTCATCTCTTCCTACCCCATGGAGTGTAAAACAAATTTTCCATGCGTCTGCATTTGAAGCAGCGTTAAATGCATAGGTGCGATATGTTGACATTATCCTGCATTTATGTTGAACGTCAATAATATGAAGTATAGATTCATGGAATTTGATATTCAAAATATTTATGTCACAGTCAACGATAGAGTAGTTGGAATTGATGTCGCACAACAACATTCAACCCTGAACAAATATTTGAAGATCACTTATTTATGGTTTAGTAAAGGGCTTCCTTGAAATTTAATTATACCCTCTTTGAAAAAAATATCAAAAGCTATAACATGTCTGTTTTAAAAATTGAGTATTTCGATATATCTTAGAGTTGTCCTGGGGAAATCCAAAAAGTTTTTGAAGTTTATCAACCCGCCCTCAACCTGTTTGGGGCACTATGATCTAACTAGGCAAATCCCGCTATAGGATCCCATGTAATCTGTACATCTGATTTCTAGGAAGCCGGAATAATTGTCAACGAGTGACAGGTCACATGCCTGTCGATTCCCTAACTAGATTGCTTTGTGCTTACTCAATGCATTGGAGTTAAGTGTAATGATAGCAATAAAATATTTTTGATAACACTCCTATAACCGTCGATTTTGACCATAACACTCCAGCATAATTGCGTTAACAAGTAATTGACGTCTTTCCAGTCGATACTTTAAACTGAATTGCACTTACTAAAAGCATTGTAGTCAGTTGTCCAGACAGTATTTTTTTTATCTGTGGGTCACGAAGCCTTACTCAATGGATCGCCTTTCTTATAGAGTATATGTATAAATAATAAATATAAGTGCCATAATGGAGAAAATCATAAATATATTCTTCTAAAGTAGGTACTTTTTGTTTGTTTATGGCCCGAGGGGATTGCCAATAGATTCCGACCTGTAAAAGGGTCGCGTGTTCAAAAAGATTGAAGAACACTGGTCTAGACCGATGTTTTTATTACCACAGTGACTTAATAATCAATTCGCCCCATTACAAGCACGCAGATCCATTGACCCGCGGTATAAGTGAATAATTACCGAGCATTACCTCCGTTCTAAGCTGGCATTAAGTTGGTGCGAGCGGGCGGCCTTCGAAACTCCGCAATCCGAACCTCTCATGACGTCATAAACGTTTGCTTTACAATAACAAGGCTCACCTTTTCGCTTTGTGAATACAGGTCGATTATGTTCGGGTGTAAATTTTGAATCCGGAATAGTGGTACTTGTTTGTTTTTGGAGAGACCGGCTGTGCAACGAAAGGTTAATGGTTCTACTCTCGTAGACTGTTTGTGTGATCTTTTAATATTTTTCCAGAAAATGTTGATATTTAATTTTGGTGTTTAAAAACCAAGAACCCCTGAGGTGTTTTAAAATTCATTTAATATACGTAGATACAATTTTAATTACTAGAACAATCAACTACCATCACATAGCAATGAAAATATTTAAAAAAAGTTACAATCAATAAAAAGAAATAAAATATAAAAAATGTCCAGTAATATATCGTCCATAAACTCACAAATAAGGCTCTGATTTTGACCACCCATAATAAATCCGTTCTGATTATTAACTGAAGCATGGAATAACGTCCGACAAGTTAAACTTGTGTTAAAAATGATGCATCGGCTGCGTCAGAAACATGTACATCATAAGGATTTTATTTTTTAATGGTTCACTTCATTGCACTTGAATTGATCGATACTAAATATGATGCAATATCTTGTAAATGTAGTTTTATTCCGAAACTTAGTAAAGTTAAAGGACAATTATGTTTTTTGTGTTTGATGAACTACATGCCATGATCCCATTTAATTAAAATTGCATTTATTAATAAATCTACTTTAGATTAACATGAATGAAACAGTCTTTTGTTAAAGATCGAAATAAATAAAGTTGAGAAATAGAAGTGTAAAATATTTGACACTCATTACACAACTGTAGGCCAATTCACGTAATTAAATAAGTTCAGTTGCAGTGCAGTTGCAGTTAAGTTTCGATCAAAACAGCCCGTTTTGTATTCTCGTAATTTAGAATAACCGCTGTCAGATACGCTCGCGTCAAGTTCGCGTCACGTGATCGCTTTAGCGTATTCTACGGCTGCGCGTTTTATACATGCGTGATTCAGATCGCAACCTGATTGGTATTTACCTATTCATTTGACGTCTCCAATGACAGTTTAGTCCCACCAACGTGCAGCACATGCGCAGTTTAAAACAATTACAAGAATACCATTTTGACGTACGTACGATTAAGACGTAAACCTAATCGAAACTGCATCGAAACTGATGTCTTTAAAAAAAAATACAATTGGAAAATTTTTAAAACAGGCGCCTCACATCAATCCTTACTTTTCAAATCGAACCTATTGTCTCACGGTTCACATTCCAACTTGGCATTGTTCACAAAACAATGTTTATCTAGTAGTTATAAAAACATCAAGCGCTGTTTACCGTTCTGAGGCAATATGAAGAGGTCGAGTTAACTAATAGTTAACGGGTTAACCTGACAAGGCAACATTACAGTTACTCTTATATTCAATGCATTAATCGACAATAATCAATTGATGTATGCGTGTTAACTCTTTGTCAGCGAAACGTAATGGAAAAAATCTATAGTGCTTGCTTATCACGTAATTCATTTATAATCTATGTTTAAATAATTATTAACACATGATGATCTTTTTCGGTGTATACAGTAATGGAACGGCCCGTCTGATGTTCATTTTCGTATATTATTAATATTTTTTAAGGCCACCAACTCATTTGAATCCTAAAATCTCTAAGTATAGCGTTGTCGCAATACGGGTAGCCAACGAGTCTGGGTGGGTAGGTACCACCGCAATGTCTATTTATCCCGCCAAACAGCTGTGTAAATAAACTGTTGTGGTCCGGTTTGAAGGACATTGAAGCCAGAGTAACTACTGGACATAATGAGACTTAACATCTTATGTCTCAGGATGGCGAGCGCAGTGGAATGCCAAGCATTGCTTTGTAATTCATGGTGTTGTTTGGTTTTACTACTGTCCATGAGCGGTCGTATCGCTTACCATCAGGCGAACGGCATCCTCGTCTCGCCATTTACCGCATAAAAAAAGGAATTTATGACACCACGTTGCACCTTAGTTTAATATGGATATTTCGACAAAAGGCCATACCTTTAAATAGATCGTTTACTGCACAAGATGATTACTATGATGTCAACCAAATTTGTCTATAAAATAAACACATCAGCAAACCATATTGCTATCACATAACACAAACAAAATCATTAAATAAGCGAACGAAACCATCTGACCATCCATTTATTGAATGCGAAACAGACATGCACTAGCTTAAACAAAAACACATGGTGCATCTGCAATTCAAAATGGCTCTCATCGCGAAATACAAATCCATAGCATTATAGAAAGCAGCTGTTTGTTTGTTTTGATTTTATGACTAAACTACTGAACCAATTCTAATGAAATTTGGTAGACAAATAGTCAAATAAGCGGAGAAGGATATAGGCTACACTTGATTTTTCAATTAAAGTCCTGAGAAAAGAGAGGGCAGCGAAATAATTATGTGTGTGAAGTAATCATTCCCTGCCCAGATTTGACTGAAATTTGGTATACAATTCCTTAGACATAATGTTACAGATATTTCAAGGATTTTAATAATAATCATAGTAATTTCCAGAACGGAGGGTAGTATGGGTGATAAAATTATAATTTATTGGTGAAAATTATTTGACATTTTATATTGATTAATAAATATTAATATAAAACATCGGTATTAAAAAGTATTATTATACATCCGTATAAGATTGGGTCGTTCATTTAAAAATAACTTATTCAATAGAATGTAGAGGCCAGACATTTTGTAGATTTCTAAATTTACTTTCGTGCAAGTACACAGTGCACCAACCGATAATTGGTAAAACAAATATGGACGGTCGCGTACAAAAGTGGTTAAGGAAATATGAAGAGATTCCTTGTTATTTGTGAATTAATTTATGGTTAGAATAGCTATTGTATTTATAGACAAATATACATGCCTATATTATGTAAATTCGGTGTAAGAAAACAAAATATATGGTATTTTTTCTCCATTGGGAAGAAAACGAATTATATTTCATCGTAATGGTATATACATTTTTTTCTGTTGAAGCGGTAATACTCATTTTTTCAACTCACCCCTGAATTATCTTTTTGTTTACATCAATCTTATGATAATTAACTAATATGGAAGGAAATCAAAATTACACAAATAATCGTGACAATACAATAATAAAATACTGTTGTCTCTCTCACACACCAATGTAATAAACCTGAACATCTAGAAAACCGTTATTCCTCTACCTGCTAAATAAAAAACAAAGCGCTTTCGAGCTTCACAGCACGTTGGCCAACCGAAGCCAAAATGTCACAATAGAACAACGCCTTGAAATAGCGCGCACCGTACTTGACACCTTAATATCCGAACGCAAATACACCGCATAGAGTAACATCATCATTTGTGTAGAGTGGACAGATATGAATATAATATAATACCTAAATTTAAAAGCTTGGAATGTACCAGTTCTAGATAATAATAATAGATTAGATTATCTCCGAGCTAAGCCTCTATCGTTTAGATGTAGGCACAATGCAAACTTTATTGCGTAACCCTGCATGTAAACAAGCCTGCTAGTTATTGATTTATTTATTCATCATCATCGTCATCTACAGCCTGTAGGGTCCCACTGCTGGGTATAGGCCTCCCTCATACTATGCCACTTTGATTTGTCTTTTGTCAAATTTATTTAATTTATTCATAAAGACAATAATTGTTAATTAAGCACATCATTTTTGTATCCCAGCCTTTAAGTTTTTTAATATGTTTTTGTATTACCTAGCTTAATGTGATAGGCTGGTATGTCATGGCAAAAGTCCCTAAAAATTAAGAGAAAAAAGTATTTGCAGAATTATCGACTGAGATGTGCCTAGTTTAATTTTGACATATTGATTTTTGTCTAGACTAGGATTTATACATAGTCGTCAACGGATAAGCATTAAAATCTTTTTTAGTTCAAAGTAAGGTCTCACTTGTAAATTCATTGCTAAGTGTTAAAATTCTGCTGGGGATTTTAAGATAGATGGATATAATGAAGAAGGAGGGATGGATCAATTATTCGGTTCCGAAAAATCTAGTGGCGGTAATCTTACGACATGCTTAGTGATTTTCCCGATGTAAGATCCGAACCAGGATCTTGTGATTCATAATGCACAACGCCATATGTCTAATGGCAACAAGAAAATCAATAATAAATAAAACAATAAAATAATTGACGTAACATAAAATCAGCATAAGTTTGCATTTAATTTATTTACTCTTTGTCTAATACCGGGAAACGAACCTGACATCAGCGGCCAGGAATCTGTGTATCAACTCGTCTGTGACTACCTTGATGTCACTAATGATAAATAGTCACATACCTATGATTTGTTGATTTTTATATATCTGTAACGTGATTATTAGATTAATTTTTACCACACACGTAGCGATATAACTGTGCAAGTCTGAGGCACCAGTATAATGGAACGTGTGTCGGCAAATAACTGCGCAAACTTAACTCGCCAGATGCGCCATAATGGAGAACAATGCGGAACGTCATAAAATGTTTTGACAGCCAGCCCAAAATGAGGTTTTTGGACACCCAAAGGGTTAAAGTGTGTGGCAGACTTAAGAATAGATACAGATTATTGCCAATATTAATAAACGATGTTCATCCCTATCTAAAGATGGATCCCAAATTTATAGGCGCGTCAATAAATATAAGAACCTTGAGATATCTGTACAGGGATTTAAAACTTTTATTATTAATGACCATAATGGATCAATGCCCCTTCACTTCTTGTGTCTTAGGTACTCCCCAATTATTTATTTATTTATACTCTTTATTGTACATAACAAGTTACAAAGGAATGTGATACAAATAAAAAATAAAATAGTACAATCAGTGACCATTACGCATTGAGCGATTTCTTCCTGGCAACCTTTGGATGAACTGGAATTGTTGGATTGAAAAATTGGGCTTGACGTGCAACAAGAGTACATTAACAAAAATAACAAATTACTTTATCTATGGTCTCCCAGTTGCAAGCTGCGAGGAAGACACTAGTATACCGGTATGAGCAAGCTTCCCTGCGCCTTAATTAACATAATTTTTACATTTTATTAATGTTCCACAGAGATTATGGGTGTTATTAATGAGTTATTGTAATTGCGTTTTCGATTCACCAAACAGACACAACTGAAGCTCTTGTTAGCTTTACTTGGGACGTGCTAAGGAAGGATTTCGGGACTGAAGCAATTTGGGCGAGCGCGTAAGATTCTATTTAATTCAAATACAATTGTATTATTTATGTACTAGTTTTATTCATTTTTAAACATAGAAATTAATATTTATAAAGTAACTTAAATGCGATGTCTCGCAGACAACCTTGGCTTGAACGAAATTGGCTAATCATGTTTTAAAAATGACACAGGAAACAAACTGCATGCCTATAAGGCAACTATACATTAGCATCAGCCAAATTAAAATATAATAACAGCAAACACATCAACGACATAATTACAAGTCCCCTATAAACATCTCGAGACCGACCAACAAAGATTGTATAGTAATTAAAATATCTTAAGCGTCGTCGCAGAGCGGTGGAGCGTACTGCCGCCATTAATTATTCGAGGAAGAGCCAATGCAAAGGGTTCTATGGAGACTAGATATTATTGAAACTAGGAAATGTAAATAAATTCGCCTTAACAGCAAACCCACCTTCAAAGATAGTGGAACCAACAAAGCCGATGAGAAGTTGCTGAATGAAACTAATTCCACTAGGTTGCTATAAAATATTAAGAAGTTTTTGCAGCAGTAAACATGATATTAGTATCCCAACTCCCACTGCTAGGCAAAGGCCTCATCCCTTTCCTTTCAGATTGGGCGGTCTTGCGCGTTTTGGGGCCAATCCTGAAGAAACTTGTCGATTTTGTCTCTCCACCTACGCCGTGGTCTACCGAGACATCTTTTTGGGTCTTTTTGGTCGGGTCACATTTACATGATGTAGCCTATGATAATTGTAATCATAAAACATTCAACAGACGCAATTCTGACGTTGTATTAAGATATGTGTCTCAGTATCGCATAATCAGAAACAATTGTTAATAGATCGCATAAATATTCGGTTCCTTGTTTCCCGTGTTGCTTATCCACAGCGCGGATGTTTAATGCTCGCAATCACTTTCTAATTTGACCTTTATTTTGTTTTTGTTTTTATAAGGCTTATCGTAATGGGTTTTGCAAATATTATTTAATATGCACTGATAACATTCTTTGACCATATCGCAATTTCCTCACAATTCTACATGACTCGTCGACACCTTTGAATATTAATAATTTATGAAAACCAAAATATTCGTACTATGTATTTCTGAAAGTTGAACATGAAATATGACTGCCTCGGTGGCGTAGTTGTATTACGGTACGGTTACAAAGCTGAGGTCTCGGGTTCGAGTCCCGGGTCGGGCAAAGTGATATTGGATTTTTCTATTCATTATCAGTCCGGAGTCAGGAATTTGTGCCCGATATGGCGATAGGCTCGCCCCCTATCACATCGTGGGACGGAACATACAAGGCGAAATGTGGGTGTCCTAGTGGCACCTCTGCCTACCCCTTCGGGGATAAAGGCGTGAGTTTATGTATGTATGTATGAACATGAAATCAAATTTTCATTTTATATTATGTCCAGTATTTATATGGCCTAACCACTCTCAACCGATTCTCTCGATTGTAGAGTAGGCCCGTGCCCTGCAGTGGGACGTATATGGGCTGATATAGATATAGATAGATAGATTTACTCTGGCTACAATGTCCTTCAAACCGGAACACAACAGTGCATTTACACTACTGTTTGGCGGGAGAAATAGACATTGCGGTAGTACCTACCTACGCGGTCTCTCACATATGAGAGACCTACCAGTGGAAAATAAAATCACCTCAAACATACCGAATCCGTAATAATAACTAAATACCAAATAGTCGGCGAGTCTGATCCCCTAAACAAGACTGAGATAACAACTTTTTCGTGTATTTGCCTGGATTTCAACCGTTCGCATTTGCACACGGATACCTAAAGCGATAACGTCGCTCATGCTAGTGATGCGACGCTTGTTATCGATAGTCCGTGCAGGAATTTAATCTTGAAATTACATCTGGTTTTTCAAGACGTTTTCAAGAGTCAAGACGTTGACTGGAGGAATATGGTTTAGACTGTAACTTAGAAACTCTTATTATTTATATCCATAATACAGTGAACCAGGTTAAAGCAAAGACATGTAGGGGGTGGTTTGGTGACACTCGGACATTTCCATTACCTAGCGTCTAACAAACCACCACGGCGAAAATTTTATTTACATATTTTTCCTCCAGTATCTGTACCAGTCAGCTCACATTTGCCAAAGTAGTATTATTAGCAACTGTTTTATTTAATAACACTGTCAAATGTCAAATGTCACTGCAAATTTAGATACATTTTTTCTAAAATAGATATTTAAAACAACTCCAATAAACTATCGATATCGATATTCCTATCGACACAGTCACATCCCTACAAACCACAATACGTGTTTATATTGTTGTTGACTCGGCGACAGGTGGCGGCAAGGCATTAGTTTTTGTCTCGTACAAACACAGATTACGCACTTTTTGCTTATTCTTTTAAATGTATTAAGCAGGCGGTTTTGTGACATTTTTTTAAGACTGTAGGATTGAGTATGAATGAGCTGTATCGACTAGGGTGGTCAACACTGTCCACTGTCTTAATGATGTGAGGTATCAGCATTGCTGTTATCTTTTGCCTGAACAGCGGGATATGTAGTATGCCCCCCTTCCCAAATACTTTTCCTTATGAGTCTCTCCTTTTCCTACTTAAGTACTAAAATTGAATATGTATTTCATTCAGATACACAAGGCACAATTTAAAGATATAGAAAAAAGTTTTTTTTTATTACTTAACAAGTGTTTTTTAAAGGAAAAAGCTTGTTCGAAAAATTCAAAAAGAAAATAGCCTTATCGTCTATTTCTTTTATCACATGCACAGTTTGTAAGTATTAACAAGATAAACAACTAGAAAAAATTCTAGGTTTTAAATTTTAAGTCAATGAACTATGGAATGCAGTTGCTAACTCGATCAAGTTGATATTCAACGCGTGTTTTATTTCGTCTGCGAATTAACATTGAGATAACATTCGGAAACCAGTATACACGATGCATTCTGCAGGACGTTATACGGTCATTTCGTCTAAACGCCAATTTTTAATATTTATTGGTTTTTAGATTTAAGTTGTAATATGATAAAATAGATTGGTTCGTCTAGTGTCTTGCTGTACACTTCTATGTGGGAATAACTAAATTGGAAACCCAGAGTTAAATATTTTTTCACAAGTTTATTACTTTTAAGATTATCAGCCTCCGTGGGACCGGCTGTGAAACGAGAGGCCGCGGGTTCGATCCCCGCACCGATACATAGTTGTGTGATCATGACTTATATTTTTGCCTAACATGCCGATAGGCTCGTCACCTTTCACATTTGGTTTGGATATATGTACGTATATACCGAACTATACGACTAGTGCCAGTTCTGGCTACCCCTTCAAGGATATAACCGTGAGCTTATGTATGTATATAGAAAGTGGTAAAAAGAACATTGTGAAAATACTCGAAAGAATTCCAAATAATAAAGTAACACGATACAAAGACGCCTTAACATTACTTGTTACTGTACTTTTATTTTGCGGAGAAATTTCCAAAAATACACTCTCGAAATATGAACCTTATCACCAAGAACTAGAGCACAATTTTGCTTATTTTAGTGAATAACTGGTTGGTGGCCGTAGGAAGTAATTATTTTAATTTCCTCTTTTGTTATCAGCGGATAATTACATTACGGCTCAGTTATCACGGCTAATGTTACTTGATGAAAGTAAAGGAGATAATTCCATTTATATAAACATTATTAAATCTTCGAGATATGGAAACCTTACCTACATACATAAACTTACGCCATTTGCCTAGAAGGGGTAGACAGAGGTGCTACCAGGACACCCACATTTTGTCTTGTGTGTTCCGTCCCATGATGTGATAGGGGGCGAGTCCATCGCCTTAATCTTATATCCTATTTCATAGTTATATTTAACTGTATTTTCAACTGTAAAATTCACAAATAAAACAAAATAAACTTACTAAGAAATGCGTATGCGCTTGTTGTGGCAATACTAATGAATCAATGTGAATAAACTTTTAATGACTGCCATGTGTTAAAACAAATCTTGGCTTGTTGTGGGATAATGGCATCATCCGATTAGCGAGTGCAACACACACACACACAAAATTAGTGCCTCGCTTTCCGGGTTTAGCTATGTATCCTCTTTTGCCATGTATCCTCTATTCTCCGACACGAAGTTCGAATTTCGAACGTTCAACACCCACGTGAAAGATAAAAGTTTTCCACTTCTAAAAATCAATACTGTTCTCTATGAAACTTATAATTCACTCCAAACTTAGTCTATGGTTACGAGGTACGAAAGAGGATTCGAACATTCTGTAGAGTGTTTAGGCACATTCATACAGTTTTACGTACAACTTTCTAACATTCGTCGTTGTGTCGGAGAACAGAGTAACCTCCTGATCAGGCTGACACGATTGTATTGAATAAGATATAAGTATTATATAAGATTTACTTGACTTTATACTGCTATTGGAAAATGTATATGGGAATGAACCAGCGCATAGGAAAATAAGGAAATCTTGGTATCTTAGACTAATTTAAATGGTACAACTAAACTACAACATTGTGGAGCGTAGCCAAACGAGAGAAATAATACACAAGGCGTATACCATAAGATGAAATATTTAGTAGTTACATCGCAAAAAAAACATATTATATAAATGCTACATGTCTGGAATATTCTAATAAATCGATGTTATCAGAAATTTCCACTGTCAGATATGGAGATTCACAATATCGTGCGATAACGCGTTATCAACGTGCATATGCCCACAGAGCATGTGAGTGCTCTTTATTTGTACTCGACCTGATATTAATATTGATGTATTAAAGAGTTCCAGTAAAATGTACTTAACAAGGCATCAGACTATATTTTGGGTCCAAAAAGTTATAGTAGTTAGTGAAGAGCGAAGAGAAATTAACACCGCTGGTTACGATTCTCGAGAAATACGAGTATTACATGAATTATTATTGAAACAAAAGAATAAAGGAATTAGAGAACAAAAGTGTAGGAATTAGTTGTCTGTCAGTTGCAATTACATAACTGTTGCGTGATGTTTGTTTTCTGTAAGTAGTACAGCCCTGGTAGATCCGGACCATTTGATAACACTTTCTTTCGTGTGTGATGTAATTAAATTATGCCCTATCTAGACAGCATTGCTGTTACATTTTGCATTAGCTTTGTTTATTTGTTTGTTGAGTTAAGGTTCTCCCACAGTATACAAATGATCACAATTAATGCAATTCTTTGCTAGTTACGTTCTGATGCATATACCACTTATATGCATATACCATTAGCTTTAATAAGATAGGACAGTATTGGCAGAGTTATGAAAGAAAATATAATCATTTTATTCTGTATCAATTTGCAAATAAAAATTATCATTATCTAATGTTTTGACACTTCAAATGAATAAACAAATCTTGATACACATAGTAGATGATAAGTGCATCTGTCTGTATTTGAGTAGATTACTCGTTGACTTTGACATTGATAACTTCTAGACGGTGAAAGCTATATTAAATTATGGCACTTTCTACTTGATGGGATACATCACTTGTGTATACAGAACACCGCATTTACAGACTATACATAAAGAGCAATGGGCTTGAAACACTGAATTTTATACTGGCAAAGTTTTAGCCCAGCTGGTAGTTCGCAATTTGTGTTATTAAAGAATTATGGAGCTTGAAACAGATGCTTAGTAACCCAGTTGAGCGTGGCTCGAAAACGAAAGTCTACCTAAATGTAACGGGACTAGTTATCAAATGTGAAAAATTGGTTAAATTGCTTGTTTGTTTCTATTTCATTTTAATCCTGGCTGGTGCCAGGGTCTTCTTAAACTTCTCCATTTCATATAAAGGGTATATCAAGACCGCTACCGAAAACGAAGCCAGGTGGTAGTTTTAGCGGCTACAGACACAATGCAACTAAAAACTTTGCAAAATAAGCGACGGATTTTTTTTTACAATTTTTTAAAAATCATCATTTTTGAGGGGTAAAAACCTAGTTTTTGCAAAAATATTAATTTAAACCCTTACGTACCATTGCGTGTTTAAAAATTAAGCGATGTACGTCATTATTTTAGAAAAACTATGTTTAATCACTCAAATACGACGATATGTAAAAAATAACAAAAAAAAATTTGACGATTTTTTTTGTAAAATTTTTACTTGCATTGTGTTTGATATCACTAATACTACCTCCTGGCTTCGTTTTCGGTCGCGGTCTTGATATACCCTGTATTGTTTTGCATTTTCAATTGTAGGACCATTGGCTCTTATTTCTTCATTCACGATATCAAGTTAGCGTTTCGTATTCCTAGGTCTTGTATCAATTACTCCTTTACATTTCGAAAACTAAATTGTGATAACATCAGTAGAGATGATACGAAATTAAAGTGGTTATGGAACAATTCTTTTAATTCTTTTTCGCTTTTATCAGGTAAAAATAGAATTATAAAACGTCATACACTAGCTCTGGTTTCACTCAATCAACTCTAGTACGTCCAGAGGTGCCCTTGAGCCATTATTACGATTTATTCAGTTGTATGTAAATTTTTATACACCGTTTTAGGTCAATCGCTTTGGAATATTCGACAAACAATACTGTATTAAATAACTTTACCTATTATACTTTAATTATACTAAGTTGTTTTGACCAATTTTATTAATTTAAATTTAAAGTGACGTAGGTCGTTTGAATATCGCACGATTGGTCTCCTTTATATTTTTTATTTTATTGATTTTAAATTAGATTTTACTAATCCCGTTATAATCTTAATAGATTTTTGTTATCTTTTATTTTTTAGTTCTCTATACATAATTAATAGTAATATAATTTACATACTTATGTAGACACTCATATCCTACTTAAGAAATAGATATTTCTTTCATCTTTACTTATTAATGAATTCTCTATGACGTAGTAAGGTTTCTTATTTCGGGATATAAATTTTTTTAGGGTAATTTCCTGTACCACAAACCCATATTAGTTGATCGCACATATCTGCCAGAATTAAGTGCAAATCCTCATTTAACAATCTTCTCCACCCAACAAATACCATATTTTTGCACAATATCCCCAAATAACTCTACAACAGGGCCGACATAACTGTCCCGCATGCCATTACCCTGGATTCTAATCACAAACAGCGGCACTCGATCTAGACTGAAAACATGTTTATTGTCTTATCTGAATTTCAGGCCGCTTTCATTTACATTCTGTTTTGCGAGAACTCAGCGGTATTGTTTAGGTATTTTTGTGTCCGATTTGCGCCACTTTCCTAACATTACTGAATATTTTCTTTTATTTTCGTGGTTAATGTTCTGCATTTTTCCAAATCAGTTGTATATTTTATTGTATGCTGTAGCTCTTAAATCGTTCGTAAGGATATGTCTGTATTAACTATTTAGAAAACATTCGGATTAAGAGATTTTAGTAAGCAATTTGCGATCGTAGTGCTTGCAAGTTATGATTCAAATTATTAATCATCAGTGTGTTCGTTTTACAACTCTTCCCATGCAAAGGCTTGTGATTTTAAATAAGCAATTATTGAGTTTTATTTTCATAGAATACAATTATAAACAACATAAATTCGTGGACATTTTTTTTCCGAAACAACATACTTAGTTAATACGACCTATCAAATCAAGAGTACCAAAACTGTCCACTCAAAAACAACTATCAGAGAACTTGAATAAGCTTACACTGACCCACAAGATATAGGCACTCGTACAGAGATCAGGTGATAAATAATCTCGAGACGCAAGCTGCGAGGCAGATGCTACGACAGGTGCGATCACAAGACAAGACAATCGGCTTGTTTTTATACGCAAGCCAGGCTTTAATAGTCGGGCTTCTTATAAGTTGTCGAATGTAACGTTTAAGGTAGTGTTTCCTGGTTGTATATGGGACAAAGGATGACCAGTTGATCGTATCAGTAAAGCCATTTGAATAGTCTTGTATGTAGATGTTTCGTTGTACTCGTGGGTGCGAAATAATATGTATTATAAGATTCAATAATGAGCTTATTTATTGTCTGTGTAGAAGTTATGTAATAACGTCTTAACTTAAATTCGGTTAGGACTGGGATGAAAAGGACTGGGAATTTTATTAAATGCTGGACTTAGAAAAGATATGCATTTAAGATTTTATTTCATGCCACATATCTCAGATATTCTTACATCTCCTTTTTACCTGATCTCTTTCTACCGAAACTTTAACTACATATACCAAGTCTGCTCAAAATGAAAATTACTTTTCCACCCAAATATAGACCAAAAACTAAGCAGACGCATTTAAGCACTCAATTATTCATCAAGTCCGAAATCCGGACAGTCGTCGGAACAGTTAAACCACATCCAAGTAAGTAACTTAAAATAGACTTTAAACGGACAATTCCATTCTCTTGCACTTAACTCCGAAACTCGGTAACAAGTTTACGAGATGTCGCGCCGGACATAGTGTTGTTAAGAACAGTATGGCAGCATTTGAAGGGTTCTGTATCGTATTTTGGTGACAATGTGCTAGTATACCTGATCTTAGTAATAATATTTATAATTTCTCCTTCGCCTCTGCTTTCTCTCTCTTTTTTGCTTCCTTTCTGTTTTTGTCAGAAACGATAATGTTCCTGTTGTAATTATTTATGAGAAGCCATAATATAATTACTGAATCACTCACGGCCTTATTCATAGACAGTTTTAAAACCTATTTTAGCTTCGAATGTTTTGTGTTCTTCGCTCAAAGTGAAATCAAAAGTCGTTCAAAAGGGATAAAACATTCCAAAACTAAAATGATTCTTAAAACTGTATGAATAAGGCCGTTAAAGGTTTGTAGTTACCGTCGTACATAATATCCGCCAATGTTTAATATCTGTAACGTTATCAGCTTCTGCTCTTCCTATTTTCTTAGCATTAGGCGTAATATAATTTGATGAAAATATCAAATCATTACAGAACGTTACCTTATGATTGACAGTGATAAAATAACCAATTATATTTTAATGACTTATACAAATATTTATCAATCATAAAACTGAAGTATCATGATTTGTAATTACATCTATAGTTTACAAAAACAACTTCAATTAACTTTCGTAAACTATCGTTCCAAAACTCAAGGTCAATTTTAACGAGCCAATGAAGTTAAACAATAACTTTACAAACAAAAGTTTCTTTTTGTGTAAAAGATACAAAACATCTTAAAACCTCAATAGAGCAGTCAGGGTCGTGGTTGGGTGAGCTTCGTTCTAAGAAATGTAAATCTTGTTTTGCTACCTTGACGATGAATGTCCCGAACACTAAAATTTAAATTAGTGTCATAATCTTTGCAACTAATAATATCGTATCTGTATTTATAGTGTTAACTTCCTGGCAAAAAATATCTAACTATTCTAAAAAATCTACAGTTAATGATTATGATGACAATACGATTGTTACTTTTGGAAAACAACTCAGTTTAAAAAACATATTTATTTATATTTATTCAACACACTTTAAAATGAACTCATACATCTCATCAGTTTAAATTTTCCAAATCTATAAACAGTTACTCTATTTTAAAAGTGAACAACAATTATTTATATGAAAGCTACGAGTTTTCGTCACGTTCGCTATTCAGGGACCTATTCGCGCTCGTTGTATTCCCTAGAGCTGTGACATTGCACGTACTGCTATTAAAAAAGGACCAAGCTTATATCCTTCTGCCATCTCGTCTAATAATTTTATTTCAATTTGTTTTCTTTTCTCTACCTATCACGCTATAACGCTATCACGGGCGGTCAGTATTCGTCATTTCAGTCGGTTAAATTACTTTAACTTCATCTTCGTTACTAGTTAATTTTGGTAATGCTTGGATTGGTTGCATATTGAAAAAAAAAAAAACAAAATAAAAGACTTTTATCCGTATCTACTGTGTTTTTAAAATGATCACATGCAATATTGAATATTAGCAATATTCATGTATTCAACTGAATATTTTACACTTACCTTACTCAAACTTACCTTCCCGTCTTTAAGACTTCGTGTCAAATTACCCAAATCCTGTCACACTGACTTACCATTTCGTGCTTTTAATGGAATAACAAACTTTTGCCGGCCCTCCACAGCGTGATGATGGAGACATGAGTTTCCAGCTTAAATACAGTCAGATTACGTCAACTAAACGGCTGCTTTGTTAGTTTATTGTTCGCTTTGTGTGCTTAGTTCTTAGGGCTGGGGACTATGTTTATCCCATACGAACTAGTATTATCAACTATCTCCCTATTGTACTATACTAATCAGCCCATAATCCCTCGTTTCACTACAATCAAGAATTTGATTGAGAGGGGAAAAGCCATAGTAAAGAGTGAGGAAAAAAGGGGAAGGTCTGCAAAGAGAGGTCTACCCTAGAATCAAGAGTTCGGTTGAGAAGAATTAGACTACATATGTATATTAATATCACAAAGACTAAAATAATATGCTATTTATTAAAACACATAATCACAATTCAATAAGGAAATAAATACAATAACAGACATTTAACAGTTCAAAAACAGACACTCAAAACTAAATCTATACATAATGCATTCGTGTAACACAAGTCAGACAAAACACGACACGAAATTTATTCGACTGATCTACACGCGATCAACAATTCAAATGACGGCAATAAACAACATCCCGCGGAAGATACGAGAACACTTTCCAATTAGAACAATATAATTAAAATAATAAATGTGGGCAGATGCAGCCCTACGGTAAATCACGGTGTGCCGCCGCAGCGCTGTGCCCGACTAACACCCATCAACCATCTCGTTACTGCCTTGTCTTGCATTCTGTATTTTAAACTAAATATCATCACCTGTGTCTTTAATTTAATTAAACACGCAGATTAACATTAATGGTTTCGAATTCACTTATTAATTATGTTTAAAGATCACGCAATTTGAATGTCGAATTTACATGAATAAAATTAATTCAACATTTATTAATTTTAATCACACAGTTGCATAAAATACACTTTTAATTTTAGAATTGTATTTTTATAATTTTAATTAAATTCCTCCCATGGTACTCTGTATTTCATAAATTTATGTTTCTATTTTTGTTTCAGGTAATTATTTTATCACTGTCACATGATTTAAACTCCAAAGGAAAGGTAAAAATAACACCCACACACAACTTGCATTTAATTATCCAAACGTAAACTAATTATAAGAAATTAAACTTAATCTTATTACGGAGCACTTTTTTGGTGGTCCAATAAAATTTATGGCCAACATATGTTAACGCTATATCAAAAGGGAACAAGGCTGTAGACATTAAAGATAAAACGTTTATGCGTTTACTTTGAGCTTCGGCTGATTTATAACAACTTTTTTTGATCTGTAAATATTTGGTACCGTAATGTGATATTTTATGACACTGGAGTAAGTGAGTTGAGGTTGTTTGTTTGTCATTAATAATGTAAGGGTGTTGTGAAAACAAACTCGGTTGGCTTATCTTGTAAAGAGCACGGGCCTACATTTTTTGACACACGTCACTCTTGCCTAAATGAAAATTCTGGAATAAGCCATAGTTTCTAAAACTAGTTTTAATTATTAATATCGCAATAATATTCATGGTTTTAATCTTTTCTTGTAAAAAATCTTCTAAATTCATCTAAGCCCGGTATTTGTTCTGGCATCATAAAATGACATTGCCTACCTTGGGAGTTGAATATAGAATATTATAGCTCTGAATTATTTTTAAACAACGATGCGATACTTAAGTTTCGTATGTCAAATAACCAATACAGTTATCACAAATCTACGACGCATAAATAATAAAAAACTTGTTCGTAAAACTTCGCAAATTACTGCAAATGTATTCACAAAAACTTTGAACAGCGTTGTAATCACATCGAATCTGTTATATTAATTATACGAACGAGGGTAATTGCCAAAACCACACGTAATTTATGTAAATAACAGCTCTAAATATGTCGGTTGGTCTGTAAAATATAACGCGGGTATTATTACATATTATATATATAAAGTCATGACTACATCACTGAAGGATAGGCAGAGATGCTCCTAATACTGAGATTATTTTCGTCCTAAGATTTGATAGAAGACGAGCATGTCATGATGCTGGGCGCGATGTTCAGTCCGAAGCAATATATAAGATTGATAAATCAATATAGAAAAATAAAAAATCAAATAAAATGATGTACTTAAACTATGAATTGTAGTTAGGACTTCTAGCTTCGAAACCTATACACATTTGTAAGCCGTTCACATTTCAAATATTCTCAAACGTGGTCGCTTTTATTTCGTTTTAAAACTTGTATCAAGCCGACAACGCGGAGGTATTAAAAACGACCATGAGCATCTCATTCAGTCATAATAACTAAGTATCACCATTATACAGGGTATCTCAAGACCGCGACCGAAAACGAAGCCAGGTGGTAGTTTTAGTAGTTACAGACACGACGCAAATAAAAATTTCACCAATACAGCGACAGATATTTTTTTTGAATTTTTTAAAAATCATCTTGTTTGGGTGGAAAAAACCTAGTTTTAGCGAAAATAATAATTTAAACCCTTACGTACCATTGAGTGTTGAAAAATAAAGAGGTCTGCATCATTATTTTAGGAAAACTATGTATTTATCATCCAAATACGACGATAAGTAAAAAATTTCAAAAAAAAAGTTAGCGATTTTTTTTGCGAAATTTTTACTTGCAATGTGTCTGAAGTCACTAATACTACCACCTGGCTTCGTTTTCGGTCGCAGTCTTGATATACCCTGTATGTATAAAAAATTAAGATTTATCGTCCTATGACTTCAATACCAAGAATACCAAAAATTCAACAGCCGAAATAATGAAACTGACAATGTAAATTAAAAGCATACCTGTTTTAATACCATCCTGCGAATAAAGAAATCCCGTTAATATCCTGTCCATCAAATTTCCAAAAGGAACCAAAAAACTACTAACATAATTCAGTATAATCGACATCTGTCAATTCGGACGCCACAAACTACCAACCCGAATGGAATCCTACCTGAGTAATATTAAGGTTTATTATTGTTTAAAGTAAGGCCAAGGTTAATTAAAACAGTTAAGTTATGCAATAAATATACGCAGATGTGGCAAGCTGTTGCACATTTTGCACCTGTTACCGACCGGTCCCAGCGAGTTGGTGCTCTGATCCTAGACTGCAGTATTCCTTTGGGAACAGACAATATCATTGCATACAATAAACCGAAACTCTCCATAAATTCTAATACAGGAACGAAAAATCCTTTTTGTAGCGGATTGTATTATTTAAAAAAGTGTAATTACATGCACTCTTTGCCATAGGATTCATTACATCAAAATAAATACCAAATCATGGGATTAATCTTTGAAACTTCCTCTCACACTCGCCCTCTTTAGCTATAAATGTTCACTGACTCTTCCCCAAGAATTTCTATAAACGGTGTATCTTTGTCTCTTCAGCCAAAGGAAGTCCACTGCTGTACATAAGTCTCCCCCAATGATCTTTCTCATTCAACGTCTTCCTGCCACTTTAGCTCGTCTGTCCTTATAAATGGACAGATATGTACATATTCTTCAGAACAAGTTTCTAGCTGATTTGTTTTTAAAATAACTCCGCCATCCATTTTACCTGTTATTTTAAACGCATCGATCGCCCGCATGACGATACCATCTTGCCGTGAAGTGATCGAACCCAGTTGGCAGGTAGTTAGATCGTTTATTTCTTCAATTTCCTTATGTATTGAAAAGGATATTAAAGCCATGGATTCAGTGAAATAGTATTTAAGGCAATTGAAAAATCCGCTTGTTTAATGTGATCTGATAATGGAATTTGCTTTTCTTTTTCATCAGCTTCATTCAAAGGCCCAATTATTGCTTCTTTTGACTTGAAACCTGCACTTTATTTCGATGTGATAATATATTTGTTTAATATATTCCCTCAAATAGCGATTGTACTAGATGTATTACCGTTATAATAGTCAACACTATTAGTAATTTGCGCGAATGGCTCGTGTTCCGAATTTAGGGCAGTGTAAATCCGGTTTCAAACATACTGAAAGAATTATCTTTTTCGCAAGTTGATACTTTATCTACAGCAATATACTTACAATCAAGTCACTTTATTGTTTCAGTAAAAAATATATTTCCAAAACCATGTCAATTCATTTCACATAGTCTAAAAGACTCAGTATGTCCATAAATTTATTCTGAGCGTAATGCCAACTGCTTCTCCAAAAGGTGGTTTAATGTGCCATTTCGACTTTATGGCGCTGGTAACCTCACTTTATCATTTAATATTCCTTGCAGATACATAAAATAATTTTGATATTTCAATAACATTGAGTTCATAATCAATGTTATTTTAAGAGTCTCGTGTCAATAGTTCATTCTCTAAAGGGCATAGGAAAATACGTACAAATTCACAAGACAAAAATAATATTAAAATGCGATATTTTTCATGTATGTTTGTTCTCTGGAACTATAAAATGGATTTGAGTGAAATTTGAAATGAAAACAGGTTATATTCTGCTTTATTACATAGAATACTTTTTATTACGAAAAAATATTCCCAATTTTACAATGTCATTTAAACTCTAACCACTTAATAGAAGTGCCATTACATCTGTGCAGGACGACTGCACATAACTTTAGTCTTAAGTGTCTTTTATTATGTACTGTATTATATAAAGCTTATTGTAAATAATCTTATTGGAAATTGTGTATTGTGTTCTTATAAGTCTGAAAGAATTAACAAATAAAGGCTGCGATCATAATAAAATAGGTAGAATAGTATAAGATAAATTAATTGAACTATCAGAATTGTATTAGAATAAGTGTTAACCAGTATTATGTATAATGTTATGTAAAATATCGAACAATATATTTTTATAGTAAATAAGCGAACACATGGGGTAACGCCCCGCGCGCCCGCGGACCGAGCTACCGCCCCGCGCGCCGACGCAGCGACGCATCGAACCAAGGCGTCCTATTGGACGAACGCGTCGCCGTCGCGCGCGGACCCGGCACCGGGGATTAAGCCCGAACTAGCAATAAAGATAGCAGCCCCGGGCCGGGTAAAATCAGTTCGGTTCGGATCTCTCCAAGCGCACAAGAAACCTCAAGAAGTCAAGAAACCTCAAGAAACAGCAAATAGTCAGCAAGTAAGAAGTGATCGTGTCAACGTTGGACCGCTGCTACTCCGTGACGTCATCGTCGTGTCGTCACTCGCCGTGCTGCCGCCAGTCAATTAGATCGTCTTTTGTACTTTTCAGTACGAAATAAATTGTTTCTTCCGAATCATAATCACTGGTATTATTTCCGCACACACCCAGCACGTATCCTGATCTACATTAAATTGTACGGGATTGTTCGAAGGCGGTCCCGTACAACATCGTGCAAAGCCGGACCACACTACTTAGAAATAGCAGAATAAACTTGAAGACAAGGTCAACACCGCTAGTTTTATTTAGATTGGTATCCTGTTCCCAATTTGTAACGCGTTGTTTCAGATCGATATTATGTAATCCACCTTGACTCCAAGCGACCGATCCACAATCATATGCAATATGCATATTTCTTGTTCAAGAAATATGTAAAATATTTATATTCTAGTTTTCAATGCAATTTTAAATGTATTTCGTGAATAAACAATAAGGGATTGAAGTTATGATGATTATTTTTCAGGGGACTACAAAGAGCTTGCAATATACAATTGTATGTTAAGTGCGTTGCAACCGAAATAAAATATCCTGGCGTGAATAAACTTATCTCATCACATAGATCCGATTATGAAGGAATAAACGAAAGCCAGACCCGAAACGTGACAAACGTATTTCTGTGTAAGGTTTTCCAAAATCTTGTACAGTTTTTGTTATCCGGTCGAATATGAATATTTTATACTATTTTGTTCGATTTTCGTGTTATTTTAGAACGTATCTCGATCTAGATCAGCCCACTGCTGGGTATAGGTCTCGTCATTAGCACGCCACATGTTTTTGTCCTGTGCCTAGCGAATCCACAGGCACACAGCTTCCCTGTTTCCTAACTCATACAATTTGGGTCTCTTTAAATTTGGGTGAATCGATACCTTCCGGGTTAAGTGCTCCATCTTACACCGCATCATTGCTTAACACCAGGCAGATTTCTGTCAAACGCGAACCCATCAAGTATTAAAAAAACAGTGGATTCCCTAGAATGCACAACAATCACAAACTTTTTACAAAGTTAAAGTATTTGTAAAATATCTATATTCTGCGTCTCAGTTTAGAATCACCTTCAACAAATTCATTGCCCTGTTTATCTCATGCACCATTGCTATCAGTATCGACCTTGCATCCGTATGCAGACAGCGCCAAGGTCCCACGAGAAAGGCAATTACCTATGTAAAGCGTGTTTCACTCACGCCTATTAAAACTAGCTTATTATGCAACGGATTTGATTGGGACGGACTTGAACGTGATCTAATGGGGTTGTGGGTCCTGTATGTTGTTTTAAAAGTGATAGACACAATTGCTCTTGCTATAGAAATGAGCTATTTACATAGTAATCAAAGTTATTGTTAATTAAGTTTCATAATCTTAACATTTAAAGGTTCAAGAAACTTAATTACATTAATGTATAATAAGTTTTGTAATAGCGGCGATAACGTTATCATCATACGAGCCGGTAATTACACATAGATATGAATAAATAAATAGTATGTTCATAATAATTATAGAATTTTCTCAACGTTCTGCATAAATAAGACATTATTATAGATACACAGATTTATGTGTGGCAATTGTAGGTTTTTTTTTCTTAGGAAGAAGAAACCTATCATTTCTCTATACTTGAATTAAGCAAAAACTGAATTATTAAATATTCTAACAAGTTTTCACATAACAATTCCATTTTATTAAAATTAATTGCAGTTGTTTTGTGTTTTTAATTTATATTACAGGAGTATAGGCTCTTGTACGAACACCTGAATGCAACCCTGTACTAATACTTGCCCCATATACACAGACACAATTACATGACTAATGAAAGGAATTGAACCAATTATAATATCAGAACATGTAAAAACACGTGGTTATCATTACATTGGCGTTGTTTAGTTTTGCTACTGTCCATGAGCATCGTATCGCTTACCATCAGGCGAATGGCATGCTCGTCTCGCCATTACAGCAATAAAAAAATGACCAAGAGACCAAGTATTGCCAATTAAAAAACAAATAGATTGCGATTCACAATGCCGATCAGCTAATATTTCCATGCGGTTCCATGTGATCTATGAAGGAGGGAGTGAAATAAGCGACATAGATAACGCTATGTAGTATGGACAGTACATGTATTTGTGATCAGCAAATATAAACCGACCGGCATCCAGCTACTTCCAGTAATCTACATTAAGTAATAATTGAGTATTTATTATTAAAATGCAGCTAATATTAATTGCAGCGAATGGCAGGTACACCGCAAATCTACGTGTACAATCGTGATTACAATACAGAGCAGCAGTCACGTTTTATTTGTATTGAAACGACGTTACCCGGTCACGACGTGTCGCCATTCGCTTCTGTATATAGTGATATTAGATTAATATATTGCATTTATATAGATTATGACTAATATAAAAGAAACAGAGCTGGTGGGAATATTGTCCAGAATACGTATCGTACGCGACGGTGGTAAATTCATTATAGTGATCCACTTAAGTCGGGTTTCTGGTTCTGACTGTGTACTACTTACCCTACTGTCGGGTGCTTTGTATGTCCTTAATTTAAAAAAAAAAAATTTTGGTTCCACAAAAGATACAAAAAGTTTATACATAGCACTAGACCCCACACTAGTTCTTCCTGTGTTGTGGAAATGAAATTCCATTTTGAATCAATTAGCATTAATATATAAATAATAAATACACCCAACAGTCTCATACATAGCCCTGACCTCACATTAAGATCAATTAAGTCTTGTGTCGCAGGTATCTGAACTACGAGAGACTTTTCGGTCTCACAAACCCGAAAGAAATATTTGTGGGCCGCACAAACATTTCTCTTGGTGCGGGGATCGAACCCGCGGCCTCTCATTTCACAGCCGGCGTCTAACCAATTGCGCCACGGAGGCTGTCAATCATTACTTCGTATGAACACTTACAATACCATGACTTTTTGTATGTACCAAAAGAAGGGTACCTATGTTTCTTCTTAAATCTCATTCGTTCATGAAACTTGATAACAGATGTATTCTTATAAGACAGTGCTACTTTATCATGTCCCATATAAGTGTCAAAATACGAGTAACATTTTTACACCCAAAACTTTTAAAAATTCAAGTAAATTCACAGTAACACACTAGTATGAGATATACGGGGCGGGGTGTTAACGACGACGTCGGGGATTCGATCCCGGGCCTCACACTAATGGGTTTTCGATAATCGATACTTTAAATTAGATCGTATCCACACGATAGAACATTTAAACGTGTAGATTAGCTTTTGATAGCGTTTATAGTATCATCTTGGTAAAATGGATTGTTTGGTAATGGAAGTTAAAGTAAAATTGTAGTTTCTGCGAGATTATGGAGCGATAAATAAATGTAATCTAATTATATTTTGCTGGTCTATGGTTATTGTAATTATATATTATAATGCAAGAAATCAGAATTATTTTTTGCAAAGAGGTTTTATTAAATCATTGAATAGTTATTATGAATGGGGGCCACAGTGGCACCACTGCCCACAAATAATCGCTTAAGTGACTTTATCAGGCTTCGTACGATTGAGACAATAATTTCAACCGTTTTCATCATCTATTCCTTCCTTTCTCAAAGATCACCTATGCATCTACAAACCCTCAGATACTGTGGCTTATAAAGGCCTTATTCATAGACAGATTTAAGACCTGTTTTATTCTTCGCTAAAACTGAATTCTAAAGTCGTTCGAAAGGGACAAAACATTCGATAACTAAAATAGGCTTTAAATCTACCTATAAATAAGGTCGTAAATGTTTATTAAAAGCGGTTGTATCTGTAATTTAATTTATCAGTCCTATAAAAAAAGGTAAAGAAATTAATATCTCATTCAAATATATTTGAACACCTTAAAAAACCTTTAATATTTATTTACCTCACAAAAAAACATATCGTGTACAACCCGCGTCTATTTTTAACCGCAAAGTTCACGCCGTCAGTCAAGTTCAAAGTTAACAGGCTGACAGCGTCGGCGCGGTAATTTAACTGTGTATAAACACTTCATCGAAACACAACACACTCGATCACGGTTTACTTTAACTGGGGATTATTTTTGAACGGACATTAGTCCCAATGGAATTTTGGTTTAGGGTTCAATGGTTGGGGTGGGACCATTTCACCGTATTTGTCCAATTATTCAATTGATCCTTGTTGTGATGGATCTTTTATGATTATATCAACGTATATTTGACTAGGTTACCTTTATTTTCAAAACATAATGTGAAAATTGTAACAAATAAATAAGTACCTAGTTCACATATAACAGCAATTTTTGTATATAACTCATGTTTTATTTCATTTATATTTAAAAAAAAATCACCTAAAATTGTAACAATTATTTTGTATAAGAAACTGGGAAGAGTTTCGTACCAACAACACTGAAAATTCATTCGTCATTCAAACATTAATACGAATACTCAGCTTGTCAAAAAATACAGAACCCTTAAACCCTAAGCAACACCAATGAAATCAGTTAGCGCGTATGTTTAACCGGTGGTCGATACGACCTGCCGGGATCAGCCGCCAAGCTGACTAAACAATGGAACTTTAACATGGCTATTTATATTCAATAACTAGGAGCGAAGGGACGTACAACACGCCATACAATAGCTATTTATCTTATATTGGAACATGTGTTAATTAATATGTATTGAAGGTAGAGCTTAGTAGATACCATTGTAAGGCACCAATGCTCGGAAATGCGTTCATATTTTGTCATAATTTCTAGCCTATATTTGTAAAAAAAAATATTATTTTTGACAGCCTCCGTGGCGCAGTTGGTTAGACGCCGGCTGTGAAACGAGAGGCCGCGGGTTCGATCCCCGCACCGAGAGAAATGTTTGTGTGGCCCACAAATATTTCTTTCGGGTCTGGGTGTTTGTGAGACCGAAAAGTCTCTCGTAGTTCTGATACCTGCGACACAAGACTTAATTGATCTTAATGTGGGGTCGGGACTATGTGTGTGACTGTTGGGTGTATTTATTATTTATTTTATTTATTTATATAAGGGCAGTGAATTTCAGAAAGATAGAAATAAATAATTACAATAACATGATGTCAAAAATGGTTATCGCTTGTATATTCAATTAACAAATTACACCGATGAGATTTTCAATTATTAGACAACCGTATCTCATCGGTGAATAATCAATTTGACCTATAGTCAATACATTTTGCCGTTAATAAAAATACAAGGTAATTTCTTTGAGAAAATATATGTGAATTCATACATTGCTTACATCCTTTCTTTTTATTGCCTGAACGGTGAGCCGAACATGCTATTCGCCTGATGATAAGCGATACGACCGCTCATTGACAGTAGTAAAACCAAACACCATGAATTACAAGGCAATGCTTAGCACTCCACTGAATTACCTGAATAAGCTTTTTTTATTCACAAAACTGATATGTGGAATGTACAACAATTTAAAGAAAAACGATACACATGGTTGACACCTACTACCTACACGATGTGAATCCTACATGCATTATAAAGAAGATTCAAGACACTACAATTTAGATATTTATGTGAGGATATTGTACGTGCAAGCTCTGGAATGAACTCCCTGCATCGGTGTTTCCTGAGCGCTATGACCTGTCCTTCTTCAAACGAGGCTTAAAGAGAGTACTATCCTTAAGGTAGGCAGCGACTTTGTTGTGCTGGACCCCTGGCATTGCAAAGGTCTATGGGCAGCGGTAGCCGCTTACCATCAGGCGGGCCGCTAGCTCGTCTGCCTATACGGCAATAAAAAAAAAAAAATAAAAAAAATATTGAGTATACCAATGCTCTGCAACATTCGTAGAATTACGCTCTCTACAAGATGTTTGAGAGCAGGTAAGGAGAAACATAATCCGACAGTCAAACAGACTGAGAAATGAGCAGTTCAATCAATTCCGGGGCAAATGTTTGTGTGATCCGCTCGTGTTTGCTCCAAGTTTGTATCGCGAATACTCCTTCCACACAAGTTTAGATGATAATAAGAAGAATAATACCTGTATTTATTCTATAACAAAGTTGGAATAATAAAATATTTTTTAAATATATTTATGAAAGGTCATGGAGGAGACTTAGCTGGAAGGCGGACCCTGGCACCGGCCGGTGAATGAATTTATGACAGGTCAAGATGGGATTAACTGATATATCTGACATTGACCATGTCGGCACATTAATGAAGTGAAATTACACAAATTGAATATCAAACAAATTATTATCTTTATTTTTCTGTGTCTCTCAATGCTTGTGATTTGAATTCTTATGTTATGATATAATACAGTTTATTTTATGGCGAATAATAAATAACAAACCATTTTCTAATTGCAATCATTAACCCACTCCAGACCGTCCATTTCGCAAAAGGAAAATCAAACTCTCAACCAACATGTAGGATCCCGAAATTCCTTAACATTACCCTGAAGAGGAAACCGCTAGCCGTGTTCGACCTTTTGAATCCGCTTTGATATACAATCCCCAGCCATAAAGTGCTTCCGTGCATTTAATCGGCGGTTACCAGATCCAGTTCCGAAAGAACCCTGGCTTACGCGCCGAACGACGGATTAACTTACAGTTTGTGTTAGATTTAACGCTAAATTTGGCGAATTTCGTGTGTGTTTGCTGGTAGTCATTTTCAAGGATCTAAACTATATATTATGTAGCTTTTTTTTCACATATGCTAGGCAGCATTTTTTGTTCAAATGAAGTGTTTGTGTACTAAATAATTGATAACATATTTAGGATTTTTATTAAGATAAAGACCTTATCTTATAAGCTAGAATTTTCAGTGATTTTGATGTCTTAAACCGCGAAGGATTAGACATAACATACCTAGAACTGCGACTAATTTGTTGCAAATGCTAATCACATCATTAGCATCTGCTAATATTAAAATAATCTTCAACAATTTAATTTCAACGTTATATAATAAAATGACAGTAAATTGTACAAGATTCCCGCCATTATAATTCTATTGTCTATTGTCCATTGTCCTGTCGGTAGTTGAAAAAACTAATAAATTAGTTGAGACACTCATTATGTACATCTCGGTAATATTAGCACTTATATTTAATGTTGTCAGTTTTTTTTTTTTTCATTTCACAGATTCGAAATGAAACATTCAGTCATTGTATAGATGATTTCATTCATCATCAGCCTATACTAGTCCACTGACATAGGCCTCCTCAAAACTATGGCGAATAAATTCCAGAAGAAATGAATAGTTGAATGGGATAGATCCTGTCAACGTAAACAAAATTGGAGGTGAAATTCCATACTAATACTGTCTATCTTTTCACAATTAATAAACCTCTGAACCATCGTAAAATAGAAACAGATACTCGGGGACCTACAGAAGATTATGAACTAATAACGAGAGGCAAGAAAAGCTGTTAAGATACAGTAAAATTAGAAATTAAGTGTAAATAACGAAACCTAGACGAAGCTAACCCTTAATACTAGTGTATAATTTAGAAACGCACCGGCTTCATAAAGGAATATCATACAAAGACCTTGTGCAAATTCTAGTTAAATTGACGCTCTCGTATTTTCTCTCGATTTCTCAATCCCTTCAACGTATGGCGTTTATGCAAATGGCCATTCATTGACATATGGGTCGCGTATTGTCTGCCGCGATCTATGCTAATGCCGTCCTCCTTAGGTATTATACTTTAAAGGCTAAACACTTAAATGGACTTAGGACTTGCGTTTTGTTTATTCAGTAGCTGGTAAATAATGTATAGTTGTACTTATAACACATGGATCAATAAGTCCCAAGACTAACAATGAAAACAACATTTTTTTTTTGCAAAATTTTTTTTATTCATCAACATAATCACCTTTTAGGGTGATACAATCGTTCCAACGCTTTTCCAATTTTTCAATACCATGTTTATAAAAAAAAATATCTTTCGCTTCAAAATAAGCTTCAGTTTCAGCGATGACCTCCTCATTTGAGCCAAATCTTTTTTCCCTGGAGCATTTTTTTAAGATCAGCAAAGAGCCAGTAGTCACTGGGGGCTAAATCTGGCGAGTAGGGGGGGTGGGGAAGCAGATCAAAGCCCAATTCGTTCAATTTTGCCATTGTTTTCATCGACTTGTGCATTGTCTTGGTGAAAAAGGATTTTTTTTCTCTGCATGTGCGGTCGTTTTTTTGCGATTTCCTCCTTCAAACGCACCAGCAAGTCAATATAATAATCACTGTTGATCGATTTACCTTTTTCGAGGTAGTCAATGAAAATCACGCCATGCGTATCCCAAAAAACTGACGCCATGACTTTGCCAGCTGACTGCTGCGTTTTCGGACGCTTCGGACGGCTTTCGCCAGCTGTGCGCCACTCAGATGACTGCCGCTTCGACTCTGGAGTATAGTGATGTATCCATGTTTCGTCCATGGTCACGTAACGACGCAAGAAATCTTTTTTGTTACGAGTAAATAGCGATAAACAGCTTTCTGAATCATCGACTCGTTGCTGTTTTTGTTCCATCGAAAGCAATCGCGGCACCCACTTGGAAAAAACCTTTTTCATGCTCAATTTTTCATGAAGGATAGTAAACACACTTCCATATGATATCTGTGTCATCTCAGCAATCTCACGGAGCTTCACTTTACGATCTTTCAGTATAATTTTTGTCACTTCACTCACATTTTCCGGTGTAACGGCTTCCACAGGTCTACCCGAGCGTTCCGCGTCATTTGTGTCGGTACGACCACGTTTAAACTCGGCAAACCACCGACAAATCGTTGCTTTTGATGGACAAGAGTCCGGGTAACATTTTTCAATCCATTGTTTCGCTTCCACGGTGTTTTTACCCATTAAAAAACAATGTTTTATCAGAACACGAAACTCGGTTTTTTCCATTTTTCAAACAAACTACAAAACGACTTTACTCCAACCTCGATAACTCAGCTGTTTCTGGTCCGATCGACTTAAAATTTTGACACATTTCAAGCAAAGGTTAGTACTCTAGAAAGACGTGGTTACTGGTTTACTACGAGCGCCATCTCTGGGTTAGTCTCGGGACTTATTGATCCATGTGCTATTTAATTCTGATGAACAATTTGCTCCAAAATTTTTGTATTGTTTTTGAATTCTGAATATAGTCAGGTCTAATGTACTATCTAAAGTTTACTTCGGACATATAGCTGGTAATGAAAATACAGCGAAAATAATTTTGATCAATAATTAACTTTAGACTTAACATCTTATGAGCGCAGTGGAATGCCAAGCATTGCTTTGTAATTAATAGTGTTGCTGTTGTCCATGAGCGGATAGCTTTCCATCAAGCAAATGGCATCGATTGCTATAAAAAACTGAAATAGGTATTTAAATAGGCGGGCATGAAGAAACACACATAAAAAGTACTATGAAGAAATAGTTGTCTATGGGCGTAGGTCAAAGTCATAGCGGAAGTGGATACCAATAAATCAAGATTTATAACCCATATTATTTGATAGTGTGCCGTTAGTGAGTGGGCGTCATTGTCCACGTGGGACACTCAAAACCACGTGTTTGTACAAGCGTTTGATTGTGATGGGCAATATGATATGAGTTCATGCGTAATGCTCACATTATTTTTGAAACTAGAAGGTGATGACTGTCTTATGTTTTCATATATTAATAAGATATTGGATTCAGATATTCTGGCAGATTCTGGATGCGACAAGCCGAAGACAGGGTGAAATGGCGGAATTTGTAGGAAGCATATGTCTTAGCCTTAACTACACGTATGATAATTCAATTTTAGCGCAAGTTTGATGCTATTTCTATCAGTGGCTCTCGAATCTCGAGCTTTAGTGTTAAATAATAATAATTTATCAAACTGCTGATCACGGAACTTTCGACATTGAGAGGGCGTAAAGTATAAATAGACCCAACAGTCACATTCACAGTCCTGACCCCACACTAAAATCGAGTTTTGTGTCGTGGGTATCAGGAACTACGAGAGTTTTCGGTCTCAGAAACACCCAGATCCGAGACAAATACTTGGGGGCCTCACAAACATTTGTCTCGGTGCAGGGATCGAACCCGGCCTCTCGTGTCACATCCGGCGTCTAACCAACTGCGCCACTGAGGATACTATAGTGTAGTAAAATACCATAAGCTCTATCAATAGTTGGCTAAATAGACAAGAGCTACAATTTTCATGTTCTTTCTTCTTCAACATAATTACATAAATATATGTGTATGTACCTACTAACAAGGACCCTTAATTTTGTAAAAAAACATCAATAAAAAGTACTATTTACGACTCACTAGTATAAAACATTTAATGCTCCATAAAATGCATGTGGTAATTATTTTATTGGACACATGTGGTTTTCGAATGTTTATTACGTAAAGCTGGATGTCACGCCACGGTGGCCCGATATTCCTATGACAGACTAGACCTCCTGTGATAGGCATGAACCTCTGAGTTCATCGCCTTAAACACAATCGTTTTATGACATCAACGGAAAACACCCAACGTTCGCACATAGCCTCGCCTCGCACTTAAATACGAGTAAGACAATATAATGAATTAGTATGAAATTGCTGCAATCACCAAAACTATAAATGATTAACTGATCGATATAAATATGAGGATCTAACACGAATATGCAATAATCTAATGCTCCTTTAGAAGAAGTACTTTTGACTTTATGTATGTAATGGTACTCTTGCTTATCACAATTACAGAAATCTTAAAAGCGTCATACTATTACGAATTCTATGATCAGAATATTTAACAGCCTAATTTTTGACAGCCTCCGTGGCGCAGTTGGTTAGATGCCGCCTGTGAAACGAGAGGCCGCGGGTTCGATCCCCGCACCAAGACAAATGTTTGTGAGAACCACAAGTATTTGTTTCGGGTCTGGGTGTTTGTGAGACCGAAAAGTCTCTCTTAGTTCCTGATATCCACGACACAAGACTCGATCTTAGTGTGGGGTCAGGACTATGTATGTGACTGTTGGTGTATTTATTTATTTACTTAATTATATGCGTGGAAGGCTTATAATTAATAAAGATGAATAAGATTAAACTGTTGGGTGTGTTTATTTATTTGTTTAAATATTTTTTTTATCAAAATTCGCAAGATGTGGGAAGTGTGTGTGATAGTGAGCAATTATCCACCAATAAACATTAACGGCTTTATTCATACACAGTTTTAAAACCTATTTTAGCTATCGAATGTTTTGTCCCTTTCGAACGACTTCTGAATTCAGTTTGAGCGAAGAAGACAAAACATTCGATAAGTAAAAAAGGTTTTAAAACTGTCTCTGAATAAGATAGTAAGAATATAGTCAGTTTAAAGGTATGTCTCCCATCGCAGAAGACCAGAAATCTTCTGTACTCGATACCGTTGTAATGTACTCTGATTTATATACAAATTCCTGACTTAGCTTAACGATTGGTCTCAATTCGCACAAACCAGATCTGGCATTTCAAATGTTCTTCACAACACAAAGAGATCCGACGTTTTATCTACCAAAATAATTGTTTTCTCGCAATAATATTGTCAAATTAAACGGCTCTTTTGTTTTGCGTAGTCTGCAAATCGGCGATTTCTTGGGAGAATCTCCTTTATCTTTCTGTAAAATTAGATAATATTAGATAAATTTACTATGACTTTTATAATATAGGACCTGAAAATCGTTCGAGTAAAACTATAAGCTACAGACTTCGCCAACAAACTGTGTGTACAGTTTGGCGAATTTGATCATTTAATGTAACGTGTTATTTTGATGTTTTACTTAAATAAATAAAAAAAAAGAAATATTTATACCACACACAGAGTTAGTACAATAAAAACACTCACGGAACGGAGAACTCACTCATGGGACAGAACATACAAGGCGAAATGTGGGTGTCCTGGTGGCGCCTATGCCTACCCCTTCGGGGATAACGGCGTGAGTTTATGTATGTATGTATGTAAAAACACTCAACAAAAAAACATTGATAAGAGCCAACAGCTAGTAGTTAGTACACATACATCTAAGTATATATATAATTAAAAAACTGAACTCCTATGCTAGTCCTTAAAAATAGTAAGTTAGCTCCAAGTGATTGCATTAACGAGAGCCATCGGTAATTCTTCCGCGTTCGAGTGAGACCTTTACAAACCCTCCGCATTGTTTCGACAGTTTCTTGAACGTCTCTTTAGGGTTGTCCACACGAGATTTGCTATTCTAAAATATAAAAAATCCAAAGCCTATAAATCAAATCAAAATTTTCACTGGTGGTAGGACTCTCATATGTGAGAGGCTGCCTGGGTAGGTACCAACGCAATGTCTATTTCTCCCGCCAAACAGCAGTGTAAATGCGCTGTTGTGTTCCGGTTTGAAGGACATTATAGCCAGAGTAACTACTGGACATATTGAGACTTAACATCTAATGTCTCAGGATGGCGAGCGCAGTGGAATGCCAAGCATTGCCTTGTAATTCATGGTGTTGTTTGGTTTTGCTACTGTCCATGAGCGATCGTATCGCTTACCATCAGGCGAATGGTATGCACGTCTCGCCATACATAGCAATTAAAAAAAAAAATTCTTTATTCAAGTAGTCTTTTACAAGATCTTTTGAATCGTTAATTTCGGCTACCACCGCTTCGGAACGTGTTGTAGCTGTGAAAAAGAAACGGCGCTAGAAACTCTCTCAGCAACACGAACTATCTTTATAAATAGCTAGACTAGGCTATAAGCTAGATCATAGATGTGTTGCCGGCCCATGAAATCGAGATGAGAAGGAAGGAAAAAGTATAGGAAGAGGAAAGGGGCATTAGGTATTCGGCTAACTCACTCACTGAACGAAACGCGACAGCGAAGATGTCGCTTCACGTAGATCTACTGTGAGACAGTGGTACCGCCCCGGAAGAGCCTGCCTATTCATAAATGACAATAGCGTGGCTCTATCACTTCGAAAATCTGTAAAATATTTTCTAATAAAATAGATAGGAAAACTTAACAACCCTAACTGGACACAGACGTACGGACAGCTAACAAAGAAATACGTTCAAACTGGAATCTGTGCTGCCGACGCTTCTTCTAGTATATTGAAAGGTCCGTCGCTTTGCTCTATTACTAGGACAGTTACTCCGTGTAACGACTGGGAAGATCTGAGTTCGATTTCTGGATTGTGCCTGGTTTCGCCTATGTTATTGAATATGCAAACTAACAATTTACAATTTAGTGGACATGGTTTGCTTCAAGCACCCAAATACCTGTGGGTTAGTCAAAATTAAAAGCCCGAAGACTCGTTCCACAACCGGATTCGCAGCTCATCACGCAGCCTGTAAAATTTCTTCGTTCCCTGCTATCAAACAGAATCGATTTTTTGCCTAAAATAGGCCTTAAAACTCATAGAATACATTTATGAGTAAATATTTCGACAGCGAAGCCGTAGTAATCGCCATTTAATACTAATACCTATTCCGAAGTCTCAATTTGTTATGTAACCTAGTTTTATTTTTATATAGATAAGCATACAGACAAGTGCATAGCTATCGCATGCTATCTTGTAGAGATTACAAATAACATTGAGTGATTGAGAGCGAATGATGTCTTTATGAAAATATTAGATTTTTGTCCATTGCATGTGACCGTGTGACGTATATTACTCTTGTAAAATTTATTGTTGACTAATAAAATAATTATTTCGCATATATGAAATCCTGAAAAAAATAAGACGTGTGGGCTTTACAATTCAAAAGCAATGATTTTTATAGAACTAGCATAATTTTGAATAATTTCTAAATAGTTAACCACATACTGACGACCGTCGGAGAGAGAAAAGAAACATGCGCAAAATTGACGCTTGCCGTAATCACGCCAAGAGAAAAATTGCTCCAATTTTAATAACCAACAAAATACATTCAATAAGGTAAAAACACCAATCACCGACCCCGTTAATACCCAAACAATACATCAAGGCCACTGAAAGAAACAATAATTGGCAAAGATCACAAAGTAATTGCAAGAGTTATATCGCTGTAATACTTGGTAAATTAGGCCCGGCCCTCCAGGGCAATCGCACGGAAATAGTTTATGGACGACATTTGGTGCGTTCGCCTCATTGTGTCCAAAATATAGCCTTGTGACGTAACACTTTCGCTAAGTAAACAAAGGACGGACGTCGCGAATGTTTTCGAGTTATTTCTGATGTTTTTGGATATTACTTGATAATTTTATTCGTCAAAGGGACTGAAGTGTATCTGATGAATGCAGTAGGTAGGTACAATTGATAAATAAATATTGATATTTGTTGTCAAAATATTTGTAGCAAGGACTGTTTTTATTGCAGCTGATGCTTAACTTAAAACTTTTCTAACGTGTTTAATTCTGAATGGATGTACAAATTTTGATAAATACAATAGAAAATGGAGTCAAATATCCTATTATGCCAGGATGCGTGGATCATTATGGCAGATCCTCCACCTATATAAAATGGTAGCCGTTTATACGGGAATAAAAAAAAACAGTGTTCTACAAAGTTAGATTTACAAGTACTGATTAAAACACTAAGCCGCGTTTCGGTCCCTCCGGATTTTGAAGTGTCGTTCGGGATTTACCGGGAGCGAACACCCGTGACGTCACGGGATGCTTATCTTACGAGGTCCGCTCCTTAGGATTATGTACAAGGATCCGTGTTTAAAAACTTTAAGGAAATCCAGATAAAACAAGTTTTGTTGGGAGGGTAGGATAGTGTCTTCAAGATTATCAATGATTAGATCTTTTAGTATAGGAGTATATTACCGAAGGGAATAAATCGAACCTAGGAGCCCACAGTTTTGTCTATCAGTAAACTCATAAGCAGTGCATGGTATTATAATCCATTGTAAATAAATACTGAACAAAACCCTAACGGCCTTATGCATAGATAGTTTTAAAATCTATTTTAGCTATCGAATATTTTGTCTTCTTTCCTCAATCTGAATTCCACAGTCGTTCGAAAGGGACAAAACATTCGTTAACTAAAATAGGTTTCAAAACTGTCTATGAATAAGGCCGGTAATTTTCAGTAACTACACACGGCTCACGGCTCACACACTCACGGCATCCCTTACCAAAACAAATTCTTGTCACCTTAGTGTTCAATTCTTATCACCACTATTCTTATCACGCAGTCAGTTGTGACTTGAGTGGATCAGTAGCTACATTTTGCATAGGTTTCTATAGAAATTCTATAACATTTATCATATTATATACCCAACAGACATACATCCTGACCCCACATTAAGATCAATTATGTCTTGTGTCGTGGGTATCAAAAACTATGAGCGAATTTTCGGTCTCACAAACACACAGACCCGAAACAAATATTTGTGGGCCTCACAAACCTTTGTCTCACTGCGGGGATCGAACCCGCGATCTCCCGTTTCACAGCGGGCGTCTAACCAACTGCGCGACGCAGGCTGCGGTATAATGCATCATATTTAGAAGAATAGAACTGTCACAATATTGACAAACCGATAACTCAAGATTTGTGAAATGGCCATGTTTCCATAAAATGTTACGCCAGTGACCTGACCCTGAAGTTGTTTTGATAACAGATAACATTAACATAGATTTCGTAAGTCATTAGCAACTATGTAATTTATTTATTAAATTTTCCAACTGAATCAACACGGTATTGACAATCTACATAATATTTTATTTATTTAGGCGGAATTTGCAGTAAAAGACTCACCTGGAGGGTTGCGGATGCATGCTCGCGCGAATCCCGCGCCCCTCCTTCAAGGGGGATCGTGAAATACCACGGGGTTTTAGTCAGTAGGACGGTCTAATATATTAGACTATTGGTCTTATATATTGGAGCGGTGAGCCCGGCATACCATCAAGGATCCGTAAATGGATTTCGTCGTGTAATACACTCATAATAGGAAACAAAAATATTCTTGCTAATTGCAATCATGAATAACGTACCAAAGTAATAAAAAACTGCCTCGGTGGCGCAGTTGTAATGGTATGATTGCAAAGCTGAAGTCTCGGGTTCGAGTCGCGGGTCGGACAAAGTGATATTGTATTTCTCTATTCATTATCATCCTCATGTCGGGAATTGGTGCCCGATATGGCGATGGGCTCGCCCCCTATCACATCGTGGGACGAAAACTAGTTATTCATCTTTTTATCTATTTCTTAAGACGAAAATTTATCTTCAAAACAATAGTTTCCTACACAGTTAATTCTAAATTCACTGCCGCGGTTGCTTGCACTGGAATCCACGTCGTGGTTTGTTTGTGTCCCCATATAGCTGGCCGGCCGGCATTGCACTTGGTCGACGTTTGATTAATATCACGTGTTTTTGGTTTATTGCAATATTTGAGACGGCAAGAACACGCAGACGGTTACTTGTTGATTTTATTGGTTGGTACTCAGATTTATCACGTTTTGGAGCCTTTCTTGTATTGTTTGTTTATATTTCAAATTATTGTTATAAGAATAAGGCAGGTAAAAATAAAATAAAATACACAACAGCAGCATACATACTGGCCACACACTAAGATCGAATCTTGTGTCGTGGGTATCGGAAATTACTTTACACTTTTGGCTCTCACAAACACCCAGACTCGAAATTGTAGCCAGACTAACTACTGGATATATTGAGACTTAGCATCTTATATCTCAGGATGGCGAGCACAGTGGAATGCCAAGTATTATTTTGAAATTCATGGTGTTGTTTGGTTTTGCTACTGTCCATGAGCGTATCGCTTACTATCGAGCGATTGGCATGCTCGTCTCGCCATTTATTGCATATTAAAATCCAGGTTTACTAGTCACTACAAAAACATTCCATCACAAAAATCTTACCATTTATTACATTTTAATACCCGCGAAAATTATCTTAATAACCTTATTAACTTTATGTTTTAAAAATTGACTCGCCACAGGGTAAAGTCGCGCTATTTCTTATGTTGGGACATCCCATCTCGCATAGGACTTGTAATTGGCTTCGTGGATCAGAGGCTTTCCTGGATTAAGCCGTAGTGGGTCCAATCCCGGGCAAAGAAGGTACTTAATTAAGGTACGTATATCAAAGGATCGTTCCTTATGTGGTTCCGAATCTGGGGGTTTGTAACGGTCAAATTCTGCCTCCGTGGTGCAGTTGGTTAGACGTCAGCTGTGAAACGTAAGGCTGCGGGATCGATTCCCGCATAAACAAATATTTGTGTGATCAACAGGTATTTGTTTCGGGTCTGGGTGTTTGTGACACCGAAAAGTCTCGTAGTTCCTGATACCCACGACACTAGAGTAGATCTTAGTTATCAAGACTATGTATGTGACTGGAGGGTGTACTTAAATTTTATTGACTTTTTGTAAGACTACAGTATATTGACGAAAGCTATCGAACAAGGTTATCTTTAGGTCCAATTCCTTATACTTAATATAATTAAAAGGTAATTGTAAATCAAACCTGACGCTTAATTATTCAATAGAATGATTATAGAAAAATTCGGATAGCAAAGCGTAAAACTCGCATTAAAAACTCCTAAAAATATGTGGTGTACTGGGATTAGAGTATCGACTTTCAGCTCCGAAAAAACCGACAAAATGTTGACTCGCGAGCAATAATTATGTCTCAATATTATGTTTGAAAAGCACTGACCTTACCACATAACGCTCACTTTACCTCAAAAAATAAACAAAGAAGTAAGATATATAAATATTTACATTCACACGGCGGAACGTAAACATTTGTACGAGAATTATGTCACGGAATGACCTAATCTTATCTCATATAATTCATGACTGATTTAAAATTACCTCACTTGAAGGCTTATAACGCGAACACATTACGAATTTATGATAAACTAGTACTAAAGGCTCATCGATAGGAATATTATAATGTAATGAATTGGTAAGGAAACGTTGTGGAGAAATCTGCTTACCCAAGAGATCTCCAAAACACGTTCTAAAGTATGTATGAGAAGCCAACAAACCTAGACTAGGTTAGCGTGTTAGATAAAGTTACAAATTACAAAGAACAAACCCCAGAACAACACCATTTAGACTAATAATAAATATAACCAACAGTCACAGACATAATCCTGACCCTACACTAAGATCGAGTCTTGTGTCGTGGGTATCAGGAACTACGAGAGACTTTTCGGTTTCACAAAAACCCAGACCCGAAACAAATATCTGTTCACAAACATTTGTCTCGGTGCGAGAATCGAACCTGCAGCCTCTCGTTTAACAACCGGCGTCTAACCGTACAACGGAGGGTCTCAGACAATGTTAAATGGTGTTGGTAACTCCTCTATATGAGTCCTTTCCAGAGAATAGGTATTAGGTATTAACATAGATAGAAGATAACAAAGTAATTACATTCTCCAGTGTCCATTGCACAATACTTATTAGACAACTAGTAACCTGCTTTCAAATCCGTAATCCAGAATCCACCAAAGCTGTTTTCAATCTGGTAGGACTTTACGACATCCAAAACAAGTTTGCTAAAACCAATATAACACTGAAGTATTGTCCCTTTCCCTCAGTATTATTATAGATATCAAATTAAAAAATATTCATTTAAATATTACTAATTTATTAACTCCATTCAATGTTTCTTGTTGTAAATTGATTGTTATTAAAATAAAAAATAATATATTCATAATGTAATATTAAATACTATCTATTTAATCATTATAATAAGATCGCCATTTGTACCTTTTTTATGTAACGAGTATTGCTGTATATTATGTTTTATTTTAGTGTACAATAAAGACTTATATAAGCCAAACGTATGATGTATACACATAGATCTCGCCCAAAGATTCGTACAACTTCAATATAAATATAAGGTATAATTAATGTGCCTACTAAAATCAAAAGCAAGTTGTAAAACAAACGAGATAAGGACAGGAAGAACACTTATAGTTCTAAATAAATAGACAAGTATGGCGACAGGCCAACGCTCAGATAAATTAGTAGCAGTTATCGACGCTTACTAAACAACGTTATCAGTGCACGGGAAGGTCAAGTATTGCACTTGTTACGATAAACTTAATTGTGTTCACTTGCTTTTGTAATAGACAACATTGGTACAGCGATGTGCGTGCACGCGACTTTTAGTTGGCCAACTGTTTAGTCAAGAACACGACGGATTTTCATCGAAATATTTTTTGATGGTTGTTTTATCAGACAGAACTAATTGGTGTCTCATCGGGTATCATGTAGTATTTAGAAATAGTCTAGTAAATATTTTCTTTCATCCAATTGCAAACAGGCAGCGACGATATTTTCTAGATGTCATTTTTCGACTTGTCTATGACCCAAAATAAATAATTCGAAAGATATTATACTACAGTTAACTTGTGTTTAAATATGATCACATGTAAACTTCCTACGATTACAAATCGTATATATCAGATCAGAAAATAAACTTGGAAAATTAAATAGAACTCTTTACTTGGCCGACTGTGTAATTCCTGTAAGGGTGTTGTGCGACGAGTTGTAAACAATCTCAAACACATTTCAAACGAGTATAGAAGGGGTCGAATGAGAAATCTTAAGGATAATTAATTAACCGAATGAAATTAATTAAGCGGTTCCTAATCGAATGTTCGCTCGATTTGATAATCGGAAAGAAATGGGATACGCACTTTTTGTTTTTAATTGTACTACTGCCTTGAAGAAATTGCCTGCAGATGAAATTGATTAAACATTAATTAAGTCTTAAATCAAATATAGGGATGACCTTAGATTTGCAAAGACAAACACGGCAAACTTTTTCCACTAGAATATTTAATTGATTCAATCAACGCAACGACAAAAAATCGTCCACGAAAACTTTACAAGCACAACAATCAACCAACTAAAAGTCGCCGGTATGCGCGTATCCTACCATTCATCTAATAATAACAATGAGTTCATCAAGTCATCAGTCAACTAATCAAGCAAGTTATCACGTTTATCGGACAGCACATCTGCCAGTTTCACACCTCGGCGCTCTGCACAGATAAATATCTACGTATGTTACATTCTATTTTCGGTTTAGTTTCCTGGTAAGTATGAATTTATAATGATATTTTGACAGCCTCCGTGGCGCAGTTGGTTAGACGCCGCCTGTGAAACGAGAGGCCGCGGGTTCGATCCCCGCACCGAAACAAATATTTGTGTGATCCACAGGTATTTGTGTCGGGTCTGGGTGTTTGTGAGACCGAAAAGTCTCTCGTAGTTTCTGATACCCACGACACAAGACTCGATCTTAGTGTGGGGTCAGGACTATGTATGTGACAGTTGGGTGTAAAAAACAAAAAAAAAAAAAAATGAAGACATATAAACTTATTTAGACTGACCCTGTACAGCTTTCTTGTCTTTCTTTTTTTATAAAAATACGACCATTTTTTTTTTTAATTACGCGTACTATCAATGGACAAGTTTGTTTCATCTAACTTGTGTTTATAATAAATCATCGACAATTGCAATGATATGAATCTTTCATAATTTGGCTGGTGGTCTCTCATATATGAGAGGCCGCTTGGGTAGTTACCACCGCAATGCCTATTTCTCCCGCCAAACAGCAGTGTAAATGCACTGTTGTATTCCGATTTGAAGAACATTGTAGCCAGAACAATTACTGGACATAATGAGACTTAACATCTTATGTCTCAGGATGGTGAGCGCAGAGGAATGCCAACCATAGCTTTGTAATTCATGATGTTGTTTGGTTTTGCTTCTGTCCATGAGCAGTCGTATCGCTTATCATTTGGCGAATAGCATGCACGTCTCGCCATTCATGAAAAATAAAATTAATCATACAATAGTGCCATCTAGTAGCACATGATTGAACTACTTTCCTCAATCAAACCTACATTTGACCATGCAAATACACACCACAATATAATTAGAATTCGTATTACAACAGCGACGCGTTCAACCGAAAAGTTTAATAATTCAGTCTCGCATTTGAATACCCGTGGAAAGTTCGAGACGTCAGCGAAATTACTGAGGGCATCAGCGTACAAGATAAACGCATATACTCAGATAAGATGGTTAGATTAGGATTTGCATGTTTATGTCTGCTTGTGCTGTAATGTTTGATATATTTTCAACATTATATGCAGTGGAAATATTTAAAGATGTGTTTGTAATTATGATGATGAAAGTAATGTAATACAGCGTAAAGAAGTTATTGAGCAACTTGGTGATTAAAAATAGTGTTTTTACTGAACTCGTTTAGTAATTAAAATTTACCTGTAAATATGATAATATTTGTCATATTGTTTTACGGTCTCATTTATAGACAGTTTTAAAACATAGTTTAGCTATCGAATGTTTTGTCCCTTTCGAACGACTTATGAACTCAGTTTGAGCAAAGAAGCATTCGATAACTAAAAAATAGGTTTTAAAACTGTCTATTTATAAGGCTGTTAAGCAATAATTATTTAAGGATTTGTTTAAGGCAATTCCAAGATTAGCTATTGCATTTATAACCAACGTAACGTAACCTAAACTTAGCAAAATATACCCTGTGCACATTTAAGAGCTAATAACCGATTTAACAACCACTAAAACTATTTTAATCACTATAATATATTTTTATAGACTCATATGCTAATGTGTATAAAATTTGACAACCAAATACATTAATAACTATAACTTGAATTGACATTCGACACGACTTTATAAACAAGATTTTATTTTATTTTTTATCCTCAGCCAAGGAATAATAACCTGTTTTAGAGTAAGTACATCTAAGCCACAGATTATAAATGGAAATCATTTATTAAAAACTCCCCTAACAATGGGGGATAAATTGAAAAAGACGTACGTAAAGTTAAAAGGAGAGTAGGCAATCGTATAATCTATTTTGAACCCAGGCCCTCGCACTCGCGGGACGTTGCTGTATGCGTGGAAACTATGATGTATTGGATGTTTTATGGGATTCCACGTAAGCGGTGGTGTTTTTAAAAGGAATTCCATTGGTGTTTTTATTCTGGCGTTGTTTTTTTAAACCGGCGCGGTATTGCAGTAATGTACAGATAGAATAATGTTTTTTTCTCATCTTAATATTGTACAAAATTGCTGAGGACATTATTCATATGTGTTTTTTATTGTTATGGTGCCTCTAAAAGGACACATAACATCGATCATTTTATTGTCTACAAGACAACTTCGTAAATACAATTTTATAAAGTCAGTCAAAAGAAGTCAGATCAAATAGTAGATTTTTCACCACGTTTCCAAGTAAACTAAATATAATGAAGTCGGTTAAAAAGAAATAAACTTTCACTATGCCTTTATCAGTACAATATTTGACACATCACTTTGACAATTTGACATTATCGGAGCGAGTGCGTTGTCTCTTGGTTACTCGAGGCTCCCATTGTGCAATGGCCGGCGGTCGATTTCAACACCACCGCTAACTAACCGCGTAAAGCATTGTGGTGTAAGACACGAGCTATTTGGACATTATTTATTCAATATTATGTTGTTGACGTAAAAACATACTGTATTACTAAATACGTGATGTTGAGCAGGATTCATCTAAACATGCGTCCGATAGGAAACATTATTTCGAATTAATATTATGCAATTTAAATTTGTAAAATAACCAAGCATGTGCTGTATAGCAATTGACATTTGGTAGTCAACGTAGTGAAGTATATAAAAATATGTAATATATTTTTATATACGTGGTGGCCTGTTGGTAACGGACCAGACGCGGCTGCCTACATGTTCACGGTGGTCGCGGGTTCAAATCCCAGGGCACACCTCTGACTTTTCGGAGTTATGTGTGTATTGATAGTCAATCACCACGCACTTTAACGGTGAAGGAAAACATCGTGAGGAAACCTGCATACCGTAGCGATTTTAAAGAATTTCTACGGTATGTAAGTCCGCCAACCCGCACTAGGCCAGCGTGGTGGACTATATGGCCTAACCACTCTCAATCGATTCTCTCGATTGTAGAGTAGGCCCGTGCCCTGCAGTGGGACGTATATGGGCTGATATAGATATTTTTATATCAGACAGACCTCTTGTAGTGAAATTGTGAGTCAAATAATTCAGCGACATAGGAAAACAGTCATGTTATTTCGACTCTATGTAACTTCGAGGTAAGGACAGGCTGAAAAAAATCAACATCAGTATGATGATATGATATCAGTCCTATTTCCAAAAGTAGAATCTAGTTTGTACACCGAATACTGGAACTCCACCGTCTCTCATGCCTTGCATCCATAACCAACACCATGTAATCCAAACCGTAGCATTTGGTTGCGCACACGCAGCGCCGTAATTGGTCGGCGGTGGCTTTGATCTCGCCGCGGACGAATTAGCGCGAACCGCTCCCGAGGGAACTTCCGCTTTCCCAACGGTTTCTTTGAATTTTGGCAACTAATGATTTGTTGAGGATGTGCTTTTAAATGTTAGTTAGGGAAATTCGCTTCCGCGGGTGATGGGTGAATTAGTTCGATATTTTATGCGTCCGGATTTATGGATGGAAAGGCAGAATTGAGCCCAGGATAGACGTCTTTGGTTATCAAAGTGGCGTGTCTATTCATAAATTACTATGCTACGAAGGAAAACATCACCAAAAACTGTTTGAAAAGTTTAAAGTTCTCCACATAATTTCGGTGACATGTGAGGTCCAACAACTCATATTTAACCAGTGCTTAACAGCTTTATATGAATTAGTCGTTTTCTTCATAAATATGCCGTGTAACTCGAATCATACTCGTAAGTCAAGTTCAGTTCAAATCACATCATATTAAATATACTCCACGACTAACGTAAGACTTAGGGCGGGATATTCGTATCGTCTCTCACAATGACCACCATACTGTGACCATACGCAATGATGGAAAGCTCATTATAATGGCGTCTCTTACTTCTTCTTCTTCGTCGTAACACTCTTGACAGAGCGGTCGTGGCCACGATGATTTATGTCCTAACGAAGATGTTGCTCGCCGCACGATCTCTCTTACAGGGCAGGCAGTTTACAGGGCCTCCCACTGCTGTTTTTATTTGGCCAGTCCATCTCATTGGTGTCCTACCACGAGGTCTATTTCCGTCTACTCTGCCCTGAACGATTAGGCGCTCTATGGAGTCATTATTTCGCCGCGAGACATGACCGAAGAATCTGAGTATACGAGACCGTACTATCTCGGAAAGACGCTGCTTGATGCCGTCTCTTACTAGCATAGTACAAAAAAAGAATCCGACACATATTAAATAACTACAAACATAAGAAAGGTATAAATTATCGCCATTCGATACGCTTTCCCGCACCTTGATTTACATGGTTTAAAACACCTTCCTGCTGTCAGTGAGGAATGGCGCCGACTGATTGACGCGCCGGAACACACGCGGTGTTGCCAGCGAGATTTCACGGAAACTCCCGGGTATATGGGTGTCATTAAATAAAAATATGAATGCTGGTAATGATTATGGTGCCAGAATAATACTAAAGATATAACGAAATAGATTTGAAATATGGGGAGAAACTGCCTACAGCTGTGGCACTTGGCGACTTTAAAGGCACTTTTACAAATTAAATACATGTTACTTATTAGATATTTTAGATCATCCTTTCCTCATACTTTAGTAACACAAACTACACATCACATATTTAATAGATCTTATTGTAACAATACTAATATAAAAGCATAAAAAATACTATTTAAATTATTATTAATGTTTACTGGCAACACTTTGTATCAACCGTATCGAAGGAAACATGATGGTGGAAAAATTGCGCATCATTTGGGAGCAACGCCTTGGAGGCTTATATTATATTTTATAACACATACAATGTTTATTTTGTGATTACTGTATTTGCTACGTTTGTGTCGTAGTAAAAAATAATGATGATTTAAAAATATTTCGACTGCCTCGGTGGCACAGTTGTACTACGGTATGATTGCAAAGCTGAGGTCGCAGGTTCGAGTCCCAGGTCGGGCAAAGTGATATTGGATTTTTCCGACATTGCGATAGGCTCGCCCCCTTTCACATCGTGGGACGGAAAATACAAGGCGAAACATGGGTGTCCTGGTTGTCCTCTGCCTACCCCTTCTGGGTAAAAGTCGTGAGCTTATGTATGTATGTATGAATTTTTTTTCATACAATTATGAAAGATTTATGAAACAATTAAATAAATAAACAGCTAAAACGAAAGTGATTGATATCAGCCGAGGCATACAAATTGCCGACATTAATATTGAAAAAGTCCAAATAAAAAACGCTTACAACGAGTTTGTATGAAGATTAATGATAATTCTCTAGCAAACTGTTATATTTATTTGTACACTTAAAAGGGTATTGTGAAAAGAAGCATTTTATTTTTGTTTTATTTTTATAATCAATATAACCCTCGATTTTACCATTTTGAAGAATTTATATTTAGTGGCGGTGTTTTTCATTGAAAGAAAACAAAAAACCGTATTTAACTACGTTTTATCTCAATACAGAACAAAGTTTTTCGAATATAACGATGTGCAAGGGGCTGTAACAAGCACTTAACACCTTAAAAGTCTGCCTACCCTAGTAACATGCGTCATTTTAAGTATTATTTAACTCTATAATATAACATTATTTATCCATGAACCGCACATATATTTATATCTGAATAACAATTTTGATATCCGCAATTTATAATTCAGCGCGTATTATATACAAAACGAAATGTGAATAAAATTGGGTAACATCGGAAGTGTGGCGTGCATTTAAATATTTAATCAAAGCCGCAAAAATACATTGTGTTCTGAACGGATGTTTACGTGACACTCAGCCCTTTACACATAAAGTACATTAATAATGTAAATTGGCGAAAACAAAGGGCCTCTTAACGTTATATACGATAAGCTGATGGTAAAGCGACAGGCCGCGAGTCCAACCTCTACAGGGACAATTTTCAAATATTTTACCTTACAATTTTGTTTATACGTAATTATGCTTACTAAGGACAGTTAGCCGCTTTGTCGTGCTAGATATTCGAAAACAAAGTCACCTTTAAAAATCAAATCCTTTAAAAAAATCGAAATCTATCCATTTCTTTAAAAGCCTCGATCCACACATATGTATGTATATAGATACACGTAAAATTTAAAATATTCTTAATTTTGCGTCGGGAGTTAAAAACATGCGCATATGAACCAGAATTTAATACTATGCTCTACCAAAAATTAGTTTATTGACCGTTTATCCCGAATAAAATGAGTAAACCTAAACCCAATCCGCAATAAAATCCGTAAAAAATAATTTGATAAGTTAATAATTAACCTATGAAATTGAGACTACGCAGTATCACATTTTAAGTACTCCTATCGAACAATAATCCGCTTTTACATTTCAAAAGTCTAGTACAGTTTCTGATAGTACAGATTTCACTTGACCAATATTACTATTAATTAATTATTATTCTAAATTATTAATTACTGCTTTGAATTCAACTGCGCTGCGACTCCTGTATAATCATTATATTGTAAACTTTTTTTGAAAAGAGCAACGCTAGAGTTTCTTGCCTGGCGAAAACAGCCTTGTGAACCGGGTGGTAGTGGAAAAAAGTGACTGAATCTAAATAATGTATGACATTTCACGGGTCCAATAAAATATTTTCATTTCATTTCAGAAAACACCACCTGGTATAATAAGTATGTAAAGTTGCGAGTGTCATGAGTGATTTATTCACTCCGCTGGAGTTTTGACAGGCTCAGGAGCGGCAGTGATGGACAGGGCAACTTTCACGCCGCCCGTGACGTCATCAAGTTGAAATATCGCTTATGCTATGCCTTTGTCACTTATGTAATTATTGTGGATACGGGCGTGATTTAATGTAGGGCATGTTTGTGGCTTCGGTTTTGTTGTGAATATACAGGGTGAGCTTTTCAAGTGGGCGTAGATGGCCAAATCCGAAACTATGAGGAATATCGAAAAATGCTGAAAGGAGTTACGAGCCCGATTTTAATGAAGACTAAAACTGCATACTGGGATTTTGGTAAATCAATATTCCTAGCGAGGAATGGAACCCGATGATTTTTGAAAAAATAACACTAAACAATAACCTGTATAATTTTGAGGAATCATAAATGCGTTACAATGTTATGAGTGCAATGAGTGTAAGATTATAAGGAAAAATGTAATATGAATTGTCGATATATCTGAAAATCTGAAAAATATTTTAAACCTTGAAATATTTCATATGCAGTATACATCATTATATTTGTCTATAAAAATACTAAAATCATATTTTTCTTTGTTTCCAGGTAAATAATGCACGAGCTTTTGCTGTCTAAATACGTTTTTATTTCCAAAAAATATATAAGGTAAGAAATAAATTAAAAAAATATCGAACCACAAATCCTCCATAAAATACATGCACATTTTAAGTTTAGATGATAGATATTCTTCACCGGTACCTACCCCACCTGTCGTAATGAAAACTGGGGGTGTTCATCCCTAAAATTAGATGTTAATTTATAAGCCTCCCCCACAGGCTCGGTTTAACGTGATTACGCACAAACTGATGATGTATTTAACTCGAAGCTTTTAACAAATCTGTTAGTGCTGGGAAGGTTTGCGAACAGGCGGTTATAATATTCTAATAGAATCGTTTATATACATTTATAAAAACATCCATACGGACCGACGCAACATCTCAGATCTAATAGATTCCACCTGACACTTATTCGTTTGATGCTCACATCATACTTTGACATTGTATTAATAAAAGTAAAGTTTTACTGGTGGTCTCTCATATGTGAGAGGCCGCCTTGGTGGGTACCACCGCAATGTCTATTCCTACCGCCATATAGCAGTGTAAATGCACTGTTGTGTTCCGGTTTGAAGGGCATTGTAGCCAGAGTAATTACTGGACATCATGTGACTTAACATCTTACGAGTATGTCTCCGTATGGCGAGCGCAGTGGAATGCCAAGCAATGCTTTGTAATTCATGGTGTTGTTTGGCTTTGCTACTGTCCATGAGCGGTCGTATCGCTTACTCGTCTCACCATTCATAGCAATAAAAAAAAGAGTAAATCTTTCGATACTATACCGATCAATAGTAATACCAACATAGGATATTTTCGATCTTAATCCCACATTTCAAATAAAAAGAATGCGCCTAGCTGACAAACTTTAGCTAACTTTCTGGTGAATACTTTGAAAATGTCGATTAATTTCAGTTTTAGGTAGGTATTTCGAAAATGTACAACACTATAAGATCTTCATGCCATCTCTGGAGGGCTTTGTCTTTGAATAATTATTGTAATTTGTCTATAAGCACCGCTGTTTGGGGCACCGCTTGATTGATTCCCCCATTTTGCTTATGAAATCAAGTTGTGGAGATTTCGTTCCCCTGAATTATCTCTAATTTGATTTCCGTTTTGGAAATTTGTAACATTGAAATGATACTAATTTTTTAAAATAGAAAATAAACTGTCGTAATATTTGGTACTCTTGTATTTCTTTAAATGTATTATATCAATAAAAATTGATTAAAACATTATTTATATCCGCTTATAAAAGATTGTTATAACTAAAACTTACAATGCTTTTCTCTACCTGGGAAGTCAATACACTAGCTCAAGTCGAAATCCAACTTTAATACATAAAATGGTCGTTAACACCCAATATATTAAACAGCTTGTAACAAATATGAAAATGAATTTGAAGCAAAATTAATTCCCGAGTAGATTTGCACTCCCCTCGAGTAATGAAATATGTGTTGGGCGTTCGAATGTCCGCCCGACTCGGCCAATTGCACAACTATTATCGGAAAACGCAATTATCTGCCAGAATAGGACTTTAGGGACTGAGTCCAGTAGGTTGGCAGCATTTTATATCCGATCCGATTAGGATAGAATTACGGAACAAAGGTTTGTTGATAGTAACGGGTAACGCAAATTGATATTGTTATTATAACAGCACACACATTTTAATTTATTTATCCTAAATAACAGATATGCGAAATATATTAACAAAACATAAGGATAACAATGATTAACTAATACTAGATTATTCAATGATTTCATCATTATTATCATCATCTTTAATCCAATGCATATATACCAATGGCCTTATTCATAGACAGTTTAAAATCCATTTTAGTTATCGAATGTTTTGTCTATGTTGAGTATGAGCGAAAACGCTCAAACTGAATTCAAAATTCGTTTGAAAGAGACAAAATATTCGATAAATAAAATAAGTTCTAAACCTGTCTATGGATGAGGCCGTATATGTACACCGTTTTTGGTGGTAAGTAAATAAAGTAATAAAGAATCTTTGACATTCAATCTCGGTATGACTAATAGCTGCGTTTATTTATTTATTAAACATCTTAATCGTTAGTCCACTACTATATACTACTGGCCAAGCTCTCAATCCATATTTATTTACACACAAAACAAACACAATTTTATTCTATCACTAGAAGCAACGAGGTGTTCTACAAGCGGCGTCCCAGTATCGTTATATGACAGTGGCAAACGAGCCGGGAATCAAACGAGCACCCCTGCGAAACAGGTGCGGGAAAATTCAAGTTTAATGCTCTGTGCATTTCATTTAGTGAGCGATATACGGGGTCTGGTACAAATGGAGATTACAAGCGTATTTTGAACATATTTATTAACCCTTGAATTTTTGCTAGATGTGGCTAGGCTCGTTCCCTATCACATCGTGGGACGGAACACAAGAGGAAACTTGGGTGTCTTGGCATCACCTCTGCCTACCCCTAATAAAGTACGACGAGAAAACCAAAATACAAAGAAAATGTTAATTATATTTTTAAGCTTACGAGCAAAAATTGGCTACAGCTAGATGTTTCCAAGTAAAAAAAAAAACAATACATCGAAAATGGAAATGACTGGATCCATTAATTTTAAAAGATCACAGTATAAATATTTAGACATGCGTGTATAATGATAAGAATTAACTTAACAATAACTCCTATTATGAACGAACAACTGCCGGTTATTGCTTAATACTCCATAACTCGGAGTCATAACACATTCAGTACTATTATGAAATCGCTTAATGTTATAAGTTGTACCACGATGAAAAATATAGAGGGTGTTGCTACCCTCCCGGCGCGGCGTCTAACGCTTGTTACAATACGCTAACAGAATTACCTACTGAACGTGTTGTAAAGTGTTGTACTACAGGTAATCTACATAATTATAAGTGTTCTAACCAATGTTTACGGGGATAGAAGTCTAAAAAACTCTCCCGTACACTTTCAACAGTTTTTCCGAGGTTATAAGACAAGAATCTGACAAAACAATATTATTTTTATAATTTTTTTTCACTGCCCTCTCTTTGTCCTTCTTTTAAATCCATCCCATGGTTGTCTGTAAGACATTGCTGTAAAGCGATAAGACTAACATTTGTACGTTTTTTATTTTCTGCATTGTTTTTTTAGAATTGTGTACAATAAAGTTTTAAATAATAATAAGTTGAAACTGAAAAAGCGCTATTTAGGCAACTTGCCATAATGTATAAATAAATGTAAACATTGATCCTGCAGTCAGGCTCTTTGTACAGTTTTGTAGAACATTTCGCTGGCTGATACGTTTATCCTTTTGTTATAAATAAATTAAAAAAAACTGTACAGGAGGATGCAAGTTAAATCAATATTAATGATTGGTCGTAGGTTCTTGTAGATGTTAAAGATTTGCTGGTAACGGTTGATTTGATCAAATACCATTGGGCATGGTATCCTTTTATATATTAAAGTTTAAGTTTTATGGAACATTCTTTTTTCTAATTGTATTTATACGATAATAGAGTTGCTCAAAACATTGTAGGTAACCAAATAAAAACAAAAATAACTCACAAAATTCGAAAGTAAACTTGGCAATAATAAAAGTAAAAAATGAGTAACATAGCAAAACTAATATTACAAGTTAACACATTTCCTCATAGGCAACCCTTCAGCAAGGGTCGCAGCCCCTATTTACATACACGGATATTGAACCCGTTGCCGGCAGTGTATTGGAAAAAAATTGTTCCAACAATACCCGAACGCAAACATGGCTTTTGTGCTGTCTGATAATATTATGTTTTCCGAGGGTTATGTTTGGTAAGGGTTGAAATGATTTCGGATTAGGTTTTCTGTGTATTTTTTCGTCCTATTAATCGGCTTGAATTTAACTGTAAGTCTGTATATTTGATGAAAAAGCTTTACTCGTATTCACACCCAAGAAATATTTTCCAAATCCAAACAGACATACTCCGCTAGTTCAAACCCGCATAGGTCACTATAGCAACTGAATTCAAACAAATTGCACCCATTCATTACCGTCACCCATCATGTTATGATTAATTAGTTTACGAAAATCGACGGATGTCACTCATTTTACATTTATAACCTGAAGCTATGGTGACGAAAGTACTAAACAATCGTTTTTAGCAAGGGGAAATGAAATGAAATTCGTTTATTGGTCACGTAAGCAATTAAATTGCTCCTATGACAAGTCAATACACATAGTACTTATTTTCTATTTACAAGATATTCGTTGAAATTTTTATATTAATTTTATTATATTAAGTATTATATTACTTATTAGTATTTTATGGTATTTTTTTTCCTTAGGAAATACATTATTTACGATAATCGATGAGAGAATGAAATCTGGAAGAAGGAAAAGATTAGTAAAATTATTTACCGATAGCGACTGCCTCGGTGGCGTAGTTGTACTACGGTACGAATACAAAGCTGAGGTCTCGGGTTCGAATCCTGGGTCGGGCGAAGTGATATTGAGTTTTTCTATTCATTATTTATCCGGAGTCAGGAATTTGTGCCCGATTTGGCGATAGGCTTGCCCCCTATCAAATCATGGTACGTAACATACAAGGCGAAATGTGGGTGTCCTGGTGGTGCCTCTGCCTACCCCTTCTGGGATAAAGGAGTGAGTTTATGTATGTATTTACCGATAGCTGACTTCCTAGACCACCCTATACTGGTATCCTGTTTTATTGTTTTAACTGATTGTAGAACTGATGGCGGCTGGGGCCGAAAGGTTCTGGAGTGGAGGCCACGTACAGGCAAGCGAAGTGTCGGACGCCCACCCACAAGGTGCACTGCACTACTCCTGATGGTAAATGCGATGTTATCCAAAATGTCGATTGGCAAAAACAGTTATCATCGGACAATCGACACAATAATGCGAGCATAAGTAACTGCTTTTCCTTATTCCAAAAATGTTAGTTATAAAGTCTAAAATTGGCACCTAGCCTGCCGTCATATCATATTTAAATAAGCCTAGATTCTGCTGCCCAAAGCTGTCTACGGTTAAATACCGAAAGTTCTCCCAAACGTCGAAACCTTATTAAAACTTCCCAACTAAAGTTTTTTTAAATTGCTTCACAAAAAATATAATCCTTGAAACATTTTAACCGAGACATAAACAAAATGCACTTGGAACTAAGAAACTTAACACTCGTGCCTGAAGGGGGAGGGGGGGGGGAGTCTTGACGAAACTTTACTCAACCCCTCTAGAAACTTTAACTGTCTGCAGGATCTGAAGATTTTGTCAAACCATGTCTTTTATTGTGGTGTGAAAGACATTTTTATTTAACTTTCGGTCGAGTAAATCGCTTGGTAGTTTGTCAATTGTATTAAAAAGAACAATGAAATTGATATGACACTAAATTGACTAATCACTTACGGCCTTATACATAGACAGATTTAAAACTTATTTTAGTTATCGAATTTTCTACTCACTCTAGTGAAAAATTACCAGTCGTCTTTACACGGTTCTGGGTGTATTTTGCCAACCTTTCGGAATAGAATAACAAAATACATACATAAATAAACTCACGCCTATGTCCCATTGGGGTAGGCAGAGACAATTGAGCGCCAATTGCTACAGTCCATATATACCTCTTTTGCTTCATCCACTGTCATTAATCTTTGCATACACGCTCGTCGGATTCGAGGACTCCGTATTTTTCATTAATTTTTAATAACAAAATATAAATCATACACCCATCTTCATACAGGAACCGAATCCGATTACAACACAAACCGTTTTTATCTTCATACCGTCAAAATCAATGTAATTTTCAACATAAAACAATCCTCCCAATAAAAGTTTCCTGTTTGCTATCTACTGATAAAAGGCAATATAGGTAACATGTTAATTTGGACTCATAAACTTATCAATGCTATCGGTTACAATACGGACGCGGTAATCTCATTCTGTATAGACATTACGGTGTCACTATAGTTGGTACAAGAAGCAAACGTATTATAAAATAATTGGTGAGCAGAAACTTTTAAAAACTCAATCAATGAGCGTGATACTAGGTCTTCGCAAAATTTATATAAAGACGTTAATTATAATTAACAAATAAACAATTAGTTTTAAGTATAATGAGAAAAAATTTCTTATGGTTTTGTTTTTCATGACACAGAATAGGTAACTACTATATTTCTATAAATTCGGTAATCCAGACTATGTATATTGACTAGTGGTGTATGTATGTATGTATTTATCTTTCACACGAAGTTCTAAATTTTCGTAGTCATGTTAAGCTGTACATTTTCCTAGAATTACTACTGTACTTTTACAAGGTTTTTTTTTTTTAAGGAATCTCCTGTAAAACACAAGTAGAACTTTTTTATACCTTCCAGTTTCGTAACAAATACTTGCATTATAAAAAAATTTGCTAGGTCCAATGTTATTTTATTAATGGCAAAAAACACTAACCGTATTTGTTGGAAGTACCACGAGGCACCAGCTGATTAATGAGCGGTTGCGGCTTCAATTCCCGCGTGGGAACAAATGGTTGTGTGATCCACACACATTTATTTTAGGTGCTGTGGCATTAAAAATACGTGTTTATTCATTAAATAAATATATCAAATAAACCGAATATATTGTACACTAATATATAAATCTAACCAAATATAATTATATTCTATTCCAAAAGCATTCAAACAATTGAAACTCTTTTATCAGTTTTCAATCGACCGGCCCACTTTAATCACAGCTGCGCCGGTGTTGAGTACTAAGCCAGTGTAAATATTGGACAATACGTTGACCCCTAACACGTGGTACAACGGTCACCACTAGAAAATGACGTTTTATTTACTAAGGGCTATAATGGTGAACATTGTTTTTACGAGAATCATTGTTGTTTCGTCCTTACGTCGCTTATATCGGGATAATGTATCATTTTTTATTTTTAATCTCGACAGCCTCCGTGGCGCAGTTGGTTTGACGCCGCCTGTGAAACGAGAGCCCGCGGGTTCGATCCCCGCACCGAAACAAATGTTTGTGTGATCCACAGGTATTTGTTTCGGGTCTGGGTGTTTGTGAGACCGAAAAGTCGCTCGTTGTTCCTAATACCCACGACACAAGACTCGATCTTAGTGTGGGGTCAGGACTATGTAAGTGACTGTTGGGTGTTGGGTGTATTTTAATGGATTTTTTCTATTCATTATCAGCCCGGAGTCAAGAGTTTGTGCCCGATATGGCCCTATCAACACGTGGGACGGAACATATAGGGCGAAATGTGAGTGTCCTGGTAGCACCTCTGCCTACCCCTTCTGTTTATTCTTGTATTAGTGTTGTGTTAGATGATTGACATCCAACTTGCGTAGATCTGTCTATCAACTACAACACTACATGTATTTAATGATGATAAAATAAAATTGTGTCATTATATGTGCGCTATTCAAAAGTTATCATAATTATCCACAACAGATAACTTTTTTGACATTTGACATCTTTTGGATTCAAAGCGAATTTGATCAGACGGAAATGGAAATCTTAGCCTAAATAGCCAAAAAACATTTTGATGCTACCTCGATATTGCTTATTATCATCAAATAGCAACACCCAATATCATACTTAATATTATTTCGTTATCTTTAAAATGACATACTGTGCTTGACTATAAAGCGACTCGAAATTTAAGCCACTAAACCACAACCAAGATTCGAACCTGCGTCAGTCCACATCAATCAATTGCGCCACGGTCCAACCGCAGTATATTCTTCAACAAATCGTGAAGCTTTATAGACTCGAAGGGCTGGGATATTGGTCGCCCGGATGGACGCGTTAGCGGCAATCTACCGTATCTTGATTTATAACCCGACAATGGACATACAAGGGACACTTTACAAAACATAAGTTAGAAATAACGTTACTGTAGCATAGAATCAGAGATTTTATTTATTTATCCTTTATTGCACCATACAAAAAAAAAACAATTACAAGAAAGAAATATCAAAAATGTTGTGTAGGTATTAGCGTAGTTTTAAGCCAAAAACTAAGTTACACCTAAACTAACGTCTGGTATAGAAAGATTTAAGGGAAAACAAAACATATTGATCTATATTATTATTTTGCAAAAAAAGAAACGTTGCTAACTATACTAATTTGTATAACTAGAGTGTCAATCCAATTCTCCTCTCATGAAAACGGCCTTTCGAATAAAGGGGTAGAAAAATAATGGATGAATCTAATTGATGTAATTTTATGCAATTTCATCTTAATTTTCAGTGACTTATTAATCAGTCCTGTATTTTCTATTGCCAATTGATTCTCTGAAAGGTATTACTATTGAATGTAGAGATGTCAAAAAGCCGTGCCAGATAAAAAATGTGTAGCCAGCAAACGAGAAAGGAAAGAAAGCGCAGGTGCAATTTTCTTAGCCAAATACTTGTATATTTGTTTTGAATCTGGGTGCTTTGTTGTCGCTAATTCTCACAACACTCGCTGTTGTATTCCGGTTTGAAGGACATTGTTGCCCGAGTAAAACTACTGGACATATTGAGACTTAACATCTTATGTCTCAGGATGGCGAGCGCAGTGGAGTGCAATGCTTTGTAATTCATGGTGTTGTTTGGTTTTCTACAGTCCATGAGCGGTCGTATCGCTTACCATCAGGCGAATAGCACGCTTGTCTCGCCATTCACTGCAATAAAAAAACACGATATAGATTTCTTCCATTACAATATAACACTGCGTAGCGCAATTGATTAAGAAGCAGGCTGTAAAATAAATGTGGGTTCGATCCCCGCACCGATACAAATGGTTTTGTGATTGAAAAATATTTATTAAGTAGTAAGTTTTGTGACCGGAAGATCTTTCATAGTTTGTGACACTCACAGCACAAAAATGACATGACTATATAAGTGACTGTTATGTATATAATATAAAGTTTGTACAACGTAACAATAACATTGCAGACTGGACTTAAATCTAATTTATGTATAACATAAAACCAATTACGACATGCACGTACATATTTTACTTATTTAATTATAATATAATTTAATTCTCAATTTTATATATAAACGAAAATAAGCGTCAAAGTTTCGAGCAATCAAAACCATTCAGAAACTCCGCCGGCACACTAACGACAACTAGCAATAGTTAACAAGCGCTGGCGACGGTCCAGATACCTCCATGCTCTTTCATATGTTTGATAACTTTCACGAGCTGTTTGCACGGGTTTTGTTGTAATTGAAGTAGCTTTGAAATGTTAGTGTATCTTCATTATAAGGTTGTAAAAGTGATGTGAATGTTACAGTTCAGGGAGTTTTGTAGACAATTTATTAGTGCCAGCATCAGTTTTGATTAGGAAAGTACACTGCATTGTGGATAAAATAAAATACGGAAAAATAACATATATTTGCTTTCTAAGGCGATAGTGAATACATAATTTGCTTGTATTTTCGTTTACTTGAGCGATATTACTTAATAGAACTTCAATTTTGTAATATATAAATTCTCCCAGACAGACCAAAATTAAACACATAAAATATATTGATTTATCTTATTCGAACATAAGACCACACACCAGCAAAACAACTAAAAAAATAAAAAAAAATACTGCATTAGAAACTAACCAGCTATTAAACCATTAAATAGATTTACAACATGTTAAAACGCTATTCTAGTTAATTCCAATTGATTCTGAACATATATGGGCTATCTGGGAACACAATCTTGTACCTCCATATATGGATCTTGTAATAGGCGACGCAATTCAGTTCAATTGATCTGCTGTTATATCTCTAATATCTTGTATGCTAGATCAATGATCTTTGACAGCCTCCGTGGCGCAGTTGGTTAGACGCTCTATGAAACGAGAGGCCGTGGGTTCGATCCCCGCCTTAAGTCAAATGTGTGTGAGCCCACAAATATTTGTCTCGGGTCTGGGTGTTTGTGAACCCAAAAAGTCTCTCGTAGTTTTTGATATCCAATACACAAAACTTAATTGATCTTAATGTGGGGTAGGGGGTATGTGACAGTTGGGTGTATCTATAAATGAGTAGGTAAACCTTATGTATGATTTTTAATTGGGAATATAAAAAAATATAAGGAATTTAATTTACAGGTTCTAGGTATTCTGTCTCAGACTGGATATTTCCATTTGTGTAAAACTGGATGTTTGGAAATAATTAAAGCAACATTGCGTAATTTATCTGGTTTTCCAATTAAATTCAGTTTATTAGTTGTAAAAGAATATTAGAAATCAATAAAATATATGAATATCTTCACATGTTAGTAGGGCCAAAATGAGACGATACCAATTAATTACATATGAATCTATTGAGTATTTCTTTAGATGTCTCGATGAGTAATGTCATTCTATTCAGTCCGTCTGTACATAGCTGATAGAGTACCTAAAACAATCTGTCTCGTTAGTTACAAAATGCCCACAATCTTTATATACCGTGAGAAAACGGAGCTTCTAACAAACTGACCTAAGTTTTAATTCAATGGCTGTATATGGTAAAGTATTTAACACGTGTGTCGCAACACTTTTAAAAGGTTATTAAAATTCATCACATTTCGTATCAGTATAAAACTAAGCTAAAGTCACGTACGATTTTTAGTCTGTTAATGTTAATTGTAGGTAATGGATCACGTTTTCTTAGATATAGAATGTGAATACATTACCTAATATCTTTCTATCTGCTGTATTAGCCCAGATACGTCCCAATGCAGGGCACGGCCCTTCTCTATAATCGAGTACGATTGAGAGGAGTTAGGCCATATAGTTCACCACTCTGGCCCAGTTGGCGGACTTTACATACCGTAGAAATTCTTTAAAATCTCCACGGTATGCAGGTTTCCTCACGATGTTTCTATCTGTCTTCATTCAATTTAAATCACAATATTATGATTCATTTTACTTGGAATTGCCAATATTACTCAAGTATTTCCTATGCATCGTTTCTTGAATAACATTATTTCTAAGATATTTAGATCGTAGCTGTATATTTTAATTCATCTTTCTCCAATTCTATAGAAATCTTGAATACTACTGTCATTTTTATTATTCAACGACAACATTATCCATCAGATATTTACAATTAAAACGGAATATCTAAGCGCCATTACTTCAAAATAACCATTAGGAACATCCATCCAAAAACATTTCCTAAATTAATTTCAATCAAAAACCTAATAAAAGCCAAGATCTTATCTACAAATATATTAATCTTAGACAAAATTACTCCCACTCACGCAACGGGATAATTGATAAAAATAATCTAAAAAAGGGGCCTCTTTGTCCCACGTGCAGGATGAACGATGGCCCAATAAAATACTTCGTAAAAATATGGGTATAAATAGGACGACGGAGTTATTAGAGGCACGGGTTAAAAATATTGCTTTATGATATAATACAGGATTTTTTATGGTTTTATTGGGGTAAAATATGTTTGTCTTTAATTAGGGCATGGTGCAAGATGGCTGAAGGATTTGTAGTGCCAGTTAGTAATTAATGGTATGTTTATATTTGATGTAGTCCTTTAAATAACTCTCATCAAGTAAGTTGTTTCTACAGGGTATATCAAGACTGCGACCGAAAACGAAGCCGGGTGGTAGTTTTAGTGGTTACAGACACAATGCAAATAAAAATTTCGCAAAATAAGCGACAGATTTTTTTTGCAATTTTATGAAAATCTATGTTTTTGGTAGTGGCGGTACTTCCATACAAGCCCAAAAGCCCGGCTTGCCCTACATAATACGTATATACTCCATACTGAATACAAACTATTACATTCAATACAACAGTCATTTATTAGAAAACATCTAACATTTAAATTTTTTGAATTTACCGCGCCTCGATTCACTGAGACGCCAGCGCCGAAGCGCCGCGTAATATTCATTCATTAAAACTATATTGAACTTGAAAAGACGGAGCACACAGCACATATATCTATCCTTTTCTCTCTCGTGTGCTTTTACGGGGCTTCTAGCAACGCGTGAACTGTATGGGGAAATGATGTTACTCGATCGCTACGAATGTATAGCTATAGATATGTTATATAGCAGTTTACTCTAGACGATATGCCCGGCTTCGGCCTTGGTGATGTAAAAACATCGTGCGTTGCATGGTCGTCACGTGATTATTTGTTAAATCAATTATATCAATTGTTATTAAATTAAGTTGGTTCCTTTTAGAAATTATATCTAATATTTTTTTTAGAACAAATAATGAAGTTTTAATATTTCTTTTAATAAATTGTATCTTTTGTATTGTTTATTTCACGTTTACTGGCAATACAGCACATATTTCTACTAACTTCATTTGTATTATGATATTTTATGAGTTGTGAATGTGTTTTGTTTAAGGTTAATGTTTAGTTTTTTATGTTATTTAAACTTTTAGATACTATTTTAAGTTGTATTGTTTTCTGTGATGGTTTGAGTGCGATGGTGAAAGCGTTCATTGCCGGTAAAAAGGTAAATTCATTCAATTATATTGAAAAATAAACCGGCGCGAAACCTATGCCGGGTTTGTACATTTAGTAAGTCGTGATAAATCACAATAGAAATTTCTTCAGTTCAGTTTAATAAACTACGTACTTTTATTACTACATACTCCCTTTAAAGCTTTTAAACAATCGTGATTCATATGTTTTTAAACGACACGTCTTGTGTGTTAGATTGTTTGGATTATAATGCTTTAAATTTTCATTAAATTAGGTGGTCCTTTCAAAAGGCAATCTATTATTTTAAATTCAGCAAAACATTTAAACATGAATGCGTTAATAATAATTTCTGCTTGCAATTTCGGTAAACCTCGAAGTCGACCACGGCACCACAGAATAGTGACGGCAATAGAAATGCAATGAATAGTTACGGATATCTACAGTTCACAAGTAATCTATATTAATTGTTTTAATCTTAATATTGATTGTGTGGTAGGTTTGCCGACGTATTATAAACTAATTTTCTTCGTTCTTAGTAACTTTGTGTTTCTAAAACAATATTAATTAAACGTAAAAAAATATTCGGCTTGCCCTACTCCAAAACCCTAGGCACGCCACTGGTTTTTGGGTAGTAAATACCTAGTTATTGCGAAAATAGTAATAAATAAATAAAATATTTATCACCCAAATACGACGATAAGTAAAAAATTAAAATGCGAAATTTTTAGTTGCATTATGTCTGAAGTCACTAATACTACCACCTGGCTTCGTTTTCGGTCGCGGTCTTGATATACCCTGTATAATTATGTGTATAACCCTATTACGCTCATTGCATACTGGAAAACGAAAACCCTATTGTTTAGGGTTCGATTTCATACTTAAAGTCAGCACATTATAATTTATTCTTACATAAAGATAATCTTGATTTAGGTATAGTGGTAACACACAATTTTGTTTCGTACATCAAAAACTACAAAACGCTCTTCACAACCATAACTTGAATTCCATTTCTTTACTCACGTAGAACACCCAAATCCGAAACAAATATTTGGCCAGACAAATACATCTACGCCTGAGGGTCAAATCCACGGGCTCGCTATTACGACACCAATGTTTGGCAAATAAAGACGTTGTGAACTGTCAAAATACTTGTAATACATGTTTTTGGTTCAAAAGCGCAATGTAATTGCTTGATCCGTTGCCAATAATGTATTTGTCAAACCGCTGGCTATGTTATGTGGAGTCTGTTTAGGTAGACGTCGTTTTCTTGCTTATTATTGTATAATTGGCTATCAAACTATGATTAAGAGAATTGAACTGCCTCGGTGTAGTTGTACTACGGTATGATTGCAAAGCTGAGTTCTCGGGTTCGAATCCCGGGTCGGGCAGTGATATTGGATTTTTCTATTCAGTATCAGCCCGGAGTAAGGAATATGTGCTTATGGCGATAGGCTTGCCCCCTATCACATCGTGAGATAGAAAAAACAAGGGGAAACGTGGGTGTCCTAATTGCTATTCTGCCTACCCCTTCTGGGTAAAAGGCGTGAGAAATGTGAAATCGTGTAGACACAAATAAATTTGCCGTATTTGAAGCGAAAACAATGAGACAAATTATAATTTAAGGACACTTTGTCCCAGTTTATGTCCAAAAACATAATCCGATTTTTTTCTGCAACATCTTTGATATTAGAGAAATTATATTCAAGAACATTAATAGTTAACGGATGTTTTGCAAATTAGTCTCAAGCTTATAAAATAAGTGTCTGTAATTACGAACATTACAGTTGTGTGGGCGAATGCTTCGGGCACTTCTGTGTGAAAGCGGGCATTTACCTCACTGATCTCTGATCCATATAGCCACCTACGTAATATAGATTAATAATACTTTAATAACTTATGGTAGGTTTAAGTGATTCAGTTATAGATTACTGGTGCTAGGTCTCTCATATTATGTGAGGTGGTAGGTACCACCCCAATGTCTATTTCTCCTGCCAAACAGCTGTGTAAATGCACTGTTGTGTTCCGGTTTGAAGGACATTGTAGACAGAATAACTAGTAGACATAATGCAATTTAACATCTTATGTCTCAGAATGGCGAGCGCAGTGGAATGCCAAGTATTACTTTGTAATTCATGGTGTTGTTTGGTTATGCTACTGTCCATGCGCGGTCTTGTCGCTTACTAGCAGGCGAATGGCAAGCTTGTCTCGCCATTAATTGCAATAAAAACGGTAAATATGGGTATCATTCAATACTTTATCACCAAGCCTTAATCTCAATTACTACAGATGGCACAATCCACAGCATCAAATATAAAATACTGTCACACACAGATCGCTTTATTTTAAAACGCATCCACGCCTGTGCATTCGATTTATTCGCGTGTGAAATTCGCTGGTGGATATGAACCCGCGCCAGTCAGCCACTGGCCGCCTGCCGAATGCGATGCGACGCCAAATGTTACGCAGGGCCGGAGGGAGGAGAGGTTTTAGGGGGTCAAAACCTTTTGATTACTTAGCTTATGCTAGAGCAAATAAAGGAAAAACCATTCGTCTGATACAAGCTAAATAGTAAAGACTGCCACTCATTAATCCCACAATAGGTACTTGAGGAATCGTTGGCGAGTTCCAGGTTTTTAAATGAATGAAAGGATTTTTTTTCTCAGTAAAGGCCGATCGAAACGTAGCAAATAAAATTGGCATAACATTTCCCTTTCGCATTAAAATAATAATAATTAATTTGTCGCATCGATATTATGTCAGACAGTTATACCAACGCGAACGGCACATTCAGAAGGTTGTAAAAACTAGTTACATCATAGTTTTACTATTGATTAGGAAGTCGATTGAATATCCTATGCTATGCTATCAATAAAGAATATTGTAAAGCTAGTGTTTGTAGTATAAATACTGCTATTGAAATGGATAAAAACACTCGACCGGAAACCAAAGCCGATGATCGTTGGAAGTCCCCTTACGACACCCTCGGGGCGTGAAGAGGGATTAAAACACTTCTACCTCCCCTCAGGGCATTCATGTACAAATCTATTTTTTCCACCTCCTCTTATCTCCTGTACTGAGGTACTTGCAATATGAATATTTTATGTTGCAAAATAATTCGGTACATGGTTGAACCAAAATAGTACCGACTCTTTTGGTGAGCCCTATCAAGGTTATGTCTGATTCAAACCGAAAAAATATTATAAAATAATCACTATATAGGTTTTTTAGGTTTCATGTCTTGGGAGTCGAGATAATTTATATATTTTAAGGCCCATTCACTAGATCAATGAGGCTATAAAACAGTACTTAATTTTCTTTCCCCTGCCCTTAGAGTGTGGTACTTTCAAACCACGTTGTAGAATTGGGTTAATAACTACCACAAGGTGGTGCCTGTTTTTAAACTTTTCTATGGGTTTTCTTAATCATTCTGGCCGCCATAATAAAAAATACGAATAAAAATCAGGACATTGTCCCAAGTCCGCCCCTCTCAATAGTAAATACCGACTTGATATCTTTTTTGGGACTGCAATAAAAGACTAGTTTGAAAGTTTTCGAGGGCGGCGGTCGGGGCCAGCTCGCGTCTTCGTGAAGGTCACTCGGAACAGGTATGACGGCATCTTTGAACTTTTTGCACAGGTGAATGAACTGCGTTTTGTTCTAACACTTTTGCGTTTGTGTTTAATTTTTTTGGTGGAGCAAATTTTATTGGGTAGTATTGTGATAAATAAATAAAACAATAAATAAATACACCCAGCAGTCACATCCATAGACTTTACCCCTCATTAAGATCAATTAAGTCTTGTATTGCAGGTATCAGAACTACGAGAGACTTTTCGGTCTCACAAACTCCCAGACCCGAAAGAAATATTTGTGATCGACAACGCGGCCTCTCGTTTCACAGCCGGCGTCTTACAAACTGCGCCACGGAGGCTGTCAAAAGTATTGAGATGGTTTGGCCATATTTTTAAACTGACACGACACAGTGTCTTCGATGTTCTTGATGGTAACCTTAAACCAAAATAAGTCAAAAATGTGCACGATGGTGCTATATCAGGATGACCCACACAAGTGTCGCGTTTCTTATTCAACCTGTATTTGGAATAATATCTGCGAATTTGATCAGGCCAGCAAAAATGTGCCGGTTCAATATATTTTGTCGAATGCACTGCACTTCAATAGCCACTATTTAATTTAAAAAAAAAACAAATTTTAGAGACCGTTTTATATTAATTAAATTAATCGCCGCTACACCAAACACAAAAAGCCTTCTATTGAATCAATTTAAAACGCTAGAGCGACACTCACAATCGAGTGTTGACACAAGTTTCGGATGAATAGATCGATTTACAATACATTTTGATCGGTTTTAATATCCCGCGGATTTAATTACCAGTGCATTGTTTACGATAGTTTTTGTGTTTGTAAAACAAATGATAGATGAATGCAATACGGACGAATGGTTTTGTTGTGGAGTCTGTTGTTACGCACCGCTGGCTAATATTTTGAATTTTGGTGAAACTAGTTCGATATGGAATGTATTTACGTCATTGGGATGTTAAATGAGTATTTTTATCGAATGACGAGGTTCCTACTATGCGCCTGGTGAATGCCCTATTATGACAGGTTCTTAATTGCTGTTAACAGCGGTTGTAAATATGCTACCACTCGTAGTTTCACAGCTCTTGGTATTATAGTTTCTCGTTAGACTGAAGTTTCAAAGCGTTCGCGCCGCGCTATTTGTTCGCATGATCGTATATCGATGCAAATACACTTATCAGTCAATATCTATACTGGATATAACAAATTATGCGTAGATATTAAAAAGTAAGCGATGCGACCGCTCATGCACAGTAGCAAAACCGACAACACCATGAATTACAAAGCAATGGCTAGCATTCCACTGCGCTCGCCATCTTAAGACATTTAAAATGCTAAGTCTCGTTGTGTCCAGTAGTTACTCTGGTTACAATGTCCTTGAAACCGTCACACAACAGTGAATATACACTGCTGTTTGGCGGGAGGAATAGACATTGTGGACCTACCTAGGCGGCCTCTCACATATGAGAGCACCTACCACCAGTCCCTTAGAAATACTTGAAAATCTCTATAATAATATTCGAAGTAAAAAAGTCTTTAAGCAAGTTAATTATGCAAAACACGATAGATCTCTCCTCAGTTTCCGAGTGGCTTCTTACAAGTACCTCCCCCCTACCCCCCTCCCCTCCTCTAAGCGATGGTTGAGCGCCTTAAGCGCTTCCTTCATTTCCGCTGTCCCTTATTGTAGGGACAGAATTCCCTTAAAAACGCTTAAAGCAAAGCGAAATTATTTTTACGTTACACGCGGGCTTGAGGTTTATGAAAGAAATTCCGGATCCGGTCTTGAAATATCGTTGGAGGCTGTTTTATATTTTGGTTAATCGTGGAGGTATTTAATTTGGCAAACTATGGCGCAGTGGGTGAGCAACCGGTTTTAAAATATACTCCAGGTTGGAATGCCTTAAGAAAGAAATTCGTATAAACTCTCACAATTTTGTATCAAGTTTGAAAGTTATGGGACTGAAAAATCCATTTGTTTTTCATCTTATATATTTAATGTAATATATCAAGATACCGGAAACATATACTGCTGTAGGGACATTTGGTATGGTATATTTTTAATTCTATTTTTATTATGTATTAAATACTAGTCATATAAAAGTTACCAAAATTCAAAGGTTACAGTTTCGGGTACGCGGGAAGGACCATTTCTAAGTTTAGTGTTATGTTAGTACAGGATACTTTTGTATACATTGATTTATTATTTACGGGTGACGTCGTAAGACAATACATATAAAACTAAATTGGCAATGGAATTGGTTCCTTTGCGCCCTTTAAGTGTATTGAGTAATAAAGGCGAATCGATTCGGCGCGTCCACCTATAAAACCACGGTGGAATCGATCGCTTTCTGCGGTTTTATTTTTTGGCCATCAAAAACTGTATTCGAGGGACAGACTAAACTGTGACACGATGCGGCTGGTTCAAATTCCAGCGGTAAAATATTTTGTTGCAATTTTTCGACTACGATGCAAACGGTAATATTATCACAGTTGCAATATTTTTCCAAATGTGGTAATCACCTATGTGTATTTTTATAAGTTAACAGAAAACCCACAACTGCATATAATATAAGATAATGATAATGAATACACCCTACAGTCACATACATAGTCCTGACCCCACGCTAAGATCGAGTCGCTGTCTGTGGTTCTCACAAACATTTGTCACGGTTCGGGATCGAACCCGCGGCCTCTCGCTTCACAACCGGCGTCTAACCAACTGCGCCACGGAGGTTGACAATAATACATAAATATATCTTAAAAAACCTTTCTAACAATCTTAACAAAACTAATTTCCCGACTTCGGTGTGATAAATTACAAGATGTTCGCGTTACAATTTTTTCAAAGCCTTAACGAGGGTTCCTGAGAAGTCTTGGAGTAAATTAGGGCGCTCACAAACTGTGGCTTATAACGAACCTCGTCCGTATTAGTTCGTAATTAATATCTTCAGTTTAATTAGCATTTTAATTTCGCTACGGGCGTTGCGGGTTGATTCTATGGTCGTACAAATTAATTTAAATGTGTACTCGCGTTTGTATTCGGTTTGTAGGCGGTTTCGGTAGTGTAATAAAATTAGACTAAAACCAGAATATAATTTTATCTTCAATTTAGAAATATAACTAGATCATTTGGTGTTTTTAGAAATGGAGTATGTTTGATGCTTTAGTTAAAATAAGTGTCTTCATAATATTTTAGCCACAGGAAATCTATGCACGTATCTATGGCAATAATATTTTTTTTACATACAATAGGTACATGTTGGCGAAACAAGCGTTGGCTTGATGACGTCAGAGAAGCTATGCTCTTACATTCGAGAATTCTAATGACCCAGAAAAATGGCAATAACGGACTGGAACCTAATACACCAGTCAAAGTAATGCTCGGTAGAAGAAAAAAGAAAGAAGAAGAAAAGATGCCAATATATTTTTATTTATACACATATATTTCTTCTGCTTCGACTGCCTCGGTGGCGCAGTTTTACTACGGTATGCTTGCAAAGTTAAGGTCTCGGGTTCGAATCCCGGGTTGGTCAAATTGATATTGGATTTTTCTATTAATCAGCTCGGAGTCAGGAATTTGTGCCCGATATGGCGATGGACTTGCTCCCTATCACATCATGGGACGGAAAATACAAGGAAAACTTCTGGAAAAATAGGCGTGAGTGTATTTCTTCTGTCTGCCCTTAATCCCGTTAAAGAAAAATTTAGAATGAACTCTTGACCTCGTAATAGTCACTGAGTACAAATAACTCAGTCACCACATCCGCAAGAAGTCCCGGGTTCGTTATCAATGCAAAATATATGCACAGTTATTTATTATCAATTTTATAATTATCCGGTAATGATTCACTGCGTTACTCAGTTTCCGTCGTACTGCTGAAGGCTTCGGACGCACTGCCTCAGCTGGAAGGTAAGGACTTCATTATATTTATCGACAGCCTCCGTGGCGAAGTTTGTTAGATGCCGGCTGTGAAACGAAAGGCCGCGGGTTCGATCTCCGCACCGAGAGTTGTGTGAACCAAAAGTATGGTGGGTCTGGGTTTTTGTGAGACCGAAAAGTCTCTCGTAGTTCCGATCTTAGTGTGGGGTCAGGGCTATGTATGTGACTTTTGGGTGTATTTTTTTTATTTTTGTCTCATATGGGGCTTTTGTAAGGGTTTCGTAGTCAGACAAGTCAATTTGTGTGAGGTTTGAAAAGACATGGTTCGGTCGAAAAGTCAGTGCGTGCTGGTTCAACGGAATTTTAACTATTGGGTGAACATTTAATAAATATTGTAATTTAAAAATTATATCAATCATTATTTATTATTATTTATTTAATATGTAGTGTTTAGAAATATTTAATTCTATTATGTTATTTTTGCTACAGAAGTGACTCGCCTATCAACTCAAGAGTTGTTTTCACATATCTGTGCTACAAAAATTGTGTTCAAAATACAGCCTTAAAAATGTCATACAAAACCTAGTTCGATTCGCATTTGTCCTCAATAAAACAACTCCAATTCATTCATAGTATCATCAGACATGTATACGAAAGTGGGGCACAATTATTTTGACATTTACAACTGCCGCCCGCTCAATGACAATAAGCTTTAATTGCCAGTTACTCTAATATTATGAATTTGCGTTCTCAACGGTATCATACCCAAAATAACTTGTAGAGGCTTCATGTTTCAGCCCATATACGTCCCACTGCTGGGCACGGGCCTACTCTACAATCCAGAGAATCGATTGAGAGTGGTTAGGTCATATAGTCCACCACGGTGGCCTAGTGCGGGTTGGCGGACTTACAAACCGTAGAAATTCTTTAAAATCACTACGGTATGCAGGTTCCGTCACGACGTTTTCCTTCACCTTTTAAGTGCGTGGTGATTGATTATCAATACACACATAACTCCGAAAAGTGAGAGGTGTGCCCTGGGATTTGAACCCGCGACCACCGTTACCAACAGGCCACCACGCACTAGAGGCTTCATAGCCCAACTCAATATTAATTAAGACAAGTAGCCCTCAAATAAACCTAAAAGAGCTAAATATAGAACTCAATATACCGGGTATATCAAGACTGTGACCAAAACGAAGCCAGGTGGTAGTTTTAGCGGTTACAGACACAATGCAACTAAGAAATACCGCAATAAAACGACAGATTTATTATGGCAATTTTTTATCATTATGTTTCGGTGGTAAATACCTAGTTTTTGTGAAAATCGTTATTTAAACCCTCGTGTACCATTGCGTCTTTATAAAGGTGTACATTATTATTTTAGTAAAACTATGTATTTACCTCCCAAATACGACGTTAAGTAAAACATCACAAAATTCAATCTCTTTTCTTGTCTACTCAAGACCTCACCACTAACAATTATTGAATAATTAACTGTATTTCAGTATAACTATATATGTAATTATATATATATCTGCCTCACTTTATCTCATTATCAGCGGCCGGCGTAATAAGTATTATCCCGCCATTCATCTCTGTCCGACCGTTTCCGCATTCACGCCGATTTTCTCATTACGTTACGTCACATTTTTTCATGTATATCCTTTATATCCATGAGTGCAAGTTTAACACTTTATTAACTCATTCGAATCCCGGGACGGGCAAAGTGATACTGGATGTTTCTATTCATTATTAGCCCGGAGTCAGGAATTTGTGCCCGATATGGCGATAGGCTCGCCCCCAGCACATCATGGGACGGACATACAAGGCGAAATGTGAGTGTCCTGGTGGCCACCCCTGCCTAGCCATTCTGGGGAAAAAGCGTGAGTTTATGTATGTATTAACTCATTCATTTGATACCAATGTAACATACACCACATTTCAGAATAAAAAAACTGTAGATTTGAGTTATTTTGAATGGTAAAAGTATGACAGTAGGGTTAAATGATTGAGTAAATTAGTTACTTTAAAAATACCTATTTGAACATTACTCCATCTATACAAATAAATATATTTGTTGAGACCTTTTGCATCCTGTACTGTGCCCTTTCAAATATGACATCAAATCAGATTTCATACGAACTTTCATCAATTTTTTTAAATATTCATACATCAAGCCCAAAATCTATGTGGGTGGCTTCCTCCTTTACTTAAGGCTGACTACAGACCACCAAGCGCTATCAGTTCCCTGGATTAAGCCGGGAATAGATAATGATGATATAGGACACCGTGTTCCGTATAAAGGGATTAACTTGCACACGAGTTTGCGCCTCGTTAAAGCCCGGCACGATTTTAAGCCAAGTGTCTTGGGTTCGGCTTTTAATATTAAATTGCAAAGGGCTCTGTTGGTTATTGTTATTGAGACAGTTATGTGAGGGAGTGTGTTTTGAAGCTTTGGTAGGAATTAATGTTCAAATTGGTATATGGAACGTAATAGCGTTATGTAAAGCGATACGGTTGATATTCGAATCTTATAATGTGAAGACATTTTCAAAATATCTGCCGCAGGTATGTTAATGCTGCTGTAATAATTAAGGGGAAATAAGACGCGAATGAGATCAAGAAAGAAGCTTATTTCGGACCTGAATTAATATTAGAAACACATGACCTGCATTCGTCTTGTGTGGTACCTATTTCAATTCAATGAATTGTTACACAATTTAATTCGAATTTAGAAATTATGTCAGTTGTACTGAACTATGCATATAAACAGTATTATTTGTGCTCTCCGTCAAGTGATTTATCATTGATCATGCATATTGTTCAATAACAACAATTAGGCAAATCACATTTGCATAGTTCACTCCAGAACAGTGCTTATGAAAAATAATTCCCCAAGGATAAGTAACCTTGTTTTATATCGAGCTTACACACAAATTACCGCTAATGAAATCTTGACAGGGCAATTAAACACACTCATTGATGAGGTGTAAGCAGATATCCGACCGACTCAAATGAACGCGATGTGCTCAATTGAACTCATTGTCATCTCCGATAACTAAACTGATTTTCGTCAGTCAGTCATGTGATTTGATAAGCAGTTGCGACGTTTTGCAACAGATGTGTCTGTGTTAAGTTGGCAAAGAGAAAATAAATTTTTTGATGGTTGGTAGTTGGTACATATTGTGATTTAAAAAAATGTGTTCGTTCATTCTTTGAAAATTTTATTGTACATATCAACTATTCATATACCTATTTGAAAATAGATGTTAATTAATAAGGTTTTTTTTTCAAATACGGACTGCGTTTTTGGGGCTATCGGGCACCTCTGAATATAAAGCAAACGAAATACAACAGCCAAATAAGTCCGTCACGTCGGCTTTTTATAGTAGTGCCTACTTATGTCAGCAAAGTTATTTTTGTACTTTAATGCCGCAAATAATAAAAAGATATATTTAAAATTTTATATAACCCATAAAACTCACCATATTTAGACGTTTCAATTGGACTCGTCACACAAACAGGCATGAGACAAGTGACCGTTGTCAGGTACTTCCATTTTAGAACATTCAAAATCTCTTATTTTAAATTAAGCAAATAGGAGTTTTAACGTAGCGAGATAAAGTGCTATTTTGAATGTAGCTTGGATTCCGAAATAAGGGTATGCGTACACCTGGAAAGCTTAGCTTCACCTTCTATTCATTATCAGACCAGATTCAGGAATTTGAGCCCAATATGGCGATAGGCTCGCCCCGTAACACATCATGGGACGGAACATATAAGGCGAAATGTGGGTGTCTTTGTAGCACCCCTTCTGGGAAAAGGCGTGAGTATGTGTGTGTATTTATGTACAAAATAGACAGCTTCAATGGCGCAATTGGTTAGACGCCAACTGTGAAGCGAGTGGCCGCGGGTTCGACCCCCGCACCGAGACAAATGTTTGTGTGAACCACAAGTATTTGTTTCGGAGTCTGGGTGTTTGTGAGACCGAGAGTCTTCTGTAGTTCCTGATACCCACGACACAAAACTATCTTAGTGTGGGGTCAGGATTATGTATGTAACTGTTGGATGTTACTTATTTATTTAAATATAAGAGAATCTCAAATAATTACACTTCGGCTTGTTCTTATCGCATATATTTTTATTTGAATACAAATCTTATTTAATATGATTACGTCATCTATTACCCATTACGTCATAATACACAAAAGAACCACATATTAAATACAAAAGAAATCTTTATTCGGACAAGTGCCGATATTCTTACAAATGTTCTTATTATTCCGGATATTGACCGCTCCTTTGAATAGGAAGCCGAAATATAATCGTGTGATCAGCTGTGGCCCGGTCATTGACCTCGACCTACATCCACTCAAAATTACTATACGAATGCCAAAAATTCGCTAACTCATTGAGACTTATAAGTGTACTGTTATTTGCGCTTTCTTTTTTATTTTCACGGTAGAAGAACAGGTTAATTGTTTAAATTATTTTTATAGCTTTTTAAGTCCTGGCGTATTATTTTTATGTAATTTAAAGAAAATATAATTCTGACAATACTTTCTTAAATATTTTAAATAATTTGATCACTACCGCACCTGCAATATTCATTCAGTAACTTGATTATTGTGATAGAAATTAGTTATGTGGAAGTTCCTGTCCAGGATATGAACAAACATGATTACTGGTGAAATTCTAAAATCATTAGGATTATTCATAATTCAATATTAAGCCGCTGGGGCCGAAAGGTTCTAGATCGGAGGCCACGTACAAGCAAGCGAAGTGTCGGACGCCCACCCATAAGGTGGACGGACGACCTGGTCAAGGTCGCAGGAAGTCGGTCGATGCAAGCCGCTTCTAACAGGTGTGTGTGGAGATCTATGGGGGAGGCCTCTGTCCAGCAGTCGACTTCCTGTGACTAAAGAGAGAGAGAGATTCATAATTCATTAGGATAGACATTGTCAAAGCCTAAGATAAATAAATAAATAAATACACCAAACAGTCACATACATAGTCCTAACCCCACACTAAGATCGAGTCTTGTGTCGAGGGTATCAGGAACCACGAGAGACTTTTCGGTATGATTATTTAAGATATGAACAAAGTTAGTTCGTACAATTGCGCCAAAGATTTAACTGTCGATTAGTTACAGTTGTAGTTACATATCGTGACTTACACTAACTTTTCCGATTTAGGATTCGAACTAATACTATGAAAGCACTGCACCCACTATGCATCAAGCTTAATGTCATGAGTCATAACGCACGTATGCAAATCACCGGCCCACCTGTCACGTGCGAGGTCACCGACCCCGCCGATATGGTCACCTCACACGATGGTTACCACTTACTTGCAATGTGCGTGGTAAATGTTCAATTACAATTGTACGCATACTATATTTGGGATGGTTGTTGATATCAATAATATTATATACTAAGAACTGATGTGAAGTATACATATATTGAAGAGCTTTGAAGTCCTGGGTTGTATTCCCAGGTTAAGCAATCCATTAATCACTATTTCTCAGGCGAAATAAGCTTTTGCTTATTTCAAAGATTGTGAAAGCTGCCTATATGTTGTAGATAAATCAGCTTTTGAAAAAATGTTTGATAAGTTGTTTACATACAATTAACTCCATATACTTAAATACGTACGAAAATTCAGTAACTATACTGTAACATAATAACCGCGCAATGCTGAGCACACTTTTGCCAACAGCTTTATTGGGAGAAAACCGAGTAAATTAATGTTCAACCACTCAATAAAACCACATTCGACAGTCTTGACAAAAGACACATCGTTAAGTTAACCTCACGTTCCACGAGTCCAAAAACCCAATAGATGCGATTTGCATAACCAAACGAATTCACAAGTTAGTTCCCCCGTCTCGGCACGTGATAACTCGCCACCATTACCATTGCAAAACTGCAAAGCTGGAATATTCAAAACTGGACGGGAACTTTGTCAGGCCACCCACATTTTGGGAACTAATGCATACATTTAAACAAAGTTGGGTGATTGTTCCCATCTTGGAGGGTATATTGTAGGTGCGAAATCGGTTTTCGATTTACGTTTTCGTCTATGTCTTATGAGGGATAGGCAGAGGCGTCAATTGTGCTATAGACAGCCGAGCTTATTTTGGCCCTAAAATTAATTGGTGAATTATAACTGATAGACAAAAATGGCCACAATAAACACAAAACAATCTTAGAGAAAATAACATTAACACGGTAATAATTACGATTACATATGTGAGATATTGTAGCCGCAATCAGATATCAATACATATGACTAATGGGACCTTTGATTATATTTTGATTGATGAAATATCAGGGACTTTAATTAACCCAGATACATGACTAAGCTAGCAGAAGTACTTCTAGGATCATTATTTGCCTAAGCTACATATCTTTTAAGATAAATCGCTATCCTACTTAGTACCTACTCTCATGGGCACACAAACATGACCTTATATGTGTACTTGCCTTAAAGCTCATACCTCTGCCTACCCATTAAGCGTTACAAGCATTAGTTCTTTTGTGTTTAATAATTACCTATTGATAGTCAATCACCACGCACTTTAACGGTGAAGGAAAACATCGTGAGGAAACCTGCATACCGTAGCGATTTTAAAGAATTTCTACGGTATGTAAGTCCGCCAACCCGCACTAGGCCAGCGTGGTGGACTATATGGCCTAACCACTTTCAATCGATTCTCTCGATTGTAGAGTAGGCCCGTGCCCTGCAGTGGGACGTATATGGGCTGATATAGATAGATAGAATTACCTATTGAGGTAATGATTAAAATCAGCGTCTAAAATTCATCAAAGTACAGTAGCATTTGAACAGCCCTCGTCATGCGAACAGACCTCCAGGCAATGCGATGATTTGTAAAAGCGCCACGTAATCCTGCCTCGTCACTGCCGATATTACGTGAGGATGAACGCGAATCAGACTCGCGCCAATACTTCTCCTAATTCATTGCATTGTTTTGGAAATCTTAATCAATTTTGTATATAGAATGTTGGCTAGATACACGTGACCATCAACACAGCTAAGTCTTCTTGAAATCTGATAAAAAGCGGTAAATAGATCACCATTTTTATGGCTTTAATCATCTTGCTAAAAAGCATTTACGTGGGTCATAATAAGTTTTCCACCATTGTGTGATGGCCGCTATTTTATCATATACGAATATCCAACAACTAGCAATACCTTTGTTACTTCTTTTTAAAATAAAACGAATCATAGAATTGAATTCTTTTGTACTAGATTCATAAAGCTCTGCAAGCAATTACATTACATCGATCCGAAAACCTATCATAAAAGTACGCAATAAAAAGAAATTGTAACTGCCTCGGTGGCGTAGTTGTATTACGGTACGGTTACAAAGCTGAGGTCTCGGGTTCGAGTCCCGGGTCGGGCAAAGTGATATTGGATTTTTCTATTCATTATCAGCCCGGAGTTAGGAATTTGTGCCCGATATGGCGATAGGCTCGCCCCCTATCACATCATGGGACGAAACATACAAGGCGAAATGTGGGTGTCCTGGTGGCGCCTCTGCCTACCCCTTCAGGGACAAAGGCGTGAGTTTATGTATGTATGTGTGTAACAGACAGTAGGCCGTTTTGTTTTGTTGCTAATATTCCTTCAGATATCTGAATTTAGGCTCCGGTAATATTTTTATAGCGGAATGTGTTGGGCGCGGCTGCGTGATAAATTCCTTCCCGAGGGAGCTTTTCATTTGGCCGGGATAAAAATTGTGGCGTGTTACACCGCGGACTTTACTAAACGCACGAAATTGTTAATATTTAAACATAAATACGAGGACACGTACTTTAACTCAACTTTAAATAATAAATATTGTTATAGGTGCTTATTATTTATTATTAATTAGATTAATTTTGTTATTTATAAGAAATATAAGCCGTGTCTCATTGCTCTAGTGGCTATCTATCAACTGTAATTTGAAATTCCTGAGATTGATACTCAAGTAGGGGAATCTATTTTGTATGACTTTTTCGGATCGGTCGCCAATTTACTGGCAGCACCTATGCAAACTGTTAGGCATGGGTTCTATTCCCAGATCAATCTATCGACTATAAATATTTCGGTTTAAAAAATCTAATTTAAGAGCGATTCGCAACCGACATTGTGAGACTAGCTCCGTTTGGGACGGAAATTAACTCCACAAACATTGCATGACAAAAGTCCCATCCCTGTGTACCTCGATGTATAAGCCCACGCTTGTTTCATGTAATATAACTAAAAAAGGACACACAACGTACCCAAAACACCAAGTGAAATGATTATTTAACAGTCATTAACAAACATTATTGGATGACAGCTCAGACCTTGGCCTCCAAATACAAATTAACATACAATGGACGCGGGTCGAGGATCCATACTCGAGTCACTAACTTGACAAGCATGTGTTAAGTTATGTTTTATGGTAAAATAATATCATCAATGAACCTCATAAATTGAAGTAAAACTGTTTATGTGGTGTCTTCTTTTAAAAAAAATAATCGATTAATTGTTTTTATGTGGAAATGTGCCATTAAATAAATAAATTATTCCAAAATGGACACATTTGTATGATAGTCACATCCTTTCATAATTAGGTGAATTTTGTTTTTTGAGTGCTATAATTACTATCCGCCGACTGACTTTCACCTTTCAGCCTACAGCTGGACTTATAATATCAATTGATTCGTGATAATACAACTTTCGTCCCGCTATAAAATTCAATTTGCGTATTACTTCTCGCTAACAGTACCGCGGAGACTTAACGAGTCTACTTAGGTGTGTTTTACTCCCACGCTTGTCTGCACTGCCAGACAAGTTGTCGCCATGTTTGAACACGCTAACACTGACCTTCATGTTATATGTCTAGCAGAATCTACTAGAGACATTTCATAAAAAAATCCCCAAACTATACATTGGTCTTTAGTGAATCAAATCCACAAGTTCGAGATCACAGCCCCCTAAGATTGCTCCTGTGCTGTGAAGATAATTAATTAATTATTATATTTAGAATTAAGATTTAATTCTAAATATAATAATAATTAAAACACTCAACAGTCACATACATAGTCCTGACCCCACACTAAGATCGAATCTTGTGTCGTGGATATCAGGAACTACGAGAGATTTTCCGGTCTCACAAACACCCAGACCCGAAACAAATATCTGTGGTTCATACAAACATTTGTCTCGGTGCGGGGATCGAACCCGCGGCCTCTCGTTTCACAGCCGGCGTCTAACCTACTACGCCACGGAGGCTGTCCATTATATTTTATCTGTATAACATAACAGTAGGAAGAAACACATGACTAGATCTTAGTGTAGGGTCAGGAGTATGTATGTGACTGTTGGGTGTATTTATTTATTCTATGGTCTCCCACGCTCGTGCACATTTGCTAGACAACATGTCGACACTGACACTGACCCACATGTCAACTGACAGGTGACTTCCGTTCACGCCTTTTTGTGCTGCCCCGGCTTTGGGCAAAAAATGGTCCTGTTTACACTTCACTGTACTTCCGCTCAATCCTTTCTCGAGTTCCAGAATTAACTGTTGTTTACCTGGCTTTATACCTTTTTTGTGATGCGCACAATTACTGTTGGTATTACAGAGAGGATTTAATTATGGTAGTCTGTTTCGCTTGGTTAAGCGTTTGTTAATTCAGTTTTTAAAATAAATAAAATTCTCTTTTACCTACTTTTTGAATACGTGACCACCTAGATTATTAAGAATTTTGTCTCGGCGTCAGCGTCGAACCCATTGTTTTGTTTCAGTCTTATTCTACAAAGACCATTCACTCACTGTTATACAGGAATATTTCTAAATACAGAGAAGGCGAGCGTGGTACTTCACGCAAACTTGAATTTTATGACACTTTTAACATGCTCCCGAACAAAATCCATCCGACAATCTTCATTCTAAATCAAAAAGTTGAGTGCTCTTACACAACACACGAAGCACAGGGTGGAGGTTAGGAAGGGGTGAAAAGGGGGGGTAGGAAAAGGGAAGAAGGATGTACCCCTCGCGACGTAAATCTGAAACTTTGAAGATTAACTGGCCGTTTTCAGGATATTCGGCGCATCGATGTCAAAAGTTGGATTAATTTATTTATTTTGGAAATATTCGAGCCTGAGAATTTGTGATTTACAGCTGTGATAGCTACCGGGAGTAAGTTGAGGTAATTAATTTACAATTTAATTAACTTGACATAATCGCAATCGAAAATGATGGCGAAGATATTAATTAAGCAATATAATGTTGACACGATTGTTTAAATCATATTTATCTTTTTTATGCCACATCTATATGGAGGCAAGTCAACGTAATATGGCCAGTATTTCGTATGAATATAACAGAAAAAATAGCGTATACTTCTCTACCAGCTGTCTGCTTTACATGTACGTCATCTCTTTTCTGAATAATTCAAGCAGAATAATTGATTAAAGTTTTCATCGATTAAATATATGCAGCTAGGTTATAACTAGGATTATAAACTTATTTATTTATCTTATTTATTTCCTAATCAATTCTATTATGAAAGACACTGCTTATTCTGTTTACATCTGAACCTCCTTATAAAATATCGTGATTATTATCATGATAACACGTTTACCTATTATATTACATAAACTGCTATAGTTATAACGTTATCGTGTTAAAATAACATGCGACTGTCACCGGTTATCGCATCGTTAAGCTCTATCGGAATATCACAATAATGATGTGCAGAAAGTGTTTACAGCGCCGTGGACAACACGGTTATTTGATTTAATGGGGTGTTTGTTGTCAGCTAGGGTTGAAAAAGAAAAAGAAAGTGCTTTCTTTTTCTTTATAAACGAACAGAACTTTAAGAAAGAACACACATTAATTCAATTTTGATTTTGTAAAACGATGTTTTACTAATGTTTAAAATATATTCTGTTGTTCGTCTAGCGGAGGCTTATATAAAGGCTGTGAACCGTAAAATACATTCGTTTTCCAATTCAAAATATTTTTATGTCCGATAAAAACAGTTAAACTGGATTTCATCTTCCAATTTATTAAATAAAAACATTGTAATACAAGAAACAAGCGAAAATAGAAACATTAAATTCCAAAAAAAAATATCCAATAAAACAAAACGTTATGTAAGCTATTTCCAATTTCACGGTTTGTTAGGCGAGCAAATCGCTCCTCACGTGATACAGGCGTTTTGCTAACGTGTTGATTCTAACAACTCAAATTACCTGGAACGGCTTTTTTGGAAACATTTTTATTGGCAAAATTTTTAAAGAATTTAAGTATCAACTTTTTTATGTTCTATACACAAAGTCGTTGGTAATAGCATTATGAGAGTCATGTGAAAATAAGGTTCTGGATTCGATTCCAAATTTGAGCAAACATTGTATCATCGTATTACAGCATTAGCATTGATAACCAAAATCAACTAGTTTTTTTTTATTGCATTTAATGGCGAGCATGCCATTCGCTTGATAGTGAGCGATACGACCGCTCATTGCAGTAGCAAAACCAAATAACGCCATGAATTACAAAGCAATGCTTGGCATTCCACTGTGCTCGCCATCCTGAGACAAGATGTTAAGTCTCATTATGTCCAATAATTACTCTTGCTACAATGTCCTTCAAACCAGAACACAACAGTGTACATACGGTCTCAGGTCGCCGGATAGTTTCTCATCTATCCTTATCCCTATTTCCTGTAGCATAGAGCAGTAAAATCACCTCACCATGTCAAATTCATGATTTTTCACCTATTTATTGCCATAAGAAATAAAGAACTGCCTCGGTGGCGTAGTTGTATTACGGTACGGCTACAAAGCTGAGGTCTCGGGTTCGAGTCCCGGGTCGGGCAAAGTGGTATTGGATTTTTCTATTCATTATCAGCCCGGAGTCAGGAATTTGTGCCCGATATGGCGATAGGCTCGCCCCCTATCACATCATGGGACGGAACATACAAGGCGAAATGTGGGTGTCCTGGTGGCGCCTCTGCCTACCCCTTCGGGGATAAAGGCGTGAGTTTATGTACGTATGTATGTAAATAAAGAAATGAAAAATATTCACACATAAAATCCGACAATATGAATGAATTTTTATAACTTTAGAAAATAGTTCCAGTTGTGTCTTCACGGCGCATCAGTGAAGGATGTTGATCTCTATCGGAACATAATATTTTATATTCGTATAACTATTAATTCTAATGTCAATGATATTACGTTATTTGAATTCCTCTACTACAGAACTTCATACACACAACTTTTCCACACAGCTTTTTAATATGTTGATTTGTTATATACAGCGTGATATTGACATATTTGACATAATTTTGTCCACATGTTCGTGACCACCCCAGGAAACATTGTACCAAGTTACATAAAAATCCACCTGGTAGTTTTGTCAAAAATCACGATTTTGTATTTCGCAATTTTCGATCACTCTGTACATGCACGAGTAGTTTTGCCGCTCAGCTGACAAAGAACTTTGACCCCGCAAACATAAAACTTGGCGAAATACAGATCACTCAATATGTTCTACACTAAAATAATAATTAATTATTAATGTAGTCTAGAACATAATGAGTGATCGTTATTTTATAAGTAAGTACTTATGATTAACTGGGGTTTAACAGTTCACCTTTTAGTAAGGATTTAATCAAATACAAACACTAATTACTAGGTACTCTCAAATTACAATACTATCAAAATGGCATTACATTAAAATGTTTCTTGAATATCGGACATACATACAAAGCATTTTAATTGCACAATACAAATACTTAAATTGTAATCATAATCATCAAAAAAACTATTCTTCGGCACGTGACAATCGGTCCAAATAAAAATACGTGAATGAAACTATGCATCAAGAATAAAATTTATTTCAGCTTTATTTTTAAACAATATGCATTCAATTTCAAGTAATGTTTGAATCCAACACGCAATATTTCAATTTAACATTTTCAAAACAATTTTACGTAAACGTATCATAACGCGCCATGTTCCTTCTGTACTTTGAATTTACTATAATCACTTGTTGCCAGATCATACATCTTTTTATATCATAATATGCTGTCCCTTTTTCGCCCTTGGAGTAAGTATAATTATAAGAAAGTGACAGCAAACGAAACATTTTTGAAGTAGTGTTGTGAAATTATTCGAGGACACTTAATCGACATTTTTTATCTCAATATTATTTAATTTGAGTTGATCTAGTCAATAGTATTTCAGTAGTAACTTAATAGTAATACAGAAATATCATGGTAATTCGTTTTTATTGCTTACGGTTGGTTTTAATAATTTGGAACATCTTCAATAATTAAAACCCAACCGGTCATCAAGGGGTTTTTAGCATACTGATATGTTGGCGTAGGCATTGCTAGGGACCCAGCTCGGCCACAATATCCGGAATGATATACCTCTCTCGGCTTCCCCGGGGTATCAAAAGGGGAGCTTAAAGCTTTTCATCTTGAACAAAAATAAAATTTACAAAGATATCTGACTACATTTCCTGAAAATGACAATAACTTGACAATATTTAATGTTTCCAAAGTAAACCACTTTGAGAAATCGTAATTTTATACAAAATACACGTATGCATTCGCTGCTGTAGATTGTTTAATTAATGAACTACTTACGGGTAAAATTGCTTAGAAAAGTAAAGTTGACACATTTGACTAAACTACAAGTAATCGATATCGATTTCAAGATATTGTAATCACGGCTCTTATTTTAAACTACCAATCACATAAAGTATTTTTACGCCAATCAGAGTATCTCATTTTAAATACTATTGTCCAATCCAGTTACGTAATTACTGCATCAACCAATCCATCCAATCAATCCTTAGGGATCTTCAACTTTTTAGCAAATCCTAATGTATAGCGGCGCGCGGCGGCACGCTCAGTGTTCGGTTTATTGCGTTCAATTAATAATGTAAACAAAAACACGCGCGCGCGCAGTAATCGCCATTTTGTTAGTATTTTAAATTCTGTTGTTATTTGTATTTTGTGTTAAGTAAGTGAATAGTTAAGAGTGTTTAAGTGATAGAAACACATATTGCAATTAAGTACTTTATTATTAGGTGTTAGTTTTTGTGTTTTAACTGGTCTTTTTAATAATTAGGTGTTCGTATTAGTGTTTATAAGTACATTTTAGTTTTTGTAGATTTAAGTTGTTCAGTATTATTGTATTGCGCGTATTCTTAATACAATAACGAATACTTATAGTACTGTGGAATACACAGATATGGTGTTGTTGTATGGTGAGTGTAATCAAAACGGCGTCATAGCCCTCAGAACATATTGTGAGAGATTTGGTGCATAAAACACAACAATTTGAATTAGTTCATTTTATGTATTTATGTGTTGTGTGAACTGTGATTACTATGAAAAATATGTGACTTGGGAAGATTATTCCCGCGATCGCAGCGCCGCCCGTGCTAGCGGGTCGGCTGTTTTCATAAACGCGGGAATATTGCGATGTTGCCGCTCCGCTCCGTGCGGACGCTGTATACCAGGTAAATGTAAATATAGGCTGTTTAAATTTAATGTCATTATTTTGACTTATAATTTGTTTGAAAAATCAACTTTTTAGTTTTTCCGTCTACGACAATGCCTATGCGTGCAAATAATATCCCTTACTATGCGATGCTCATGGTTTAATTTAATGTAGGGGGTGTCAATATCACGCTGTATAACAAACTGTTTAGACAATTGATAAAAATTGTTTTTAAAAAATAGGTAGCTTTGGCAATTAATATTATTTTTATTAATTAATTTAAACAGAAATAAATCGTTTACAATATAGCTGCTAACAAACCGCAGAAGTTAAGCCCAGGGCTAACGAAAGTTAACAGCAACAATACATAACAAAAAGTATTTGTGAAACGAGAGGACGCGGGTTCGATCCCCGCACCGAGACAAATGTTTGTGTGAACTACAAGTATTTGTTTCAGGTCTGGGTGTTTGTGAGACCAAAAACTCTCGTAGTTCTGATACCCGAGACTCAATCTTAGTGTGGGGTCAGGACTATATATGTGACCGTTGTGTGAAGTTATTATTTATTAATAAAGACACATTTTTTATCAAATGGCGAAAGAACCAGCCGTTTTTGTATTTACGTTAAACAGGAAGAAACGAGAAACTTTAGAGACTTTTTCGGAATCTTCAGGCTTATGTACTTTACTACTTTCCTGCGAACCATCATTAACATATGAAATCTCTTCCCGAACTACATTTCCGTTGCAATTAGGTAATATTTATTTATTATTATTATTAAATAGCCGACCTACAAACAAAAAGCACATATACATTACAGCTAGAACAATAAAACAAAAAATACACATACAAATATGAAACGAGAAATAAAGAACAATTGACGTTACGATCAAAAATACGCATATTGTTATTGCAAATTGCGTAGAGCGAGGAGTACGGAATCGTCTTCATTTTGATATATTACGGCGAGGTTATGACGCGGTGACTTCAAATGGCTCTGATGTGTGCCACTTGCGACCGTATTATTTCTAAATATAAAAAGTAATAATTTCAAAATAGTTTGGACTACATTTTGGTTATTGGGTACAGTGTAGTTACTTTGCCTTTGCATAAAACAATATTGTTTTTAGATGTGATAAACTGGACTTTTTGTCATCACGATAAGGTACCTAATCGTATATTTACTATTCAGTGCTATTAAAACAAGAAAAGATTACGCGCTATTAGTCTATACAACTATGTCAGTTTTTCCAAGTCCTTACCTCATCTGGCCACCACTGCGTTTACCACCGATAACAAACACAGGATTTTTTTATCAGCAATGGACTGCCTCGGTGGCGTAGTTGTACTACGGTACGACTACAAAGCTGAGTTCTCGGGTTCGAATCCCAGGTCGTGAAGTGATATTGTATTTTTCTATCCATTATCAGCCCGGAGTCAGGAATTTGTGCCCGATATGGCGACAGGCTCGCCCCTATCACATCATAGGACGGAACAAAGAAGGCGAAATGTGGGTTTTCTGGTAGCACCTCTGCCTAACCCTCCTGGGAAAAGGCGTGAGTTTATATATGAATAGAACCAGGGGCAGTAGGAGGCCACTTATTTTTTACCCAAATATTGCCCAAACCCCATTTATTTGACCCATAAATGTAAACATAACCATGTGGAATGTTATTCGCGTGACCATCGATCTAGAGGGTCGCTAACAGCCCTTCAAACTGTCAACATCACGACCCAAGTCTCGTTATTGGGTCACGGTTTGACATGTCACTTTTTAATTTAACAAAATGTCCGCCGCGCCGCTTTTTATCTACGTAATTAATTTAATGTTACGCAATTTATCGGAAAATTTGGCATTACTAATGAGTCATTGGTGATGAACGATGTTTTTGAATAGATATTTTTTAAATTGGTCGCCAGGCCACCACAATTGATTATTATAATAACGTACTTTAAATATAAATGGGATCCCTTCTGCGAATAATGTTTGAGCACGTAAATTGAGAAACTTAATTTTCGTTTTTAGGTCGACCAATTTGCGTAATTATTTAATGAATTCCATAAATATTGATTCTCCAGTATAACAATGTCTGCTTCATTTATCTATATCTTCACCCTATAAATGGAAATACTGAATATTGGTGTACTAGGTTCTACATCACCTACTCTTAAACCTAACTTTTATATTCGACTTTGGCCTCGTCGGTTCTAGTTATAAGTGGAATTTAACATTGACCCACTATGCCAACAATCTTGCTCTTCTGAATTTAAAAAAATTATACATTAGAAAACTTAGGTACAAATTCGTAGCCACAAGTGGCAAAAACTCGCAATCCTGTATGTAATATGTTCCTATTAAATAAATAGCCGTTTTAATATACGCGGTGGTGATGGCCGTGTGTAAATATACTCGAAACACACTCGTTTGTCACAGATATGTGTTTGTTAAGAGTTTCGCTGCTATGACGTCATAAGGCCATATGGTTTGAAAATTAGACTAGGCACTAATTTTATAAGTATACACATCTTAAAACATGGTCAATATGGTAGAGTACGATCGAAGCCTACTTGTATTATTTCTTTTGATGTAATTTGAGTTTTCAGTATAGGTAAATAAGATTTCTTCTGTTGAAAATCGAAGTGGTAGATTTTTCGATTTCTTATCTTTCTATGCCTTTAAGGTTGATGTCCAAATCTCCTAGGAACATACATATATTGAAATCCGTGCACAAATCACACGGTCAATCTCTTTAATCATAGGAGGAGAATACAAAGAAATTAAACAGTAGTAAACATACCAAGTAAGATTACGAGATTTTGATGTGCCAGAATATTCAAAGAACCTCCAAAACTATATTTTAACTACAGAAATTACCACGTAGCAACCTACTCTGCTTAAATACCTCAGTAAAACCCAAAATAAATACACAATACATATATACTTCCCTTCCTTATATACTTTATTAAATATAAGGGTTACATCACCGGGAAAAACTAGCGCCCAGTTAATTAGGCCATTTCGTGATGTAGCGAGTTTCCTCGCGATAATCGCTCGCCTTTTTGTGACTACAGCCAAATGAGCGTAATAATTGGACGGGAAGGGAGATTTTTTTGTCTTGAGTGTTGCCGAATTTCGTGTAATTTGTGGTGATTTTTTTTTGTTGGGTGGGAATTTTAGTGATTTTTTTGTACGAATTATTTTGAATTTAGTGGACAGTTTTATGGATTTTTTTAGATAGATTTGCAGAGATTTATATCTCTTAAGTAAAGAATGTTAAAGTGGGTACTTATATTTTCTGAAGAACATGTTAAGAACGAAAATATTTTGCCTTTTATTCAATAAAGTACATGGAAATAAGAGAAATTTTAAAACCCATACCGATTTACATGTATTTGTATGTCATAGTGCGGTTATTTTACATGTATGTGTTTTGTTTATCAGACCTCGGACCCAACCCTCATCACTCCATCACGACGTCAGCTCACAACATTTTGCAGTGTTTCACATTTATGTGTTCACTCATTGTTTTTTTTTTTTGTTTTTTTTATTTTTGAAGCAATATTAGATTAACAAAGTACACGATTTTATAAACAGAATTAGCTGTTAAAGTTGGATTCCATTTTGGAAATAACAAGATTGAAAATTAAAATAATTTTACAGCACTTTTGGTTTTATTAATAAACGTCTTGTTTCATAAGTTTTAGTAGTTTTCAGGGAATGTTAACATCTATCCACATTAAGTAGTTATGGCGGTGAGTGCCGAAACGCCGGCAGCAACCCCTCGCCGACCCAATTTACCAACAAATATCTAGTTTTGGAAATTCCTTTGTGACGATATTTCTATTGAGTTACGCACATACCGTCGTCTTGTTTTTATATTGTTTTCAACTTTTATTGAATCTCGTGGGGAAATTTATTCATGAGACGCCGCACTCGAAATTTTGTATGAGATTCCTCCATTCATAGATTTAATAGAGTTTTTTTAAATGTTGTTACCTCTTTTCGAACTGGCTGCATGGCGAACGTGATTTAAAAAATTGGAACACATTTTAAAATTGGAACTCATTTTAAAATTGGAAAACTGATTTTTAATTGCTTTTGCTCGCGGATTTATGTGCTCGTTAATTGCTAAAATTGTATTTCTCTGATGAATTTGGATGGAAATGTTTCGGTTGTTCTACCTTTGCGTAATATTATTATTAAGGTCTTACCTTCGTCCTTTTTTAATGGCCAGGCCTGTCCCTTGCAATGAATAAAGTACTGAATAGAAATATCCAATATCACTTATTCATTATCAGCCCGGAGTTAAGAATTTGTGCCCTATATGGCGATAGGCTCGCCCCCTATCACATCGTGGGACGGAACACACTAGGCGAAACGTGAATGTCCTGGTAGCACCTCTGCCTACCCATTCTGGAAAAAAGGCGCAATTTTATCTATGTATGTATTAAGTACTGAGTAGGGTTACACAATTTAAGGACAGGAGTATCGCTGACTATCCAGCTACTGCTCTCGTCCTTTTGCCTTACAAAAAAGTAAGTCTTTTATCTTTCTCTTATTTCCATCCCAAGGTAGAGATTGCCTCGAGCGATACGACCGGCTTTTGTACTATTATCGAATGTAATGTTTTTTTTTGTTAAACTTAAATATAGTGTTCAATAAAGGATATGAATAAATAAATAAAATATACGCAAAACGCCGATCACGCCACATCGATACCGTAAATACAGACGAGGTCGATTTGCGCAATTTGTCGATAAATTGACACATTGTGATTGATCGACATAACGCTTCTATTACACAGCTGTCTGGCTATTTGCGTGGAACAATTACCAATGTCTGGAGAATCAATATCAATTCATATGTTTTTTTTACCCTATATACCGATTAGGGGCAAATGTGATAGAAAAAATACTATTAACAACATACACGATAGAGGAAAACACGCCAGTCTGTCGCATTTTGGGTGTAATGTGTATCCGCAGTTCAGCTGGCCGGCATAATTATGTTGTGCGAATAGTCTATTTGTATTGAATTGCATAGTATACTAGTATAATACGTTTTAGCAGTTCTCATGCCTCGTAATTTTATACTTAATGATTTTTTCATTATTTCATTTCCCTCAATTTCCATTCAATATGAGCCCGAAAAAGTCAGCCAAAAACACACCCAAGAAGGCTAAGAACCATCGGCATCCACTTACATCCCCCTCGGGGGTCGTATGTTACCCTCAGCATAGTACAAAACGTGACGTGTTGCCCCCAAGCGGTTTCAGGTACAGCAAAATATCTAGCCATTTTCTTACATATATTTATGATGCAAAGTATGTCTTATAAGTACAGGTTACAAATATGGCGGCGAACCGAAGCAAGCACGTTATGCAAAATTCTCAAAATACCCATATGTTTTTCACGTGGCTTAACTACTCAAAATTATCACGAGTTTGATCTCGGTAAACGACGTGTCAATGGTGCAGTATGTCGAAGAGAAAGTAACGAAACTAGCCCAAAAAAATCTCGAAACCGAAAGCGGAAAACTTGGTTTTGCAGTGAAAGTCCTTATCTTTATGGTGGCATTATGCACGCGTGTTATGGTGGACTGAGTGATATTTCACTATTTGGTAAAGATTTAGTAAATTTTCCTTGAAAACTTGTAGTGTTCATCAGATTAATATCAGTCTTTAGTAGCTCGATGCTAAAGAAAGAATAGAATGTATTGGATATTACTGCTCCGTAGTTGGCTCGGCTTAGTTATCATTGAACAGTAGATTCATTATACTCTTTTCATTATTGGCAGTTTGGGGCAGATAGGTTGATTGCTTTACACTGCAGACGATTCTTAGCTTTTCTCATTCATCCAGTTTATTATTAATTTGGTATATTAATCCTTACAGAAAACTTAAATTTTCCATTTAAAGACATAATAACGAAATTTCCTAAACCCTAATTTCACCCATCCAAAATACCGCAGTTTCACGAAAACAAAGTACGATCTGGAGCGGCCAAAGCTAGTCCGCCCGCGTACGGCAATCAGCCAAATTGCCGTCGACAAAAATTCCTTTTGCGGACGAAAAGCCCAAAGTCCCCGGCGTAATGAACGCGACCTCTTGTTCGTCGGACCTCTAATGAAGGCCCTCTATTAGTTCCCTGAAAGCATTTTTGATAGAATTTTTAACACCATCTTCGTGGAATAGGTAATTTCGCCCTTCCTTGTTAAAGTTGGATGGAACATAGTCGTTTGTGCTGAGGGTAGTTTGCTGAAGTGATATTTAGTATGAATAAGTTAAGGACTTACCGTAATATGTAGGAAAATAAAGATTTAGAACTTACTAGCTACTGTCTTCATTCTGCTAGATAGATAAAGATGTAAATAGACTAACGTTTGAGAGAGAAAACGTAATTTCATTTGATCAATATCTGGTATAAATACATCTTTAGTAACATTAATCAATCTAGGTCCATCAGTGGTAACAAGCAGCGCCTGGCTACAAATAGCAGTTGAACACTCCGCACGAACAGATAATCTCAGTTCCACTAATGATCGCCAGATTAAACTGCTGGCAACATACCTACGACTAAGAACAAAGCTTACAAAAGAAAACAAAGACCATTCAAAAATGGAATGCGACAAATCAAAACGACAAAAGCATGACATTCTATAATTGCCTATTAGTACAAGATCATCCGAATTGGGACGAAGTGGGACACATTTACTAATTACTTACGCTTCGCAACTTCCCAAAATCAACTTTACCCGGTAACGAATTAAGCACAAATTGAATTTTCCACGTCAAAATGTGAATGACATACAATATTTCACCTATTATCTTCTGCCTTGCTGTTTGTTCGTTCACTTTGGAATCTTTGTGTGCAAATGAATTTGGTACCTTAACTTTAGTGCAAAAAGGTTGAAAATCACATATCAAACGCGAACAATAGATACCACGACAGTTTCCACTACATCAAAATCGAGTGTTCCATTTTCAAATTAATTCAGTGCCGTTTTCTAATTGGCGCGGCGTGACTCGGTCGCTTTCGGTAATCCCCGACAATGTTCGGCTGTAATCAGCGTGTGTTTGAATTTGGAATTTAGTAATTTGCGTTTGGAACCTTTGTGATTGTAACCGCTTTGTGTTAGTTTCGATAGTTTAAATTGAATTTACATAAGTCTTGTGTGCTGCTACAAACACACACATATCCAAAATGTATGGGATTGTCGGTGTTTGTGTGGTTTGTAAATATTTGTAAAGGGGCTTAATGATTTGATTACATTTATTTTACAATTATTTTTCAGTATTCAAACTGGAATTGCGTTGAATAAATGTTTCTATTCATAACTTCATTTCATGGTCCGTGTAGTACTTTAGGAATCAATGAAACACACTTTATACTTCATGAGGTGTAGGTATATGCGCACTCAACGGTTAAGCTGTTCACTCGGCTACGGTCGGCAACCGAATGCTTGCCAACCTCGTACGCGCATACACTACATCCCTTCTTTATTTTAAATTTTGAATAAATTTATTATATTTTGTCTACTGAATTATTACGAATATTAGCTTTGATAATTATACACCCTGAATCATTTATTATCTTTAAATCTATAATATTTCGGCGATATTCTTTACGGGTTTCATTATTCCGGATAGTAATATTATCAGCCTTTACTTTAATTGTATTTATTTATTGTTTTTATTTAATTGCTGTACGTATTAAACCTGGCTATAATCTTATTTTCCTTCAAAAATTTTTTTTTTTTTTTTTATTCTTTTATCTATTTGTATAACGTTTTAAGTAACATTAATTATTTACTTAGATTATTTTTGATATTTGGTTTTCAGTTTCAGTTCTTATTGTTTAATATTTTATGGTAAAAATAATCATGGAGATACATTATTTACGATAATAAATGTCTGAGTGGACCATAAGAATTAATAAAACGACGCGCATCGATTTAATATTACCACCGGATCTAACGCGACCCTGCTGAGAAGACCCGGCGAAACAAACTCAGTGGGCTTACATTACCACTGGAACTACGCGGCGCGACCCAACTCTGAGTATATCCAGCGAATAAGACTCAGTGGGCTCGTTTTGGGTCCAATTGGTTAGATGCCGACCAGGAGTATTTGGAATATGTACCATGAAATGGAATATGAACTAAGTTTCGTAACTTAGGTAAACTATTTTACTCATGGAAGTTAAATACATATAATTTACTTTTGGATTTTCCAACCAGCAAATATTTTTTTAGTATATGGTATTGTTTGCTCTACTATGTAGGTACATTTATTATTTTGAATTTATCAGCTTGAGTTTATTTTTATTTTTTACTTTTCTCCTTCCTCTAGCTTTATGAGACGGAAAAGGAATATTTCATAAATCCGACTTTGTTACGGGGCAAAATAATTGTCTATTTTTTTTAAATATATTTGCCGTCTAGGCCGATGCCGACATTGATATATTAATGTTACATTTGGTAAAACATCCTTCTTCCTTTATTTGTTATACATAGGTGCGGTCCAGGTACCGCAAACGATTCAGTCCACATCGCCATAGCAGTACACTCTTTTGGATACACTTAAAAGGCTTTTTCGTCAAACCGACAGTGTCTGAAATGAAAATATTATTAAAGCACACGAAGTAAGTGATATAATTTGCAGTACAATTAGATAGCAAATGTCTTGTTTTTTTTTATAGCTCATTAAAGCACCAGGAGAGTTCAACAATTGCTTGTCTCATATCCGTACAGAAAATTGCCCTTCGAACAAGAGAGACGGCTTATATTAGACATAGATTATTAATGAAACCCTTATATCAGTTGATCAAATGGGCATAAACTAGCTTAAATAGTAGTCACCAGGGAACTAAAGTCACAGATATTGCTCGTAGAATTAGCACGCTGAAGTGGTAATGGGCGGGCCACGTCTGCCACCGGACAGATGGTCGGTGGAGCAGACATATATTGGAGTGGAGGCGGCGTTTAGGTAAACGTAGTGTACGACGTCCTGCAGCACGATGGACCGACGACTTGAAAACGCGGCGTGTAGCAGATGAATGATGACTGCTCAAGACCGGGATGGTTGGCGCTCACTTGGGGAGGCCTACGTCCAGCAGTGGACGGCGATAGGCTGAGTATATACTCTGTCCTGTGTGTCCTGTGACCATGAATCCTGTAAGGTCTTTGAAACGTCGGGAAAATAATTTCAGTGTGTAATATTCGCCTAAATATAACTTAACATTATGAAATATTACATTAATTTGTTGGCATCGTCGACTAGGCAATGTCTTATGGCGCGTCCACACTATCGCCAATCAGAATTAAAGTATCTATATGCACAAAAGTTTCTAAGGGTGGACATATTTCAAAATGATTAATTATGAGGCATGATAAATTGAACGAAAAAATCAGTTTCTTACACACATAAACAACATTTCGTACATCTCAATTTGACAGAATGCCAGTAGGCATTCTATATGATTCGCGCATTGAATCGCTTATACACAATGGGCGCAATAAAAGTTGAAACGCAGAGTTCTACTGGAGCTAAAATGCACATCTGCACAAGGTATCATTTCAAGACTGTCAATTGTCAATTTGACATGTTGCGGCTAGTCTATCAGCGGATCAATACGTCTCCACACACTTCGTCCATTAATTTTTTTTTATGGAACTTCTCATCAATCTGTGAGGCTCTGTTATTCTTTGACTACCATCAAATGATTGAATTGTATCGTTATTGTCCTTGGTAAATTCGGGATAAACAGTTTATATTATGGGTCTCGTCTATCAGTAGAATATATCTAAATCCCTCTAGGTTTTTTCCCACTTGTCGAGTAAATTCTAGTAAACTTTTTGTAGTGCTAGCTAGTCCGACTACATGAAGGTGTAGTTCGTTATTAAAATAAGTTACATTGGGAAGTCTCGATAATGCATGAGTCATTTCCATACAGACTCGTTTATTTACATACATACATAAATTCGTGCCTTTTTCCGCCCATAATGTGATAAGGTCCTAGCCTAACACTATATGGGGTACCTGACTCCGGGCTGATAATGAATAGAAAATTCCAATACCACTTTGCCCGACCCGGGATTCGAACCTGAGACCTCAGCGCTGTAATCGTACTTTAGGACAACTGCGCCACTGAGGCAGTCATTTATTTGCATGGCTTGTACTGATACTCAGTAATAGTATTACATTTGCATAGCCTTTTACTAGTTGCACTAACTAGTGTTTTCATTGCGTGAATCTAAATGTCTCTAGTATGTAGGTTGTATACTTAGAGGTAATTCAAAGAGATCCTTATTTAATTTGCATGGCCATTTATTATTCATTTCTGAATACGTTGCCCTTTTAATTTTGGATTGTATCGGTCTACAGACTTTAGATAGGTTAGTAGTATTTGTCAGAACTTAGAGGTATACAAAATACCATATGAGAAATATTGAGAATATAATAGAATACATTTTCATAAACACTGGTACAGTGGTTTAGTTGCCTCTGTTGTAAAATCGGTTTAGGATACTTTTAAGCCTATGAATTTGTTTTATTTACGAAACTATGAAAAGTTAGATTGGTTCTGGTTGATGTTTTTAATCCATCTCATATTTTACAAAAAAAAAAACAGGAAAAATGAGAATTAATTAATAATAGTTACGTTCTTGATTACCAATTTGTATCAAAACATTCACTTTCAATTAATGTAAGTACATAAAAATGTAACAGAAATAATTTCAAACATAAGTTAAACTTCTGAAAAATCCTTTTTATGAGCTTTTCTTCTCTTTCTTTTTCAGGTATATACCTTTCGAAAAATATCTTTCGAAGAACTAGCTGTAATAACCTGTCTTGTGAAGTTCTCATACCCTGAAATCTTTATTTCATCTCCTTTGCAATCTAGTAGGATTTTTCTCCCTGCTCTTTACTTTCGGAATCAATCAAAAGTTCTGTAAGGGTTATGATCATAATCTAAAGACCGAATAGAGTAGGCCACTCATTTTTGAGTATCTTCAAGTATCTTAAATCTGAGGTAAACTATAGTTTTTTTTTAATTGATCGGTAATTTCAATAAAAATCCACTAATTAGCATTTTAAACTTCCGCGCGTAAATGTAAGAAAAACTTGACGCAATGTTTCGTTTTATTACGTCACTCTGCGAGCACATAATCTATGTAAACAATAACACTGTTGTTAGTAAAGAGTGAATTTTTGCAATAAACATGAATTACTCTCTAGTAATATTTTATTTAAAATAATGTACAGGAAGAATAGTGTTCGAACTTGTTTGTTAACATACTAGTTTAACTATTTACTTGAGGTTTTATGTCATATCGCTACTCATCATGGCGGCTACCATTTCATATATTTGTATGACAGATGAATGAAAATGGAATATGTAATTAAAAAAAACTTAATTTTTGAATTCGTAAATTAAAATTGACATATTCTGATTGGTTAATACTATACTATTTGTAGTTTTTAGATTTTTCACTTATAGTCAAATACCCTATTGTTCTTCTTCTTCTTCGTCTTCTTCTTCTTCTTCTTCTTCGTCTTCTTCTTCTTCTTCTTCATCTTCTTCTTCTTCGAGTGCCTCTTCAGGTTGGCCGTCAGCTTTTTGTATATTTCCTTGTCCTTAACCAGGTGGAATAGTTGTTGAACGGTGCTGATACCGCTCCACTCCCGGATGTTTCGCAGCCACGATTTTTTCCTTCGTCCAGCGTGTCTCTTGCCTTGCCCATAATTATTAATTGGAGCAGGTTATATCTATCGCCATACCTTATTCTAAGGCCATCAAACATTCAGGTTTTAAATTTTCCATACTCAGTTTTTTTTTAGAAAGCATTTCCCATTCATAATCAATGCTTTGTCAAAACTGCTTCCTAATTCCTAATCGAATTTCAACCAAATAACAAACACTTGAAAATAATTTGTCTTCTGAAGAAGTTCTTGATGTGTGAATTATTGAAAATGTCTCATACGCTACAATCATTAAAACTGCGCCAATCCAGTAGCTTTGTTAAGATATTCGAATGCTGTGGACTTGATAGCACAGAAATCCATAGAGATATCCAGGGCAAAATATTTAATTTGATGAACTATGCAAATTTTTTTATTACTTCGATCAGTACAATTTTTTTTTTATGAATAATGAATAATTACAATTTGCAATTAAATAAGACTGGTACATATTATAGCCCAATACTGTGAGAATTACCAATAGAAACAAAAATCATACAATAATAAAAGAACATTATGTTCGCAAAATTTATTTTTATTTTTACCGCATGATATGGTACTTCTTACCGAGCAGCATTCCTCGTAGCCGTGGCTGTTGGCTGTATAGTTTATGGGCCTTTGCTCGACAATTAAAACCTTTCACGGAAAAAAGGCGGGAACCAGGATGATGATGAATATTGTTGTAATATACCACTTTTAGGCGTAATATTACTTAATGTTATTTATGAATATTTCCCAGTAATTTAAAAATACTATATTCATATACTCATAACTCGCCTTATTAGACTAAAATTTGTTGACTTAAAATCACACACCTACCTACATGACAAATATAAGTTTATACTTTATAAAAGTAATTAATACAATTAAAGACAACTAAGTCCTTGCAATAGGTATTCTTGATGCATATCAATATAGCACAACTATATTATTATTGTAATATTAGTGACCTATCAGTCTGAACACCGACACAATCACTTTTCAACAATAATTAATCTTGCGTGGCCCTTTTATAACATGCTCGTGTTATATCTTCTGGATAAAGGCATGACCATCAATTGTCATTTATTTAGCTGTGGTACAGCATGCACCTATATCATAGCAGTCACGTAGGCAGGGTTTCATAAAAACGATCACCCTCCTATTATTTTTTAACAACCTTGGTATGTATTTCATTGGTAAGCTATTAAATATCTAACATACCTATGTTAGTTTTACCTTAAACATATGGAAACTTCTTCCATTAATACTCGTAGTATACGTTTTCATAATTCTAATTTACTATGTAAGTAATACTTACTAATTATTATGATAACATGTCAGCCATGCGTATGGAACCATCTGTCGCGCATTTATTTCCATTATAATTTGTTGTTTTTATATTTCTTTGCTTAATTTTGGTTACTTTTATCCTCGTCGCCACTTGTAGTACTTTAGGAATCAATGAAACACACTTTATACTTCATGAGGTGTAGGTATATGCGCACTCAACGGTTAAGCTGTTCACTCGGCTACGGTCGGCAACCGAATGCTTGCCAACCTCGTACGCGCATACACTACAGTCCGTTGAGCCGGATGGAATGAAACAAATATGCAATTCGCATATTCAACTAGATTGTATTCACCTTGTCCCATTAATAAGCAATGAAGATCGCGCGCATTTATGTCTGTTATACAGAATAATTGATGTGAACTTTATATTCAATATTATGATAATAATTCTTAAAACTACCTTCAATTTCTGTTGTATAACCTTTTGTAGTTAATATCCTCCACTTTCTATAGTGCCCTTGATGCAACAAGATAATATTTGCAAATAATTTCTACCATTTTTCGTGTAAATGTCGTGACAGATAAATTAGAGATTACGTGATTCTCGTCACGTTTGGTCGTGTTAGATTTGTTATGTAATGATTCGTGCAAGTACGTTTACAGTCCAAATAAAATTTAGGACACTTTACAGTGTCTATTTATAGAAAACGTAGTTTTTTTAGCTGTGGTTTTAGGACTAAGATTTTCGCACTGATTAATCATTCAAGGTCATTAGTTTTTTAAACATCACCTTGAATAGTCACTACATAATGGTCTCTTAGATTTATGCGAATTACACATTGATATAAAACTATTTTTCACGGGTTTATCACGGATTTGGTTTAATTTTCATTTTTTAACTTTCCAACTTTTCGATTACTTTACAGGTTTCGTGGTCACGGGGCGGACCTTTTATTTAGTGACTACATTATACCTCATAGTAAGCATTAGAAATTCCAAGTAGTGTATCCATTGGAGATAGATAACCATCTCTCAATCGACATGTTTATGTCAGCTTGCTCAAAACTGGATATCTAGAGGAAGACGAAACCCGACATCTATGCGAGGGCTATGCTTACACCATTGTATGTAAAAGTAAATACACCCAACAATCACATACATAGGCCTGACCTCAAACTAAGATCAATTAAGTCTTGTGTCGTGGGCATCAGAATCTATGAGAGACTTTTCGGTCTCACAAACAACCAGACCTGAGACAAATATTTGTGGCCTTCACAAACATTAGTGTCAGTGCGGGGATTGAACCCGCAGCCTCTCGTGTCACAGCCGGCGTCTAACCAACAGCGCCACGAAAGCTGTGAATATTTTATTATATAAATAGAATTATCAATATTATAGATGATAGAATTACTAGGTGATATTAATCCTTTCCTTAAAAAAATTAATTAACAAACAAAATCCCTGATCAAATAGTGCCTTTGACGTTCACAATCGGAAGGCACGCTCGGGAAGATTTTCGGCTGCCTTCTATATTAATATTCAAGGCATGTTTCCTGTAAGAGGCGCGTCGGTGCCTCTTAATACGCCGGGGTTGATGTAGAGATGAGATGGCGAGACGAAATATCGATATCATGTGTAATCGATAATCGATACACATAGTATCGATTACGGGTGGTTTGCAGAAACAATGAATGAAGAGTAATTATAAATCTTACGTCATCTGCCTTTCATTATGGATGTGGTTTCTTCTAAGTGGATGTTTAATTGGTGCAGCCGTTTGTTGCACATACCATCACGCTTGTATTCCATAAACGTAGGTAGCGTGGTGATAGGTCCATTTTTATGTATTCAATAGTAAGCCGGTATAATTGTGTCAAATGATAAAAGATAATCTTAATATATCGTCATTAGAATGTCAAGCATTAGTTTGTAATTCATTGTGTTGTTTGGTTTTGCTACTGTTCATGAGCGTTCGTATCGCTTACCATCAGGCGAATGGCATGCTCGTTTCGCCATTCATTAAAATAAAAAAAACTAGACATATCAACTGAATGTCATACCGTTTACAGATGTAAATTTTGCTGTTAAAGATGTTAACATTGCTTTGACATAATAAAAAAAACTGTCAGATAAGGGAATGCGGATTGCTATATTTAAATATTACTTAGAAACTATTTTATCTCTTGTGATATAATCTTAATATAATAGAATGTAATCTTACAATTGATCTACCAATGAAATGTTCCTTCAAACATCCCTAGCAGGTCGTCATAAAATACAATAAAGTCGTGCCGGGGCGTGTCAATTTGCCTAAATCTCTCGCTGACGCTGCACCGCCCCGGGCACGTGACACACACAACCACTAAGCCTACAGAGCAAATGTGGCAGACAACGAACAAGTTGTAGCAAGTCGAATTCATGGAGTAAACGCGGGAATTGATTTTAAAACTTAAAGTATTGGATTCGATTCTCTATACATCTGTCTGAAGATTAGTACGTAAATTGTACATATTCCAGTTTTGTAGATCAAAACAGATAATATATTAGAATGGCTGTGATTTAGAAATAGGACTACAACATTTCGCGCAAATTTTATCAGTATTTCGAAACGAGTCATCATAATGGCCATAAAACCTTACCTGTATCCGTCAAATCATAAAGTCATTGTATTAGCTCATATACGTCCCACTGCAGGGCACGAGCCTCCTCTACAATACAAGAAATATTATACTTTAATAATACCACGAAGCCCATAGCACTAATACAACACAAATCCCAACAAGTTCGACCCAACATCATCCCATACATCGAAATTGTGTAGAACACGTGTACTTAAGGGAGTTCTGTATTTTCCTAGAACCGCCGGCGACGTGAATAAGTAATATTTCAGCACGCCGTAACACCAAACCTATGTTTGATCGACGCAAACATGAAAATGTATTATTGATAGAAACGAAGTTATTGCGCGTAACTGTGATTTCAAACTGCGGAACATCATCACTGTGAAGTAGGAGATCCGTAGTAACAAAGGTTACCGACATAGCCCTTAGAAATAGCAAGGTAAAGTCTCAATGGGCCAGGCACATAGTACGTAGAACTGTTGGCCGCTGTGGCCGAAAGGTTATGGAGTGGAGGCCAGGTGCAAGCAAGCGAAGTGTCGGACGACCTGGTTGAGGTCGAAAGAAGTCGCTGGATTCAGGCCACTTCCAACAGGTTATGTGGTGATCAATGGAGGAGGCATGTGTTCAGTAATAGACTTCCTGTGGCTAAAAAGAAGAAGAATCAAGAAAAACACTTTTGGAAAAGGAGATCGAATTTTTGCGAATTTTTCTGTTTACCTAGATAAAATTAAACAAATGTAAACTGATGATATGTTGTGTTATATGTCATCATAAAAAATACATATACGTTTTATATACATTCATGAAGTTTTATATACGGAAAAACTAAAAAAGCCAGTATATTTCTATAGGTCAGAAATTACGATCATCCGCATCGCTATTTGATGCGCGATCTAAAACACTTTACCTGGCTATAACAGCTCACTGCTCGACAAAGAGCTCATTAATTCAAGTCACTGAGCCAACACAAAATAAATAGAACATCTCTTTAATGAAACATTTACCAAATTCCAAAGACATTAAATTAACTGACAGCCTCCGTGGCTCAGATGGATAAACACCGCTTGTGAAACGAAAGCCGCGGGTTCGATCCCCGCACCGAGACAAATGTTTGTGTGATCCACGGCTATTTGTTTCGGGTCTGGGTGTTTGTGAGACCGAAAAGTCTCTCGTATCTTAGTGTGGGGGTTAGGACTGTGTATGTGACTGTTGGGTGTATTTATTTACTAATTTCCACATTTCTCTCCACAGATTGCGTCCACCTGCAGTTATACAAAGACCTGAAGGAGCGTCAGAAGAACGGGCAGACGAAGGCTTCTCTCTCGCTGCAGCAGTACCTTGGCTTCGAGTCTGGGTTCACGCTGGACAAGGAGTCCAATACCCTCGCCATTCTGTGTGAGGACGTCGTGCCTGTGCTTGCTTTTGATACCAGGGAGGGGCTAATTCAGTGGAGGGTTAAGGTAAGCATGACATGATAGGAGGAACAAACGAATAGGGCTAGAATAGGGCCAGTGTTGCTTACAGTTATCGCATTGTAGTCAAGATTTATGTGCTCGCTAGTTTGCTGCGCTATAAACCAAAAAATGAATGTGACAGCCGGCTTCCTAATGCTATTATTGGTGAAACAACGAAATTTCTAAGACGTGCCCTTAGACTCTTCCTTTACCTCATCAATTTCTTAATAACTGTCACAAAGAAATTTAACCTGATGGTGAATTCTAAAATTGGTGACCGAACACTGCGGGAATAGAAAATAAATATGATGAGCATTGAGGACATGGGAAGGAAATTAAGTTACTTTAATCTCATTTATATCTCACTTGTATTTATCTGACTTCAAGCAGATTTTCGCCACAGAAAAACCTCAATTAATCAACACTTCCTGACGTCACAACCAGCTTAAATCTTTGAAATAAAGATTACTCCTTAAGAACATGCTTTAACATGTCATCTTCCAGGTGCAACACAACCTGGGCAGCAGTCGCGAGTTCGCAGCGGTGGTGATCTCAGCCCCGTCGAGCAGCGTGCGCGCCGGCCCGGTGCGCCTTCACGTGTGCGGGCCCAGGCTGGCCCTGTGCGGGTCCAGGCCGCCTGAAGTACTGGCGCTGTGGGACGTCAAGCTGTTGAGGTGAGGATTAATGCTAGAGTATAATATTAATATACATACATACTGCCCTGGGACCACAATGAGATGTGTTGTGTGGTAAAAACTGAAGGGGCAATTCAATTCAACAGCTATAAACATCAAAACAAATTTGTTGATCCTATAAACATATTTTGCTTAAATTGAAACACTGTCGTCCGGTTTTATAACCAGTTTTGCGGTCTGTACACCATGTATAATATGATTCACACCGGGATCAGAATTCGCCTCCCAGATTTTTTTATTCAATTCACTTGATTTCATACAACTTAGCAAATATTGTAGCTAGATCAAATATTTGAGATAACATTTTTAAACTTGTTAACTTCCCGTAATGGACGATTCTTTAAGTTTACATAAACAAATAGTATAATAAAAACATAAAACAATAAACACATTATACACTAGTAATGAAAATGCTTTATTTGCTACCGGCCTATCATCAGATAGACGTTCAATAAATGTACGGCAGTCGATGTCCGTATACTGCGACGGGTCACGAATGTAATCTATCAAATGGAACCCTATGTATCCGCTGAGGGTAGTTTTACTACTGCCAGTAATGCTGCTCATAATTGATTCAGTATTATTGAGATACCAGAAGTAGAGCATGATAGAAGTATCGAAAAACTGAAAAATCAAGTTCAATATTTTATACTTCCAGTTTTTTCTTTAAATAGCCGACAAATGTAAATACTGCTTTGAAAGTTTTTGTAGCTGTGAAGACCACAATAAGTACGGTGGTTTCTATTTGAAGGCGAGTACAAATATTCTACCACCAGTGATGGTCTTCACTAATATAATATTTTTAAGACATTTTGATTCCAACATCCCGAAAAACAAGTAAATGACATAAAAAAAAATTAAATCCTACACTTTACCACTCAGGACTCAAAACCAGTTTTTCATCCGGACATTAGTGACCGATGGCCGGATAAAATCCAAGCGTTGCTTAGCTAATACGTGACGAAGCATTGAGACGTGTGACCCACTTCCAAAAGCGCTCGTTTGATTGTCGAGCGCTCTTTATGTAAATTGAACTGCGCTTTTTCCGCTTAAACCAGAGAAACACGGGTTCCTTTTGTTATGCATAGCGACAAACGCGGCTTATTGCTGCCGGTAATGTGCGAACGATGGACTTTTTGCCAACTGTCTGGGTTTTTGTATCGTTTACGGATTTGTCGTGTCTGCAATTGATAGCTGGGGGATAAAATATGGGGTAGTTTATTAAAAGGCTTTCGGGATTTGTATTATGACTTTATCTATCTATATATTTTGTGTAGATATCTTATATTTTGAAAATTTAATAAAAATGATACATTTGATTTATAGCTTAATAAAACTAACTTTTTTGGGCAAGTTTTGAAAATAAAAATAAGTAAGTAATGGTTTCTTATATTTACGCGAATGTATCACATTGAAACAAAACATTTTTTACGGATTTACTTACTTCCCAACGTTTCGATTGCTTTACAGCTTTACATGTCCGCCCCGTGACCACGAAAGCTGTACAAGTTAAATCAAACCCCCGATAAAATTCGTAAAATTGACTTTTATTTCAATAAAAATACGTAACACAATATTGTATTCTAGCTATTTTACAGAAATAAACCACTTTACGTCCCTAAAATACTACACAATTCCAGAAAAAAACTTGAAAACGTCCAAAACTTACCCAACAGCCGTAAAAATCCAACACAATCATAATAATGGGCACTTGTGAAAAACTCCCGTTTAATTAGGCAAGTTCAACAAATTCGCCGAGAACCCAACTTCAATACCCACGGCGCGTCGTATTTATACAAACCAATTGTGATGGGAATTGTGATATTGTACGCAATTTATTATAATATTGTTACCTGGTGCTAAGTATAGTCTATAGATCATTCTAGATACAAATATACAATTCTTCCTAGCAGTTAGGTCTTAGGAACTCTGACCACACATCTCTTTTGGTTTGTATATTTAAAAGATTATCCCACGATTAGCCCGTAGCTGGATGTAAAAAGCACATGAAAAGATAATTTTTAGTGCCTTGTCACACTTTCGCTCATTCTTGCAATTAGATGTTTTTGAACTCAAAACTTATAATTAACTGTCCACTCAGAATTGAATCCTCCCTCATAAGTGACAAAATGTATTTACTCAAGGGGAATATAACAAAACTCCCAATTCTTCAGTTTGTATGCAGCACACATAAAATATTAATATTTATGGAAACACTTAGAGCTTTATTAAAAGATTTTCATGAATATAATCGCCAGCGAAAATACGGTTATTAACTTTTGGCAATATGAATTTCGTTTCTTGATTTTGAAATGTTTACTTAGAATTGCTAATACCAAATGTTTAACATGGGAAGTGAATTTGGGATTTGATCCTAATTAATGTTTACTGAGTAAAATAAAAGGGGATATATATTTTAATTTTTGAAGCAGCTGAGATAATTTATTTAATAGCCGACGAGTAACCTAAAACAATTAATCAAATAGCAAGTAACAAAATAACAGCATTAAACAATATAGGTTTATTTACTGGTGGTAAGTCTCACGTCATACGTGAGAGGCCGCCTGGGTAGCTACCGCAATGTCTATTTCTCCCGCCAAACAGCAGTGTAAATGCACTGTTGTATTCCGGTTTGAAGGACGTTGTAGCCAGAGTAACTACTGGACGTATTGATAATTAACATCTTATGTCTCAGGATGGCGAGCGGAGTGGAGTGCCAAGCAATACTTTGTAATTCATGGTGTTGTTTGGTTTTCTATTGTCCATGCGTTCATATCTATTACCATCAGGCGAATGGCATGCTCGTCTCGCCATTCCAATAAAAATAAAATAAATAAATACACCCAACAGTCACATACATAGTCCTGACCCAACACTAAGATCGAGTCTTGTGTCATTTGTATCAGAAGCTACGAGAGACTTTCCGGTCTCACAAACACCCAGACCCGAAACAAATACCTGTGGATCACACAAATATTTGTTTCGGTGCGGAGATCGAACCCGCGGCCTCTCGTTTCACCAACGTCTAACCAACTGCGCCACGGAGGCTGTCAAAGTAATTATACTTACGAGTTTTATCCATTAGTTTAGATCTTGAGCTTAACAATTAAAAAACACCTACTAACACAAAACATTACACCTATCTACCCTTAGAAAATTGTGTTTCTCTATAAAAGTTAACTATTAAAACCTTTACAACACTTGTAGGATCACCGTGTGTGTCCATCAACCGGCATTTAATCAACAAATTGCCTCGGACAGGAGCCTGTCTCGTTACTAACGTATTTATTGGCTATAAAATTAATTGAGGACGCCGTACAGCCATCCACGTACACGAAAACATTGTAAACATACCACCCTGCTGCAGGCTGGGAAACGAGGGGATGTGGGTTCGATTCCCGCAGTTTTTTTGGTGATACCTATCCGCCCGGGTATTAAAGTGGCTTTTCGATTTTCTGTGAGAACAAGACACCACTCTTGACGAACCAATCACTTTATAATGTAGCTTTAACAATTTACAATTTTTTTAATATGCCATATAATATTTTTCAGGTATCACGTCCTCAATTCAAACGGAAATTGAACAGGGAGAGTAAAAACAATCGTAGTAAATAACTTGCAAAACAGTTATTTTTTGTTCTTTCTCGTTATCTTTGTAATTTCCACATCGTTTTCCATTAAGAAATAAAATAAAATTGAAAAATTGAGTCGAATTATATCGTTAGGTCGCCTCGTCCAAAGTTTGTCGTCCAACATTCAAGGGCATACGTCCGGCGAATAAAATAAAATTGAAAATTACAAAGCCCTTTGATGTTCAATATCAATAAAATCCCTTTAAAAACTCCCGGGAAACTTTATCAAGTCGTTAAAGGAAGATGGGCGATCAAAAGGCTCGCGCCAATTTTATTTCACAAATGAACACAAACGGAATTTTGAGGTAATAAAAACATTGCCTGTTTAATATTCTTGGCGGAACGATGCTCAGTGTTGTAAAAAATGTAATTGCCATGTTGCTAGTCTCTTTGACTAAAATATTTACTCAAAGGTAAAATAGATCTGACAGTTAAAGTGCTTTCTAAAACACGGAAGCTCTCAAAATTTTGCAAATAAAAATGTTGCTTCTCCATTCTAACGGAAGCAATAGAGATTTTGGCTACAAAGTATATCGTTTCTCATTCTAGAAATAAATCCACATCAGTCCAACATAATGGTTCACAAAGACCACTGATTTAAACTAAAACTGAACTCAACCCTAAGTTTTAAATAAGTAAACATGAAAACGTGCCCCTATTTGCTTAATTCCCCAAAGAAAACCGCGCAAAGTTCCCCAAAAAGGGTTCAACTAGTAGAACCATCAACTGTTTCAGTCAATATAGGCTTGTCGGCGACATTAGGGCGCGCTCACACCGCGACCTACGCCCCGCAGCGTTTTAGAAACCGCCGCGGTAGGTAATTTCATTATTAACGCCCGGTACACACGCGCGTGCAAGCTACAACTTGTGGATTATACCAACGATCATAGGCTAGAAGAAACAGCGGTACGAATTATTTCATGAAATCTTACGGAATTATTAATGATTTGGTTAAGAAGTGTCGGCAAATTATATAATGTTTACTTGATCATTATTTTGTTAACTTCTGTATGGAACATTCATCGGTGTATCAAAAATATGTAATTATGTTATAAATCATCTACGAATAATACTTGCATGATAAAGTAACAGGAGGTTCTATTCATTTCGAGTAATAAAATCAAAGCCCATATAAATTTACACCTTTGTTTGTATGCTTTGCTTTTTAAATAGTTTAAATAAATAATAGATACACTCAACAGTCACATACATAGTCCTGACCCCACACTGAGATCGAGTCTTGTGTTGTGGGTATCGGAAACTATGAGAGACTTTCTTGGTCTCAAAAACACCCAGACTCGAACCAAGTGCCTGTAGACCACACAAATATTTGTTTCCGTGCGGGAATCGACATCGTTTCGCAGGCGGCGTCTAACCAACTGCGCCGCGGAGGCTGTGAAGTTTTGAAGTCTGTTTTTAACTACATAATAATTTAATAGTAGCAAAATTTCCACACTGCAGGCCAGAACTATACATATAATACAGCATATTATTAAAACAATAAAGTTACGAGAAACCGCTTTTATCCACAACTTACGGCACAAAACATTCACGTGGCCCGCGGCTACACGCTTTAACAGAACAAACACGGCTCTAATGAGCTCGCCAATGGGAAATAATAAAAGTTACTACACTTCGGCGAAACGTTGCGATTGTTGGGCTTTGATGTGAAACCGCCTTTATGTTACTCATATTTATTTTAATAATTTGTGCGTGAAACTCTACGCGAATGAACAAAGAACACGTGGTAGGTTTTAAGGATTTCTGCCCACTTCAACACATCGTACTAGATCTTAAAATGTATTAAAATGAACTACTATTTATGATTTATTGTGCCTTGAGCGATCGCACTCTCTAGAACCTGACAATAAAGAAAAACCGTAAAATACATAGTCCTGATCCCACACTAAAACATAAATGTTGTGATGTGTGTATCAAAAACTATGCGAGACCTTTTACATCACCCGGTATTAAAAGTATTCCTGACACAATCATCTTTACAGTCCGGGAACGAATCCTCGGCTGCTCAATAACATTCTATAAAGAATAAAAAGTGATCATAGTCTACAACAATGCCTTTCATAGCATCGGCATGCGATTAACACGAAAGGATTATTGTGTGACGCTAACCGACCATTTTCAATTTCCGCTGAACGAATTATTCATGTACTGCAGTTCGGACAGCGGCGGGGTGCGCCGGGCTCATTAAATATGGACTATACTGTAGTACTCTTGTGTTCTGTACTGTATTGTATGGCTATTAATTTATTATTGTGATGAAACCTGCATAACTTGATACAATAATAAACTTTATATTTATGAGTGAAGTTCACTAACCTGCATTGGGAGTTGGTGAGTAAGACTTAAGTGCTGGTGACAGGATATTCAAATTAGTTATAAAATAATGGACTTTACCAAATAAAAAGAATATTTATAAGGCAACAAAACATGTACCTAACCGAGTATATACATCCTTAAGGAAGGTCTACGCAAATTATAATAACGATAAAATATAATTACCTTTACTCATATGGTCTTCAATCATCCCAAGGTGCTAAATCTCAAAACACTAGGCAAGCATGATAGACTTACACCAAACTCCTTTCATCCACAGAGAATGCCCTTGCCTCATACGAAAGTTAAATAGACTTACAGTTAAACCCCATTCACTTTAATCCCCGGCTAAGGCACCTCGACAAACGCCAGGATAACTCAGCACAAATTAATAACCGACTTAAAGACTTGTAACGTAAGCAAGATAACTTATGCGCAACAACTCGTCACTTAAGCCAACTTACTTAGCTTATTACGGGGGTGGCTTAGCACCCCTGTAATGTTTTGAGACAACCCTTGCTTGAAAAACGTATGTTTACTATAGATTCTCCAGGGATGTGAGACAAGGATTTGTATAGCAATAGGGGTGATTTTAAGGGTCCCATAAATGAAATTAGTTCTTAATCTTCTTGATTACATTTTTTATATTATAATGATTTAAAAGAGGATTATTGAGCTAGATAACTTTAAAAACAATACTTAAGTTCCCCAAGAATATTTTCGAAATAAGACACGAACTTAAAAAGACCATTTTATAATACAACTTAAAAAGTAGATCTCATAAGGAACTTAATTTATTATCTTTTAACGTAACACGTAAAAAACTATATTTTCATAAAATTGCTATTTTATCCAGCAGTGTTTGCAAAGTTTTGTAGCTTACTGAATCACTTTATAAGTTCACATATTTTGTAAACACTAATAAAACATAAAAATTGATTACATTTAAAACTCCATGTTCAATTTTTATCAATACTAAACAATACGGTTGCTATAAAAGCTTCGGAAAAACGTAATGTAATCCATCACACATTGCGTTCCCGCTTGCATATAAATAGATAAAGGATTTCATCCTCAATCTCCTTCGACAAGCCATAAATAAAATGAGTTTCTATTCAGGTAGCCGTATAGACGAGCCAAAGGCAAATTTAATGCCAGCCTATCTATGTAATGGAATACGCCGCCATAGATTATCTCCCTGATTTGTGGGTCACTTTCTTTAAGACGTCCACTTTTAAGTATATTAGTTCCTGTATCACAAAGGGATAAAAAATGGCGTCGTATATTACGCAGGAAATTGGGCAAGGAAATTATTTTCACAATTTATTGACTTGTCGGCTTTGTGGAATAAACTTTACGAAATATTTCGGTGGCGTTTCAAAGTATTTTTAAACTGTTGAGTAATTTGTATTCAAGGCGCCATAAATTGTTTCAGGTTTGGGCTACAGTGTAATACTAAAAATAACCCTAAGCATAATACATTTTATTACAACAACAACAACAATTCCAGTATCAAACTAATAAAAATATTATGGCATCATCTAACATTCACCTCTAGCCCTTAAAGGACGGGAAGTTACAAGTCACATCAGAGGGCTATAAACCAAGAAAAATCTTTAACCCGAAAGCGTTTTATAGTCGCAAATAAAATCCTAAATCAGAACAAACATCCCTTCCGCGCGCAGTCGTAAAACGTAACCGCACAAAAGAGTTTCCTTGTTTTTAAAACCTTTTTGTAAAAAATAAAACGCACCACATCCTGGCACAAAACAAGACACGTGTCGCACTCATTAAAAATAAAAAATAAAAGAGCTGTCAAAATCGGATCGCGCCAAGGCATTTCGATTTCAGAACGGTTGAATTTTAAAAGGTTACGCGACCAAATTCAAATGGCGGCGGTTAGGTATAAAAAGTTAAGCAGTGAGTGCGCACTCTATTCGGGCGTTGAGTAGTTACCACGCGGATCACGTAGGTCTTTACCATGGGCGCAGAGCATGAATAAAAAACGCAGTGGAATGTGTTTTTAAACTCAGTTTACGATTTAATATAGTCATTAAAGTAAAACTCACTGCGTGAAATTATGAGCGGACAGTTGAATTGTAATAAATTAACGCAGCGGAAAATATGATGACTACTGGAATATGTGTAGGCGAATACTAACGACACTTCGAAGTTTTTATGAGTGATAATTTTTTTGTAATTATTTTTATAGGTTCAGAGAACGTTTTAGATACTTCGGTAGATTTGAATAAATACTGTCGAGGCAATATGGCTTTACTGTATCTGATAATTATTTAAGAGTCCATCAAAACTACATTATGCCAGGTCGATAAAATTATGGCATGCCGTAAAACGTAACCTCATACATTGCTATTTACCGTAGTGCAATATATTCGTCTAGACTGTGGATCAATATGACTAGTTTTACACATGCATAACAAGTAGTCGTCGTGCAACAAAAAATTATGATACCACCATCAAAAGTTTATACATGGATACATACCATTCAAAATCCCGGTTGTTCGCATTTCCTTCTTTTTGCTCGAGACTCAGCGCATTCTAACCATTTTATAGTAACCAAGTAAAAGTTGGCATCAAGTACACAGCCATTTCACAATACAAGTGCCATCTTCAGCTAAGTTTTCTTTAAAAATATCCACTTTTTTCAAATGGAACTGTCGAACGGTTCCTTTTAAACAAATCCGGCGTCCAATTTGCATTGAGCGTGGAAAGGAATCAAAATAACGCAAAGCGTTGTCTGGTGCAGTCCAGTCCTTTGCGGTTGGACTATACCGTGGAACCATGGATTGGTAATGGCGCGAGCGTAGTCTAGGAATTATTCTTGGCACGGGGTAAGATGTAGATTGCGAGGAGAATATTGAAATAAAATTCTGAGATGTTTTTTTTAATGACAGTAGATTTGCCAGACCCACTACAGACTATATTGTAATGCTTCGGGCTTCCGTCTAATGAAGATGTAGATTCCATAAGCAAGAAAAGGATATTAAAAATATGCTTGTGTGAAGTCTAATTCTACTGATAGACATTATTTTAGCAATATCGAATAAAATATCACCTATAACGTAAAGATTGGCACTCAACAAATCGTGATTCAGATTCTATATAATATGATGTACAAGCAATATGCAATAAGCTCCTAAACGCGAGGTCATAAATTCAATGTAGGGGATGTTTCCGGAAGTGTTTAATTCATGAATTATATTTTTGTTCAAAAGCCGATGGGGCAATAAATATCAATTAACTTTGTTTGCATGTGGTCCGAAATTTGAGTTAGTATTTTTTTTAATTAATCTTCTGTATATATTACCAATCTAACAAATAAAATTCACCAAATAACCAACCCTTTTACTTCGTCATAATCGGGTAAAAAAATCACAATATCCATATTATCCAATAGACGACCGTATCCAGTGTATGCCCATCTCCGTCGGGTTCCTAAGACGCCAGCGAGGTGGTCTGGATGTAATCGCGTCGCCGGCATCCCGGATATTCCAGGCGCCGCGCCCGCGACCACTCAAAATGAAATTCCACGCCGCCCGGTCAAATAATTTTCAATTCTCTTAACGGACAAAGTTTGGGATTATGTCGGAAATTCCAGCTTTGTGTCCTCCACAGATTTACGCTGAGTCCAATTAAGACATGTTTTAGCTATTAATATGCTTTAGAATTTTGAGGATATTCACCACATGTTATGCGGCTTAGCTGTTCTAGCGCATTTTACAACGAAGGTGACTACTTACCTACCATCAGGCGGGTGCTTAATATGCTTCTTGTGTAATATTTCAGAAACTATGTTTGATTTTAGGCACCAAGCATCATAGGCATCAGGTCGTTCGCCCTATTATTAGCGTCGCACCCGGCTATCAACAAAGCTAAACATCACTGTACTATACTTGGCAATGCTAAAATAAAATGAATGCAAAAATAAAATGCACTGTGCTCGTCAGCTTAAGATGTTTGTTAAATATTAAAGGCCTTGTAATTCCATTGACTAATGATCTTTAAACTAGAACACAATAGTGGTTAGCGGCACAGATAAACAAAACATTAATATGGATACAAATAAATGGCCTTTACTTAATTACAAAATATTGCTTCTCGCCCACTGATGAACAGAGTAAACCAACTCCACTTGAAAATATAAAACAAACGGATCTGTAATCAATCAACATCAATTAATAAAGGCAATGAAGCGAGCTTCATAAAACAGTTTGAGCAAATTGCCGCCCCCGTGCTCAAATCAATCAGACGCTGACACTCATTAACTTAATCACGTTTTATTAATTATGCGGGTGAAGTTATTTATTAACAATTCATTATAGTAATATTACTAAGTGGCATGCGATATTGAGCCTCGACATAATGAACACATATGTATGTACATATTTACTCTTATGCAGTTGGTTTGTAAGTTCAATATGGCGGCTGGATCGGTGTTTACGAGTGACGTAATAGTGTTGTAGTTGCATTTCGTTCGGTGAATGTCGATGGTTTTACAAACCTCCCATACTTCCTTTTCTTCCTTTAAGGTACCCCTTCGTTACCTTTTCATACGTCGGAAATGCTTATGTTCGGAAAAGAAGACTTATGGTATTACGTTGAGCCTTTCAGAATGTTTGTCTACGTAATGAAATAAGTAATTTTAACTCTTCTGTCTAACTGCTTCTGCTAACCATACACTAAAAGTAACAACGAGAACTGAATGATAAATCTAATTCAGATACCACACTTAAATAGTCATCATAATTGTTACAGCAAATGTGTGATCTGAGAGTGTTTGGGTCCTGTCAAACCTTAAACTATCGTAGTTTCTGATGCCCACGTCTAACTTGGTACCTTACTGCGAGGTCGAGACTATGTATCTGACTGTTCCTTATACTATCCTTTAAGCATACTGTCTGTTCAAAAACACTAATGAATATGATTGTTGCAGACGCTACGGCGTGGTGGACAAAAGGTTCTGCGTGGAGGGTGGTTCGCGGTGCGGCAAGGGCGAAGGCCTGTTTGTGTTCGCAGCCGAAGGAGGCAGGGAGCTGACTGAACTCCTCAATGTGTATAGCCATGAGGCGCAGTCCAGGCTTAGCATAGCATCCAGGAGTGGGTCAGGTAAGGAAACAGCTGATGAGTTTATGGTTAAAGAGATTTTAGATGGGCTTAGCAGATAGTATTGATATCAACGTATTTTAAAACAATAATTCAGATATAGTTGGTTATCAAACTTTGTTAATGAAGCTATTGATCCAATTAAAACCAATATAATTGACCTTCTCAAAAAAGCTATATTATGCAATTTAATTTACGGTAACTAAATAAATACATATGAACATAAAGGTTTGTATCTCATTATGATAGGCAGACTATGGATCTCCAATTTTCTCGACTCTGACATACACACTTCATCCATTTTCACCAAGAATAATATAATTTTCTTACCTTCCAGTAATGGAGAAGCGATTCTCAGACACGAGCTCGTGCCTGGACGACTGCTTCCACACGTCCATGCGGTCGGTGTCTCCGTCCTGGGCGGGTCCGTCGAGCCACACCATGCACTGCCTCTCGGAGCTGGACTCTAGTGAAGACGACAAGTTCCGCCGGCCTACATCGCTGCCCAGGTGTTCCAGCTGCATCGGCAAGATTAGTAACTTAACTAGGTGAGACATGGCGTAATTTAAGTACCTATATGAAATTCGATTATGTTGATACAGATTATTTTTGGAGTCCACGTAAAATTCCCTAGGACACGTTTTAAACGCTTTTCTTTTTTTGTCTTCATATTATTTAAGCCCAAAGATTTTTTTCGCTAAATAATCATACTTATAATGTATTTTGTTCGGCAAAAAGTATTTTTTGAATAACTGGTGTATTGACTTTCTTATAAGCATTGTCCTTTTCCATAGACGACAGTAAATATCGCCTAACACCATCAACTACCGTGACATAATAACATCAAGCTCGTCTATCTGTAGACTTGAAAAATAATGGACCAGTTACTCTAAATATTTTTTTTTCCTTTTCCAGGTCCTCAACAATGGGAACGCCAGGCTCAATAATGTCGCCAGTCTGGACAATGGATAACATAATGGAGAAGCGATCAGATTCGGACCGAGCGTCCATCTACTCGAGATCGAGCGGTAGTGCGTCGGAGTACAGTGTGCCCCGCAGCACGTGTCTCATGGACAAGAGCTTCGACTCCAAGCGGGCAAGCCCTGTGGGCTGCTGTACGCCCACCGTGCCCGCCAAGACTGGGAATAACTGCCAATGCTGGCAGCAGAAGCCTTGCTGCTGTAGAAAAAAGCCCTTCAGTGGCCCGTACGAGAATTATGACGTGCCAAAGACGCCTATGCCGTTGATACAGGTAATTACTTTATTTGAAGAAGTTTATAGATTACTAAAACAGATCAAAATTGCAATTTTATTAATTTTAATATTATATAGACTTTTATTTTAAGAATAATGTGAACGTAATTGAGAATTAATTTCAGTTATTTAGGATTTACACGTGTTTTTGTAAAAATAATATTTATAATTTTTATTTCCCATTTCAGGAGCACCCAATTGACGGCCACACAGACCCGTCAAGCTTATACGACACACCAAAGAAACTGAAATGCGTGATCAGCGACCAGCCCTGCGGCTGCAATCACGAAGACAAGCTGGAAGACAACACAGAAACCAAATGTGATATTAGCATTAGCGACGAAGCAGAGGAGCCACAAGCCAACTACGTCAACGTCACACCGCTGCCCAAGAAAGAATCACTAGACTACGGCAATTATGCAAACATAGACCTTAATGCAACATTGGAGAAGTTTCAAAATTCCTTGCATATACTAAGAAGCGCTGGTTTCAGCCAAGAAGAGCTGGACGCGTTAGAAGACATTCCAGAACACGACGACGACATATCAACAGCGACTACTAACACCGTCCATCCTTCGACAGAGTGTTGCATGCACATGGAGACCACAGAAGCCAGCAGTTCAAGCAATAGTAATAAGAATTATTCAGACAACATAAGCAGAATTAGTCATATCTCAGATCCAACCCATTCTGACGCAGACCTTACGATGAGCACTAGAAGATCTAGCTCAGCTGACTTCACTAAACGCTACGACGATGAATACAGCAACGTGCAAATGTGTTTCACGCCAACCGTGCTTCGAAAAGCCTCAAAAACTGACAGGATAAATGAAGGTTCTCTCCAATTGACCAGCTTAGAGATCGTCGAATCCAAAGACAAGCTCTTCAAACCCGAGACAAAGAACGAAAGCACATTTGTGGCTAAATTTCGTGACGCAGTCAAGATCCGAAGATCATCAAGCGTTCCTAGTAAATCAGATAAGAACCGAGACTCTTCAAGTTCAAACGATTCAGGGGTGTCCACTGGGTCTTTGAAACATCATAAAATGGACTTCGATTTCGAGGGTCCTGGTAAATGTGTAAAGAAGCGGTTGAACAACAAGCAAATGCGGAAGTCGCTGATGCAGCCGCAGTCCTTCATCAAGTCTAACTCCTCGGATCCGCTGAAGAACCTGACGTTTCAGTTCGAGGAAGTGGCTACCCTCACCAAATCTAATTCATGTGATGTCGACACTTTGACCAGGAGAAAGAAGACTAACGGTTAGTATTTAATTCAAGGTGTCTATTTCATTTGAGTATAGTTAAAATGATTCACTTGTATAACATAACGACTTTGTTACTGTCTTATCAATGTAGTAACAGTTTACAAGGGCAGTGAACCGCGAGGCCTGATTAAAATTACTAGATCAGATCACCTTATATGAGGTTTCTAATTTTAAACTCACTTTAATTGGCTTCTTGGTTAATTACTCTAAAAGTGCGACTTGAGGTCGATCATAAAACTGTCACCAATTTAATTCTCCAAGCATAATATTTGAGTTAGTATCTCACATAGTCTTTAGATCCCTCAATTAAACTAGTAGCCTGTGCCCATAATTGGGCAACAAATAGTAACATTATTATATCTAGCAACCTAACCTAAAATGTTGTTTCAGTGGAAACCGAAGCATCAGCACGCCACAGTCAAGCCACGACAAAAAGTACGTGGAGTGGGGCCTCAGACACTTCCGACTACATGGAATCCCTTTCAGTGTCCTCTGGAGGGTCGGCGGGTCCTCCAGAGAGGCACTCGGCCAGGCCACGGTCAGGACGAGAATATGCCAGTGTGGATAGAGCTGCATTAGCTGCCATGGCCTCAGACGTCTGATAAGGAATGCAAAAGAACAGAAGATCGTCCGTAATGCTTGATTGCCCGACAGTTTTAGATTTTAGAGTGTAGCTGGCTACACTATAACTGTAATGTATTCTGCTAGTGTGCAGTTATAAAATAATTAAAGAAAATCAGTTTTGATGAATCGTTTAATGTATGAAATTGAATGAGATATCAAAATCGAAGGGTTTATTGTAGAGAGTGATAGGGACGATCTAATAATGATGGAATAAAAACCGGATTTTCTGTCAAAACAGAATGAAATGTATAAAATCCTTAGGATTTACATACGGGATAGCATTAACATAATCGCAACGATTATTTATCAATATTTTTTATAAAAGACGATTTCTACTATCTACTAAAACTTAGCCAAGGCTTGCAACACTGAATATATTTTTCTAAACAGTCAACACTGCTGTACAGATAAAAATGTAAATATACTGTACATATAAGTACATAATGAATAAATCTGTTCCTATGTACATTTTTATGATAGAAGGATTCAATTTACGAATTTAGTTATTTAGTAGCGTGCCAAAAATGTTGCCAGGTATAACGGTTTTTGGGTGATGGCAATTTTATATGTAAAACGTACCAGTTTCATTTTCATTTATAAACTTAAAGTAAGCAAAATTGGTACATAAACTTTCATTTAGTTATTTTAATGTTAGCGTGTATAAATGTTAGAATGTGCCGCGTAGTACGTTAAGTTCTAATATAGTTTAGGTACTTAAATTATTTGTGCCTTTGCGTATAAATAAACGTCTTTCATTTATTTTTGTTACCCTTAAATACATATATGTACAATTTTACTTTTTGAATAAATGAAAGAAAAATGTGTAAGTAAATTTATTCTTTTATTTCATACTTATATACAATATGTTATATTGATATAATTATATAAACGCATAGTTGCCTGTTCGAAACATATAAGCAATAGTCTTGTTTTAATAATAAGAAAAGTAGCGATTTTTACAATGACGAAATATATCTAGTATCCTGCCAAATATAGTGACATATTATATTAAATTTACAAATTAATATCCCTGATATAAATTAAATTTTATACAAACTAATCTTCAATGTATTTCGTTAAGACTTCTTGATTTTAACAAACATTGAATGAAGTCTAATCTATAATGCTTTGACGAGCTCTTTGACACGATTGGTGGATGTGAAGACGCCGCTGTACACGAGAGGTCGCAGGTTCCATTCCCGAACCGAAAAATGTAATCCACAAATATTCGGATGGTGGTCTGTGACACCTAAGTTCGGAGTTTCTAATACCCACGCCACAAGAATTAAGTTAAATTATAACATTAAAATCGTCATTTTTTGACTTTCATCCCAATATCTATTATACTGCATGGTTTTGTTGTTAATTTATTTCAAATAATTCTATTAAAATTGCTAAGAATGTACATCAGGCGCAATGAAAAGAATGGTTTTCGAACTTTTTCGAAGTACACAGACCAATATTGCACAATTTTCAAAAAATAAAAAATGTTATGAAAGAGTCAACAATTGTTTACCAAACAGTAGTTTGTAATAAAATAATGAAATATAGTGATTTGATAACATGCGTGTTTTATTTCTTAATAAAAAAATATTTTGTTATGTAATGTACCCCAAAGTATATTTCTATATTTATTCGTACAAGGCAATCGCTTGGGATCATAGACTTGGGTTCAGCTTATTTTTTACAAAACATAGTTTGAACATTGTTACTGGAAAAATTAACATCTGATTATTAGGAAGAGCGTCCTTTTAATATTTAAAGGTTGTTTATTTAAACCTGATACGAGATACAATTAATTCTTGTAGCCGAAAATTAAGTGGAAATGCCTTTAATTAATCGAAATTTGTATCAATCGATTTAGTAAAAAAAAAAGCAAGATTCTTACACTACATTAATTTTAATAAGTAATTAACCATAAAGTGAATGAGGTTTTGCTAGATCAATACAGTGCCAAACGCGGTCACTAGATGGCTCTGTTCAGTAAAGCTTTCGCTTCACGTGGGTTTTCTATGCGCCAGTGGTAACACGCCGGACAAGCTGGCACCTTCCTCCAGTAATCCAAGGTAATTATAGGTTTTATTTATCGTTTTTCCAAAAACAAAAATTGTATTTGCAAAGAAAGTAAAATTAAATTAATTTTTATCACTGCACTACATAATTCATGCATAATAGAGCCAAAATAGAGGATATTAAAGACATACATTGAATCGTAAATAGATCCTACTTTACCTTAAACCACCAAAATCCTCTGTATTGGTAATGGCTGCCACACACGTTTAAGTGCGTTTTCGGAAACGCGAGTTTGCGCCATTCTCTAATTAAATTTTTTATGAAGTTTGCGCAGATACTTGCCCACCCACGTTCCAATATACTGGTACAAACTCAGAATTGCACAGTTATATCGTTACGTGTGTGCCGGCCATAAGTACCCCGACTGTCACGCGGGAAACCGGGGTTCGATTCCCCGTCGGACACTTATTTTATTATTTAGAAACTAGCATTTAAATAAACCCATTATACGCTTGATACAATAACAAAGAAGTATTTTTATAAATGGACCAAAACATTTACATTTTTCGCGATGATATTACAGATTCTAAAAAAGATAATGTCTCTAAATTAAAATGATTTGTTTTGCCAACTCCCCATCAATTTAATCTTTCCATTAATCATTCACTGATGGCGCTGTGACTGTATCACACCCCAAATCAAATATCAAAGAAATTTGATTTAGGACATCAATCAACAAATTGAATAAGTACATGTATAATTTAAAACAACCACCACCTATTTAAATTTAATTGTTTAAAGTCGTTTCATAAAGCTCAATATTAAATTCCGCAGGTTCTTACCCGCACCGAAACAAATGTTTGTGTGAATCACAAGTATTTGTTTTGGGTCTGTGTGTTTGTGAGACCAGAAAGTCTCATAGTTTCTGATACCCACGACACAAAACTCGATCTTTGTGTGGTTCAGGACTATGTATATGACTGTTGGGTGTATTTATTTAAGATTAAACTAACATGTCTGTATATTGCGGAAACGCCTTTTGGTTGTTGAATGAAAAGAATGAACTTAATAATCATGAAAGACCGAATATATACCGTGTAAGTATGTTGAAAATAAAATCATTTTCTGATCCAATTTTATTCCTCAAAATGGCAAACTTTCACTGCGTGGGACCTTGCTAAATTGGACTTTATTATTCAAATAACTGGACACTACAAATCGCAATCAACAATTTATATTGGTACTTTGAAGCCCCATAAGCATAGTTACATGTAATGGATGACCATAGTCGGTTAGATATCGAGAATTGTATGAGAAGTGAGAAATGCTATGTCCATTGGCTAAGCAAAATATGTTTTTACTTGTGTAATTAAGTCAGGTTCAACGTCGGCTTTAAAACTAGAAACCACGGGTTCGATCCCTGCACTGGGAAAAATCTATGGTCCACAAATATTAGTGAGAACAAAAAGTCTCTCCTAGTTCCCGATACCCACGACACAAGACTTAAATGATCTTAACCTGGTCAGGACTATGTATGTAACTGTTGGGTGTATTTGTTTTATTTGTTAAAGATTTCCTATCGCAAAATCCCGATAGATATTGATCTTATTTTAGCACAATACGTAACTTTTCAAGGTTCGACTATAGTTACATAGAATAATGTAAGGAATGAAGGAAGTGTGGTTTTAATTATGATGTCATAGCGACACGTAATAAGAACATAATAGTAATTCTTTGTTCCATTTGTATGCAAATGGTACGTTATGCTAAACGTATGTATTTTGAAAGGATTTCGATCAATGCACAGTACTGAGTGCTGGTTAATTTATTTTCAAGGTTTTGGGCGAATTGACGAGTTTACCGTTTTATAAAGTTATGTGTAGTTATTGTCCAAGTAAACTAATATTCGTTGCATAATACATTGTAAATAATAAATACACAATAATATCATACATAATTATGACCTCTGAGTCTGTCTCTGTGGCGTAGTTGTCCTTCGGTACGACTACAAAGCTGAGATCTCGGGTTCGAATCCCGGGTCGGGCAAAGTGATGTTGGGTTTTTCTATTCAATTCAGCCCGGAGTAAGAAATTTGTGCCCGATATGGCGATAGGCTCGCCCCCTATCACATCATGAGACGCAACATACAAGGCGAAATGTGGGTGTCCTGGTGGCGCCTGTCCCTACCCTTTCTGGGATAAAGGCGTGAGTTTATGAAATGAAATGAAAAAGTATATGTATGTATAATTATGACCTCACACTAAGTTACAGGTTACAAGTCATCGTGGGTATTAGAACCTACAATGGACTTTTGTGTCTCAAAACCCCCAGAACCAAAACAAAATATACAAACATTCGTCCCAGATCGGGGATCGAACCCGCGGTCTTTCCGAGGCATAACCAACGGCGCCACGAAAGCTGTCATTATAAATTTAATACAAGAGATATTTCAGGGCTTATATTTACGCATACAATCTAATTAAAGATAGTAAATGTCAAGTAAATGAGTATGATCGGCCCGCACATAACGTAATGCATTTTACGTCAGACCCTCGTTACGTCACCGCGGGCCTTCCCAGCATCTCATCTGTGCATCTCGAGGTTTTCGTAACGATGGACCTCGAGATAAACATTTAACCATCTTGGGAAACCCGAAAGGTCAACAGGTGAAGATACCCTTTAGGAATTTATTTTATTTTGGGAGATGCACATAACCATTGTTTAATAAGAAATCGTGATTGGTTTGTGCTTCATGCATCGATAAGATTTATAGAAGTAGTTTGTTTAATTATTGGCTTATTTAGAGAGGCCTTTACCCTGCAGTCAGACAATAAAGGCCAGGAAGATAGGCAGAGGTGCTGCCAGCACACCCATATTTCGTGTATGTCACCTATGGGGCGATGTGCGAGCTTATCAGGCACAAATTCCTGACTGCCCGGAGTCAGGAATTGACAATAAATAGAAATATCCAATACCACTTTTGCCCGACCCGAGATTCGAATGAGACCTCAGCTTTGTAATCATATCGTAGTACAACTACGCCACCGAGGCAGTCTATATTTTATTCATGGAAAAATCCCGTTGTGTGATATCCCTGATCTATCTTTGGGGTAGGTAGATCTGGAGTAGAATTATGAAGACGCGAATATAAGCTAGTTGCAAATAATCTAACGGAAACGGTTACTAAGCCCAGTGAAGGTTTTGCCCCAAAATTAAACGCATACAAAGGAAGTGTATATTAAAACAAATAAGGAAATAATGTACAGATAGCTCTCCACTATAGTAATAAAATATTGACACTCTTCTACCTTTTAATTTTATCGTGAAAGTTATAAGATTAGGTCAAAAAAAATTCAAACAGACAAATTTTACATAACCGTTCCGAAATTTAAAACCTCACAGTTCAAAGACACACGGCATGTTTTGGTAGTACTACACCAATAAAACAATGCAATAAAGTACATTATATCTATATTCTAGAGTAGAGTAATAATTAAAAACAAAACATCGGACCGTGACCTTGGCAGGAGGTCAATTTCCCCGGCAGATAAGAGCTGAGTAAGCCTGACCCGAGGCTTCGGCGTGGCGGGTGCAATTTCGTTCCCGTTGTAGGCAACTACTATCGGTGATGCGGGGATGTACAAACTGTGACTTTGTGTGAAATGTCTAGATTTTTATGTATGGGAAAATATTGTAGTATGTCGTGAGTATAAACAAAAATAAATATACATTTATTAAGTTATTATAAAAGAACAGTTGTTTTATGCTCAATTTTTATATATTAAATAGAAAATAGATTAGATGACAATAATATGTTTAAGCACGTAGCAAGTCATTTGCGTGATGGTTACTGATGATCTCCATTTATGATTGAGCTACGGAAATTGGAAGATAAACATTACTGGGTTTTCGAACAGATTAAAATTTACAGATAACTTATAAAATATCAAAGAACCTTTGTTCAATACCCTGTTTTTTACTTCCCTAAAATACCGGATTATCTAAGAGACTGATGTCGAAATAAAATCTAACAATTTTAATACGTTAATAATTTGGTTTTTTTGCCTCTTGTTTTACCACAATCAAATTCTTTGCCACTTTTCCTTATGTTGCACAACTATGCTCACTTTGAGACGTTGACTGTTAAATCATATTTAATATTACCTCCACGCATAATAAGAAAAATTGGGAATTCCACGTTCCGGTTATATTTTCATATGGAGCCAAATTCAGGGTTTCTTAAGAAAAATGATTCATAATTCGAATAGGTATTCGCATTCGGCGTGGTGCCAGTAGCGCCAGCGTGGTGGACTATATGGCCTAACCCCTTTCAAACGTACTCTTGATTAGAATGAAGGCCCGTGCACTGCAGTAGGACGCATATGATAAAGATACTGTTGTTAGCAACTTCGTTTCTTTTTCTAGCTGGAAAGCATCAGTAAAACCAACGTTCGTGCTTTGAAGCGATTTATTACAGCGTTCTTTGTGTCGCACAGTGAAATACTGTAGGCTAATGATGATTTTAAATGCAGCGTTTTATATGAAAAGTAACAAACGAGTAGCAAAATTGTAAATGCTTTCTAATTACATATTAGCTAGGTGAAATTCAAAAGATATGATCTATATTTCAAACATAATCACCTCTATTACATTTGATAAAACCAACTATTCGAATCTTTAACATCTTTTAGAGCTGTTCATTTTAAAATTAGTATTTCATATGGTCAATTTTATGTCATACAACGAAATTATGTATAATCTACCCACATACCTTTCATTTACTTACCAAAGAGTACAGTTACCTATGGCTTCATCCTTTCCATTATGATGGTGCTGGTTTCACACGACTTTTAACACAATATACATGCGGCTTCTGCCTCATGATCCTCGAAATCCTTAATTCTTGTAGGATTCTGTAAAGGAAATAACAATAAATTATTTTATTTATAAAAACTATTCGGGCATTGGCTCGGTTTGTACAAATAAAGATTTTTTTATGCTTAAACTAATGATCAAAATGAATTGACCATTAAAGTACCTACTCTTAAAACTAGATGTTAAAATCAATACCTGATTTCTTTAATTCTCATAGCAAATCTGATTTTTTGTGCCTCAAACAATATAGTTCGCATGAAGTCACATTTCGCGCAGTACCAGCAACATGAGCGATAATGTTACAGATATAAAGATGCATGTTTGTTGGATATAAGCGGAGGTGTTCGCCCACCGGTTCAGTCTGATTGCAACACTCAGTCGACATGGAGGCTAGAACTTTACTTGTGTTACTGCTGTCCGCTGTGTGCATCGGTGCCGCGTTAGGTAAGCGAACCTTTTTAGTTTTGACGAAAGGCTAAGGAACATTTAGGCATACAGCCTTGTTACTTTTTATTTTTTAAATATATTTTAATTTTATATTAGGAATTATAGGTTTGTGATTGAGCAGCGTTTTCATTTTTTTAGGCAAAGGAAACTCCGCGTAATGTGTTGCAAAATATTGATTGATTTTGTTAGTTCATGTTGTTAACTTATTGTAAACATTAATTTACCGCGAAGTTAATAGTGTAAACAAGTTTGCGTCGTACAATGTGTGACTACTGACCTGCTGCGTTATGTATGCCTGCAATAACCAGTGTACTGGAACAATAAACAAGCCAAATTGAACTTAATTAATACATATATGATTGCGGTGATTATTTGCATTTAGTCAGTCATGTAATAAAAGGAACAATATTTTGCAATCCATTGGTTACTTATGTTTTTGTTTCTTCATTAACACTTGTTGAATGAGTTAAGTAGTTCCTTTATTAATTAAATGAAATATAAAGAGTTACTAGCTCAGTTGTTAAAATATAAATGTAAAGTACTAGTTACTGCTATTGGTTGAGAAGACGTGGCTTTAAATCAAGAATAATAGTGGTTAGCAATTATTAGCTATTTCCTCCATAACATAGAACTTAGCTGCATCAGTTGTTAGCTTAAAATGTTAGAGTAAGCTAATGTTCAAAGTTGCTGTTGAATACAGGAGAGGATTGTGTGCTAAGAAGTCACATTCATTTCATTTAAATAATGTAATCCTAATTAAATAGAAAGATGCACATTTTTATGTAACTTCTTTCATTTTTCTATACGGGGCTGTTTTGGAACAATGTAATTAATTTCAAAATGTGCATTAACCTACATTATTATGACACAATACTTGTAAGCTAAGGTCTAAAAATATACATACAATACATTGCACAATTCGCAAAATGTCGAAATAAAATCGAGCTCCATGACACAATTTTATGCTTCTATGTGTCTCGCTTAATTTTAACAACCTTTTTTGAATGCAAATATCTGTCCTTGTTTTGAGATTAACCTTCTTACCCTCCTATAAGCTAAGGGAGATATAGGATAAAATGACATGTTTAGGTTTTTTTCTATAAAGGTCTTTCAGTGATCCCTAGTGAAATAAGAATATTGATAAGAGAAAAAAAAATGAGTCAGAAAAAACCTGGAGTTCCAAGAACCTTTACTTGCCTGTCGTTGATCTAAGCATGATGGATTCACTGCTTCTTCTTATTTCGCATATATGAGGCCCTTACATGATTTTTCATTTTCTATTGCATAAGTCCGGCCAACGAGCTTATGGCTTATTACCGCCGCCCATTAACATCTCCGATATTTGCCTCGTAGTCCCATTAGTCTCTTAAAATGGGCAAGAGAAAGGGAAGCAACAAAGACAGGAGATACTGTACTTCTAGCAACCTCACTCGCAAAACGAAACACGACAAGCCTGCGTCTCACAGCGTATGCATACCCGCACTAGGTCAGCGATAAGCATCTGCTCTATATTAAAAGACGGTTATTAATATTTCGAAAAAACTATAATTGACAGTTAGGTTTTTTCTGGGGATGGCCTGGCCCCGAAGCCCACATGAGTGTTATCTGTTAATCACTTGCACGGATAATTGGCCACTCATTAATCATTCGGGGTGTTGACCTCAGCATAAGTGGCATTGAAAGTGGCAGCAGTTTTTATAATACTATTTTGAGATGACGGGCCGTAACTACTGGTCTATTGACATACATACATAAACTCACGCCTTTATCCCAGAAGGGATATGCAGAGGCGGCACCAGGATACCCACATTTCGCCTTGTATGTTCCATCGCAGGTTGTGATAGAGGGTGAGCCTATCGCCATATCGGGCACAAATTCCTGACTCCGGACTGATAATTATGAACAGAAAAATCCAATATCACTTTGCCCGACCCGGGATTCGAACCCGAGACCCTTAGCTTTGTTATGGTACCGTAGTACAACAACGCCACCATGTCAGTTTATAGATTATTTTACACTGGCTTCACCAAATGACTGCACTGCGTGTGTTGGTACAGTACAAGAAAAGTTGTCTTTATTGTCCCGTAAGTGTTAGGGAGGTTGGTAGATTTTGGTGACCCATTTGCATAAGTAGACCGACTTAGTCATATCCCATTATTCAGTTGATATTTCCTTAATTTCATCCCACAGGTGTGTAACATAATTACTACTAATGACGTGTTATTAGATCATGAACATGCATGCACAATATTTGGTTTCTAATGTAATAAATCGTGCAATATCTAAATAAAAATTGCACTGCGTTAGATGAGATGAGCACATTCATATTTTTAAACCGATTATGTCAGTACTCATTAATTGTATGCTGAATTCTGATGGTTTCGCTAAATATATAAACAGAACCAAGTGTTGTTTCCTCAATCGATGAAAATCTTTGAAAATCATAATTATGCGCTCAAAAGTGTTACACGCAGACGGAAAACCACAGCAAGACATAATAGATAAGTCTTATATCGTGGGTATCAGAAACTACAAGAGTCATTTACTACAAGGCCTCTCGTTTCACGAACGGCGTCTAACCAACCAAAAACGTTATGAAAACCAAATATTTCCCACAAATTTTAGTCCCTAACAATTTTGGTATCGGGGCTTCCTCGCTCCGGAGTTCAGAGTAATATAAAAAAGAAAGCGTTACTTGTGTTTTTCTAGATACCCAAACTAATTTGCTAGAAAACATTAAAAGTACACCTTTTTTTTAAATACGAAAACGATCTTGCCAGAAAGCTTATATTAATTCCGCCTCTTTTATGTTCAGTTAAATGAACAAACGTTTACTGAATTTAATTTTCAACTAACTTTCTAAATGTCGTAGTTTTTGAATATAACAGGAAAACAACAGCGTTTGCTGCACGGAAATCACCTCTGACTTTTCGGAGTCATATATGTAATGATAATAATCAATCACCACGCACTATAACGGTGAAGGAAAACATCGTGAAGAAACCTGCATACCACGGAAATTTGTAAAAAATATGTATAGTCCGCCAACCCGTATTAGGCCAGCGTGGTGGACTCCATGGCCTAACCCCTCGCGATTGTAGAAGAGGCCCGAGCCCTACAGTGGGATGTATATGGGCTGATACAGATACAGTAAAGAAAGTACCTACTTTTAATATTCAATTGTTGCATTCTTCGATATCAACTCTTAAGATTTATCTATGCTTATTTATTATGAGGTTTCAAATTGGTGCTGAAATATAATATGGACACATGTCTTAATAGGTTGCGACGCCCCTTATAGCTTCAGGTCACTCTTAAAGATCGTTGGGTCTACTTGGAGATGGCCTTTGTTCAACAATACCTGAAAATGATGATGAAGATTACAGTCTTCGTGGCGCAATTGGTTAGACGCCGTATGTGAAACGAGACGCTGCGGGTTCGATCCCCTCACCTAGACAAATGTTTGTGTGAACCACAAGTATTTGTTTCGGATCTGGGTGTTGTGACACCGAAAAGTCTCTCGTAGTTCAGGTGATACCCACGATACAAGACTCGATCTTAGTGTGAGGTCAGGACTATGTATGTGACTGTTGGGTGTATTTATTTATTTTTCAAATTAATCAAAGCTATAACCAGCAAAAGTTACATTAATCGATCAAAGAATCAAAACCAGGGCCTTTGTGTGTAAATAAATAAATTAGACGATCATTTACAATTATTGATGTCAACTCGTTTCTGACATCACGCCGGATGCTTGTAGGTTAAACTTTATCAGCGTGTTGTAAACAGGTCCTGGGTTTATAGCATCAGTTTCCTTCGTTCATAACTCTAAAACAATTGTGATGTCTAATTTTAAATTTATTAGCGCTTTAATTCGTTGACATAGTTAGACATAGTTAATACTTGTTTTGGTATCTGGTTTAGGTAATGTCGATAATAAAATTGAACATCATTAAACACCATACAAAGTGTTTATAGACGTTCAATGATCTATTTATTTAATTAGTCTAATCGCTAAAATAGAATGTAAAATAAATTTACAAAGAAAGTCTGAGAACTTCTAATTTACCAATTAAATTTATTTATCATTCTGAAATAAAGCTACGACTTTATTTTAAAACACTGTAAAGGTTAGGTCTAGTCACAAGTCACTTAGCCTAGTATAGCTTGCTACAATAGCGGTATATTATTGATTCACACCTAACATATTATGTACCTAACTGGAATATATTGAACAATATTTTTCCTGCAATCGATACTAGTAAATAGCATTGTCTGTCTGTCTGTTAGATGAGACGGTTCATTCACAATGACACAATGAAGATTTTTCTGTGAATTTCACGTTTGATTTCAATAGGTTGCACAAAGAAAAGGTCTTTTGAAATATGGTATGCAAATAATATCTCGATATGCGGTAACATTGATGTGAAATATAAAGGACGTTATGAAATATTAAATAACACAATACATACCTAATAAAACACACGGTTGCCTATTGCAAGGTTCGCTTTCTAATTAATAGAATTCCAAGACATATTTACAAAGTCATAAACTATTTTCTAATTAGCGTAATACCAACAGATGCTAGGGTCTACTTCCCGCTCAATATTCTCCACATTGCTTGATTTTTTAAGCATCTTTGATAAGACTAATGGCTCTTACTCTCTCGTACAAACATCGACGCGTTTCGGTTGACCTTAAGGATTAATATGGACGTCGATCTGCAGCCAATTTCTACAATCTTCGTGACTAATGACCAAACCTCAACAATAGTTTGTCTCTCTTTTTTCAGGCCAAGTGGGCTCATTATGCAAACCATTCGAAAGGCTCCTTGAGTGCGGATGTCCCAAGACTTGTCGCGACCCATTCCCCGACTGCAAGGGCGTTTGCCGACCAGGCTGCTACTGTGAAGAAGGACAAGTCAGGAACCAGACTGGACATTGTGTTAAGCTAGCTGACTGCCCTCCGCATAGTGAGTATAAGTTGTATTCTTCATGGGAAACTAAACTTCATCACCAAAGACAGTCTCCGTGGCGCAGTCGGTTAGCCGCTGGCTGTGAAACGTGAGGCCGCGGGTTCGATCCCTGCAACGAAACATATATTTATGTGATCCAGAGGTAATTGTTTCGGGTCTGGGCGTTTGTGGGACTCGAAACACTTTCGTAGTTCCTGATACCCACGACACAAAACTAGACCTTAATGTGGGGTCAAGACTATAAATGTGACTATTGGGTTTATTTATTTATTTTAAAAAAATCTGTTTATCTTCGGAAGTTCTGAGAACATTAACATCGTAGAACACCTTAACTACTATTGTCAATAATACTCAGTGTTAACCCTAAAACTAACTAAAGAGTTTCGATATTGATAGCGAACATTCATGGGTTCCTTCGTAATTTAGAAAATAACTATCACCAATTATCATTTGTTGTAAAACAAAGTGTTTGGGTATTTGTCATACTTTTCCACAGCTTTATAAAACGATCTTAAGTAATAGACCACTTGTAGACAACACTGACGTGGGAACTTACCATTAATAAACCTTGCAGAATACAAATTACCTTTAGAGGACGTAGACTGTCCAGAATTCGAGGAGTATAGGATCTGCGAGCCTTGTAACAAGACGTGCGAGAACCCAAACCCGATATGCCCTGCCCAGTGTTCCCGAGGGTGTTTCTGTAAGGAAGGCCTGTTCAGGGACACCAACGGGAAGTGTGTGAGGCTGGAGAAATGTTCCAAGAATATTCGTGTCAATGAAATTGGTAAAACACTGTCTTCTGGTTTAATTATCTCGTCCTATGGTTTGGGGTCTTTGTCTTCCTTCTTTGTTTGTTTGGTTCTGCTATTATAATTTATTATAGATTTTTTAACAGCTTAGAATTTTTAAATTTTTGTAATGTTGATTGGTGAGTTTCTTAAACTTGTTTTTTTTTTGTAGTCTTCGCTTGACCATAATATCTGCTAATATTTTGTTCTCATTGTGACTGCAACGATGAAGACATTGTTAATACCGGAAATTACCATTCCGTTTCCTTAATCAAATGTGAAATTATCTTAAAATAATCTTTCGTTGCCCTTCATTCTGGCTTGCTAAAACGTTATCAAACAAAATTCACGGTCATTAAGACCCAGTTTAATTATTTGCACATCTCAAAAAAGACATTGAAACACGGATATTTTCAACGAAACAAACCTTGGAACAATTCCTTGTATTTTAATCAGAAAAGACTCAGTGGAGATTAGTCATAGGTCTTTTGAGTAGGTTTTATCTTAGTGTCATTTATTACGTCATCGATGAGATGAAGGTCTCTGACTTGTGGCAGCATCCGTATCAGTATTGTTAATGGCGGTAACGTTGTAGCTTGTTGTTGCAATTATTATGATAATTGTTTTTGATAAATCCATACATAATGCCAGTCTTGAGTAAATTTCCAGTAGTATGTCGTAGTTATTCAGCGCCTACTAAAAATACTAAAATACAAAAAAATAATAAGTAACATGAATCGAAGGACAGATTTGTGTTTAGTATTTAGGGTTATGAATTTTTAAACTTGTCATTTTGAAGGTAGGTACATCTATACATATTATAATAAATTTGTAACCGATCGATGTCTTTACATGGAAGATAAATGAGAAAACCTAATATGGGGGTCTGTATTAATTAGTGGCGGTACTTCCATACAAGCCCAAAAGCCCGGCTTGCCCTACATAATACGTATTTACTCCATATTGAATACAAACTATTACATTCAATACAACAGTCATTTATTAGAAAACATCTAGCATTTAAATTTTTTGAATTTACCGCGCCGCGATCCAATGAGACGCCAGCGCCGAAGCGCCGCGTAATATTCATTCATTTAAACTATACTGAACTTGAAAAGACGGAGCACACAGCACATATATCTATCCTTTTCTCTCTCGTGTGCTTTTACGGGGCTTCTAGCAACGCGTGAACTGTATGGGGAAATGATATTACTCGATCGCTACGAATGTATAGCTATAGATATGTTATATAGCTGTTTACTGTACACGAAATGCCCGGCTTCGGCCTTGATGATGTAAAAACATCGTGCGTTGCATGGTCGTCACGTGATTATTTGTTAAATCAATTACATCTATTGTTATTAAATTAAGTTGGTTCCTTTTAGAAATTATTTCTAATATTTTTTTTAGAACAAATAATGAAGTTTTAATATTTCTTTTAATAAATTGTATCTTTTGTATTGTATAATTCACGTTTACTGGCAATACAGCACATATTTCTACTAACTTCATTTGTATTATGATTTATGAGTTGTGAATGTGTTTTGTTTAAGGTTAATGTTTAGTTTTTTTATGTTATTTAAACTTTTTGATACTATTATGAGTTGTATTGTTTTCTGTGATGGTTTGAGTGCGATGGTGAAAGCGTTCATTGCCGGTAAAAAGGTAAATTCATTCAATTATATTGAAAAATAAACCGGCGCGAAACCTATGCCGGGTTTGTACATTTAGTAAGTCGTGGTAAATCACAAAAGTCATTTCTTCAGTTCAGTGTAATAAACTAGGTACGTACTTTTATTACTACATGCTCCCTTTAAAGCTATTAAACAATCGTGATTCATATGTTTTTAAATGACACGTCTTGTGTGTTAGATTGTTTGGATTATAATGCTTCAAATTTTCATTAATTTAGGTGGTCCTTTCAAAAGGCAATCTATTATTTTAAATTCAGAAAAACATTTAAACATGAATGCGTTAATAATAATTTCTGTCTGCAATTTCGGTTAACCTCGAAGTCGAACGCGACACCACAGAATAGTGACGGCAATAGAAATGCAATGAAAATTGAAAAGTTACGGATGCATGTTCACATGTAATCTATATTAATTGTTTTAATCGTAAGATTAGGTGGTAGGTTAGCCGACGTATTATAAATTAATTTTCTTCGTTCTTAGTAACTTTGTGTTTCTAAAATAATATTAATTAAACGTAAAAAAATATTCGGCTTGCCCTACTCCAAAACCCTAGGCACGCCACTGGTATTAATGTAATAGAACCCAAAACAATGCTTTTTAGAATTTTTGTCTGTTTCTCTGTTTGTCTGTGCGGTTATGCGCAATTTACTCAGAAATGGCTTAACGGATTTCAATGAAATTTGGTATGGAGGTAGCTGACGTCCTGGATTAACACTTAGGCTACTATTAAATACCGAAAAAAAATTTCCCGTCGGATGAGGAAGGAATTCTGATATATTTGTTAATTTTTATACTCAAAGAGATGGGATGGGGCTGGATTACATGCCTTGAGTGAAACGGGACGGGACGGGACGGGGTGGGAAATTCCATATTAAGTAAACCACGCAAACGAAGTTTGCAGGCAGAAGCTAGTATTAGTAATAACTTTGCTGTCTTGTTTCGTTGAATTATTAAAACTGCCGGTGGCAACAACTATTTCTTCTAACCTGGCTACACACTAACAACTACCACTAATTGTAGGTGTTTCTTCTTTTCCACCTGTTCTTGTTTCACACTCACTTGGAGAGGTCATGGTTATTTCTGAGCATGAATATTTTCGACTTTCCTTTACTTTACAAATTAAATCATCAACCATCAATGAGAAGTGTATCATCTAACATGACCCCTCATTTCCAGGTTACGTCCCCCAACCGATACCATACCGCATCGTCTGCGGACCCTTCCAAAGGTACAATCGCTGTGGGACCTGCGAGAAGACCTGCAGTGATCCCAACCCCACCTGCACCAACACCTGTAAGCAAGGATGCTTCTGTGAGAAGGGGTATTTCAAGGCCCCCAGTGGAGACTGCGTTAAGTTAGAAGACTGCCCTTCAGGTGTGTAACGATTGATGTTAGGTTGTAGTTAGTGTTTTATTTTTGGGGTTGCTAAGATGGTTTAAGAAACAAAGCAGACCCGGAATATATTGTAATTTGTCGTAGGTTGCTTATTACTTTTTGGAAATAATAAAGTAATTTGAATTTATTAGTGTCTTAAAACTGGTTTTTATTTGAGATTTAAGATAGGTACTTGATTTTATTAAATAATAAAAAAGGATTTAGATACAAATAACCATAAATATAGTTAATTTTTAAAAGACAATTTGTATAAACGTTCTTAATAATTATTTAAACCATCAGAGCTGTACGTAAATATTTCAGTAGTCCAATAAAATGCAGATTGTTTCTTAAACCACAATTATTTGAATTTAATGCACTTTTAAATTTAAGCAGTAGAGGTTAAACCGAGGCTAATGTGATCCGTGAAGGAAAGGAGCAAAGCTCTAAACATAATAAAATGATAAGATATTAGTGGTAAATGTATGCAGTATTAGAGGTGGAATAACTATATAAAATATGTAAAATGTTCAAGTTTATTTTCTTCTTCATCCTATATCTCAAGTAGAAGATTTGTTGTCATCTTTAAAGAAAGCACGCAAGCAGCACCTCTACTGGCGATAGAGAGAACTTATATTTTTTCCCATAAAACGTTTTTACGAAAAATTACGAATGCCATAAAATCTTCATGCTTGAGGATACTGTAATCTTTAATATTTTCTTTGCGTAATTATTTTGAATAATATACTTTTATGTCTTCTGTGACCTTCCAGTTGTATTTTAAATTTCAATGTTTTGTTGTAAATAGCCTCTCTGCAGTCTTGCACACATGGGAACTAAAATGCACTCTTTGATCTTGTAATACACAAGCACTGTATGTAAATGACAATTGAAAAATAATGTAGATTTAGCAGCGTATTCACTGAATGATAAATTGGTAAACATCATCCAGTTTGTAATATTATTTTTATTCAAATGATGTTATTGTACCAGATAATACGAGTAATAACTATGAACTATTCAACCCTAACCAAGGGTCACTTAGTTATTTCATTTTTCTTGACGCGAAGATCAAACCCGCAGTTTCTCGTCTCACAATCGGCGTAGGTACTGCGCCACAGAGGGAATCGACGCAATAAACAAATAAAAATGAATATTAAAATATACGAACCAGTTTAAAATCCTCAAATATTCGAGGACATAAGTAAACTCATGCAGTTTTAAACTTAAGTAACATCATTAAAATTGTGATGCAATTATGCACTTTTTACCACACTATTAAGAAATATGTGCAGTGAATACGAAGCTAGATTATTTAAGATATTTATTTGTTAATATATATTAGTTTGTTGATAATAAAGTTATTATAATAATTAATCTTGTGTCTTCTTGTCTCTTTCTTTCCTACCTTGGACATATTTAAGCACGTCTGTTGTATTAGATTAATTATACAACTTTCCTACGTTTAAAGTAGATTTATTTGTCTTGTTCATAATCAAGAATCATTACAGTAATTGCCTAAATAAAACAAATTCTCATACATTTGCTTGCATTTCTATTGTACTCTATAGGCTATTGGCTTTTACTTAAGTCTATGTAAAATATAATCTTACAATAAACTAGTGCCTGGACAAGTACTTACTAACAGTAGTTAGTCATTTGAGAAATAAAACAATTGTCTTTGTTACACGCACAAACAAACCTAGTGACCGTATCTACATGTTCATTTCTTGTTTAATATTTTAATCATGGTATAAGACTGGGAAAACAAGAAACGAAGTAAAAAGCTCAAAGTACTACATTTAGCTTTGGTCATGAATAGGGATACTAATGGCCTTATTCATAGACGGATTTAAAACCCATTTTAGTTATCGAATGTTTTGTCCCTTGCGATCAACTTTTGAATTCAATTTGAGTGAAGAAGACAAAACATTAAATAACTTAAATAGGATTTAAAACTGTTTATGCATAAGGCCGTAAAAAATCAAGATCACTCAAGTATTTATCTCGATCCGAAAATGGATCCGGCAGACGCTCACTCCACACCATCTGAACGCTAAGCATTGTTACTCAAATACCTTTTCTCCATAATGTCACCATCCCACATCTGATGATATTCTTACTGCCAAAATTATCTTGCTCTCTCTACGATCCTATTCTCTGGCTAAACATCGTTTTCAAAAATAGATCGTTAGGTAGATATTTTTTATCAATCAGCCCTTAGTCACTCAGTTATCTAATTCCAATATCCATGTTTCCTTTCCTCACCTTGAACCTGCCACAGCAGCAGAAGTATCCCAAGGCTCCACCCACGAGCTGTCCGTGGAAGACTGCTCCTCCGACGAGGAGTACCTGTCTTGCGGCTGGTGTGAGCCGAGCTGCTCGGACCCCGCTCCTGTTTGTCCCGTGGGAGTGTGCACCAGGGGCTGTCTGTGCCGCCCGCCGCTGTTGAGGCACCGGAGCGGACACTGCGTGCAGGAGAAGGACTGCTTGCCACGTAAGATATAGGGGTGGTGGGATTTAAGATCTTGATTGCTGTTGGGTAGAGTGTTTGCAGTGGCGTGGTAAAATATTGCACTTGGTGGTAAGCAAAGTTCTGCAGTTAACGTAGATTATCTCACCTCTCAGCATTCAATATAATTATGGCGGCCTACTTAAAAATACACTCTACTTTATCCAGAACTGAAGTCCGCGAATCATTCACCTGGGCCTCTATAACGGACTTAACGCCTTCTACGGTGATTCCTATCCGCCTAGGAATATACACCAGCACGCAATGTTTTACTAATCCTCCACTTTGAAATAAACTCCGCTAACTGAACCTGACCTGAAGACTGCCTCGGTGGCGTAGTTGTACTACGGTACGACTACAAAGCTGAGCTCTCGGGTTTGAATCCCGGGTCGGGCAAAGTGATATTGGTTTTTTTTTATTCATTAGCACCCCGGAGTCAGGAATTTGTGCCCTATATGGCGATAGGCTCGCACCCTATCACATCATGCGACGGAACATATATGGCGAAATTTGGGGGTCCTGGTAGCGCCTCTGCTTACCCCTTCTGGGATAAAGGCATGAGTTTATGTATGTATGTATTTATGTAACTGAACCTGGGTATCAACGTGGGATAACTAAATTTATATCAGTGGCGTGCCTAGGGTTTTGGAGTAGGGCAAGCCCAATATTATTTTAGTTTTAATACATATTTATTTAGAAGGACAAAAAATACTAAGAACGACGAAATCGAATTTACGGCGCGGAGGCAGACCTACCACACAATCTGTACAATATTAGGATTAGGTAATACAAATATAGATAGCCTGCGGTCATGCAACCGTAACTTTTTAATGCACTAACTACTGAGCACTTTTAATACCCGGCATTACACGAGCACAACGATAGCTACTATGCTCCCGTGTTTGACTACGCAGTTAACCAAAATTGCGGACAGAAATTGTTATAAATACATTAAGGTTAAGTTTTTACAAGTAATTTTAATTACAAGTAATAGCATGCCTTGTGAAAGGACCACAAACTCATTGAAATCATAAGAATTAATCCAAACATTCTAATACACAAGTGTCCCTTGAAAAGCATATATATGTAACACGACTGTTCAATATAATAACCTATATGAATGGGAGCATTTAGAAATCGAATTACGTAGTTAAGTAAACTGAACCGATAAAATGCCTCTTGTGATTTACCACGAATTTAAGAAATGCACAAACTCGGCGTAGTTTTCGCGCCAGTTTCAATATAATTGAATTAAATTACCTTTATAACGGCAATGAACACTTTCACCATCACACTAAAACCATCACAGGAAACAATACAAATCATTTTCGTATCAAAAAGTTTAAATAACATTAAAACAACGAATAATTAACCTTCAACCGAACTATTTACAATAATTGCACAATGTCAAAATACTTATGAAGTTAGTAGTAAATCGTACAGTATTGCTAGTAAACGAAAAAATAAACATTACAACATGCAATTATAATTTATGAAATAAATATAAAAACTTCATTATTTGTATTCAAAAATGATTAAATAATTTTAAAAAAGAACCAACGTAATTTATTAACAATAATTATAATTTAGTTAACAAATAATGTTACACATGACGACCTTCAAATGTACAATGTTCAGTCAAAACAATTCTGTGGTCAAAAGCTGGGCTTTTGGTTTAGTACTTTATTGCTATATATAGATATCTGTAGCTATACATTCGTAGTGCCAGAGTGTAGCATTTCACCCGTCAATGTGAAAGAGATAGCATGCGTTGCCAAAAGCCCCGTAAAAGCACACGAGAGAGAAGAAGGCAGATATATGTTTTGCGCGTACCGTCTTTTAAAAAATGCGTGGAGCTACGTTCAACGTGAGAGTTAAAATTATTGAATGAATTTATAAATGCGTTGCGTACTGCGCAGCGCGGGCGGCGCTTCGGCTCGCGCTTCATTGAAGAGCGCCATGCCGCGACGGAACGCGGTAAATTCAAAAATGGTAGATGTTTCGTAATTACTGTTTTGTATTGAATGTAATGGTTTCGTTCAGAATTTAGTATATATGTATTAAGTAGGGCAAGCCGGGCTTTTGGGCTTGTATGGAAGTACCGCCACTAATTTATATGTATGTTGAGGAATTATTTGACTAATGATGTTACGACAGGCGTACTGCGTAACGTGTGTAGGTAATATGTATAGGCCTTGGTCCATCAAGCTGCTGCTAGCAATTGAGGTGGAAAAGCTTCACGTAAAGTCAAAACTTTTGTGGAGAAGTCTAAGTTAGATTTTCGTGATGTTTCCTTCATTCTAAAATCAAGAGATAAGTATATTAATACATGTTTCTTTCGAAAAGTAAGGAAATTGTATAATTGTGAAATTAAGCCTTCATTGAACCCGCAACCTAGACCTCCGTAATTCGTCACGTACTCAACTGGGCCATCTTTCAGTTAATGTGTTCGCAGATTGATAAAAATAACACATAGTTCATAGTAATTACAAGGAAAGCACTACAAATCACTTGGCATGTGGGTGCTTAGTGGTTACTCATTCCAATAAATAATATTGTAATCACTAAGGTTGCCGATAATTGCAATCTGTCGTATTTTATAACACAATAATTTTGCTTACTTATGCATATTACAAAAAAAAATTACAATCTAAAATTAATTTTACTATCTTTTAACTGCAATCTTTTATTTAACTTATTATAAATACAAAAATAACTCTTATCATTTTCTGGTGCATCTTATGTAAATAGGTTAATCTGTTTTTATTAATTTAAATCCTTGCTTCTGTTAAGAGGCCGCGCATGACGTTTACCATCAATCGAGCGATTTTTACCATCCATCTCATCATTAAAGTTAATTAAAGAATAGTTCAAAATACTTTAAAATATTATTTTTCGATTGTCATTTAAAAATATTGAGATGCGCAATAATTACCTACAATTAATTAATCTAATATAAGATATAACTACTCATTACATTTGTCTAAAGATTATAACTAGCTCAAATATTATTATCTACCGAAGTAACAACTACCAGCCCTTTATAAAGAAGCAGTAAACTCGGCCCTTATGCGTTGAGGGCATCGCGTGCCCTTGAACTTTCTGACAGTTTCGAAAGGCGATACAAATATGATGCGTTGCGCTGCCTCGCTCTACATTCTACAATCTCTATTACTCTCAGTGGCGTGCCTAGGGTTTTGGAGTAGGGCAAGCCGAATATTTTTTTACGTTTAATTAATATTATTTTAGAAACACAAAGTTACTAAGAACGAAGAAAATTAATTTATAATACGTCGGCTAACCTACCACCTAATCTTACGATTAAAACAATTAATATAGATTACATGTGAACATGCATCCGTAACTTTTCAATTTTCATTGCATTTCTATTGCCGTCACTATTCTGTGGTGTCGCGTTCGACTTCGAGGTTAACCGAAATTGCAGACAGAAATTATTATTAACGCATTCATGTTTAAATGTTTTTCTGAATTTAAAATAATAGATTGCCTTTTGAAAGGACCACCTAAATTAATGAAAATTTGAAGCATTATAATCCAAACAATCTAACACACAAGACGTGTCATTTAAAAACATATGAATCACGATTGTTTAATAGCTTTAAAGGGAGCATGTAGTAATAAAAGTACGTACCTAGTTTATTACACTGAACTGAAGAAATGACTTTTGTGATTTACCACGACTTACTAAATGTACAAACCCGGCATAGGTTTCGCGCCGGTTTATTTTTCAATATAATTGAATGAATTTACCTTTTTACCGGCAATGAACGCTTTCACCATCGCACTCAAACCATCACAGAAAACAATACAACTCATAATAGTATCAAAAAGTTTAAATAACATAAAAAAACTAAACATTAACCTTAAACAAAACACATTCACAACTCATAAATCATAATACAAATGAAGTTAGTAGAAATATGTGCTGTATTGCCAGTAAACGTGAATTATACAATACAAAAGATACAATTTATTAAAAGAAATATTAAAACTTCATTATTTGTTCTAAAAAAAATATTAGAAATAATTTCTAAAAGGAACCAACTTAATTTAATAACAATAGATGTAATTGATTTAACAAATAATCACGTGACGACCATGCAACGCACGATGTTTTTACATCATCAAGGCCGAAGCCGGGCATTTCGTGTACAGTAAACAGCTATATAACATATCTATAGCTATACATTCGTAGCGATCGAGTAATATCATTTCCCCATACAGTTCACGCGTTGCTAGAAGCCCCGTAAAAGCACACGAGAGAGAAAAGGATAGATATATGTGCTGTGTGCTCCGTCTTTTCAAGTTCAGTATAGTTTAAATGAATGAATATTACGCGGCGCTTCGGCGCTGGCGTCTCATTGGATCGCGGCGCGGTAAATTCAAAAAATTTAAATGCTAGATGTTTTCTAATAAATGACTGTTGTATTGAATGTAATAGTTTGTATTCAATATGGAGTAAATACGTATTATGTAGGGCAAGCCGGGCTTTTGGGCTTGTATGGAAGTACCGCCACTAATTACTCTATTGTTCATATTGACAAGTGTGGCACGATGCACCTCATACAAGACATAAATACAGACTAAAGAGTCTACAATGGTTTTTAATATTAATCATTAGCAACAAAAAAGGGACACAGCGATTGTGCTGTCAACGGACCGCACGTTTCTTGTGTCTCCATAATCGTAATATACTAGTACGACAAAGTAACTGCATCTGACCATTGCACTCGATGGTAAGTGCATAGCAGACTTTCCACCAATGACCAGCCTATATCAGACGGAATATGATAAATATTCCCCCCTATTATATTCGCCCCTATCACATCGTGGGACGGAACATGCAAGGCTAAATGTGGGTGTCCCCTTCGGGGATAAAGGCGTGAGTTTATGTATGATAAATATTTCACAATATGGTGAGCGCAGCGGAATGCCAAGCATTACTTTGTAATTCATGGCGTTGTTTGGTTATGCTGCTGTCCATGAGCGGTCGTATCGCTTACCATCAGGCGAATGGCATGTCTCGCCATTCATTGCAATAAAAATGTACCCAAAATGCGTCACATTTGCGAATGTCACTATGACTGGTGTCTGGTTTTTACCATAATGAATAGTTGTAGATAGAAATATTCTACCAGCTATTGGGGCAGTCTTACCCCTCGAGTAAAACGCAACAGCACTAGGTACTACTTATGTTCGATTTCTGCAAGTGGCAGTGCCCCGATCGAACTGACCCAAACGTATTGTAGTGGTTATTCTTACAAAAAAAGACTTTCATGATAGGTATAGACAAATCGTCCTTACTGTAGTAATCGTTTTTACTAGGAAGTCTACTACTTTCTTTTATGATAAGTAGAGTGTACTGTCAGGATCAGTAATAGGAATCTGTCAAAATAGCTGTTTCTCTTAGGTTTTTTTAGTAATTAAAGCAGCTTGTTTTATAATTATTACAGTATTTTTATTGCGCGCTGTAGGTATTCCAAAATATTACGTTATTAATCCGCACATACATACTTACAATCAGTGCATGTTTAACGACCAATTTTTTTAATTAATGGTTGTTTTTATAAATTAATTGGCTATTGATACTAAAATTGCGTAATATATTGCTCATTAAACATGCACTGATTTTAAGTTAGCGGTAAAGAATTAATTATGAGGCAATATTTTATCCCTTACTTTGTACCAAAACAAATTGTATGAATTCTTTATTTCTTATTTTTGTTACTCTTGTACAGCAAACAGAATGCCAACAAATACACTGCGCATGATGGTGTTTGCAGTGCTGTCCAGAGAGAGGAATAACATCTTCATTCAACATTAATATGCCCACTTGTTCAATTGCGTATTTACTCACAACTTAACGTCCCAGGTTTATAAAAAAGATGAAACACGAAATCCTGCAAACTGTTCAGCACCTTAACCACATAAATTACCAAAGGAAAAAGGTTTTTTCCGATCCCAGTTACTATGTTTAAACAACAGATAAATGCACGGAGCCTAATGAAGAGTACGTGTGTCGGTACGGCTGCGAGCCACGCTGCGACCGCCCGGTGTGCAACGTGCGGCCCCGGCGCTGCGCCCTCGGATGCCACTGCAAGCTGGGCCACCTGCGTGACATTGTCACCGGCCTGTGTGTCACCAGCGAGAACTGCACCAAATACAACAATGACCTTATTACTATCAAAAATTAACACGTACATAATATATTCCATGTGCCATGTGGTCTTGTTAGATAAGTAGGTAGTCAATAAATAATGAAAATCTGATACTATTTTATTTTATTCATTTAGTAATGTAAAGGAATGATTAAAAAATACTCCCCGGCGGGAAATCGAACCCCGGTCTCCCGCGTGACAGGCGGGGATACTTACCACTATACTAGTTACTACCGAGGATTGTTTTATAAGGACGAAATAGACGCTTAAATAATCTTTTGTACCATAGCTTTGTACTTATTTGTACTGGCCACACAGATCACTGTGATCTGTGACTGGCCACTACGGACTGTAAAACTTAGCTTGATAATTTTGACAGCTCACGCCTATAAAGTTAGGCATTCTTTTTGTTACGATGTCATACAGATAAATACTGTACTTCATGGATGGGTACCGCCCCCTTAGAGATGTGCCACGCATAACGAATAACCGCAGACTATCAATAATCGGTTTTGAAATGAAAACAATACATAAAAATAAAAATAATTTGTTTCTTAATTGCCGAAATATGTTCCATTAACAGTACTGATTACATGATAAAATATGTACATTGAATAAAAGTTACCCAGTCATATTTTTTGGTGTTATACTAGAAAATGGATATAAAAAATAGTATCTATTGACTCCACGACTGTAACAATAATATTTCTAGTCCGGTTAATCATAAATAAATAATAAAATAAATAAAGAAGTATAAAGAAATTATTTTATAAAATCCATACCTTAATCACGCGACTATCGATTACAAGTTCCAAAAAATAATAATCGAACAGATTCAATAACGATTATATACAACCCTCATCCCTACTGCGAGCTGTCAAAATTATCAAGCTAAGTTTTACAGTCCATACATAGGCACTAAGTACATTTCGTCTAAAAATATTCTATAAAAATTCTGAGACAAAAATCTTCAATTTGAAAAATATAACAATTAAATTTAAAATTAGACCAAAATTTAATTTTCATATTCAATTATTTTTTATTCTTAATTATTTAATAGTTAATACATTTGGGTTTAATAAAAAAACGATAATACAAAATACAGTTTCTGAACGAAACCAAACTGCCATGTAACTTGTTTACTACAATCGTTTACATTTCATCAAAATACAAACACGTATTTGTTAAATAATGAGCGAGAAACTGAAGGAGCTGCGTGAAAGATCGCAAAAGAGGAAAAAATTACTAGCTCAGACGGTATGTTGTGTAGATTTTTAATCATTTATTCATAACCTCAAACCAAGCTTCAATTTGCAATATTTCTCTTATAGTTGGGTGTTTCAAGTGTTAGTGAGCTAAGACATGCGTTGGGCTCGACATTGGACATGCCTGCCAAAAAGCAGGCTTTACCAGGAAATGGTAACGACGGAGATAAACCGACATCGAAGGAGCAACTTGATGGATTGGTATACACCGACTCTTCAACGTTTTTAAAGGTAAATTCAAGGTTCTCACAGAGGAGTTATCACATTTGGGTATAAACTATATCTATTTCCGTATAGAAAAGTGTAAGTGACATGTGTAATGCTAGTTTTAGTGATATTAAATGATTAGGTAACTAATTACTAATAGATTGACAGAATATTATAAAATTGAATAATATCATTGCATCTCAAGTGTACAGTAGTATCATACTTAAAAAGATTAATAATCTTGTCAAAACTAATGTATAAACCGCTGCAACATCAAAATGGTAATAAATTTTATTACATTCAAGCTAAAGAAAAGCTTAAGTATAAGTATAGAAATTTATGTCAGTAATATTTTTTTAAATATTTTATGCACCAAAATTTGTTCTAAATTCAGGAAGTTATGAAATTTTCTAAACTATTGGTTATAAAATATACTCAGAAATATTTATATAAAGACCAACATTTTATCTACCACAATTTTATAAGTAAATCAACATTACAAAGTAATGACTGTGTGTGTGTTGAAATATTAAATAAATAAATAAAAAAAAAAAAATTATACAAATAAAACACTGAATAAGGAGCCAAAGCTACCCATTGGTATCCTTGCTCCTAGATACAATTGTCAACTGATCTCAACTGTGTAAATATTTGGAGCAAATTTACACTTTCCCAATTTTAACTATGTTCTAGTTTATTGATAAGACTTGCCTTTTTGCCATTATGGATTTACTGAAAACAGGTAAATTGATAAAAGTTACATATTTAAAATAAAAGCAATTTTTACACATATTAAGGGATAAAACAATTTATTAGAAAAAGGGGAGAAAAGTAGGACCATTTTACGGTGATAACAATTATCCAATAACATTTCTTCCAGGGAACACAATCATCAAACCCACACAATGATTACTGCCAGCATTTTGTAGATACTGGACAGAGACCACAAAACTTCATCAGAGATGTAGGACTTGCCGACAGATTTGAAGAGTACCCCAAACTCCGGGAGTTAATCAAGTTAAAGGATGACCTTATAGCACAGACTGCCACACCACCAATGTATTTGAAGTGTGATTTAAAGGTATAAATAATTGCTTTAACTGTTGTATTACTTTTTAATTTCATATTTATGGAGTCAGATTTCATTTTATTTTTTGCACTATAGTAAATATAGTTCAATTTAATTTAAAACAGTTTTTGTAATACCAGTGGGATGGGCTCATATAAATATTGTTTTCTTGTCTATACTATAAACACAAAGTTGGTATGGTGCAATACACTCGATAGTTATTGCACTGCAGTAGAAACTATTATGTCTGCATACTTGATTTCCAGAATTTTTAGAATGCAACAGATTTGTGATGTTTACTATAGAATGTTGTATATCCTTGGACAGTGCTTGCCACTTGGGCAAACTAATTTTTATGCAGATTTGGTTTAATTTTTAATTATTATGACTTCCCGATGTCAAAGGATTGTTTTATAAATCAATATAATATTATATTATACTTATACAACCACAGACAGCCCATCTGAATGACATAATCTTGTAACTAGTTCATTTTCCTTATCTCCAGACCTTCGACCTGAAGCAGATGGGTAACAAGTTTGATGTGATCCTCGTAGAGCCTCCTCTTGGCGCCGGCTGGCGCTGGCAGGACGTGCTAGCCTTAGACTTGCAGCAGATAGCACAGGCCAGGTCTTTTGTGTTCCTGTGGTGTGGAAGCTCAGAAGGTAACACCTTTATCTCACATGACAAGTTATTAATGCTTCTATGGAGTGGTTTGTTAAGTCTTGGTATGAAATGAGAAGACAAAATATAGGATTATGGGAACCAAAAATATTTGTCAAGACCTAGTGTTGTGACACTGTAAAATCTGACAGTCTCCTGATATTTGATGACAATATTTGTATGTGTATCTTACTATGGGGTACCATCGAAAATATGAGTGGCTGTTAAGTGTATTATATTATTACATTTTGCATTCATATTAGTATTCTTTCAGGCTTAGACATGGGTAGGGAATGCCTTAAAAAATGGGGATTCCGTCGCTGCGAGGACATCTGCTGGATAAAAACTAATATCAAGAACCCAGGACACTCGAAAAACCTAGAACATAATGCAGTGTTCCAAAGAACTAAAGAGCACTGTCTGATGGGCATTAAGGGTACTGTCAGGAGATCAGTTGACGGGGACTTCATACATGCTAATGTGGATATAGACCTGATAATATCCGAAGATCCTGAATTCGGCAGCACTGAGAAGCCTATTGAGATATTCCATATTATGGAGCACTTTTGTCTGGGACGGAGAAGGTAAGAATAAATGAAAAGTCTAATGTTATTCTTAAAGATTGCGGATACGTTATGTATGATATTAAACGCGTCTTTTGTTTTAGAATTCACTTGTTCGGCCGCGATTCGACCATCCGTCCTGGCTGGGTGACCATCGGACACGAACTAACCAACTCAAATTTCAATGCGGAGTTGTATTCCTCATATTTCTCTGAAGGCAGGGAGAGTACCGGATGTACGGAAAGGATAGAAGCCCTGAGGCCTAAAAGTCCCCCTAACACGAGTAAGGGGGCGCGGCCGAGGGGTCGCGGCGGTTTTAGGGGTCGGGGCAGAGGCCGAGGAGCTATTTAGGACCAACGGAATTCTCGAAAGAGAATTTCTCATCGTAAGCGTGACCGGTGATCCCGATCTAGACTTTAAGTGACAAAATGCCTATGCAAGTTGATTTTGCCAGTTCCAATAAGGGAATAATATGCCAGAAAAAATAAAAAGGTATAAATTTGTTGTCATGACAAAATGTAACCAGCTAACTACCCTCACAGCATATATTTTAGTTAGCAAGTGTCAATTACATGAATACAAATAGTCTATAAAGGTAGTTGATTATATTTTGTCACGAGTTCTAATGTATAGAAAGGCAGGCTTGTGCCTCTACAATACTTTTAGTGAATTGTAAATTAAAGGAAGAATTTTTCATCAGCAGTAAATATTGACCTGAATGATGCAGTAAGTTTACTTCTTGACTCTTGTATCATTGGCTAGATATGCACAATATTTTATGCAATTCCATTAAAAAATTATAACAGAAACTATTCAAGAGAATAGTTGCGTTTGATGCGTGTTTCACTTTATATTTTGGTATCAAAGTATGATAGCTGCAATTTGGAATTATTTAGTCGATGATATTGGAATTTGATTTCTAATACAATTGTAATATGACAAAGCGTGTTTCGTATATAGCATAGAAGGATTAAGAGAACATTAAGCTGGGTCTAGTATATCATTCGCCTGAACCAAACTCCATAACATTGATTGACAGGTGTCCACTCTCTTCAATCTAGTGGTGGAAGTCCATATGTCTTGACATTCGAACAAAAACCTATACGACATATAATTGTCTATCGTATCAGAACAGTGTATCATGGCCGCGTGTCATCACTCGTGATGTTGCGCGAACACGTTACATAGCGATGTTGCGGGTTCTACGATCGGTTTGGGCTAATGATACGCAAATAGACGTGGCTTTATTGAGCTGTTAAATATTATATTTTATAGTTTTATGCTGTAAAAACCCTTTTCATCTGTGACACCAAATTTGTATTGAATGGAATCTGTTGACATAATCTAAAGATCTATGTATTATTAATTTAGATAGGAAGAAATGTGTAACGTATATAGATAAATAAATAAGATTTTTTACAGTATGGTATGTAATTACTTGCGCATCATAGAATTATTGTTTTTCGTAATTGTGATTAAAAATAATCCATATTTGAAATCGTGATTCATGTGAGTTTCATATGGACTTCAATCACCACGAATTGTTCTGATGAGTATCTTGCATTAAAGAAAAATAAAGGCGCTTATTCGGAGGATATCCAAAAAAGTTAATCTACTTGACTAGACCAATTAGTCTTCCGTGTGCCTACGGCAAGTTAACTTCAATACGACGCGGTGTTTATATAAACTGAAGAAAGAAGTGAAGTTTTAAAACTAAGACATTGCCAGAATTTTACAGCCATTGAAAGGAAAGGGTGTGATGACCCATGAGAGCCATACATTATAACAAGAAGGTAATTTTGCCGGCTTGGCAATTTGACTAAACTGCTTCTGATAAGTGGTAAAAAAAGTCTAATATATTTTTATCGCAATGGTGTTTATAAAATTAAAAAAATAGTGATGAAAATATTACCTTCACGAGGAATTATTTAGTTTTATCAAACTGTAGTTAATAACGTTTACTAGAATATTCAGAGTATTTTTATAAATACAATAGGTAGCACCTGTTACAAACTAGTGTATTATATCAGGAGAAATAGCAATATTAATTTACTAGTTTTTGTTTATTTAGTTTGTGTAGGATGCGAACACACCATATTGCTGGTGGTAAGATTTTTGTACCATCCCAGAGAGCAAATATACATACTTAAATGTGAAAAGACCGTAATAGTGACACACGAAAGATTGTTGTATTTTTGGTATTTTTATCAGTTTCTGTACAACCTTTGAATTTACACGGGGAGAGTTCCTCGTGGCGAGATTCGTATGCTATCGTTTCTACCTGGTATATCAAGACTGCGACCGAAAACGAAGCCAAGTCGAAGTTTTAGTGGTAACAGACACAATGCTACTAAAAATTTAGCATTTTTTTTTTAATATCTGTGTATTTGGATGTTAAATACCTAGTTTTTGCGAAAATAGTAATTTAAACCCTTGCGTACCATTTCGTCTTTAAAAAAAAGGTGTATATTGTAATTTTAGGAAAACTATCACTAAAATACGACGATCAAACAAAAAATACAAAAAAAAATTGTCAACTTGTTTTACGATATTTTTAGTTCATCGTGTCTGAAGTCACTAATACTACAACCTGGCTTCGTTTTCGGTCGTAGTCTTGATACACCCTGTATATACGGACTCTTCAAGTGACTACATTGCATCTAATGTGACATGCGATGCGATCCCTATGGCATATCCACGGACGTGGGATTAATATCACTCGCAGGACCACATAGTTATATCGGCCAGACTGTCCGGGTATACAAAGAGGAACTAGAAACGCAACACTAACGTTAATCACCATGACGAGTTCTTAACCGTGGCGCAGTTGGTTAGACGCCGGTTGTGAAACGCTCGGGCTCGATCCCCGCACCGAGACAAATGTCTTTGTATTTGTTTAGGGTCTGGGTGTTTGTGAAACAGAAAAGTCTCTCGTAGTTCCTGATACCCACGACAAGACTCGACCTTAGTGGGTTCATGACTTTGGGACTGTTGGGCTTATTTATTTATTCTTAACCACTCTGTGCGGTGGTCGCTATCTGGGCTATTACGAATCCAACCGACATTAAACTTCCTGTCGTCGTTTAGTTAGTATGTTTATAGTGAAGAAGACTGTTCATCACACTCATCTATCACTGCGACTTCTACCAGAATCAATGACAAGGAATTACAGTGATCTCGACGTGTCTTTTAGTGATACTAGCACTACAAAATATATTAGAATGAAACAAATGTGTATTCTTTGCGCATGGAAATTACACCGTAGTGCAATATCATCATTGCTCTAAAAGTAGACAGATGTAAACGGCATAGAGACACGAGGGGCATACAAAATATTTGAAAAAATACAGTTACAAAAACCGGAGAAAAATTTAAAAAATGTCTGCAAAAAAGTACAAAATATTTGTTTATTGTGTTATGGATATTTGGGTCGACATTCGAATACAATGCTCTCCGTTCAACATTTTTGTTGAATAATCTTAGTGTATGCGCCTGGTCGATACATATTGTAGGAACATACATATCATGAATTTCATTTCATTTCATATCCGGGGTCGAGATCTATCCTCCACAAACTTTTTAGTTCCTAAATATTAATGGTGGCGGAGCTTAGATTTTTATTTTTAGCAACATTTATAATAATAAAATATTTAATTAATGAAATGATTATCTTTTTCAATGTAGTTAATGTTTTGAAAAGAGAAAATGTGTGTAAAGACTGTATTCTGCACTTTTTAATACAATTGGCAATAAAATGTATTCGTAATAGTTTTTTTTATTTAACAAAATATTGGTCGTGCATACATAGGTGAATCATTCTATCTATTGTTCCTTTTTAACTCGAAACCAAAAGGCTATAGTGATTCATTACTTTCAGGTGATTAAAGTACAATTTAGATCCTGGAATGCACATAGGTACTCATGATCTGATCCTAATTTTAATGAAGTGCATACTTACGTATAATCATGCCTGCATCATATAGAGATTAGTTGGGAACTATCAACTATGTCTATTTTGGTCAACACTTTCGCTTCCTCCTTTTTTTATCAATTTCTGTATTCGAATCGACTCAGGACGCTAGTTTGTTTTCATTAAAACGAAGTTGCATCATGATTGTTTTGTAATTGCTTTAAAATGTAATCTTTAAAGCGTCATTAGTAGTTTACAATAATGTAATCTGGCAACAAAACCACATCTGTGGGGACTTCCCGTAATATCCTGTTATGTTATTCAACCGACGTAATCATTTTTACAACCAATCAGAAACCTCGCCCTGAATCGCGGTATAGAAATTTGTTATAACTTACGCTTATATAGAAGAAAAAGCTTAATATATTGTCCTCCTCTGGGTAACTTCATTGACCGACCCGTGTCGCGGATTTGTCCCATGACATCTGATTCTGTGGGTCCCGGACGCCAGAAAAATAAAAACCAATAATACAACTGAAAACAACTACACAAAATGCCTTGCCTGGGAGTAAATTTAGTTTGGCGTCCGGGTCACTACAGCGATCGGCTGTCGTAAGGGGATATTAGGATCAGCGGCTAGTGACCTCGTAATCCCGAGGCCAGCCGCGCTTCTGTGTGCATCGCACAGGGGCGCGGCGCGTTGGAAGATGGAGGAACCCAGGGGAGGCGTCTCACTACCAAACAATAAAACCAATTGCAAAGCTTTAAAATAGCTGACCAAGTGATAACCTCTTTTTGCGACTTTTATTATTGCATGGTGTAGAGTATACGTGTTATTCTTAGTGCGTCTCAATATCTAACTAGGCAGGTTTATTGGAATTTTAATGATGTCCCAGGAATGTCGCGGGTTCAAACCGCCAACACGCGAACACGTGTGAGTTTCATACTTACCTCGTTAATTATAGCATGATTTATTATATAAATCCTTAATTGACAGCCGTGGCCCAGTTGGTTAGACGTCGCCTATGAAACGAGAGGCCGCGGGTTCGATCCCCGCAACGAGACAAATGTTTGTGACAACCACAAGTAGTTGTTTCGGGTCGGGGTGTTTATGAAGCCGAAGTCTCTCGTAGTTCCTGATACCCACGACACAAGATTCGATGTTAGTGTGGGGACAGGACTATGTATGTGACTGTTGGGTGTATTTATTTATTTATTATTATTTATTTACTTCCCTCATTGGGAGCTTATACTTAGCAGGATTCCTATGAGTGACCAGGGTTACCTTGAAGAATTATCAGCCGATGATAATTTCACTTACCTGAGTTTAAGGGCTCGTCAAATAAAACAAAACAAATATGTACATCAATATATTTTACATTGGTTGTCTTTAAATCAACTCGACTATTCCGAACTTCTTCAAAATATAAAAAAGACAAAACAAAAAAAATAAGACGCATGAGATCTTTTACTTACTAAGATAAGAAAATTTTACAATTTTTTTTTAATATTATTTATTGTTGGAACTAAGAACTTCTTACGATCCTTAAAAAACTCATATGACGTCACGGGAAGAGCTTTATTGGTGTGTAAATTTAAAACTAATGTTTAAATAATAACCTGTTAATTTTGGCGATCTACAACTTGGGGTAAATTACGACAATTGCTCGATTCTAACCCGTGAGTGGTGGGGGGTAATGTATTTACAAAACTATTTTACATGCAAAGGCGGACTTCATTGAAACTTACATTCACTAAATTTTGCCATCTGTATTCTGCGGTCAATGACATGGAATAATATATACCTGATTCTATTGCCACAGACTGGAAATATTAATTAAATAAACAAAATAATTTAAGTATAAATGCTCCCAACAATAGGGGCTTGTTCCTTGTACCCACCAGTGGGCAGTTTAAGGGAATTTAAATATATACAAATGGCTTCAATCTATCTTTGGGTTATACAATTCTGCTTGTGTATAAAACCCACAACCATACATAATAGAGGATACTTCATCAAAACACAACATAGGTACATAATCATGAAAAATAATTTTTGAGCATTTTAATTTAACATTTAACTATTGGCTACCCAAACCTTTTGTAAACTATTACAATAGAGAAGCCTCGGTAAGAGATGGTTATATCTGGCTGGTCGACACAATTGTGCCGGCTTCGGGCATGCCCAGACCGAACCCAGACACACTTGCGTAGACCATCGGGTTTTATATTTGTTTTATCGCGACCCGGGATTCGACGCCGCACCAATAAAACTCCACCCCGCAACGCGTTCAATTGACCGGTATATCCACTGAGCCTACCACACCTCACGTTGTCAACTCTTACTATATTACATAATTCAATTTGTTATCATTATAAAGGCATATACTTTCATACTCGTCGCGGTCGCTGGGCGTTTGTGGTATAAGATATTATGTGAAGTTAAAAACATGCTAATACATACGGAAATATACGAAAATGTACATCTATACATATTATATAGGATCGTAGATAATAAAAAAACTTCATGAATAAACTTTACCTAATTATTGGGTACATAGAAAATTGAATAGTAAAAATAAAGATAGAATAAGATATTATGAATTACACATGCAGAAATTATTAGAAATGTATAGTTTGCACGGACAGACACAAACGTCGACCGGCCGCGACGCACTGCGGCATCCTTTTAGTATAATCGTCATAAGATCACATTTTTTTGTAAGGCAAACAACAATCTTTAAAGCTAAAACGTTTATGAAGGGACAGCGGGACAGGGTGGGGGGAGGTCGAGCGAACCAATAACGAGTTTTCATCGCGTGTAAACAAATAAAAAAAAAAACAATTCGAACGTCTACCTGGAATGGGGTTACTTTAATACTAGAGGTGGCTGGATTTCTTCTTTATATTTAAAAATATCATTCATATTGGGAGAATAAGTTAAATGACTTAGCCCGCTCCCGTCCGCGCGGGACGGTCCAAACTAAACTTCTACATTTGTACTTGGTGATATATATCGCGTTATTAAAAACCGGACGTCAAATAGATTGTAATTCGCTGCTTAACATTTACCCTTAAAATCGATCGGCACAAATCTATTTCCACATTATTTACACAAAAAAAATTTAGACAAAAAAATTATTTCCAAACGACGCACGGATATCGTGAATGTGAGCCAAAACACTTAAATTAAGTTTCGATCTGAAAGCGATACGATTAAAAAATATTACAAACTAATTAGTCAGAGAAACAACTTCATGACACTTAAAAAACAAATTTGTTTTCGATTTTGAACAAACTGGAAGCATTCGTGACTCCTTTCGCCTTAACAATAAAGAAATTTAAAAAATATAGCCTAAACGAACCAAACTTAAATTTTTTGTATTTTTTTATTTCGATTTTTATTTTAATTTCTATGACGTTAATAATTCCTATCTAAACACGATCTATACTTACTAACATTAATCGTTCCTTATTCCTTACAATACTAACTTATGCGAATTTAGTAAAAACGCCATAAAAAAATATAATTCATTCTCAAGTAACATACACCTGAAATCAATGAAAACATCGCATCCTAAAACGAACTGGTGGCAACACTTCACCACAATTACTAACTTTTAAACAATACATTTAAAAAATATTTTATGGCATTTTTGTTAAATCCGGTCAACCCCGCGGACGGCTCAAACCTAACGTACATTTTAATTGACTTAAGCTTACTTATAGGTCACATTAACACGCTGTCATTAAGAACTGTATGGGACAATATTCCCATCGAACACGACAGGGTACTTCTATGTATTATGGGGACAGTCTGGTTGGAACCGAACGTCCATACTGGCACGATTTGAGCCGCCGCCGCCAACTACGAAGCCGCTATATCACAATAATCCCTCAACTCCTAAAACGTCATAGAAACAAACCAGGAAACCAATCTGACGTCACTTCCGTTCGTCAGTGGACATCATTGCAAAGGGCCGTTTGTCGAGCACGAGTGAGTATCGAAAGCCATTCCTCCGCCTTATCCAATACGCAACGGGAAAAATCAAATCATAGGGGTACTTGCAATTTCAATGAAGACATAAAAAAATAAGCGTACAATAATGGTATGATTCCAAAATTACGTTTTTTTTAATTCGCGCATGGACCAGCCGTGCGTTTAGTTAAGTAACTATTGTCAGAATGATAAAACTCTTTCACCCATAAAGATTAGTGATGCTTGCGATTTCGATAATTGCATATTATTTACCGTATTAAATTTACATTTATTGTATCGGGAATCGAATTCGCGAGTATCAATAGCCAATACGTCGGTTGCAACACGACTAACTAAACTATTATGAAGAAAAACAGATCTCAAATAACTACTATGTATCATAACAATAATATTTACAATTAAAAATAATTACTTTCTCCATTTGTTTTGGACACCGTGTTATATCTATGCAAGGAGGTTATTCACTTTACGAACAAACGGGATCAATTCTTTATTACAATTTAACTTAGAGGAAAAAATAATTTGTATCTAAAAATCAACGGATTTAGCCGAAGCATTTAGTCACATGAAAAGCATATTGTAGCCAGTAAGTCCTATTTTGGGATGTACAAAATGACATGTTCAATTCGCAACGTGAACACCCCAATGCATAGCTTACATAAACTTAATAAATTTGTATTCATACATATCAGGCCGCAATATTTCCGCATTTACTCAATATCTGTATATGAACATCACATCGGTCAGTGTAGGCCCTCGTATATATGTTTACAAAATATTGTTTAATGTAACAAAATTTGTTTTCGCAGTTTTCTGTGAAGTTGTACGCTTGGGGTATTCTTACAGGAACTAAAGTTTGCCAATGCTATTTTTAAATCATAAAAGGTAAATTTTGAGGCATGAGTTTTGTTTTATTTTATTTTTTTTTGTGAATATTTTCGTGCAGTGAGAGAATGCCCCAAGGCGTGCAAACGAAGCCTAAAACAAACATGACGGCAGTCAATGAGATCTTTTGAAAATATACAAAAAAAAAATGTCCGCTACGGGACCTAGTCATAGCTGGTGGGACAGTCTGCCTCGCGCATACGGCATTGTATTTCTTTTACAATTAACATATATATAAAACGATATTAACTAATAGAATTCAATAATAGAGATGGTACTTGAATGGATAATGTTGTTCATTATGTTTTGGTAGATGATTCGTTGGCATGGGTAATGTCGGTCGACTCATTATGTTCTGGACTCATCTCTACTTATCTACAATGGGCTTTAAATAAATTAATAAACATGAAACATTTTAAATCATCGACAATATAAATAATGATTTTACAACATTTTACAAACCTAGTAAGCAAGCATAATTGTGTTGAAGGCGAGAGATAATCGATTGTCGATCGTCGATGTTTTATCTGGACAGCAGTGCGTTTAACATGAGGTGCAGTGCAGTCGCTTTGCCATGCCCAAATTTTTTGGAGCATTTTTGAGGGTATGATGTGTCTAACAAATATTTAAAAGGTTATTGTGGAAGTGTCCCATTGTCGATAGATAAAGGTGAGACCAGTATCGATAAAACAGTTGCATACATAGTGAAGTTTATCTTCTTAATATTTTGATGAAGAATTAAACAAAAAATTAAGAGCACCACCTTGTAATTGGTTCCTTATTAAGTTTCCTTTCTCACAATGTTAAGTCGTAACCAGAAACACTGACTAAGTTATATCGATTTAGCTCACGCCAATAACACGTGTGTACTGTGTGAAAAATTCATTAATAATTTTATCGATATTATTTATACTTCTAGCCTTACCACAACACACATGTCTTATTCGCGTGACATCACATTGAATTCTAATGTACACATCAAATTAATACGATGTTCTATAATAAACATATTTTTCTCTTTCCAATTCAAACAGTAGTCATTTCCACATTTATTAAATTCAATCTTCACGACTGAATCTTTCAACACTGGCCGGTACCTAACTATAGCATACTACTCTATTATTTTCTTTGTAACAATATCCGCGGACTTTTCAAAAGGATTTGCCATTTCGCAAGTTTATTAAAATCAAACGTCAGAACAGACGTCGCCACAGAATCCTTTAGAAAAACCCGCGGTATTGTGTTCGATTAAAAAAAACTTAAAAGAGTATATTAAAATCGTGTCGTGCACTCCGAAACGACAGTCGATACATTGTATCGACCGCCACAAGAAAAAAAAACAACAGCTCTACACAAGTAATGTACACAGAAAATAATGTACTTATATCAGTCATAAGAATTACGTTTTACATTTAGATGAGAACATACCTTGTGACCATCCATATTACAGTCGAAGGCTTGCGGTACGAACGGAGAAAAACGAAAAATAACTCCACATCGACATCGATGTTTTAGTACGATAAGGTCGTCCGTATAGTTGTTTCAGCACACTTTATATCACAAGTTGAAGGTCGCTCGCCGGTAGTCCCAGCGGCAATGGCACAACCCTCTTACGATAAAACTCTACACAATTTAGACACACATAGAACACTAGTTTTCGCAACATCACTATGCTAAGGCTCCGGATCGTCTTGCACCGAGTTAGAGAGGGGAGAGGTGTAAGCGGAGGGTTTATGTATACGGGGTGAGATGTGAGTCACCGAGCCCACGTGCCACCCTCACAAGTACGTGGATTCACCTGAAAATGTAAGAAACCCATGTCAACCACGTGGACCTTAGACATATGCCACACACAGATCTTCATTTTATCGACTACTTTCAGGCTTATAAAAGAAATAAACCAATATAAAAATAAAACATTAATTATCTACCAGAACACTACCAAATATACAAATCTATTTCTATTTTCAAAAACCAAAATAATCAACTATTTTGATTACATATCAAAGCCCAAAAATTCGATAAAATATAACTGATTCACAACACCTCGTGACTTCAACTAGATTATTAATAACTTATTGTGCAAATTGAACAGTCACTGGTTAAGATGTTGGTAGTATCTGTATGTGGCATGTGTGATGCGTTTCGATTGTGCAAGCGAATGTACAGCAATGACAATGTTAGGACATAGATGACGAGACATAGACGTAGCTGGTAGGATATGTCTATAGAAAATTCATACTTTAATTTGGTATTGAATACCGAACGCCCATTTAAATTAGTTTCTTGATAAGTTTCTGTTTTATTAAACAAACAGCTTTTTGCACGCAAAAGCTGAAAAAATATGTTTTGGCACTTTTCGAATTATTACAGGATCCCAGAAAAACCTGACATGTTTTTAAATATTCCTTTACTTTTTAGAATATTTGATTATAGTTTTTGACATATTACCCAGCTATGTCTACATCGGTATGAAAGTTTTATAAAACACGACTGCGATATGTACACATAACACAATCCACACAGACAGGGGACAAATGGCGTTAATGTTACCGAGTGTCAATTTAACAACTAATCACTCAGTCACATTAAATCGAAAGACAAATAGTATGTAATGTTGCTGCTAATAAAAATATTCTACTAAAATATGTGCAAATTTAAATCGGTAATATACAAAAGAAATAGACACAGCATCATTACAAAGAGCATGCAGATGACTATAGTACTTGTCGAGCTGCTAATAAATTTCATTAGTGATACAATAGAACTTTAATAACAATATTAAATTATTTAAAGTATGAAAAATATTCGCAGATCAACAATTCATAAGACAATACAAAAACACAGAAAGAAAAAAGAAAGGAAAAACATAAAAACATTTATATGACAAGAGTATGAATGGGATTCTGAAATGAGAAAATAAATTATGTATAATTAGGTGGTAAAATAAAATAAACTGCAGCGTTGAAGCGATGAAAGCGCGGTTTTAGCGACAAACGGAAGAAATCAGTGAGGCGGTATTAATGTAGTGGCAAGCCGTACGTAACATAACGTGCTTCCAAAATTTTATCACACTCGCGCCGTTTGCAACACGCTGTGACAATCGAGTCGATTCATGTCGATAAATATTTTTTTACCTACTCAATTTACTAAGCTTATATAATAATAACTGAATGTGCAATAATTCAAATGGATATACTTTGTTGGCATCCTGCCTTGCATATAACAGCAAATAGATTTTCGTTAAAATATTTGTAAGCACTATTACATTTCGAAATCAATAGTTTGTACAAGAAACGAGTATTTGTCAATAATATTTTCATCATTTTTCATATTTTTACTGCAAAATTCCAAAAAGGGTTTTATGTCGGATTCTACCGTCTAATCCAACTTATGTCATATAAAATTGAACCACTTGCATATAAATTACAACTATTCGACATTTTATTGACAATCAATTACATCACTAGTGTGGCAAACGGCGCCAGTGCAGTGCATAGTTACGTGTTGGCGGAGTGGTCTGGCGACAGCTGCCGGTAGCACCCCACGCGCTCGCACACGCGGCCTACACCACACACACGTTAGTACCCACTCTACTCCCGCGCCCGGTACAACACTAGTACACACTAGCCCATACACACATCTAGGTTTCTATGTATATCATCAAATTTATATTTGAAAGGGGAAATCGTGATTTCAGATGATTATCTAATTAAATTATGGACAAGAATATCGATACCTTGTTTCTCAAAAGACCAATTTTTTTTTTAATAAAACGTGATTTAATATCGTCTAGTTTAATGACCTAAACTCCTTCACCGACTATCTACAACCTCAGTACTGTGCAATTGTTAATATGACAAATATCCAGTTAGTATTCATACTAAGTAACCCTCTAAGAACCACTGCACGGTGATATTAGAAAGGCGAAATAGATAAAATACCAATAAAGATCATATTTTCAAAATGTAATCATTTCTTTAAAAAAATGTAATTAAAATAGAGCTAACTACTAAATTCCTAACTTTGAAATCATGACCATATTTATCGATATTTTCTACACCACTATCTACAAGTGATCGCGTATATAAAAACGTAAAAATAAAACTAAACCATACCACACAGATGTACACTGAAGTTTGCTTACGCACAAACGTACCACAGATTTATTTGAACGAACCTGAACTGATATGACGAAAAGTGAATAAAAATTCCGTTATTAAGAATTGTGCGACTGGTATATAAAAACAATGTGTGCAATGTGCGTATTAAAAAGTGAATTTCATTTTCGACCACTTAAACAAAAACATAACAACCTTAAAACATAAAACTAACACTAATAGAAAATTAAACGTCTCATCGATAACTTGCATCGAAAAAACTTAACATCAATTCACTTTTTAATACACAAATGGCATTTTATCGATTATTGTAGAGCTATAGAATCTTTATAATGAAAAGTAGACGAATTTAAACTAAACCAACTCAAACAATGCACAATGTAATTTAGACGACGGAAGCATTCATATCGAAAATTCGTTATTAGTAAGAGATCATCGTAAATACGAACAGACGCTCGCCTCCCACTTAAAATATAACATTTAAATCAATAACCATAATTAATTAATAATATAACTATTAACTCATAATAATCAATAGGTAGACGCTATAGCATTGAAATTTACATGAAACGCTTTCTTTAGCTACCACTAAAATATCATGTAAGGTTTTTATTTTGTGGAGAACTTATTAAGAAAGCATACAAAATCAAAGAATTAAAACAACTAAAATGTATGTTAAATTATTTAAAAACATGATATATTTTCTAAATACCAAAGATATTTTTGATAACTACAATAATAAATAAATATCGACCTGCGACTTTATCGATGTAAATATTTTACACTTTTTACTTCCGCTTTTTGAGATCAAAATTAAAAATCCATTTAAGGCTGGGTTCAAAGCTATAGCAAACGTTTCATGTACATATCAATTCGCACCAACATTATTCTGTTGCCATTTTCACTCGTAGAAAAGGCATTAAAAAGTTTCCGAACCTATGCAGTCCGCATCTACCGCTGTTGCACTCTTGAAAGCTTGCACAGTCTTTATAAACGCGCTCACACACGATGCGCAACAATATTAAAGCATAAAATGACTCGAAATCAGTACTTCAAACCAAACGTAAGTTTACATTAAGAAAACTAAGCTATGTATTTGTTTATTTGCTATATTTGGCATTACTTGCAAGTACATCAGTAATATCATATCTTTTGTAAAAATAGCCATTAACAAAACAGTAAATAAAATTTTAAATTATGGTTTTCTACTCTAGAGGTTCCGAATACAAAAAAATCCCATATAAAAATTTCTTATACTATAGGTACAAAAGACTATAAGGAACAATATCCATGATCTGACTTTATTGATTCATGTCACCTCGATTTCTTTGCCCATTGTACTGTTGTAATATTTGGGTAATTTCGTTCGTCCGTTATATCATTTTTAATATGTTACGCTTCGTGTGCGAGCGCCTTTAAAATATATTATTATTTCACGTAGAACCTTTACGTAACCTAAACGAACTTAACTATTATTACGAGAATGTACACGATTTTATAATAATATAATTGTATACCGTTCAGACCCCATCGTTAGAGGTCGATACTTTTAGAATGAATTTGTAAAACGCTTCAACTCAGTCTATGACATAAATACCACAACACTAGCGCGCGTATCGATAACAAATATCACTTTCACTCGCACAATAGTCTTTTATCAATAAATCGCAGATTACAAATTCACTCCGGGATTCCTCGGGATCACATCCAGTCTCAGGATAGTGTTGCGTCGGACTGGCCGGCGTATTATCGACTCGGGAGAAAGGATTGGGGAAGGAATTGGATTAGTGCCTGACCGAATATCTACCGAAGCGTGAGACAATTAATTGACAATCTCCACAAGTTTTACGTGAATTTGAAGGTATTAATAACCCCAAACAAAATTAAATCAAATTGGCCAAAATTAAATAAGAAACCATTTTGCCCAATTTGCAAGGCAATTCGAACCATCCCGTTATGTTTACAGTAACTTTCACCTTCGGCTTGGGCCATTTTGGTTAAAGCCGAAGGTGGCCGAAGCTGAAAGTGGCCGAAGCCGAAGGTGACCGAAACCGAAGATGGTCGAAGCCGAAAATTCGGTCAAACACTAGATCGTCGGTAGTGGGTAGTAGGGCTAGGTGTGATGGTCGCGCTTGGGGCCGCTGTAGTGCGTCCAGGCGGGCAGGTGGCGGAGGCGCTCATAGGGCGGCGGGTGCTCACCGGAGTCCCAGTGCGCGTCGGGCTCGGTGTCGGGCTCGGAGCACGACGACGCCGATGACGACGCGCCCGACGCCGCGCGCGAGCCGTGCGCCACGAAGCGGGACGACTCCGGCATCTTCTGGATTATCAGCTCCACCTGGAAACATACATGGATTTTGTAAACTCTATTTCAACTTCTAATAAATCTTTCCAAATTATTCCGGCCGCCGCTGGTTTATTAAACCTCAAATTATTGACTCTCCTATTTTGGAGCCATTATTTTCCAGCATACTGCTGCAATTTCCTTGAGATCCTAAGATCCATTTAAATTTTAAACTATCACAAATGATTTTTTTCTGTGCTGGAGATACAATGTATCTACATAAAGCTATATATCCCACTGGTGGCCTTGATAATTGTCCTTTATACTTAGATGGTTAAGCCCCCACCCACCAAAGATAGATAGTAAATTTCAAAGAACTTTAAATTTATTGTGGAGCACTGTCAAGAATATTTGTGTTTAACTCCTTCACTATAATCTACTATCATTACAATGTTTTTAAGAGTACTATTATTATAATTGTATATTTGTTTAAAACAGCATACCTTGAAGTCGGGGCTATAGTATTTGTGTTGCTTGTCCTTGTGAGCGTCGTCTAACTGCCACTTATTTAGTGTCAGCTTAAACGTCTCCAGGTTAGGACCTGAAACCATAGAAAGAACAATATTTTAGTTTAATCTGTATGTAACTTTCATTATAGTATATTTATTTATTGCTCCAGCTGTTAGCATCCATCAGTATGAAATGATTATCTCTAGCCTGTCGAAGCAATTTTGCTGACTTGCAATAACTTATCCAGAGACTAAACTCAAATTGCGACACACTTGAGTACCACTATATGGCTGTTTTTCCAGCATCATGCACTCGCACCTATATGAGTGATAGAGCAAAAAAAGGGACTTGATAACTTTGCCCCTATGACGAGTATTCCACCATCATGTACTGCCATATATGAGAGCGCGTGCATCATATACTAGTCCTTATGCGAGAAAGGGACAGAGATATTTGCAAGACTAACGGCAGACGTGTGAGTACTGACTGTCTGGCAGCGGCGGCACGCGCGTGGCTCCTTCAGCCAGTTCAGCGGCCACGAAGAACGTGTTGAACCAGAAGTGGAACATCTTCTCCTTGCGCATTTTGAGCTTGGGCTTGTTGTACACGTCCACTCGCACGTCGCCGCAGAGGGGCGTGCAGTGAGTTAGTACTACACGTACAGAGCAGTCCGTCCGCTCCACGTCCTGGCAACCCGTCGGCGTCTGGAATACACATACATTATTACTTCGATACGATAGTTTTTTGTTTGCTGGTGTATTCATTAGTTTAATGACATTTGGTTGGCAGTCAAATTGTATCTTATAGAATATATCACACAAAAATATATCACACGTGTCTCGTGTTGCTAAAATAAATAAAGAAAATCCGTATCCCCGTTCAGTCGTGGTCAACCTGAGAAGCCCTCGCCAACGTGACGAAGTACTTGCTGCTGTACTTAAATTTAATAAAGAAAATCCAAGTGAGAAGCTCAGCACACAACATTTGGGAATAGGTGGACCTCGCATGCCAGTATATATCTCGGAACATCTGACGCCATCAAACAAAGCCTTGCATGCCGCGGCACGGATAAAAGCAAAAGAAATGACATACAAATTTGTCTGGGTTCGCAACGGTCGTATTTACGTACGAAAAAATGAATCATCGCAAGCTTTACTGATTCGCAACACTACAAGCCTTAGTTTAATTAATTAAATAGACGAGTATCTTAAATAGAAAATGTTACGGTATATTGTCAATAACATTCAATGTATATTACCAAAATGTCCGCGGACTTAGAACAAAGACCAATGACGTACTAAATAATATTTCACTTTGTAATTACGAAATTATTGTTTTCACTGAAACCTGGTTGAACTCTAATATTTATAATAATGAATTTATTGACTCTAGATATGCAGTTTACCGCAGGGATAGAATATGTAATAGGGCGTCCAAAATGGATGGCGGAGGAGTTATGATAGCTGTTTTAAAAGATATACCATCCGTTCGCATGAAGAGCTGGGAAAGCGAATATGAAGATCTATGGGTAACTATTCAATTAAATTCACAAAAACGAATAGCAATTTGTGCTGTTTATTTGCCACCTCCTATCAGCTTGGAAGGCCTGACAAATTTTCTTAACAATGTTGACACTGTTATGACTGGCACTGATGATCTCATTATATTAGGGGACTTTAATCTTAACTTCATTCTTTGGAATACTGTTGACAATAGTAATCATTCATCTCCATCCAATTACAACTGTCCACTAGGATATACATTGACTGACTTCATGTCATTAAATAACTTAAACCAATTTAATAAAATCACAAACATTGACGACCGAACCTTAGATTTAGTATTAAGTAATCTTCCTGATATAAGAGTTAGCACACCGCTAGATTTATTAAGTAAGTTAGATAACAAACATCCAAATTTGTTGATATCTGCGCCGTATTCTAATACATTATTTTTAAAGTCCAAAAAACGAGAAGATTATAATTATTTTAAAGCCGACTATGATAAAATTATACAGGAACTAAATAAAATAAATTGGGATACATTTTTTGCAGAAATTAATGATATAAATGAGATGGTGTCTTTATTTTATAAATGTTTAAAATCAATTATTGAAACTAATGTACCTAAAAGATGGCCCAAAAAGTCCAAATATCCAACTTGGTTTACGAAGCAGTTAATTAACTTACTATCTGAGAAAGAAAAAGTCCGTAAAAATTTTAAAAAATATAATAACCCTAGAGATAAATATGAATTTGAATTACTTAGGAGAAGATGTCACAATTTATCCAAGAAGTGCTACCATGAATATAAATATTTAATTGAACAAAATATTTCTAAAAACTCTAAAGCCTTCTGGGGATACATAAAAAATAAAAAGAAGGGCTTTTCTTCTATACCAAAAGAAATGCATCTCGACGGTGAAATTCGGTCTTCTGGCGTAGACATTGCTAATTTGTTTGCTATTCATTTTTCATCTGTTTATACTAGGCATTTAATGAATCAAGCGCCGAGCCTACCACACAATAGCAACACCGTTGGTAGAATAAGCTTTACCCAAACTGAAGTCTTCCGTCAAATCACGAAACTGGATTCAAACAAAGGACCTGGGCCCGATGGTATTCCTCCCATATTTTATAAACGGTGTGGAAAGGCGCTTGCGTACCCCTTAACTTACATCTTTAATTACTCACTTAAAATTGGGATATTCCCCCAAGAATGGAAAAGGGCTAGAATTGTACCTATCCATAAAAAAAATGATGAAACCTGTGTCAAAAATTATCGCCCCATATCGATCTTGTCTTGTGCTTCTAAGCTGATGGAATCTCTTTTACACCCAATAATCTCCCGCCATGTGGATCATCTGCTTTCTGATTTCCAACATGGCTTCAGAAAAGGTCGATCAGTGCATACCAACCTGGCGTTATATATAACTGAGCTTGCGCAAAGTATCGACAGAGGGTCACAAATTGACGCCATATACACTGATTTTACCAATGCTTTCGATAAGGTGAATCACATCATATTAGTACAAAAATTAGAAATTGCTGGCATTGATGAACCATTGTTGAGGTGGTTTACTTCATACTTAACAAATAGGCCACAATCAGTAATTGTAAATGGCTTCGAATCCCAAATTTTTTATGCCAAGTCAGGTGTTCCACAAGGTTCGCACCTTGGTCCGCTCCTTTTTCTTATTTTTGTTAACGACATAACCACATTTATAAAATACAGTAAAGTTTCAATTTTTGCCGACGACTTAAAAATATATAGGGAAGTAAATTCATACGAGGATATCAAGATGCTACAGTGTGACTTAAACAGCATAAATAACTGGTGTGCATCTAACGGCATGTTTTTAAATATAAATAAATGTTCCCATATTAAATTTTGCAGGAAAAAACACCCTTTACTGTCTCGTTACCAACTAGGAGATGATTTTTTAAACGAAGTTAGTGAAGTTCGAGATTTAGGTGTAATTTTAGATCACAAATTAAAATTTAATTGTCATATAGATACAATAGTGAAAAGGGGTGCCCGAATGCTCGGATTTATTCGCCGCAATACTAGGGGTTTCAGGTTACTGCGAACTCGTATTCTGCTATTTAACTGCCTAGTTCGCAGTCACTTGGAATTCGCTAGTGTTGCGTGGAACCCTGTGTACAGTGTACATTCTCAACGAATTGAGAGCATCCAACGCACATTTACACGCAACTTGGCACTTGTCACACCCGACATCTCTCACCGTTGCCCCTATTACCAACGGATTTCTGAGTTTAATATGACAACTTTATCCGTACGTCGTAAAATCCACGACGCTATGTTTATCCACAAACTTTTAAAAAACAAAATATCATGTCATCACATTCTTGAACATATTACCATATCCGTTCCATACAACAGACCCCGGCGGCCTATTACCGACTTTTTTAGAATCCCCACTTGTAAGACGAACATAGGCCGACATGCACCTCTGATTAGAATCTGTGCCCAATACAATGAGATCAATAAAAAAATAGCCATTGATATATTTAATGATTCCGCGTCTCATTTCAAACGTAAAATAATAGAATGTCTTAAAAAATAATTATTACTCTTGTGTTATATTTATCTTTGTTTAATTGTTCACATTACTTATTATTTATGTGAAATGTATTCATCATTCTTTGTTCCTTTTTCCTAGAATTAGTTATTTTGTAGTTCAAGACTGCACATTGTTTTTGTTATTCTGTGGATAAGTTTTAATTTTAATTTTATTTATGTAATTATGTTGAGCTGTTTTTGTTTTCTTTTTCTATGAACGTTGTGTACACCTGTGATTAGCGCACATATCGAACTAAAACTTTGATAATGTCTCTTTTACACTGTATGATATGTGGCGCTGTTGGTGGACCTCATATATAAATAAATATAAATAAATAAATAAATAAATAAATATAGAGTACTAAAGTACTCTATATATAATAATAGTATGGAGAATTTAATGGATTAATTAGTAAAAAAGGTAGCGTAGTACAAACTAAATGAGTTACCAAAATGTATCGCTACAAAGTACAGATTTCACATAAGGCAATTTTGGCCAATCACACGCCTCATTTACGCGCAAACTCCATCTATTTGTGTCAAACATAGACGTCATAGCACACAGCCAACCGGCTTTTCCTTTACAATATGGCCAAGCATAGCTGTCCATGGGCCGTCGTTACCTACACACGTGTACGTATGAGCTCGACATGTAGACAGCGTGGTGCAGTACCTTGAAGGAGGGCATGGCCTGCGAGATGGCCAGCTCGGGCGCGCAGTGCGAGCCGTTGAGCGCGGGCGGCGGCGTCATGACGAGCTCGCGCACGTGCACCTTGGTGGCGCGGTACGCCAGCCCCGAGCGCAGCAGCGCCGCGTAGTACTCCACGTAGCGCCGCTGCGAGGGGATCGTCACGCCTGCGGGGATACACACACTACAGACTTTACAATATCGATGCAACAACCAAGAGGACGCTGTGGAATACTTAGAGAAGACCTCTAATCACCAAAGGACTTAATGGAACTGCTTCCAAAAAGGCGCTGTGGAAATTCTTATAGGAAGCCTATGTCCAGCAGTGGACTTTCTGTAGCTAAAGGAGAAGAAAGATACGAGCGATGATACTATATCGGCGCATGGACGAAGACTGCTGAGCGCGGAAATGTGCTACAATCGATAGTTAGATTGAAAGGTCTTAACCCACTGGTTTATTGCAACTTGCCTAACTTCAACCACAATAAAAGTTGATATAAAGATCTCTATGGCGATTTACAAGTTAATTTTCTACTCTCCTAAGAATTTATAATTAGACAGTTCATTATTTTCATTGGTAATCATTTTTCATACCACAAAATCCACTGAACACAAATTACTTTATATCAATGTAATTTTTAAACATTAATAATACATTTTCATCATTCAAAAAGTACACGAAAATTCCCAACAACAGGCCATTATCTGGCGATTTTCCGTAATTCGACCGCATTTCGCTAATTCTATAATCCCAAAGGGTCGGTGGTCACGAACGGAGCGGCCTAACCGACACAACCCGAGCGCCGGCCCTTCGACCGCAGACCCGCAAACTGTATGAACCGCTCGGATTAAAATCAAATTAACAAACCACAATCTATTCAATTTACTTGTATTAAGTTGCGACTAGTACTTAAAGACTAGGACGAGATTTAGTTGCTACAATATGGTAGTGTCAGAAAAAGCTATTGAAAAATTTGGGATGATTGTATCGAATAACGTGATTAATTTGTCGGTCGTCAGCAGATATTCAAAGAAGTTCTAGACAACACTGAAATTACCATTAGGAGCAGTGTACCTAGTTACGTTGTTAAGCCATTTCTTACATAAAAAAATATAAGCTGCACTATCAGAATAAAATAAGTTAATAAATATATTTTGTGATCTCTTCGACCCTGCACTGCACCTGTTTGTAAATGCTTTAAACCAACAGTTCACAACTTCACTTTTGCAATCAAGACTTATCAGATACATCTAATTAATTTCTGACACGAAGTAGGTGAAAATGTATGCCAGCATAGACAATTATATGAGAATCAAATAAAGCTAGGTAGTAAAAAATCATACCCTTCTCGTCCAAGGTCCTCTTGGTTCCGTAGAACTTGAGGGCCTCGTCGGCGGTCGCTATCTGCCCGCTGTACAATAAATAGCAACACACCATTGTACCTGGAATGCATAAAATGTACCGTTAGTACCTTTAAAAAATCCTTATTAAAATATGGAAGTTGAAAAGAAACAGTACTATTTACTAAGTGGACAGATGACCTAATAAATGCTGCTGGGGGGCATTGGATACAGGCCTTCCAACAACTTCAAGTTTTCCAAGTTTTAATTATTATTTTTTATTTCGATGAATGGCGAGACAAGCATGCCATTCGTCTGATGGCACGGTACGACCGGTCATTGACAGTAGCAAAACCAAACAACACCATGATTTACAAAGCAATGCAGGCATGGCGAGCGCAGTGGAATACCAGGGTATTCCACTGCGCTCGCCATCCTGAGACATAAGATGTTAAGTCTCATTATGTCCAGTAGTTACTCTGGCTACAATTTCCTTCAAACCGGAACACAACATTTACACTGCTGTTTGGCGGAAGAAGTAGACATTGTGGTTGTACCTACCCAGGCGGCCTCTCACATATGAGAGACCTACCACCAGCTTAATAACAATATACAACCAAAGCAAAAAGAAAGTCCTTTCATTCAAAGTTGACATGTGGATAATTACCAGACGAAATTAACATAATGGTGATTCACAAGCCATTTTAGGGTATTTTATGTAAGAAAGGAATCGTAAAAATTACACGCGGCAAGCAATTATGTAAAAAATCCATTTTGGCCGAAACGTCACGAAATACTAATTTACGTTGCGAACAAAACGCATTGTGTGGTGTCTAACACCCCCTTTACCATTGTCTAAAATTGGCCTATCACGAAAACCGAGCCGAGACGCCTCTCGCGTGTCTACCGAACACAATAAACAAGAAAGTCTCGACAAATTTCCACGCGGCCGTATGAAAAATAATAATAGCCGTTCGAAGCGGCCTAGTTTTTTCGCGTACGACCGAAACCCTACACTTTTTATGTGCCTCCAAGGCGCTCACAAAAAACGAGGCGGTCTCAAAAGGTCCTTTTTCGAATTTACGACTTGGACGCGAAAGCTGGTAATGTTACCAATTATGGTGGTAAAGAATTTTCGCAATTACTTTCTTGCGGTTAGGTGTGTCGGTTTTTTTGTTCGGGGCGGGTACAATTGCGGCTCTATCCTGCAAGACGTTAACTGCCGTTGTAATTTCTCGCTAACCTTTGTGCCGAGTGGCGGGGAACGCTCGCCGACCTATTGTGCGGTTATGCAAACTTTTACCATCCGCACCTAATGATATTATTGTAATATATTCTTTTCGTGTTAATGCCGGCGTCATGTCGACAAAGTGTTCGAGATAATCATGGCCTGTGGTAGATCGCGCCTGGATATTCTTGTGCTTTATGTGAATAGAAATTGCATGTATTATCTAATATTTTTGAAGTGTATTGTTGTCATTAACATTTAACTATTCCTAACGAAACAGCTCCAAAATTAGTTTAATTGCAATTCAAATATCACGTCTTTAGTCGTGTCAAAGCACATAATATTTAAGAAGTAGGCTCCCAAAACCTTCCAATCCTCTTAATATCAGTTTTAAAGAGGCAACCACTGTAGCCATAAATTTTGATACACACATAACTTGTAAGATAGCCTGTGAATCCTCGATGAGGTGGGCATATGCCATTAGTGCTCCCTACACGTTTCCAACCTTATACCCGCACGAACAAGGGATACACGTCGACCCTATCGCCGAGCCGGACTCAAATTCTAATCCCCATGATTCCAGGTCCTGGTCCAAGAGTTAGGATATGGTAAAGGGCCCTGGGACTGCCCTTTCTGTCTCCTTTCTTCTATGTCCATTCCAAGGCTAGAAGAGATTTCCTTAGCAATAAGGCAGCATATTGTACTTTTTTATATTTAGTTATAATATCTGGTTTTTCCTGGTGTACAAAAAGAATATATAATTAAATAAATAAAGGGCATGATGATATTAATGTACTCACCCGTCCTTCCCTTCCCAGCTTTGCAGTGCACCGCGGCGACGTTCTTCGCGTCGTCACTGAGCCACTTGTGCACGTCCTCGCAGAACGGCTGGATCAGGTCCATGTTCGGAGGCATGTGGTCCTTGAATGCGTACTTCACCACCTGCAAATGGATAAGTACTTGTATCATCATCATCACGTAATAAATTCGCTGTAATTCCCAAGTTATTTATTTTGTAAAATTATTATTTTTTATTCAGACTGTAAATGTAAATCAAAAATGTAGAATTATACCATAAATGAAAATTTCTTTAAATATTTTACCTAAGCCGGGCGTTAAGTTCACCATTGTACTATTATTAACAATCAAATAACCTATGTGCACACTAAACTTCACTAATAATAATTCAGCCCTAACGCGTGGTGAGCGTCCCACGGCCACCATTTTTTTTTTCTTTTTCAGGTACGAACCCCTTACCGGTTCTTTATTCGTGACTCCCCTGTTATGGTCAAATACCAACCCTTGCATTTGGTATTTCGAAAAAAGTGATTCGAATTTATAGCAAAGAATTTTATTGATCCAAACATTTCAATAATAACTGTGAAGCTTTGAGATTAAGTAAATCAAGAACATTTTTAGGCAGACAAACACACGAATAAATTTTATTTTTGCAAATCAATGCATGAGTTGTGATAAAAACGAACGGAAAATGAGAAAGTGGTTCATTTGGTGAAAAGTCTTTATAAAAGCTAAACACAATGGGCGATGCGTTGCCAACAGAAGACCAGACAAAACGTGACAGCCAAATTGATATTTTACGTCGATTTTCTACGAAACAATAGTTCTACGATGAACCTATTGATTCTATAGAACCCAGTTCATATTGAGGAATACTGGCTCAATACTATATTGCTTATATTATCTATTAAAAGTTAATACAAAACGAACCAGACACAAAACAAACGGATGAGGGAAAAGGGTAGACACAAATAAAAGCGTAATTTCGCAGTGTTCAATTCTCATTTCCTATGCCATTATGAACATTGCATAATTGCAAGCCATCGGGCTGTGTTCAAAATCAATTCACCAAGTGCCACGTCCGCTAAACGGAACACAATTGTTATTCGCGTTATTACTTTAAAATATATAACTTTATTGATATTTTACTATTTTAATGTGATTTTAACATCTTTTTATTATGCTCTATCTAGCTCAGTTCTCAAAATTGACTAGGCTCCGACCCACCTAACAAAACCTGCGTAATTCGGGACCCACCTTTTGCCCATAAAAGAGGAATAAAAATATTGGTAAAACAACATTTACTCATAATAAAATTGTTTAATACTTAAATACCTACAAAAACTGTAGTTTTAACGAGAAGGGTGTATTTGTTACCTATTTTGTATTTACAGCTATAACTTTAATGTTAGTTACTTTAAGTCGCAGTCAATTTGATACGTGTAATATATTTAAATATTTCGTTTTAATGATGATCGTAGCCGAAAATTGGTGAGGGGGACTCCTGTATATCTAATCAGGGCACACTAAATATTCGCTCGCGACCCACCAGTGGCCCGCGTCACGAACCATAGTTTGGGGACGCTGCTCTAGCTATTTCTCTTGCTTAAACTGTGAATCCAAAACCCTGAAATACGTCATTATTTCTTGAAAATTAAATAGAATATAAATTTTCAAGTCCTTAAAAAACAAAACGTACAGAGAAATTTCCATCCCATTTTAAATGTGAAAATGCAAAAATGGCTGAGCCTGTAAAATTAAAAATTCTCGTTTTGGCTTTGCCATACGCGGATAAAAAAACCGAAGGGCTTATTTTTCCAACGCCAGATAACTGCTATCCAGAGAATAACTGACATTATGACAGCAACTCTATAGAAATATGTCAAAATTACTGCTTGTTCGTTGGACAGCATTTATCTACCGATTGAAAATGGGGCTTAAGTGATTTTTGAAAAGTGAGTTTAATTTGAACATTTCTAAGTAATAACGCGACCAAAATACATCGGTCTCTGACAGTAATAAAAAACGAATATAGTCACACACATAGTCCAGGTATACAGGTAACAGAAACTATGACATTTTTTTCGGTTAAAAATATTAGACGATCAATGAAACATTTCTCTTGCTGATGTTCTGTTGATTTCAAGTTCTATTTCCCTACGATGTCACAGGAATCTCCTTTCAGATATATTTCTAATTGGTCCTACAGCTCTTTCGTAGATACAATCGATACAATTTTTTTCTCCAATTATTCAACCTCGAGAAAAACACCCAGATATATTTTATCCCAGTTTGGACGCGTTAAGCCCATGAAATAGACAACAATATCCTTCGTGCTTCTGTTGAAGCCTTTAATCTTGTTGTCATTATAACTACCGATAGTTTAAGGATTTAGATATAATTGGGTATTTGTCAATTTTTTTTTATTGTATTCCTCAAAAAGTATCCATATCCAAAATCTAGCAAACAAAGAATTTTGTAAATCCATTCAGAATTTAAAAAGTTAGAAACGTTTTAAATCTTGTAGTGGGGGTAGAAGAAAAGGGATGCAAAACAAAATTAGTGACGTCACTATTCTTAATATGCATTGTAGTGTGCGGGTGTGAAAGAGACGGTAAGATGTCCCCACTACGTCCCCAATCTTTTATTTAAAATACCAATATTTGCCTCATGTTACAAGCTACTTTATCACTGTTTTCACAAAAATGTTTTGTTTTAATGGCACTTTTGTTTGTCTGCAAAATAATACAAAAATTCGATGATAGTCAAATACCCAATTAACCGGATCAATCAATGGCACAGGTTGAACAATATACGTCTAAATGGTCTTGCTGACGTCGTAAAAGCTATAGAACAGTGAACGGCTCGACTTAATCGAAGTGTTACAACTGTTTCAAACCGAAGTAGGTTTGATCGGTGAATGAGAATGCCGGGAAGTCTTACCAATTAAAAAGAGAAGCTAGGACTTATTATGGACATTGAGCTAATGATTATTTATTGTATGTGTATATCTGTTTCCGGAAATGTTTGAAAACTAGAAATTGTACACAATTCCTAGGAAATGTATGCAGTTCCGAGCAAATGAGGAAATGAGTAAAATAACCGTTTGAAGATGTTGTAATATAAACACTTCAATGTACGAGCCAACCTTGAGAAGATTTCTATCAACACTGAACTGAACGAAACTCTTAATTTTATTCATCCAGTCTAGTTTAAAATGGCTGAAGCCAGCTTTGATTCATTATAAATTTTGATCACTACGAATCCTTCCATTTTATCACAACTAACATTATTATAAATCCGCTGAAAATCAGGAACATTCTTATTGTGGACAGTCACCGGGTAGGTGCGGAAAAGGACAAGTCGATGACAAGCGCGTTGGTCGCGTGATTGCGGGCGCGTGCGTGACTCAATACGCACTTGTTTTGATGTAATTAATTATTAGCTGACTATCTATTTGAACATATCGGTAGTGGATTAATCCTTTAATGGTGAGGCTCTCGCTATTGTAGGAAAGGCTCGTTCTCACTTGTGGGCCTAATGTGATTATGGCAGTAGTGTATGATGTTAATTAGTTGGAACTTACTGAACAATCGAGAGACATAAAGCTGATATGATCGTAGGGGTCGAAGCTGTTCGTATTTATCCGCAATTAATAGGAGTAAGTGTCTTGATCGTTGAGTGGGCTTAAACCCAACGGTGGTGCGTTTATGGCCTGATTAAGACATTAAACTTATTGAGTATGAATAAAATGGAAAAATATCACACGCTTATTAAGTACCAATAACTTCATATCTACAAAAACTGTCTCCGTCGAACCTTAATCTGCTAACAAAAACCGTGTAACACAGAAAAAGTCCTCAATTCTATTGCAACAAAATCAGCATAATCAAATTAGTGATAATGAGTGTGTGATACGAGTGCATTATGCACAATGAGGTGCAGACATCATTAGCGGTTATCGCGCGCTATCTTATCAATCGACCTCGACTAATGCAGACCGCGACCCTAGAAGCGAAACGGTCTGTACCTACGGTTAGGTCATTGCTGTTACACAGGGTGCGCCATGTTGGTAAACAGCCTAGTTTTGATTATCCGGCTGATTAATTATCTAGATAGATAAATTGTATTTAGTTATTTAGCATGAACCGCAACACACGTAAGACTCGTTGCTGAAATCAATTCTCATTCCCATTTATCTATGACAATTGAATCGTGTTGTGCCTACTGATAATTTAAATCCCAAGGAATTAAAATCAACTTAAGAGCTATCACTCAATTACTCTGGCACCGAATCCCTCCTTGTCCCCCAAGAATAGCATTACTTAACCCACATAATATGTAAAATATATCACACTCATAATACCTTTTGTCGGTATAGCAATAGCTATTTGGCACTACTACCGTGTTGAATTTTATTTTATTGTTTCTACATATAATAATAATCGAATTGAACTACTAAACCCCATATTCATAATCCTGGTATTATTTTTAAATTATATTAATTAAAACTTTTGTGAACCATGCCGTATTCTTTATAAATAGACATGGTGCGTTTCGACTGAGGCCACGCTACACTCGCGTAGTAAAGTGAAGTAAAGTGTCACGCATGACCTTTGTACTTGAGATCAATCTCATACCTGTCGACAGTTATGGAGGCCTGCTTAAAACAGGAACTGATTAAAATAGGAACTATTCCTAGAAAGCGTGGCCTCTTATTGCCTTCTTATAGATAGTTTACGGTGGTTAAAATAAGGTTCAATAAGACATTGTGTAAAAGACATTGTCATTCTTCTTGTATGGAGTAAAAGCTCGAATAGATGTACTGGTTTTAGTGAATTTCTGTGAAAACCACCTGCACTGATTGATATAATACCATACGTCTATGTTTAATTGATATAACTAATCTACATACGAGAAACGTCTGTCATTTAGATCGTAACGCACCTAACACTTTTTTAACGATGAACACAACTTATCACTTAACGTTTATACTCATCCATCGGAAGATATAAAGACAATCTATTACAGACGGATTTACACACATAGTACCTAAATGGGAGACTCCACTACTTAGGTCGTAGAAAACGATGCCAGCAAAGCTTACTTCAACAACAACACCAAGCGAAAACAAGGGGGAAAAAATGTAGCTAGCGCCACCAATCTGAAAACTTGATGATCTGGCGTTAAATTGCTTTAAATCGTAAGATCTGGTATAAATTTGCCATTCCAATGGCGATCAAAGTAAATATAAAATCACGTCAAATTTCTGTGACACAGTAACACCACCCTTGTCTTGTCAGTCGACTCATGCTGAAATCTAAACTGTCAACAACAAGGCATTCTACATATTAATTGTGAATATTTAGCTCATAATTACAAGTGTATCCGTTTCAAACTACAGCCTAAAGCACTCGACACCAAGAGCCATTCAAAAATTATTCCATTTGTGAATACGATACGCAATACTACAGTACGATTATTACATTATTAGTGTTAAAATATAAAATTTATCGCTTGAAGAGCATAGAATCGGATCCAGATATTTCACGTCAAATACAGGCAATAACATCTTATCAAACCGACTAATGAGTAATGGTTTAAACCAAATACGCCATAATAGATGTTGATGCAAAATAAAGCTATATTTTAAACTTCTTGGCTATAATAGTAATGTATTGCTTGTCTCGATATCTCATAATCCACGGGCGTCCACTGGATATAGACTTTTAAAAAAAAATCTAACACGATTGTTCAGAAGCGATCTTTATTCAGCGACCTTAATAAGTTTTCCACAACTTAGCAGTCATTTTTCCTTATTCCTGTAGCAACAACTGACTGCAGCGGCTTTTCCATTTTCCAACATAAGCTTTCCCAAACCCAGTAACCGGAAAAGACTTAACTTAAATAACTTCCTGGCTCCTAAATCATTCAGATTAGGTACCCCAGACAGCTCCCGTCAAATTACCAACAGCCTCTGAATAATAACTGTTATCGTACTAATAAAATAATCGATTAAAGACACGCGTTGCGACATAATTGTCAACTGGCATGAGGCAAGGCAACATAACCTGTCCTTGCATCAGAATATTGCTGTTCATAATTACAATTGCATGCGGATTTCCTCAAGTTATCCTTCGCAGAAGTAGGTGGCGCGTTAGTCCAAAATCATAATTGCTAATGTGGGAACCAAAGCTAACACATTTAGTTTATTCATCCACTCGCCCCAATGTAACGTTATTAATTAATCAATAAACATAAACATTAAAACAAATCGTGTATAGGCAATGTTTTAAAAAAATACTACATAATACATACATAAACTCACGCCTTTATCCCCGAAGGGTTAGGCAGAGGCGCCACCAGGACACCCACATTTCGCCTTGTATTTGCCGTCCCACGATGTGATAGGGGGCGAGTAGCGTTGCCAGGCGTCCGGATAAAGCCGGACATAGTTAGGCTTTTTGATTGCATGTCCGGCTAAAATAAACGGTGTCCGTCTTGTCCGGCTTTTGTTAGGCTTTTTACATTTCGCAAACAAGCGAGCACTGCCGCCGCGCCGCCGAGCGTGGCCGAGATTTATGATAATAATCAAAAAGACTTCGATTTTACATAAAAAAAAAATTGTCGTACCTATTAATACTAAGACAAAATCCTCAGTAATATAGGGTGTCCGGCTTTTTTAACCAAATGTCCGGCCAAACTGGCTGGTCTGTCCGGCTATTAGGTTTGGCGACCTGGCAACGCTAGGGGCGAGCCTATCGCCATATCGGGCACAAATTCCTTACTAGATAATGAATAGAAAAATCCAATATCACTTTGCCCGACCCGGGACTCGAACCCGAGACCACAGCTTTTTAACCGTAGCGTAATACAACTACGCCACCGAGGCAGTAATAAAAAAAATACTGACTGTTAAAATAATATATCTATTTTATCTATTCAGCCACAGGAAGTCAACTGCTGAACAGAACCCTCCTACTAGAATCTTCACATCGACCTGTTGGAAGCCGGCATCCAGCGACTTCCTGCAACCTTAACCAGGTCTCCACCACCTTGTATAATCTAATTGGTACGAATTAATAATTTCCAATGACATGATCAGCTTGGAAAAAGGCTAGGCAGGTGATTAATTAATTAATTAAATACACCCAACAGTCACATACATAGTCCTGACCCCACACTAAGATCGTGTCTTGTGTCGTGGGTATCAGAAACTACGAAAGACTTTTCGGTCTCACAAAGTGAACTTTGATATGTCGAAAATATTGACGATACTACGAATAGCAGAGCTATCATAAATAGATTCTGCTTTAATCATTATTAATAACGCTATAAAAACTTTATATCTCATTATATGCCCATTTAAGCTATATTGCAGACATTATCTCGCCGAAAAGAAAAATACACCGCACTAATTACAAAACGAAGAAAAAACGAACCGATTACAAACAAGATGATCGTATGTAGTCCGCGATTGCTAAACGGTGATAAAATTATCATAATGGACATGTTACATTTCGAATCACAATCTTAATTGTACGATGTGGATTAGGGCGTGGATCCCGGAATTCCGAGATTTCGTAACTCCGGAACTTCGAATGTTTTTTTACGATATTACAATTCCGGAACTGAAGTAAATATCGCAATCCGATACTCATATAATTGTTAAGATAAGTTACCACAATAATAAAATTTTCATATTTGTACTCTCTTGCGAAATGTGCTGCAACTAGTGAAGTACAAAGATAATGCCGTATCAAGTGAGATCAACGATGAAGGCGATGCCGAAGTATGTAATATACGTGTTACTGAAGCTGAAGTCAATGAATCAACACTACAAGAACAGCTGGATAAAGAACTCAGTAAATGCTAAGAACCTCGCACGAATCAAAAACGATATTTTGATCTTGCTGGATTCGTAAAAGTTGAGAAAGCCATGTACGATAATGGTGGAGAACGTGGTATTTATTTGACACAGGCATACAATTATATTTTAGGTGTTCTTCCTACAAGTGTTGAGAGCGAAAGAGTATTTTCGTGTACTTTTATAATCGCCTACGAAGCTCGCTCTCAGACAAAATGTTAGATGCTCTGATACTCTTGAGAACACATTATCAACAAGAGCGATCTTTTCTGAAAAAGTGATTCTTGTCTTATTTACTTTATATTTCTTTTTAATATAAGTTGATTTAATTGATCTCAATTTCGAAACATTTTCAAAAAAATACGACAGTGTAAGTTTAGAGTTTTTTTATTTAAGTTTTAGTTTTGTTCTTTAAACCTATTTTCATGATCTCAGAAGAGGAGAACTTCTTAATTTTGTTCATTGTGTGTTGTTGAATCTTATGTTCATCAGTATTTTATTGGATAGTTATTTAATGAGCTAGGTACATTGCAATTGCAAATAGCACACGTTGATTTTGTTATAATTATTATTGAAAAGTTGATTATTTATTGTTATATTTACTAAGAAAAACCTAATAGAAGGCTGTTTAATTGATCTCAGTCAAGAGTTTTGTCGATTTATTTAGTTTTTATAATAAAGATTTGTTTTAACAAAACAGTTTAATGCCTATTTAATTATTTATTTTCATTTTTTATACTTTTTTAAAAATTCCGGAACCAGTTCCGGAATTCCGAAATCGAACCAGTAGTATCGTTACTCAGTTCCGGAATCGAAAATCATCCGATATTACATGCCCTAATGTGGATCTATATTAATACATAAATATTTAAATGGTGTACATATGCATATCAACCGAGTGCGATATCGCAAATTTCCCTTCTGATCGTAATCTAAAGAAATGTATATGAAACTCGATAAAAATCGTCATCAAGGTATAACAAAGAGATAAGTTTTTGAAATACCTAAGAATTTAAATTTAACCTTCACGGTTGACAATTATCCATCGACAACAGTAAATATATTACAATATGTAAATAACTTGTATATATACAATATATTACATTATAACCGTAAATGTTAGCAAGGATGCAAATCATACACCAAATATGGCCCTTAAGCCAGAAATTTTACGAAGTTTAGGTGTAAAATAATTTTCACGCATGTCTGAAATGAACCTTTTCAGTCCAAATGCTTTCACTAATCGAAATACGTAGTTACACAAAGTCTAAAACTCGAATTTAGAGCCTCATGGTCTAATTGCATACGTGGTGTTACAAGATTAATGAGGCCAATTTGGATAATTTATTTGATTGTACAATAGAAATACTAAAACTAATCTTTTAAAAATATTTACCTAATTTTAATCACATCATTTTTAAGCTGTGCAATCTTTAGTAACGCGATAGAAAATTAAGTACATCTTTTACGACTACAAAGCTGAGATCTCGGGTTCGAATCTCCGGTCGGGCAAAGTGATGTTGGGTTTTTCTATTAATTATCAGCCCGGAGTCAGGATTTTGTGCCCGATATGGCGATAGGCTCGCCCCCTATCACATCATGGGACGGAATATACAAGGCAAAATGTGGGTGTCCTAGTGGGGCCTCTGCCTACCCCTTCTGGGATAAAGGCGTGAGTTTATGTATGTATTTTTTTACGCGCTCTTTATGCCAAATACATCACCCACACGCAGACTAAATAGGTAAAAAACAGTAATTAATAAAGCACTTAGCACAAATAATAAAGCAATCAGTAACATATATCTTGATACGTTACATAATTACATTTCGGTTACACTGCGTTATGCAACAGTAAATTTCACTGATACCCGTGTGTTGATAAAGACACGAGGAACATACTTATCAAAATTGACTACATTAATGTTTATTATTATTTCGTTTATTACTCCAAGCGCTATTCGAGACAATATTTCATTTCTTTTGATTATTTATTGCCTTTTGAATGTTAACGTATTCAGTATTTTTTATAATATACAAATTTTTGTTTGATCCAGAAATATTTGTTCCGGGTCTAAATTCTGACTTTTGTGAGATCAAAAAAGTTCTCGTAGTTTCTTATACCAACAACACGTGTATTTTCCGCGTCAATCCGAGGCTAGAACTATGCGTGTGGGAATTGGCTGTATTTTTTATTATTTGTGTATAATTTTTAGGATCAAGCAAAGTCTCCACTTTGTAGGGGTACACACTCCATAGGGAGTGGGCAGAAACTATGGATGGAAATCCATGGGACTCATCATCCAACCAATACATCCACCCCTATGGGATGCAGGCGTGACCTTTATGTATATAATTAAGTTTAATTAGCCTTTTAGTCAGACGCGTTTTTATAGACGAAATAACATATCTTATGTATCGGAGTTCGAGGGAAGTGCAAAAAAGCGGACCCTGTTGTCGACCTGTACAGTCCAGGTATAACGAGCGAACTAGGTATTTTCTACGTGAAGATGTCCATCAAGAACGGTGTGTAGGTAAAGTGGATTTAGATATTAACTCGCTTGCATCACGTGCGGAATAATACATAATCATAAATACAAGACAATTTGTAGCTTTTTGATAAAAAGACTTAACTTGCATATTTATATCTTTCCTTGAATGACGTTTTACTTAACTACGCCCGTATTTTTATTTTTCTTCATGCAATTCTCGACACATGATAACAAAACAAAATATGAATTGTTTAAAAAAATACCTATTTTTTTCTACATACATACATAAACTCACGCCTTTATCCCAGAAGGGGTAGGCAGAGGCGCCACCAGGACAACCACATTTCGCCTTGTATGTTCCGTCCCATGATGTGATAAGGGGCGAGTCTATAGTCATATCGGGCACAAATTCCTGACTCCGGGCTGATAAAAAATAATGAATAGAAAAACCTAATATTACATTGCCCGACCCGAGATTCGAACCCGAGACCTCAGCTTTGTAGTCGTACCGTAGTATAACTACGCCATCGAGGCAGTCGCTCGATGTCGCTATTTTTTTCTCTTATAAAGAAATCAAACCCTTAAGATTGATGTCTATGAAAATCAGAACCTAGAAGCGGCTGTAGATTATATAGACAAACTCCCGCACGGCGACACGATAACGTAAAAAAACACAAACATCAAACAATTCATTTGTCAGAAATTGAAATATTTTCAGTGGAAACTGTGCGATCCGCTGTGATAAGCGTTATCGGTGAACAGCCGGCGTTGACGACGGTGGCGACACCTAGTCTAGACCGACCGCGCAGCTTCTAACTATAGCATTGTTTGCTCTTACTACGCATGTTTATTGTTTTCTGTTTACAGGGAAAATTTAAAAGCAGAGTGCAAAAATAATATGCTATTTTGCTATTTTAAAAAATAATATGCTATGATATTATTTTTATCAGCTATATAATCTAGCGGCCCGCCTGATGGTAAACGACCACCGGTGCACATGCAATTTTGGCAAAGCTAAGGGCACAGTGAAGGATCTCTTTTAAGAACTCACTTTTAAGAAAGATAGGTAAAGATACGCTCGGGGGACGCTGAAGCAGGAAGTTTATTTCGGAGCTTGCACGCAGGAGGTAGAAATTAAGATGTAACAAAATTTTCAAATATTACACGACTGCTATTTTTGTATGTTTTGTTAAAATGCACAGTTTATTACTGAACATCCCCTAAGAATTTCAACAAAGATATTTTAAACCGGTTAAATAAATTTGACTTCATCGCTAATAAAAAATAGCATTTGTGAAGTCGTACAAGAGTTTCTTACCCGTTCATCTGTAATGAAAATTGACTGAATTTGAAATTGTTTACAACATTTTATGGATTCGATAAATTATATTATTTATAATTTCAAAGCATTACACAACATTGCCTTTGAAATTGCAATGCATGTAATTTTTTGCGGAAATGCATAATTTCACCAAATGAAATCTAATTATATTGTTAATTATCCATGCCTATTTATTTCTTATTGTTTGTTCGTTTAATAAAAATATCGTTTAATTTATTTCGTAAACACTATTTATACGTTAATTAACGTTTCAATTACAATACCCAAATACATTAAGATACAGAAGCTCTCTTTTCTTGCTCAAACATTATTTAGGAAGATTACTTTAAGCAACCTTATATGGAGAAGGTTTATTAAATTATTTTTACTGCATGGTTTCGAAAATGAGAACCCGGCATGATATTTAGCCGGCCCATTACTCCAATATTCAAAGTAAAGGGCGTTTGTACAGCTTTCCAGAAAACTTGTTTATGTAATTACTTCAATAGATTTATGTTAAACATTCCGATAGAAAATACCACCCAATACGCAAATGTCTCGACGGGTAACAAGTGTCAGTCTTCGACATCAAACATACGTTTTATCATCGCAGTGATGGACACAATCGCAACACGATAATGATGGCATGCTCCAAACATAGAAAGTACATTATCGGAAGGTTTGTTGTGCCGACGTCTGCGGACATTTTTGACTAGACAGTATCGATTTTCATACTGAATACCTTTGTTTTGTGATCTGAATATTGATAAAATAGCTTGATATAAGAATATAGTAGAACCCGTGCTCTATGGTAGAAAATCTAAATAGTGAAATTTAACTTGTCGTTTTCCTGTAGACTATATTAAGTACAACATAAATAGGTTGAGCAATAAGGGTCAAAATTTACTCTAGCGTTTCGTTCAATCAATGAGAACTAAAGGCTTATTACTTCTTAATCGTTCCCTTTTTATCCTGCATAAGTAGAATATAATCGAAGGTAATAACTTGCCTTCAGTGCAAGCTTTCATTCCTTGTCAAATAAATTCTCTAAACTATAAACATATATCACACAGTAATTCAACATTCCCAGACATGAAGAACCCAAACTCTCACTATCAGTTTCTCCAACTGTGAGCGTACTTCAGAGGCCGTCAAATAATTTACATAAAGTGTGTATTCCAGTTTTAATTGACGCGGCATTAAAGATAAAACTACATTCATATTATGAGGTCAGACGGATCACGCAAATTCGCACAATCTAACGCGCTGGAGCGATGCGGCCGACATTGTAGCAGAAATTAAACTATATCCATATAAATTGGATTTTTTTGCTAATTATACATCTTCTAATATGTTTTGTCATCAAGTTTATACAATACACTTTCAAGATTTCAGATTAAAAAAATAAGTCATGGTCAATTAAAATTTGAGTCAAAATCGTGAATACCTAATACATTTCGCTGACACAGACCCGTTCAAGATTATCGCTTTCCCTTAGGGATGGATATAGACAACTTTCAGTATCAACGATTTAATTTCTGCACTGCAGAAATGAGACATTCCAGAAATTTCTTGGGGGAGGCCTATGTTGAGCGGTGGACTATAAAAGAGAAGAGAAAGCGAAGAGAGATTAACCCATCAACACCTGAACAGCAGGAGACTTCTCAACACCTAAGAGTTCGATTGATCCAAATTCTATTTAGTACGAATGACACTCGTGGGTTGTATATTTGGTCGAGTTTCCTCTTAGCCAAGACACGTGGCCTGTTACTCCGAGCGTCCCATTTGGGAGGCTGGGTCGGTGATAACGAAAGCAGCGCGGTGACGCATCCGTAAATTTATTTCGATCTGCAACGTTATTGCCGTGTTGTACATTCAATTTACGTAAGTAGGTACATGGTACGACGATTTTGGGTATTAGAAACAACTTCAGGTGCATCGTTCGTATCTGTAATATACAGCAAAATGTGTTCGTTGATTGTTGTTTAATCCTAGAAAGCAACGAAGCAGCAGATCATCTTTTTTTTTAAGAAATAGTTGTGGGTTGGTTACTATAGAGTGAGATAATTAGGTGTACAGGAGCAAAGGCGCAATAATAAGCTGTTACTGAAATATTTCAAAATTATTCTACCATTGAACTTGGTGACGTTTTGGTCCTAAATAATTACGTTAATAGTTTGTTACAGGTCTGGGTATGATGGTTCTGATACCTGCGACACAAGAGCTTTATTCTTCTATTTATTTAACCTACTTGGACCAAGAGATTCACAGGTGGAACGATGGGCTCGTCTGTACAACACTTATGTGATGATTTAAAAGACAAACTCATTATCAGTTATAACATGTTACTACCTACCAATACCCACTGAACAATAAATCATAACTCTTCCAAAAATTCCAGAACTTCCTGTTCAAAGTACCAAGTATTCATCTATCCAAAACTTCTATGGGAGGCCAAAACCAGCTGATGAGTAATACATACTTAATTACAGTTATTTACCCATTATCCTGTACAGATGAAACCATCTTCCGCATTGCTCACATTAATCGAGGAAAACTTCGACAATTTATGTCAAATTTTAATGTTATAAAGTCATGCAATACAGATCAAATATAGGGTAGCTGTGTCACCTAGAGGCACGTATGACAAGCCATTTGGCACTTTATATGTAGGTAATTATTGCGTATAATCGTTTGGCATTGAATTTTGCCGGCGCGTGCACCACCACACATTCAGAAAGATATGAGTCACGTCACGTTATATGTTATATTACAAGTTGCAGCAGATAAGGTCGATTGTTACGTAACCGCCACCCCCCAATCGCCGTTGACATTGGTCGTCAGTTTGCACAGTGTGTCACGCCACTCGCGACCGTCTCGCCACGGCATTTTCCTACGTTTTGTTAATGTCCTCGTGGTAGTTGAAGGTCAGGACGTTCCACGTGCTGGATAATTACACATACATGTACACGCCTTTAACTTATGAGGGTGGGTAGGTACTCTCTCAATGCCACAAGCGACGCTGACACGCCTCTCACATTCATACACTTTATGCACCAGCGCCGATTAAATTACTATGGTGTTGAGTTATTATTAACGTTAATAATAAATATTTAACTCATGTTCAATAAATTGATTATTAAAAATTACGAGGAATGCACGCGCAAAACTTACTTCAACGTATTAAACCAAAAGTATTAAACCTATCATCGAAAATATCGTTAGTTTCGATGATAGGGAAATTAAAACAACGTTAATGCACATTGATACATCTCAATAGTGGACACCGACATTATCATAATAAAACTTGAACCCATTTCGCCATGCTGTTTAGTTGCCACACGTAGCTCGATGAATTTTATTAAAATAACACCCTAACTAAACTTGAAAATAACTGAAAGCCCAGTGCATAACTAAATAATTAAGAAATTATTATACTGCATTAAGTGATCGATACAGCGAGAATAACTAGTAATCTAATGTAGCAGTGAGGAATCCACACATAAACCGATAACTGTGGAATAGGCATGTTTTAGAGACCGCTTCTGGGCAATGCTAAGCACTTAACAATAACTAAACAAAGAAGCTAAAATCTGGCTTAGTGGGGTGCAGCATTGAGAGAGGTCATTCTTGCATTGGCGAATATGGATCACTAACAACGATGATTCATCTCCTTCGTTTACGGTCATTAAAGTATTTAAATTTTATTCCTAAAATATCTTGTTTTTTCTTTATTGCCTTGAAGTTGAATGGCGAGACTATGCTAGTCACCTGATGGTAAGCGATACGACCGCTCATGGACAGTAGTAAAACCAAACAACACCATGAATCAAAACAATGCTTGGCACTCCACTGCGCTTGCCATCCTGAGACATAAGATGTTAAGTCTGATTATGTCCAGTAGTTACTCTGGCTACAATGTCCTTCAAACCGGACACAACAGTGCGTGTACACTGTTGTTTGGCTAGAGAAATAGACATTGCGGTTGTACCTACCCAGGCGGCCTCTACCAGTAAAAATATGAAACAATAAGCAACAAATCGTAATACCAAAGATACCATAATATTATTATCTTGCATTAGGCAACTAATAATAACTTAATTATTTGACAATTTAAATACTTTGCAATTAATTACTTAACTGATGTCATAGCTGCGAAATATCTTTGATAAAGAATAGATTTTCGTTGCCAAGTAATATATTGGGATAATCATTTTAATCTATACGTTATAATGGAAGCTTTATCTTTATTAAATCATTAATAGAAGCCTCGTGTGGCCTTAACCGCATTACATGGCAGATGAGTATGTGCTTAGAATGCTTGGATACTAACATGGAACTCCATCAAATAAATAATTTATCCAACAACCATATACATAATTCTGACCCCAAGCTAAGATTCTTCTCTCTTGTCTCTTGTCTGAGTCTTCTCTCTTGGGTTTCAGAAACACAGTGAAACTTTTTGGGCGCACCCAGACCCGATACAAATATTTATAGGTCATAAAACATTTGTTTCTTGGGTTCTCGAATTCGCGGTCTTATGTTTCACACTCCGATTCCCACGTCAATTAATTCAAATTTTCGGCTCAAAAACATAAATTGCTCGTGGTTACGCAATTTCCCTAAGTTGACGCACATCGTTTTGCAATATTAATTTAAAATCACGTTGTGCCGCCCCACGTAATAGTATCATAAATAAAATAACATTATATTTACGATGTATCAATGAAAAATTAGTCGCATGCCAATGATATCGTCTATTACTAAACAGTCTCCTTAAAGGATTTTCATAGAGATCTGCTGGAAGTTGTCTGCATTCGGCAAATTCCTGTAACTTTTATATGATCATTCAACTGGTCCCTCAACGTCCTTCTTCTTGCTGGTAAGTTTATATCATGAAGAAAAATATCAAAATGAATTAAGCAGTAGACTCTACAGTGTTACTTATATACGAAGATATGGATCGCTAAAATAATTACCCTTCCTTAGCTTTTACCTTAGTCAAATAAAAAGGATACTCCGAATCGAATTTTAAGATTTGCAACAATACTTTCCCAAAACACGTGACCTTATTAAGCCGTCAAGTGAACCAACACAGTACACGTTGGTATCACTTGTGGAGCGCGGGTCCCCTGTGCGTGACCGTCATCAATCTTGACTGGGCTCCTTCACGAATCAATCTACATGTTTATCGCGAATGCATTATACGGTATCAAACGATGTTATCGTCGCGATTACACTCTCAATAACGCCGAAAAATGTGTTGATTCACGCGCCACTGTTGTCGGGGCTACCGGTATACATCGGCTCTTTGTATTCCAAAAACGTTTGTTAATTCGTACCTACGACGTTTGTATTATTACACACAATTAAAATAGAAAAATGTTATGTGGAATTGCAGCAATAGACAAAGATGAACTTGAGCAAAAATCTCACTAAGACACATAAAAAATAGAGAATGCGACTACTAATCTCGTCGACACTTCCTCGCATGTTACTTAACATGTAGCTAGGAATGCATGCTTTACCGACAAAATAAACAAAATATATCAACGCAGCGAAGACACAAATGTAAGCTCAGTAAATGGGTGACAAATTGTTAATTTGACAGGTGATTCAAAACGTCGCGTTTCGTGGAAACTGGCGACTGCGAGAGCGAACAACTCCGCTTCCGAGAAGCCGTTTGATAGGTTAATTTTACGCAAGTACTTTTGTGACTGTCAAGTCATTTGAGTGGGTTGCATCCTACGTATATACAATACTATGATGCTAATTTGTATGCATCATTTTGAGAGAATGTATTGCATATTTTATTAAAAGGGAAGGCCTTTGCCCAGCGGTGGGACACATTATAGGCTACAAAAAATAATCTGTGGTCATGCATAACCGTCAATCTTTGAAATCAAGCTTCGATTTATCTAGCCAATGCGGCTTTTTGGATGAAAGGGTTTCTGTGTTTTCGTTCAGTTTATCATAAACTTAGAGTTCTGTATGTCTGCACAACAGAAACATGAAGAGTTCATGCGTTTTATTACATCTGCCTTTAGCGCTCTTACGCTTTAGCGGTGCAACTTTTCGATTTTAATATGGTAATGGTAGCGACGACAGGTATTCTCACAGGCTCGTTGCCACTAGATGAACGGCGTCCACTATAACCCCATACTGTAGCAATTAATTCGACTTTTTTCGCATACTAGGTCTTAAATTGTTCTCAGAACAGTACAGTGCGCCAGGATTGTTTTTTATAAATTAACAGATTGTATGCGATATTTTCCTCATCCCGAGGCGTACGTGATAAAACACGTGTATACGAAATAAACGGCAAAAATATTAATTTAATTGTATAACCTATTTTATTGTCTTTATTGCAGTTGTTCATAATCACCCTGTGTTCCACTGTAAAACCTACACGATAAAACAAAAATGGAAGACTTTGTAAGTTTGTTTTATCCCTAAAGGAATCAAACCGTTCGAAAGAAATATATTGGTTTCAGTCCAATATAAATCCAAATAGTACAGTTATCATTGCAAGCCCCATTAGGTAAATAATGAGGAGCAGGATTGAAAGATAAAAGAGTAATCGTTTCGTATTTCAGGCGTCATACACGGAATACCTACACAATATGCCGTCATAACAAACGTGTATGACGCAATTTTCGAATCATTTCAATGCGACTAAATATATTAATAATAGAATGATTTACTATATCATTATTGTCATTCAATATTTCCACTGTTAAAAATTACTGCAGAAACCACAAACAATGGAACCCACATTAAATAACAACACAATATCTTTGTATTAGGTTTGACCCTTATTATAGAATTTTGGTTAATTTGACATACAATTTAATTATGCTGGATTATTATATTCACGATATTCTATATCATAAGTCATAACAATCCGATCCCGTATGGTACTTTCTTCCACACACGTGTATTGTGTAATGTTAGGAATGGACTCCCTGACTCGATGTTGACTGAGCGCTACGACTTATCGTAGGCATGTGTGGGCCTACGTAAGCAATAATATTAAATGAATTACGTTGCAGAAACCAAGTTTAATTAAACATACGGAAGACACTATGAATTATGACTATCAACAACGATTAACTTAAAATTCGTCAATTATTTATTATTCAAAGTGTATCTAAAGCCACGGTTGCGCAGCATCACTTTGAAAAGACAATCACTCCATGTATTATAAAAAATGATTTTTATAATTGAATATTTTAAATTATTATTCATTGTGTTATAAAATTGATTCCGATAAAGTGCTACGGAAATGTATTTTAAACACGTGTTAGATAAGTCCGTTAACGGGAAAATACCATATACTTAGTAAAATACACAATATTCATTAACAAAAAGAAATACACCCTGACTCCACAGCTATTTCAATAACACCTGCTAGTGAAGTTGCATGAATTGGCATCCATCACTGATACTTTGCGAGTCGCTTGAGAACACCAGCGCCTTATTCATAGGCAGTTTTAAAACCTATTTTAGTTATCGAATGTTTTGTCCCTTTCCTACAACTTTTGAATTCCGTTTGAGCGAAGGCGACAAAAAATTCGATAACTAAAATAGGTTTTAAATCTGTCCATGTATAAGGCCGTAGCTTGTCATAATAACAAGTAGAACAAGTATGAAAATTAAACTTGTGAAAATTATAGTATAGGTTCGGCTCACCCGGTTCATAGCTGCGTTACCGACCTCACAAAATGAGAAGAGAAAGGGAAAGAAAAAGCACGAGAGGAGGAAATAATCATTGCGCCTCTGACAAAGAACCAAAAATAATTTCGAAATGATTAAATGGTAGAAATACATTATCCACTCACCTTCCCTTGAAACTTGCTGGAGTCATAGGAGCGCTCGTAGCACAAGTTGTATATCTTGTAATGGTCTTTGTGCATCTTCTCGAGGAACCTGTTCACTTCGTCTATGTGATTTCTGTATACTGCTTCTAACTTCTCGGCGGGGAAACCCATCGCTATAAGCCTGTCTGTGATGTCTGAATGTTGTTTGTTAAGGAATTATTAAAAAAATACTCACGCTAACTTGAGGTTGATATCATCATCAATATTGTTTTACTCGTCAATCATAATATAGAAATATTAAATAAAAATATATATGATTTGACTATAAAATAACTAAAAATAGTACGTTCAAATATAGAAAAAAGGGAATAAAATTAGTCACGACATACAAGTCTCCAATTAGTGTACACGTAAACAAAAATACATATTATTATTTTCGTTCACCCAAATAATAAAAATACCTATAAATAACAAGTCAATCGATGTCGGATACTTGTGTTCGGTCCAGTGTCTCGTGACGGCAATATTTAAATATTAAAGAAACAAAATGCAGTGTATACAAAATCAATAAATATCCGTCAAATACATACATGCGCGCATTACATTTGACCTTTTAACCCGCGTAAAACCCACATGTTCAAATAAAATTAGTATCCAACCGAAACAAGATTTTCCGCCGATACTGTAATCAATTTTTCGGCAGACTGTAATTTTTTAAGGCTTATTAAAACCGCTGATGTATATGGAAATTAAATGTGTTTTTGCACATGTATTACTTGAAATAAAAATACACACGAGCTCACCCGAAGGAAGATGATCGACAATTTACTAACACTGACGTTATCCAAAATTTTGCCTGAAACCGATCTTTGGTCGAAATGTTCGGTTTCAAGCACAAAATATAAAATGAAGGATCAATAAGCAGCGGTTTACTAAACGTTGTACATAAGTTATGTTAGAGCTATACCTCTATTAACACGTTGAACGAGATACCATCTTCACTTGCGATGTAATCCATAATTCACCATAGCAAACGCTTTAAAGCTACATTTTAAATAAAAATAAGTAATAATGTTTTAGATTGATAGCAGACAGCATTTTCTTTAACCTAGCCTTACGTCAAGAGCAAAATATTAGGGCTAAGCCGACCATTTTTTTATCATAATAATGGTTGTATACAAAGGAAATTTTCATTTTAAAGGTAACTATATGCAACGGACTACGATAGTTAACCAAATTTACCGTACAAACTGGGTATAATACTTCCATATTTTAGCTAAACTTAGTGTTATGACCGCCAGCTGGTTGTAGAACTTTCTAGAATATGGCACTCGTTACCCCTTACAAGATTGTCAGTAATTTATAGTAAAGACTCTACCTGCTACTTTTCCTTCACAGCAGCAAGCAGGGTACAAAATTCCAGCTGTTAATAATCTTTAAATCAGGTAACCCGCATGGCCTATTATCCTTCTCCATTGTAGACGAGCGTTTTTAATTGTAATGAATAGCGCGACGAACATGCCATTCGCCTGATGGTAAGCGATATGACCGCTCATAGACAGTAGCAAAACCAAACAACACCATGAATTCCATTGCGCTCGCTATCTTGAGACATAAGAATGTTAAGTCTCATTATGTCGAGCAGTTACTCTGGATATAATGTCCTGCAAACTGGAACACAACAGTGCATTTACACTGCTGTTTGGCGGTAGAAATAGACATTGCGGTGGTACCTACTCGGGCGGTTTCTCACATATGAGAGACCTACCACCAGTAAAGAGCTTCGTGCTCAGCAAGGGATATTTTTTTTACAAGCTTAACAACATCACATTCAGCTGACTAAACTTAATCATAACTTTACATCATCAGCTGAAATTAGATAATTTGAAATAATTCCTAGAAATATAATGAATGTGTCAGGGTGGACAACCCCTGGCACACCTGGCACCCCTGGTCTTTGTACCCTATATTAGAAATGCCATACCAAAGTGACGATAAAATAAAATAATACAAAGAATACACACATTTAAGAAATAAACATTTTGTTTTGACCTTTCAACTACAGAGAATACAGAAATAATTAAATTGTGTGTAGATATTTGCTAACATTTTTCGAATCTTGGATTATGTATGTAGTATAAAAATGATCGTTCATTTATATTCTACCCAACGTCCTAAAATGAAAACATCGCAACTACAAATATGAATAAAACGCGAGCATAGAGGAAATCACGGCTGATAATAGCTTATACTATTCGCTATAGGAAAATGATACAAGCGCAATTAATTCGTACGTAGCATTTGTACGGGTGCGATAACGAGCCGTCGCGCCGGCCGTGATTGCCGTTAACGCCTGTCCGCGAACAATCTTTACAACCTCATTAGTACATCTATATACTGCACCTGGAACTCCGCTTTTCATACCAATGTTTTATGAAGACAGTGTAGTTAATTATCTTTATCCCTTCTGCAAGTAACTTGGCCGTGACTTTAAGATAAAAGTTGTGTCGTGGGTGTCAGAAACTACAAGAGACCTTTCGGTCCCTCTACTCCTACATAGGAAACAAATACTTGTAGAACTGTGATCTCTGTTGCAGTCTTCATTTTAACCAACTGCCCCATGGAAGTTGTCATAAAGTTGACCTAATGATTTCTTAAATTTCATTACCATCGTCATACACAAGTAACCCAAAGTAGACATTTTTGAATTTATTCTTCGTTTTTGTGTATATAATTTCAAACAATTGGACATTATTAGCTCACATAGGTTCACCAGCTTTACTTACAATCCGTCAACACCAATGTTTTAGGCAAAACAACGTCAGTAGGAAGTTCGATGGAATAGGATGTACATTGATAATGTTAATTTACGCACGCAACAAAAATGTCAGAAATCGCCGACATAGTCGTGACATTTGCCACTAATTATGTAAAATGATCATAAGAAGATTTGTCATACTAGAAAAAGTGTGACTAGACACGAAAGCAGAAGTCGTCAAATGGATTTAATATAATCTACAATATAAATACAGTTTCATGCTGTTGGATTTGATTGACCAATCACAATGTTCAAACTTTTCGTCTTCTTTGTCATCAGAGCACGTGGCTTCAAAGAAAATGACGTGTAGTTAGTAGTACGGATACAAGCCGCTGGAAAAGTGCAAGATATAGCGGGTCTTGGTTCACTCTGAACAAAGGTCGGTGATAACGCTTGATCCGAAAACGCATGCAGTGACGACACAAATTAGCACATGGCTGGGATCACGTACTACTGTTTTATTTTATCCGTCCATTACAGAATACCTAAAATAGTTCAATGCGCTCAGTTCCATGGAAACTAGACTTGTTAATATGTTTAACAAATTATAAGACATGGCATTACAACTGCATAATACTTACATAGAATGAAACTGAAATTAAGTATTATAAAAAACGAATATGACTGCCGACCAATTTACCTACGTTCGTTTTATTTGACAAATAGCCTAAAGAGCCTCGACGTTAGACAATGTAGAACTAACCTAGTCCGTATTCAGACTAACCCTAACTTGACTTAACCTCGTATGAGGCACGAGGACAGAGTTCACACCGATGGCGTCGACCGCAGATGACGTCAAACATTTCGATGGGAGTGTAGGCAAATTGACAGCACTGATGGATTCGGACATCAATTTACTATATTAATAGACTTTAGTCACTAGTCACTTAGTGCCATTAGTGGTGATTTACCAGTGACGTTATTAGACATTTTTAATAGGGTAGACAAAAATAGAAATACAAAATTAGCTACTTTTTTTTATACTGACGCAACAGTGACAACAATTCACTTGGTGTCAATGCAATAGAATCCAAATCCACCGGGAAGAGATGTATATATCTACGGGTGATAAAATTATGCCGACCTGATCGGAACAGAATGATGCCGAAACGCGATGCAATTATATGGTATGGTTCCCTATGGCGCGTTTTCCAAAATCGTGTAAGGTGTTCGCTATACGGGTTACTACGAATATCCTATCATCGGTTATAGAATCTACTGCAATCTCATTCACTAAATGAAACCTAACAGCATAATTATTTCTTCAGATCAATTTACAATTGTTACTGTTACTGTAGGTAAGATAAGGTATCGAGCTACAGGAAGGCTCTACTCCTTTATAATTTATAGTACAATTCTCTAGTTTAAAATTTTATGTTATGGGCAATCCCAATTATTTATAACTGACATGAACAATTTTACGTAGAATAAGTGGTAATGTAGGTACCTATTCGTCTGTACGTCATTTTAAAGTACCATGGCCTATTTTTATAACAGTGACACCTACCACGAACAACGTTGATTTTTACCTCATTCCTCTTATTAATCCAAAAGTGTCTTATAATGCATTGACCTTATATGCTAATTCTTATATTTACCTCATACCTACTATTTTATATTAGTTTTTAATTTTGCGTAAAAACCGACCGATTTTAATAAAAATGTTAGAGAACGTCGCGGTTAACCCTCGCGCGGCCTACGTTACTGAATTATTAAAGTATTGTTGATGCAAAGGAGTGTAGTCATAGGGCATAGATTAACAGCACGTAACTACACGTATCAATGAGTTTTATTTACTTTTAAACACAACATTCTAAATACCTGTATGTTGGACATATTCTTCGATGTCCTAACTAAATGAAGTGCTTAATTAATTCGTTTGACAAATAAAAAAGCAATCTCTAAATATTTACACACACACTGCCAATAATAACAAAAACCTTGCCAATTTTCAGACGCGTGGCAAATACATAATTAGCGTTAAAACACAACCATTATCTTTGCTCGCCTTGGCTTGTACACCCAGTTTTAATCCTTATCAATTCATCACATTTGAGACACCACAAACCACGTTACAAACTACAATATCCATTTAAACCTCAATTAAACATTACCCGATACCGAGAACAAATTAGCATTCATTGGAAACGCAGCCAGATCCTTAAATTAACATTAAATTTCTACAAATCAAGTGCGTGGAGCATGCTTCGCCGACGATAAATGCAACCGAGCTGCGTCGATCGAACAAGCTCAACAAAGAATTAATTACGAAATATTCTAATGCAGCCGACAACAAACCGCTATTAATGTATTCGAACGTGAATAAAATATTTAACTGCCATGTATTAGTATATTTAACGATGACAGAACAAGGTTATCGTATGCAACTGTGCATATAATCACGGTAACATAGCGTTTATGGCTGGGGTACACAACGCGAAAAAGTTCTACAGTGTTGCGTGATCGAAAACTTGATGAGTTTTGTTATGTGATTCGCGTTTGTGCGCGAGCATTATAGCGGGGGAGTGTGCGACCTGCCCACTAACTACCAAAAGATCTGAAGAGCAGTGGAATGCATCTACACTTTAATAAAGGGATTAAAACAGATTAATAATAATGCTATTCAATTACCATATTGATGTGTCTTAGCAACGGCGACAAAAGATTAATCTGAGAGCTTAACATGTTACTAGCTTAACTCAACGTCGAAACCTATCCAGAACAACGAAATTCTCATATTTTAAATAATTCCCAAATCCCAGAAGCAACCACGGAAAAAACTAAAAACTCCATCAGCCAGTACGCGGCGCAATGCACAAGTGTGAAATTCACAATTTGTGTGTGAATGTGTCAATTGGTCGCGAGATTTTATCTAACGAGTAACGAGTGGACATTAACCGCGCAGGCGCAACGCTACCTTCTGCGTGAGGGTTGACGCACATCTACAATTATGTAGCTTCGCTTTGCATAGCTTTTATATTTCATTGTATGGGATGGGTTGTGGAATTGTCGGCTTGGTAAGTGATTTCTTTTGTATATTAGCATATAATACGAACTGGAAGAATTGAATTATTTTCGATCTGTAAGGCTAAGGTAGAGAAAGAAATACTGACGGCCTTATTCATAGACGGTATTAAAACCTATTTTAGTTATCGATTGTTTTGTCTTCTTCGGACAACAGAAATATTTTAAAAACATTTCTGTCTTGTTTTAATATTTTTTTAAAATATTTTAGAGCGGAAGCGATACAAAGCGACCGCCTTGAGTGTAAGAGGTCGGCGAGACTAATATTAAAACTTGAAGTTTATTATTTAAAACGCGGTACTCTAAAGTAAATTCCTTGTGTTATTTTTAGCACATGAATATAAATCGTAATATTACTTTTTCTGACTTCACATTGTGCGCAAAAATGCGAGGAGGTTTTTAGTTTTGGAGTTTCATTCGGCGATTTACAGAATTATACATATTTTGTACAATAGACAAATTACTATAAGACAAATAAACACATTCATCTTTTTGATGTTAAATATTCCCATGTAAACAACAAAATCCAGTAAATAACGTTCATGTAAGAACTAAAATAATATTTCTTAACACACAAAACATTCTGCCACGCTGAAATTCAAATTATTCAAGTGGGATTGTACTTTTCAGCTATTGTGTGAAGCACTTACTCCAGAAAGTATTCGTGTATAAAACATGAGTGAACGGTCTTAGACTTGAGTTATACCCGTATGGTTATTCTTCAAAGCATGTCGACGAAGACGGCCGCTGCGCGAGTCCGACTGAAGGTTGTTCGGAACAACAAACCTCGGAGGAAATAAAATATTTTAAAGTTTGAATTTTATGCTGAGTCACGACTGCGAGTCTTTTAAAACCGAGCCTTTTAAATTTATAAGCAATACTGTTGTAATTGAATCTAGCGTCAGCGCATTTATATTACTTTTTAGTAAGTACTAGACATAGAACAACAAACTTCTGGGGATTGGTTTATTTGCTGGAATATTAGACGAATTGACGCAATTCACTGTCTTGGCTTGTTGTTAGTTTTGATAGATGCACAAAAATGCCGCTTTTTTAATGCGTGTATTATGAAACTCGGGTTCGAGAGCACAAAGACAGAAAATATCGTAGTTACTGCCAATTTTCAAATAATGATGAAAAATATTATTAACATGCCAAGCGGGCGTAGCCCTGACATCGACTCTACTAATAAGTATTGCAAAAATATTCTAAACCAATATCCACTAATTGTAAAATAACAAACACGAGTCACACCGTCCCTTCAAACCACGGATCACTGTACTGTTTACACGATCTGAGACTAAACATTCAGAATTAGAGCGTTTGTTGTAAAACTGAGGTCAATAACTCTGCATGACCTTTGGCGTCGTCGCATCAAATGTCAATTTATGATAGCTTACTCGATGGCCCGTCACGCACTTCGAAAGCAATCAAAAGCTAGGCCGTGGGTGTTTGTGTGTCAAGTCTTGCTCTAAATTGACCTAAAAGACAATTAGACTCCAGAATACAGCCGAATTTTGGTATTAAAATGGGGTACATAAACTCAAGTTTATTTATTCACAAGCAGAGGTGACACTAGTGTCGTCCAAAGTTCGCAGAGCTTACTTCCATTTCGAACTCTCGATACAAATTCCAGTCCCGGGCAACTCACATGAGATTTTGCAACCCGAAAAACTAACATAAGGGAATGCCCGATCTCAGCCCAAAAACATTAGTCTATTCTGCTCAAAAATATGTTGTGAAATTAGTGTGTGTTATCTATCTAATTTCGGAAACAATTGTGACTGATAACTTAGAACCCGTATTATGTTTACGACGAGTAAATATACAGAAATTATTCCTCGTGAAAAACATAAACAATTATTGTTTTCATAACGGTATTTTTACAAAACTTCACCGGGCACAAAGCCCGATCTATCGACATTTCCCTATAAAAACCTTATTACACACGACCTATACAAACCGTCTGAGAAAATAATAAACACGGGCGGGGCTTTGTAATCGGCTCGGTCGTCATGGCAACCGCACGAAATTAGTTTCGCTACACCACCGTTAATTGCCATTTAAATAATCCAATTGTACCATTTCACATGCGGCGGGTAGGCAAAACAAAATAAAAAAAAATTACCGCAAGTTATAGGTAGCAAAGTTATATGAAATCTTACGTCATACAGTAAGGAATCCTTTGACGAGTTAATCTTTTTTAAACGGGTCTTATTGCGACGTCTTGGCGTTTAAAACAAGAGCATAACATCAAAAAGTTCTTAAAAGGCAATGTTAAAAATACAGTAATGTGTTTCCTACGTAATGATAAAAATTATCTCCAAATCAACTTCGTGCACACTTGAATTAATTTCATTTTATTTTATTTGACAGCCTTCGTGTCTTCCTTGTGTGATCCACAGGTATTTGTGACGGGTCTGTGTTTGTGAGACTCAAAAGTTTCGTAATTTCTGATACCCAAGACACAAGACTCGATCTTAGTGTAGGGTCAGGACAATACGGGACTGTTGGGTGTATTTATTTAAGCACTCAAATGTATACGTTATATAGCAAAAATCCCCTCCATTGACCTGTGGGACCCACATAAGACGGTCCCAACTTCCTCACCCAAAGTATGAAACAAACCGCACGAAATTTTAAAGTCCACTCAAACCGCACACCGCATAAAGGACCTGCATTATTCATTAAAAAAATGGTATAAAATTACTTAATGCTGGTAGTTAAAAAGTTGAACATGCGAGGCAAACCGGCTGGGACCAGGACTCCCTTCCCCCCCTTCCTTTACCGTTAACAATACAAGTATAAGCGTTGTATAACTAAGTATAAGATAAGCATTTAATGAAGGGAATGTGAGATGATAAAGCGAAATAGAAAGACATATAAGTTGTTATAAAAACCTACATACGTTTCATAAGTGGTTGCGGATTCTATGATAAATTTACTTTCGTTAAGGTCACCTCTATGTGTTAAAAATCAGGAGGATGTTGAAGAAAATAGTTTTTTTTATGATGGTTAGGATCTGGGTCTTATAATAATAGGTAGGTGGGATTTCTCGTCTCTCTCGATCTCGTCTAATAGAGCCATATAAAATGCCTTTTCCAGGGCTTACCACAAAAGTCGTTCAGCCGAAGCAAAGATGAAATAATTTTAACATAATAATATGCAAGATTTTAAATCTATTACATTTAAATAAGAGTGCGAGATATTGTAGATGTATTTGAGATATAACAAAAATAAAATACAGGCAATTTATAATTGTATTAATTATTACGTGAGAATACTCATACTAATATAATCCATAATTTAATAGGTGTTTTGATAATCGTGCCTCTAAGTTCGACCTACACGTCACAACGGGTTAGTGCCAGTCGCCCTCATTAAAATAACAATTCAAAATTATTCATATTCCAGTCTACACTATAAAATCCATAATATCGTGTATTTTGCATATTTTATAAATAAATTTAAATATATTAAGGAAAAGTCTTGTGTTATACATAAAATTGCCATTTTTGTTGTTAAGCAGTCTGGCTTGTGTCTTTCACTTCCTTTATAATATGGAAAAACTGTACCACTTTTCCTTTACGACTGGCAGTTATCTTTATATGAGATTAGATATATTTTTTCATTTCACGCTGAACAGACAGTCTCGGTTGGTGTTAGAAGTCTTTTAAATAAATAGGAATCTCCTTGTGTGGTTTTGAGATGACTGAAAAGCCAAATAATAAACGATAGTCAAGCTAGGTTAGTTGGTAGAGCTCAATTTTGAAATTATATCCTGCATATAAAGCGACTACGTTTGGTGAATATATTCCAAATATTTTCTCGTCTCTGAGAGCATGGTGTGAGGTGACAGCAAATAATTTTAGTTTGTACATTAAGCATTGGCAATAATTGATAAGCCATCTTTGAAAACAATATAACTGCCTCGCTGGCGTAGTTGTACTACGGTACGACTACAAAGCTGAGGTCTCGGGTTTGAATCCTGGGTCGAGCAAAGTGATATTGGGTTTTTCTATTCATTATCAGCCCGGAGTCAGGAATTTGTTCCCGAAGTGGCGATAGGCTCGCCTCCTATCACATCATGGGACGGAACATACAAGGCGAAATGTGGGTGTCCTGGTGGCGCCTCTGCCTGGGATAAAGGCGTGAGTTTGTGTATGTATAAAAACAATATTCATCTACTTTTCCTTCAATACAGAAAGATTCATGAAAAATACACCCATTATAACTGACATTTATACTACAACTGACCTAGGATTAAGTTGTCATGGGCTACCTCAATGACCTAATTTGACTTCATAGCTAGAACTTAAGTAATTCACCTGTACCATGGAGTCGATTAGAAAAGTGCGCGCGTACCCTTGCGAAACGCAGATACGCGTGCTGAGTGACGGCTCTAATTTATCAAGTTCTACCAATTTACAACAAATATTGAACATAATTAATATAATGTTCAACGTATTACATATATAGGTATGTTGGAGTTTTTAGTTACTTCAGGTCTCCGAAATCACCAATAATTTTTAATGAAACTTAAGTTAACAAAAAGCTCAGATGTGTTTGGGGTTGTTGTCTTACATCTCAATTTGCATTTTTTTATGTAATATATTTTATATACCTAATCATGGGACCAACTATGTACATATAGCTAGATCCAAATAATTATAATTTTAGCTACAAAACATGGACACCCAAAATCCATAAAAAAGAAACTCACACAAGCAGTTCTACTACCAACACTACTACAATAAAAATCTACCTTCAACATTATACCATAATTACACACCAAATTAAACCCGCAAACAAGACTTCCATACAATCATACACTCGCACGTTGCAAAATCCAACGCCGGCGTGTACGCGGCTGAAATATTAAATTAGTTTGCAATTTTTCACGGCTACCGCTCCGAAGCGACCCACCCGCCTGTGTATTTACCAGTTACTATGTAAGTTGCAATCTCTAAAAATTTTGTACAAACCACTCCAACTCACGCGATAGATTCGTAGTGAAAAAAATCGAAATTACGTGTGAAATCTTAGATGGGCACTCGGAACACTCGCGTTTCGAACGTTGGATAGTTTTAATTGTGAATTTGTGGAAGCTGCTTCGTTCTGGGAAATTGTATGAGGTTTAACTATTAAATAAATTCATGCTAAGTGAAAGCTTTTTAATAAATAATTACACCCAACAGTCACATACATAGTCCTGACCCCACACTAAGATCGAGTCTTGTGTAGTGGGTATCAGAAACTACGAGAGACTTTTTCGGTCTCACAAACACCCACACCCGAAACAAATACCTGTGGATCACACAAATATTTGTTTCGTGTGCGGGTGCGGGGACCGAACCCGCGGCCTCTCGTTTCACAGGCGGCGTCTAACCAACTGCGCCACGGAGGCTGTCAATTTTTCAGAGATAAGTTTCATGAACTATGAAACGTGTAAAATATATTTTTGCAATTTCTAGATACTGATAATGTTATCACTTTATTTTAACGAAAATGTAGGTCATGTAATAATTAAGTTTCGCTTCTCTCATTATATTACATACAAAAAGCTGAAATTCTATTGAAACATTGTATTTTCTGAAAATTAATTTCACATGAACAAAATAATACTTAAAAGACAACATTGAATAAACACGAGATACTAAATAAAGACAATCGATACAAAGCGCCACACCCGATACAACAAGTATAAACATGAGACAGACACAGTCGCCGAAGATGGTAATGATGGAAATTCAAAAAACAAACACAATAGAGGGGATAACGAACGAGACGATACCATCGACGAAAAAAATCGAGAATCATTTACGTAATTGCCTGTTGCTATGGAAGTGAGGGCCGCCCGAGCCACCGCGCCGACATTTGATCTAACGTAGCGTAACACGAAGAGAAATGCTCGTACGAATCAAATTGCTAAATAATATGGGAAATCATTTTTAGGTCTCGTTTTCGTATGTAATCGAAAAAGCAATTATACGAACATGGACGAGCAATTGGTAGGTTCACCACGGTTTTTTATTTGAGTTTTGGTAAAGGGAAAGAGAAACGAGAGGATGATAAAGATTGATGAGTCTCCACCAAACTCCGTAACCGAACACGTTCTCGATTCAATCAAGAAGAAATCCAACACGAACTTCGTTAACAAAGAAAGTTTAGGTGACGCACAAAGAAAACATATGTGTATAAAAAGACAAAGAAACTCGCCACTTAGACTATCGACCAAAGTTTAATTAATCATAACCATATAGAGCAAAGAAAGCGGAAACAAAGGGTTTATTTATTCATAATATTTTTTCTCTCGATTGTAGAGTAGGCCCGTGCCCTGCAGTGGGACGTATATGGGCTGATATAGATAGATAGATAGATTCATAATTGAATTTCTTTGAAGACAGAACTAGACAATACAATAGTAAATACCAATACGGAATAATTGTATGTGCCAATATTTATAAAGTAAAAACTAAATTTATACGAGTATGTAGCATTAGTTATTAGAAAAATTATTTATCTAGCTAACATAAAAAGTAAATAAACAGATGTTAGTAAACCTCAAAAAGCTTACACAAGTCGAAAAATGTGAAGCTAATAAATCTAACAAACACCGAAAAATCAGCCAAATCCGAAAATACGAAAAAGAAAATACATAAAAATCTATTCAGACTTGGAAAGCCACCATTAAAGCTTAACTTTTATCCAGCGGCCCTCCAAAGCGAAGCAATAAAATCACGTCCATGACAAAACATCTCAAAGAACGTATGCCATTAAACGTTCCGAGATTCGGTGCTGAAAGGCGAAACCAATAATCCCTCGTATTCAGCTCGCATCGTCCTCACAAAGACTGAAGAGCGATAACCCAACGAAATCCAATTATACAAAGGGGCGCATAGCTGACACGCCGTGTGTGAAGAGGATTATCAAGCAATGCATTTGAATTATGCATACTGCCACGGTACAATCCAACGTGAATCGGCCAGCGCGACCTACATTCGCTTTCAATTAAATAATTCAACCAAAGTAGTTGAGCCGTGCCGTTCTTGGCATGGTGTAAGTTACTTTTTGATGTTTCAGTGCTTTACAAATTTCGAGATTATTTCGGCGCTTGTAATTCAGTTTGTAACTCGCGTAATTAAGGCTTAGTAACTGCAATCATCCCCTGGATATGCTGAAGCGTTCAGTAAACAAGTTTCTTTGCAAATTGTGGTGCGGGCTTTCAGCCATTTCCGATTAATGTTTACTGGGCTTTCATTTGTTCGATGGACAGTCTCCGTATGAGGATTTATAGATAACTAAAGCAATTGCTTCAAACAATATAAATAGTTGTGGAGCTTTCGAAAACGGTAAGTTCGAGTAAAGCTACTATCGCAATTACAAACAAACATGAATAACCCCAATGAGAAATATTGTTGAAATCTCATACCCACGTATCAAAACTTGAAAAAATATATTTATCATATTGTGGTGTGCCGTCAACTATAAGAGACTTGGATCTCAGCAGCATTTAATACATTAATAGTTACATGTATACTGCAACTCTCTAAGATCTGCACTCTAAAGTCCTAAAAACTTTTCAGCAATTTATAAAATAATTACAAGATACATTATCTTTCTCTGTTTACTCTACTTTCCATTATTATTTCCAACCATATTCAGACCAAACCAAACCCTATCACGATTCACCTGTAAGCTTTTGCTTTAAACCTATAAAATCTTACTTAACCGACTTTCAGTACATTCCCATTTGCACTATTCCGTAAAATAGCATAATCCGACTAGCACATTGCAACAACCACGCCGACAATTTGTGTCTTCGAATGCGGAAACACGAATCGATCGGCAAACAATAAGACAATTGCGAACAGTGAACTTTGCTTGCACACGCGAACTTATCGAGGACGTTTCATAAATTAAATGGGTTGATTAAAATTGTTCTTGCCCCTTTATTGTGAATGTTTCACATCATTCATTCTTCTTTAATTGTACTGCTGTTTGGAGTGTTAGGCATTATTTTTTTACTTATAAAATCATCGACACCACAAACAATGTAATTCAGCTTACAATTATAAATGTTTAAGGCTTTCATCAAAATAATTGTATTTAATGATGATTATTATAATTTGTTTAGAAAACTCCTAAATAAAACAACAAAAAATAATTAAATCAATTATTTTGTTACGTACCTAATTCATCAGTAACTATAACTTTAAACAGTTTCCAATAAATGTTAGTATGATAAAAACAAATTTCCATTATGGAAATTAAGGGCAGCGATTTGACTAACATCGATTTCCCTAGGGAAAGTTAGTTGCTACCCGCCGCCATACGGTCGATAGATAGCACGATGACATGAGCCCTGCAATCGCACAAAGAATTTCAAATCGCTGCGATTAAGTACTTCCAATAGGATCGATAATTCAAACGCTCATACTTAATTCTGAACCTGTCCAAAACGGAATATTTATAAATACGGTTCGGCCAATCGGTGCTGTTGACATAAGTCTTGCTACAAGAGGAATATCGTATAGGAAGATATCACAAGAAAAGTCTCCTCTTACTAGTGCACATAAAAAGCAAAATCCAAATGCTCTGCATGTGCTCAAACAACGAGTCATTGTCTCACGATGTCTCATCAGCGAAAACATCCAACGCAAAGGGTTTATCAACCCCAATCTCCTTTATAATTCACTACCAAAGTACACGAACGAGATATAAGAGCGAACATAAAATGATGAATAAAATGTAAGCAACATCCAGTTAACGCAAACGAGAGGGTGTAAAGTCGAGATTAGATTTTAATTAAGTCATTAAATCAACACATCCCTGGAGACTGTGAGGCGGCGGAATTACTAATCTGATTAATTAAGTGTTGAGTCTGAAAGAAACGAGAGTAATAAACGACAAAGCCGGTTTAACTGACGTAGACTGCATACAGCATTAATATACAAGGCGTTTTGCATCCTTGCATTACTTGTGCATACAACGGTAAAAGGCTCGCTCACTTGTCTGCAGAAACAATAAAAATCCTGCAGGATAATTGCTAGTTGAATCGCAAGACGAGTAAACGAATACACGCTTGGATGAGACGTGGCCAGCCAATCTGGGCGTAGCAAATAACAATGTACCTCTAGATTATATTAGTGATTATTGCTAAGATGTTAATTTTGTGGTTACGATTTGCTTGTTTTGTATTCAGAAAAGGCATAAATTAGCACTTTTGATACAACTCCTACACTTGCGTAATAACCGTACAGAATAGGTATCTTCCAAGAGATACAATGACAGCGAAACAGTTTTCTAGTTGAGCTCAAGCAGCGAGTAGAATTTGATCGAAACTCGTATGCTTGCCGAAAAGCAAGTTTGTTGTGGCTGGCTATTGTCCAGAATTTCGAATGAATTAGAGCTCCAGTGCAATCTGATTTTGATGAGTGCTGTGTTTGTACACGGATATATTTGGAAAACAATGTTAGCTCGGTCGACTGTTGCATTGTTGTACTACAATACTTTACTTAAACCCCAACAAAGAAGGCTACTATGAAAATAGCACAAATACAAGACGCGTGTCATCATGAACTTTTCAAAGACAACAGTAACGTCGATTATAAAACAATCCGGTACAAATATACAGCTGAGCCAATGCCAACAAAACGCTCTGAAATATCATAACCAAAAGCGAAAATAACGCATTATATCGCAATGAAATCTTCAATATAAGCGTCGTCGCTTACGGTTAAACCAGTTCATTTTTTTTGCGTCGACCAAACTGGATTAAGTGTTTCCCTCGTACATCTCACATCTTCACTTTTTTTTCGTGTTACTAAGCAAGTTTTTATGTAACCGTGAGGGAAGCTTCGCAAACCGTACGCATGGTTACCCAATCAGTGCTTGTTGCTAAGCCGTGGACGTTGCATTTGCCACTATTTGTATTCGCGTCGTGTTAAAACACCATTCTATTGTGTTTATTGACTTATCGATCGTCTATACAATTTGCGGCTTCGAATTTAAACACATGCTATTAGGTTGATTGTACAAAGTATTATGTAGCTTTCTTGTGTTGCTTTATCGCGCTTGGTTTTCTGCATCAAAAATACGAGTCTCTGCTTCTCGTGTCCACAGATAATACTTTCTTACTAAACTCTCGTGAGTTATCGCCGGCTTTCTCGCATACGCATCGTATATCTTTGGAGATATCTCGTTGTTCATTTCATTCCGTCGTCCACGTGTAGGAAAATCAAACAATTTGTAAATTGGTCGACCGGTTTTATTTAGGCCTTTATTGCGAGCATCCTTTAACAAGATCGACTAGTTTGATCTCTTAAGCACACAACCGTTACTCACAGCGAGCGACAGAATCGCCTTTACGATTTTGGGTTTTATACCTTATTTTAAATATTCTCAAGTTATTTACGATAGCTTAGATGCAACATGACTATAGTTGGATTCGATGTCGTTGCCTCAGTAGTTAACATATCCAGTATATTACAACTTCTTACAAATAACCGTTAGCTTTCTACCATTTATAACATTTTCCAACGAGTATTTTTCTGCCACCACAATAGATGCACTTTACCTCTAGACGTACAATTTCCGGCGCTCGCGTTTGAACACCAGCCGCTACCTTTTTGTCATTCAAAATAATTAGCGTCTGCACCGCTCTAATTAGAGCCACGGAAAGTATGCAAACATGTGGACTTTATTTGAAATGATTCAAGTGCCGAATGTGTCGCGTCATACGTCCGATTTGACCAGGTGCGACCCGTCGTGACGTTTGCATTACGTATGTTACACGCCCGACCTGACAATCCTGCGGTCAATACTTAAAACTACACGCCTCTCGCTCAAACTTATCGTTATCACACTAGAAATTAGCTTGACGTTTATTACTCCGTTCACGACTACGTAGAATTTAGCGTCGATAAAATAACTTTTTTTATCTGAAACGTATGCGATGAAGACTAAAATGCAAAGGTGAATGAACTGCTTGGTTTAATGTTAAAAGTGTGCGTCGCCAATGCGTGATAGCGAATCCGATCACGTTTTTATTGTCGATACAATAAAAAGCTAAAAGTCGACTTAAAATATGAGAAGTGATGGTAAACACACAAGACACTACCGCTACCCCACGCGTCTGCCGCTGACACTTGGAAACCGGTCCGCGGACGCACCACGAACGGTACAAATGAAAAATCGAATGAAGCCTTCGCTAATTAACCAGACGAGTCTCGACTCTCGACAGACGGTCATGTCAACCAAGTAGATTTCTAAATAAAGGCGGGGAGCAAAGTTCAGAAGCGAGCTCACGTTTTTAGAAATCGTATTTTTTAGAAAGAATTGTAAACGAGGCGACTGGCTGCGGGCCTTAATAGTTAATTAAAAAACGTTGTTCGGAACCCAGTTATGGTAATCGAATATTGTTGCTATGCGCCGCTGTAATACAATTTCCACGGCGCATCTTCGGCCAACCTTCGTGTTGGTGTTGTTTAACTTGACTTTTTTTCTGACGGTAGCTACTGGTAAATTTATGGCGGGTGAGGCAACCACTGGAAACGTGGTAAGCGTTTTAAGAGCGGTAGGAACTGTCATATTTTTTGGATAATGGCATTCAATTAAGGTTGCTAGGGAATTACAATTTAGCTAGATTGCCTATAACGTGCTTCGTATAGTTAAGTTTTGGGGTTAAATACATTGCTCGATGGACAACCTTGCACAGGAAGAACATTAGTGTCCAAATTAACTTAATGTGAGATTCACACCGATATTATAAAACGGGAAAGACATTTCATTCACGTAATCTATGATTTCCACTTTTCATATTATTGTCATTTAAAATACGTAATGAAATTTTGTTGTAATTGGCAGAATTTTGTGCAACATCTCATTGATGCAGTGTTACGGTGAGAATTTCATAATTAGACATTTAAATCTAAATATCTGTAATAATACAAAATTTCTTACTTTAAAATAACTAACTTTTACATCAGTAAATCGTCAATCTTCATTTCAATTATACCATCAAAAAGTGACAGCCTTTTCATTTTTGGATGCTTTTCATTGTGCAATGTACAAATAATTAAACTGTAATGATAACAGCTTACTACAAAGCCACCCAATATTTCTTTACTATTACAGTTTATTTTTATTCAAAAAAACTACGTTGGGTGCCAACACCTTGTATAACACCGGCTGGGCCATGAAGGGTTAGTGGAACGCGAATAAGGGGGGCATAGTATTGCATGCGCTTTCCAAATGTCACCTGTATTTAATACTACCAGTGTTTCTATTTCACACCATATCGAAGCCCACACGAAAGCAATAAACCTAAAATAAAATTACAGGTGAGTATATCGTTATGTGCGCTTTATACACAAATTACTGGATGTATTTCCATTTCATTGATTTCTTACACATTAAGACCCTTGCGTTAAAAACTAATTTAAAAACTATCCCATGAATATATTTAGTTACAAAATTTTGTTTCTGTACTCGATAATAAATACTTTAAAACAGCTTTGCCGTCATCTATAATAATGTAGATATTCTAATCAATCACGCAAAGTCACGGGCGTTAGGTAGTACACATATAATAAAAAGCTATTTTCTTTATATTCTGTTCACATAATATTATATTTCAAAATTACATCGTCGAGTGGGCCTAAAACGATTATATTTTCTCCGATACTTCATCGCTTGAGGGCATGCTACCGTCTCACAGTTTAATAACGGTGTTCATGAAGTTTCACCGATTGCTATAAACACCTCTCATTAATATTATATAGAAAGTGAGTAATTATATAACATACGTAATGCTAAGATTATTGCAGATAACTTTTAGAGAAACAAACTATCAATCACGAAATGGTAAAAGTAACTCTCGATTGCTATTTCGACCACTGCTTATTCAACTCACAATTCCATTATTTTAATATCGCAAAAAGTAATAAAAACAAAGGCTGAATAGTTTCAATGAATCGCTAAAGTACAGAGCGAAAAACCACCAACCTCGACTCACATCCAAACCGTGTAATTACAATAAAGATCTAGCAATCATCATTACACACTTAGCTGACGGCATGATTTTGCCATAGCAACAAGCCCGGCCGTCACACAACAAACCTGAATAATCGAGAACGCGTCCATCCATCCAAACCACGTACGAACCGACGACCCACCTAATCCGGCGGAGTTTGTATGTTATAGGGGTCAAATTATAAACTACAGACTTCATAATTGGCCTCATTGTTCAACATATATGTACCGTCCGAGTAAAGGCGCGGATTACAATGTATTATGCAGTGCGGCGCGGCCTGTGCCCAATTTTTGTGCATCAAATCACGTGCGTGTTTTTACGATGTGATTTTAATGTCAAGTACGAGCGGGGAAACAATTGAACGGGCACGAAACCTCGTTCCATTGTCAGTACACAAAGATACATCGATCAGTTAACATGGATTAACGTATGATTTTTTCAACAAATGCACGACGGGTCAACGACCCCGCCCGCCAGACATATGGTGCGGACTTTTTAAACATATCTGTTTCTGTGTTTGTCGATGAATGTCTTGGTACAACAGAAATGCTCGCGCGGGATGAGTTCACGCGCTGCTGTGACGTGTTGTAATTGATTGATGATGAGGTTAAACATCGCTTGATCCGGTCACCTTTGGATGGGGTGCGCGACCTGCCAAAGGTTACGCGGAGATCGAGTCGGCCGCGAGGCGAAAGTCGGTGGAGCGTGGCGCTCCCGCGAAAGGCCATAGCCGGGTTGCAAGTGGGGATTGGGCGGTGACGTCACCTACCAGTAATCAGATCTCATTCAATGCAGATCCTATACGTCGCTTCTGAGTTAGCTGCGGTCAAGGCTAAACGGGGAAACGAGTTTTTGAGAACGCTGCCTGTGTGAAGTCTAGAATTAAAACAAGCTAACTTTTTGGTTTGCTTTAATCAGAAAATCGAATCAATTCTCTGAAGTACACATAGGTTCCATACAGTCTTACAAAATGTTATCTTCTGCGTCTAATAGACTAATAACGAGGCATACAAGATTCTCAAAGTTAGTCACATTATGGTTTTGAAAACGCATTAACAAATTTATAAAATACACAAACTGGTGATAATTTATCATTTGATTGCAGATTTAAAAATATATAATTTGCAGAATTCTAAACATGGTAATTTTTTGAATTTATAAGCTGCTATAATTGAATAGCATCCTATTGGCAGCTTTATATTTTATGTGCAAAAAATGCATGAGTGTAGTGATTTATATTTCCTAAATAATCTCATAAATATTTTTACGCGATTTTTGTGCTTCAATAAAACATACTAAATTATTCAACTGAATAAATTATAGTATATAAAACATAGTAGTCATGGTCGATTTCACATCTTGTACAAACCATTAAACATAAAAAGTCCTTTACAGATGTAAATTGGATCGTGTGCAAGTCACAATAATCCCTACAAGTACAAAAGGTGTGGAAGGCAATGTTAATCCATAGTTCACGGCACGTCTATACATTAATAATGACGACTTATGTTGCCGTTCTGTACATGAAATTACGGGTTTCAAACCCACACGGATCGGAGCGCTTCCCTTCTTGGGCTATCCGGTACCATGATATGGGTGGCTGCCTCGGTGGCGCAGTTGTACAACAGTATGATTACAAAGCGGAGGTCTCGGGTTCGAGTCCCAGGTCGGGGTCGAGTGATGTTGGATTTTTCTATTCATTATCAGCCCGGAGTCAGGAATTTTTGCCCGATACGGCGATAGGCTCGCCCCCTGTCGTAAGGCGAAACGTAAGTGTTCTTGGTTGCACCTCTGCCTACCCCTTCTGGGAAAAAGGGGTGAGTTTATGTATGAATGATATGGCTGATGTTGAGCGAAGCTTAAGTCAGCAATGCTGGCGTATGATTTAATACCTAGATTAACCAAAATCCTCAAGTCGCTTTTAGCCTTCCCCAGGATACAAAAAGAGAAATGTAACAAATCATGTTTTGAATGTCTAATTTGTTTTTAGAGGAATCTTGGTACAGAGCAAAAACTGATACCGTCAATACAAAAGACAATTTATCAAGTGTTAAAAAATAAATATAAAAATGAGTTTATAACTGCTTGCGAATAATTAACTAACTTGCTTGAGTATTAGTTGTAATTCATTTTTAATTATACGTAATTATGTGCACAGCCTTGGTTTTACTACTACAGTTTAGGGTACCTTGTTCCGACTTATAAAATCTTAATATTTCATAGCTCAAGCTGCATTTGTCTTCGATTACCTACTTGTGGGAATGTGGTCTTATATTCTGAGTACTTGAGCAGTAGGAATCAAATCCGATTACATTGTTAGATCATCTATAAGAAGACGCTGAAGGGACTTAAATATATGACACGTGTTAGTGTTCCTAGCCCTGCAAAGTGGGTACATACGGAGATGCACTGGGTCAATGGTAATTTGTATAATTTAATTCAGAAATCCCTACTAATATTATAAATGCGAATGTTTGTATGTTCCGTTTTCACGCTAAAACGGCTGAGCAGATTTTGATGATATTAACAAAGTGATTATATTGGACCATGGAGACGGACATAGGCTACTTTTTATCCCATAAAAATGTACTTTTGCGTGGGATGAGACAGGAATTCAATTCCAGTATACATAATTGCTTCTCTTTGAAATTCGAATGGAAGGCGGGAGAAGACAGGATTGCATACTTTTCGTCCTGGGACAGAACGGGATAAAACGGGCCGGGATCGTACGAGAAAAGCAATATAGTCGACGGCGGTAACATTGAGTTTAAATAATAATACAGTTAGTACGCGAAATAATATGTTGTTGATGTGGACTGGACTCAAAAACTATCTGAACCCGGGCGGAGCCGGGCCCGAGCCCTAGTAGTTAATAAATTAGCAGTATGTTTACATTCTTCAAACAAATTATAGATATCTAAAACATTTAATTTTTCAATATTGCTTTCAGCAAAATAATTTTTGTATTATGTCAATTTAAGTAATAAACTTAACTTATGCTGGCGAAATCACTTGTTTTAAAATGCGATGATAAAATACTGAAACAAACGCCTTCTATTTAGCGTAATATCTAAATGGTCAAATTATTTGCAGAACGTTAAAAACTCGCTGCGGTTACAGCGTAGGCATAATGCTCAATTTTCCTTCGTCATCTAGCAACAAAAAAATCATCCAAACGGTTTATGATTTATGGTACCGATAAGATTTGGCGGTCGACGTTTAGGTATCTTTTGCACGTGGTGCCCTTTAATGTAATATACCAAGGGAATCAAAAACTAGGTGTAAGTGAACATTTAGAAAATTAATTTTCATTTCAATATGTTAGCACTTATGTGGGTTTTTTTTCACTACTGACGTAAAAGAATATATTTCTTTAGAAAAAACTATGACTTATTTTTAAAGTTGTAGTCCCATCTCATAACCAGAAATTCATGGCTACAGAACTGACTAATGTTTCAAACTGTAACTCCATGTATATCGTAAAAAAAAGCTGCCCTTTACCACCCTATCAATATACATCACAAATGCATTCTTACTAAATATTCTGTAGCGGAAAGTTTATGCCAATTAAATTACACGAAGTTTAATTTAAACATACAAAATATGCATTAAAATCTACATATTGCGGTGAAAACAATTTTAAATATATAATAATAAAAGATAACTAATTCGATAAGCGTGTGAATAGAGCATGGGGGTTGCATAACAGCATATTGTATGTAAAAATACATGTAAACTGAATTTTAAACATAAAATTTGTTTACCTATTTAAAGAGTCTATTCTATAAATTTAGACAAATGATATTGTGCATAAACGGTAATTAATTTTGGACCTGTGCTTTAAATATATTGAAACATTGTGGACGGCCTCGTTTTTATATGAAAAAAATCAGTCGTTTAATTGAATGGGCTATAATTATTTAATTTTAAATACATAAGAACCATCATATTGACACGACTTTTCAAACTGCATCTGACGAAATTTCATTCGTTTTGTTACTTAATACTTTATTTACTTTATTACATTTTATTACACAAAATGTAATTTATAAATCTAACATAAATTGTATAAAAACGTACTGAAAAATAAATTACGGAAGCAATTCAACTTTTCTCTATTAGAACAAAATACAATGTTTGAACAAAACGCACAATATCGTGTGATTTTCGACTAATTACACGATTAAAACGGGAATTTTAATGATATAATAGCTACAGTTAATAAAAAAAACATTATGTCAATCTGTTATTTGGGCACGTTCATAAATAGGTTCGTGCACGCGACGTTACTCGTGTTAACGTTAAATTATATCCCTTGGTTACATTTTATGCCTTATCGCTGATAGTTTTATACGCCACTTCTTTACGATGAAGATGTATCAGCCGATAATTGCGGAATAGTAAGCACGGGAATCCTTACAGTTCGATCCAGAGAGCTAAAGAATTAAAGCCTTATTCATAGACAGATTTGAAACCTGTTTTAGTTATCCAATGTTTTCTGTTCTTCGCTCAAACTGAATACAAAAGTCGTTCGAAAGGGACAAAACATTCGATAACTAAAATAAGTTTTAAAACTGTATTTGAATAAGGCCGAAAGAAAGTTATTAATTTATACCATTTAAAAATATCCGGCCACATTTACGTAACGACTGTTTTATAAAAAGCTAATCATATTTTATCATAGTCATAGTAGTGTTAGTGAAAATGTCATCGGTACAATTTAGGCGTTCGCGTGATTTAACCGCATACCGTTAAATATCAAACAAGTTTTAATAAACGATTGAAGACAAGAGAAGGTTTAAAATTTAAATAATAAGTAGTTACATAAACATCTACATTTTAAATATTAAAAAATACACATTAAATAATCTTAAACAAAACTATTATTAATGAATACCAAAAAATAACACACCTTTTAAACAACGCACAAATTCAGAGTACATAATATTATTAGCGATAAATAAACACGTGATACCCTAAAAAAACTGAAGTGTTACGCACACGGAACCCAAGCGTAACGCATTACACACGCTTGACACGTTTTTTATAAAGCTCAACGCAAGGTAAGTTCTAAATTAAGATCGGTTTAATGATACCTTTTAGAATCAATTGAGAGCCAAGCCGTTGCCGGCCGCGGAGCAACTCGAAGGCCACTCGGTTATGGGTTTGTTCCGACGTGCACACACATTTTTGGTACATCTTTGCGCGTTGATTTATACTTGGATATTCATATTTAGATTTTGGTAGCAAGACGTTGGCTTGTTACTACACTGGCGTAGTACTATGAATGATGAGATATTTAGTTTAAAAATCTCTTGAATTGATTCCCTTGTCACATGTATGTTCGACAAACTGTGCACACCAGACGCATCTCTACCCAACACTTCGTGATTAAAATCTTGAGCTGATGATTAACGATGATGAAACAAAGCTACAGGGGAGCTCTATTCTCCGACACGAAATTCGAATTTTCGAACGTATAAGTAAAAAAAATCCACTTCTAAACATCCATACTGTTCTCTGTGAAACTTATCATTCGCTCCAAACTTAGTCTATGGTTACGACGTACGATAGAGGATTCGAACATTAGATTCAAGTATTTAGGCACATTAGTACAGTTTTACGTACAACGCTCGAACATTCGTCGTCTTGTCGGAGAATATAGCGACCGCCCTGATTCGATCCCTGTAGAAGTCTATCAGACGAATATACCTCCCGAAGCTAGGAACGCACTTCCTTCTGCTTTGCCCAGTCGGTTATCTTAGAATTATAAACCGTTAGTTCTCATATAATTCCTAACACATCTGTGTGCTCCACAAACCTTTATTTCGGGTATGGCTTCTGCATTATCAGAAATCAGAAAGCCCTTCGTAGTTTATGAAATCCACTATCATACGTCGTCGGTTTAATATCTCTTCCTTTTCAATCAATGTGAAGTAATGTTCCGTTCACAAGGTATGAAATCTCTTGTATTTGAGAATGACATCGAAAACATTTCTGTACCACAATAGGCTTTCAAGATTCATGTCGGATGTGAGATAATATCAAACAGATAACAATATGATAGCCTTAAAATAGAAAATGGCGTGATTAATCAGAAACACATTGTTGCTAAGAGTATATTTCATTGAAAATATCAACTAAGTGTAACATGAATGGGCCGGTTGGACTGGATTCGATTAATGCATCGTCACACCCTTTAAACGATCAGTTCTTCGAAACAGGTATTTGTAAGTTATAGATTATTCTCCGAAAGAAACACCCTTTCTTGCTACCAACTTCACCTTGCTAATACACATCCACTAGCTAATGTACGACGACTGTATTATATAAAAGATCTCAGCAATTATCAATCTTATCAAGTCGTAAAATATCAACTCAATCACGTTTCACAATTGCATAGAAGACAAACAACCATTATTTTCATAATGTAAATATAGTAAACAAAGTATGCGTTATTTCCAAATAGTAGTAACGTAATAATTTATAAAATAAATGTATTATTAATTCCACAATACTATTGTTAAAAATGGTATATCCGACTACCATGACGCAAATATTATGTCAGGTTTCACGATAGAAGGAACAGTGATTCTAGCCATGCTTGTGACGACATAAACTTATTACATCGACAATAACCTTGTTTTAAATTATTTATTGACCGAACATATTGTAATTTAGCCCATATACATTCTGCTGAAGACGAACCTATATAATCGATACGAGTATATACTTTAGGCTTTAGTGTACCATTTGGTCTAGTACATATTAGTGGACTTAATACAACTTTCAAATATAATACTTGATAATCTCTCAGGTACGCGAGTTTCCTGCAACATAATTCATAATTACGGATAGGTAATTATGAATTAAATACCTCATCACTTAAACTAACTTCTGCTAGATATTTACCGAGCCGACTCGGCCGCAATATCACAGCGTGCCGGGCTGGTAGGCCAGTGACAATGACATACCCCTTTCGAGCTCCTCAGGGGTACCGAAAGGGGAGCTTTACAGATTTTCCTCTTGACACAAAAAAAAGATATATACCGGACACAAGGTGTAAACCAGTCATAGTAACCCACTCAAATATATCGTTTTCCGGGATCAAATATGCTAGCTTAATCGTGTCGCATGGCGAAATGTCGAGAGCTAGTCATCCCTTGGCAAGCAATAAAATACATGGGCAATTTTGCACTTAAAATCAGACGCAATGTAATCACTTAGCCGTGCCAGTATGTAAAAAAAGTTCGGTTGGTAACACGCGAATTTTACGATCCCAGCGGACGTGACGAAATGCAGACGGGAAGCGACCATGTAGGGTTGAACTGATTCCCCTTGTCTCTCAAAACATGTATTAAGCAGGATAGTTGGTGATTTAAAATCACATGATCAAATCAGTAATTCTGATACCTAGACTTGCACCTAGTCACTAGAAACGAATTGATTAATGTATAAAAAAGTGATGCAATAAATTTTAATAATATGTAACATGTATATCTCAAGATTTTTATGTTCAGTGTCTTTAAATTCAATGCCTAGAAGTAATGCATATTTAATATTTAAAATTATAGCATAATAAATCTTCACATTATTACTATAAATTAATACTAAAATTACAGTTTTATATTTATCAAAAATACGAAATATTTCTACCAAATAATGCATATTAAATTTAACACACTCATGGGCAATTATGAAAAGATTTGTGTATAATAAGGTGGATTTATAATAAAACAACCAAACAATTAAATTAGGTAGTAATAAAAAGGTCATACATTTATCCAAAATGACCTTAGTGCTTTGCTTATCATCAATAATCTGGTCAGAGCGGTTGATGTTATTTTATAATTATTTTGGATCATATTTATATTATTTTAAAGCAGGTTGGCACTATACAATATAGGCTTTTATATACTGGCATAATAGTAACTACAATGCAGTCAATAATATAGGCATTGCAATTAAAATAGACAATCTACCAGAAGGAGATTTTTTTCCATCCTGCTTGACAGCTAATTTAAACAGAAACTACTAAATACAGCAACAATGTTTTCGGTTAGTATATTACATACGGAATTTGACTTCCATTAATAAAACAGTCAAAGGAAATTCTGTGATTGTATTTCCTGTACTTTCTTCGTCAAAGAAATATTTGGGTACTAAGAAATTCAATGCATTTGAGCAATATGTATAATATTTACCATTAGTACATTATACTTAATTGCTTTGAAATTGTATAAAATTTATCTATAATTACAATATTTGTTTCAAATGCAATGAAAAAACAATGCAATCTGGCTGATAGGATGTCTGATATAAAACCTATTTTAGCCATATTGCCGGGTGAACGACCTCCACACGCACTGATATTGGCTAGTGCATATGAAAAATAATAATATTCTGTATTGAACAATACATATTTGTGTATTATTCATAACAGTAATTAATCAAACCCATACTAGAGATACATTTGATGCCACTATACTTATATCAATATTTATATAAAATTGACAGCTTTACTCCAAAACGTGCCTTAAATAATTTCATTGCTATTACTCGCTGCATATACTAATTAAAATGGATGGAGCTGATAACTGAGATAAATGATCAGAATTGAACAAAAGCCTTGCCTTTGTCAAAAGCCAAAATTAGTATATATTTTAGGTAAGGTACACTTTATTGTCAATATTTTAAACAACGAGTTTTAATCATTTTTATTGAGGATTAACTGAATATTTTTTTGGAGACAAAGCGTGGCTTATATTTAAATCATGTTATGCGTACGCGTTTGCTGCATGGTTTGTTAAAAAATATTATCAGTTCAATATTTCACAATGGTCAGCTAGGACATAATAAAACTGGTTGCAATAATCTATGTATCATTAACTTTTTGTTGCTCTTTACTGGTGCATAAGAACGGTTTATATTTAATCAATTTACAATGAATCAGTGTGCATGTCTGCACACAAAAAGAAATCTGATTGGTCTTAGCAGTGCGGCTTAGATCCTTAACATTGATAAAATTTGCTTGATTCATATCTCTGTTGCTATGTACGACCAACCTGAACATGTATTAGATAGGGACGGTTTTATAGATTTTCAACAATTATCATCATGAATAAATTTTAAGATGGTATCTATGTTTTTTGTGCTATATCCCTTATTATTATCCTCAAAATGTTTTATTGCAAATAATTTTCAGTACCTAAGAATTTAGTTAGGGTGAAATTAAATAATTTCGATGATATCAGACTCCAAAAAATTGTGAATAATATGCATTAGATACTTGTACAACTAATAGCCACATGTTTGAATGAAGGTCATTCATACTACTACCGCTAACAGATAAAGCTGTGCTTGCTACAACGCGCATAAATGGGTTCCTTCACTGCGAGAACCGACTACTGACACCGACCACAATGATCGCAACTTAACGCGCACAAATTATAAATTCTAACGTGAACCTACTCCACTATCAGATAGTTACTATGTACATAGTGGCAACTACAACACTCGCGCACCACATAAGCCTATGTATACAACGTTATAGGTTATGTGGCTTGTTGCCATGCCAGATTTCAACACTATAATCGTACATACGCACAGGTAGCGTTCGCTTTCTTTCATTACACGCGCATTAAACACACATTTAATGATTTTTATATAGGCATTTTGACTTCTTATGGCACAATTTGGATTCAGTTGAGAACTTTGCGTCTCGCTCGAGACCTTGTAACCCTAATAAGACCCGTCGGATGACTTTTTGGACGCGCACGACTAAATGTTTCGATGTAAATGAACGTTTTGAGCGTACATCAGCGAGCGTCCACCAGCTTCACTATAACCTGAAATCTACGATCTGTTCGGCGTAGTTTTATGTACGCGATTTATAGGTTATAAATTGAGCGCCTTTGATAAACTAGAATTAATGATCAGGCCAACGTTAGGAACAGATTGCGAGTGAGCTCATGGGTTTACCGCACGTACGAGACACCGAACATAAGAGGGACCCGAAGCCGGGGGCTCCGGCCCGGTACAGACTCACCCGCACCGACATCGATCTGGCGCCGAGCTCCGGCCACCCTACCAGCACACACATCCAAACGCACTACACAAAAGGATACAGGCTAAGTCCAGGTTGAATCCGTGCTTCGTGTAGCGTATCCGGCGCTTGCTGACGATACCCTTGATGGGGTTGGTCATCTTGATGTTTGACATGGAGTTGGCCATGGCTGAGAGGCGGTTGACGCGCCGCGGCAGCAGTTCTGCCGCCGCGCCCTTAGCGGGCCCGCCCGCTCCTGGCACCGACCTCTTCTCCGGTGCCTTCCGCTCGCGGCGCCGGCAGCTCACGCAAACACCCATAAAATAACCTCCGCCGCGCGGAACGTGCCCCGCTCATCGGGCCGGCGGCGGAGCGCGAGCGGTGCCCCCGGGCGCTCAGCTCGCGCCCGCCATCCGCGCCGCGCCCGGCGCCTCCGCCGCCTGCGACCCGCACCGACCTCCACGCCGCCGCCGGATCGGAACCGCAGCACCACCACAGTGCACCACACACACTATATCAGCATAGCTTCACGCCCGATCGCGAACGCTTTCCACTCCGCTTCACGAGCGAACGAAAAAATTATCTCGCGCGAATGGCGTCCATCCTGCGTTTGCACTGCACTAGAACACGGCCGAGGAGAAACAGTTGCACAAGAAATAAAGATGGTTCTGCTGACGGCCGATGTCTATCATCTGTCTCTTTCGCGCTACTGCGGAAAGAACGAGCACGACAGAGATGCGACACAACCTTATTTTTCTGGTGGTGGTTCGCTAGCTAGCTCTCTTTGTTCATTATATTTGCCGTTAAACGACGCCAGGTGGCGTAAGTAACGATGCAAGGGTTGCCGCCACTTTCAAATTTAAAATAGTTTTAATAAATATTATTAATATTCTAACTGATAAGTAATTAAAAATTTCGAATATTTTTTAAACTTGTAATAATAAATACAAATAAAACTTATTATTATTCGTTTAACATCCGTTCCTTGATTTTAGTTTTTGGGACTATCGAAACTCCTGTGCTCCTTTAGCTGTAGAGGGCGCTATTTTACTTGTAAAAAGTAATTTGTGATGGTTTTTTTAAGTGTACGTAATTTGCGCGCCAACATTTTAATTTAATACCAATTTAAATGAAATTATTTATAATGTTAATGTAATACTCGCATCAAATAAATGTACCTATTATATGTTTAGTCATTAACAATATTATGCTTGAACGAACCGATTTATTAGGAGTGTACCGAACTATGACTTACTCATAGATAATACATTTATATATGACCTTCAGCATGCAACGTCAGCTTATTTTTGTTCACCATGAATAAAAGGAAAATTGTTTTAAAATATACCTGCTTCATCAAATTGATGTCGTCATAGTGGAAGCGTATTTAAGTACGATGTCAGCCTTAAATCCAAAAACTACAATGTTTCTGCTATACATAACTATTATGAATGAATGAAGTACCAATTTAAGCACTAAGCTGTTGAATAGGCTGACTTCTTTAGCGAAGTATTCTCTTTTATAAATTAGTATTACATAGTATAAATACTGTGTAAATGGTTACCAATTCTATTGATACATAAACACAAAAATTAATAAAACAACAGATAATTTTTACATATTGTAAGCTCTAACGAAAGAATTATTGATTCTTCCACAAATTCAATTGCGTGTAAAAGGTCTAATTTTCCAAGAATATATTATGTTTTTATGCGAAACGAGAAATAAATAATAGTAACCAACGTATTTACATAACTTTATTCACTGCGCAGTTATGTAAATAAAATATGGCAAACGGCACAAATCTCATGCTTGATTGGATAAACTACTTCACATTACAAATATTTTAATAATGAGAACTGGCATGGCGTACCGATTTATATCTACACTTTGCATTATTGTATGTATTATGCATGTATACATTTTCGTAATTATTTTTGAAGATGTGTATTTGCATATTGTTTTGCATGTTTTGCATTACAATATTTTCTATATGAGTCTTTCAGACTCCGACCGCGGCTCCACGCGCCTAGCTTTGTATATCGTAACTTCTAATAAACACATATTTTCATGGATTCTAATAAAAATCCATATTTTTACCTTGTAACAAACATCCTAATAACTTCACAAACTGTTGTATTTAATAAATAAGTAGGACATGTGCATGTCACATAATATCTAAATTGTAGGAGTTATAGATTTAAAAGAACGACGCCAGCGCCATCTATTCAAAATTTTGTACAATCAATTAAAATTGATCCTTATAGAACCAAGTACCGGGATATAACTTAGCCAGGAGATTGTCTATCAAGTATCAACCATAGTATCAACGTATTCATAAAAATCCATTGAAAATTAACTGCGTTTACTTCTACCAAGTATCTAAACATCGTTACAAGGTTTTGCGTTTATAATATTAGTAGGAGTCTGGAGTAGGAAGCAGGATTTGAGTCATATTACTAGGATAGGATAAGAAGTAGGTAGGTAGGCAGGTAAAGATACGAATAGGAATTGTAAGATAATTAAATAAAAAAAAGTACGAACAACAAACTAAGGAAATAGAAATTAGAAATGGGTAAGGAAACGACCAGGAAAATTACGTTTTTTGTTTGTTATTTTAACTTGTCCAGGACATGATCATTGGTCTAATAACACGCTGTCAAGCGCAAGTGTAACATTAAAAAATCAACGAGCCATAACAAATGTTAGTTTAGGTCCTTTTCAAAGAAACCACATGAGAGGCGTGGTTGGAATACTCATTTCGTAGTGTAAAAATGTTACGAGTTTTTGTTCCGTAACATTGAATCCATTACCTAATATCAAATATTTATAGTGGTATTACCACACCCACATAACAATATATAGATTTGCTGTATTGATTATGGTGTAATAGATAATTCGTGGCGTGTAGACGGCTTGTTGCCACCCGGCTGGCGGCCGGTGCACGGAGTACGGGCTGCGCACGATGCCTGCTAGGGCTGCCACCAGTGTGCAAACGAGGAGGCAAACGCCTAAAAAGTTTGTTTCATCTAATTTTTTGGTGTTGACATTCGCTGGTTTTATGTTATTAAACTTACTCAGGCTTGATTTAGGCTCAGAATTCCTAATTCCTACTTCATGGCCAAGTAAAAATGTTTAATGTGAGGGAGACAAAGCAAATTTGCGGCTTTTGACTTTGACTCAAAGAGAGGCTAGTGTTCCGTCAATGCTATACGTATAAACTTATTATTCTAATAACGATAACTATTATGTACCTAAGTGAGCTATTTGAGAAATAAATTATATATAAAAAGCACCCCTTTAAATGCTTTTATTAGGTATTTTATATTTTCTTTACATACTCCTTATTCTGTACACAATAAAAGTACCTTACACTAACACTTATAAATTAAGTAAATTAATATATTGAAAAAAAAATTCAAATTCAATTACGCCGAACATTTATTATACTGACAATCCTAAAACATCAAATATTTGAGTACGTTTTATGAGTGATATCTCCATAAACTTTCAACTACTCGTAGTATCAACGGGTCATACTATTTGTCATCTGATAGTGGTCGCACCTTGATATCTATTCCTACCACACGATAGTCGCGTGGTGACAGATGAATCACGATGGTAATTAAATCAACTGTGACCTTGGTTGCAAGGAACTAGAATTTTTCCCTTATTGATGAACGGACTTGGGAAAGGGTCTTTGTGGTCCCAAGCGTTGTTACATAGTTTTTATAAATAGGTTTAAGGTATTTTTTTTTTGTTGCTTAGAAAGTTGAACGACGGTAGTAAAAGTCGCAGGAAAAAAATAATTCGCTAGGCAGGAGAAGAGTAATTTGCAAATGAAAATGCCTTTACGGTATTTTTTTCTTAATGGGGAAAATACTCCTAGGGTACCCGACTATCCAGATAGACCGGGCATACCCGACTACTAAGTCCGGATAGTATTTAAACATAAGGTTTTTAGTCGGCCTACTGACTAAAAACCCCATGTCTCTATCTGCTCTTTGGAGGCACTTTTGGACCTTCACGTTTAAGTTTAAATATACACAAATGTAGGAATGCATGTTAATACTCGCATTCAATTGTTTTAAGTTTGTTCCTCAGTTCAATAATTAAGACAGGAATACGTATGATATTGTAGAACTAAACAAACCCTGCTCTATGAACGTGACATAATTTTGGTCTTACAAATGTCCGCTATGATGAAGATGCTTGCGATAGTCGGTACTGTCTTTCAGAATATGCAATGGCGGGCATGAATGCGACATAATATTTTATATTCTCTAGCCTAGAAATCATAAAAGGTCCCCCATAATAAATTCCTAATTCCGGCATAATTTAATAATGACCCAATTGAACGCCTCGTCGGGTTCCGTCGGTGATGATAACGCACGAAAATGTATATTATACAAACCGCGTGACGATAACACAACGTGCATGCGTTAATTAATGATTGTTTCAGTTCATTATCTGACCATAGAATACCTACATCCAAGCCTTCAGAGTTTTGTATTGTATTGTATCAGCCCATATACGTCCCACTGCAGGGCATGGGCCTACCCTACAATCGAGGGTACGATTGAGAGTGGTTAAGCCATTTAGTCCATCACGCTGGCCTAGTGCGAGTTGGCGGGCTTTATATACCATAGAAATTATTTACAGTATGCAGGTTTCCTCACCATGTTTTCCTTCAACGTTATAGTGTTCAGGGTTATAGTTAATTAATAATAAAGACCTACAGATACACGTTCCACGAGTCTCTGCGAGGGCTTTAATTCAACAGTGATTTAGTAAGGGTTGGTATACATATTTTGGCTTGTGCCTATAGAACACATAAAGCCTGATTTTGAGCATGCATGCATATTTGTCGATAAAATAGTGTCTTGCCAGTCGATCGTCGATGTGACCGTCATCTGCATCTCTTTGTACCTTGTGGTGCCAGCAGAAAATAAAAATGTTTAAAAGCAGCGTTGATTCCTTTCAATAGATGTGCTACTGTTATAAGAAGAAATACCAAGGCCTAGCTAGTGTGAAAGCAGACCTACTAAATTGGCGTAGTTGTACTACAGTACGTTTACAAAGCTGAGGCCTCGGGTTCGAATCCCGGGTCGGGCAAAGTGATATGGGATTTTTCTATTCATTATCAGCCTAGAGTTACGAATTTGTGCCCGATATGTTGATAGGCTCGCCCCCTAACACATCTTGGGATGGAACATACAAGACGAAATGTGGGTGTCCTTGTGGCGCCTCTGCCTACCCCTTCTGGGATAAAGGCGTATAATGTATGTATGCGAAATTATCTTTAAATACAACCTGGATACGATAGAAATGCTTGTGCAATAGGATATTAGTGTTTAATGAAGTGTATGGTTATAAAAAATCTGATAAAACACTTGATGTAAGTGGTGTGAGGGGGGAGGTAGGGGAACATCTTTACTTTGATAGCTTGGTTACTTACCACTTTACATAATATGTCGTGTCTCAAGTTTGTAGACATATTTGAAGAGCCTTCTCTGAGAGTCCGTCTTCTGCCGTTAATGTCTATGTATTTTTATTAAAAAAATGAGTATGATATCCTAGCGTAATTGCGAATCAGAAATCAGATGGACTGCGCTGGAATTACATTAGTATTACGTACTAATATAATTAATTAAAATTTACTGTCTTTTTGGTATTTAAACCGAATCACCGGATCTTAGGTGCATTATGTGATGAGTACGCTGTTCCTATCAAGGAAATTAAGAATATAGGCTATAAATATCTAAATTAATATATCTTGACTACATACGAATAAATAGCACTCGGCAATTCACACCTGCGCCACCGTGCGCTTATAGTCTAAATTATCAGGGTAACGTCCTGTCTCTCATATCAAATTAATACATTAATCTTATCAAACTTTCTAAGCTAGCAACCGTAATCCCGATGATAATGTTTATAATACACAATATTATTAAAAATATACAGCGCACGCCCATATAATACAATTTATTTAACTATTATTATTTCTGGGTGTCTGAATATATCGGTTATATGACTGCCTGAAAGTTTACACTAGGATAACAACTATCAGCCGATTGTAAACATTGAGTGTGTTTACCCTACTTTAAATAGACGGTTGCTACTCGGCTAGCCGGTGTGTCGGAGACTCCGAGACGCTACGTTCGTGTTTATCCGTTCCTTACTTATCTTGTTCATTTACGGCTTCTACGCTGGGGTCTTGCGATGATTCTTTGACCGATTGTACCTTTGATTAGATTAATTATAATTATAATTCATCATTGAGGTGTTGTGTTGCAAGCATCGACGTTCTTTTGTTTTAGTTTATTGCGCCTTTTATGTTTAATACACGAATCTATCTTTTATTACCGTCGAAGTTGGTTACGAACTTAATAGTTTTATTTTCTTACGTCCGCCTACCAATGCATGCATTATTTATAGCTGAAGTTTTAGTAGCACTAATGGCAACCTAGGCAAGATTCTTCATCGCCTAGTACCTATCATCTAAAATTATGCTAAAGACAATAAATGAGGATCCGTACTCTGTAGAAGTGCATAGCACCTTGATTATCGTGGACCTGGGCGATCGGCCAAGCTGTTCATATTGCTAACAGCATTACTTGTCATAGGATTTGGAAAAGAGCGTAAAATTCGTATCCATCCGCAATTTCTCTCTTTGATTTAGTAATACTGGATCAACGAATCCATGTGTTTTATCCAGTTGGGAAAGATCAGAGATGCCGCATCAATCTCTCGATGAACCTTTACAATAACAGTTAATGAATTAACATTTAAAGAAATATGAACACCATAGTATAAAATTTGCCCAAGATCATTACAACACTTCTTTACGCAGATATTTTTAGCATAATGAACAACTTTGCCGGCACACGGCTGTGGCACAATTAGGTAAGTCCTGGAAACAAACGTCCCTTATGCGACTTCACCTTTGACGCCCGAGGCTGCGAAACTCCGTTCACCAGTTGAAACTTCTCCGTAATATTATTGAAACAATGTACCAAACAGACCCACTGAAACCCGTAAAGGTAACAATAAACCTTGGAAACTCGGAAGAAACTCGTGTTGCCAATTTATATATAGATTCTATTGGATATTCTTGGGAAAGGAAAGACCCTTTTAAATAGTAGACTTTTAAAGCAATATTTACAGGTACCTTAAGCGAGGCGTGAAGAGTAAATCTAAGTAGCTGGCATAGTTTTTTTCGAATTACTATTAATATCAGTCGATGCCTACTCTATCAGTACAACACTGTACTAGCCATCGGGAGCAGCATAGATTGTCAGTGCCGAGGCAGAAAAAACGTATTCTTACTATTCTTAGTAGATATTATGACGGACGACCTGGTTACGGTTGCAGGAAGTCGATGTGAAGATGTTTGGGGGAGGCCTATGTTCAGCTGTGGACTTCCTGTGGAAAGGAATTGAGAGATATATTTGTCATAAACATCGAATAAGACCGGCCAGCGCAGTTTAACCTATTAAGGCCAGAAGTCTGTGCGCTACAAAGGACCAACCCCGCATTTCTATTGGTCCGCATTTTTTAAATCTGTAATTATATTTACCATAATATTTATATTACATACTACACATCATAGTTATCTACTAAATGATATTAACTTAATTGGTTTCCATTCACTCACGTATTACATTTTATTAAAATGACGTGTTTTTTGCAAATGGAATCGATAACGTAAATTACGAGCTACATTACTCAATTGAATTTGGCCACTAAATGCCAAAAAGGTGGCCCTTTAATAAAGGTTATCAGCATTCCATTATTTTACAAAAATAAAGATATTAATAATGTAAATGGCAAAATCCATAATATTAAAAACTACGGAATTATAATTAAGTCCAAACATATCAAACAAGAACATTAAAATTATTGATCGTCATTAAATTTTTGTCTGCCGTTATTTCTTTTAATATTTGTGATAAATAATACAAAGGTTGATGTTGATTTTTTATTTTTATTTTTGTTATGTTCGCAGTTGTGTTTTTTTATTACTATGGAAAAGAGACATATTTGGCAAAGCTAGGTATATTACCAAATGTAAAATAAAGATACCTATGTCGTAATACGAAAGCTACTTCTTGTTTCCACTGCTCATCTTCCAAAATAAGAGTTAGGAAAAATTATTTTCTTGAGTATAGAATATTGATCTCGCATCGCTATAGGTTAGCCCATCAGAACAGCTGAAGGTTCAACCTTTCTGTTGTTAGCCCTTACCACAATTTGGGATAGAAATAAGTTTCGCGAACCGTGGGTGACAGTGTGTCTGAGGTCCGAGGATATGCCTACAAACATGGATTTGCGAAAGCATAAACCATTTATCCATGTACGTATTTTATGCTTATTATAGATGCACTCGACTATGATTTTTGGACGGGCCAACTCTGTTTGCCGTTATCGCTTTTGGAGAAAACTCTTGAGTGATTGCCTGATTTTGGAATTACAACTGGGACGTGGTGGTTTCAATTCCTGTGAACCTGTTGACGGATGTTACATGCTGCGCATAAAACTTTCGACATACAGCTTAAAATAGATACATACATCAACTCACGCCTTTTTTCCAGAAGGGGTAGGCGCAGGTGGTCTACCAGGACACCCATATTTAGCCTTGTATGTTCCGTCCCACGATGTGATAGGGGACAAACCTATCGCCATATCGGGCACAAATTCCAGACTCTGTGCTGATAATGAATAGAAAAATCCAATATCACTTTGCCCGATCCGGGATTCTAGCCCGAGACCCCAGCTTTGCAATCGTACCGTAGTACAATAACACAGGAAAACATTAACAAATTCGCTTATCACAAACCATTGTTGCAGAGTTCAAGTGTTGGGACGATTTCGCATTCATTATTGTAATGTATTCTCGGCGGTGTGCGTGTTATCAGTCGTTATCTGAAGGTTCAGACCACATTACCATTGCGTTGATAAGCGGTCCTCAGACGGATGGCATGATAAGATACGTCTTGTATGGCTGCTGAAAGGCTGGGGTGTGTATACCTACGTCCTTAAAGGCATGGCGACAGGCTATTACCTAGTACAATATGAATATTCGGTACCGAAACTGATTCACATATTTCTATGTAGCTCAGAATATCTTTGATGTTGGGATGTTGTTTGCCATTCAAAAATTGTGTTGCTTTTATAGTAATTCAATATTGATCATTAACGTATATTGATTTTCCTACAAGACTAAAGTGGTGTTACTTACTAAAACCTTATGCTGTAATTAGTACAAATACCCTTATTCAAACCACAGAGTCCTTGTAAACATACAAGACCAGGTGAAAAAGTACATATTTCTCTATCTTGTTTTTAAGTCAATTTTTATTAATTGTATTAAGTTAAAACTATTAGAAAGTACCTCTTCCGAAAAATGAAGATTTTTGCTATATATAAAAAAATCACAAATAATAAATAAATAAATACACCCAACAGTCACACACGGTCTTGACCCCACACTAAGATCGAGTCTTGTGTCGTGGTATCAGGAACTACGACAGACTTTTTCGGTCTCACAAACACCCAGACCCGAAACAAATACTTGTGGTCCACACATACATTTGTCTCGGTGCGGTGTTTCACAGTCGGCGTCTAACCAACTGCGCCACGGAGGCTGTCGCAAATAAGCGCAGGTTGTATAAAATCAAAAATGGTTTTCATTTTTATATCTTCTTTAAAATTTATATTACTTAGGGAGTATATATTTTGTAGCCAAACCCTACGTATTTTGTTTAATTATTCAGTTCAAATTAGTTTTTTCATGACTGTCGTTATTACGCGTTCCACGATTTGCTAAACTGTGTTAATAGTAAACAATAAAATACACCTGAAAATAACTGCAGTAATTTGTCTAAGCAAATAATGAAGATGCATATTTCGCATGATACAAAGCGGGACAATTGACGTATTCAAATATATTAGTTTTGTCAGTTGAAGCCATTTGCGCGCAGCTGGCTGTATGAATGGCCTGGCAACGGCATACGACAGATGGACGGTGCAGACCCACTTACAAATGAAAGAGCTACATGAACCAGGTGTCATTATACAAGTATATTTAATAATTTATTTCACATAATATTTAACTTAACAAATCAACTAAGTTATAATGACATAACTGTTTATTAAGCTGTAGGTACATTTCAATTACCTCCGACTGTAACTGCTAATCAATTACAACTTCGAAGTCGTGCAATAAAAAATTAAATTTTAATTGTATCTACCTATTTCCTAGCTCGTATTGCACATATTTTTTGTAATAAGTACAAAAGAACGGTAAATAACCTAACCTTGTGTAACAAAGCCAGCACTTTTGTATTTTTTAAACAAAGACTATTTTTATTTATCAAACAATTTGATTGTTTTTTCTATTGCATATACGGTAGGGCCCTTTTGTTACTTCCACGATCACTCGGTCCCAGGGGCGTATTAAAAATTCGGGCCAACAATTATGTTCAACGCAATGAATTTATGTTTCCTAATAATGATCTAGTCAAGTAGATAACGGTTTCGTATTAGTGATGTAACGAATGTTAGTTTTCTCACATTCGCGAATGCGAATGCGGATGCGAATATTCATATCTAACATTCGCGAATACGAATGCGAATGCGAATGTTGTTTTTCAAATTTGGCGCGCAACATTTCGGGCCAGCCATGTTTAAAACGAACAAAGTCGAGCATGTCGAGCCGGCCCGTGCTTTAACAGGTTGTATGAACAAATTTAGTAGTTACTAGCTTCTGCCCGCAAACTTCGTCTGCGTGATTAACTTTATATGGAATTACCCATCCCGTCCCGTGCCGTCCCGTTATATCCCGCCTGTCCCATTTTATTCTCACTCAAGCCATGTGATCCCGTCCCATCCCTTTGAGTATAAAAAGTAACAAATATATCGGAATTCCTTCCTCTTCCTGTGGGAACATTTTTTTCGGGATAAAACGTAGCCTAAGTGCTAATCCAGGGTGTCACTTACTTCCATATCAAATTTCATCGAAATCCGTTAAGCGGTTTCCGAGTTCACCACGCACAACCGCACAGACATACAAAAATTCTAAAAATCATTATTTTTATTACGTTAATACAGACCCCGACATTAGTTTTTCTTGTTTATCTTCCATAGTTCAAAGAAACACCCTGTTTGTAAATAAGACATATACCAGTTTTTAAGTTGGACTTGTACCTATATAACTATAAAAACCGCATCTCATTTCGTGTCGTAGTTTTTGCGTGATATGCAAGCAAACAAAAAAAAACAACCTGTATGTAAATGAAACATATACCACTTTTAAAGTTGGATCTCAACCAATATAACTGTGAAAACTGCATCTCATTTCGTGTGGTAGTTTTTGAGTAATGTGCAAGCATACGAAAAGAAACACCCTGTATGTAAATTAAATATAAATCACTTTTTAAGTTGAATTTGCAGCAATATAACTGTGAAAACCGCATCTCATTTGGTGCGGTAGTTTATGAGTAATGTGCAAGCAAACAAAAGGAAACACCCTGTATGCAAATGCAACATATACCAGTTTTTAAGTTGAACCTGCAGCAAAACAACTGTGAAAACCGCATCTCATTTGGTGCAGTAGTTTTTGCGTGATGCGCAAGCAAACATACAGACAGACAGACAGACAAAAATTCTAAAAAAAATTGTTTTGGATTCTGTTGCTGTTATAAAGACCCCCGCGTTGAAATTTCTTAAATATCTTCCATGTACATACATATTAATCCATTTACATTTTTATTATATGTATAGATAGATAAGATTAAAGTCAAAGTTACTTTATTAAATATTGTTTTCTTAATTATTGTAAGGAAGAAATTATAATTTTATTTACAAGTAGGTATTTATTATTTTGTTTTCTTGAGTATGTTTATTAATTGCATTCAAAAATAATTGAAAATGAAGGTTTTAAAAATATAACATTTTGGATATTAAACGTTTAATTTTGGTTGATTATTTTTTATAACTGTAAATAGCATTTGGTTTTGTTAAAAAAAATAGAAGCTATAACTTAATAATTACAGTCAAAAGACTTACGAGACGTAGATATTATCAATATTATAAATAATTTAAAAACACGCTAATTATAATATGCAGTTGTATTATTTTTCCAGAACCATCAAAATTTGTATAAATTTCCTTTTTATTTGTCAAAAACATTCGCTTAACATTCGCTTCGTATCTTGCGAATACGAATGCGAATGCGAATGCCAAAAAATATGCGAATATTCGCGATTCGCGACTGCGAATGCGAACATTCGTTACATCACCATTTCGTATGTACCACTGGATGGGTACAAGTTAAGAGCGATAAGCGCCACTAATGGCTTGGTATAATAGAGCCCGTGGCCGCCAGATTTTCGTCATTTTATAAAAGCTGAAAGTTTGTCTGCGCGTGCCTCTGACATAGGAATCACACACTTAGCTGGTGGCGTTGGAAGTTATCAGCTTTAAAGTGTCTGGCAAGTTGAAAGGACCATCAAAATTGTCCGGATGCCAAGGAAACTTATTTTGATTGTTACCTTAACAACGCCTATAAAATTCAGCTGTTATACTATAGAGCTGGCAAATTTACATATTACGATATCTTCAAACTTCAATAAAATGTTTTTTTGCAATTTCAATAAAGTAAAGCGCAAAATATAGAATGATATATAAGTTTAAATATAATTTTGGTTAGGTACGTAACTTTGTTTTTTATCACTTAATTACCAAGAAATTATGTATTGTCAATTGACATTGATTATAAAACTTATCGGACTTTATATCAACCACAATATACGGTTTGGTAAGTACACCCAACAGTCTAGTCGGTTTGGTACTTACTACTAAGTACTTTCTGAAATTTATTATTATAATACATCGGGTTGTTGGCGCTGAACAAGCTAATTAGATATTTACGTCATTGTAATACGGCTATGATAATTGAAATGTCGTGCTGTAACATACAGGAAAAATATTACCGTATACATATTATTTGGCGAGGTAATTAGAAGGAAGTTACAAAACGCCCACGAAAAATAAAAAGTAATTGTGTTGATTTTTGAAATAGATATATTTATTTAGTGTTTATTATCTATGTTTATATCACGAAACGAAAACGTTATTGAACAAAGAATTGGAAAAAACCGTAAAGTACCCATATATGTATAATAAAGATTTTGAAAAATAGATTTGTAGAATGGGGTGGAAAAATGGCTAAGCGTAGTACTAGATTAATTATGTAAACGATATATCCAATATCCATAGTATAAAAATGAATTAATAATAAACACTATTAAATACAACCATCATCCCCAGGTTTCTAGGTGACTTAATATGGTAATAACAATTTCTTGCTACGCCGTAGTAGGGCAGGTAAGTAACAGCTTAATAAATAAATAAATAAACACCCAACAGTCACATACATAGTCCTGACCCCACACTAAGATCGAGTCTTGTGTCGTGGGTATCAGAAGCTACGAGAGACTTTTCGGTCTCACAAACACCCAGACCCGAAACAAATACCTGTGGAGCACACAAATATTTGTTTCGGTGCGGGGATCGAACCCGCGGCCTCTCGTTTCACAGGCGGCGTCTAACCAACTGCGCCACGGAGGCTGTCCAAATATCAAGTGATATACAGTAATAATTAAAGTACGCTATTAATATAACTAACATTTCAGATTGATACATCATAACTAAATAATTTTCATTGCCCATTACGCCACTAAAATACATGTACCTGGATGATTATGAATGAAATCACACTAACAAAATACTATGTCATTCTAATCGTGCTGCATGATATTATTTTGACTATAATTGTATTTTTAATTAAGTTTTATTTTATACAGGCTTGATAAAAGGAATGCAGTACTGCTGATTGTAAGTGAAGTCTGTATCGGTATCTATATCAGCCTAAATATGTCCCATTGCAGGACACGGGCCTCCTCTAGTTTACCACGCTGGTTTAGTGCGGGTTGGCAGACTTTAAATAGATTTCTTTCACAAATCGCTACGGTATGCAGCTTTCCTCACGATGTCTTCCTTCACTGTTATAGTGCGTGGTGACTGACTATCAATACACGCATGACTCCGAAAAGTCAGAGGTGTGCTGTGGGATTTGAACCTGCGACCACTGTGAACATGTTGACAACCGGGTCAGGTCCTTTACCAACTGGCCACCACGCACTAACTGTTACGTATTTACTGTTACGCGATTTCTTTATTCTGATCAGATTGTATTCTGCAAATTATTAAGCTATAACAATGTACTTAGATCTTTTAGATATTAACTTGCTGATGTATTCATAAATGCAAACTGCAGATTCCATAGCAATTTTTATACGTTGTCCCGCTCTAAGATGCACACGAGATTAAGAAATCTGGAACAAATATTTGTATATAGGTGGAATTGGAACCCGCACACGTCAATTCAAAAGCCAAGTTTACAGCCCCAGCTCCAAAGAGAAAGAAAACACCAATATCAATAACTACATGTTAAAGCGCTTAATAATACATTAAAACAATTAGTGATTAAATCGCTGCTGACTATTACTTGCACCACAAAATTAAAAGCATTGAAATGGTAAACGCAGTTTTAAACTTTAATTAATTAAACACTCTTTTATCTGGACTACTAGGTAATATTTATTTTTTATGTACCAGTTTCTGTTGCAGTAAAATTTAATAATTTTACATTAATACACAATGATAAGTTACTACGGTATGATTGAGGTCTCGGATTCGAATTCTCGGTCGGGCAAAGTGTATTAGATTTTTCTGTTCATTAGCAGCCCGGAGTTAGGAATTTGTGCCCCATATAGCGATAAGCTCACCCCCTATGACATCGTGGGATGGAAAATACAAAGCGAATCGTGGGTGACTTCAGGTGCCTGCTTGCCATCAGGGGAACTTCTGCCTATCCTTTCCGGGAAAAATGCGTGAGTTTATGTACATATGTATGATAAAATACTGCTTCAAATATATTTGCGCTATTTTCATGGACTCTATTAGGAATAATAATACTTTATTAGGAATAATTGTTAAAATGAATTATATTTTTTAAGATAGAGTAAGTACAGTTAACTTAAAGCTGAATTTTTATACAGAAAAATACAAGAACCCAATGTAATTTAATCATTCTATATCAGCCCATATACGTCCCACTGCAGGGCACGGGTCTACTCTACAATCGAGAGAATCGATTGAGAGTGGTTAGGCCATATAGTCCACCACGCTGGCCTAGTGCGGGTTGGCGGACTTACATACCGTAGAAATTCTTTAAAATCGCTACGATATGCAGGTTTCCTCACGATGTTTTCCTTCACCTCTGCCTACCCCTTCGGGGATAAAGGCGTGAGTTTATGTATGTATGTATGTATGTTTTCCTTCACCGTTTAAGTGCGTGGTGATTGACTATCAATACACACATAACTCCGAAAAGTCAGAGGTGTGCCCTGGGATTTGAACCCGCGACCACCGTGAACATGTAGGCAGCCGCGTCTGGTCCGTTACCAACAGGCCACCACGCACGCAATTTAATCATTAACAATTACCAATCGTTGGTAAAGAAGTCTTATCTAACTATAATTTTTAGTAAGAGGTCGTTTCGTAGAATATATTACAGAAATAAAATGATACTATAAGTTGCAAGAGTTCTATTCCAAGATAGATAGCACAGATGCTTGATGAGGAGGACCAGATCGTTTGCCTAATGGCGAGCCTGCATACCCATCCCATCATGTGATAGGGAGCGAGTTTATCGCCATATCGGGCACAAATTCCTGACTCCGGGCTGATAATGAATAGAAAAAACCAATATCACTTTGCCCGACCCGGGATTCGAACCCGAGACCTCAGCTTTGTAGTCGTAGTACAACTACGCCACCGAGGCAGTAAACAGTGGACTCTGGAGTGTGTAGCCCAACCCCTCTGTCGTACAGCGTACTCTCGATTGTAGGGGAGGCGCGTGCCCTGCAGTGGGACGTATGTGGGATACAGATGTAATATGTTGTTGTTAATCATGTATATATGGGTCAATAAACAACTTATTTTCTTTCTTTCTTAAGGAATTAATTGTTAATCTCAGAACCAGTAATAACTTGCTAGCCGCTACAATTTCAAATGTCCTTAGTTGACTAATATCTAAAAAAAGACAACAAACGAAGAAATATTGCAAATCATTAGACACAATTAAATCTGCTCCATTTTTTTTGTATTTTGTCTCAGGTTAATTTGCGAATAATGTCGCGTTAACAAACGCGCTTTGTTAACCAACCAGAAATAATAACCTGTCTATTTTCATGTCTGTTCATGGAGAAACCAATGAAAAAGAGAAATGACCACACATTACTTTAAGCACTAGTTATTTACGAATATTGTTTTGTAAGTTGACATTAAAACACAAGTAGATTGTCATTTTTCTTTTTCTAGCTAAACTGCGGAATACAAGCAGGTGACTTGTTAGTAGGGAGATACAAAATCTTTATAATTCTAGATAGACAAAATACACTTAATACATTGAAATAATTAATAAATCTAATCTTTACGGATTTTATCGCGGTTTGCTTAGTTTTATTTCAATGTGTAACATTCGCGTAAATCTAAGAAACCATTATACTTCATTATAAATAATAAATACACCTGAAATTCACATACATATTCCTGATCCGAAGATAGAGTCATGTGTCGCTATGAGAGACTTGTCGGTCTCACAAACACCCAGACCCGAAACAAATACTTGTAGATCACGCAAATATTTCTCGGTGCGGGGATCGAACCCATGGTCTTTCGTTTCACAGCCGTCACATATTTTATCATATGAGGATTCAGGAATTAAAAAAACAACTATATATACAAAGTTTATTCAAAATTTCAACTTAGATTCATGCATGGTGAGAATCTTATCGACTTCCAAGGCCCTTTCTTTAAGGGTGGCCATATCATCCTCGCTCAATATACTGGTTTTCTTCCCCGCGTTTTTGACAAGGAAGTGTTGTATGAACAGCCGGATGCTTTCCCGGAACATGTGTAGTTTCGGCGGCTTGGCAACGCGGAAGAACACTTCCAGGCACGCTTGGACGTCCTCAGTCATTATTATCGCTAGGAGGATCTGACGCATGAATCGTACGGAAGCCTTGTTCAGGTCAGAAAATTGGATTACCTGTAGAGGAAAAATATATTGATTGAGTTATATTGGCTTTTAGGATGATAACGCAATAATGTATATTCTTAGTTACTCAAAGTTTAGTGTATGAAAAATAGCGCCATCTAGCGGGCATGATTTAAACAACTTGATTATGGTAAGTCATTGGTCTTTGGTGCAGTTAAAAACTATTGTAGGTATATGCGGTTAATTTATAAATAATCTGTATGTAATTGTATTAAAAACTGTCACCAATATTTTTTTTTGGTTCCGAGCATACACAACAAGTGTTTTCTACACCCTAATTGAGAATTATCAAACTGAGGTCTGAAGTCTGTCTGAAGTCAAACTGAGAACGTCATAGTCTAAAACAAATAATTACCTTTAAAACAGACAGTGGCAGACCTTTCCCAATGATGAGATGTACTAAAAACTGTGCCAAGTTAGTCATACTCGTCTTGGATAAATTCTCAATGTCCTTTATCTTATCCCACACTGAGTATTGTATTGAAAGCTGCAATAAAAATCAAATTAAAATAAGAAAAAAAAAAATATGTGACACTAGGCTGTCATAATGTTTATTTTCAGTTGTCAATTTATCTATCTTCAAAATAAAACTCATGATAAATGAATTTATATATTCATCGATTGACATAATTATTATTACCTACCCCTAATTATACAAAATATATACATATATTACAAAATATATACCTGATATTTTCTATCGACATCGCACAGTTTCTGTCCTAGTACAGCATAGTAGGGGTTATAAGTCTTCTCTTGTAGACAGCAAGCTAGTAACACGTGGACTATTTCTCTCTCCTGTTGGCCTTTTAGACCTAAATGCTGAAGCTTCTCGAATGCGTCCATGTAATCCTGGGAGATAAAAATATTTTAATATTAATACGCTTATATCATCGCGAGGGTAGGCAAAAATACCACTAGTGTGACGCAGATTTCGCCGATTTTATTTCCATCCCAGAGTCAGCGGAAGTTATTGGTATACTTGGCACAGATTCCAGTGGCCAATCAGTGCAATATTTTTTAAAATAATTTTTCACAATTTGACATTTATGATCTAGGAACTGAACCTGGATTGTTAATGATATGGCCTGAAAATAATAAGGCAATTCATTTCATATTTACGGTCCTGCAACTATTTTATAAACTGCAAACAAATATTTTTAATCACAGAATTATGAAGGTACAACCCGTTGGCAATATCTGTGCATCTGACTAAGTGACGTCATTGGAACATAACATTACATAGGTGCACATATATTTCCGACAGGTTATACGTATCTTGGATCACTCCCTTTTGTTTTAGAGCCAGGTCATACCTCTTTATGTCTATAGGGTCAGACAAAGTATCACTCAGTAAAAGTGTTCACTACCCACCTCAGCCGACATAATAACGCAGAAGATGCTCCGTCTCACGTCAGTATTCATCCGTTGCTTTCTAGCGAGTTCCAGAAGCTTCTGATCGTTGGTCGCAGTCAGTTTGACGGCCGGCTTTTCTTCCTGTCGCGTGTGGTTGCCCTCCCACGCCGATCCTACCACCCACCATTTACCTCTCTCATCGGCTGAAAGTTAAATAATATTATATATTAATTTCTATGATAAATTGTAACAGCCTTATTCATAGACAGTTTTTAAACCTTTTTAGCTATCGAATGTTTTGTCTTATTCGCTCAAACTGAATTCAAAAGTCGTTCGAAAAGGACAAAACATCTGATAACTAAACTAGGTTTTTTAACTGTTTATGAATAAGGCCGTAAATATTTCTTTGGTGTGTGAGGTTAAGGCATTTTTATCAACAACATACCTTTCAAAAGGTCTTCAAGTCTTATATTAAGCGGTGTGATGTAATTCCCTTTCCTGACGACTCCTTTGATCATCTTCTTCAAATGCTCCATGTACGTGGGGTCGTAGTTCGGTATCTTTGTTAAATTGTTGTTCTTTACAGCCATTAATACTTCTAGTAGGTATTTTATACGCGACCTGAAATTCATAAATAAAATGAAGTTGGACTACATTGTTGACAATAATTCGCCAAAAAGTAAAATAAATTGTAAAATCACAGTGGAAAATGTTAAAATCCTTATTAATTTGACTTTTACACTAGGTTTGATTATTCAGTGATGGTAAGTCAAATGTTTCCATTATGAGCTTGATTAAAAATAAAAAATTATATTAAGACCATTACCATCACGAAACGTGCGTACTGCGTACGCGTGCGTACACGTGAATATACATTTTTTTCTTAACTGTCTCGGATTCGAATCCCGGGTCGGGCAAAGTGATATTGGGTTTTTCTATTCATTATCAGCCCGGAGTCAGTAGTTTGTGCCTGATATGGCGATAGGCTCGTCCCCTATCACATCATGGGACGGAACATACAAGGCGAAATGTGGGTGTCCTGGTGGCGCCTCTGCCTAACCCATCTGGGATAATGTGTATGTATATATTTGCATAATCTCACCCGCTAGCCGCCTCTTCCTTAATCTTAGCCACTCTACTCTGCGTGTCGTGTATGAAGTTCTTCAACGCGAGCGGCTCTTCCTTCCTCAACACTCCGCCCACCGCCCGCAGCGCGACCAACACGCACGCTATGCTCTTCTCTGACAGCTCGTCTAGGAGGCGGTTTAGGATGTCGTAGAGAAGAGTTGCTTGGTATATCTGGGGAGAAAAAATAAGGTCATGTGACTTGAATGCGTTCCGATTGTCGGGGAAATTCGGCACCATTGTTGCCTGATTTTTATGACTAGTATAGAAAATGCAACATTAGAAATATTTATTTTACTAACCGTTTAATTATTTTTTTGTACAAGTTTAGACAAAATGTTATATTCTTTTATAATGTGTTATTAAGGTTGCATAATGATTACCATATGAATATAAAACGTACCTTAAAACTGTACAAATGTGATAAACAAGAAACTAAATTTTCTAATTTCTTGTCTTCTATTGATTGGGTTTTATTCATCATGTCATCGAAACGTGTGGTTAGCTCTTGTAGGAAATGCGCACCTGCAAAATTAAATATTATTCTGTCATATTACTGTTAAATGATTATTGAAAAAAAATATTTTCAAAGGTAGTTAAATTCGGTTATCGTAGGAAATTAATTAAATGATATTTTATATGGACAAAGTCGCCTAATACTGATTTCGTATAACAGCGGAGTAACTACAGGCAGAAAATGAAGAAGAAAGAATATCTGTGGTGTAATTCAATCTTAATTTGGTTAAGCAGTTGGTTAACGAACGAGTAAAGTTGAAAACAATAAAAAAAAATTTGGCCCTTCGAGCCGGATAATTTCCAATCAATAGGGTACATGACTCATTTTTTTTTATTGTATTAATAAAAAAGTATCCATATTCAAAATCTAACAAACAAAGAATTTTGTAAATCCATTCAGAATTAAACAAGTTAGAAACGTTTTAAATCTTGTAGTGGGGGTAATAAAAAAGGGATGCAAAACAAAATCAGTGACGTCACTGTTCATTATAGGGCATTATAGTGTGCGGATGTGAAAGAGACGGTAAGATGTCCCCACTACGTCCCCACTCTTTCATTTAAAATACTAATATTTGCCTCATGTTACAAGCTACTTAAATACTGTTTTCACAAAAATGTTTTGTTTTAATGGCACTTGTGTTTGTCTACAAAATAATACAAACATTCGATCATAGTCATCTACCCTATTATGAAGAATGACTCCTTTACCTATCTCAGATCCAACATTAGCGTGTATAACAGCGATCAAAGCTGCATGTTCAGCGACCATCCGGTCGGGGGTGGCAGAGGGCGCCACTGTAGCGTCCAGCCATAATTGCGTGAGCGCCGTGTTCACTGCATTTCTACTGTTGGAAGAGTACAGAGTCTCTATGGACGTGCACGCCCAGTGTAAGTTTGTGCCAGCTAGTTTGTTAAGGACACCTGGAAATAAAATGATCAATTATTGTTTTAATAATATGTGACGGATTAAAGGTTGATACATAGTATTAGCACCTTTAAGAACAAAGATTGAATATGTGCTAACAAAACAAGTATTTTGGGACATAATTAATAAATTACAACATGGACAAACGGTGATTCTACACAATGCAATATAACAAAATATGGTTCATTCGCTTCACTAATGTTGGTGTATATTAAATCTAAACACAAGGCAATAAAGCCTACATTTCATTGGCTTTTACTAGCATATGTTTAACATTTTAAATGATACATTTTTACTTACTTTTTATCTGCCTTTTTAATTGTATTAGATCCTTGTCAGAAGTGGAGTCTTTATTCCTCAAATGTGGTGGAACATATGTGCCTTTTTCTTCCTGCAAGCAATAGCAAAATATTTTCGTTTATATAATAAAAAATGAAATAGAAAATGGAAAGGCTAAATATAACTTGTATGTATTTAATTGCTTGTGATATGGTAGATTTTTCTCTCAGTTACTTAAAATTTGATTGATTACCTTTATAATATTCCCTTCCTTATCCCTTTTTCGCCCATAAATATCCTCCCAGACATCAGGTTTTTCCTGTTTCTGTTCATCTGGTTGTTCTTGATCATCATCACCAGAGAAATCATCCATATCATCACCAGACAAGTGAGACACTTCATCATCACTAAACACTTTGCTTAGATCACTTTCTGATACTATTTTCTCCTTTTTCGACTTAGTATTGGATTTAGAGTCCTCTTTTGTATTTTGTTTTGGTACTGTGTCTGGTATTTTAAGTTTAGATTTCTGTGATTTTGTTGGTTTCTCTGTAATAAAAAATATATTGTATAAATTATCATCAATTATAATAATTTCTTTATTCATAGAAAAGCCCTACTAACACATAGCATTAAAAAGTAATGTATGCCTTTATTACGTATTTTTCCGCCTTGTGTTTTATTAGGTTAGACTGTATTGCTTTTTGGTGTTGAGTGTGATCATGTGGGGTGGATAACTAGGAAGGGGAGGGTTAAAGCTAAATTATTTCATATTTCTAAAAAAGAACAATGTTAAATTTAAATAAAAAATATGTACCTTCAGGTGCATCATCACTGGAACCTTCACTACCATCATCTCCATCACTGTCGTCATTATTATCACCAATTTCCTCACCACTTTCATCAATATCTTCACCATTTTCATCTAATTCATCACCACTACCATCAATATCTTCATCATTTTCGCTAATTTCATCAGCATCATCATCTTGATCTGATTGACTTCCTTCACTCATACTATCGTCATTATCCACTGCTTCACTTTTCTGTTTTTTATCTTTTTTCTTAGTCTTCTCTACTTCTTTGCCAGTAACTACTGCCAGATCTTCTTCAAAGTCTGAATCAGCGTCTACATTGGCTAAATGCTTCTCGGCTGCCACAATTTGTTCTTGTGTTGATCTGTCACATATTTCTAACAGGTCTGAATTTTGTGTTTAAGGGAGATTTGTTTTATAACTCTAATTAGCTAATTTAATTTATATTTATATTTCAAATATTTATTTATTTTAATATTGAAATGATAATGAGAGATATTTTGAAAATCCAGTACTAAAAAATAAAAAGTTGTGTGTGTATAAATAAATTTCTGCTCATTGCTACCATTACTTTAAGAAAACAATGCTTCAAATACATTTAATTATCTAGCCAGCCTCAACAAATAAAACATTATTAATTTCTGAATCTTAATGACTGTAACTTAACAATTAAATACTAGTTTTAAAAGGATACAATCCAGTCCATCATCAGCAAAGTAATTATTCTTGTTCTTAGCTTTGTTTAGACCAAGTTGTTTCTCTAGTTTCTTAATAACTTTGTCCTCGTCTTCATTAGCTTTTAGAAGTATCTTCTTTCTCTGTTCCTCCATCTCTTGTTTAAGTTTTTCTGTAGCATTCTTTTCTTTTTCTATTTGTTTAGTTACTATGTCTACAGCTAAGGGCTGTATTTTTTGCTTCTTTTTCTAGAATGGTAAGTGCTAATATATTAACTAATGAATATAAATTATAGATTTTTAAAAGATTATTTTAATATGAGTAGGTAACATTAACAGATTCAATAATAATATTATTCTTTAGGGTTACAACTCACATTGATGTAAGCATAAGTATGAAAAGAAATGTAAACAAAAAGTTTAATCAAAGGTAGGAGTTCTCAGTCAAATAGCAGTTTTCTAGTACCTTAACTTCTATGTCTTGATCAGGGGCATCAACTGGCCTTTTGACAAACTTTCCAGGAGTATACTTTGGCTGTTCTTGAATTGTTTTCTTTTTTAAATAGTGTTCTTTGCGATGTACTTTTTTCTCTTGCCGCTTTTGTTTTCTAAGCGCCTTACGTGTATTTTCAAACTTTGGGCGTGGCGCCGATTTTGTTTTTTTCATTTTGTGTAACAAAATACTTGTTAAATATAAAAAATTGATAATATCATTCTTCTTGTAGGTTATGTTTTGCTCTCTCCACGAGATTTCAGTTCTGATTTCTGAACTTCTGAATGACAGCTGTCAAAATGTAAAAACAATTCTATAGGAGGCAGCTTGAAAATTATTTTATAATAATTGGTTGATATACTTATACCTATGTATTAACTGCAAAAATATATTAAGATACAATATGTAATCAATTAATAGTTTTTGTTTTGGATTGATTTCCTTGGCTTACTTCTCTAATAGTTTCCGAACGAATTGACCAGAGAGAAGGACATATATTTTTTAATGGTATTTAGTATTTACCATGAGTCCTTTAGCCTTATATAGCAATTTCTTTATAGGCTATTTTCAAATACGAATATATTTTTTTGTAATAAAATCTGATTATTATTAAGTAACTGGTGGATTTTTTTTCAATATTTAATTGAGTTGCATTGTTTCTAAGATTATTGTAAAAAAACTGACAGAACGTCATTCAGGATTCCCAAAGTGACAATAAATCTATATTGTCTATTATTCAAAATTCACAAAAGCATGACGGTAGCGAACCTATTAAAAAATATTCGCAATACAACAAATCTTTAAAGAGCACACCCAAAGAAGCAAGAGCAACATCGTTTATTCGTGATACCGGACTCACCTGCGACCAGGCATGATGGTGGAAGGTTCAGCATTTACGCGGAGCGATGTGTTCCAAATGGCAATACGGGTTGCGTTTGTGTCGGCGGTGACTTATTTCTCCATAAAGTGGCTAGTGAACCAGATAGACCCCACCTCCAAGAGTCGGAAGAAGGCCGAGGAGCGCGCGCGGGAACAGTTACGCAAGTAAGTATCGATCGTGGGAATCATAAGTCACTTACTTTGTTCTTCTATTTTTGGACTATTTTATGCTTTCTGTGTGTCCTAAAACTCATTCTAAATCCATTCATGAATGTTAGTAATTAGATTCAAATTAGAATTTTTATAAATTAGGTTATGATTTCCACCTGTCAATCATTATCTAGCAGTACTTGTTTGTTTTTTTACATATATTAAATATTATCTATGAATGTAGTGCATTTAATGATTAGCTATATTCCTGACCTTTGCCCTTTGATAATAAATCACATTTAATCCGCTCAACATAGGCTGCTTAGATAATAATTTTTAAAAAAGAACACAGTTTGGTACCTAGTAAGATGTATTAAAAATAATGACTCTCATCATTTCAATTTATGCTCATGATCCAACTAAATATAACTATGTTTAGTTTCAAAATATAAAGTATAATTTTATGTAATCTAATTGAATAAATTTAATTTTGGTCTATACAAACATACTTAAAATCCGCCAATATAATAACTGTTTTGATTCTATTAATATGTAGCTTCGGGGTACTTTTAAAAAGAGCTTTTGGCAGTGTGCCAGCTCCATTGCTGGTGCATTTATCCCATTGGAAACTTTCTTCTATCACCTAATAAATATGTATGAATGGAAACATTCGGCACTGAAACTGGGCCGTATTATAACATCTGTAGACAATTAATAAATACAGGATAAAATGGAAGGCATTCCATTTTAACAAACTGTTCAATTATTTGTATTAATATATTGTAATTAATTCATATTGATTACAATATATTTCATGAGATCACACATTCTGAATTTTAAATGATTAAATGAGACTCATTTTAATTTATTTATTTTATGAAGTTAGTCAAATGTGAGTGTGGTGAAATAATGAAATATTTAGAAATACTTTGGTATACTAATTTTGTAGTTAATGGAAAGTTATATAATATTAGCAATTTTGTATGTAATATTGAACTTTGAAATTCCAAATAATAAGGTTAATTTTACTATGGGCTTCACTTAAACTAAAACTGCTAAACAATTCCCTATTGTGTTTCAAATTTTTCAGATTTTGAATTATTGTACAATAATTTAAACTTAGTGAGGTAAAAATAATAACAAAAATGTTTATAAATGAAACTTTAAAATTAATGTTCAATTTAGCAATGGTCATTTATGAATAATTGTTACCTCTTATAATGCCACAATTCGCATATAACAGGAATATAATTTAAATAATATTGATATGGTTTGTGAACAGTATGTTTATTTCTAGGATTGGAATAATCATATGCATGTGAATAAAAAATTATGAATTTATGTTATAAAAGTTTGAATCAACATAATAAAAGTCATAAAAGTTAATATTTCAGTATTATTTGAATATTCACATCAACTTCTACCGCAATAAATCAAATCTGTGAAGCAGTTAAATATATTTAGAATGCATGGATACATTATATAATCTATGTCACATCTTTATTACGTGTAAATTGTAACCATAACTAAATTACATAATCCCAGTATTGTTCTTTCTGATAGTAAAAACTGATGTACAGAACTGGTTTTACCATTACTGACACAATGAGATGTCACTGGAATGCATTAAGTACTGATTAGGTGAGATTTCAAGAACATCCAGACCGAAATTGCTAGAGCATCCTCTATGTGTATAAAGAATGAATTGAATATTTCTTCAGGTACACATATACTGTTCTGTATCAGCCTAAATACGTCCCACTGCAGGGCCCGGGCCACCTATACAATCGAGAGTACGATTGAGATGGGTTAGGACATATAGCCTAGTCCAAGTTGGTGGACTTTATATACTGTAGATTTTTTTCTGAATCCCTACGGTATGCAGGTTTACTAACTATGTTTAATGTTTTCTCATAAATACTGTTACAAAAGCAAAATTAAAGAAAATAGACATAATAGTATACAAAACAATAGGGACAGTTGTAGATTATCTGCCATAAAATCCCCAAAAAATATTAATAAAATACTGCAGTATTTGACCAAACCATACTTAACTCAAATATAGTTCCTGCCTGCATATCATATCATCTACACTAGAAATATGTCTAATTTGTGTTGTCTGTGGCTGTTTTTCTGATGTAATCTGCATGTTAGAGTTAAGACTCATGAAAACGGCCACTGTATACACGGTGCATGTGTTAAGGGTGTCTTGCAGAGCGGGCCTCGGCGGGAAACACTCACTGGCTCTGGACAAGCTCACCGACCATGAAATGATCATCGCGTCACAGCTCGTTGTGCCTGATGAGATTAATGTAAGTATATTTATGATATATAAAAGCATATATTTACATACATAATTGTACACTGTATTTTCAAGGAAACCGAGGTTATTAAACCAAGATTTTTTCTATTTTCATTTTTTGGATAGAATAACCCTTTCATATAATGTAAAGTTTTTGGAAATTATGATGAAATTTTACAGCATTGATAAACTAGAATGTCTCAAAACATATTAGGGAAAAATGCGTATTATTGCAAGTTCCGAATGTAGAGAATTGCGAGAGAATTTGTCCCCTACACCCGAGAGAAATGTTCAAAAACAATTTTGTCTCTCTCAAAAACTCTCGGTTCAAATGCATTGCAATATTATTAACTGAACGAAAACGTGTCACCTTGGACGTTATCTCCAGTTAGGAGATTTAATCATAGTCAGGAATGTAAAAATAGTCATACTCGTACACAACAATGAAACATAAATATTAAACAGCGAGAGTTGATTCCTTCGTTTATTTAATATTTTGCACATAAATTCGCAGCCTTTTTAACCGACCTCAAAAAGAGAATTTATGAATTGGGTTCCATATATTTTTTTAAACGCGATATACTCGTATCAGGCAAATCTGAACTGATCTTGGTTTTATTGGAAATAATGTTTCGCAACGTTGTCACATAGAAGTTTTGGTAAAGATCCATCGTCAAACCTAGAGAGTAATAAAATTGTCTACCCATTCTATTTACGGGTAAACGGGGAAGGTGTGCCAAAACTTCCGACTTGGTATACTTAGTTTGGTTAGGTGAAACAGCATTTTTATTATTAGATTAATTGTAAGTCGCTGTTGCATATTCTATTCTACCGACTAGAATCATTGAGTGTGTATTGATAGTCAATCACCACGCACTATAACGGTGAAGGAAAACATCGTGAGGAAACCTGCGTACTATAGCGACTTTTAAGTTTCTATGGTATGTAAAGTCCGCCAACCCGCACTAGGCCAGCGTGGCGGACCATTTGACCTAACCCTTCTCAATCGTACTCTCGATTATAGAGGAGGCTCGTGCCCCGCAGTGGGACGTATATGGGCTGATACAGAACCATTCAGTGTCCGTCACGTTCACTACAGGATTGTACCAGTACGAGTAATTTGAATTGCTTTCCGCTGTCAATCGATGCAATATCATAATGAGATCTCTCGTGGGAGGAATACAGATCCCGTTCAGTTAAAACTCTGACGCAACGGGATGATGCAATGCTTGTTGCACAATGATTTAACTTATGACTTATAGCTTACATGCTTTGTTGCAGAGGGAAGTGGACAAAATATTTTCAACTCCTATTAATTTGACTTATGATTTCGTTGCGGGTTAAAGGCAAGTTAGCCATTCCCGGAGACTCGCTGAGCTTCAATGCTCGGTGTCATGAAAATGCGTGCTGTTGATCCTGGCTTACGGGAGTTGCAGTGGCGGGGGGAGCGCGGGACAGTTTCCAAAAAAACTTACATGCCTGCCTAATGTAAAATCTTTAGAAAATGAGACGACCTTAATACGCAGGACTAATGCAGTTTGTTTGACATTTGTCGTGAACTTTAAGTGCGCGAGTCCTTCACGGCTGAAGGAGCAATAATTAACTACGAATAAAAACGCATTTTGAAAGGTCAAAGGTATATGACCTAGGATGCAGTCGAGACCTTTGGTATGAGCATTTTGTTGACTGTATAACAATAACGGTATCGCCTATTAAACATGTATTCCCCCAAACGATTAAATATTTTATCACTATTCATTGCTTTGGTGGAACAGTGTACCGATTCCGCGTTCTGGGCGGCTTCACCTACCTAACTCAGCCGTACAAAATCACTTGACCAATATTACTATTAATTATTATTCTAAATTATTTGTGAGCTGCTCTGAATTTAACTGCGCTGCAACCTCTGTATAATTACTGTATTTTAAACTTGTTTTGAAAAGAGCAACGCTAGAGTTTCTTGCCCGTTCTTCTCTGGCGAAAACAGCCTTGTGAATCGGGTGGTAGTGGAAAAAAGTGACTGAATCTAAATAATGTATGACATTTCATGGGTTCAATAAATATTTTCATTTCATTTCAAAGATAAATCTTTTCAGGAATCCCTCGTTATGAACTTAAAAATCCATTGATTGATTCTTGGGCTGTCATGCATCATTCTTGCAAAGCCGTTTTATTAAAGATTGATCTTATATGCATTTAAGAAAATACGTGCAAATGTGAAGAAGGCTGGGTCTATTTTTTGTTGGAACTATGTTGATGGGCTGTTTGATCATTCAGATTAAACTGACTGCTTACAAAGATTGTCGTGGAAGCTCTGGGGACTTCCCTGTTGTATCAATTTGAATGTTAAGTAGTAATGTTGTAAGTTATATAAACAATTTATAACGTGGTTTGTTGTGATGGTAACATTGGCAATGAATGGGCAGTACATCATTGTTATGATTTGTCGCTACGCGTGGTAATGTTAATTTCATACACACCCTTGTATTGCATCATTTTGGATCACTTGTGTTATAAGTACGTTCAAAATGTATAAAAAATATATATTACACTATGATTTCGTCATATGTCAACCCTTACACGCCCACTACCTATTTAAGATAGAACTTAAAAATCGAGAGTTCGTTTGGGAGTTATTTATTTTATTTATTTATTTTTAAAAATACAATGCATACTCATAGCATATGTACGCCAACACGTTTACATTAAATTAATTTGAGAGCTTCTGTCTCAGCTCACCGTAAACCTCTTGCTAGTTGTCGGATTTCACATATCTGATATCATAGAACTTCATGTAAGCTTCTTGTATTCTTCTTGTATGCAGGTTTCCTCGCAAATTGTTTTTCATCGTTAAATAGCCTGGTATTTCACTATCAATGAACACACGAATCAAAGTCAGAGGTCTGGATCTTTGCCAATTTTAATGTGAATGAAGACTTTTAATATCACCAAAAAATCCGTAATATTTTAGAATTGCGTAGGCTGTACAATCATATGAATATGGACCATACTTGTTTGTAAAAACATTGCCCCGATAACTTAACAATATAAGGCCAGAGTCGTTTGGTGGAACTGGAAGGCTTTACCCCCTTCATGGCACATGCTAATATTAGTCGTAAAATTCCAGGTAAACTGGAAAGACATCGCCGGTCTGGACCATCTGATCCAGGAGTTGCGCGAGACTGTCATCCTGCCTATACAGAAGCGAGACTTGTTCGCCGACAGCAGACTCACGCAGCCGCCCAAGGGAGTCCTTCTTCATGGACCTCCAGGTATAACATATGAGACATTTTAACTATTTTAGAAGGTTAATTGAGAAGTTAGGGATGGTGGAATTTCATTGCAGTCAGTTTTGTTTCGGTGCCAATGAATATCTACGGCATATGGACCATGGATGTTTTACCGGACTATTAATCTGGGAGGGGAATGGCAAGCTAAAAGGACGAGACAAGTGAGCTTCTGGCTATCATATTTATGACTACAAAGCTATCAGTTTGCACCGGTTTTCTATGGGGTAGGGGTACTGGACCTGTCGCACCGGCCTATCCTTAATATGGGCTACATAAGGTAACTGCAGTCTGGCTCTATCACTTTCAACAACATTCAAAAATACATCAACGTATCTTATTATAAATATTGCACGGAAAACTTGATAAAGGTGGCAGGATATCCCAATAATACTCTAGAAGACTTAGTGAAGCTTAACTACACTTATCACCATTTACATTATATCAAGGCTTTAATAAAATCTTGTGTTATTTCTCAGGCTGCGGCAAGACCCTGATAGCGAAGGCGACCGCCAAGGAGGCGAACATGAGCTTCATCAACCTGGACGTATCTCTACTCACTGACAAGTGGTACGGAGAGACGCAGAAACTCGCCGCGGCTGTATTCAGTCTCGCTGTTAAACTGCAACCCTGCATTGTTTTTATTGGTACGTAATTGCTTGTGATTATTGTAATGATTTAGATGGCGTACTGGCTACTAGGGATTGAAAAAATAACAGTAATTAATAATATCATAATTAAGTTTGTTTGACATTTTACTTACGTATCTATAGACTTAAACGATGTCTAATATAGTGGCAAAAATGTATTTAAAAACCTTTAATTCACTATGTGATTGCTTTTGCCCGATATGGCCATAGGCTCGTCCCCTATCACATCGTGGGACGGAACATACAAAGCGAAATGTGGGTGACATGGTGGCGCCTCTGCCTACCCTTTCGGGGATAAAGGCGTGAGTTTATGTATGTATGTATGTGATTGCTTTTGGGGCAGATGTGAGAAAAGGCACATTCAAACCCCTTGACAAATATCTTTGTGATCGCTATAGTATTTTTTTTTTCGAGACGGGTTATTGTAGCAAGTCTTTGATATACAAAATAAATACTGTGTCATACGAAGTACATAGCGCGGGATTATGTAACTGTTGAACATATTCATTTACAAAATACCATCATAATTATCCCTACATCTTATATTCTATTGTGTTTGATTCCAGACGAGATCGAGTCGTTCCTGCGCACGCGCACGCAACACGACCACGAAGCCACCGCCATGATGAAGACGCAGTTCATGTCGCTGTGGGACGGACTCATCACCGACCCCTCCTGCACCGTCATCATCATGGGTAATACATTATCTGCATTGTAGCTTATAGCCATAACGATACACTCATCACCGGTGATTGACTTCTCCTTCACCGTCACCATAATGGATAATACATTACTTGTAAACTACATTCTTGTTTATAGCCATAGAGATAGACTCATCACCGATGATCGATTTCTTGTTCATCGTCATCATCTTGGGTAAATTAATTTACTTACTAATTACTGAGATACATTGCAGCTAATGACCATTAAGCCATTGACTTCTAAAGTCAATTACTTATTTGTGATTTATTGCGTTGTGAGAAAAATAAATATAGATTTTTTATGATATACAATTGAATGTACCTTATTAACGTATGAAATCGCTAATTGTAGGCCTTATGCCAACAGGGTGCTGTGGGACACTTTGTCCTTAAGGCTACTTATGTTTCCATAACGGGCCTTCTGTGCCTGATGATAAAGATAATGTTTCTGCTGCTACTGATGATGATGATGATGATGATGATGATGATGTTATTCTTCCAGGAGCAACAAACCGTCCACAAGACCTGGACAAGGCGATCCAGCGCCGCATGCCGGCCACCTTCCACGTGCCCATGCCCAGCGACACGCAGAGAGAACGCATCCTACAACTTATTCTACGCTCTGAGCCCGTCGCACCCGACGTACGTATATACTTCATTATTTATTTATTACTGTATACAAAAGACAATATACAGAAATTAAATAAAATTAAAGTAGAAATACCGGTCTTATAGTTCTGAGATATTTCTTATATACAAACAAAGAATATAAGAAGAGAAAAGAGAAGGCATTGTAAAGTAAAAAAAGATTAGCCTCATAGCCTACCTCGGTAAAAGGATTATCCAAGGTCAAAATAATTTTATAATTCGAACCATTAGTTCCTGAGATTAGCACAAACAATTCTTCAGCTTTCCCAGAATTTGATTCATTATCGAATTGTGTAATAATACAGCATGTTTTGTTTTTCAAATCATTGAGTTCGAGTCCTCTCTAGGAATATTGATTTATCAAAAACAATTATACAGTTTTAGTTTTCATCAAAATTGGGCTGAAGTGTATGTATGCTCCCTAACTTTTAATTCTTAGTATATACACTGCTTTATATCGTTTTGATGCTAAGTAAGTACTTTTACTGGAATGCGCATTGTTGTATAAGTTTTATATTCTAATATTTTATTCAATATACTTCATTCACTATGGTTGGTTGTCTCACTACAAAAATCCTCTAGGACCCCCAACATTTCAGGGCTCGTGACTCCGGAATTTCGGATCTTGCCAACTCTAGCTTAGAATACTTAAAAAACTTGAAACTTCACCCTGTATATGTGTATAAATGTATGACACCTGTATGTCCGCCACCAGATCGACTACAAGCGTCTGGCGGGCGCCACGGAAGGGTTCTCCGGCTCGGACCTGCACGAGTTGTGTCGCCAGGCCGCCGTGTACCGCGTCAGGGACCTCGCCAGAGACGAGATGGCAAGAGAGATGAACCAAGTAACCATCACTCATGACAACACATCTAATATAAATATACCACACAGCTCTTACAATACTTGTATCTAATGACTAATCCGTGGTGCTTTACAGCTGGCTTCTCTGGCTGTAAATGTCTTTATGCGAGGTTGTTTACCTCTTTAGTTCATTTTTTTGCCACCCGCTTTATTAGGGAGGGAAGTGGACAATAATTTATTTCCAACTTCTCCTATTAATTTAACTTTTTGACTGTTAAAGACAACTTAGACATTACCGGACACGCGCTGAGCTTCAATGCTCAGTGTCATAAAAATGCGTGCCACTGTTGATCCTGGCTTACTGGAATTGCAATGGCGAGTGTGAGGACGGGACAGTAAAAAAAAAACTTATATCTGAAACCACCTCGTTCAAATTCTACATACAAACATAAACCTACGCCTTTTTCTCAGAAGGGGTAGGCAGAGGTGCAACCAGCACACCCATGTTTGACCTTGTATGTTCCGTCCCACGATGTGATAGGGGGCGAGCCTATCGCCATATCGGGCACAAATTCCTGACTCCGGGCTATTCAAATTCTAGACATGTCATATTGATGACACGCAGCGGTAATAATCAATAGTAGAAACAAGTGTGCATTTAATCAAAAATCATCTTCGCAGCTAGGACGTTGCTACTTATTTAAGTGGCACTACAATACATCCATAGCATTAGGTGCAACACAGACAGCCTCTGTGGCGCAGTTGGTTAGACGCCGACTGTGAAACGAGAGGCCGCGGGTTCGATCCCCGCACCGAGACAAATGTTTGTGTGAACCACAAGTATTTGTTTCGGGTCTGGGTGTTTGTGAGACCGAAAAGTCTCTCGTAGTACCTGATACCCACGACACAAGACTCGATCTTAGTGTGGGGTCAGAACTATGTATGTGACTGTTGGGTATATTTATTTATTTATTTACTTTGCTGTGCCACAATACAAAAAATACATTTTTCGACAAAGTTTATCAAATAAACCAAATATTTTATTCCCAGAACAAAACAAACAATTCAGACTCGGACGAAGAATTTGTGGATGCCGTCCGCCCCATCACTATGGAGGATCTGCGTCTCTCCCTCAACAAACTCAAAGAGTCCAAGGTTCAATGCGGCAGCCTCGCGCCCACCATGCGGATAGAACTTGACTAGCTGTTAATGTAAGGTACTGTATCGGTACCTTACCCATAACACAAAAAAGGTACCATCAGGTACCCCATTTGTTGTAATAGGTACCTCGTAAATTAATAACCAGTTTGGAAAGGTACCTCGGTACTTCAATGGTACTTTTATAGTTTTAGTACATACATGATCCAAATAATTCAAACATTAGCAGAGGTACCTTGTTAAATATTGTTATATGCTTAACTCATTAATAAATGGGGTACCTTGTTAAGTACTAACATAAGGTACTAATCTATCTAAAAGTACCTGATGTAGAATTGATATAAGATTTTTAAATCTTGATGGATTTCAGTCAATGCAAACTTAATGGGATTTAGCAGATCAATACGGAAGTGATTTAGTAAATATTGATTTAAATCCATTGAGATTTCCATACAAATGAATAGAATCTGCGAAAAGCATTTAGATTGTGTCGGCAATGCTTATGATTCTAGTCATAACATGAGTTACAATACAAATGGAGTAAGCAATTGTGATTCTCATAGTATGTTAATAGTTTTTATTTGTCCATTTGAAAGGATTGCTTACTCTATTGTTAGTAGAAGAGTTTAATTGTTACCAGTAAATAAGATACATGAAGTATTTGACTGTGAAATATATTGCAAATTGTCATGGTTCTTTTATAACGTTTGTCCAAATACTTACAATTTGATATTGAAATCAATGGTAATGCTTTTATCTGAATACTGGGAGAGTTTATCGATATGTAAGATTTTTTGTGTGATTATGTTTCAATAATTCCCTTCTTTCCTATAATATTCTAGATAGTTTCGCTGTAATGTCAATCGATTTTCTATCTGGATAGTATGATTTCTCACTAGAGCAATGAGTGTGCTGAGCTCAAAGAAAGAAACATCCAATCGTGTGTATTATTTTAGTTATTTCTTGCTTTTAAACTTATTGAAAGTTGAATATTTCACAGTTAAATACTGTTTTGAATTAAACTTTTGCCATTTCAAGTGGCTAGTCGGGTTGTACTCAGTTTGGGGTTAATATGGGTAATAATAATAACGGTTTTTGAAAATTATGTCTGTTAGTAAATGTATTATATATGGTGTGGTGAATACAATGATGTAAAAAAAATGGTATCTGAGACCTCTCACAAAAATGATGTATGCCAAATCTTACTGGACTGCCTCGGTGGCGTAGTTGTATTACGGTATGATTGCAAAGCTAATGTCTCGGGTTCGAATCCTAGGTCGGGGTAGATATTGGATTTTTCTATTCATTATCAGCCCGGAGTCAGGAATTCGTGTCTGATATGGCGATAGGCTCGCCACCTATCACATTGTGGGACGGATCATACAATGTTAGTGTCCTGATGGCGCCTCTGCATACCCCTTCTGGGAAAAAGGTGTGAGTTTATGTATTTATGTATGAAAAATCATACTTATCCGACATAACGTAGGTGAAGAAAATCTTGATTTGTAATAAGGAAACCATATTGCTGATAATACACAGAATCCTGAACTCACACTAAGATACATTTTTTGTCTCGCGTGTCGTCTTTTGCCATAGGTACTAAAACTATGGAGGACTTTTCTGTGAAAGTAAGCTACAAAGATCAAGTTTTTGTTTGTAATTATCACGAGGCTTTTATACCAACGTTATTATAACAAAACAGGCCAAATTTAATAGTAATATAATAACTTAGTGTAGGATTTTAGGACCACATGAACTATTCATTAATCCACGAAAAATATTTGAAATACTTTATCGTTATTAAATTTTGCTTAGTCATTGCATTCACCGCACCTTAATTTTATCATAACACATTCTATCATGTGCTAATACTACAAGCACATCGAATCTTTCGTCCTTTTCACACATCACAAAATACGCTATGTGTAAAAGAGATAAATATATTTATCGTGTTAACGTAGATGGATTATATCGATACGTACTATTGTCGTTTTGACTATTAAAAAATATTTATTAAATATATCTATCATTTTTTATTTTTACATCTCTATAGAATTTGGGTCGGGAGTGTAATCAAGTGGTTTTAAGTGGAGAAAATTTACAAAAAGTTGCGTAAAAATATATTTTAGTATGTATATCCTATCACATAACAACACTTAATGGTACAGTATATTGGGAAAATGTATACACTGAATCTAAAACTTATCAATATGAATGAGGTGTTTTCGTACAAATCAGACAGAAATGTCACGGTTAAATTGGGAATTTTTCGACATATTAGGTAGCTATTGGCAGCATTTAATATTTTCCACACAATTCCTGATTACACGGCCGGATAAAGTTGTATATTTGAAAACTAAAGCGTATATGTGATTCGATGATATTAGAGAAACAAAGTGTTTGTGGCATTTTTGTCCTATAGGGCTAAAGGGAGTCTAGAATTTAAAATCTATATGTGTATATGCGTAAATGTGTATTGTATATGCGAGAAAATATGTATTGTTGGCTGGTGTAAAATTTATCGATAATTTGATAAAGTATCGATCAGATGTTTGTTAAATTTTTATGTTGTATAATCGATAATAAAGAGAAATATCTTATAACAGTACTTGTAAATTATATGTATATTTTAAAGAGTAGTGTAGTGAAGTATCGAAACAAAAATAATTTTATCGACTATTGCGGATATAACTGTGGAACAGTTTACTGGCTTATTGGCACCAGTCTTCTTTCAATGTTGCTGTTCGTTATAATAATGTTTGAAATTAGCTATCTGTGGGTCGATATATTATTTCGGTTTTGTGGACTTACCACTTAAAATAATCCCTGTTTAAAACTATAGATGTCTTGAAAAATAACTTCACTTTATTATCGACTACACAACATATTCAATTATGCTATATACAATTTTGCTTATTAGGTGTGTGTACTTTATAGGGTAAAACTCTAGAGATCAAATTGCAGGACGTAGCTAAAATATTCCAGTAACACCGTTAGGCGTATTCTTCTCGAAGAGAGCTATGAATATCCTACTATCATTGTAGCGTATCTAGCAATCTTACAACCGGAACGAAACGCAACAGAGAAGCTGTTCACGTCGGTTTTCTGTGCGATAGCGGTACCACTTGGGTCGAGCCGAACCATTATCACTGTAGTTTTATGGAACTACAGCAATGCTGTACCACTCGATGGTACATTGTTTAACATAGAAACGTTAGTTTCCCCAGATTCATAAATCTTAACTATATTAACTCCTGAATAAAACCTATATAAAGAATGATGAATATGTCTTGTAATTTGTGGTGGAAAGAGTATAGTGTGCATTTCACTAGGCTATTGTTTTGTGTCGTTTTATATTTTGCGAGGTGCTGGCTGTGTCGGTTAATTGTTGTTGTTAAATTAAATATCGCTTTGACCTCGTCGATAATGTAACGTTATATCATACAAGTTGAAATTCTGAATAAACCGCATGATGTATATAAGCTTGTTTTGTCGATAATTATTTTGGATTTTTAATGTTCAATCTATCAACAAAATAAATTATTGTTATTACAGCAAGAATTCGGTCTCAAATTTGTTTGTGTATATTGTTTCATCATAAACACGGACAAATAATACAATGCTTATTTTACGTTTTTTCTTTCACAGTCTATCATTTTTTCTATATTTTCCCTAGTTATATAATAATATATTCACAGCCATAACGTTACAATATCGACTGTTAGGGCTTTGCACAAACATATTTGCTCTATAATAGTGCCTAAAGGTTATGAAATTTCTCTATAGAAGTAGTGTAGAGACGCTGTAAATATTGTTTCAGAATGTATGTCTGTTATGCGGTGTAACTGCTCATGTATGCTTTATCGATAAATGGATGATCGTATATCAAAAGACTTGATGTCTTAAAAAATAATACAAATGATTTTAAAATTACTTTTATTCTAATTTGGTTTTTTTGGCTAATTAGTTATCGTTACTCTTAGTGATGTAACTGTAGGGGAAAATATCGACATTTCAATTTAAATTTCTGTTTATTTTATCAGTGCGTTTCTTAAACAGATTATTTGTATATTAAAAGGTTGTCACTATTCTGGGTACCGTAGTATATTATTAATGTTTATCATTATACGACCAAAGTTGAAGTAATAATAACGATGAGATTTAGAACTTTTGCATACATTACTCGTTTAATAACGACCCGTATAAATATTACAAAACGGGCGCAGTTTTGTATTGCAATGTTTAATTACATCCGAAATTATTCTTGCACTTTCGACATTTATACTCGATATTATGTCCCGGTGTTATCTATAAACTCTATTTATAGTTGACAAAAACAAATTTCGCTTTCAGGAAACAACAATAAAAGGCAATGACTATCAATAAAAATTGTTTGTGGAAAAACAAATCCATTTAATCTTTTCAATTATGAAGCTATTTACAAAAACACTTGAATCAATGAGTAAGTATATTACGGCAGGAAATAAACCGTACGCTGCGCAATTCTAATGATATACAAAACGCCGGCGTTTATTGAACTCAATATAATTTTCATTAGTTTTATCATTATTTCGTATATTGCACAGTAATGTACCTATTAGTCAAACAATGTTTTAGAAACGGATGAAGGTTATAAAAAAATGCATAACAATTTGTAACGTACAAAATACTGATGCTTCAGCACAAATTCGGTTTTATAATTGATACTTAAAGTTCTTAAGTATTCTATACAGATTACTCTGAACCTGATGTATTTTCTTGATCTGTTCCTTTTTTCACTTTTACATTGAGGTAATAAGTAAGGTGGATTTTGTAGTGTCCGCTTTTCTTGACCCATTTAGGGATTATAGTTGTCCCCTCGACTATGTATATTATAAAAAGGTATTTATTAATACAAAAAAAATCTATGTCGAAAGTGCGAGAGTTTCAGAGTTTCAATGATGCGACATCCAGTTTTGTTACGGCTGTAATGTTTTGATACGGTTTTTTGTGTTATTAGTTATGTTTTATAGAAGAACCGATGCGTTGTCCGTTGAGCGCATATTTATTATGTAAATAAAAGCAATAAAATTATTAGAAGTTATTACATTGTTTTATTTTTCATCAATTCCTTTGTAAAATGCGCGTTTTCGAAACATAGGTCTATTTTATTCTTGGGCTTGTATATTCGTAGACCTTTTTTTTTATTTTATTTTTTTTATTTATTTATTAACAACAAAGGTACATTAATTTCTCTTTATTTATTTTACTATTTTTTTACATTTTTACATATATAATAAAAAATCAAAATACATATAAAAATATAAAAAAAGAGATTAACCCAACGATGGCGAGGCTCGAGACCCAAGCCACCGGTGGTTAGGACCCCAAAGTGAGGAACCTCCTCACTATACGTGCCGTGTCAAGCAATACTGCCTTCTGAATCTGGCTCATGACCCAACGGCCCATTGAGAGCCTCTGGAGATGTTGGTCGAGGCTCTTTGGTATCAATCCATGTGCAGAAACAACAATCGGGACAATAATTGTTGAGTCGACATTCCACAATTCAGTAACCTCGTGTGCCAAATCTAAATATTTTGTCAATTTATCTTTTTCTGCTTTAACGAGGTTATCATCATGCGGAATGGTGACGTCAACAAGTATTGCCCGGCGCGCCAATCGATCTATTATCACAATATCAGGCTTATTGGCAACAATAGTCCTGTCTGTGATAACAGACCGATCCCAATACAGCGTAGCATGACCATTTTCAAGAACTGGTTGGGGAACATACTGGTAATATGGCACTTCAAAAGTCACAAGTCCATATCGAAGAGCAATTTGCTGATGTATGATCTTGGCTACTAGATTGTGTCTATGCAAATACTCGCCGTTAGCAAGATACGAACAACCGGAGATAACATGCCTGATGGACTCGCCAGGACGGTGGCATGCTACTTAATTATTGTTAGTATATGCATTAAAAACCACTGAGGTTTATCTTTATGCCATATAAATTTACAAGTTCGCATCAGGCCAACAATATAATAGGTTAGTCTAAATTACATTATTTTACATTAAAATAAGTAATTACGTTAATTAGATATAAGTGCACCGTACGAGAAACTATTTAAATGCAATAACATGAGCAGGCGTATTAAAAGATCACCTTAGTTTTGGTGGAACATGATCATATCGTCCATTAATACCGATAATGACCGAGTGAAGCAACGCTGTACTTGTGAATGAAAGTATGATATGGGTGGAAGCAGTTTTTTATTGTGATGAATGGCGAAAAGAGCCACGCCTGATGGTAAGTGATACGACCGCTCATGGACAGTAAAAAAACCAAAACACCATGAATGAGAAAGCAATGCTTGGCATTGAACATTACTACACGATACTATACAACGTAACTATCAATTAACGTAATGCGCGGGAAGAACCCTTAACTGTTTATGATTATTATGAGAAATGTATGGATAAATCAGTCAAGTGCTTTTCTATTACGAATGAATAGTCATAGATGATAACGCATGTTGCAAACTCTTACATATTTGCTTATCTTTATGATCCCGTTTGTATCGTTTCTAGTGTTTACCTTATACTTATGTACGAGTGTATCCAGTGCCAGCGTTAGGGTAATGCGTGCTTGAGCGAGGGCCCTAGGACGCCAGTGCGGGCAGGGGGCCGCATGCCGGAATTTACTGTAACCAAAATAAAATAAATAAATAAATACACCCAACAGTCACATACATAGTCCTCACACTAAGATTGAGTCTTGTATCGCGGGTGACTTTTCGGTCTCACAAACACCTAGACCCGAAACAAATACCTGTGGATCACACAAATATTTGTCTTGGTGCGGGGATCGAACCCGCGGCCTTACGTTTCATAGGCGGCGTCTAACCAACAGCGCCACGGAGGCTGTCAATAATGTATCTATGATTTACTGGTTTTCGCTTGGATTTGGGTAGTACTTATAGAGCGCCGTAGAAATCTTGCCCAGGGCTTCGATAATGGTATAATCGTTACTGAGTGTATCAATGTTGTCAGCCCATATGTGTAAGTTAACTGCTAAGCAAGAGACTCCATTGCAATGGAGATTTTTAAGGTCTAATGCGTGTTGATTTCATACACCATAGAAATTCTAAAGAGCTAACGTATGCCTTAAGCTGTTTCCAAACAATATTTTCCTGTAATATATTTAGTAATTGGACAACGAATCAAACATGGCTCTTAAAGTCAGAGATGTGTCCTAGGATTCGAACCAACCAAACGTACTACATACATACATATATAAACTCACGCCTTAATCACAGAAGGGGTAGGTAGAGGCACCACCAGGACAACCACATTTCGCCTTGTATGTTTCGTCCCATGATGTGATAGGGGATGAGCCTATCGCCATATCGGTCACAAATTCCTGGCTCCGGGCTGATAATTAATAGAAAAATCCAATATCACTTAGCCCGACCCGGGATTCGAACCCGAGACCTCAGCTTTGTAGTCGTACCGTAGTACGCCACCGAGGCAGTCGTAAAAATGTATTCAAAAGTATAATGTATTCATAGGGTAACCCTAAAAGCACCAATGCTGAATGCTCATGTAATTCAAAAGGGTTTAGAGCTGGCTTAGTCCAAATACGGGTAGCGAATAGCGACACGCGTAGTCCGTGACGATTGCGGAAGGTCAAAGTAAACCTGCGCTCGAGCAATGCTTTTGTTGGCGTAACAGTCTATTCCCACCATGCAGAAGCAGTCAGGTCAGTAAAATCTGAATTAGCACAAAGCAGCTCAGGTACAGTACCTGGCGCTTAGCATATTTGACACTCACCACACCAATAGGGAGAACGCCACAGAGCTTTTAGCCGGTATTTCTGCATGTCATATTTTTATGTAATTTCGAACCGGCAACACCATATAGGTGTGACCAGGGACCCCGACATGTCAACCCCTCACTTCCATGTTCGAACTTATTTTGCGTTAGGAATGTGGCCTTTAATAGAACATGATTTTTAAAATCCTATGCATAAAATTGTAATTGTCTGATGCAACTCGATCATATCAGAAACAACAAGCAACTCTTCGGTCCTACAACATTGAACAACCACAGCTAAAACAAGTAGGTAGGCACTGTTGAGCACACAAACATCTCGCTACGTCCCCGCAACGAAGTGTTTGTGTTGAATCCCAGTTGCAACTGTCAGCTTTATAGTCAGTTTCTCACCACTTACTATTGAGGATGCCATAGAACGTGCGAAACGGAGGGGAATTAGCCGGAAGGCAGTGCCAGGTAGAAGAAGAACAAGAAGAGTCAGTTATTCACCACATTCTCATTCGAAGCTATCAGAAGCACCTATTATCAGAACAGACAAGTAAATTCGTATGTGCCAGAATCATAAATTATTTAATTATTAAATTATATCCGCTGGGAAATCACGCGTGGTTTACAACCAATATCTTATCTCCCTCATAAAACAAAAAAAACCCATTGCGCCGACAAATTCGCTTTCTTCTATCTTTTAAAATGGTCATTAGGCAATAACACCAATAAAACGTTTCCTTATATCAAACAATATAATTTATTAACAACAGCAATAAATAAACATCAAAGATTTCCGAAGTATATTCAACAGACAACAACGATTTGTGGCTTTGCGAACGTCATGAGTCATTCAACTTTATAAACATTGGTTTTAAAAGATTTTTCATGTATTTATTTGCACAAACAATGGATTTAAGCACAAATCTGTATAATACTAGTATTAAGGTGTTTAGATAAATGCATTTACATTCTTTGGTATTGCTTTTATCACTATTATTTGATGCCTCAGAAGTTTACACTAGATAATCCTAACTTAATTGTTGTTTTCAAACCTCCAAGGGAATTCCTAGCTTCAGCTCCTTGCATATTATTGGCCATGAATTCCCTCGTAGCATTCCATATTAAGTTAGGATCCTCCAATCTAGACCGTTAATCATAGCTTAAGTTATATGGCAACGACGAATCCACGGGGCCAAGTTTCCTGAATTACTTGGCTCTGATGGCTATATCCGAGCAAGCCCAGAAGGATTCCTGGTTGCCGCAGCCGACGCCCTGAGTGCCGTTAGCGCAGACTCCCCAGTTGTTGCCAGCGGTGTACTTCCATTGCAGAACGCAGTGGTCGCAGGAGAGACCCTTGGGCAGACGGTACCTGACGTTGTATTGCCCGTTGCCTGGTGGGTAGTACTTGGTGCCACCGTTTTCCATTTCCAAAAGGTACTGGTCAAAGCATTTCTGATCGTTGATGAAGGGGCTGTCGCAGATGCGGAGCTCCCAGAAACCCATGTGGTAGGCTGTGATGGCAAGAGTGGCGTCGATGACATCGCCAGAGGAGTACTGGGTGTAAATGACGCCGTCGCCGTAGATGCCTCCGAGCTCGTGGTCACGAGGTTGAGGAGCGTCGTAAGGGTCGCCGCAGATGCCGCATCTGAAAACGTAAAGTAAATTAGCCGCGGCTATTTCTAGATATGGGGAATCAGGAGTCGAAACGGTGATAATAAATGGGGGTTAATATTCATTTGCTTAACATCTTAACTTTAGTTGTTTTGAACTTTGTAAATCCGGAATGTAAACCATAAGAACTATTTTTTTTACTTTACTTTAATCCATCTTATGTGAAGCTGCTCAGAAAATGTCGTATAATAGGTAGATAGTGAAATTAGCAACTTACTTTCCGCCATTAACCTCCCACTGGTGGTAGAAGCCGCCACAGTTCAATCCGTTGTCGTCGTAGTTGGCGTTGCGGCCGAGACCAAACCGCCAGGCCGATGCCCTCGCGATCGGCAGCACAATACGGCCGTGGCCCAGAGCACAGGGCACCAGGGCCGCCAGCACCACAATTAATAACTGCATCTATAACATAATCTTATAGTAGAAAAACGAAACAAAGAAAGGTTGAATGGTCTTAGCGGAAACTCTTCCTTTTACGTGTAACAGAACGAAAAAAGAAACGAAGGATGAAGAAGGTCTAAGCAGAAACTTGTCTCATAATTGAGCGGGAAGGCGGATAATAGCGCCGGCAATAATAATGCAAAGTTTTTTTTTTTCATTATAGAACCGATCGACGTATTGCCAATTAGACGAAAGTCCAAAAGTTTAGTTTTAGAGTTCTCATAGTTTGAAAATTATCGGGTTACACCTTGCCTATGCCCACTATGTTTGTTTTTGTTTCTGCGGATATACTTTTATGGTATTTTTGTTGAGGATAAAAACTTTTTTATTTAATTTTTATTGAATTAAGTTCTGTTATTTAAATAAATAAATTGAATTTTAAATACTTACTTCAATTTAGTAGTAGATGATTCCAAATGTGAGAACACGTTGACTGCAAAATATTCGCGAAGGGCTACATTTTATACACAAAACTTATTCATGCTGTTATCAGGTAGTTTCCGAGATATGGGCTAACATTATGAGCAATCGCAGCAATAATAGCGATACGTTTGAAGTGCTTAATCCCTCGATAATCATGTTATTATGAAATAATACAGCAATAATTTGATCAGCTTTTATGACTTTATCAATGTAAGGTGAATGGAAAAGTCTTTGTTAATATATAACAGAATTATTACAGCAGAATAATCTAAAGTAGAGGCCATGTAACGGCCAATGCAGCAACGAGCATCCGCCAAAGTGGACAACTGAGCTAACGAACGCTTCAAACAGGTCACTATGTAGGTTCTTGAAGGAGGCTTATGTTCAGCAATGAAATTTCTGGGCTGAAGCAGATTATACCTGAGAACCCAGCAAACAATCAAGAGGGGTTATGATCGTCGATTTGTTTCCATTTGTGTAATTTTGCATGAATAGATTTTGTCGGGAATAAGAGTCTAAGAGAATACCGGTATACTATACTGGTGATAGGTCTCTCATACGTGAGAGGCCTGGGTAGGTACCACCGCAATGTCTATTTTAACCAAACAGCAGTGTAAAGGCACTTTTGTGTTCCGGTTTGAAGGACAATGAAGCCAGAGTAACTACTGTACATAATGAGACTTAACATCTAATGTCTCAGGGTGGCGAGCGCAGTGGAATTCCAAGCATTGCTTTGTAAGTCATCGTGTTTTTGGTACTGTCCGTGAGCGATCGTATAGCTTACCACGTACTCGTTCTCTTACAGAATTGTAGCTGTTTATAAGCGCCGTTTTTCTTTTTAGTAGCATAATAGAAATGGTAAGCGAAAAAAATGACCCTTTGGTGACCAGGCGTGAGCGCCGGGCGATAATGTTTTACGTGAGAATCGGGACTCTTCGTGCCCTGGGAAATCTATAAAGCACGCGACGGACGCCAAGGGGTTCTAGCACAGAACAGTTCATTATAGCGGTTATAGTCTGTGTTCTGTGTTTCAATATTTACATTGAGCAAACTTGTCAGGCAAGAAGGCTGGTGACACACGCATGCCTTTTTAGCCTCTTCTAGGAAACTAGAAGAAAACTCTGACAATAGAAGAAGGCACCAATTACAGGTGTACATATCATTTACAAAATATATCATATTACATAGAAAAGAATCAATAAAATCGACACTGAAATAAAATTATTCCAACAAGATTAATTTCAGCTGATTCATGTACCAGTAATCGTTGCGCTGCGCAAATGTTTTTTACTTTAGACATCGTAAGTCTAATCTGAAAAGGAAAACAGGCCTACGAAAAATCACATGATTACTTTTAATGGGTGGTTATTAAACAAGGAATTTAACGTTCTATTTTTACCAAGAAAAACTGATATATTTTATTACTGCTGAAGTCACTGGTAAACAAAGTAGTTCATTAATGACGTGTAAACTGCGACTTATTGAATGGGCTGACACATGTGTTTTATAACACCAAATAAATGATCAAGATAAAAATAAAAATTTTGTAGGTGGTAAAAGAGGTGAAGGAGCTTTTCAGTAGATAATAACTATATTATAATGCATTAAAATTTAAAAGTGGCAGTTTTTACTATTTTGTAATGGTAGGTAGGTTTTGGCCGGCTTGACTAGGATGGCCCTATTGTCTTCCAAAAGCCGACGGGATTTGACGGCTGTGTCAATTGTTCGGCCTGGGAAGAGGAAAGTTGCATGGAGCATTCGGCAAACTCACTCACCAATCGAAACGCGACAGCAAAGTTATCGTTTACGTCAATTTCCTATGAGACAATAACATAAAAAACAAAACATAACTATTCCTATTTCCATTACGACGTACACCATAATAACTATCTAACGATTTCTTTGGGGTCAAAAATGCCTGTCAAAATCTGGAAAATTTTAATGTAGGGACGAAAGTAACAAGTTGTATTTTCAATACGAGTACAAAGAATAATTTTTGTTTTATATTTCTAAGTAATAATAGCCGGAATCACGTAAAAATGATGGAAAGTATAGATAAGGCAGAAAACTAGCTGGTACTCCGTACAAGTTTGAAATCTTAAATGATTTTTCTAATCGAAAAATCTGTTGATTTTGTTTATGATAATTTGCTTAGCATTATATCTAAAAGACTGATTAAAAAGAAATATATTGATGATTGAAAGTGTTGCTTGTTTGACCAAGTAACGCTCACCATCAGGCAATAGCTAAGCTCTTCTTGTGTATGTATGTGAATGTTTTTGTTTACAATGTTACAACCAACACTATACACAGGTGCAACCAACCGTAGGGGTAGGGAGATGTAACAAATCCCACGGTTTTTATTAGGATATTTTACTCAAAATCTGTATTAGCGGTTGCAATTAACTTGGTGTTAATTGATACCCAAAAGACCGATACATCACGTGTAGTAATTATTTTGTTATCTAATAATCGGTGGCGTAGTTGTATTACGTTACGTTACAAAGCTGAGGTCTCGGGTTCGAGTCCCGGGTCGGGCAAAGTGATATTGGATTTTTCTATTCATTATCAGCCCGGAGTCAGGAATTTGTGCCCGATATGGCGATAGGCTTGCCCCCTATCACATCGTGGGACGGAACATGCAAGGCGAAATGTGGGTGTCCTAGTGGCGCCTCTGCCTACCCCTTCGGGGATAAAGGCGTGAGTTTATGTATGTATGTATAAGGTCTGTGAGATATTGCAAGAAAATTGAAAATCGTTACATTCGTCCCTGGTTTCCTATATACTTTACAATGTAGATAGACGATCACGTAAATGTTCTTAATAATTCTCATGTCTCAGGATAGCGAGCACAGTGGAATGCCAATCATTGCTTTGTAATTCATGGTGTTATTTGGTTTTGCTACTATCCATGAGCGGTCATATCAATTACCATCAGGCGAATGGCACGCTCGTCTCGCCATTCATACCAATAATAAAAGAATGGTTTCAGGATAACATTGTTTACAGACAGTTTAAAAGTAGTCCTTTTGGAAATCGTAACGCTCTGTTCAGCAATAGCCCTCCCATTGTAGAAAATGATTCACATCACACATGCATGAGTAATGTTTAAATAGTACAATTTTTAAAGAATTGTGATTCTAGCTATTGGTTTTCGTATGATTCAAATTTTGGAGTTTATCTATTTACCGATTACAGAAATGGTGTTGCCTATGAAGTGACACATATTTTGTTTGATTTAGGGGACAGGCATCATTGTTTAAACGAACGGTTTGTCACCAGGCAAGCTTTGTAAAGCAATAGCGAATGTTACATCCACATATAAGCATCTTTTACGTTATTATTATAATATGTAAATTACATAACTATTATTAAAAACAATGAAAATTTTGTATTTGACTAGAATACCTAAGTTGCAACTAACAAATTTCATGGGTATAAGAAAGTACCGCGCCATTGTTAAAAATCTTATCAATTGTGTTTTTCGTGGAGTTAATTTTTTTACCATTTGTAGTCGCTTAAGTAAATGTTAATGTTCTTGGCGCCTGGATCGTGGGACGTGCGTCAATGACCATTTTTATAACACGGATATATTTTTTGCTTTTTTAAATATTTAAGGAAATTTTTACAACTTAAAAAAATGAATGCTAGTCAATTCATTTATTTAAAAGCTCCATAGTAATTTGCAGATCATTTTCCATGCGTATGTGTAGTTCCTATACATTGTGATCACTTTCTCTGCGGTTCCAATTGCAGTCATTTTTACGTGTAGTGAAATCCAATTAAAAAACCTTAATCACTAAAATATGTTGAGAATATTAATAGTAATATTAATAGTACATATCCCGTATGTAATATCATCGGAATATAAATTTTCAGTCTGCATTGAATCATAGTAGTCCGAGCGAAAAAATAAGAAGACAGTTCGTGTTGCTGAGGGAGTTTCTTGCGCCGTTTCTTCTTCACAGCTACAACACGTCCCAAAGCGGTGGTAGCAGTAATTAACGATTCAAAAGATCTTGTAAAAGACTATAAGAATAAAGAATATTTTGATTTGATTTGAGTACAATCAGAATTCATTTTTTTCTAATATGTATCGAAAATTCGGCTAGAATAACATAGCCACATATTTCTAGAAAGTATAAGGAAAAAATAGAAATACCAAATATTTCTAGAAAGTATAAGGAAAAAGTAGAAACATATGATCGTATCATTTATTGTATTTACTAGTAGATAATACATTAAAGGCATTGGCGTTATCACCTTACATTAACAATAAACATAAAATTAATAGCTATTATCCTATAAATGTTTGATAGGTACTATGTCATTACCAAGAATACAATTTGGCAGTTACGATCATCTCCAAAACGGCATCTGAAACAGTAGTGAACACAGCTGGTTATAAGGTAAGTAGAATTTAAAAACATGCGAGAATCCGAATTGAGCTATTGTGGTGGACTTCGCTAAGTCACCCACAATTGCAATGTAATGGCTTGAGGAGAAGTATAAGTTATCAACAAACGGGCACAATTATTGTAATGTTTAGCGGAAAATAGGTGATCCTTGCGAAATTAGATGAGAAATTCTGTATCAACGAGGAAAATATTTTCTTTTGGAGAATCACTTTTTAATTCTATAACAAATCACACGAAATCCACAAGTTACATTTGTATTTTGTATGGTTACAACAAGGTATTCATTGTCACTTATAATATACTTTAAATCATCCAGTAAATTTTATTACAATATATTAAAATATAAAGAAAGCCCTACATAATCTATTAGCCATGTGGAAAGTGTACGCTTGGATTTCAATTCCACTTTCCACGGCTTTTCCTTTTGCATTCGCGGAATTAGTTTATCGGACCACTACTGCACTAGATAAAATATTACGCGCAAATTGCACATTATCATTCGCTACTCGTTTTCATTATGTCGGTACACGGTAAAATCGTGATGGTAATTAAGTTTCTAAACCTCATTGGTATACGGGGTGGCTAGAACATAAACAAGAATCGTGAGGTATGGATCAATAGCTTACTGATTTAACGGTACATTATGGATGTAGTAATAAGATTGTTTCCTGATTTCTTTTAAAACATGCATTTGGCAAAATGCCTATTGACTGACAAACTAGATTGTGTTCCTTCACTGTATTGCAATTAATAAATATGGGTATAAGAAAGACATTAGCTTTGGTTGTGAATGTCACGGGAAAAATCGTTCGCAGTACCTATTTGATATGACCCACCTTACTTCTATGTACCTGTTGTATTGCATCGTAAAGTACAGATATCTATGCACTATAATAACGGCGACGCGCCGATACAATTTAAAAAGGTTATACCAGTAACTATGTTATGTATGACTGCCTCGGTCGCGGAGTTGTACTACGGTATTGGATTTTTCTATTCATTATTAGCCCGGAGTCAGGAATTTGTGCCCGATAATCGATATGGCAATAGGCTACCACATCGTGGGACGGAAAATACAAGGCGAAATGTGGGTGTACTAGTGGCGCCTCCGCCTATCCCTTCTGGGAAAAAGGCGAGAGTTTATGTATGTGTATAATATGTATGTATGTATGATGATGAAACCGGCAATCACTATACCTTTTTCTGTTTGTAGAACTGCAGCCTTTTCTGGTTTTTCCTTTGTTTCTTCCTCTTCAGCTTATTTTTTATGCTCGGTGATTTGGTCTTGCTGTAACTCGTCGCAGATTCTTTTCCTTCTTTCGTTACGGGATCTGGTGAAAAAATTGTGATATGCATAGTAAGGTAACTATAATTTTGTATAAAATATGTTAGAAGGTTAGGAAAGCCTCCGTGGCTGTGAGGCGGATATAGGCTCTGGCTGAACAGCGGCTGCAAAACGGGAGGTCGCGGGTTCGAACCTCGCGCCAGGACAAATATTTGTACGGTCCACGAGTTTTTGTTTCAAGTCTGAGAGTTAAGCCCCATTACACGGGGAGGGTTTCTCGCCTCGAAAATACGATTATAATGTCATGGTATAATCGCATACGATTCTCGCTGCAAGAAATTCTCCTCGTGTAAATGGGTTTTTAGATCGAAAGACTTTTCGATGAGAGACTTCTCGTAGTATCTGATATCAATGCCCTAAGCCTTATATTTCAATGTGGGGTCAGAACTATGTGTATTCCGTTTGATGAATTCATTTATTAGATTACGAAAATAATAGCCCGCATTATAGACAGGAAATTCGCATGAATAGCAATTAGCAATAAGGAGCAATAAAATAGATTGGTGAAATATAATTTACAACATTAAATAAGCTTGTATTGTTTTACGACGCCCTGAGGGCCAATAATAAAACGTTGATTAGTTATTTCATTGAAGAAGAGGCCGCGGGTAAATGGATCACTTCATAGTAAGTGTTGCGCTTGAACACTCCCAAAACTTCGGAAATGGTAATAAGATTTTTTTAGATGAAGATTGATAGAGGTGTGAGATAGGAATAGGAAGCAAACGAAAATATGGGTCTTTTTCTTTACAATCCCGGTAAACTATCAGACGGCTCGCCATGATGACGTCAGAACGTGTGTGTACCGCTGCCAATGAACATCTGCAATACTTCATGGCATTTTTGGCTCTATGTTATTTATTGGTAATTGGTATGATATTACTGGTAAATAATTACTGCCTCGGTGGCGTAGTAGTACTACGGTGCGACTACAAAGCTGGGGTCTCGGGTTCGAATCCCGGGTCTGGCAAAGTGATAATGGGATTTCTATACATTATCAGCCCGGTGTCGGGAATTTGTGCCTGATATGGCGATAGGCTCGCCCCCTATCACATAATGGGACGGGACATACAAGGCGAAATGTGGTTGTCCTGGTGGCTTCTCTGCCTACCCCTTCTGGGATAAAGGCGTGAGTTTATGTATGTATGTATCTTACTGGTAAACAATTCGATTAATTTAATCGCAGCTAAAAAAGAAAATAGACATTATTCTTTACCCATAACTAGTACTAAATGTTTTGTGTCATTAAAGTATGTGCTATTGATCCCTGCTAACAGGACCTGCAGGGGCGTGTTTGAGGGGGGATAATTAATGGTGAAACAAAAGGCATCAGAAAAGATTTAGCTTAAATTATATTTTGTGTATTGAAATAAAACAATTTTTACGGATTTTATCGCGATTTGGTTTACTTTTTACATTTTTTAACTTCCCGACGTTTCGATTGCTTTTCAGCTTTCGTGGTCACGGGGCGGAAGCAATCGAAACGTCGGGAAGTTAAAAAATCGCGATAAAATACGTAAAAATAGTTTTATTTCAATGTGCAACATTCGCGTAAATCTAAGAAACCATTATACTTTGTGATTAAGATGGGACGCCAATCCCATTGAATTAATCATATTGTAGTTAAAATTGACATAATAATATGTAACTCCTCCATTTTATTTTATATTTCACAGTCGTGGGTCATCGCTCACGTTGCCCTTACCTTTCTCCGGCTCAATATCATAGGATCATACTTAAGCTCCTAATTGGGCCATCGATCGACTATCGTTTGAACCACTTAATTAAATAAATAACAGACAGCACGACTACTTTTCAAATTATTTATTATTTTATTTGGATCGTAAATAATTGAGATAATAACCGAACACTGCAACTGCAATGACCGCTTATCGAATGGTTACTGTGACTGATAATTCAGTTTTATAATAACAAATAAACATAAAAGGTTTGGGTTTCATATGCTAATTATCTATTTTTAAACATTGCGGCATACTGAGAATTTCCTGTGGTACATATTTTCTTAAAAACGACAAACACAAATGTGCAATACCGGTAATTGAACCAAATTAGTCTCATTAGTTAGGCTGCCTCGATGGCGTAGTTGTATAACTAACTAATGAGACTAATTTGGTACGGATACCAAGGTGAGGTCTCGGGTTCGAGTCCCGGGTCGGGCAGAGTGATATCGGACTTTTCTATTCATTATCAGCCCGGAGTCAGGAATTTGTGCCCGATATGGCGATAGGCTCGCCCCCTATCACATCGTGGGACGGAACATGCAGGGCGGAATGTGGGTGTCCTAGTGGCGCCTCTGCCTACTCCTTCGGGGATAAAGGCGTGAGTTTATGTATGTATGTTATGTAGTCTCATTAGTTGCCTAGGGCCTGCGAATTTTTTTATTTCGCGAAAATTTTAGTTGCCTTTTGTCCGAAGTTTCTAAAATTACCACCTGACTTCGCTTTCGCAGTCGAGATACACCCTGTATTTGGAAAATAGTTGGAGATGCGAAAATGTAGTGAGGAAGGACAAAGGAAATAAAGATTGCTGTTTTTCGCTCAGGTAACTCACAAAAATTAATTATTCAACAAGGCTCTACTACTAAAGATTTTTCGTTTGTATTTTTGTAAAGAAGGTTCAATGGATATAAGTCAAGAGCTATCTGTAGGTCAAATACAGTCCGTATTTTAACGTTATGTTTGTTTAAGAAACGGTCAATCTCATGACTACTTTAAAGCACTTAATATCTAAGTACCGTTAAAAAGAATTCTTAAAGTCAATCACTTTCTATTCGAATCGTTAATAGTACTTTGGAAAGTATAAATATTACTATTGACATTATTATTATTTTTATTTCATCAGGATTCATATAGCTTGTAGATAAAGTGCCTACGAGAATAAGCGTCGCATTGATTTAATTTAAACACGGGAAATTGAATTATGAATAGTGAATTTCCTTTCACCTTCGACTCGTAACACAATCACGTAAGCACCATCTCGACCTATGTCGTTCTGGAAGAGACCGCTCATAGCGATAAGACCGCCAATTTTTCTCTTATTTGTAAGGTTTCTATATTATACAGGGTATATCAAGACTGCAACCGAAAACGAAGCCAGGAGGTAGTATTAGTGATATCAAACACAATGCAAGTAAAAATTTTACAAAAAAAATCGTCAATTTTTTTTTTGTTATTTTTTACATATCGTCGTATTTGAGTGATTATACATAGTTTTTCTAAAATAATGACGTATATCACTTAATTTTTAAACACGCAATGGTACGTAAGGGTTTACATTACTATTTTTGTAAAAACTAGGTATTTACCCCTCAAAAACGATGATTTTTAAAAAATTGTAAAAAAAAATCCGTCGCTTATTTTGCAAAATTTTTAGTTGCATTGTGTCTGTAGCCGCTAAAACTACCACCTGGCTTCGTTTTCGGTCGCGTTCTTGATATACCCTGTATTTATTATTTACTTTTTGGTGTTCAATAAAGTGTTGTGCATCTGTATCTATTCTTTAGATTTTTATTGTTCCAGTCTAATATTATTTGATTACTGTTTTTTTCTTTACAAATGAAAATGAGTTGTCAATTAGTCGGTTTTCTATTCGTTGGAGCTAAACGACGCTACTGGATACAATATGCCAGGGATCCCAAAAATATGATGTCAGTTATTTTTGTATTAAAAAGGGTTAATTTCTTAAGTCGGGAAAATCTTTGTTAGTTTAGTTAATAAGTGCTATTAAGGAAGATACCTAAAATTGCATAGGGTTTGTGCCGTGGTACACCACTTACTTGTACTTTAAAAGTTGTGCACTGTTAAAGGAAATAAGCAAAGCTCCTAGGCACAAAAGGTGTAAATAAAACTACTTATATAATATTTACAATATATACTATTTATATGAAATAATTTATTAATCTAAGCTATTATGTACAATTTCATCTGAATCCTTACCTTGGTGCACGTCGTAGTATCCTCGTGACAGAATGTGGAGCAACATGGTCGGCATATCAGGTCCTTCAGGTTTATTGGACTTCAGGCCATGCTTGGACATCCCTATAGACACGTCAGAACAGGCACCAAACTGCTCCTGATTACCACATCCCAATCCTTGCGTCCCGTTGGGGCAGATACCCCAATTGTTTCCAGCTGTATACCTCCACTGAAGAACACAGTGGTCGCAAACCAAACCTGGAGGTAGTCGGTAGTTAACGTCATATTTCACGCTACCCTTTGTAGGGTAGTATTTTGTACCCCCTTCTTCTAACTCTACTGGGAATTCGTCGAAGCATTCCTGGTCGTTTCTGTGAGGGTCTGGGCACATCTTGAACTCCCAGAAGCCGAGGTGGGAGGTGGTCAAGTGGACCGTGACGGTGAACACCGAGCTGGGTAGGTAGTGAGCTACGATGATGCCGTCGCCGAAGGTGCCTCCCAGTTCATGAGCTCGGGGTTGCCGTTCGTCATATCTGTCTCCGCAGATGCCGCATCTGGAATTTAAATCCAATTTAAAAAATCTTATTTCAGACAGGAATCCCACTGCTGACCACGATCTTGACCATGGCCTGATTTATATCATTAATCATTATATTCGGGGTTTCGCTAATTCACGACACGTTTCGCAGGCGGATTGATGAGTTTCTTATATGTGTATAGTGTATTATCTATATTGATGAGCGTGGGGCGTAACTTCTCGTGCTGATGACGCTGTCTGTCATCAGTCCGTCATTTATCTGTCAGGTGTCACAGAAGTGGCCTAGCTAAATGACAGACTCAGATAATAAGGAATAGCCAGCAGGATATAGCAAGAGCAGATGAAGTTGGTTGGCATTCCGAGAAGTGCTGGTTAAAGCCTAATCACAATGATACCTAGTCTATAATATCCATGACACAACCATATCTTAATATAATATGTGTTTATTATTCATTTATTACTAGACAAGGAAAAACATTAGACACGATATTATCCACAATATAGATACATTATACAACTGGACAAACCAGATGGAAAGTACCTCGTATAATCTGTGATAAAAAAATAACAATGGTTTACGACGAATTATCCATTTTTTAGTTCAATGACTTTATTGTGCGATATTCTTATCTGTATTTAAATGAAAATGTTAATCCGTTAAATCCGGCCCATAAAGTTAGTCTGTGAGGTCACAGTTCTTATTTAGACAAAGCATCTCGTTTTGTTCCAGTGACCTATTCATGAACTCCACTTTCATAAAACGCATAAAATAAAATTGTTGTACGTGACTACGCTAGCGGTAAAAATGTGGATTGCATTTGATACTATCGGGATCTTAGGAAGCCGACGGGCTATATTAGGGATAAGTTTTAGAGATTAAAAATGCGTTGGTGAATGTTACAAGTCATGTAAAGAGAGGAAGTGAAACTCGGGTTCTTTAAAATATTGTATACAGAAGCGACAAATCCAGGGGTTATAAAAACCCAAAAAATTTGCTAAGACAATGACAACCCTTCTGATGACTATCTGTAATTATAAGGTAAATAAATAAATAAATACACCCAACAGTCACATACATAGTCCTGACCCTACACTAAGATCGAGTCTTGTGTCGTGGGTATCAGTACTACGAGAGACTTTTTCGGTCTCACAAACACCCAGACTCGAAACAAATACCTGTGGATCACACAAATATTTGTTTCGGTGCGGGGATCGAACCCGCGACCTCTCGTTTCACAGGCGGCGTCTAACCAACTGCGCCACGGAGGCTGTCAATAATAAGGTATTCTTATTTAAATCGGATGCGGTTACTACGAACATTTAACTATCTCTTCTCTTGTCTATTACAAACTAAACCCATCCTTCTATAATCCCATCAATGTTGAACTATCTGCCTTACTTCTTTTATCACATTGATTACTCACTTCCCCTTATTATAGCTCCATTGGTGCCACAGTCCGCCGCAGTTGACGCCGTCATCATCATAGTCGGGCTTGGTGGGGAAGCCGGCTCGCCACGCCGACGCCCTGGACGCAGGCTGGGTCACTCGCCCGTGACCTTCCACTGAGGAGACCAGCGCCACCGCCACCAGGACGCGCCACATCTGGAGAGGTGGAGTCAGGTTTTAAGGGTATATAAAGGAATAACTAGAACTGGAGCTGGAAAGAATAATTAGGGCTGGCTAGTTGTATGGTTGGCTGTATGGATCCGTGTTGATAAGTGCTATTTTGTTGCATTGTTTGATGTTTACCCACAAGGTGGACAGAAGCTAAAGAGATGACGTAGCTAACGGACTGGCTAATGTTGTCCAATAGTGGCAACTGGAGGATATTGGCACAATCCCGAATAGGACTTTAGTACTCCGTGGTGACAGACTGAAAATTATTTATAAAAAAATCGGCGTGATAATTAAATAAGTACGACTAAGGCATCTTAAATCGATCCTTAGTTATAAGAAAAAAATACGCTGTATTTATTTCTAAGACTTACATTGCTCGAATAGTTTAGTTCAAGTATATTTTGTCGATGTTCTTCTTTTATTTATGTGACTTTTTATCATAAATCTTTGTGCAGAGATAATAGTTGTAAATCTAGTTCTATTTACTCTACTTTAAGAATTATGTATTTTAAAACTTACTTATTTGCCTGTAACAACTTTGTTCATCAATAATATCAAATAATATGATTATTACAAATGCAACAAAAAATACCGTAATATTTGTCATACTAACCAATAAGAATATTACCATTTTTATTAATTGTGCAATCTATTTCGTAGACAAAATTCTCATTACCTTGAATGCCCTCATGTAAAGTACTTTCATTAAAACTACGTAGAAACTTGTTCCAATATTTTCAGCTAAAAAATATATTAACTGTGGTTTAAAGATCAGCCAAAGAATTTATTTTCAAACATATTAATTACTAGCTTCTGCCCGAAAACTTCGTCTGCGTGATTAACTTTATTTGGAATTTCCCAACCCCTCCCGTCCCGTTATATCCCGCCCGTCAGTAGCCCGAGCTGTACTCATTCTCACTCAAGGCATGTCATCCAATCCCATCCTATCCCTTCGAGTATAAAAGTAACAAATATACCGGAATTACTTCCTCATCCTACGGGAACACTAAATATTTCGGGATAAAAATTAGCCTAAGTGTTAATCCAGGGTGTCATCTACGTGCATAGCAAATTTCCTCGAAATCCGTTAAGCCGTTTCTGAGTTCATCGTGCACAACCGCACAGACAAACAGACAAACAGACAAATTTTCTAAAAAACATTGTTTTGGGTTCTATTACGTTAATACAGACCCCCATGTTAGTTTTTCTCATTTATCTTCCATGTACAGACATCGATCGGTTACAAATTTATTATATGTATAGATATATAACGTGCCTTCAAGCATCTGATCAGCTATAGAATAGCAAACAACACTACTGAGTTATCGGTGGCAATGGATGTAATCAGAACAAAAATGTGAAAAATCCATTAAACATACCTTTATTTACTCTATCTGCCATCACTGTTTGTAATTTGTATCTTCTGACCTAGTTTCCGACACTATTAGGGCAAGGATATTAGAATTACTATTGAGTGCGTTATAACTTAGGTATAACATGTCATAACAAGGTAGACTGAGGAGTTGGACGAGCCAGGTTGCAAGATGTCGCTGGATACAGGTCGCTTTCAACAGGTATTTCATAAGGAAAAAGTTCCTATGGTTGATGAATTTAAATAACGACTGATGCAGTGAATTAGAATTTCATGATTAGGCAATTAACCGTGCCTTAAGACTGCCTCGGTGGTGTAGTTGTATTACGGTACGGTTACAAAGCTGAGGTCTCGGGTTCGAGTCCCGGGTCGGGCAAAGTGATATTGGATTTTTCTATTCATTATCAGCCCGGAGTCAGGAATTTGTCCGATATGGCGATAGGCTCGCCCCCTATCACATCATGGGACGGAACATACAAGGCGAAATGTGGGTGTCCTGGTGGCGCCTCTGCCTACCCCTTTGGGGATAAAGGCGTGAGTTTATGTATGTATGCAATTAACCGTTTGCGTTTATAAGTATATTCAATAGTACAAAAGCAAATGTGCCGTACAATCATAAAACAGAAGCTTGTATAATAGGGCGGATGAGTTAGCATTTTTTGTTGCATAGATCGAGTAACAAGAAAACACGTCACGTGATGGTAAGTAATTACTGCCACGTATGAACATCCAAAGCATGGATTATGGATGTGTTGTCGACCCATCAAATCGACAGAAAAGCGGGATAGAAAAGGATGGGAAGAAGAATGCGGTATTTAACATCCGGAAATCCGACCCACCGAACGAAACGCAACAGCTAATCTGTCGCTTCACGTCAATTTCAAAATTTTATCGCTTCCAAAATGCATGCAAGTCAGTGTAGCAAGCACCTCTCTTTGTGTAATAGTCTTGTCTGTATCTGTATCAGTCAGAATACGTCCTACTGCAGGGCCCGGGACTCCTAGAAAATCGAGGGTACAATTGAGAGGGGTTAGGCCATATAGTCCCCCACGCTGGCCTCGTGCGGGTTGGCGGACTTTACATACCGTAGAAAAATTTCAAAATCACTACGGTATGCAGGTTTCCTCACGATGTTTTCCTTCACCGTTATTGTGCGTGGTGATTCACTATCAATACACATTACACACATAACAAAAAGTCAGAGGTGTGCCCTAGGATTTGAACCCGCGACCACTGTGAAACATGTTGGTAGTCGCGTCTGGTCCGTTAGCAACAGGCCACCACGCACTTTTATAATAGTCATAGATCCGATGAACATTTTTACCAACTATGTTTATATTAAAAATATAAAGCAGCGATAAAAATAAACTACGCAACAAGAATTTCAAGTGTTACAGTCTATTCGATAACAACACGCAAAAACTACTGAAAAGAATTCAATTAGGTTTTTACATTATTTATTACCCTACAGCGCAAAAACTTGTATACGATTTGGCGTAACTACAAGATCTGGATGATAAATTATACCCTGATGATGTTAAATGGGACGACAAAGTAACTACACTGTCGGTAAGTATTTTTTTTAATATTTCACTTTTATTGTGATGAATGGCGAGACGAGCATGCCATTCGCCTGACGGTAAGCGATACGACCGCTCATGGACAGCAGCAAAATATATATCCTTTAGATATTTCTATTATCATTAAAGTGCATTATAGTTATTCGCTATAATAGTGAACGAAAACATCGTGAGGAAACGTGGATACAAACCTGGATTCAAGCCTTACTGTACATACATACTTAAACTTTTTTAAATACCTACACCCAACAGTCACATGTACACAGTCCAGACCCCACACTAAGATCGAGTCTTGTGTCGTGGGTATCAGAAACTACGAGAGACTTTTTCGGTCTCACAAACACCCAGACCCGGAAAAAATGCCTGTAGATCACACAAATATTTGTATCGGTGCGGGGATTGAATCGGCGGCCTCTCGTTCCAGGCGGCGTCTAACCAACTACGCCACAAAGGCTGCCTGTATTGCACCTAATGGTATGGATGTATTGTAGTGCCACTTAAATAAGTAGCAACGTCGTAGCTGCGCAGAAGAACTGTCAAACTCCTGCCTATTTCCCAGAACGGCTATGCAGAGGTGCTACCAGGACACCCACGTTTCGCTTAGCGTGTTCCGTCCCACTATGTAATAGGGGGCGAGCCAATTATGATCCAAAACCACTATATGGATATATTATGAAGAGGAAGTGTAATGCTATCTGAGCAATGTGGAATTGTCTTATAAGTTATATATTTTCATTGCTATGGGTGCCGTACAGTAATTAAAAGTCACCGTCAATTAAACATAAGAGTAGAAATTGAGCGCTCTCGAAACGATTAACGCAAACATTACCCAGTGAAACTATAAAATTGTATGTATTTTCACCAGAACTTAATATTATAGAAATGAGCGAAAGTGTAGGTAGCGGACCGGACTGACAAACCGGTAGTCGCGGGTTCAGTTCCAGGTATGCCTTGGGAACCACTAAACTTTTGAAGTTGCGTTTATTTTCTTATTTAATTATCGCTATGTATTTCTTTATACGACATGGTTGAATAATCATTATTCACTGACCCCAAGTAAGTATGAAATAAGGGCTGGCAGAAAAAGAGGCAGGATATATTTAGGTATAGTTATTTATTTATATAATATAGTGTAGAACAATTTACACAAACATATTATTATGTTGATTAATCATTATGTGCTGCTATGATAAGAAAACTTTATAAAAACTGATTCAATGATATCCGATTTAAAAATAACTGATTAACAGACACTTTCTATATGAAAAAATGTATAAAGTAACCGTTGTTCGCGATTAATAACTCCACAGTTATGGATAATAATAAAATGATAAAAAAAAAGAGCTAAATACTTTAAGAGTAGTATCTAATAAATTGTGAAATAATTTAAGTCGGCAAAATTTAAAATGTTTTGTTCGTGTTATTTCTGAGCGCTTTTCCAAATATATGTAAACTTAGCCGTAACTTTGGTTTATCTTCTAAATACCAAATATTTCTTAGACGCTTCTAAATAAATACAAATAAAAATACTCACATTAAAATATGATATTTCATCAAATAACCGTGAACAATTACATCGAATTGTTTATTGGAACATTTTTCGATATTCAAAACACATCACAATCTCAATATTAATCGATTGTTATAATCGATGATTATAATCGATAAAGCAAAGGTCCACTTTAAGAAAAAAATAATAAAAGTTAATTCGCGACGGGCTACCACTGTCCAGTCGCCCTGGAAGCCACAATCATACTGGGCAATTATGTAGAATTTTTTACGCTCTTTCGAACTTAGTAATTCGATTTGCTTTTTACTTTCACCTAAAACCACTTCGATAGATCCGTAACTACGACGCGGCACGTTCATCTTTAATTATTATAAAAAGTTTCAGAAATGGAGCGGAATTTTATTGTCGTTTGATTGATCTCAGTAGGCCATAGTGAGTCTGCAAGATACGTAGCGAGATCTGTATTTGGTGATTCATGAACCTTTTTGATGGAACAGCGAAATTATTGTAGTTGTATTTAATATTCACATATATAAAATTATGGAAAACACCTTCGTATCCTTATGTATTTGGTTACCCGAAATTAGCGTAGAAATTAGCTTTATTTCTACTTCACGGTTACTACTTGGATAATGTGGAAAAATCTTCAGAAATACTTGCCTGCATTTTAATAATACACCTTGAATATGTTACCACAAGAAAACAAATAACCCATAAAATTGTTGAGAAAAGAAATAAACGCGCTACCATAAAACTGTTGGTTGTGGTTTATAGCAATTTAACTGGTTAATAGTTGTCACTTTTTACTAAGAAACTGCTCGCTATATTCAAATAACCATTATTTATATGCCCAAATTCCATCGGTTTTATTGTTTTAAATACGTCTTTAGTCATCGTTTGATTCACGCGTCGTTGGCTAACGCTGTTGTTGCGTTATGGTGTATTCGGAAAACAGGATGCAGTTGGCATGCGTATGTATTAGTAATAATCCCCAATGCATCAACAGGAGGCTAAATAAATACAAATAAATACACCCAATAGCCACATACAGAGTCCTGAGCCCACACTAAGATCGAGTCTCGTGTCGTTGGTATCAGGAACTACTAGAGACTTTTCGGTCTCACAAACACCCAGACCCGAAACTAATACTTGTAGTTCACACAAACATTTGTCTCGGTGCGGGTATCGAACCCGCGGCCTCTAGTTTCACAGCCGGCGTCTAACCAACTGCGCCACGGCTGTCAAATAGGTAGGTAATTAGTAGGTAGCTTAAAAAATAATGCCCATATTTTGACGATGATTAATATTGTTAAAGGAAGACATGGTGAAGGTGAAGAAAAACATCGCGAGGAAACCTTGCAAACGATAGTGTTTTGTAAGAATTTCAATGGCATGTAAAGTCCGCCAACCCGCACTAGGCCAGCGTGGTGGATTATATGACTTTACCCTTGCAATTCTACTCTCGACTGTAGAGGAGGCCCTTGCCCTGCATTGGGATGTATTTGGGCTGTTACAGATATTATATTAATAATTTTTTTATTAAACCAAAACAATCTTGACGCATATTTTGACTAAGGTAAAGAGTTTGTGAAGTTAGGCCTTGTAGAGTTAGGGTGAAGATCGTTGAAGGAAAGTGCCGAGAGGGGTCGAGAGTGGTCAGATCCTTCCCGCCGCCAAAGAAGACGTAGGAAGCGCCGACGTGACGAATGATCGGTGACTCTCGCCCTGTGGTATGGGGGCGTTACGAGAATTCCGCCACGGTATCCCCTGCCTTTTTGCCTGAAAACAATTTGCACTCACATCCGTTCTAAAATTACGAAGTCTTAAGGTGTCTCAGATTGTCACCATACAGTTTAAACAGGAGTAAATTCCAATGGTAAGTAATCACTAGAATTACAAAGAAATCTGTTTACATTCGGCAAATTGTGACATAGTTTTCGCCGTGCGTATAGTTTATTGATACTTGAGGATAAGGACGCAAACGCTACGTTTTGCAACGTCCCCCATTAGCATTCTATGGACATATGTGATTAGAAAACTGTTACATACATTCATACACTTATTGTGAGTCATATGCCAGTCAAAAATATTTATGAATTATTCAATTATGTACATGTTGTTTACACACTTACGCTGTATTCGCGAGTGGGCAGGCAGAGGTGCTACTTTAGAAACCTCATCTCACTGAAAATATTTCCATCACTAGATGTGATAGAAAAAGGCGTGAGTTTATGCATGTCTGTAAAAACAAGAAATAAAGTAACAACTAAAATATTAAACACGTTTCATAAAACAATACGTCTTTGTTTGAGCTCTCCAAGTTCTTACAATCCAAACACATTAACAAGAATATTGTAATGTTTTTGTCGTCTGCGGTTATGTTTAGTATGTATATTGAAAGTGAGTGTTGTATGATAAGGCATTACTCACAGGACGTGAAATACATTATTTATTTTCAGCCTGTGAACTTTTGTGGTGGGGTTATTGACTTTTAATATTATTATAATGTCATGACGGTGTTGTTGGTAGAATAGGTTTGAGGACTTATAAATAACTTTATTAGGATTACCTACATTGAAAGGGAATGGGGAGAAAATAAATGGATTTATCATTATTTACATAATTACGTTTTACTAACGATTAGATCTAAGAATCTGTGGCATATTGGGACATCCCTAGAAGATTATGATTGTACGTGTAGTGACATCACTAGTGGACTGCATGTAAGATAGCTGATTAATAAAAAACTTGTTGAACTAGAAACTCCTGTGATTTGATAAACCAAAGCTTGGACATAATGAAAACAAGATAAAACATATTTTTTTAAGCATTTTATTACCTCAAAAGTTTGGTCTGAGCGGCGGTATGAAAGTACCCATTAACATTCTCCAATAATTGAATCAGCGTAAAGAAGACGCCACGAGGGAAGATCCGCGTTCAGTACCCAATACTGTGATTAATTTAGACTAATCCACATAAGTACAGGAAAATTAGGATTTTAGCGTAACCTAGTTTTTGGTTAGTACACGTTGTTTATTTCTGGTTCATGTAAATCTGCGGTTGTTGTTGTATGAGTCAAGATTGACGTGAATGGAATTAATTGTACGAGTACCTATGGTATGTACCTATACTATGTATTTACAACTTGTGGTAAGCTGACGAGTTTCCTTTATAATATTAAAAAGCCGTTGTAGGAATATAGTACCTACAAAATTTCGGTTTCGGTTCGCTATAATAAATTCGAATAATTATACTGGAAGAGCGTACAACAGTTGTAATAGAACGTGACATAAAATTTTCCAGTCTCATCTGGCGCCAACTGATTTGTACGCAAGCCCTTCATTACGGGTTTATTAATACTTTCCAAAGATCAATAAAGAGAAAAACCGCTTTAAATTACACAGCCTCGCAGTGGCGCAGTTGGTTCAACGCCGCCTGTGAAACGAGAGGCCGCGGGTTCGATCCCCGCACCGGAACAAATATTTGTGTGAACCGCAGGTATTTGTTTCGGGTCTGGGTGTTTGTGAGACTGAAAAGTCTCTCGTAATTCTGATACCCACGACACAAGGCTCGATCTTAGTGTGGGGTCAGGGCTATGTATGTGACTGTTGGGTGTATTTATTATTATTGAGATAATGTGTATATTATATACATTCTTATTCAACTTTTAGTAGTTACATAATCCTAATCAAATGTGTTTAATTTGGATGGTAGCTGATGAAACATCTAAATATTTAGTTTAGCAATAAAAAACATAATACAAAACAACCCATTTATTATTATAGGAGTTCCTTGCCATAATTTTAAGTAAATAAGTTAAATAATAAAATCACAACTTAACGAATACTTAAAATTAACTCCACAACGTCTTTTAATGTCAAAATTTTGAATTTAGAACAACCGAAGACAAGACCACAATCGAACTGACGTCGCACACCGCTTAACTCTATGGCAGGTAAAAAAATCAATCAAAAATGTTACTTTTCTAAAAAACGCAGCTATCTGCGAAATGTCAAAGAAACATTAAAAATATTTCAGGCTTTTATACAACTTATTTATTACACAGTGCCATAGCATATTGCTTTTTTATTAATATGTTATCGCTGTTCTGTTGTACTTTTTTTTTCTGAAAATAAATATCTACTAATAGGTATATGTACATAGTACAAGCAAAAGGAGATTCCTTAAACGACTTTCTTAAAAATGAGGCATAAGAGGCAGAAATTCACCTCAAATAGAAAGCCATCAAGCGCATATACGTCTCAATACATTTGAAAAACAACATATCCAGTGTATAAAAACAAAAGTATGCAAAACAAGACGCATTTTGAAAAACCATGTTCTTTTATTGCAAATTAGCAAGGCAACTTAAACTTGTTAAGTAATTTTTTTACATTTCATATTTACATATCATTGAAATCGTAACAACTAGTAATCAAGTGTGAAAAATGATTCAAATAATTAACTTTTACCTAAACATACATCACAGATAGAGATATAAAAAGAACCTATAATATATAATTGGTATTTATAAGTAGTGATAATGAACCAGCTTTGAAAGTATCAGTAAGTACAAAGATGAATGAAGCAATACTTTGAACAGCGACTCCACGAACCGAGGGATGGAATAGAAATATTGAAACTGAATAGATGGTAAGTTTTTTTTCTTAAGGCAAATGGAGAAAGAGAGAGAGAGAAGGCAAATGGACAAGTAGCTCCCTTCATGGTGGTGTGTGAACATCGCGGTACAAAGACTAACAAGTCCACAACATCTAAGGGTCGCAGGTGCTTCATCAGTATTTGAAAATCGATGGGCATAAAGGGCAAAAAGGCGAGAAGCAAGTAATATTAAGTCTGAACCACTCGGCGTCAGTGACTTGCTTCATAGGTCGGTTTGCCAAAACTGTAAGTGTACTTGTAAGTGTACTTGTCAAGTGTCAGTTAAAGTCTGCCCTGTGACAAGAATCCTTTACGGCCTCAAAGCCGGCTGACCACCACTCTCTGCACACTAGCATTACAATGGATAGAACAATGTGGGAACAAGAAAACGAAATCATCAAACGCTCGCATCAAAACATAAATTTGTTTTTCTGCACATAAAACCAACTCGGAACACATCAACAATGGAAGAATAAATAAGTAAAGCGAAACATACGAAAAATTACAAACTAAGGGAAGAAGACTGGCTAAGAGAAAGAATTTAAGACAAACCCCATGTTGGGGCAAATAAAGTCCATTCAAAAATTGGCAAGCGCTTACAATTACTCGATATTCCTTACGTATTATAAGTTCCGATGACAACACTGACATTTTAATAAAAACAATCAGCATGACTAGACATTTTATCATCTCCATGATGCTCGCACTCGTGCATGATCGTATCGAAGACTTGAAGGAAGATGATTTCAAATAACACCGTTTACGATGACAGAAATAAAAATGTAAAAAAATATAAATAAAATAATACTCGAAAAATTTGAATGGCATTCACTAACAACACTGCTTTATGACGTGAAGTTGTTTGACTATTTTACTTTTTATCGTCTCCGGCGTTTTTTGGGTCAACTTTTTTGTTGCATTCATCGTGCTTTGGTTCATTTTTGTGTGAATCACAATCTGCTTCAGTTTTCTTTTTGTTGGTGTCATGCGAATCGTCTGCAGCCTTTTGCTTGGACTCCCATTTGTTTTGAAACTCTTCGTGTAACATTTTTTCAAAATCATTTGATATTTTATTTACATTCTTTTTCATAACTGGATCTGGATAACTCTGTAAAATAAATTGAATTTTAGAAACTAGTTGTCATTTAAACATGTAATTTGTAATTTTCAATTGATTGGTTATTTTTAAGTATATTTTGCTTAGTGACAAAATGAAATTACATTTTCTTGCATTTTATAGTTTTACTAGTACCTAGATAAGATAGAAATTTAGTTTTAATTGTGGATGTTTTTGAACTAGGCACAGAAGTTTCGTTATTTTTAATCGCACCATCGTCGTCGCACAAGCGCGTGGAAAAAAATGCTTGATAATAAAAACTAACAAAATATAGATCATATGTATTCATTACCTTAAGATAAAGCCGTACGTTATTAAAAATACGTCTAAAATCCTGCACAACTTGATCGTATTCTGTGTAAGAAGAATTCTTCAGCTTGGTTGATATGTCATGCAAACACATTGGATACTTTACCACCTCATAAAACCTTGGAGCCTAGAACGGTAGAATAATATGCAGTCATAGTAATTACTTTACATTTTAAATGATGTATCAATGGATTTTACCACTTTAATATCCATGTCGTGTTGTATAAAAGCAGCTTCATTAGCTTGAGATAGACTTGTCAATATATTTTCAAATTTCTTTGCAGTGCTAGGCGGTAAGGGTTTCTTCTTCTTCGGATGGTACCACATTCCCGACACTGTAACCTTAGGTTTACTGGACTTCTTCTGATTGTCGTCCCTAACATAGTTACCACTTTGGTCAAAATTTGGACACCGTAAGTTGTCTTTCGTTTCCTCTTGTTTGATATCCGCAGCATCAGAGTGATCGTCAATGTCTACCGATTTAGTTTCAACGTCATTGTTCTTAACTGAATCTTCTGTAAATATCAATTGGTCTTGATTTTTAGGCAGTACATGATCGTTTTTGATTGATTGTTGATTCCATAAATTATTTAAATCTTTGGAAATGAAACTAGATGGAAGGCAACTGGACCATGGCTCGGTGTGATCGGCACGAGCTTTGCAATGTTTCAATTCATCTGGAAATTCGTCACTGGCGCAAAGTCCTAAAGCATCGTATAATCGAGCGGTGTCCGACTTCGATCCTTCGTGAATGAAATCCATTAATTTAGGAGCCGATTGTTTAGCTGCCTCCCAAGCCCTGTCTGATGTCATAGAACTTAGTAAATCTAGGGGATCGGACGTTCTCATATCTAAACAAGGCATGCCATGTCTAGGCAATAATTTCTGGTCTTCGACATAAACGTCCTCAGTACGTCGATTCATCAGACACGGCCAAGACTCGATATTATACTTGGGTTGTGGAGCTAAAGTAACATTTGGAAATGGTAATTTTATTTTTAGAGCTCCAATTTCTTCTGCTATAGAATTCTCGTAGATGACATCTGGAGAAGCGCCCTGAATGAAAGGACCAATCGGGTCCGCTGGTTTTATAGGCACCTTATAACTGCCAGGCTTCATGTATACTTTCGAAATTTCGTGAAACTCATCATTATCAGGATCAATAAATTGCACGGGGCCAGAAATGTTATTGGGTAACGTCACAACATTTGAAGGTATTTGAACGTTGTGAGCGTGATGAGTTATAAAATCGCTAGGTTCTTTTTGGACCATCTGACCCCACGCCGCAAAAAAATCAGTCTCTTCCTTAGTATCGCCGCAGCTGTTGTTTTTCTGAATGTAACAACCTCTTATGTCTGCAGCCGCTGCCATGCTTGGTATTAATGTTTTTTCAACATGGCTCAAAGGAATCATTTTAGCTTTCAGTTCCATATCTCTACGCTGCAATAAGTCGCACGGCACAGTCCCCATCAGAGGTTGACCAGGGGCCTTGCCGAGCTCAGCATCCATCTTATGTTTCAGTTGTGTATATAATTCCCTCTGATCCTGACACATGCCTTCAAGAGCCCGGAAATCTGGTGCGTTGGTGATCGTCCAAGACTGACGGGGTTTTGCCTCTCGCACACTAGCTAGATCACATTTATACTGCGGTTTCTGGTACACATCTATATCGCTTTGATCATTTAAGGGATAAAAGTTAGTCGGTGGTGGGATTACTGGGAATTTTTTATACGTAACTGTAGATCGTGCCGGCCAAAGACCCTCGTTGAACTGCTGACTGGGTTGCGCTTGACTCTGAACCCAAGGCGGTTGGACAGTGTTAAATGGTTGTGGTGAAGCATTCACAGGCCTTGGCGTACTAACTTGCGGTTTCGGCGGTGGAAATTTATTTTGATTCTGATGACGCGGAGCCGCAGAGTTCGTTGCGTAGTAGTTGTGAGTGAAACTCTTTTGTTCCATGGTAAAGCCGTGGTCGAGACACTTAAATGTTTTATAAATATGCGTCAACATTTCTTTGGTGACAGCCTGCCACTGTACAAAACATTCCCTTATATTAGGGCTGTAATATTTGTTTTCGATTCTGGAGAAAGTGTCATGTTTTTCACTGAGAAGTTCTTTAACACCTTTCCAACCATCTAAAATTCTAACAAAAGAGAATATAAAATTCTTTATCACCCATGGTATACCCTGAGAATGTAAATTAGCAACAGCACTGTCAGATTTCTGAACGTTCGATCGTGTTTTGGCGCAAATAGAATGAATATTCTTAAAGCAAGGTCTGTTGTGATGAGCTATTGCTATGTTTTCAGCATCGGTGCACGCTTCTATAGCAAGCTGAACTATCTGATTCGGTATTTGATCGTGTATGACTATTTTGTCGAGTGCAGTGAGCAATGCCTCCGATGAAGGTGATGGTTTGTTTTTATCGTCATCCTGGTTGTTCGATTTTTGTGTTTGCTTTTGAGTGTTTGATTGTTCATTTCGTGCATCAGTTATATTACACAGTTCGGATACCATTCTCTCACCTTCGACGAAAAAATCTAAACTGGAGGTAGATTCTGAAGTCAAGTATCGTTCTTTCCGTTGCCGATCATTGTCGTTGTCTCTGCATCTGTCGTGGTATCTGGGATCAGCGCTATAGGCGTTGCGTTTGTCATGGCCTTTGATCATTTTCTTCTTAGCCCCAGTTCCTATTGGTTCCTGATTAGTGACGGACCAAGAACTTTGCGAACGTCTTTCAGAATTGACGCTTCTATCTCCAATCATTCCGGAACCACTGTAGTTAGGCGATGACGGATCAAAAACTAAACCAACTAGAGGTGAGTTAGGTGGTGAACTGAACGACGGAGCCGATGGATTGTTGTACCTGAAAATTTGTTTGCAATTATTATAAAACTAGCTTCTGCCCTCAAACTTCGCCTAACTGATTAACTTTATTTGGAATTTCCCATCCCGTCCCGTCCCATCCATTACATCCCGCCCGACCCATATAATTCTCACTCAAGGCATGTAATCTAGTCCAATCCCCTTAAGAATAAAAAAGTAACAAATATATCGGAATTCCTTCCTCATCCCACGACAACTGTGAATTTTTCGGGACATAAAGTAGCCTAAGTGTTAATCCAGGCTGACAGCTACCTCCATACCAAATTTCATTGAAATCCGTTAAGTAGTTTTTGAGTAATTTTTGACAGCCTCCGTGGCGCAGTTGGTTAGACGCCGGCTTTGAAACGAGAGGCCGCGGGTTCGATCCCCGCACCGAAACAAATATTTGTGTGAACCACAGGTATTTGTTTCGGGTCTGGGTGTTTGTGAGACCGAAAAGTCTCTCGTAGTTTCTGATACCCACGACACAAGACTCGATCTTAGTGTGGGGTCAGGATTATGTATGTGACTGTTGGGTGTATTTATTTATTATTTATTTATTTAGTTCATCGAGCACAACCGCACAGACAGACAAAATTTTAAAAAAATAATTGTTCTGGGTTCTAATACGGTTATATTAGTTCGTCTCATTTATCTTACCCCCTATATTAGTTTGTTTCATTTATCTTCCATGTACAGACATCGATCGGTTACAAATTTATTATATGTATAGATTTTACCTTTTAAATATACTTATGTTCAAACATGTACCTTGGGTTCTGATATTGGTGGTTGGACGCCGCGGCCTCGTAGATGCCCGTTGCCACGCGACAATAGGTCGCGATGTTTGGATCAGAAAGATCTTTGCTGGAGCACCCTGAAGAGAGATGTAGAATTTTAGCAAACGGCTCACCCAATGATTATGAATCTATTTAAAAATACTTTTAGTAAAGTATTAGTTTTCACACCAACTTCTTAAATTATTCAGAAGTTATTTAATTAATATATCTCTAAATGTTAAGCATATGTATCATGTTTTACGCAAAGCCCCCGAAGAAAAAGCTTGCCATGTTTCATTATGTTATTATTAAATGAACAATATCGTTGCAGACGCATTAATTCCTTCGTTCTCCATTCCTTTTCCCCCACCTTTCATTTTCAAAAGCCAGCCATAGATGTACAATTTATAAATACCGTGGTTTATTACGAGTTATATATTTACGAGCAACAGGTCAATTAATGGTAAATGATAACTGCTGCCCACGAACATCCGCAACGCTGGATCATGGATGTGTTGCTGGCCCATCAAATCGGGAGGAGGGGAAAGGAAAAAAGATGCCTAGAGGAAATGGGTATTGGGCTTCCCTCAATCTCACTTACCGAAAGAAACACAATAAGCTAAGCTATCGCCAGACGTCGATTTCCTGTCTCATAGGAATAAGGCTTACCGAATCTATCATCATCAACCTAGGTTTCCTCCATAGCGACCTCTTGAAAGGGGCCTGCTTCAATGCATTATCCATGTAAACTAAACCGACTATTATTACTAAAAAGTAAATCAAAATGTAGTGTCTCACCATAGCTCTTCTGCTGCATCACGGCGTAGGGGTGCGAGGGTGGGAAGGCGTCGGTCTGGTGGGGCGCGGGCCGGTCTCGGCCTCCGTCGGCGCTGTCGCGGTACTCCCCCGACTTGCTCGACACCCCTCCATATTCTTGCATTGGGCTCGCGAATATCTTTGTAACACATCCAATTTCAATTATAGATTTCGAATGAAAATGATTTTCTGTTGGTCCTAAAATGTTTTTTACGCGTATGTTATAGTGATAGGGCAAACTGCATGTCGTAGTGCTTACAATGTGTTTAGGAGGAAGTCTAACAAAGGAGTCTTGAAGGGGAGGTGATGATTGTCTCTCGTTGGCATACAGAACAAGTCAGTCGAATCGAAACCTGGTGAGCACATTGGGTTTTCCAAAATGTCCGTGGCTATTGCTACCTGGACAAAAATGTACGATCGCTTGTGTATAAAATAATCTCATTTGCTGTCGGTTTTTTGACATCCAAGAGCTTAAAGTACGAGAATGAACATTTCCTTTATTTCCAAACCTGTTTTAAAAGCTTGTAAGGTAATGATATTTCTGAAAATTTATCTACAAAAGAAGGCACGAAGCTTCGAGACAAATTCTTCATTTACATCATAATTGATTTGGGAAGATTGATGTTTAAGGTAGCTTGAGAAATATCGCTACGGATTTTTAAATATCACGTTTTCCTTATAATTAAAATTAAAGAATAGGTATTTAAATTGTATTTAAGCTTAGACGAGATTTACAGAAAGCCACGATTTGACGGATAAAATAATGACCACATCTAGTTGGTGTCCATGTTAACCTGCCAAAATCGAAAATTTTACTCAAAAAAATAATTGCAACGAAATTTACTTCGAGGAAAAACTACTTTGCATTATTTGTAATTCTAAGTTACGGCTACAAAGCTCTCGACTACAATTTTACGATATTTTTAATATTTTTTTATTTCTACTCACCAAGGATTTTGCGGTGTTTTCCTTCGCCCAGTGTTTCAGAAGATAGTTCTCATGTTCAAATTAAAAAGATATCACCTAGCGTTGATTGTCAAAGTATATTAAAATATTTTTATTTATTCTTATGTATTAACTGTTATGATTTCACACGATTTGGACTTCACGCGATGGTCACCATGTAATACCTTATTTTCTATATTTATTTCCGTATTCATCAATTTATTACCATGTTTTTCTATACATAGATGTTCTTTGTATAACGTACGTCTTGCCAAATAATTTAAACCGATCATATGGTTTGCTTCAATTGTTTCTTGACGTTTCAAATTTTTTTATCCGCGTTCGGCCAATTTGAATGTACGCTTCAAGGAGTTTTTAATTAAAATAAATAATAGATAAACAACTACACCTCACATTCACATACATAGTCAATCCTGACCCTACATTAAGATCGAGTCTTATGTCGTGGGTATCAGGAACTACAAATGTTTGTGTGAAACAATAACTTTTGATTCACACAAACATTTGTCACGGTGCGGGTATGGAACCCGCGGCCCCTCGTTTAGAAAAGTAAATTGTTTTTAATGACGCTATCTCTATAAAAATACAGTCCTACTTATAAAAGGATCTCTACGATCTAGATATTAATGCAGATTGGAAAACACAATTTCAAACTTCTTTGATGAACATTCAGATTACCGTTTTAACTATTTAATACAACTTTTATTTATACACATTAATATACATACATACATATTACATACATAAACTCACGCCTTTTTCCCAGAAGGGGTCGGCAGAGGTGCTACCAGGACACCCACATTTCTCCTTATATGTTCCGTCCCACGATGTGATAGGGAGCGAGCCTATCGCCATATCAGGCATAAATTCCTGACTCCGGGCTGATAATAATAAATCCAATATCACTTTGCCCGACCCGGGATTCGTACCAGAGACCTCAGCTCTGTAATCGTACCGTAGTCCAACTATGCCACCGAGGCAGTCACACGTTAACATTTACAATTTTAGTAAAATAGACAAATAGCTTGTTAACTCCTCCTGTATAAGTCCACAAATATCGTCCTTACTTTTAGAATATCGGCTACGTATATACAGGGTATATCAAGACTGCGACCGAAAACGAAGCCAGGTGGTAGTATTAGTGACTTCAGACACAACGCAACTAAAATTTTCGTAAAAAAAATCGTCATCTTTTGGTATTTTTTTACTTATCGTCGTATTTGGGTGATATATAGAAAGTTTTCCTAAAATAATGATGTACACCTTCTTATTTTTTAAGATGCAATGGTACGTAAGGGTTTAAATTACTATTTTCGCAATAACTAGGTATTTAGTACCTGAACACAATGATTTTTAAAAAATTCCAAAAAAATATCTGTCGCTTATTTTGCGAAAATTTTATTTGCATTGTGCCTGTAACAACTAAAACTACCACGCGGCTTCGTTTTCGGTCGCAGTCTTGATATACCCGGTATAATAATATCCATCACACACAGATATATGTTATTATGGGTTGAAATAGAAACCATCTTATTATAAATTATTTATTGTATTCACAAATCGGAAGCAAACTAACATACATAATCATTTCTTGTTGTAATTACTAAATGGAAGCAAAATCACATGAAAAAATATGTATTTCTCACAAAGTTAATACGCTATTTAAGTGAAAAAATGGCTGAAGAACTTAGTTAAAGGTACATGGGACCTACGTGCTTAGTGCATTTCGCATCTATTAAATATAAATATATCATACAATACTAGGATTTGAATAAATAATTGAAAATTTATAACAGTTTTAATATATTCTGAGCACCAAATATAAACTTTAATTCGCACGGTATTTCTAAAATAAATGTAAAATTTCAATCCTTTATTTAAATAAAATATTTTTTTAAATCCACGTTAGCACAGTTTTAATCCGAGTAGCGGTAAGACTGTGAACAACAGGAGGACTGGCGAGGAGTGAATACCGAAGGCAGTGTTGCAGAAGTCCGTCATGCAGGAACAAACCTCCTGCCTACCACCGTACCCTGCGCGGTGGTAGCACATGCCCTGCAATGAGGAATAAATATCCTGTTATTTGTGGACAATTAGAGTGTATTCGTGTTGAATCTGAATTCTTGATAAGCTGTTATGCAAAATGGTTGAGTTGATTAAGATTGAATAGGGTCTCCTTTTTAAATATCAAATGTTGTGTTAAAGCGTAGATTTAATAGTTTCAAACTGGTAAATCCAGCTGATGAAAGCTAGTGCTTTTACATTTAAAAATTAAAATTAAATAAAAGATGTTTTGCATGTCATTTAAAAATAAATATAATTAGAAACTTAAATTATAAATTTTCATACAACCAGGGACAAATAGCGAAGTCCGCAAGTATTTATCCATAAAAACTGCAACACTCACTGCTGTACCAATAATATAATTTATATATGTAAAAAACTAACCTTAAACTTAGACTCGTCCCATCCACAGCTCCTAACGACCCTGCTCTCCGGGTACTTTCCGTTGACAGAGTAGTCGACATGCTGGATAATCTTCCTGCACATGGTGTGCGTCACTCCCCTGTCGTGGTCCGAACAGTTCCGCTTGAGACTGTCGGGCAGGACATTCTCCAGGCAAAGACTGTTTATCGCACTGTTGCACTCGTAGCACATTATTGCGGTGCCTAGAATTAATAAATAAAATAAATATATACACCCAACAGTGACGGACTAGAAATTACGAAAGAATTTTTGTCTGACAAACACCCAGATTCGGACCATATGTCTATGGATCACAAAATCATTTGTCTCGGTGTGGGAATCGCAACCGTGGCTTCTCGTTTCAGAGCTGGCGTCTATGAGCAATTGCGCCACGGAGGCTGTCAAAAGAAAATAAATTATTTGTTGTATACACAATACACTGCCTCGGTGGCGTTGTTGTACTACAGTACGACTACAAAGCTGAGGTCTCGAGTTATTGGGTCAAAGCGATATTGGGTTTTTCTATTCATTCAGCCCAGAGTCGGGAATTTGTGTCCAATTTGGCGATAGGCTCGCCCCCTATCACGTCATAGGACGGAACATATAAAGCGAAATGTGGGTGTCCTGGTGGCGCCTCTGCCTACCACTAATTTTTTTTTTTTTTTATTACACGAGGAAATCCATTTCTGGGATAAAGGCGTGAGTTTATGTATGTATGTTTGCATAATACACCCCACTTCATACAAATCGATGTGGAAATAAATCGGGGATCCCTATGTTCAGCTGTAGAAATCTTTTATTTTATAAATATGTTTTGGAATCGAACGATTAAGAAGAGTGATCAACGTCGCCCATCAAAACCCATTTTTGTTTCAAAATTAATGTCTGAAGACTCGTAGACTATCTGTTGCTGGCCCTCTTTAAGTAAAGGTTTAAACTTACTGGCCCAATGAAACAGTACACCAACAATGGCCCAAGTAAATTAGGTAGAGCATGACTCTACCACCCACTACTTATCATGACAATCTATTTTTTTATTGCAGCGAATGGCGAGACGAGCATGCCGTCCGCTGGATGATAAGCGATACGACCGCTCATGAACAGTAGCAAAACCAAACAACACCATGATTTACAAAGCAATGCTTGGCGTTGCTCTGCACTCGCTATCCTGAGACATAAGATGTTAAGTATGTCCAGTAGTTACTCTGGCTACAATGTCCCTACCGGAACACAAAAGCGCATTTACACTGCTGTTTGTTGGAGAAATAGACATTGCGGTGGTACCTACCCAGGTGGCCTCTCACAATATGAGAGACCAACCACCAGTCATTTTAATATTCAATTTTTATTTACGCTTATTTTTAATACTGTTATTGTTCGCGCCTTCGCTCGCAAGAAAAAGGTTTATCCGGCATAAAAAGTACCCTACCTTAATAGGTCCATTTATCAATCCAACACTTAAATAATTTTTCAATTGAACAAGTTATTCCTGCGATTACCGCGTTCAAATAAACAAACTCTTCAGATTTATATATAAAGCTTTACTAATGTAATATGGTACTTTTATTAATTTTAAAGTATCACTCATGGTTCAGGATATTTTAAGCTTCAATTAGCTGTAGAGCATTGTCGCACCCACGCGAATGTCGCTCAATTAATCCAAATTGAATTCTGTTTGCGTGGATTAGGCTGTTGCCCTCCACTGCAAATGGACAATTCTGAAGTGTGTAATAGCACTAAAATAGATTTTGAATGTCTACTCCATTCATAAATTAGATTACATCAAAACAAAAGGTTACCTTATAGACTTTATGTGAGTTTTAGGTACCCGAAATATTTACTAAAATGATAAAAATATTATCCGAGTAGCGATTGCTCTTTCATGCTTCGTTTAAACAAGTTAAGTTTATCATGACACTCTAGCTGGATAGTATAGCCCTTTAACAATTAAGGTGTGCTCAGCTTATTTTTTATAATCACTAATTTATTACATTGACTTTGATTTTTTTTCTCGGTTTTTGATTGCTATTATTACCCTCCTAACATTTTTTTCAGTAAAGGTGCGAGAATATTTTGAGATGATTCAACATCATGTAACGAAGAAAACCTTTTGTACCCGTCTATTAGAAGATTGAAAAATGATGTAAATATCAATTACCATCTTGATAACTTACAAAGCAATCGTCTCTGTATGTTTTAAAGAACAAATTGAATAATACAAACAGTAACCGTACTGTTAACTTCGAAAGTAACTCCTACTGGATAATACCAGAGGTAAACCCAATGAAGGGATGTAACGAATACTAACACGAGTCAGCGCCTGTGAAAACTGGCGCAATTATGTATTGAAAGTTCAAGTGAATAATTACGCTCATCCTAATTAGATGCTTATTGGATTCTACATTGCGTCGAATTTGTTTAGCGTATGATCCATAAGATTTCAAATTAAATTAAAATATAGTCTTCGAATTTCCTTGAATATGTTTAAAGACTGCTTTCCCAATAGTTTTGTACAAATATTTTAAAGATATGTGAAATCTTCCATCGATATTAGGCCGCTGTAAATAAATAAATTAATACACCCAACAGTCTTGTGTCGAGAAGTGTTCTTCAGAACTACGAGAAACTTTTGCGGTCTCACAAACACCCAGACCCGAAGCAAATACTTGTGGATCACACAAATATTTGTTTATTATTATATATTTGTTTCGGTGCGGGGATCGAACCCGCGGCCTCTCGTTTCACGGCCGGTGTCTAACCAACTGCGCCACGGAGGCTGTGGTTGCCAAAATTGATTTTTATTACTTATTACATTTTTATTATATGTATAGATAACTACCCAACTACTTATTCAGTCTATTATAAAGTTACTAAGTACAACTTGGTTTAGTGTCAAGTATTTTTTTTATTACTAGATCATACCTGAGATTTTTTTACACGATTTATAAAAAAGTATATAAAAAAAATTATCATTATTAGAGACAACTAACACACTTGCATTCTTTTAAATTACACCTCATACTCGGTTTTAGCAAATAAGTGAAAGAAACAATAACTATTATAGGTGCCTTTATGATTTGTTTTACGTAACTTACCTAATTATTGGTCTTAATCTATATTGATCATATGTTAATTTATGAAGTAAATAAAACTACAAACACCAACAATTTACCCATCAATTCAAATATCAAAACGTAATCTGGCAACACCCCAATCACACTCAATATATGTCCGAAACAAAAAACAGCAATAAATAAATCACTTACCATACTGAAACAAGCCACAGAGCACGACAACAGTAAAGTACATCATGATCTTGAACACGAGACTATAACAGATGTGAACACGGAGATGCTACAAGGCCGGGAGGCGACTGGTTCGCCCCTCGCTCGGGAATTGCAAAGGATGCCGCTCGTTGCGAGCCACCGAATGATCCTGATTGCTAGTTTTGTTTGTTCATTTGAATATTTCTTCTTCTTGTCCTATTCTTTAGTTCTCTCTTTCTTACGTAGTTTGGATCTTGGATTTAAATTTTGCAAGAATTCCGGTTGGTTTATACCATCTTTAAATTACTTGGAGTAATTACAAAAAAGGATAATTGAATTCTGGTTCAAGGAAAACATTTTTTTAAAAGAAAAGCTCTCGATGATTTTCAGTTCAAATGGAATTGCATAATTATTGTGAATTGTGAGAATGAAATAAGCTTTTTATTTTACTTTTTAAACTTAGTATGAAAGCTAATTGTTCACTACAAAAAAATGTTTTTCTATTTCAATAACAAAGCTACATCCAGCATATTGATAATTAATAAAACTACTACACAACTAAACAAATAATATAATAAATTAGTTAATTAACATATATTTGGAGTACAAAAATTCAAAGATCACGAAAGAAATAAATCCTTTTAATAAACACATCATAAACAAAACATAACAATAGTGATTTCTTCCACATTCAACTGTTAAGGTAACTTATATTTGGAGTTCTTCTGCTAAGCCTTATGCTAATACAAATAAGATTCAAATTGCACTTGCCAAGGAAGGTGCAAAGTAAAATCTTTATCATCTATTTACAGTGTTGTGTTAATTTGTTTAACATGCTCATACGATAACTCACGTAACGTTTCAGTAACAACATTCAGTACAGAATATAGCTTAATAACAAACAGATATTTTACATCTAAATCTGTTTCATCTTCCTCAGTTTTATTGGCTTAAATAACAGATTTTTCACTTCGTTTTGTAACTAAATTCAACGACTATTGAATTGGTTATTTCAATCATATCTTGTCTTATATAATTTGTTAAATATAGTTTTATCAAACGTGCATATACAACTCTACAATTTTAGGAAATTTTAATTGTGCTTTCTGTGAGAATCTGTTTCAGATTTCTAGTTCAACTATCAACTAAATTATTACCTAAATCGTGCCTCGAGATTCCTAAAATACTCAATACATATCTTGCATTCTGATGCTTCGTTGCATAAATCAGTACTGTCTGAACACATTTAACCTCGGTTAAGTGAATAAAACTAAAAATAAGCTTTGGCTATTTCCCTAGGGTATTGTGTGTCGACTAGAATCTCAGCAGCGCGAAGGTTAGCAGCATGAGCGCTGTGGCTCCGACGGGAATGGATGCTGAGTTGCAGCCATCTTCTAAACACGAGCATACTTCTTGTCTGCCGCCGAAACCAGAGCGTTGGTAGCAGCGACCCTGAATAGGAAAAGTTTTTTTTTATTAGTAAGTTACGTTAAATACAGATTCCTTACATCTAGCTTTAAGGATTTCGTAAAATGTCTAAAGTATAATATAAAACTTGGGAACTGATAGTTTGAGATTTAACCAACCCAAAGTAATTTATGGTACAATAAAATGATTCTTGAAAGGATAAATTGATGACTTCAGTTGAATTTTAAAATGAAAGTCATAAATTTTTTTATTTCGGCAATTTCAGATTAATTAGTCATATGTTCTAATAATGTATTGGAATAAGGAAATGTGAACACGTTTTTTCAGAAAAAACGTGTTCATATATTACATTCCATTAAAGTTTTAACTGGAATGAACCAGTGATATCCAACGGACTGGCTCGTAAAGTAAGGACTTTGCTTTTCGTTCATTGATTGAGGATTACTTTAGCCCCAATATGCCTTTTCTCCTCCCATCCGTTTTCCTTTGCTTTGTGATTGATTTCGTAGCGGGTTAAAGATATTCCCGGAGACTCACTGAGCTTCAATGCTCAGTGTCATTAAAATGCGTGCCACTGTTGATCCTGGCTTACAGGAGTTGCAGTGGCGGGTGTGAGGGCGGGACAGTCTCCTTTCCTTTGCTTTCCTCTCCCATTTATCACTCCTAAGTATCCCCAACGTATCTAGATCCAAATGTAGATATTCATTCGTGTCTTTGCCCATTTACCATCAAATCAGTCGTTTGCTTGTCTTTCAAAACACCTTTAAACTCTATACCTTATAACTGGTCTCGTCCCAGCCACATCCCCTGATGACCCTGCTGTCTGGCGGCATGCCGTTCATCTCGAACTCCACGACCTGCGAGATCTTCCTACACATGGTGTCCTTGGGGCCGCAGGGCATCCGCAGCGAGTCCGGTAGCTTGTCCAGCAGGCAGCGGGAGTCGTTGTGACTGTTGCATTGGTAGCAGGTGATCGCGAGACCTGAAACAATGGAAAAATATTTGTGATTTTTCTATTCATTATAAGCCCGGAGTCAGAAATTTGTGCCCGATATGGCGTTTGGCTGGCCCCCTATCACATCGTGGAACACATAAGGCGAAACGTAGGTGTCCTGGTAGCACCTCCGCCTACTCCTTCCAGGAAAAAGGCGTGAGTTTATGTATGTATATAACTAGTTACGTGTGAGAGACAATTCCACGCAAACAGCAAAATAGATTAGTTCTATCTTCTGTCAAGGCAGAATTTTAAATATAATCAAGCATTATAATAATTACTATCCTACTAAGCATTCCCTTTAAAAAATATCTTTATATTAACCTGCTGCAAGTATTAAAAAAATATTTACAAGGACCTGTTACGCTTGATGATGCAAGACCCAATTGACAACTCGATATCACCGTCGTGTCTTTGTTGAGCACTTAGGGCTCAATTTAGACTGAAAAGGTGTAACTAGTCCAAGGTTATCGGTAGGAACTGCTGGCCTCAATCCGTATTGTCAGGATTAAATTGATTACTTTATGCAACTCTGTGGAGCACCCTCTTGGTAGATAGAAGACAATTGGTTCATTGGCTCTATACGGGCTGTCTAAATATAGCGTCTTACACATCGGTAGGTTCGTAGACAAGCAAATGTTTAAAGGATATACTAGACAGGCATTGTATTATGACTAGTGCGTCTTAACTTTGGTGGACGTTTCTACAACGATTGATAAAGATCGCGTAATATAATTAATTTTTTTATAGATAAACGTTGCTTAAATAATGTATTCTAAAGACGCATTACATAATTCAATTGTTATTTTATTATTCATATCAATTATATATAACGATGTCCCGAGAAACCTTTCTGAAGTGATTCACCAATGAATGGAAAAAATAATAAATCTTGTTATAATTTAATACAATTTCAAAAATACCCGTGATGGTGTTCATTTGCACTTAAAAGATTTAAAGGAAAATTAATTAATTATAAGATCCTTTTTGTCTACATACAGGCATCTAAAATGAACTGAAACCTAAAGTTACGTCACACCACAAACAAGTAGGAAGCTGTTCGCGTGGTTTGAGTATCGTGACCTTAAGGATGGGTTTCCGTGACATTTGAGATCTTGTAATGGAGAAATGGTTTTATCCGGATCGGGTCAGTTAGATCACACCGTTCAAGGATTATGTCTAGCTTCCTAGCTAGCTAAGATTTTATTTCACACAAAGATTTCGTTCGCATGGATCTCGAAATCGAAGGAATAAGGAAAAATCCTGAAGCACATATTTACTATTTTATACGGATTTTATCGCGATTTAGTTTAATTTTTACATTTTTTAACTTCCCGACGTTTCGATTACTTTACAGCGGGGTCACGGGGCGGACTGACAGTATAAAATCCGTATAAAATAGTTTTATTTCAATGTGTAGCATTTGCGTAAATCTAAGAAACCATTACACATATTTACTATTCCAGCGGAGACGGATAGATTTTTAACTTGTAATATTTGACCTAATTTTCCCGTTCCGAATTTTTCTTCTATGTACAAGAACATGATCCATACATGAACACTTATCCATCCACAAAAGAATATATCAAATTATAGTAATTTTTATGAAAATCTAGCTGTTTGCTAAAAGCATTAATATTTAATTTATGAAGTGAAAATAGCCCCCAATATCGTGCAGTATTTTTTGCGTGATACGCGCACAAATAAAAAACAAAACTTCGCAAGCCATGATATTACTAATCAATAAGAGACAGAAAGTGGCTGAAGCGGTTCATGTCGCCAAAAATTGTCACAACATCGTGCGCAAAGGATTGTTTCCCTGATGACTCAAGAAGGAGAAACGGACAGAAAGTATATAATAAAACTATTATTATTAAGTTTTATAAAACTAATAACCAGTTTAATAAACTATCCAGTAAAATCTACGGCTCCTACTCACATACATTACATACATTAATAGAAACAAAAGTTTCAAGAGATTTCCACATCCCGCGGTCCCCAATTCGTCGACCTCTGCCAGGTATCCTGAAGGGGCGACGCTAACCCACAGCTTCCTGTATTTCGGCCACTTATCATCATCCGATCCAGTTTATATTCCCACATCGTGACCCATTTCTGACCCGGTGACCTTGGATGGAAATTTATTACTGTTTAAAGCTTTTCTTGAGCATATACTCAGATTGCCAGTTGGTTTTAATCCCTTTTTGGAAACACTGTTCACTACTGGAAGTGTTCCCTTGTATTTTGCTTTTGCTTGATTTTGTTGCGGACTCAAGTCAATTTAGTGTTCCTAGGATTTGGTGCGGGTGAGAGGTGAGTGGTTTTAAAATTGGATTATAATTTTTAAAAGTCACATATTGTTGTACTTGTTTCTTAGTTTTACGCGAATGTATAGTTTTACGCATTGAAATAAATTGAAATAAAACGAGTCGGCCCCGTAACCACGAAAACTGTAAGGCAATCGAAACGTCGGGAAGTTAAAAAATGTAAAAACTAAACCAAATCGCGATAAAATTTGTAAAAAATAGTTTTATTTCAACACATATTGTTATGTTTATTGGCATATTCGATTAAAGTTATTGTAATGGTTTTAATCTCAAAAAACGGATGGTTTACATCAGAAATTGGCTGCTATAGGCCGCCATTTTCAAATATTGAGTTAGAGAACAGAAATATGTCTAACATAAGAGCGTGTTAGACGTACTGAATGTAAAGCGAATGCTGCATAAGTTGATGGCGATGTTTATAGCGTTCTAAATAAAGATCTATAACCCGCTGACGGCTAAAACGAGTATTATTTTGTTTATGTGTAGCACGCTTAGATCTGTTAGATTTTGTATTACTATGCGTTTAACCGGAAGCTATTTGGAAGAGATCGACAGCTTTGATAAATAAGCTGGAAAATCAATGCGGCAGTCGTAGGTTCGAGTCCAAGGAACATAAAAATAAATAAATGCAATAGGTACACACCCAACAATCACATACATAGTCCTGACCCCACACTAAGATCGAGTCTTCAGTCGTCAGTATCAGGAACTACGAGAGACTTTTCGGTCTCACAAACACCTAGACCCGAAACAAATACTTGTGGTTCTCACAAACATATGTCTCGGTGCGGGGATCGAACCCGCGGCCTCTCGTTTCACAGACGGCGTCTAACCAACTGCGCCACGGAAGCTGTCAAATGGCTATTATTTTATGTAAATAGTGGTTAATTATCGCTTAATTTAAAGGTTCGTCAACCTTTAAATGGTATATACGAGAATCTTCCTCAAGAATGTCAAGTGTATGTATAATCTACCAATTTACATTGGAGTAGCGTTAGAGAAGGGACGATAGACCAGATTCCAGAGGCACTACAACTGGTGGTAGAATATTTGTATAGAGAGCAACCACCAAACTAATAATGTAAAACTGTGATAATGGGCCATATTTTGGGTCCGGTTTGTTTATAGCCAATTTGAGCAAGTCAGTAGGTATCGACTGCCTCGGTGGCGTGGTTGTACTACGGTACGACTACAAAGCTGAGGTCTCGGGTTTGAATCCCGGGTCGGGTAAAGTAATATTGCGTTTTTCTATTCATTATCAGCCCGGAGTCAGGAATTTGTGCCCGATTTGGCGATAGGCTCGCCCCCTATCACATCATGGGACGGAACATACAAGGCGAAATGTAGGTGTCCTGGTGGCGCCTCTGCCTACCCCTTCTGGGATAAAGGCGTGAGTTTATGTATGGATGTATGGTAGGTATTATATTTGTCAACCGGCCAAAGATACCAAGCTCCTGTCAGTGGGTTTACGTAAATTGTACTCCACTTAGCGAATTTACTATCTGCTGCATTCTTTATAAAGAAATGTGGTACCACAAACTCTTTATATTTCGGTGCTTATATGTCTGTCTGGCTTTGCATTCCGTTATGCTGTTTTGGCGTTTAAAAATATTTTGTGATTGAACAATCAGAAGAACGACAAGCCTTGCTTACAATTTAATTTAACAAGTATATATATTGATACAAATCTCAATAAATAATATTGTTGAATCACAGGGCGAACAAATTAGAAGCCCATTCTAAAAATCGACTCGTGAAGGTCAAAATTCACCTTCGAAGCCCATATAGGTGCCAATGCAATGTGGTAACAATGTGCGATGTTTGAATAATGATTAATTAGATACGATTTGTAAGTACTTGAGTAGACTATAACTAAGCAGCATTTACATAGGTACATATTCGTCTTTTCGTATTGGGTGTATGTCGTGGGTTCATCCACGTCACGTAATAAGTAACAGATAAACTTAAATAACAAGCCATGTGTTGTGACTATCAAAAAAGAACTAAAGACTTTTTAGTCTGACAACACTCAATATTTGTGAACCGTACAAACATTTGTCTCGATCGGGGATCGAACCCGAAGCTACGGTTCGTGTTCAATTCCCGAGATCGCGGGTTCAATTCACGGACGAGACAAATGTGCTGTGACATAATATTATGTTAGTGTAATTCATAAAAAAATGTTACAGATGTAAAGACATTTACAATACAATAGGAAAGGCTTATTAGTGTTTCTAGTTTTTGTATATTTACGACATAGGTCTTGTACAGGATAAACTCTAAATACATAATTATATACCTGTAGGTCATTACAACACGGAATCACACCAAGGAATATTATTGATAAAGGTAATTCAGTGTTTTGTCTCGGTACCTATCTGTGTTTCACTGTAGCTCATTAGCATTAGTTTATACGTACATCCTTATAAAGAGCACACCATGATTCAAGGTCTAGTTCTCCAGATTGGTTGGTTCTATGATTACTGCTCCACTAATTGCAGTCAAAGCGTGATGCTGTGCCTATGACTTTCTCTCCAAAAGTGGGCTATCTAAGACGATTAAATTAAACGCATTTAAACATAAGTACACAGTTTTGCATTTTCAGCATAATTAATTATGAGGATGTTCATTGCTGAACACAAGCCATTCTCGAGTAAATAGGTATTTTCGGGCGTTTTTATACCAATTTTCGACAAAATGCCTGTAGCAGCCCGTATACGTCCCACAGCAGGGCACGGGCCTACTCCACAATTGAGAGTACGATTCGGAGGGGCTTAGCCATATAGTAGACCAGGTTGGCCTAGTGCTGGTTGGCTGTAGTTTATTTATTTACACTTCATATAAATGTTGTTTCTATCTATCAATCTATTTAGCCATAGAAAGTCCACTGCTGAGCATAGGCCTCCCCAAAGATGGTTTATAGGTGGACTTAATGTCTGAGGCATTCTATTCCAGTCAAACCTAGGGTGATGCAGAGATGATATGAGGTAGCGGCGTAAATACCAAAACAAAGATGTAGTTATGTGACATTTTGAATTACATACGCGACGAAGAGGAATGAGTAATAGAATGAAAATAACTTCAGCTGATGTTAAGTGATAACAGTCGTTTATGAACACCCACTTATTCAGGAAAATCTTAAACGCAGCGGTAACCTTAATTGAATGAGTGTGCTCTATTCTAAGTCCTTGTAACGCAAAGCAATGCTGATTTCTAAAACTATTGATAAAGTTGTGATGGTATTGTAAAGTATCAATATAAAGAGTCCACATCTGGGCATACATATTATAAAAATATGTTTGAGTTCACGAAACATTTTCTATTCCTGTAACCTCATTATTAATAAATATAAAGCCTTAATAAAATAAACATAATACATAGGATAAGATCATAAAATATTAATTGAATAATTATCACTTAGAAAAAATCACATGCGTGCAAACGTGTGCGAAATAGGTCCTTCGAAGAAAATTTCCACGGTGCGTTCAATTAAAGTAGTAATTGAATGGAAAAGCAATGAGCTTTCAGTATCTACGAGCATATTTCATAGATACGTCACTTGTTGAACAACTCACGCCCTAGATACAGGCGCGAACCTTGAAAATTTTATATTTCATAGTTTATTTTAAAAATAAAACTAGTATTGATGCCTTGTGCCGTTAAAATTTGACTAAATCAACAGGAAATTGGTCTAGGCGCGTCAAGTATTCAAATTCACAAACCTTGGTGTAGCAAACTGCATATTACCGCCAAAAAGCAAATCACAACGAGCGCCATTTTGTGTCCGCGAGTTAGCACCGGTTTTGCCCGCTGCGATCCGAGCACGAACACGCCTCGGCCACGACTGACAGAGCCAACTCCAACATCAACAGTTTAGGATATATCTATCCTCCAAACCATTATCCAATTGTGGCAATACCACAAATTGACTTTGATATGGGATATTACACGTGCGTTAAGTAATTTTTTATAATTTAATTTACGTTGATGAATTCAAGATGGCTGCTTGGGCGGGAAATGCAGGCTGAAGTGTGAAGGTTAATTTGAATCATGTTTTACAATTTCGTGAATCTAGATAAAATTGAAAAATATTTTTATATATATTGTGAAAGAAAAGAATAGTCATAAAATCGGCGTACAGTTAACAATTAAAAGGATTCGATTTTATGGGAAAAGTACCTAATTGTAAGAAATTATGTTAATAGATAGAGCCGAAATATTGTACTTCGATAGAGGCAGTTTACATTCGGGGTTTATTATTAATAATCTTATCCTAAACTGAATTGTGAGATGGGGATGAGGAAATTGTATACACGACGCCTCTTCAACTAAGTAGTGCTAAAACTACAGCGCATAATATCAAAATGTAGTCGTGACCATGATGGATTCATTATTAAATACCTATTATTTGTTTGGAATTGAGTAATATCTTAGAACTATAAAGACTTTCAAAGTGATAAATTTCTAACATTTCTTATTTAATTCTCTTAATAAGATTAATCTTTCCATAACCTTTATTATGGTTCATCTGCGTTATATAACGAACTTTTGTAACATTTCACGGTAGATGCAATCAATTTCATTTATAGTTCATGCTAGATCCACTAGATTAGACCGTGAATTTTGCGTTGTCTTTCAACAAGACATCATCATATTTTCTAAAGTTAATTATAAACCTCACCAACTATAATAGTCTTAGTACTTAGAAGGTCCTACAAAAACTACTATCGATATGAGCCTATATTATCCAGAATAGCACAGCCCTACATACATCGATTGCAATAAATCATTTGTCCAAACGGAACCATCATACAAAGAGTTATAAAATAAATAAATAAATACACCCAACAGTCACATACATAGTCCCGACCCCACACTAAGATCAATTAAGTATTGTGTCGTGGGAATCAAAAACTACGAGAGACTTTTTCGATCTCACAAACACCCAGACCCACTATAGTTCACGAAACTGAACAGACTTACACCCATTCACCTACAACATCAAGCAAACATGACCCATTTACTAGCCTCACCTATCCGAAGATTCCAGACTTCCTATTTTTCCGGATAAGGTGTTAACAGTGTTATAACCGGATCGCAGCACCGCGCAGTGGCAAGACGCTGATCCACTTAAATCTAGGCGCGGGAGACACGGCGTCCGCCCTCGCACCGCGCTCAAACAGCCGGTAATTATCCTATCCTGGTACGACACAGGACGGGTTGGATATAGGCTAGAACAATAATAAAAAAAATACCACTCTTCCTATATACAATTTGATTAAAATCGTTGCGGGTTGAAGACTAGTTAGAAATTCCCGGAGACTCGCTGAGCTTCAGTACTCCGTATCGTTAAAATAAATATAAATAAATACACCCAACAGTCACATAGTCCTGACAATAATATCTAGTTTTTTATAGTGTGTATCAGGCACTTCGAGAGACTTTCGGCCTCACCAACACCCAGACCCGAAACAAATACCTGTGGATCACATAAATTCGTTTCGGTCCGGAGATCGAGCCCGCAGCCTCAAGTTTCACAGGCAGCGTCTAACTAACTGCGCCACGCAGGCTGTCAAATTAGTGGGTGTATTTGCAGTTACTATTTTTTTTTGCTGAGGCCGACGAACTAGCGGCCCGGCGACGAACTCAAGTGGTCAGCGGTCACCATCGATCATGGGCTTCTGCAATCAAAGGGGCACAGTCAAGTCGCCTCCCACCGTGTGGTGAATACTGTTCAGTCACAAATCAGCTAATCACTAAGCAGTGGAGTCTTGCTGATCGTTAAAATAACCAGTACAGTAGCATCCGTTAAAGACATAGACATGTAAATGAACCGTGTTTCGGGTTAACCTCTGCTAATCCAAGTACAATCGATAGCCATCTTGTCGGTGAATGTTCAATCTGGAGACTGGACTGCATTGCAATCCAGTGCGGTGGAAAGTGCCATCACATGCATTGTAGTCATATTATGCAAAAACAGTGCGGTGGTGAGTACTAAGTACCAACATATGCATTGTACTCACGTTATCGTGCGAGTAAATAAAACATTAGCGCCCTAAAATACTTTAATTTAAGGTCATACCTAAACTGCAATAGCTTAACCAAGAAAAAGTATTAATAGAAAAGTTAAACGAGAAAAGTAGGTACCACATTATCCACCGCCTACAGCAATCCCGAAATAGACGCATTGTTAAACACTGTTTGAATGGGCAAACACAGATATTTCAGTGGTTTATTGAACTTCGCAAAATGAGGCAATTATGGGATAATGGATACGGTAATAACTTGGCTTTCTCTATATACTTTCATCCCATAGTCATGAGGTCCCAAATTTAATTTGCCGGTCCGATCTATCTTCGGCCCTCTATTTCATTCATTCCGTTAAATGCCAATTTATCACGACTAGGCCCGCTTGAAGCCTGGAAGAATCGAAGAAAACCTGACATCGTATTGAACTTCAGCGAGTTCTTTGTAAGGTCCCCGAGTTCCTCCAAAGTGCCGACACAGCAACAAATGCTGTTAAAAATCCGGCATACCCTGCTTAATGCGGGAATCCAAGAGGATTTTCCCCATGGAAAAGAGGGAATACTGTATTTGAAGATTGATTTACCTTTCAGCCGTATCCAAGTTGTCTGCCAGGAGTACATTAATACTTGTGATTGGTAGCGTGGTACAATTGGCTGGAGTCGTCGCTTCCTGCCGCCTCCGCAGACACGCACACCTCGCTTCCGCCACTTAGCGGACGGTACAAGATTCGATCCAATCGGCAAATTGCACCGCATTCCTCATTCCATGTAGCATGTACTCATTCATTAATATCACTTAAGATAAATCAGATTATGGTATTAAATAATTTGGTTTTTTTGTCTAGAGGGATAAACAAGGACCGAATCCTGATAGTAAGGGTTTTCCGTGGCCTATGAATATATATTCCACAATAATTGTGGAATGAGAGGAACGTTTACTGGTGGTAGGTCTCTCATATGTGTGAGGCCGCCTAGTTAGGTACCACCGCAATGTCTATTTCTCCCGCCAAACAGCAGTGTAAATGCGCTGTTGTGTTCCGGTTTGAAGGACATTGTAGCCAGAGTAACTACTGGACATATTGAGACTTAACATCTTATGTCTCAAGATGGCGAGCACAGTGGAATTCCAAGCATTGCCTTGTAATTCATGGTGTTGTTTGGTTTTGCTACTGTCCATGAGCGGTCGTATCGCTTACCATCAGGCGAATGGCATGCTAGTCTCGCCATTCGTTGCAATAAAAAAAAAGAACCAAAACGTTACTGACCTAGTTATAAACTAACTACGTTATATATCTACTACTGACTCTACCACATTGAAACCGTTTTTAATAACTCCTTTTTCTTTTTCTCAGTCCTAACGCTATATTGAGGTAAGACTTTTCGGTCTCAAAACACCCGGATTCACACAAATCATTATGGATCACACAAATATTAAATATTTAACTCGCTATGTGCGTGGTGGCCTGTTGGTAACGGACCAGACGCGACTGCCAACATGTTTCATTGTAGTCGCGGGATCAAATCCCAGGGCACACCTCTGACTTTTCGGAGTTATGTGTAAATCATCACACTCTATAACGGTGAAGGAAAACTTCGTGAGAAAACCTGCATACTGTAGCGGTTTTGAAGAATTTCTACGGTATGTAAAGTCCGCCAACCCGCACTAGGCCAGCGCGGCAGACTATGTGGCCTAACCACTCTCAATCATACTTTCGATTGTAGAAGAGGCCCATGCCCTGCAGTGGGACGTATTTGGGCTAAAACAGATACAGATGGGGCTCCAAACTGCAACCTCACCTGACAATGCCGTTAAAATCGAAATACAAGCTTACATACTGTTGCTTGAATGTTGAAATAGACGAAGCGGTGGTACCATGAGTTAGGTATATACCTAAACGACCACTTGTATGAGTGCCTTACCACCTTTGAAGTTTAGCAGTCACTTATTCATACTTACTATTGTTAATCTAAGGTGTTGCGGGTGTTTATAAGTAGAAGAGCTACGTTATAACTAGATTAGACTCATATACCCAAACAGCAGTGTAACAGCAATGTGTTCCGGTTTGAAGGACATTGTAGCCAAGGTAACTACCGGACATATGGAGACTTAACTTCTCAGGATGCCGGCGCAGTGGAATGCCAAGCATTTCTTTGATCCATGGTGTTGTATGGTTTTCTACTGTCCATGAGCGGTCGTATCGCTTACCACGCAAATATCATGCTCGTCTCGCCCTTCATTGCACCAAAAAAGTTGAATTCAAGTAGAGTACTTAACGCCCACCAGTAAGAGACAGTAATTTATTTATTTATTTATTTTATTTAACTTCACATACAAACATTGTACATAGGCGGACTTAATGCCAAAGGCATTCTCTTCCAGTCTACCTTGAGATGGTGCAGAGATGACAGAAGTAGGGGTACAAATGCTTATTTGATTTGATATTTACTTATAAATATACGTAAATTATATAAACATGTACTATAATCTCTTATTCGTTCCAAGAGATTATACCGGATTGCTCCAAATCGGATGTATATGTTACCGGTATATTGTCAAAGCCGTGATATTATAATTTCACTAAAGATATTATAAATAAACGGAAGATTGTCAATTGACTTCATTTTAATTACTTGAGTTCATATTGACTTAATTTTATTTAAAATGAAAATAAACTAACCTAACCTAACCTAACGATTGTTTCTTTGCGGTAACTCAATGCGGTACTTCACTCATAATACACCTAGATTTTACAATTTTAAGATTGTGATTTAACAGTTTCACTTCGATAGATTACAATCTACTGAAAAATAATGCGTTAAATTGTAAGCAGTATGTTACGGTTCACAATCTTTCGACAGTGCACAATCTCGCGAGATAGATTGTAATGTAACGGTATTTACAATTTTACGGTGACATATACAAGCTAAGCTCGAAATAAATACTATTGCCTTACGAATCATCAATGAAGTTATTCAGTGTCGTGTACTGAGGTTGATATCGTCCCAGCAACAAAAACGAAGGCAGGTACTTATCTCCTTCAGTGGCGGCGTAAAGGGCGGGCGATGAGGGCGGTCCGCCCCGGGTACTAAGCACCAAGGGGTGACAACGACAACCCGATAAGCGACAACAAACGAAGAGCGTGGACCACGATCGTGGGCAAAACGATCCTGCTCGCCGCCGCCTAAAAAGAAGGAGTACCTACGCCTACTCTTGCACAAAAAAGTCTGATCTACTACGAGCACGAAAAGTCCGGAGTAAGCATGTATGGTATTTGGTGTCATTTTTTAGGTAGGGGTGCTCAATACGAAACCGCCCAGGGTGCCAACCTACCTTACGCCGCCACTGATCTCCTTCATACTAAATGATAGCCTAAACAATAAAACATCGAACCCAAATTTCTTTATAAAAAAACTAGCAATAAGGTTGAAATGAGTTATCGTTTCACTCAACACAAATATTCATCGCGTGAATGTTACGTAATCCGCAAATGCGCTATTTGTTTACAACTGAGAATATAAGTCAGTGACGCAGACTGAGTTAATACGTGTTAAAGCTAGGCGAGGTGAGTTAGATGCGCTGTTTGAACGCTAGTTTAACCGAGATGGTACTGAATTAGATGGATAAGTGGAAAAAAGGTTGTTCGGGCTGGAAATTATGGTCATTTAGAAATTGTGTTCAGCGTCAACTAAATAATCATAACTAATTCTTTACCTGACTACATTCTTTACTGACTGCCTCGGCGGCATAATTGTACTACGGTACGATTACAAAGCTGAGGTCTCGGGTTCGAATCCCGGGTCGGGCAAAGTGATATTGGATTTTTCTATTCATTATCAGCCCGGAGTCAGGAATTTGTATCTGATATGGCTATAGGCTCGCCCCCTATCACATCGTGGGACGGAACATGCAAGGCGAAATGTGAGTGTACTGGTGGCACCTCTGCCTACCCCTTCGGGGATGAAGGCGTGAGTTTATGTATGAATGTAATTCTTTCCCGATTACCGTCTTTACTGACTGCCTCGGTGGCATAGTTGTACTACGGGACGATTACAAAGCTGAGGTTTCGGGTTCGAATCCCGGGCAAAAGTTTATTAGATTTTTTCTATTCATTATCAGAGTCAGGAATTTGTGGCGATCCGATATGGCGATAGACTCGCCCCCTATCACATCGTGGGACGGAACATACAAGGCATAACATACATGTGAGTGTACTGGTGGCACCTCTGCCTACTCCTTCTGGGAAAAAGGCGTGAATTTGTATGTATGTACTAATTCTTTACTTTTTTAGTCTAGGTTAGATTTTTATTAATAGAATTAAAGAGTAAACCTACATTAAATATAAAACAAGAATAATGGAGCTTCATAATTACGTGGGATCGGAGCATTATCAAGTTTTGCTTTCTGTTATACTAATGAAGTGGCTGCAACTGCGTTAGGTACTATTTTGTGTCCACCTGCCCGATATTAGCCTTTTCTAACATAGCCTTTTAATCCATCACGGTAAACAGTTACTTAAGATCTACTGCGGTGTATTGCGTGCTAGGTATTCCTCAGTTTCCGAGCCCTCGGTGCCTGGCACGCGGTTTTGTCGACAAGGCCGCAACTTGGACTATTCCGGTTCAACTTTAAGCCATAAAAAATATTGATTGCGGTTTTTTGTTACAGGAATAGTTATGCAATCGTTGAGTTGCTAACAGCAGCGTACGTGGGTTATAAAACGTAAGTTCTCTTGGCTTCGAATCCCAATCTAGGAATTGCAAGTTGAAAAACTTTATAAAAGAGAGGAGAGCATTTTTTATGGTTTGTTCTTAAACTTTTTCCTGTTTCATCCCGAGCGACAGATTTTTATAAAATCAAGTGATTATCACATTTTACGATACGTCAGCCACTACTACAAATGACGCTACCAGAGTGACTGGACTTTAAGTTCATGTCTTTAAGAACTCCGCAATTATGTTTATTTATATTGAAAATAATTATTTTTCCCTACACAAAAAAGTAGGTTTCATCGAGGGTCAAAAATCTTCGCACCGATACCAAGTTTCATAGTAAAACGGGCATCCTCTTTTCAAGAAACACTGACATGAGTTAAACCCTTTCTAAAATTCATGCTATGTCTACCCTACATGGTTGTTAGCGTAGGGCGGGAAGATAAAGAAGAAATTATCAGTGCTGTAACAACATACTTTCTGCAAGAATCACTTTCGTAGCACCATCTTTGAAATAACAAATGATTTGTCCGCTAACGAAGTTCTCTACGCGTTCGATAGAGGGCGCTGAGGCTTTCGAGGTTTTATGAAAATAAGTTGTCATGGTTTATAATACTTTCAAATAAATATGTCTATTTGGCTTGCATTAAGCAGTCCCTGATTGAAATGTACCGAATTAGTTTATTAATTAGTAGTATGTACTATGTACCTACATAATATGAAATGTTATTTTTGTTTCAAACATTGAATGAAAATTTAAAGATAATTCGGTGAACAATTACAGTATTTAACCTTTTTCCCCAGTTGGTCAGACGCCGCCTGTGAAACGAAAGGCCGCGGGTTCGATCCCCGCACCGATACAAATTTTTGTGTGATCCACAGGTATTTGTTTTGGGTCTGAGTGTTTGTGAGACCGAAAAGTCTCTCGTAGTTCCTCATACCCACGACCCAAGACTCTTTAGTGTGGGGCCAGGACTACGTACGTGACTGTTGGGGGTATTTATTTAACGACAAATATAAATAAAATAAAATATTGTTCACAGTTATTAATTAAATGTAATCAAATAAGTAACTCCAAACCTTTCATATACAAAAGCATAGACACCCCTACTACATCATTGACATCATCACAGACACACTTACTATGCTTCAAAAATTTCCCACCAATCCGGAGAGTAATCTCGCCGTAACAAGCTCGAGGTCGTCGAGACACTCACTTCCTAATTGCACCCGCATCTCCACACTCCACAGTAACGAGGAAACGTCGTTTTACTTGTAACACTAGTCCGATACGACTTTAATACAAAGATTTGGTTCAAAGATACTAATTTGGTAAATTTATGTGGGAAAGTAATCACTCTTCTTGGTATTTAGAGCTAGGCTAATAGGAGAGGCCAGTGTCGCTAGCCTTTGAGCCTAGTATGCTTGCGTATATTAAAGGGCAATAATAACTAAACATATCGGTGGAATTATGAAAATTCCAATGTGTGTGACTTTAACGCCATCTACCGTCGCATTATGCAACCTCGGCAGATTGTTCCGCTATAAGAATATTGTACCAATTTTTATTTATAGTTTTTAGTATAACGAGGCATTTTTTATAACTATCCATGATATACACTTCTTTATTATTGTACTGCTAATATGTAGTACGCATTATACTGTTTATTGAACGCACAATAATAACAGGCTTATTTGAAAATTACCTCAAATTACTGCACTAGGCAAGGATATTACGCACTACATGGTAGCGCGACAACACAAAAATATATTCGTAAAATGTATTTAAAAAAATATAATTAAAGCTTATATTAGGCAGATTATAGATATTGCTTTATCTTAATTGGCCCTCTACCTAATCTCGTTATGTGATTATATTAAAGGTCAAAAGGAGGACATTATACGAAATTTATTTTTACATATCAAGGCTTAAATTAGCCCCCAGCAGCTCGAGAGCCCCGTGTCATTGATACGACTGATTGGCGGTAGCTACACTGATAACCGGAGGTTCAGCAACCTTCAAAGGACGGCGATTTATTATCCTTCTTAGGCCAATGACCACCGGCGAGTGGCGACTGCAATCACTATCACTAGACTAGATACTTATTTGCTTCCTTTGATTTACTAAAAGTATTTGAAAGTACGTACTAATACGCCTGTTGTCGTTTGTTAAATTACAATAACTCCAGACGCTATAAAATAGCAGGTTCAATTACATTTATTGGTTTGGTAGCACTCCAAGCAAAAAGTAACTCCTGCAGGGTCATTGACTGCACATCACGTGCCAAAATCCTCAAACTTTTATTGTGATCAACAAATAAATGACATCTGGCCGTCCAAAGGTCAATTCTCCGATCACACCACTATTGTGTTGAAAATTTCCTCTCATGAACCTTTCTAAGAGATTAGATCCGATGCAATCCAGTTGCTCCCTTTGTGTGCGTCGCTCGCTGCCCATTGAGCGTGTTATATACATAAGATGAGGCTGTTAGTCAGTCAGTCTGTCATCTTGGTCCGTGTGAAACGAAGTTTAAACATTTTCTTCGTGTTTCGCGTAGTCGAGCGCCTGATTGCCGGAAACCGTATCAATTGCGCGTAATTTTTCGTTAGGCGCTAATTTATAATGGCCCACGTTAATGCCGGTTTAGTTGGAGCATTGCTAGTATTTTTTTGTAATAATTGTGAGTATATTTATATCTAATTAATTATAATTTTGTCAAAAATGTAATCTTCTTTCAATAATATAATCAACCATATTTTGTAGGCTTGAGAATTCTGAATAGGTGAAAATTATTTTATTTCCTTTGAAACTTTATTTGTAAATAAGTTATTAATGCAAATTAAATAAAACTATTTACTTTTGTCCTCTTTTGAATTAATATCTTCCTAATAAAGCTACAAAATATATTATGCATATTATCCACAATGTCTTAAATGCATCGGCGATTGAACTAACTATTGTACATAAAAAATTACAACTTAAGAATTAATTTAAATTCAAATAAATGAACTATTATTAACATATGAAATAAAAATGTTAGTGAATAAAAAAAAGACTTTATCAAATCAAATACATACGTAAATAATAAGGTGAATAAACAATATTAGTACCTAAATATACAAATAAACAATATTGTATATAATGTATATTGTATATACTATGCTATATATTTGAACAAGAGGTTATATACTTTGCTATCTACCAACTGATAGCGGCCGGACTGCCTAAACGGAAGTCGCAGGTTCAACGCCAGGGCGTACACCTCTGGTTCAAAGTTACGTGTGTATTCAATTATATTCAATTCATATTTAATAAGTGGGCGTCTTAACGGCGAAGTATAAAGGAATATGAAACCCATAAATTCGCACTAGACGTAAATAATCCCTTTCTTTCACAAAAAGGACGATGGCCCTAACTAAGGTTAACTAAAAAAATAAAACTAATTCATAATAAGTTTAAGATTAGAAAATCAACTGATATACAATCATTTTATTGTTACAAAGCGTGGGGTGCTTACAACAACTACTTATCATTAAGTACCCTAGCTCTTGGTCCTGGTCTTTTACTAAAGCGTGTATTTTAGTTTTATATACTATTATTTTTCCTGCTGCAGCAAAGTGGCGGCACCTGATGAAAACCAATAAACGAATTGCAATACCTTTCTGATCTACTAATTACTATCGATGAATGTTTGAATGAATATGATATTATGTTGACTCGCTTTGATAAAATATTTTGAATATTGAATATTGCTGTGGAAATCTTAGGGGATGGTCCATGTTATGTGGACTTCTTGTGGCTGAGGATGCTGTTATTTAACAATTAAATAGAATTATTCACTGCGTGTTACCTGATATCTCGTTTCCAGGCTCCATTACAGCGAAATGTGAGTCACCTTCCGCTACGTGTACTATGAGTTGAACAACCCACGTCGTCTGGGAAACATGTCCTATTTGCCACAATTGTGCTACATTTGCAACGATCTTTAGGATAACAATGTGTTTACTGCATCCTTTTTCTTATTATTTGAATTTTTCATCTGTCTTGAACACACTTATGTAGAGTAGGCGCGTACGTATTGCTAACTATTTTCAGGGCCTGATTAACCCTTAGGCTAATTAGGCTGCAGCCTAGGGCGCGAGGATCGGGGGGGCGCACTGACATCTTATCTTCGCATGCACTATTAATCTAGCGTCATTGCTTTTACCCTCCATATTTCAACTAGACCGAGACAAAACACTAAACCTAAACTGTGAACTGAAAATGCTTGCGAGTCCCTGAGATTATAACAATAAATAAAATTTTAAAAAGCACCTATATAACAAACACTTACTTGTCTTGTCTTGCACTTGCTTCAATAGTATGATGCCTACCGTATTTTTTAAATATCTTAACAGAAGTTTAATTAAAAAAATGCTTAAAGTCGAAGCAAATGTTGAATATCGTGCAGATTAAAGTACAACGTTAATTTCGCTTGCAGATCAATCTGACAACTTTTATAAGTTGTATGAATCATGTTAAAATTTTCACACTTGTAAACAAAACTAATACATTGATCGCATTCAAAGAAGATTTATGAAATACCTTTGTTTCAAATTAAAAATAACATAACATTCGGATAATTATTTAGCCTTATGTAGGAAGTTTCATATTCTTCCAATATACACATACTTGCGTCGTCGCATTGCTGACTGTTCAGTCATAACTAAAATATTGTCCAGCGAAATTGATTGTCCTGATATTTTACATAAATTTAAATTTATTGTTCCTACAAAATCAATTAGGTTTAATCCCCCTCTATGTGTCCCTCCCGTGTCCTCTAACTACAGACAAAATACATTTATAATTCGAGCTGCTAGTGACTATAATAGCATATGCAAAGAGTTTTCATTAGATCCTTTTTGTGCAGGTGTGTCGAAATTTAGGAAGGAAATTAACCTTAATTTTTTTGGTAATGTATTAGAATGAGCTATATGTATTATGTTGGTGTGTAAAGATCTAATAGTTAATGCTTAAGTTTATATTTTTATTAATTTTGTTCACTGAAGACATTTGTTTTCTCTTAGTTTCTTTTCTGGTATTGTTTTTTGTTTATATATTTTTTATTTGTTACTTAACCGTGAAGACCTATTATTGACTCTGTGTTGTACACTATGATATTTATAAAATATTTGTAAGCCGTTGGTTTTCCATGCATAAGATAAATCAAAAATATACCATTTTTTAGGCTCATTGTAATGCTCCTTGGGGGGCGCGTCCTCATAATTAGCCTAGGGCGGTCAGAACCCTAGATCAGGCGCTGACTATTTTGACCAGTATATTAACTGCCTGACTTCATAATTCTTCGGGAAATGGCTAGGTCTTACTGTCTCACTAACCTAACACCTGTTAGCGCACTAAGATAATATTCGAAATTCTTATAAAGAACACTCCAGGTTTCCCCATTGCGGTTTATTCCAATACTGAATTTAGCGATACACCGAATGATGTACGAATGCACACCTACCTAATTTTTAATAAGTTTATTTGTGTTTTCTCGAGGCTTTATCTTTCATTGCCTAACAAAAGTCATCGACGAGGAAAAAATTTATTCAGGGGAAGGCTTTGTGAATTCATAATACAACACAAAGAAATAAGAACAGGGTTATTGCCATCTCACTGCTTCATAAAACGATGTTTTAATTTCCAGGCTACGCAATCAAGTGCTTCGACTGCAACAGCGCGAATAACTCGGCCTGCCTGGACCTGCACATGCAGAAGATGACCGCGATCGTGCCTATCGTGGAATGTGGGAGCTCGCTGCCCAACGTCCTCAGCAAGCAGTTCTTTTGCAGGAAGATTACGCAGACTAGTACGTAGCTATTGTAATACTAGATGTAGATGAAGGGCAGTAGGTATAGCAGAGAGGTTCAGAAAGATTTTAGCAATGAAGTTAGCAGTTCATTGATATCGATTGTTACAGGGAAAATCCACAGGAAAAATTAAGTAATCATTGTCACTTTCCTGATGGTAATGCTTGTGGGAATTATCATAATCTGAGTATGTTTTACCATTGAAAACAACACAATTTATTGCCTTGTCTGGGTCTCGGTTAAAGGCTGCATGACTTCTAAAGCGGAGATGCGTTGGAATCGACCAATCATCGTCATGTGTCGTCAGTCGTCACAGTCATAAATGTGTTGAACCTATATGATTGAGAGATTTCTCATTTCTACACATTCCGTTTCACTCTGCTTATCTCTACTTCAGTAAGCAACAGCCTTACATCCTTACAGTTCATATCTTATGCGTAGGTCCGTATGTTGTACCACTATTGACCACTAGTAACAACCAATCCATCTAGAATCTGAGACAAAATTAATTTTAGAAAATACCTACTACAGTGAAACTTATCCCACATCAATGCCACTACTGTGTTACAAACCACCTGATTAAACCAAAGAAACAACTTGCAAAACAAACTTTAACTTAAGCGTATCCTAAAATATCCAACCTTTTATTATCCCAGTGATTTATTCCAATAACTACATTCGTCATTCACGCTGACCCAATTTATCGGTGCGTTTAACCCCGGATATCTCGAGTGGAGCTCTAAAGCTGGACAATGGGCATTGTGCGTCGGCCATTACGCTTCAATTTAGCTAGGTCGCAGCCGGCATAACTGCCGCAAATTGAATGGTAATGAATTAATGATATAATAATGTTTGCTTGATTAACAGTGCGTGTCGGTGGCTGTATTCTGTGTTTAATCTAGGCTTTTTTTGTAGGATTATTTTATTTTCATTAAAAGGGAAATAATGTTAATTAATCGTGGTTCAACTTGCAATTTAATGTGCAAGCGTATAGTTAGTCTTGTTGAAAAATAAGAAAAAGTCATTAATTTATATTGATAAATTAAAAAAAAAATCCTGAACATAGTAGGTTCAGGTATCCATCCATCCATCCATCAGCCAACGGACGTCCACTGCTGAACATAGGCCTCTCCCAATGATTTCCACAGTGACCTGTTGGAGGCAGCCTGCATCCAGGTTCAGGTATATAATGAAGTAACTTGTGTGATATTTATATAACAATTAATTTGCAGTTCAGTAACTGTAATTACAATTTTAATACAGTTTCTGATAACAATTCAAATTTAAATGAATATACGCAAATTTTGTTTACGAAAAACGATAACAGATGGCGTTGGACTCCTTGTACTCGACTCCTTGCTCTATCCAATGGAAGCTTATATGGCTGTGAATCCGAATTCGATTCCCAGATCGCAGTTAATTTGGCTTGATAATATCAAATAGACGACCTGTTGTAAAATATGTTTAATTGTAAAAATTATATTGCTCCGACTCTTCTTAATATTAGTGTAGAAAAAAGATAACAGATGGCGCTGCTAAGCCTTTTCTTTCTTTACAGTTCTGCATCCCGACCATACACCGGAGGTGCGTGTGACCCGCAGTTGTGGATGGATAAAGCACAAACGAGAATGCTATAAAGCGGATAACAAGGATCATTTGGAGACTGTCTGCCAGTGTTTTGGTGATATGTGTAACGGTGCCGCCATATTGGAACACAGAGCAACAATCGCGTCACTAATTGCCGCCATATTTGTCTGGAATTGGCGGGAAAGCTTGTGTCAATTAATAGCTTAATTAGAAATATATGTTTTTTAGTATATAAGTGGTTTACTTTGTTTTTTCATTCATATAATTTAGAAGGTTATGCTTGGGAAGTGACCTGAAGTTATTACTCACTGTTCGCCCCATTTATTTCTGAAGATTATGTTTTATTGCAATGAATGGCGATACGAGCATGCTATTCGCCTGGTAAGCGATACGACCGCTCATGGACCGTAGCAACACCAAACAACACCATGAATTACAAAGCAATGCTTGGCATTCCACTGCGCCCGCCATCCTGAGACATAAGATGTTGAGTCTCATTATGTCCAGTAGTTACTCTGACTACAATGTCCTTCAAACCAAAACACAACAGTGCATTTACACTGCCAGATTCCGATTCTGATGTGTTAGGTGCTAAGGTTATTATTTCCATATATGTAGCGTTATACTGGCTGACACTAAAGTCGGCTTTCCCAGTCAGTTTCCTTCACTTTGCCGGGTCCCAAGCGTGCGATCATTGCCTCCCCTGACGATATTTTTTACGAGATAACAGGAAGCACTTCAAAAAGCTCGCTTGAGAAATCTTTGAGAAAGTTTTTAATTCAACAATGACGATCATGATTATAATAATTCCACACTTGGAAATAAAATCCGTAAAAAATAGTTTTACACATTCGTCTAAATCTAAGAAACCATAATTCCACACTTAATATTTTTAAAAGGTGTCTAATAAGTTATTAATGCCAAGTTTATCATTGCAAAGCCATTTTTATTACTATGAAGCGTGAAAAGATTGATAGGTCATGTAAATCTAAAGTAAACACTGTTAGATTTTATCTAAGACTATATTACTGGCACATACGTGATAGTTTAGTTGGAAGCGTGTATGAAAGGAAGTCTTGGGTTCAAGCTTAGCGTATACACATCCGAAACCTCTGCAATCGTAGAAAGATGAAGTACCGTTCATTTAATATTTTAAAGGAAAATAAAAATAAATAAAAAAAAGTTTAACAAAGTTCGAATTCACCAAAGATCATCATATATACCAAGATTCCAGGGCGTTCTGACATAACTTATTTTCACATGGATGAATCCTTCACGACTTAGTAGCGTCTGGTATACTTGAAATACCTGCCTACTTGTAGAGCTTGCCCTGTGACACCTGGGCAGGTACAAGGTGAGAAAGGTAACTAAAAATATGAGTTATCTAACTTAAATTAGTATGGCTGATTTTTATATATATTTTGTAGAATTTTATTCTAAACTAGAATTATAAAGTGTCAGACACTTTTCATGGACCAGAGCTTTTGTCAGACGCTTTAAAGCTCGACAAAAAATTAATGAACTTTACTTATTTTTTCATGTCTGACTTTTAAATATGTTATTCAAGTAACTATTATGAAGTTATATTTCATCAGTCAGACAAATTCGAGTGACCGAACATCCCCTAAACACAAAATTATTCAGCCGGGAGTGCGAGCGCGAGAGCACTATGCGCATGCTTTTCAGAGTAAAAAATTTAAATATTTTGAAAATACTAACTAATTTCGATCCAAGATTTTTGCATCGTTATTTCAATAAAATCCCTTATTAAAAAAATATATATATTAAGCCCATGCAAAATGTATATCTTTATATTTGTCAAGTTGAATCTTTTTTAATCTCTTTGAGCCATTTCGAATCTTTTCAAATCTCTTTTTCTAATCAGGGATGAGCTTCAATACTAAGTTGTGAATTAATAAATATTAAAGTTTATTATTCAAAAACATAAAATTATAAATACAATAAATTTAAAACTTAAGTTAAAGTATAGTACCTGAATTTTTAAGGAATTCACTAATGTCTCCGGGTAATTGGTCACCATCAAACCAATGAAAGTGATATTGGTTTTCTTCTAGCCTCCACCCATTGTGTTCAGGAGTTAAAATGGTGGGTAGTTTTTCATTTGCGTTATGTATTCCATATGTATGCGTATATATTCCATATACTAGAAATGTAATTCGCTCAGAGAAATTGTTGAAATAATTCAGTTTTACATGGTATTGGTGGTAAATTGCTTGCATCAAAATTTATCAATTTTTTTCGATTGAATTCTTCGCTAATGCTATTTACGCTGTAATTATTTACAAATAGCTGAAGCAGGGCAGCATGAACATCGAGTACACCAGGAACACTGTAAATTTCGCAGATGAATTTCGCTCTGAAATGCATGCGCATAGTGCTCTCGCGCTCGCACTCCCGGCTGAATAATTTTGTGTTTAGGGGATGTTCGGTCACTCGAATTTGTCTGACTGATGAAATATAACTTTGTAATAGTTACTTGAATAACATATTTAAAAGTCAGACATGAAAAAATAAGTAAAGTTCATTAATTTTTTGTCGTACTTTAAAGCGTCTGACAAAAGCTCTGGTCCATGAAAAGTGTCTGACACTTTATAATTCTAATTTAGAATAAAATTCTACAAAATATATATAAAAATCAGCCATACTAATTTAAGTTAGATAACTCATATTTTTAGTTACCTTTCTCACCTTGTACCTGCCCAGGTGTCACAGGGCAAGCTCTACAAGTAGGCAGGTATTTAAAGTATACCAGACGCTACTAAGTCGTGAAGGATTCATCCATGTTAAAATAAGTTATGTCAGAACCGCCTGGGATCTTGGTCTAATAGGCTAAGCTGTTTGTGAAGCTACAAATTTGAAGGTCCCTAAAGTAAAAAAAAAACGCCATCAGTGGAAAGTAAAAAGGTTGAATATAACAGATATAATTTTTAAACCCTGGTTACTATATATTACAAAAATATCTCACACAATGTTTTTGCCCCATCTATCGACAATTACTTAGTTTTAAAGTTGTTTTTACAAAACCGAGTTCAATAGCTTTGTTTTAGTCATTGTAATGATAACTCCACAATGGCCTTAGGAACCGAGAAATCATTTGTTTTTCTCAACACAATACAGGAATATTATAACATGGCCGAACTTAGTAATTTTTTCAGGGGTCAGAGATCCCGTTCGTTTTGAAGTAATTTTAGTTTTTACTTTTTAGTATTAACTACAAATAAATGTTTCATTATTAAAATTATCTTTGAAGTAGCTATTGAAAAAGCTTTTCTTTACTGTTAAAGCTAAACTGTTATAAATAAAATACTGAATTATACTTGTTAGAATAAAATTAGTGATATCTAATAAATCTGTGTAGATTCATAAAGTTGGATGTTTAAATTTCTGTAGCTCCTTTTATAAAACGCAAGAACGAGGCAAGAACGGATTGGACAGGACCGGTCCAATATACATCCGTGCCAGAACCTGTTTTAAAACCTATTCCAGTACCCATTCTCAGAAAAAAGCTATGAGTTTATTTTTAATCTCCAGCCTTGTCTACAAAGTTAAGAGCCAATTTGTGGATTTTTACAATGTACTCTTTGTTTAGTATATCGGTTACATCTAAGATAAACTTTGTGTATACGAGTATACTCGTATAACTACTTTTTCACACATTTCAAATATTTTTTTTAAATAAAAGTATAATCTCATAAACTTCATTGTTTATTTAACATAAGAATAACACAAATTAATTATAACTATAATATAGTTGAATGTTTGATAGTAAATATACCCCCTAATAGTACCGGTTAAATCGTTTGGTTTTGCCAGCACCTATGCGTATTATCCATGGATCAGAATAAGCCTCTGTACCACGTAGTATGTTACCGAGCTCCGATGGTCAGTTGTCACTTGCCGCCGATTCATTTAACGTGTTCCGTTCGCAATCGATATTATTTAATCGATCGATTATACTTGAAATTGTTAAAGTTATAACGAAGTAATGTTTCATAAATGCACATTATTTTTGTCGTTGCTATACATACGTTATGGTAAGTTTTTCATTATTATTTGTTTTTGCTAAGTGATTAGAAGTTTCATAAGAAAATATTGTTTTCAACTTACGTGGTGATTGATGAATGTTATTCTATTACACATGTCAATTGATATCCGCTCGTAATGCCTGCTTTACTTCATATTAATGCATCAAATTAAACTTGAATGAAAATTTAAACCAAACAAATAACCGCGTATTCTATGCGGAAGTAAGATTCGTGGATTCCGTTTTTGAATTTTATATCTGTTACAATTTTTTTGTCTAGTCTATGATCATTATTTATTTTCTTCAGCCTTCAAGCGCGGCAATTATCCATTATCATAGACAACAGCTCCAATATTTTTCAATAATTAAATCACTTGTGACTAAAGCCACGTCTTTTATACCGCTTGTACAGAGTACTACATGTTATTGAGACTTGAACTTCAACCTATATTTATTATCACTGTTTATTGGGTCACTGTGGCAGTATTTGTGTAACCGAGATAAAAGTATAAAAACACGAAAATAGTCGGTCAATTTTAACTGAGTTTGCACAGCCAATTCTTCAAACTTGCGACTATTAATATTTAACCAGTGGATTTTTTTTGTTTAGCTATTTAAGATAACAGTAACAAGCGATTTTATTTAAAAAACTTTACATCATTAATATTTTCAGTATATCAAGGATATTGATCGATGACTGAGTATACCTATAAGGCGGTCAAATTAAACACTAAACGAAACTAAACAAGCTTCTCTGGTGTAATTTTTGTCAGGATATTACTCATTCTACTCTGGCTACGGTATTTTAAGCTTGAAAAAAGTTTGTAAATCATGCCTTATTTTATAGTTACAACACAACGTTATCTATACATCATTCAGAAAGATTTGGGTTACAATTTTTAATTGGCCACATACCATCTTTACACCCAAGAGACATAATGCACCAACCATCTTTTAGACTATACCTGCTTACAACAGGACCAAGGTCTACTCAAAGTAACGCTAAGCGTTCATTACGAAAGATAAAACACACGCTAGACTGTTCAGCATCTAAAACCATAATGACCTCTTTGAGCGCAGCAACGTCAATCCGCTGCTACGAATGCAACAGCATGAACAACTCTATGTGCCTGGACCTGGCGCAGTACGACCAGGACACGCTGTTGAAGTTCATGCCCATCGTCAACTGCGGGGAGGGCGTGCTCTCCGCTGGGCACCAGGGCTTCTTCTGCAGGAAGATCGTGCAGACTAGTAAGTTGAGACTGCTTAGGATGGGCCTACTCTATCATTGAGAGAAGTTTGGTCGTAACACTGGCCTAGAACAGGTTGATAAATTTCTTGAGGAGTGATTTGAAAATTATCGTCTAGCTCGCAACTTCGCCCGCGTCCAGATGATCTATTACTCCAGAATTTCTTCTTCCAGATTTTTTTCTTTTAAATATTTTGAGGAGGAATTTAAAAGTATTTGATTAGATACCTGATGTAAAACGAGAGGCTGCGAGCTCGATTATTGCTCCGTGACACATACTTGTCCAATTCGCATATTTATTTCGGGTCTGGAGGTTTGTGAGACCGAATAGTCGCACGTAGTTTCTGAAACCTACATAACAAGACTTAATTGATATTAATATGGATTCTCTGTGTGTTGGGCGTACGTATTTATTTATAATTATGTATAATTCCCTGCAAAGATTTCCTTTATATGTAACTGAGTGACAATTAACTACATATACACTCACAACTTGGAAAGATCGTGATATCAACATAGAGTCCGTGGTCTTGGGTCACACATAGGCTTGCCAGACGGCCGGGATTTCCGGGATTGTCCCGGAAATTTGCCTCTTGTCCCGTGTCCAGTAATTAGAGCTTATTGTCCCGGATTCTAAAAAAATACTATATTTTGGAGTCAGGAATTTGTGCCCGATATGGCAATAGGCTCGCCACCTATTGTGGGACGGAATATATACGGCAAAATATGGGTGTCCTGGTTACTTACTAAGACACCTCTGCCTACCCCTTTTGGGAAACAGGCGTGAGTTTATGTATGTATGTATATTTTCTACTATGGCCACGACCCGACATTGTTGTCCTACAATTGTCCCGGATTTGATAAGTTACTATCTGGCAACCCTAGTCACACATGATATGTGAACCGTGACATTGATATAAGTATCTGTACCGGTACTGGACATATTGAGACTTAACATCTTATGTCTTAGGATGGCGAGCGCAGTGGAAAGATTACTTTGGAATTCATGGTGTTGTTTGGTTTTGCTACTATCCATGAGCGGTCGTATCGCTTACCATCAGGCAAACGACATGCTCGTCTCGCTATTCAATGCAATAAAAAAAAAAAAAAGATCGGTATAACACTTATATAAAATATACTACAACTTACAATTCAGTTTAGTAGTTCTTGGTAAACAAGGAGCTCTAAGTAGGTACCACCACTTTATCTGTTCCGCCTTCAAGTAGTGTTTGAAGAATTGTAGTGTTCCGGTTTGAAGGACATTGTTACCAGTATTTGCTTGACTTAGGGACTTGACAACTTATGTCTCGGGGTGAGGGGCGCAGTGCAATCATTCAAGCGAGCAAGGAAAGTTCTTCTAGATTTTAAATTACTCAAAACTTTAGTTATGAAAAACGAAGCGAAGAGTAAAATTTACTGGTTATCAAAGCTAACGAAAATCTCTAATTTTGAAAGATACAAGACTTCAGTTATCAAACATAAAGTGAACAGGATATTTTAAAAGATTCTCGTCCTCCTTGCGTCGTATTCCTAAGTATTGAGGGTCGTGACCCTTATGCATCGCTTTCGAAAGATCCCAGGTCTTATAAAAAACGAAACAAGCACAAAGTTTTCTAGCCTTTCATCGTAAATTCTAGAACATTTTTTCGTCTCGCATTCCCCCTAAATATTGAACCCCTACGACGCATGAATAAGCAATCATGCCACACATAACGTGGCGCGTACAGTGGCATCCATTGTGTGAACACCCCTAGTGGGAATCATTTTGTTTTGGTCGAGACTAGCAGTGCATTTAGTGTTGTGTTTGTTATCCGGAAATAATTTAATACATACATAAACTCACGCCTTTATCCCCGAAGGGCTAGGGAGAGGCGCCACCAAGACACCCACATTTCGCCTTGTATATTTCGTCCCACGATGTGATAGGGGGCGACCCTATCGCCATATCGGGCACAAATTCCTGACTGATAATTAATAGAAAAATTCAATATCACTTTTCCCGACCCGGGACTCGAACCCGAGACCTCAGCTCTGTAACCGTACCGTAATACAACTACGCCACCGAGGCAGTCGGATATAATTTTGATATATTTGTAGTTATTTTAGGACAAGGAACATTTTTATTCATCTATAAGAAATAAAATACACGCTTTAGTTTTGACCCTATTGGTACATTAAAATCTTGAATGCCGAGTCGCGGGTATTGGGTATCAGATATTTTGGATTTCATTGTCATTTTTTTCAATGCGGTATTTGCCTCAACCTCTCGATACACAGCTATGGACTTTCAACATATCTTTGTTTTGGTTCTGAAGCTGTAATTTTTTTTATAAAGTTTTGCTCTTGGCGATGATGTCCATAGTCAGATTCAAACAATTCTTCTCTTTATGTCTTTACGCACAAATTTATACACATTGCAGTAGGATTATGTTTACGATTTTACGTCCGGTCTTTTTGCCCCCTATGAATGAATCGAATTCGTTCTTGTAACTGCATTTTTAAATCAACATCGACAAAATGAGGTTACTGAATAATTGCAGAGTGAACTATATTATTTTATCTCGTCACACTCGTGTATAGACATTTAACCCTATAATGCGTTTTGCGGTACACGTGACCGTTATCGCAGTTCGCAATAGTTTTATCTATTTGTTTGTGTGCATGTAACGATAGCACCCAATGTCGAATCGTTTTATTGTGTAATTGTTTTGTAAACAATAGATTCTACAGTTAATTAGTGGTGGTAATAGAGGCGTTAATTGTGAGAAACTAACTATACGACATTTAAAGGTTTAATTTGATGAATACTTACATACCTGCGTGTGTATTATGGTACAATTTTCGGTGTTTATTTAAATGGTAGGTAATTGAGTGCATAATAATTTGACATTGGTTTATACATTTATATTCTTGTAAACTATTTAAATTTGTCTCGTCTATCCAACATTTAAAGCTTGAAAATTAGTATGCTAAGGTTTTAAATCTGTATATACACAATCTGCATACAACCACCACCTTTCCCACTATTTTACAATAAAAAATATTCAAAAAATATAGTTGCCAAACTCAAACAATTTTCATAAAAACCTTAAACTATTACTTATACCAACTTTACCACACCAACCACACCAACTTATACCAAACAATTATCATATCAAAGTTCCCGCCTCTTTTTTTCCAGTCTTCCACAAAGGCTACGAGTCAGACGTCCGAGTGACGCGCAGCTGCGGCTGGATCCGGCACCACCGGGACTGCTACAAGGCTGACAATGAAGACCACCTGGAAACTGTGTGCCAGTGCTTCTCGGACGGGTGTAACTCAGGCCCCCGGCTGGAGTACACCGCAGCGGTCGTGTTGACCACCCTCGCTGTGTTAGGGTTGAGTGTTTTTTAGCAATAAAATGTATTTTGTTTTAGTTGTTGCTTTTTTATTGCAAATTGGGAGTTTTAATTTAGTATTTATAAGTTTTGGAGCGTAGTAGAGGAGGCGTAATTGAAAAATACGTCGATAGATGTCGCTATGATGACCATAAATTATCTCTTTAAATGTAAATTTCATTAAGGTTTATCCATAATTGTTATCTACAAGTAATAACATACAAGTTCACACAAAACCATAGCTTATAACAAAACGGCGGATCTACAATTGTATCGGATATATCACGCTTTGACAATACACAGGAAATCCATTCAAATCACATCCTGCTTTGTGACTATACATAAAATGACTCGCTTTCTGTATAAAAACTAACATATGGAACAATCGCTCGATGGATTTAAACGTATCCCTAACTAGTGGGGTCGTGAGAGTTGCAGCTGCTTTTTATTTAAAGGGGTAATATCCACTAGAATCGAGGCTAAAAATCTGAGTGAATCAGTCGAAGCGAAAAATGTAATCGTAAAAAAGAAATAAATTGGGACGCTAGTAGCAATGAAGCACCAAATAACCCTACATTCGAATTTACCTGGGTGCACGGGAGGGCCCCCGCCAAGACAAGAGCGAAGCGCAAAGGCACTACCTTATTTTCTCAAAGCGCTTTGTCGTTTTTTTTAACTCTCATCCATTAGGTTTGGATACAGGATAATACTTGATAAACAAAATTCTCGGGATATGTTGTCAATAGCGGACTTATTAAAAATATAAGGTTTTATTTGCTCTTATACTTTAGATTTCAATGATAAATATCTAAAATATCCTGATTTCGTCAGTGATGATCATCAGAATTCTTAGGTTACTTCCTAATATCCTAGAAACTGAAAAGAGAATACCCATTTTACTCTCGAACTTAGTATCGGTGCGAGGATTTTTGACCCTCGATGAAACCTACTTTTTTGTGTAGGGAAAAAAATTATATATTCAATAAAAATAAACACAATTGCAACCCATCCCAGGAGTTCTTGTAGAAATGAACCTGAACTCCAGTCACTCTGGTATATAGCTCCATTTGTGGTAATGACGGACGTATCGTAAAATGTGATAATAATTACTTGTAAAAATCGGTCGCCCGGGATAAAACAGGTAAAAGTTTAAGGACAAACCATAAAAAATGCTATAATGAATTTTAAACCGTATCGGTATCGGGGTCAACGATATTTTTTACCGATACCATGAATGGGCATTCTCCTCTAGTAGTATTAGTATACAAACAATAAAAAAATCTAAAACTTGGAAACGTTATCTCGCAACACTTAAAACTAAAGTAGTAAAATAGACACGGCCAAGCCACATATTTCGATTAAGTTTGTGAAGTTAGGCCTTCTAGAGTTAGGGCGTGAAGAGTAAGAAGCTAAGAGTGGGTCGACATGAGATCTGATAATTTTTTGACAACGCGAGTCACATGGTCACATCTTGGCAACATTTTACCTGCAAAATATTTTTGGTAAGATTAAGTACGAATATAAACAAATGGTGTTATAAATTAATTCCATAATAGCGCCATCTAGCGGAAATGATTAAATTAAAGCCAAGCTAAGCCAAACATAACAAAACTAGATGGCGTAAGAGCTACAAGACAAGTTAAATTTTATTTTGATGTCGTCTATTCTTTGTTATGTAAAAGTTGTTTTCCTTTTAATTTTATAAACATAATAGAACATTATCGATAACCTCGGTGGCACACTTGGTTAGATGCCGGCTTTGAAACGACAGGCCACGGGTTTGATGATATACCTACCAAGAGAAATATTTGTTTCATGAGTGGGTGTTTAAGAGACTAATCTTTTACCTATTTTCTCATAAGCTCAACAGTACTTGTGTTTTTGTTTTTGTTTTTGGGTCTGGACTCTGGCCTAAATATGTTACTGTTGTAAGTTGTAACCAACATAATTAATATTTTGTAACCAACGACTACACACTATTTTTTGGAAAAATAAATCTCATAAATTTAAACAATACCCAATACTATTGAATGTATAATAGGTGACTATGAAATTTACTTAAGTACTGTACGATAAATTCGACAAACATTAATAAGTCAGGTTGGCCGAGTGGTCTAAGGCGCCAGATTTAAGCTCTGGTTCCCGAGAGGGAGCGTGGGTTCGAACCCCACACCTGACATTCGTTGAAATAAATATTTTTACACAATTAGAACACATAATATTTTGCACTATTTTAATATTTTGTCTGTTATCAAATGACATACATAATATTAAACTATCTATGTATAAGGTCGTTTACAATAAAATTCAAACTGCGTTAATTCCTCGAAAAATCGCCCTAAAAAATTAATACTTCGCCGAAAATTCACAAACAGTTCCACGAATCGACCTAAAAAGGTCAAAAACATTATTTCCTAATGAACTCTGCGTAACATGGTTCTTGGTAAAGGTGACTCATGCTTACGCAAGGAATAAGGTCCAATCAAAGGCATTCGCTATGACACACCTTTGCCGACCACGATGATATTACGTAATCATGGCGCCATTTTGTTTTCACGAAGACAATAAACAATTGACGTCATTCGTTATGTTGATCCTATCGTTGGCAATACTGTTAAGTAATTGGGTTTTTCGTGTTTTGAATGGTTTTGGGTTATGCATGTTTTAGTAGATTATTATGCATTGCGCAATGGTTTCATAAAATGTAAGTGTACTCTTTTTGTAAAGGCAATGTTAAAACTTAAATGTACCAATTTGTTGGGTATATCTAGAGACAACAGACTGCACTTGTACTATGTGTAAAACCTACTATCGTAATTGTTTTTCTTTAAAAACTAAAGCATGTGCATTATTCTATTTCCTCGTTTAAGTATTGCAAAAACTTCGAACTAATGACGCCACAATACTTATTTATCTGTGGTTGAAGCCGTCGCTCGTATTAACTGGTTTGTCAATTGAATTTAACTATATTATGTTTTCCTGTGGCCTACATATTGAAGTTGACAGAGGTTAGAGGTTACTTTTGGAGTTCTTGGCCATCCGTTTATTCACGCTTTGTGATTGCAGCATTGTTTGTTTCTCATTTCCGATTCGATGTCGAAAACATGCAGGGCATAGTTCTATATGGCTGCTGAAAATCAGCATTATTTTCAAAATCATAGCGTATTTCATAGCAAGACCTCCACACAATTCATTATTTTTAAAACTAGGGAAATTAATACAAGGGAAATTACTGTTCATTGCTATACTTTTACCTCGGTTCCACTTGCGAATGAAGGTTGACTAAAAGTTATAAGGACATACATGAGGGGCGTGTATTTATAGTATCAGTAATTTACTCATATCAATCGACAGACCGGTTATCGCATCATATTTATCAACATGTGTTCGATTAATAACAAAGCTATGAAATAAACGTGAATATAGATCGGAGCTATCAACTTTATACCAAAGACTAATAAGCTAAGTGATCTCTGACGTGTACCTAGAGCTAATTATGAACTATCATTCCTTTTCCAACAGACTATATGATAAAAATATATACAAAAAAAACCTCGGTTTTACTTGTACATTGAATATTTTACATTTATTATGTCATTTGGTAAATATAGTAAAACATGCAAAATCTTTCCAATGTGCAGCTTTTAAAAATTGATTTCCAGGAAGGTAAGGAAATAACTAGCAGAGTCGCTTTGTTAATCGTAAAATAAAAATAAAAATTACTATATTTCGACATCAAAAAGCCACCTCCCTATACAAATGTCATCCTTAGCCAGCAGACAGCTATAATGAAACCTTTTTAATCATTTACTGCACTATTTGCAATGCTTTCAACAGAGCTCCGTCAATGAGCAAACAAACAGAATGCGCGCGAAATTTCTCGCATACAAAACAGATTATCAATGAAAACTGCGCAATAACCAGATGTACAGTTATTAAACATTTCTAGGAAAAGTACCGCAATGAAATGCGAGCACGTGTTATCTGCAATCTGTTTGCAGATGAATAAACTTTATTGCAACGGAATGCTGAATAAATTGGCTTGGCTGGATGGCAAAATGATTTTACATTGTTGGAAAATAATTCCAGATGCAGAAATATGAACATTGCGTGAATAAGGTAGGGTATAAAATAGAATGACAAGCGATCTGTCTCGCGTGATCTACAGACATTGGTAGTGATTTTTGTGTGTGTGCAACTTGTTTACAAACATACAAGTGTGTGTGCGCACGCGATTTGCACGTGTGCGTGGTATTTTATTTGTTTACACGCTTTTATTTTTGTTATTTTCTGGAGCGCGTAACTTTCGATTTCAATATTCCACAATATTTTACACACAGATAAATTCTCTTTGAAGTGAAACGGCAATGATATTCATTCATGCAGTCTGGCATATTTTTTTTTTTTTTATTTTCACATTAATACTTTTTGATGTCGCTCCCGTTATGTGTGTGATAATCACCAGATATTTGTGTAAAAAGCACGCATAGGTTAATTTATATTTGGTAGAGCTGGGTAGAGTCTTGCAGTGGGTCACTGAACTGCAATACGACTGGGGGGCTTAGAATTTAAATACAGATGGCACCACTATATTAGAAAACGACTTAAGGAGCAGCTTAAGCTTTTTCTGTTGCATTTAGTTAGGTGAGATTTCCGAAGACAAACACTAGTGATAGAAGTATCCACGTTTAGAGCGACAACTATACACCAGTCACCCAGTGGACGTTTAATAATAGTTAGTGGCCCTCGCAAATGTATCGCTTTTCGAATTACACCATTACGACTTAATTATGTCTACAGGTAAGAGACATTCCCGAAATTGCATACTCTAATTGAATTGCACTTCACGTCACACGGCAGACAGAATATGTATACAACCAACATAATAAAACATGATGGCTTTAATGTTTAACCATTAATGTTACTTAGGACAAGCCCACACACAAGTATATAAAACAATAGCTTTATATTTTGCCCCGCTGAAACACTCTTAAGTATTGCCATTTTCTAACTAAGTTGGATTATATGTATTATGTCTTTTTAATTACCATTTGAGAGATTTTCCAATGAATAAAATATGACCTTACGCTATAAAATAAGTATTATTAATGAAGTCACTAACTTTAATGATTTTATTCTATCAAACCATTAACATAATTAGCACCCACACAAGTATATGAAACAAAGCTATGTTTTATAGAACTACACAATAAAGAATTTCCATAGACTATATAGACTCTATAGCATTGAGCCACACTAACAAGTCTCACCAGGGTTTCATACAAACTTGTGAAGGTCGCTGAATATCGACCAAACTATTTTTACAAGTGACGTGACGACAAATAATGGGAAATATGGCGCTATTTCTTAGTAACACCTAGGTTACTATCAAGGTACAGTCACAAAGAGATGAGTCACTGACATTTTGTGATTTAGTTTCTAGTGAATAAATTTTGCGGTCCAATACATTTGTAACTCGGTGGCGTAGTTGTATTACGGTACGGTTACAAAGCTAAGGTCTTGGGTTCGAGTCCCGGGTCGGGCAAAGTGATATTGGATTTTTCTATTCATTATTAGCCCGGAGTCAGGAATTTGTGCCCGATATGGCGATAGGCTCGCCCCCTATCACATCGTGGGACAAAACATACAAGGCGAAATGTGGGTGTCCTGGTGGCACCTCTGCCTACCCTTTCGGGGATAAAGGCGTGAGTTTATATATGTATGTACATTTATAACATCTGCAAACTTCTAGAACTAAGTAAGTCTAGAAATTTGTGCTTATATGTGCAATTGGATAAATAAACTCATAAGTAGAGCAGTGCATTACATAAAAGCAACGGAATAAAATGTTCTCAATATATCTATAATTCTATAGTCTATAATTAGCATATTGATATAATCAAGAGACTTAAACTACCGCGAAAAGTCATTATTTTTATCTAATTGAGATCAAAGAAATTAGAACATAGGCTTATTGACCTTAACAATTAATAAAAATAATATTAAATCAATATTAAGGATGAAAGTTACTCAATGACTTCTTCGAATTTACTACAAAATATTTACCATACTGTATTTCAAAAGTAAATAATTTAAATTATCCTCAATAGATGGCGTCATATGCTAAGTAATTTACGTTCACAACTGTACTTACACAATATCAAGGTTAGCAAACTATGAATACCTTTTTAAATAATATGTAACCATAGGAAATACCCTTTTTTTCACCCCATTTGGTGCTATAATGGAGCAGAGTAAATAATACTTCAACTTTTACGGAAAATACTATAATAACATGGGCCTTCCCCAAAAATTACCATAGGGACCTATTATAAATAATAATATAATTGAGGACAAGCATATTATAGATTTGGTAACGTTACGCGGAAAATAAACCCAATACGTCACGTCGACTACGCACAATGTAGGTACATAAATTAATAATAAGGTAGATTCAAATTGATTTCTATCAATTTTCGTAGTACAGTTCTGACGCAATTCGGGTAATGGTACGTCGAACTTTGTTTTTCGGAGCTTGCTCTTTATGAATATTATACTGAAAGGATTACATGCAAAAGTTTATTAAAATTAAAAAGAGAAAAAACGATGACGCGGCCATTAACATAAGAGAACTACTGGCCGTGTTCTGCTTTTGAGACTAACACATTTCTGTGGCATTATTCATTTAACATAATGGGAATACGTTATACGAGTTTAATGCTCTACATGGTTTTGATTCTGTTCTCTTTTATGCCAAAGATTCTTTTGGAACTCTGCCAACGTTTAGAAGATACATCTACACGGTAGTTTTTTACATAGAAACGCCATAAAAATGCTCCTAAGCGAATGATGGAAAAATCCATATTGGGTGACGGAAGTGTCTTGAGTTTTGAGTTCAATCAGTGTACGAGTGAATAGTTTCAAGCCAACATAATTATAAGAGAAATATAGCCATCTCTCTATATGGCCTAACCCCTCTCAATCATATTATCGATTGTTGAAGAGGCCCTGCGGTGGGACGTATATGGGCTGATACAGCCATTTCTCACTGGTAAATGCTCTATCCACATTTCTTATCCCCAGAGACATTGTAGTCACTTCGTCGTGCCAACATAAAAATATCCAAGAATTTTCATTTGAAGAATTGATTACATCATAAATAAATAAACTCTATCATCATATTTAAAAAAAAAAAAAACTACTCGTAACCAACGAGCGTGCATAAAGGGATTAATGTTAGCCAGAGAAAGCGTTTTGTACCCTAGTAGTTTCCACTATACAGTCTCTACCCACCCCAATAGGGCACATGCGTAAGTTTATGTGTCTATGTTTATTTAAAAAAGCAGCATTGACAACTTGGCCATCGGTTTTCAGACCTGTCTCCATTTTTATTTGGACTAAATTGGTTGCAGAAATGCTCCACCACTTTCCAATCACAGAGTCATCAAACGTAACAAAAATTCAAGACAGCATCTTCACTTAAAAATGTAGAATGTCGTACAGATAGTTACTATGTAATTTAAATCAATTGTTGGGAAAACAATCATAAATACCGATAAGACAATACAAGTGATTGTTAGATAAAGCAAGGAAACTTCCATTTAGATAAATCATTATATACGTCGCAAAAGTTATTTTGAAGACATCGCTTATCTCATATCCTATATCCTTTTTTTGGGTCGGGCATAGCAATTTTTTTAAGCATATTTCACAATACTCCGATACATAGAGGCTTGAAGCAGCCACAATGTAGATTTAAAGTATATTTCATCTAATCCTAAACGTAGTGCAGTCTTGATAAAGGTCGAAACAGTTATGCCGGCCTGCTGGGTAGCTGAAAATATTTTGTACATTTTTTTATTGCGATGAATGGCGAGACCAGCATGCCATTCGCCTGATGGTAAGCGATACGACCGCTCTTGAACAGTAGAAAACCAAACAACACCATGAATTACAAGGCAATGCTTGGCATTCCACTGCGCTTGCCATCTTGAGACATAAGATGTTAAGTCTCATTTTGTTACTCTCGCTACAATGTCATTAGTACCTATAAACTACCCAGGCGACCTCTCACATAATGTGACAGACTAACCAGTCATGAAGAAGAAAAAAGGGTAGAGACACCTTTGCTTTTTTCGAACAACCTGAACTTATACTTAAACCTATTTAAAAAAAACAGTTATTCCATGTAACATATAGGAAGCCATAATGTCAATCGCATTTGCCACTGGTGTTCAATGACATTTAGTGCCTAGTTCAGTCGAGTCTAGATCTTGCAAGTATCTATGAGATCACGTGCAAGTCTCGACTATCATAGTATTGAATCATTCTTCAATTGTTATGTTCTTTATTGCGTTGGTTAGGTAAACGTCCGGCTTACCTGATTGTAAACGATTACCGCCGCCCGTTAACATCTTTTGAATCACTTGTATAGTCGGCCTCTTAAAATAAAAGGAAGGAATAAGGGCGAGAGGTTGAAAAGATTCTAATGGGTATCAGACAATTTCACTCACCAAAACACAGGTAAGCGTGTTCGACAGTAGTAGCACTTCAGTCAAGCCAGCCCATCCAACAGTAGTCTAAAGTACCTACTTCGTGGCTCGACCTTTAATTCGTAATAAACGTGATATCGGCTCTTTGGTCCAGTAAAATACACTTTGAAACGAAAACGCGGGTGTACCGTGTAACTGCACAAAGACAGCATTTTGTGTGATCATTGGTCAACAAACATTTGCTACACGTCTCTATGGAGCGGGATAGAAAATTCCCTCATGTTTTCTTAGACACTTTTGATAAATTATTGCTTATTTGCGCAAGTATTTGTTTCGGGTCTGGGTGTTTGTGAGACCGAAAAGTCTCTCGTAGTTTCTGATGCCCACGACACAAGACTCGATCTTAGTGTGGGGTCAGGACTGTGCATGTGATTGTTAGGAGAATTTATTATTAATCAATTATAGCTGATATATTTGTAAAATCGATTACATCGATTTCCCTTCAACTGCATGCTGAATGACAATAAATATTTTATTTATAGTGCCAAAAGCCATCTTATTTATCTATATTTGGACTGTGCACGTCATCGAGGGATTAATGGAAATATTCCAATCTAGACAGCTGTTTACCTTTATCGAGTTGATTAAAAAGAAGATAATTTTACTGATAATAATATCTATACTGAATAGACAGTTTGTTTTCCCATATATCATATTTTCACCGATATATGAAAATAAACTACAAATTTTTACTTATCTAGTCCAATACGCAAACTGAATGGAGGTTGAGCTAGCTACTGTAACTTGTAAGCTATGTTTTCATTATTATCCATAGTAATTACCTACTGTTTTTATGAAGAAATAAGTGGAGGTGACCACTTTTTTTTTGGGACAAAGTATAACTGTTATCGGTAATATCCTTATTAGCCTTGGCAAACGTATACAGAGAGATGGAAAATAACGTTATTAAAATAAATCATGACGTCCACGGTTCAATGAACTTTAAAATTATTCAATTACGTCACATCAATATACAGCCATTTTTATAAAAACTAAATGAGAAAATAATATCCGACAAAAAAATATTTACTAAAAAAAACAACGGTAGAGTTGTTTTTTTATCTCAGAAATTCTGATAAATCAATTTTACAATGTTGAAATACGATTTAAATTATAAGTATTCGCAAGTATATAGCAAAAATCAATATGCGACCATTGTTACAAATGAATAGGCTAGATGTACTGTAAATAAATATCAGAACCTAAAAATTCGTTGACGTAAAAGTAGTTAAATTTAAAACATTAACCAGGTCTCCCGAGTTTCACAGACGTCTGGCGACCTTCAGACTAAAATGGAATGAACTGTGTATGTATGGATACATCGTTTACTTTCAATCCCTGAATTAATGATCGAAACGGGCCGGGAATGCAAGGGGCTGTCACAGAGGCCATTCATTAATGGCAGAGCCCGCCATTTTGAAAACGAAAAATATGTCGCGTGGTCTTTTCAAAAGTTACAGTATAAATCAATAATCAAACAGCATATTTTTGGAATATTATGAATTTTATTTTATATTTTCACATTTTCTAAAATACACATACGTACATATAGTTTTTCTATCAAAATTCAAGTTTCTTTGTCAATTGAATTACTATTGAATGACAGTTGCCTCCCTTTACCTAAAAGCAAACGTTGCAATCACCATTAATATCATTAGTTCAACCAAGGGATTACCTTACTTTACTATCTTTCCATTTTAATATAAACATAACTACATAAGTAAATAAGGCTGAGCTATCGAAGTATGGGTTTTGTTTCACTCACACTAACACGACCTCAACACGTGTTCACTTCACGCACACATGTTAACCATCTTTTTAACCCGCATGACGCATGAGGGGCACGGCAGACGCGGAGGGGGGCGGGAAATACAGAATGAACACTTTATATAGGGCGCGCGGACGCAGACCAAACCAGTTCATTTCCAGAAGTAAACAAAGGAACACCTCTCTAGAGGCAATAACATCTTCTTGTTCCGGCTTCCAGCCACATTATGGGTACGTAATTTTGTTTTTTATTCACTCTCAATCATTCAGCCAGCATTTAGTGTAAGAAGGTTTTAATGCATGAAACACACGCTCAGTTGAGGTGTCCATTTATTTTGTGATCTGTGTTTACATTCACAACTCGGTAATGTTTGTAAACAAGGTTTCTATAGTTTACGGCGTCGCGTTTTCAATCAGTTGAATGAATGAGTGGCTACCGGCTGTCAAAACCCACCGTTTAGCTATTGCAACGCACTACATGCAATATATTCGTCTTATTCACCCTTGCTGCGTTCTGGCGCGTGTAAACAAGAGCGTTGGAGTGTTCGAGAAGGGTCTCTGCGCTTCCGATTCTACACCCTTCTCTCAATTCATGCTTGCACTTAGCACAATGAAAAAATTGCGATCAATATTTATTCTATATTGATTACAATTTGTAGGCACTTAGAGTGAATGTCCGCAGTCAATTTATTTTTTATTTTGTTGTAACCATGGAACGCACGTGGTATTATGCAGTCGGGACTTATCTGAAGATATAGGTTATTTGGCGCATCTTTGCATAATGTGTACTGCTTAATTTGACCTTGAACCTTACAATTTGTTTCGTATTGATTATTATTAGCAGCACGGTCCACTATCGTGAAATGGCGTCCTCGCGTGACATACTTAACTAATTGAATTCGCTTAGGATATTACGCAGTTGGATTAACTATCCGCTGAAAGTAGCTAAAGAATATAGCTGTTTTCATTATAGAGTTTTAATCTATTGTCATAGTAAAACTCCGTTCTATTTCTATACTAAATGAACGTCACAAAATGCCAAAATGCACGTTTATAACGACAGCTAACATAAATGAATGGTGTTAATATATTGGCAAGGATATTTTTCATTTAATGTTTTGCAACTGAAAAAGGCGTTAATATTGTCACGAATTATTTTCAATAAATTGATTTGACGCTTTGTAGAGTATTTATTTAGAAACAATTAGTAATTTGTTATTTTGTTTACCCGAATATCATTGCGTACACTTTTTCCTGTGCTATATTAAATTTCGCCATCTATATTACATTTAATTTTGATCAAATACGCGTCGTTTCAATAACCCTTATCGTAACGCCGGAAATTAAACTTCCACTGGCCACAATCATCTACAAAACAGCCAGACGCACATATCCATTACAAATCAACTTTTCAAATATTATCTGGCACTGATCCAGGATTTTGCCAGTTTTATTAAATATACAAATATTGAAGGAGAGGTATGCTTGCGTCGTACAGAAATATGCGTACATTTTCCTGGTATTTCCTATAACTAATGGTTTAAACAGTGAATCATGTGCACGTGCCGAGCCATGGCTATCTCCAGTCACGTTTTATTAAACGATTTGCAAAGATATGACGCAATCAGCGAAACACAAACCGTTAACCTTCGATATAACTAACACAAGCTAATTATACTAATGAAATGTTCTCTCATTCCAGAAACGTTAAATATAAAACCGTTAAGTAAGGGCATGGAGTGGTCTCCGGATGCGCCGGCCGGCGTGGGGGCCGCTGGGGTCGGAGGAACTCGCGGTCAGGACCCCGCCGCACCCATCATGTCCACGTCCAGCGAGGAGCGCGCCATCCGCCGCGTCATGGGCCGCTGGGGCGCCGAGTGGTTGAGCTGACTCGGCTCAGGGCCTCAAAACCAAGCCGGTCAATGGCCGGCAGACCACCCCCTACCACCGCCCAGGTGGGGGGGCCCGCGCCCGGCTTTGCAGCTCTCCCTCCGTCAGTACGAGGAGTTAGTTGCCAAAGCCGAAGCGTTGTTGAGCCGTCTCGTCGTCTCGGAGAACTATGATTCAGTTAACAACTTCTTGTCCCTATACGAAGCCTACATGGAGTCTGCGGATGAGAGCTTGATGGAGTTCTTCCCGAAGTACAACCCTCCGATCCGCCCTCGTAAGAACACTTGCGTCGGTCTCGGTATGGAAGTCATCAAGTGTCTGAAGGTTTTGGAGAAGGACTTCCCTGGTATAAGCAGGTCGATGATGTTAGTATCCTGTGATGAGAATATCCAAGACTTGTATGATTATGCTACATCTTTCCCTGGACCCCAAGGCTTCTTGATCGAGACGGAGAAGGACCACGTGATGGTGGCGATACATGTTAAGATCGATGGCAGACCTGGTATATTCCTCTCGGATTTGGGTTATCACATCTCACGTGTTGCCACTGCTATGGTCGACCGTTGCTACCCACACACTGGTAAGTAACAATACCACACATAATCCAAATATTTATATTGATAATACTTCAGATTTTTATTGAACAGATAAACAACTATCTGACTGACTTAAATTGATATCATTGTAAACTTTTCTGATTACTTTAATATTTTCCATCATATGGCAAAGACATCCTTGAATTCAACCTCTGTTATAAAACCTTCTTTCCCCAATTCCAGGTTGGTTCACGCAGTCAGACGAGCCCCACTGTCGCAAGGAGTACCAGTACCAGTTCAACATCAACAACACCAACTACGTGGAGTGGCATGAGAGGGAGACCAGGGGAGACAAGGTGAAGGAGCGGCTGTCCCTCATCTACGTCGCCAGGGCTTATATGTCTGCTGTCAATGTCACCGAGAAGAGGAACTTGGTTTGGGACTTGAGGTATGTGGAGTTTTATGAATTGGCACGGTATATGCAGTGAAATTCATTTGATGTTGCAGAATATGTAGAATATCGAATGTAGAAAGAATAGCGTCTGCAATCAATCAAAACAATCACATAATATAGAAAACTAACAAAGTCTTAATTTCAATTTAAGATTGGCATTTAAGATTATGAAGAATGATTAAAGTATGTGGAATCTGTAAAAAAGAACTAATAGTTCATAACGTAAGGTTATGGTAACAAAAATACCAATGCATCAAGTTGTGGTTGAATCGATATAACAACTTAAACTTAAAGTAGCGAATATACAAATTTACTGTGTTTCAGTTGAAAAAACAAGTGCTAGAATATTATCTCGTATTTACTTCTATTCATAATGTAATTTCCTTTTAATTTTCAGGAGTCTTCTAGCCAGGGATCCTAAAGGGCGCCTGACCGCTGGTATCTACTTCCCATTGAAGCGTAAAGACCAGGATTTCACCATATTCTTCGATGGCACCAACGGGAAGATTAGGAAGAAGATGAAGTTTGAAACCTTCTTGGAGTTGCAAAAGGTAATTGATATAATACAATTGAATTTATATTTAACAAGAGACAGACACCCCTTAGCTGGTAATAGCCCTATGATGGTAATAATGAGACTCTACAAATAAGATCAATTTCTCAAATTAGTATTTGGGTTTAACGTATTATTTGTTTATTTTGAAGTATCCTTTTGGATTTTACAAAATCTGTAGTGTAAATGATGTTATTGAAATACTTGCTTTCTACGGTTTTCTTATAACCTACATATGAGGTTGCACTATTTACATACATACATACATAAACTCACGCCTTTATCCCCGAAGGGGGTAGGCAGAGGCGCCGCCAGGACACCCACATTTCGCCTTGTATGTTCCGTCCCATAATGTGATAGGGGGCGAGCCTATCGCCATATCGGGCACAAATTCCTGACTCCGGGCTGATCATGAATAGAAAAATCCAAAATCACTTTGCCCGACCCGGGACTCGAACCCGAGACCTCAGCTTTGTAACCGTACCGTAATACAACTACGCCACCGAGGCAGTCAGGCACTATTTACATTTACGTAATTATTAACAAAGATTTTTACTCTTACTCGCAATAACAAATCAATTTCTCCATTTGTATCATAATATCAGCCCAGTAATTAAATTGCCTACTCTTGATGGTGGAACTAGCTGATGCTGAGCACTAGCTTTCTTTACAATTTTTAGGAGCCTTAGTCATACCTTAGTTAGCTAAATAAAACTTAATTCCTCATAAACACTGTTTGGTCACAATTTATGGGCTTTAGTTTGTATCTGTATCAATGCATATACGACCTACTGCAAGGCACAGGCCTCCTGTAGAATCGAGTATACAATTGTATATCGAGTATACTACAACACCGGCTAGTAAAACCGATGAAATGCACATTGTACTTACCCTATACAAACCTTTCCAGATCCCCGATGAGGTAGTGGAGGAAATTGAAGAGTGCAACGAACAGCTGCGTCTTCGTGATGGAGAACTCCTGCGTATCCTCAACCGCCTCGCCAAGATCATGGCAGACAATGAATACTTGAACGAGCTCCTTGAAGTCAACGACAAAATCGTTCAATTGTCAGCTGGGCAGTAAAAAGACACCATAATCTCACTGTCAGCTGGGCAATAAACCCTTGTAGGCATAGTCTTCATAGTTCTCATTCAGTTTTATGTAGTGATCATGTAGATTAGTTCTCATTGTGGTTAATAACATTTTAGTTAGGCCTTAGACATTTGTCGGACGGTTCAACATGGGAAATACAATTTTGAAAATCTATTTTTTGTTTTATTTATCATCTTAGTAATTGATTAAATGATTCTAATTAAAGATTTTTCATGCTACTGAAGGCATTGTTTTATTACATTTTAAATATGAAATTTAAATCAAATCATATTTAATTTATAAATTACAAAATGATAATTATAATAAGGTTCTTTTTTTGATCACATTTAGTGACAAAACAAAATTGAATAGCTTCGATAAAGAGGGAAGACAATGAAAAAGTAGTTTATAGGACAGAAAGTTCTTTTGCCGCCATTAACATGTAATTTATCAGAAAAGGCTAATGGATCCAAAATGAACATTGATATTTATAGGCCTGTCTTTTTATAAGTGTATGATCTATGGGCCTGTTGCTAGTCGGACGAATACGAAAGCATCCAACAGCGGTGTTAAATAAAATGTAATTGATATATTATAATTAAAAAAGTCTAAAGTGACTTTATCATCTACAAACTTATACTAGGTATAAGTTACATCACAAAATTAATGTCTATTATTTTTATAGTACGACAAGGTTTTGTGATCATTTAGGACAATATACGTAAAGCCCAATACCAAAATATGAAAGCCTTATCAAATGCATTTGTCTTCCTTAAAATAGACCTGATTTATTTTTTACATTTATTATGATGAATAATTTTTCACCACAGACTCCTTGCATGTTGCGCCATTATCGTCATGCTATTATTTTCTTGTCACTGCAAAGCTGACATGTGTCTCATGATTAGATAACCAGTAACCCATTACCTACTTTATTTATAGAGGTTAATGACAACATATCAAGAATAGAATATAATTTCTTGGTTCTTTTGGCTATCTTGTACATGTATTCAAGCCCTATATCCAAAAAGCGAAGGCAGAGGTGCTACCGGGACACCCACGTTTCGCTCTGTGTGATCCGTCCCACGATGTGAAAAGGAGCCCAGGATGTGAAGAGGATTGCCATATCGCGCACAAATTCCTGAATCCGGACTGATAATAAATAAATAAATAAATAAATACACCCAACAGTCACATACATAGTCCTGATCCCACACTAAGATCGAGTCTTGTGTCGTGGGTATCAGAAGCTACGAGAGACTTTTCGGTCTCACAAACACCCAGACCCGAAACAAATACCTGTGGATCACACAAATATTTGTTTCGGTGCGGGGATCGAACCCGCGGCCTCTCGTTTCACAGGCGGTGTCAAACCAACTGCGCCACGGAGGCTATAATGAATATAAAAATCCAATATCACTTTGCCCGACCCAGGATTCGATCTCCAGACCTCGACGTTATAATCGTACCGTAGCACAACTACGCCACCAAGGCAGTGGTGACCTTGTGTGGTTGCAAAAATATCGTTGTGAAATAGTCGGGTTCTTAAATTCATACCTTCAGCGTTCAAGGATATTATAGATGATAATTTATATGATCTAATCTTAATGCTTATAGTTGGCACATCCCAGTTTGCTAATAACTACACCGACAACAACATTTTATTAGTAAATGTTTTACAAACAGGCCACAACATGGTGGTATCAACATTTTTTTTTTTTCATCTGTTATTAGATTCTGCACTCATTATTTTTATTTTCTTTCTCAAACACACTTTAATTTACTTTTCTACGATTTAACTCAAACACATCAATTAAAATAAAACATATTGGCACGATTGAAATTAAAATAAAATGCGATATCTACTGTATCAACAAATTATGGACTTGTAATCTGTACTTCTAATGTTATCATTGTAAATAGCAAAACATGTATTTTTTATTAGTTTGGGCTCTCTGATATTTTAATTACGATTTACAAAACCATGTATAATTTGAATGATTGCTATCACTAACAATAAGCTTGCCAGACTCTTTTACAAAATAAAGAGAATTATAATAGCCTGCCAGATTAAATTCATTGACATCTTCTGCTAGAGCAAGTACAATGCTTTCCACATTCAAACGGTGGAAGCGACCTGCGTCGAGTTCTTGCAATCTTGGTAGGTCAAATTAACTCATTAGCAGCCTTATTCATAGACAGTTTTAAAACGTATTTAAGTTATCGAATGTTTTCCCCCTTTCGAACGACTTTAAAATTCAGTTTGAGCGAAAAGGACAAACTTATTACGCAATGGCGAAAACACATTTATATAAGATTTACCTGTCAGGCTATATGTCTTTTTTTTCTCTTTATTTATTAATTTAGAGGCTTTTAATCTACATGATCATGTTAGCCACATCATATTTTATAAATAATTAGTTCCTAAAGGCTATATGTCTTGTCAATTGAATAATTTGAAACCAAAACAAGAAATATTTTAGGAAAGAATTATTTTCAACAATAGGATAATATATCTATAGAACTACCACACCCGTCTTGAAAGTTCTTTATAACTGAGACACTGAAGAATTTGATAACTCGGGAATTTTACTTGGAAAAAAAGTCCTGTAAATTACACAATAATGTTGACTAGCGGTAATAACATATTTCTGCATTGAGGATTCCCTAAACCCCCGATACCAAGACTTGATAACACATGAAAGCGACCAAAACGATAAATCTTATCTGAAAAACGTCACGGAGCAACATTAAGCCGATCTTGTGTAACTCCACGTGAATTGGTGAACAATGACGCAACCAATCACCGCTCACGTACTTGAACATGCCCACGTTTACGCATTTTGATGCGGCATATGTAAAAAACAAATAAGTACACCCAACAGTCACATACATAGTCCTGACCCCACACTTAGATCAAGTCTTGTGTCGTATGAGGAAGTAGGAAAGACTTTTCGATCTCACCAACACCCAGACCCGATACAAATACCTGTGGTTCACACAAAAAAATTCTTGGTGCGGGGATTGAACTCGCGGCCTCTCATTTCACAGCCGGCGTCTAACCAACTGCACCACGGAGGCTGTAATTAGGTTTAGCTGTATTTATTTGTGATAGTGCTTAGCAATACACACAATATAGACCACATGTAGGTCGCAGAAAGATTCTAGATTTTGCTTTCAACAGGCCGCTGTGAATATATTTGAAGAGGCTAACAAATAAGATATTTTTTACGGATAATGCTTACGTACTTTACAACGATAAAAACTATTGATAAATGTTTGTTTTACGCCCAAGCGTGTCAGATCGAAGTCCAAAAGGTCCCTCGTTGTTATGAAGCAAAATACGTATTATCTTGTTTTATAGTATACATTGTAATGTACTTATTGAATATTTACATGAATACATTTAACATCATCGATTAGGGTACTAGACGGAAAGTAAAAATTAATAAGTAACAATATTTAAAAGGCAGGTTTAAAAAATAAGTGTTCCTCCATTATGTTACGTTTTAAAAGTTTTTTATCTCACGATTTTTTTAATACTAGACTTTATACGAGGCTCTCCTTAATTACTACCATTAACAGAATGAAAAACTATTAAGATGTAATGGTGGAGTACTAAAAACACGTTTACATTACTCCGACTGCATCGTAAAGTTCAAAACGAGTAGTTGGTTTTCATGTGAAAACTATATCTTTGAAAACAAAAAGTCTATAGTTTATTACTAAGCTATTACTATAGTATTGATGTAGAGGGAATTTCCTTTAGTTTCCATTACTTTAAGATGTACGTTGACTTGTAGAGTTCATTAAAAATTACAAGATCTAATTGAAAATTGTTAAAATGTAAAGCTAGACTTCAGCTTATTGGTACAACGACAGTATGTAGAGCTCATTTTAAGTGTTTCTCAATATTGATATCAGGCAATTATTAACACAGGCGTATTAGAAACACAGACCAAATCCACTCTGCGTTATATCTAATTAGAACCTGTTTTCGCAACGACTCTACGTAGATAACTTTGTAAGATTATACAAATTACTCCTTGCCTAATAAAAATTTTAGGGTATCTACATACAAGGCGCACATTTTGTTGATTAATTTTACTAAGTGTGTTTTAGTGATTAAACGAAATAGGCCTACAAAACACTTCGCATTATAAGTTGAGTCATAAATAACGTCATAGGTGAGTAATACATCACAATTCACATGTAACAATTAGACACATGACACGCTTCTAAAATTGCTTCTCGTGTGTACGCGAAATATGTAGCACGAATGCAGGAACTGTTACAAGTAATACAAATTTAATTTGTCTTCTACGTTGTTTTTATATGCGGTTTTATAGACTAGAAGTTAACAGAGAAATGAGAGTCCATAGATACAATTTTCCAGATGTTTATATCATTAATAATAGTACATTTATATTTATATAACGCAATACATAATATTATTAAAGGTTTCTATTTAATACAAATTTTACAATTGATGAATTAATGTATTTATACATAATCAAAACTAACTTGAAAGTCACCACAAACAATGGAATACGAATGCCACGAATTAGAAAGTTTTACTATAGTTTCTTTCTTTTATAACTTGAACACCTTCTCACACATTAGAACAATAATTAGATTATACAAGACATGGGTAAGTCGAATTAAAATAAATAATCAATTTAAAAACGTGTTCCAGCGTATCTCATTAGTGCGAGTAGATAAATATTTCGCAAATCCAATTAGAATAAAACGTGATCACAGTATAAATATGCATTGTATTTATATATTGTAAAGACAAATTGTTAATTTAATTCTCTTTATTTATTACACTATTTTTTTACATTTTTACATATATAATAAAAAATCAAAATAAATATAAAAATATAAAAAAAGAGATTAACCCAATATAAAAAAAGAGCTTAACCCATTAATTTAATTATTATTGTTTGTTGTGTTATAAGCAAATGGCAAAATTGTGCGATTTTTTTTTTTGTTATTTATAAGTATTTTCCTCATAAACAATATGCTCAAAAGGTTGAAAATTATTGATAAGGGCAAAAAACTGCAGCTGTCATGGTGCTTTGTCTCCAATATCAGGTATAAGTGTAGGTGTAGTAGTATAGCTTTCAAAACATGTTTCCATAAAACAATAACTTCTTGGTTAATGATAAAGTAAAAGTAAATATATTTTTAAACAAATCAAAGCCCTAATATTAAGAAATAATTAATTCCAATAAAAATATCACATTAAAAAATTCTAAAACGTGCTTTTTCCACCTTTATTCGCCTGTTACATTGCTATTGCACATTATCTGAGGAAAAGGTTAAAGGACGTACCACGTGACCGATAAACCCACACAATAATATACAGGTTGGTGAAAACGAAAATGTGTGTCGTGCACCTGACGAAAGTGTCACGTTGCTTACAAACGTGCCAAACAATAGACCGTTTACTAGCTGGTTCAAATTATCAATATTCGCTTCCTTTTTGATACGGTATCACTTCTAAGAATTACATATAAAACAGATATAAGTGGCATCGCGTTAATTCGTCATCGTTACACAATCTTATTAATTCATTAAAAGATAATTAAATATCTGCTCCGCTGACAGTTGATATACGTATTTTAATTCGTCACATACAATTAAATAATAATGTTGTATAGCTTTTAAATATGGTTATAAAGTTAATATAATTAACATCTACATACATTTACACAATTGTGAAATAAAATAACACTTATAAATCAATAGTAAAATATTTGGCTCATGGTTTTTTTAAACTCAACTAGAATATTCATGATACTACTCGCACCTAAGTTCCTAAACACCTAAAAATATTTAAATATGTAACAATAGAAAAAAAACATTTAAAAATGCGCGCGAATCCTATCAACGGACGTATCTTTACAATCATCCGTCGGTGTACAGCGGATATCGGTTCTATTTATTAATGAGTTGTAAAATGCACAAGCCAGACGCGTGGTCAGCTGTCAGATGTTGTGGGGCGCGGCGCGGGATGCGGCGCGGGGCGGAGGGACGGCGGGGGCGGGCCGGCGAGCGAGATATCTGACATGCGCAGTTGCCATGGACGCCGCGTTTATAGCAACGCGGTACTGGTAGCAACTAAATGAATATAACTGCTTTGTAACACGTTATTTTTGTGCAATTTCAACGTTAGGTGTATTATTTGCCGAAATATTGTAATAGGAGTTTACATTATATTTTGAAACGATAAATGAGATAATGTTATCAACTACTAATTAAGCTAATTTTATAGGTACCCTCAAATTTATTACGAGTACATTCTAAGTTAAATGGGTGTAAAACCGATTACATTCTTTCAACTACATTTTACAAGAAGACAACCAGAAGACAGTCACTAAATACACTCCAAACCGAATTACATTTGACAAATTAAAATCACACAAACACTAAATAAAAATTCAAAGAAATTCAAAAACATTGAGCTTCAGTTATAACATGTTGCTAAAAATTATAGGCTGTAACGGAACGCACTAGCCTCCCGCAAAATATAATAACGCGCGCACAGCGGCACTCAACGATCAGTTTGTGTGTAGTCGTGTGCGGTGGAGGTACGCCTGCATAGAGCGCGCCCGTCGGCAGCGTCATACTTTTATTTTTTATTTGGCTTCTAGCCGTTGTATGGGTGAGTAATTAAATTTATCATCACCACAAATCTACACATATAATATTAAACAATTAATTAATACAATAATTTATAATGTAATACTAGCAAGTGCATAGTGAATTTAAATAACGTAATGCACGAAGCAATTGCAAACGTAAACAAAGACGACGCGATATTTACTTCTTACTTTTACTTTCGCGATATAGGAAATTGGTTGGGCAGCCTTATTTCGCTTTTCTATGGTGGTGCTTTTGGTGTTGTGGCATTATTGTGTTCCATTGATCGGGGTTTTGTTTTCAAAGTTGGAGAAAGGTTCAAGAACCTCGTTTAAGTTTTCAAAGTAAGTGATGGCTTATAAAATAAAAAAAAAAACAATAAAATAGATGCTGGGCCTTAATACCATTTTATTTTTTGTGTTTGTTCAATTTAAAATCTGCCTTGCGTGTTTGCGGACGACCGCACAATCGTTAACCTTAATGACAACATAAAATAAATTAAAAAGATAATTTGTCTGTCCAGGCATGTCTGATGGTGATTAAACCGCATGTTTTAGTGGTCATTCCTTAATCAATTAACATTATAATATCCTAACCACCACAAATCAAAATAAAATATTTTAAAGGATAAGTGATCCGCGATAAATCAAGAAAATTGTCACCAGTAATAAAACGCAAAAAATAAATAAATAAAAACCAAGTAGGTACAAGTGGGCCATTGTTTCACTGCTTTGTTTGCCATTATAAACCGGAGCTGTGAGTTGAAAACAAACTTTCCCGATATAAGTGGACTGGGCGGGAACTATCATTGATACCTGGAATAGCCAATAAGAAGCTGAGCAACCCCGGGATCGTTATCCGCGAGGGCCGTGATATTACAGGCCTCACGAAACTGCAAGGATGTGGTATTTTGGAAATGTTTCTTGTGCAGTGGTAAATAAACAAAACTTCTAATATCGACTCTTCAAAACAATTCCACTTGGAACTTGTATATCTGCTTTATAATATATGTTATCTGTTGTGTATGTTTTATATTTGACTCATCCTAAAATGGTATTTATTTTGACCAACATGATTATTGTTACTTGATAACCTCTGTGGCGCAGTTGGTTAAAACGCTTCCTGTGAAACGAGAGGCCGCGGGTTCGATCCCCGCACCGGAACTAATATTTGTGTGAACCACAAGTATTTGTTTCGGGTCTTGGTGTTTGTGAGACCGAAAAGTCGCTCGTAGTTCCTGATACCCACGACACAAGACTCGATCTTAGTGTGGGCTCAGGACTCGGTGACTGTTGGGTGTATTTATTTATTATTATTAATGAAAATAGCATTAAAAGTGCGCGAAAAACGATCATTCAAGGTACTATAAAAAGTCAAACGAATTACTAATACTATGAAAAGTCTTTTTATGAAAAATTATTACATTGGACTCTTTAACAATCACGCTAAAAGCAGTTTATTCGTGATAATATTCATTTTATTGTGACGTGATTTTATCTGACTAACGTCTAGTCATAAGTCACACTCACGCAATAACACAAATATTGTCATTACTGGGGTTTGTTTTGAATAACAAAGGCATTCCATTAGCCAATAGTAATTATCAGAACGCTACAGAGTACAGACCACTCAACAAGTGACTGTACTAATGACAGTCAAATAAAAGTTGACATTTATTTCTTTACTACCTTCTGTCCACAAACTTCGTCTGCGTAATAAACTTTATTTGAAATGAATTTTCTATCCCGTCCCGTTATATCTCGCCCGTCCTGTCTCATTCTCACTCAAGGCATTTCTCCAGTCCCATCCTTATCCCACGGAAGCACTATTTTTTTCGGGATAAAAAGTAGCCTAAGTTAATCCAGGGTGTCAGCTACTTCCATACCAAATTCCACCGAAATCCGTTCAGCCATTTCCGAGTTCATTGCGCACAACCGCACAGACTAACAGACAAAAATTCTAAAAATAATTGTTTTGGGTTCTATTACGTTAATACAGACCCCCCATATAAGTTTTTCTCATTTATCTTCCATGTACAGACATCGATGGGTATTATATTATGTATAGATTAAATTTATTTATACTTCATTGAACACCACAAATAGAAAAAGTAGTCTAAGAACTAAAACATAAAAGTAAGTGTAAGTAACAATCGGCGGTCTTATCTCAAAACGGCGATGTCTTCCAGACAACCTTTAGATGGAATATCTAACTGAGCATGACACCAAAAAAGGAATAAACACTAAAGGATTTATATCATTCATATGTTTATTATAAAAAAAAAAAACTTATCTTACAATAAAGATAAATTAAGCCTTGTCCAAAAATCTATCAATTGTGAATTTCGCGGTTTCTTTTTAGCAGAATGGACAAATTATTGTTGTTATTTAGCAACGGAATGGCTCAAAATCATTTAACACAAATAAATGCTTTTAAGACAATTTGCTGAAAAAGTATTTAAAATTAGTTTACCTATCCTATATTACTGCGTAAATTTTTATATTTCTGAAAACTTAATATTTAGAGCCACCGTTCTGATTTTTCTAGGACAGTCCGAATTAATATCATGATATTGTCCCATCTGACCTAATATTTTGTCACAATTTTTTTACATCACGCGACGATCAATCATTTTTTCCGGTAGTTAAGTTAAAAAATAAAAAGTTTTCCCCGTTATCCAATAGCGATGGAATGCGTCATATTTTAGGGGAAGCAAATTCAGATATATAAATATTATTCTTTCCATTTTTTCGTATATTGTGTGCCCGGAAAAATGTAAAATGACCTTAACACAAAGTGGCGAAGTGTAACATGACCTTAACACCCAAAAACAATTTTCCGTCCGAAAAAACAACATCGCCAATAATTCGCGCCATATTGGCTGTAACGTCAAGTTTACAAGGTTAATAAAACCTTCGGTATCGGCCCACAAGCCACTAGTGACGTAGGCGCCGGTTAGTGGGCGTTTAACTAAAGGTCAATATTCCTACGCAATGCATTTGATTTCTTAACCCCGACAGCCAGGGTTAAATACGGGTAGTATATTCTTGAACTGTTACTTTTAATAGTAGTAATAGAACCTGTACTGTATCAGCCCACATACGTCCCACTGCATTGCACGGGCCTCCTCTACAATTGATAGTACGATTGAGAGGGGTTAGGCCAGATGGTCCACCACGCTGGCCTATTGCGGGTTGGTGGACAGCGGTAATAGAACCTATACAAACTTTTTTAGTTTGATACAGAAACAGAAAGATGTAGAGTGGATTACATTTGCATATTTATTGCTTTGTAGTAACGATAAAAAGGGAACCAAACTACAATACGTAAAAAATCTAAATAAATAAAAACCTATAGTCGCTGGATACAGGTTGCTTCCAACAGGTCCATGTGGCGATCTATGGGGAAGGCCTACGTTCAGCAGTGGATTTCTTGTGGCTGAAGAAAGAGAGAGAGAGAGAGATTCAAACAAGGAGTGGATAATTAGCGATATTATCACTATTAACGAAGTGTATTGATAACCTGGAATAACTAACTTTACATTTTAAGACTCGAGATGGTTAGCGATACGACCGCTCATGGACAGTAGCGAAACCAAACAACACCATGAATTACAAAGCAATGCTTGGCATTCCACTGCGCTCGGCATCCTGAGACATAAGATGTTAAGTCTCATTGTGTACAGTAGTTACTCTGGCTTCAATGTCCTTCAAACCGGAACACAACAGTTCATTTACACTGCTATTAAGCGGAAGAAATAGACAATGCGTTGGTACCTACCCGGGCAGCCTGTCACATATGAGAAACCTACCACCAGTACCACATGAAACAACCATAGTTTTTTCAGGGATCAAATTGAAAAAAGCCTGAAAAGTTTTAATAAGAAGCAAGCCCTACTTAAGGTCCTCTAAATCTTAAGATACAAAACCTTTACTACGACTGCAATCTCATAAACAACTTTTTCAATCATTGACCATCGTTACGCCATCTTTCCTCATTACTCCCTTAGAATCTCCAAAACAGTGGTTTCTCCACAAAAAACTACAGACGCTAAAGAAATTTCTAGCCAAGTAGCCAGACAAATGAACTTGGTTATACTCGTATATAGCGCCGTCGTACTCGCCAGTTTGGCAGACACCAGACGCGTTCAATAGGTCGCCTGGGCGTTGGCACACACTTACCCAAATCTGGTACAAGTGCTTTATTATCCGCGGATCATAATTTAGCGTCTGTATTCTTTCAAATAAACTAATGATCAATTTTTACATGAATGCCACTCATTACTGCAGTGGTATAAGGAAGAAATGGCGCAGAACTTATAAATATAATTAACTACTTTGTGTTGGAACCAAATGATATAAATTTTAGTAAAATAGATGAATACGTCAATTATATTAGTGAGCATACATTTTGTTTTAACTTACGATATATAACGCCCTTTGTTATACGAGTGTAAACGATTGAGTTTACAATTACTAGTAGAATATTTGACCTATGTATATACAGAGATAGCCCAAGCACGACTAATTAGTTTCAAATCAAATTCACAGAATATCCCGTATCGTTTATCGTTGATTCAATCTCATAAACGCATGCAAATCACGTAGCCATTACATATCTATATGATGCGACTGTGTATTGGGACTTAAATTATCTTTATTAACTCTTAACTTTGAAATTGCGATCATGGGTCGAAATGAGATTCGCAATTGCGATAATTAAGAACTTTAGACGTGTAGGTATAGAAATTTACGTGTCTGAAAAGGTTAGGACTTTAAATGATGCAGCAACAACCCTAGGGTAGTTTTTAGATGCTAGTATCCCTACTTGCTAGGGCCCCTAGGGAGGGTAGTTACAAGAGATGACAGATTACCTCAAAGTTCAAACAATCTGTTAATCAAATTCAAGGCTTTGTCATGCAAATCACGTGATGTCCTTAGCTTCGTGTTTCGCGAAATATAAAAAAAAACCTCAATTTTGCGACCAAGGTGTATTATGAATAAAATTACCTTAAACCTGTTTTTATAAGTTTTTTATAGGTTGGAAAAGGGTTTCCGAATAGCCATTGGCGCATTGTATGCGAATACAACATGTATCGCTCGTGGAATGCAGGTGAAAAGGAGAGCTTTACACCTGAGGAATGTCTGAATCAAATAAACAATGTTAGAGTGGAAACGAATATTTGCAAACAATTTACCTTTGGTTTTAAATGTAGGAAGAATTTTAATAAATTTTTCATTACCGTCTGCTTAGTATTCGTGTATCAAATGGAAGAATTTGTAAAGCGTGGAGTAACAATTTTGTAAAAGTTAGATAAAATGAAAAGTATGGATGAATTTCACTTAGGAGATATGGTTGTACAATTTCGCAGTCGAATCTTGTATGAGATTTGGTATGATAGGTAGTTATTCTGATAAAACTGGGATTTCAAACTGTTGATTTCCATGTAGCGATATGAATAATACGACAGGGTTTTCCTGAATGCCTCTCGGCGATTTCCTGCGATCTGTACATTTACAAAACACGATGTAGATAAAGGAAAATACACATAAATCAACAGGCTGATAATATAATACATCAAAAGGGCTTTGGCTTTACCTCAATGTATATCCATAGCAGCCTGTATACGACCTAATTCTAGACATGCACCTTTACAATTGGGAGAGTTTAAACCTTATTCTTTAATGTGGCACTAATGCAAATTGTTGGATTCTTATATCATCTATTTTTTTATGAGAATACTTTCAAATTTGACTTACTAGAACATCCTTTTGAAATAAATAATAATTTAGATATAAATGTTAAAATTACTTGCATATTAAAGATATCTAACTGGGTCAAACGGCCTTAATCAAAGACAATTTTAAAACCTATTATAGTCATCGAAAGTTTTGTCCCTTTCGAACTACTTTTGAATTCAGTTTGATTGAAGAAGACAAAACATTCGATAACTAAAATAGGTTTTAAAAATGTCTATGAATAAGGCCGTACGTATCTAAAGCGTGGAACAATCATAATAAGTGACTATAACATGCTATTGTTAATGTCCACAATAATTAACAGCTGATTGTTTTACGTAGAACCAAAATAACTGCGCCACAGTTCACGTGTATGTTATTACGGTCTACATTTACTGAGAATTTGCATAACAATGCCGGAATGAATCATATTATTTCCACCGTCTTCCAAAAACCGGGAATCATTTGATTTTACATTTTGACGTCCAAAAATCCATTTACCTGTCTATTTTCCTGAAGTATTATGGATACTAGCTGCGGTACTCAGAGGCGTTTAATGTCAATTAAATAATTACTAAGTGTAGATTTTACATAAAGAATATATAATAAGGAACAATTTAATTGACATTTAACGTCTCTGAGTGCGGCCGTAAGTGTATTTATTAGAGACAAAATAAAAATAGTTGCTAGATGCAGGCCGTTTCTAAGAGGTCATTGATAATTCTTGGGAGAGGCTATGTTCAGCTCTTAGAACATTTAAAATATAGAGGAAGCGCTCTCATCTTTTGCTTTAAAAACGTAGCTATTTTTGTTCGTAATGTTGGTAGTACTGCTTTATTAGTGGAAATTAAACTTATTTTTGAACAACAAATTGCTATAAATTCTGTTGGTAACCGATGCTATATTTAGTTATTATACGTCTAAACCAAGTTAGAGTGGAATTCGTAAACCCTAAACTATTTTTTTTTCTTTTTTATATAATTCGTGGACGTTGGACACCCTGTCATTTGTCAGCCAATAGGAGAGCAGAAAAAGGTGGCCCGACACCACCATTTTTATCTACAGTTTTGAAGGACCAGCGCTCCCTCTATACCATGAATACTCTAAGATTCAGCACTAGACTACTTGTGACTTAATATAATTATGATAATGTGATCCATATTCATTTTAGAACGCATAAAATATCTCGAGACCATCAGCAGACTAAATCGCCGAGTTCTACTTTTTATCTCCATGCAAAATTGAATCAATCATATTATACATCATGCTAGAGGGTAGAGCTCTTCAGAATAATTTAACACGTAAATTGAATATTTTATTAAGATGTTCTTTGCCATGTAAATGATTGACTTAAGTAGTTAAAGTAAAGAAATATGCCTTATTTAATTAAATGATTTAGTAAGATATATTTCACATGGGCTTATGAAGTCTGAGTCGATTCCAAAATATTATTGGGATCTTCCCTTGTATATCAAAAGCGACAAGGGATAATAAATATGAGTATGTCGATCTGGAGAAAGAAATATCCGTGGCGGTAATTGTTTTTTTTTTTTATAAAATAATATATCGCCAATGTCTTGGGTCTTCGGACATCCTCTACCATGTTTTGAAAAGGAAACAACTAAATGTTATTTAAATGGTATTTGATTTGAGAACTCCTAAAAGTTTTCTCATAACAAAGAATCAGGTTACATCTCTTTCTTCATACACTGAAAAAAATTACATTACTAAATTGAAACGTACATTATTATCATATTTTATCGATAATTTTACACGTGTTTAGAAACATACGCGAATACGTGAATTAGATTATTCACAATGTTACGATTATATACAAGCAAATTAAAATTTCTCAAAACATATACGGACTTATTATAAGTACAAACCATAAAAAATGCTACAATGAGTTTTAAGCAGTATTGGTATTGGCGTCAACGATATTTTCATCAGCTTCCGATAACGAGTTTTTTGCACTTAAACAACCTTGACTGACTTAGCCTGTCATTTATCAATTCGAAAGTAAAATAAACTTACTTTTTTTCTAAATGTAAGATTACCGTTGAAATATCTGTATCTGCTCATATACATGCCACTGCGGGGCACGGGCCTCCTCTACAATAGAGTAGCCATACAGTCCACCACGCAAGGCTTGGTGCAGGTTGACGGACTTTACATACCATACAATTTCTTACTTATCAATATATGTATGTTCAGATATACATATGTGTGATGATATAAAGCCCTCATATCAAGATATAGACATAAAATTTATCGTGTGCGGAAGTCGGAGGCCTGTCGTGGTTTCGGCGTCACGCGGCCCAAATGTGGGCCACCGTGAAACCGTGTCGCACACGTGACCCACCGACATGCTTTGTTCATACCACTTTATAAACCGGCTTGGCTACTTCTGAGAATGCCTTTAAAATAAGGACTTTTTTATATATCTACGTGCAGAGAAACGTGGGGAAATAAGAGTTTCCTTAGAATAATTTCTAAAGTGAAATACCTACCAAATTGAGTTTGTCAGCTTAATGGACTAAAGCCTTACTTAAATCGTGGAGTAGGCCTTGTAGCAGTTATTAGTTAATGCCCAGGATTGTAGGCTGTGTCGACAGGTCAATCGTCGATCTATCAGCTCTTATAACTATTAATCTGACAGATAAATTCATGTATTGATCCTCAGAAGAGTTGCTTGTATTGAAACAAGTTCCTGACATTATATTACACAATTTTTATTAATATTGACAGGCTGAATATTAAAAAATATAATTACTTACACTGTTTATAAATCAAAACAATAATTTAATCTCAAGTAAATTAGTCTAAGGAATGCGAGTGCATGTTAGCAGGTACAAATTATATATACAGACCTTGTTACGCAAAACAACCTCGACGATTCGGATCAAGTTGTTGTAATTATTTGCGCGAAGGCCTGTGCTAAAAATCCTTTCGTTTGACCTTACATTTTGAAAGGCCAGAACTCAGAAGTGATTAAACTTTGCCCTTATTTATTGTGTCTCGATAAGTCATCCGTCATTTATAAAAGTTTATTCTCATACATATGTACATACATACATAAAAATCACGCTTTTTCCCGAAAGGGGTAGGCAGAGGTGCAACCAGGACACACCCTTTGTCTGACCCGGGATTCGAACCTGAGAACTTAGCTTTGTAATCTAGCGTAGTTGTATATCTAGGCACTTTTATTCTCACTTAGTAAAATATCCTAAATATTGTATCTACAACAAAAAAAGTTTGAACTAATTATTTGTTCATAAATATTTTGTCTTACGAAGACTACAAAAACATTTTTTTACCTACGATTCCTACCCAGCTATGAAGTAAGTAAATATTCACGGCTACATTCCGTGCATTTATGTACAGAACATAAAAAAAACAGCTGATTTCAAACAGCACAGATTATAAACAATAAGGACGCATAACAAAGAGTTTGTAGCACGGTAGATTTGCGCGGGAACGCTGTGCGATATTCCGCAACCCAGTTGGCCGGAGTCATCAGCCTTTCTGGAGAGTCAGTGAACTGGCATCCGCGCCGCGTCAGTCGAGGATTTCCCCTTTGTACTGTTGACTCATACTGATGTCTCATATTTACGGAACTATAACATGATTTCGGGCAACTTTGTTTAGTTGTGGATATCAACATTTGAATTTCTTGCAAGGCCACTCTCGATTAAAATTTAGCCAGTAGATGTATCATATACATATAATTACCCCCTCTGGGATTGTTTAGGAGGTATGCTTAAATGGGGTAGACAACAAGCATAATTAATTTGTATAAACGAAGCACGGACTTAGGTACTGTATCCATTGAGCTCGTAACTTTGATAAAAGTGTCATAACAAATTATTTTAAGAATATCGTAAGTAAGTGGTTTAAATATACTCTCCTTAATGAATAATGGGTTTATTATAAAGTAAAGCACTATAAACACTGAATCAATGGGATCATTTAAATATACTCTCCTTAGTGGGTTTATTATAAAGTAAAGCATTTTAAAGCCTGAATTAATTATAGTTAACTAAAGCACGATGAAGACTCAACAGCTTTTTTTACAAAGAACTCGATATCATGTCAAATATAGCTGTTGTAAAGATACCTTAGCGTTATATCTTGTTTATAAATATGTGTTCTATAAACCTGACCTTTCAGGAGACCCTTTCAGGCTTTATAACCCATACTTCACCTACATAAACAACGCTGCGCAAGGAGACCTACTACTTATTTATATCTGGAGAAAATAGAAAAAAACAGAGGTCATTAAAGTATAATAACTTCTCTATTAAATATCTTAAGAATATATTTCAACTGCAATATATAAATTCCAAGTTTTTTAATAGAATAACATATTGGAATTTCAGTGTTTTGTATCTATCCGCTAATAATATACCAATTATGATGATAATCATCAAAGGGCTTTTTCCTGGTACGTCTCTTATAATACGTGAGAACTGAGAATGCCTTCGTAATTCATGATATAATTTGGTTTTGAGCGGTCGTATCGCTTACCATCAACCTATATTAATTCCGGAAATATTTAATCACGGACAGAAGTGTGTTCTAACGACGGTCAATAAAAATGTCATTGAGATTGAAATACAACACTCAACTACTGGGTACTAATTTCGGTTCATATCATCCAGTTAAAACTAGGTTTAAGCAAGTACCCACTTGTTGTAGACGGGTATATCCCACAACCAATTTAGGCAGTCTTCATAAGTTATTGATATGGAATAATATAATACAATTTAGCAATCAATTTCGTATTACTCAGGAAGACTGTCATAACAAAAATACGAGTTGGCTATCTGGATAATAATCACTGCAGTTTCTTGACTCATTTTATGATGAACCGATTGCTTTCTGAAAATCATCTTATTAACTAAATATAATTTGTTGGTGGACATTCGTATGCGCCCAATCAATAACTACTCGTAATGAGCCACGCTAATGTTTTTAATTGAGCAGTTGCCTGTGTATTCGATTTAGATTAAAACTTTCTACGTCCGGCGAATACTCCTATTTGGATGGCTCTGTGTTTACCAACAGTCGAATTATAGATATTTCATTCAGCCAATATAAAATATCAAGTATACATAATTTCAAAGTGAAATTGTAATGATGATCGCCCGATCGGCATCTAAAAGTCCATTGTTGAAACATAATGCCTGCCCCAAAGACATAACAACTTGTTGGACTTTAAAACCGTCTGTATTTAGCGACATCTTGCGACCATAATCAGAAACAAGCAGAATAGCTGTATGATGATTTCGAACCGAATTTTAACGATTTCCGTTAAATAACCTCTGAAACATCTAAATATACGGGCTGACGTCAATGGTTAGTCACGATGGGTAGTGAGAATGAAAGTGCTTTGTGTGGAAATGCGTGACGTACACACACGGATATGTAAAGCAATTGTTGGTACATACGTCTGTCGACATAGACGCTAACGTGGGTTTTAGTGCTTGCATAAAGAAAGAAAATCAATAACTTTGGATTTTTTATTGTCATTAATATCCTGGGGAAAAAATCGGTTAAAAGAGACCTTCAATTGTTATTAGTAAATTAACTTGAGAATATAGTAACAAATGATTTATTTAAAAAAACACACCCGTCCATTAGCTATGTGCGGGCTTTGCGACACTCAAAGGTGTAACAATAGGTAATTGATGACGGTGATCTTAAATTAATTATAGACAAACTATGAAAATGTCGTCAGACTTTTTGAGTTCGATAAAGCGACAATATATATAGCATTAAATGTAAATTAACTTCGATACATTATTGAGTTTTCATTATTGTACATTGTACACCATGACTTTCACGAATGGACTAATGCTTCACTAATGAGTTAACTAATGCAATACGCATTACGCATATTGGCTTAATAAGTTCTCATTAGCTGCATTACTTTCTCATTATGAAAGTTGTTTAATCAAATTATCACATAGCTACGAAATTTAATTAAAACACGCATTTTATTGAACACTTTTCCATTTTTTTCTACATCATAAAATATGTGGTAGTAAAACAACAAACATTAATATACCGCGTCATAACACGTTAACTTCGTTGACAGTGAAATTCTGTTATCAAGATAAGCAAATTTCAGTGCTTCCTCGAAACACCCGACGTATGATGCATCAAATCATAATTCTATATTTAGAACTATGTGTAGTCATGTAAAGTGATTTCACAAACTTCTTTTAGGTACCTAATCATAATTAATTAGGTTAATTAATACCTTAGATAGCTTGATCGTCTATACCTACCCTACATATCTGTATATCTCTTCAGTATTTAGGTGTAAGCTGTGTTTGATTGCTTTTAAAAATAAATCCCATTGTTCCGATCAGTTGTTGATACAAATAATGCATAGGTAATCTAAAGCCGACGGTATCTGCAATATCGGTTCGGATGTACGCAGTGTCCTAGTTGCATCTCTAATTTGAAATATTTCATGCAGCAGGTATAATGTGTGTATTTCAGTTGTGTTAAGTGCCCCATTTATGCATTGTCATGATTGTTTAATAACCGGAATTGATGGAAACAGTTGAACGACATTCAGACCTAGTCATTTATCATAGTTAGTTATTTGACACAGCTAGTGAAAATTGCACACTCGATATCGCTGTAAGTTTCGAGTGATTTTACAAGCACTCTGGACTAACATGTTGTTTGTTTTGTCAACAGAGCGTGAAAAATCAACATCATTGTTGTTAGAGAAGCAGCGTGAGGCGCTCGCGAAGGGCGCCAACGGACACCGCAAGTGGCACGATGAGTGGTCGCAGCAGCGAGACGGGTCGGAGGCGGCGGAGACGGGCGCGGGCCCCTCCGTCGGGCGCTGGGGCTCCGAGTGGCCGAGTTGACTCGCCGCGGTCGCGCCCGGCGTCCTAGTGAGCAGCCCCCTGCAGCCGCAGCCGCTGCCGCGCGCGCGCTGGGGCGGCCCGCGCCGCGCGCTGCGCCTGTCCACGCGCCGCCACGAGGAGCTCGTCACCGGCGCCGAGGCCACGCTGCGCCGCCTGCTCGTCACCGACAACTACGACTCCGTCAGCAACTTCATCTCGCTGTTCGACGCCTTCACTGCGGACGCGCAGCCGCTCTACGACGTGTACGAGAACTACGCGCCGCCCATCCGCTCCAAGAAGCACACGTGCGTGGGGCTGGGTATCGAGCTCATCCGGCGCTGGCGCAGTCTGCACAAGGAGTTCCCGGGGTTGGCGGCGGCCACGGCACTGCTGTCGTGCGAGGAGGCGGTGGCGGACGTGCGCGACTACGTGACGAGCGGGGACAGCCCGGCGGCGGTGCTGGCGGCCGAGAAGGAGCACGTGATGGTGGGCGTGCAGATCAACATCGACGGCCGCCCGGGCGTCCTGCTGGCCGACCCCGGCTACCACGTGGCCAGGATCGTCACCGTCATGGCCGATGGGGCATATCCACATACCAGTACGTATTTACTCTCAATAGAAGAGAATATAATATGTATCAACGATCGAATAATCGAACAGACTTTGATTAGCTCCTATCGACAGCAGCCAACATTTGATGTGAGAGTAGAGTCTGCGTGTGCAAGGTCTATGAATCACCTGTATCATACAAACACACTTAGCTTTCCTATAACAAAAAACCTCATCAACGTCTCTTTCTACCCTCAGATTGGTTCACCCAGTCGGAGGACGAGGCGAGTCGCAAGGAGTATTACTACTCGTTCAACGCGCACAACAGCGGCTACGTGGAGTGGCACGAGCGCGTGACTCGCGGCGAGACGGTTAAGCACCACACCTCGCTCGTGTACGTGGCCAGGCCCTACCTGGACGGAGTCAACGTCACTGAGAGGAGGAACTTGGTTTATAATTTTAGGTAAGAATCACAACAAAGCTGGATATTAAATTTTTTTTGGGCTTAATGTTCGAGGTAAAGTCATTTCAACATTACTCTATCCTTATCCCAAAGGAGTAATACCTACCGTTTTCCATATGGATTGTCTTTCAGGCCGTATCGCTTCGTCATTGCAGCATTCTCCATAGTTCGTTAATAGAGTCAAGGTGTAACTGAATCATGATAGATCACTGGTTTTGTAGAACTACCGAAAGCTTAACAATATTTCCTCTCGCTCTGCTGTCCTCCAATAGCGAGGGTGTTGGAGTAATCAGTTCCCATCAAATTTAAATGCTGTACTCTTTAGGCTATTATTATGTCTTAGATATTTCGTCTCTAAACTTGCCTATATTGCCTGAATATCTACAATCTAATATTTAATATCGTAACTAATTTAACAGCTTTGGAATATATACTTCTGTATATGTACCAGCCCACATACGTCCCACTGCAGGGCACGGGCCTACTCTACAATCGAGAGAATCGATTGATAGTGGTTAGGCCATAAAATCCACCACGCTGGCCTAGATATATATGCTTTACTAAAATAAAATAAAAATGTATTTTTGTTTCCAGGAGTCTGCTAGCGCGTGACCAGAAGGGGCACCTTATAGCCGGGCTGTATTTTCCGGTAGGGTCCCGCGGGAAAGACACGCAGTTCACCCTGTTCTTCGACAACGGCTCGGAGAAACGCAAGAATAAGTACAAATTCAGCGCCTTTATGGATCCCGACAGTGTGAGTATAGGTTTTTTAAGTAGTTCATAAGTTTTCAGCTAGATGTCGCTATATTAACTCGGCAAGTATCGTTCATCTCTATGTATTGTGATATATTGTTTTTATTGTTATATCGAGGATATAGTTATCGTCTCCTATTTGTTTAGGAGTATTATCTCCTTTAAGAGAGTGTGTGGTAAATAAGTAAAATATGCTTAATAATCAATGCTAGATTTCAACTAGGTATCAAAATCCAGTGTTTAGTAATTCGTTCATATTCCAGTTCTTTCTCGGTTCGCTCTGATTTCATAACATAATACTTCCATCGGGTACCGTTGAAAAACATAGCTAAGGTGAAATCAAATATTTATGTTACAATGCGAAATATGACGTAGATGTATCATTACTCGCTACACCGTTTCATTTGAGACTAAGGCCTATAATTTAGTGTCATTTCACGACTTCGTAAATTATTCATGAAGAATTTTCAACGAGCAAAAGCTGATAATACTGAGCTGTGATTGTCAGAGGTTAGGCGTTTACAATAGTAGGGTTTTAAATTTACATACAGATATTTGTACCATTTATACTTATACATATAGTACCCAAAATATCTATTCAGGGTTTTTAATTTGACGAAAGTAGTTTTTAAAGGACTAGATAAAATAATTCGCGATAGGTTTAATGTCATTGCCAACGGAAGAATGAGAGTCGAACCCACACATGTCTTAAATAAGAGAAACTACAAGGAGAAAAATACTTTACAACGTGAAACTTTGCTCCTAACAAATTCAAATCCTAACAATAATTTATAAAGAAAATAATATTTGTCCACAGATACCAGAATCGGTAACTGAAGAGGTCCAGATATGCAACTCTAAAATGAACTACAAAGACGGTGAACTACTTTCGATTATCAGAAAGCTGGCAGAAGTGATGGCACACCAATCCTTCATCGACCAAGTGGTCGAGATCAATGACGAAATCTGTCGCATGAGTCTCTGACATCGCGCTCAAACCGGCCACAAGATGGCCGACAAGATGGCGGCCGGAAACAACATGGCCGCCAGTCAAAAGTGAAACAATGGCAAAGGAGCTGATTTATCTTAATATTTTGTTAATTGTAGTATTTTTATTTACTGCGTATTAATGTATTTTTATTTCGATATTTTCGGTGGTGGTTTACTTTACTGTGTAGTTTTAAGTTCATTTATGATTTCCATTTTGGTGTAGTAAAGAGATTTATCATTGTTTTAAATTGAGAGATTACAAGATGTTGAACGAATATGTTGTATTTTCTTCATCCCTGTAGAAAAATGATTTACTAGGTCTGCAGTCATAAATAAAACGAATCATTCAATTAACTAATTTATTCTAACGATCACACGAATAATAAGAATTGTTGGTTCTTTTAATTCTAACATCAATATTACATCTAAATATAATTTCCGCGCGCACTCGCGACCGTCAGGCGCTAGTGAAGGAACAAAAAAGAGGATTACTTAAAGGAATGAGCGATCGTTGAGTCCAGCACCATTGCGATTTTGTGCAGAGTTCACAATGACGGCTGACGAGAAACAAAATGGGGACGGGATCGAATACATTAAACTGTGGCTATGGGGCAAACGAGATGACATTTAACACGATAGCAGAAAAGTAGTAAACATGCGGAGTTATAACCCCATTTTTAAAATGATCGTTGCATGTTATGGTCGTAGTTCGTGGGCTTTTTCGCGTATAAGCTCCCAACTGATCTCAAATATTTTTTTAGGGTCAAACACCTTTTCACGTTTATCAATATGAGTCCAAATCATTTTATTTGTTTTCTGCGAAATTGTCTTTAGAAGTGCCAAAGTCAACCCGTTTGCAACATAGCCACTCTTACGCTAAAGAAGCTACAACACTTGCCTATGATTTAAACTTATTTACTCTTTGTGAACTAATTTCCCCGACGTCGATAGTTCCGTCTCACTCTCTCAATCCACAGAGATCTATCCATGCATTGTGGGACCCTCAGTGTCGAAAATGGGTATTCTGTACCCGTATTTTTTGGTTGCAACATGTTTTATTTGAATATAAATAAATTACGAGAATTTAAAATATTTTATCGATAATCGATTAAAGAAAAATCGACGACAATTAGACGAAAATTTTGACGCGTAAAATTACTTGTATTTTGAATATATAATTCAGTAAATTCGTGAACTTCCCGAGAAATAAAAAAAAACTTCAATAAAACATGTCACAAAAACATGCGAGACTATAGTTCATACTCGGAACACCGTTCACTATTATCGATACGAATTCGATCATCGATACACATCCGCCATACCGTTCCGTGTTCCCAATGCGATACACTTACAAAAACTAATGAGTTACAAATTACAATACATTTAATCTATTTAAAGGAGTTTTACAATTCCTCGTCTATAACTTACAATTTCTATCTAATCACTATACATAGACATTTTATTTCACCGGACTGTGGGTTGGAATTTCGATAATTCTAATTAAAATCGGTGGCGATACATAAAATCGAGTTATTTCACACTAACTTATAAGATGGGAAGATGTTTGCAGCAGATTAAGGTATCTTATTTAGAGATGCTAAATAAAGTGGAAGAGATCCGTTAGAATATTATCACACAATGGCTATATTATAAAATAATGTAATTTGAAATTTCTATTAAAGACGTAAATTTACATAATTTTAAGTGGAAGAGGAAAATTTTAACGTATAATGACATACCGTATAAAATTTTACTAATGTTGAATATATTTTTTAATTTAAAATCAATGTATGCAATAACTCGTCACAATACTTATTTTTATGTTTTCCCTAAATCTATAGAAGTTTGTCGATATGAGTCAATCATTTCGGTAATTTATCTATTGTTTCGTGATGTGGTAGCGTCTGTGGTTTTGTAATGATAGCGACTTTCACACGGCCAACCGTCCTTATAGTAAATAAATACGTTAGATTTCCCAAAATTAGCCGTGCATGTCTTATTTTAGATTTAATTATGACAAAACATCGATATTTGTAAGCCCTAACTAATGTATGAAGAACGCAAGATTACCGATTTTTTAACCGACTTCAAAAAAAGGAGGAGGTTCTCAATTCGACTATATGTTGCTTTTTTTTTTTACATCTAAAGTTAGTCATGGAGTGACAAATATACACACACATGAAAAATACACCATTTTGTTTTGCCAGACAAAATTATGAATTTATTCCCCAAAGTTCATTTACCGCTAATTTCAAAGGCTCACACTAGAAGCAATTTTTAACAATATTCACGAAATTCAAATCGATAAGAAATTTATACATCAAATGAGCGTAACTCAATAAAAACGATGAATGAGTTACTTATCAAACCATAATTATACAGAAATTAAAAAAAATACTGCGAAAGGCGTTCACAGATATTATGAAAGTTGGTTAAACACGCTATTACTGTGCAAAGTTAGCACTGAAATTATTAAAAAGAACTATATGTACATCCAATCCTGTGAATAATTTATCAAATAAGTATTCAGAAACGTCGTTTTATTTATGAATTAGAGCTTGAAATATATCGATATAGATCTCGATTGTCGTTATTAATAGAATTAGGATGTAATCGACTAAACTAAAATTTAAGTAATATTCAAATCGCAAATAATAGGATAATTTTACAACATCAATATTTCGATAATCGCAAAAAGTGACAATCGATAAAATATAACCGACAAATTTATCGATTAGTGCTAACTTTGCACCATAATTACGTTGTGGATAGAGTTAGCAGCCGCTATCAGTGTGGTGTGGGGAGTGGTTTAGGGGTTCTGGTTGGGGTTGTTTCTGTGCGCCTTGTGCATCTTGTGGCGGTGGCGCTGCGGGTGCGAGCTGCTGTACACCTCGCGCACCGTCGAGCTGGAACATACATATATCGATATTGTATTATTATCGATAGTTTTATCAAGTAGGCTGAAGTTATGTTGTGATTTTGTTTAAGCTGTTTTTTGTACGATAAATATATCGATTTGTAAATGTAGTAATATTACTTTTAAAATTGTTGATATTATTGACTATGTATTTTCCTAAGTCTATTTTGTTTAAGGACCAATTTGTACTCTACTAAATATTGTTATTTTTCATTGTTACTTTATAATATGTATTTTGAGGCTTATTTTAATTACAAAATCATTGTCCTAACAATGTTTAGACGTTTTATAAAACATCACTATTTAATCTTAATAACTAAAAACTTAATAAATAAACAGCCCCTAGACTCCCCAAAATTAAAATACCATTCACTACCTACTGCTTATTGTAAAAAGACGACAAGTTAAGCTGTTGTGTGGATGTAGAATAATAAAGGCGAATGGACAAATTCGTCTCACCGATATTTTTTATTACTTTCTAATGCGTAGACAATTAAAGATAACAATACAATACCACTCACCACATTATTTAAATTTTAATTTAATATAATAATAATGCAGAATGATCTTACGCAAATGACAAATTTGCGCATTCTCCTTTATACATTTCTGTCATGTAGATTAAATAAACAAATAAACACATTAATAATAAACACAAACCAAGCTCATGGCATACGCTAAATGTTACAGTTAACACTACTCAAGCATTATACAGCAAAAGCGTTATAAGTACGATGCGAACATGATCGTGACAAAAAATATAAGTTTATTTATTAAGGTATACGTTTGAAAAATATACCTAGTTTTCCTAGCCAAATACACGACGTATAGAAAAAAAATATTTTATGATAACAATCATTCTGAATATATCTTGCGTTACTAAATGGAACTACGAACAACGTCTAATATTAGTCTGTAAGTTAGTATGATCACTATTCTGACAATAACAAAATGCTCTTATTTTTTTCCTAACGCGCCGAAAGAAGCAACTTAAAAAATTTGTTAAACTTTTTGGAACTGAAAATTCATAACAACCATGCGTTCAATAACCCTATTAGATAACTACTGTACATTAAAATACGAAATCCTTGAAAATATATTTAAATTAAGAAAGCTTAATTTTCGCGATTATATGATGAGTATTCACAAAAAGTACATATAATATCGTCACGAGATTACAGCCTCCGTGGCGCAGTTGGTTAGACGCCGATTGTGAAACGAGAGGCCACGGGTTCGATCCCACACCGATACAAATGTTTGTATGATCCACAAATATTTGTTTCGCGACTGGGTGTTTGTGAGATCGAAAAGTCTCTCGTAGTTCCTGATACCCACGACACAAGACTCGATCTTAGAGTAGGGTCAGGACTATGTATGTGACTGTTGGATATATTTATTTGGATGGCTAAAAATAATTTATAATACCAATTATGAATAAGTATATATACATAAGAGAAAGGTGATTCATGCACAATCACCCATATAAAACGTAGCATAACGTATATACAGCGATTTTAAGAGCCACAAATAAATATATTTAATAACAATTACAATCTAAAAGTAGTAGCGCCGTCTCCAATATCTGGAACTGAAGTATAAGGGATGAGTATGGCCGAATAATATGGAAAGTTTAATGGATGATGTGGAAAAGCCGGATATACCTGTGTAAAATTTAGGATATCATTTAAATACGTTTTCTTGGTGTTGACTGGAATTTATGATTGTGTATGTGATTTTTGTGGCAACCTTACTCGATATCTACTTTGGAAATTATTGTGAAAAAAGAATTTTTAAGCACAGAAAATTAAAACACTTGTCTAATGGATTTTATTTTGTTTGTAATTGTGTGTATTTTACGTTGGTAGCAAAATTGTTGTGAATAGAAAATTAGCTCTCAAAACAGTAATTTCTTTTAAAAAAAATAGAAGCAAAGTAATTATCAAGTTTTTTTTTGAAAGTTAAAATATTTTGTAATTCAAAAACGCTTAATTCAAATAATGACTGGACCGATGTTACGCATTTTTTTCTTTGGGACTATGAGCAAAAGTAATTTCATATTTAATTCAAACATCAACATGTTTATCGATTTCACTAACCAAGAAGTCCTACCTTCGATACCAACACTGATAAAATAACAATTAATGTTTTACGTATTAATAAAAAAAAGTATTATAAAAAAGTGCAGTAATTACTAATTAGTCACTCAGTTACCTAACGCGTGTCTGGGTTAGGCGATGTCTGTAGTATATTGCAGTAGTGCAGTAGCTGCAGTAGTTTACCTGGCCGGCAGGGTGAGTGGGCTGGCGGCGGTGCGCACGGGCCGGCGAGGTACACTGCGCGCCGCCGTGCGCACGCTCGCGCCGCCCTCGCTACTTGTACTGCAATGTATACCGCGCTGCCTAACTACTCGAGCCGGTTGGATGGACTCATTGCTATTGACTAGTGTCTGAATATAATCTCTCCGTCGATTACACTGGTCAACAAAATTCAAACTTTTTCGTGCCACACGGACTTTTTTGATATTTTTTACTTTAGTTGGTGATTGTAAGAAAAAATAAACAGTTAAAAAAAATTTGCTAGCCAAGGATTTTATTCTATTGAGTAATTAAAAATATTAAGAAAAAATACAGATCTCGTAAATCAAACTTTTTTTTTATATAAATTACTTAATAATTTAAGATTTTCTTGAATGTTTAGCTTCTGGTTGGTCCCTTTTAATTGTCCAGCAGTAATCCGCTAACATATTTGGGCTCCATTTTCCCTGGTACCGCTTTTCCATACTAGAAATGTCCTGGTGGAACCTCTCGCCGTGCTCGTCACTGACAGCCCCTAAATTGTCAGGAAAAAAATCCAGGTGCGAGTCTAAAAAATGGATCTTGAGTGACATGTTGCAACCCAATGCTTGATATGACAATAAGAGCTCGCTAACCAACTCTCTGTAGCTGTCACTCTTGTGGTTGCCCAAAAAATTTGCAACAACATTTTTAAATGCGTTCCATGCACATTTTTCTAAACCGCTTAATTTTTCTTCAAATGTTGAATCTTTTATTAACTCCCTGATTTGAGGGCCAACAAAAATACCCTCTTTTATTTTTGCATCACTTATTTTAGGGAATTTTTCTTTTAGGTACAAAAATCCACTCCCACTGCGATCCATTCCCTTCACAAAATTTTTTATTAATCCTAATTTGATATGCAATGGTGGTAAAAGCACATTATTTGGCTCTACAAGGGGTAAATACTTTACATTTTTTTGGCCAGGAACTAACGATGCACGCATAGGCCATGTTTTTTTTATATAGTGATTAGTTCTGTCTCGGCTATCCCATTCACATAAAAAGCAGCAAAATTTTGTATAACCCAGCTGAAGTCCAAGTAATAATGCAACAACTTTAAGATCACCGCAGATTTTGAAGGAATATGTACTGTAATTTATTTTTTCAAGTAAAACTTTCATATTTTCATAGGTTTCTTTCATATTTGAAGCATGGGCCACAGGAACAGACGGAAGCATATTTCCATTATGCAATAAAACTGCTTTTAGACTTGCCTTCGAAGAATCAATAAATAAACGCCACTGAGAGATTTCAAAATCTATGTCCAACATTTTCATGATCTCATTTATGTTATTGCAAAACACCAAATCTCCATCCTGAGAAAAATACGTTCTGAAGTGTTCATCACGGTTTCGAAAATAGCTAACTTTTGTATTATGATGTAGCAAATTCCATTCTTTTAGACGAGATCCTAATAGTTCCGACTGCTTTTTTGACAAATTTAAATCCCTAACCAAATCATTTAGGTCTCCTTGAGTTATCAAATGTGGCTCCTTTTCAATTCCTTCAAACTCAAAGTCATCATCCTCGTCAACACACCGACTTGAAGTAGACGGTTGTGAATGGTCGTTATCAACAGACGTTGTTGCAACTGGTATTAGTTCTGGCATTTTTTTACAATGAGAGACTGGTCTTATAGCAGAAGATACGTTAGGGTAGATAACTGTGTTTTTTTTCTTGTAATTTATACCTCTTAAGTCAGTGAGACAAAAATAGCAATCCGAAACGTGATCTCGCTGTTCAGTCCATATCATGGGTACAGCAAAAGGCATAGCTCGTGCACCTTTCTTCCAGTCGGTTAAATTTTTCACACACGTTATGCAACAGACATGAGGGGCCCAGAATTTGTCTTGATGGGCGACAGAAAAACCAAAACATTGGTGATAACACTCCAGCACAAGATTCGTAAAATTTCGTCGTTGTTTTTTGAATGTAAGTTCTCCGCAGATATAACAAAAAGAGTTAGGGTTATTTTTACACTTCCTCGACATGTTCACAGGATTAATAAATCACAAAAAATATTCAAATTCAACTACAAATACTTTTATGACGATTTACTTGTGAGCGTTTCTGTTAATTTACCGCCGTAGTACTAGTTATGAGTATTACCGTATCACAACAAATATGAGGCTAACAGACAAATGAAAACTGTGATTTAATGATGAGGGTAGATTGATAAAACAAAATTAGCTATCAAAGTTCGTGTGGCAAAATCAGTGTTGACCAGTGTTATTAATACAAAATAACTTGTGTGACTTTTATGCTTTTAAATAAACGTATAATCATTGATATAAAGTTTTTATTAACTTGTGTAGCTTTGATTCTTAATATGCCCATATTCATTGTGATTTATTAGAACATCGCAAACAAAATGTTTGTAAAAACAGCAGTACATGTAGTGGTAAATCCATCTCCTTCACTCTTATGCATCCATAATATTTTCCGTCTCATTTCACTGGGTTCCCCATCTCTTTTTGGTACATGCGCAGTACGCTTTTATTTTATTCGCAATGTCCGTCCCAGTATGGCCGATATACGTATGTACGTCATACTATTGGAAACTAACTAAGACTTAAACATATGAAAAATATTTATATGCAAATACTAAAGGTACTAAAACTTATTCAGTCTTTTTTCAATAGAAACAGCCTTCTTCTTCAGTTTTAAGAGGTAAAATAAATAAAGTAAAAAGCTTCAATAACAGATGTAATAAAACAACATCAAAGCATGCGTCACTACACTAGCCAACATCGACTAATAAACTCAAAATATCCATCCAACCATCTCGATACACATAGAAATAAGGAAAATAATATAATACAATATAGAGAAGCGCAAATTAAATATATTATCAGGCACACATACATGCTCGCTTACCGACTACATGTAAAAGCGATATGTGTTCAAACTACTTAATTTCTAAGTTCTTTTGTGTTTTATGGTGAATAAGGTAAACGAGCAGACGGGCTACCTGACGGTAAATGGTCACCGCTACTCATAACCACATAGACTGACAACTTCACAATCGATCATTTTATGGTAGAAATAAGATTACTAAAATTGTAGGCAACACAGCAGTATATGTGCAATTAAACGCTTTCCTGTTATATTTAATACTCAAATGAAATCAGCAGATATGCTTGGTCCATTTTTGCCTTCGATCACTAATACAGCTTGTTGATCGAAGATTTTTGCCAATACTTATGCAAATCCGTTTTAAAATAATCTAAATTCTATCTAGCTTATCCTAAATTCTAGCTACTTTTGTGTCTATATTTAAGTTGTGTATTGCGCAACAATTGTGTAATACTGATAAAGTATACAAAATTGTACACAATTTTAACTTGTAGCTATCATTAAGATTATGAGGTTCTACTATTTACTGTGCAATAAAGTGCTGTTGCATCTACTACAATGTATATTAGCCTTATTCATTGACATTTTTAAAACCTATTTTAGTTATCGAATGTTTTGTCTTCCTCGCTCAAACTGAATTCAAAAGTCATTCGAAAGGGACAAAACATTCGATAACTAAAATGGATTCTAAAACTGTCTATGACCGAAAGTGTATATTGTGTATTGTGCAATATAGTGAAATTGCATCTAATATTACGTTACTATCTAAGTCTCGTACTATGTACTATGTGCTATGTAGTATGTATTATAATAATATGTATACTGTAGTGTACTGACTTGGGCGTGGGCGGCGCGGGGAGCGCGAGGCGCACGGGCTCGCGGCGCGGCGGCGCGGGGAGCGCGGGGAGCGCGGGGAGCGCGGGGAGGGGGGCGCGCGCCCGCCCGGCGCCGTTACTGCCCGCCTTGCACTGGAACTCTCTGCAACCATACATCGAGACCTGTCATACACTTCCGCCTTCAAAAATGTTCAAAAACGTAGAATTTTTTAAACATCATCGTGTTTGGGTGCTAAATACCTAGTTTTTGCGAAAAATGTAATTTAATTCTTTGAGTACCATCGCGTCTTTAAAAATAAACAGATGTACATTATTATTTTATTAAAATTATGTATTTATCACCCAAATACGTCGATAAGTAAAAAAAAACAAAAATAAATTTTTTGGCGAAATTTTCAGTTGCATTGTGTTTGAAGTTACTAATAATACCACCTGGTTCGTTTTCGATCGCGGTCTTGAGATACCCTGTATTTTGTTCACAATGTCGATAGCATATTTATGAAAAATTAACTAGTTATTTAACAACAAATTTCTTTAAATTCCGTGGGAAACGAAAGTATATTTAATTATTATCCGTCTAAAACAAAGTTTGAATGGAATTCAATAGCCCTAAACTGCACATATACTTTGGGAGTGTAATCGTTGGTCTTATGAACGCAGAATAATGTTGAACAATATGCATATAATATCTGGTGTTGTATAATATAAGGACTTCGTGGAATCTTGGAAGAATTTCCGTGCTTTTCGGTGCTTTTGCCACACCTATTATTGGACCCAAGTTTAGTGGATGACACCATAGAACCCATGTAATTGTTTATCCCGTGGTCCTTGACATCTGGATTCTCCAGCTATTTATCTTAATATCGGAGGATAATACCTCTCTCAAACAACAGTAAATTAGGCTAAATATTTTCATTTTACAAGTATTTAACTTGTACATTCATAAATACAAGGCCTGCTAACCACCATTATCACGCGTAGAATTTAGACCACAAATATCTGATAATGCTTGAATGATTATATTGTAACAATTTTAATTTCAATTACAGTGAAAATACTGCACTTTTTGCAGATATGCTGAAGTCATAAAATATGTAATTGACAACCCTAACGCAGTTGGTTAGTCGCTGGCTGTGAGAGAGGCCGCGGGTTTGATCCCCGCACTGAGACAAATGTTTGTAAGGCCTACAAATATTTGTCACGTGTCTGGGTGTTTGTGAGGCCGAAAAGTCTCTCGTAGTTCCTGATACCCACAACACAAGACTTAATTGATCTCAATGTGGAGTCAGGACTATGTATGTGACTGTTGGGTGTATTTATTATGTAATTGAATGTTTAATGTTAGAATTTACAAACTATTTTCATTCTCTAACCAACTGACTAACGTAAGGCGATACTTGAATAATGATGATTACCTGTCAAAGTCCACGGCCTCCTCTTCATCCAGATTGATGAACTCCTGGCGCTCCTCATTATCTCCGGTGTAATAATTCTGTTCGCGCTCGATGACGTGCGCACGCTCGCCGATGTGGTGGCCTGCAAACAATTACCAACAGCAATTAACATAAGCTCCGAAACTTTAAAAGACAGTTCCTGTTGCTGATCGAGTTTCTTGCACAATTTCTTCTTCATAGCTGTAACACGTTTCGAAGCGATGGTGCTGTTTATTAAGGATTTACAATATCACATGGAAGACTACTCGTTTGTCGATTCTTTAATTTGATATACTTTTATCCACAGAAAATATAGAAGTGCTAAAGTACCACACATAACTAAGTTTATTTCCAAATTAACAAGTGGTAGAGGTCGGCTCTATTGTACATATTTCGTGGTAGGCAGAATAGCTTAAATACTTGGCAATACCATACATCTCATATTGTAGCATAGGAAAAAAACGGGCTGCAAATCTACAACATATGAGTGTTTTTAATAGAGATGTGTTTTCGAATTAAATTTGTCAACATAGAACATAAGCTGTTTTCGCTTTGAATAAATCACATCGAGAATGTTTTTAATTTTAATTTTTTCATCGTCGCTATCATTTAGAGTATATACACTCGTTTTACAACTTTAGAATGAGAGACACCTCTCCCACGATGGATAGAGTAAAAATACGACAAGAAATATGAAAATGATTCTACAAGTACAAATGATTGTTTGACATTGTTCATGAATAAAAATCTCTCTATTAACCATTCCATTAACCTAACGAATTTATGAAATTGAAGGATTGGACGCGTTTTTCTATCATCCAGAAGTTGTACTTGAAACTTACTTTACGGCAGCATAAAAAAAGTTTCGAGTGATTATTAATAAATTTTTGCCGATTGAAAATCAGTAATCAAAATAGATATCGTAAGCTAAGTGAAACATAAACCCAATTTTGCGAGTTCCGTAGAAACTATATTTCCTCATACTGTCACCATGCCAAAGAATTCATAGAATTCAGAGTCAATGTAACACTGGCCCGTTATAATTTTCACGCCCACTCAAATTTCCAATGGCAAATAAAATAACATTTAATTTTGGTGACAGCAAAAACCATGAACTTCGCGGGATGGCGTCACTTGTTTCCAAAAATAAAAAGTCTAATGTTAGATGCATAAGTTTTGTAAGGCCAACGATATCTTACCAAAACGTTAATAAAATGGAATAGTTGAAAACGTAATCTTTCACAATCATGTTCTTGGTAGAATATTCTTTGTTCCTTCATCTTTAATAATCAACAACGCATTAACGTCTTTCTTGGTAATCTTAAGTTGAGTGTTCACAATTCACGAACAATGGGAATCACTTACGCTCAGATAAACGGCTTTCTCATCTATTTTATCAGCACACCCCGTTTGGACGGTAATATCATCATAAATAACAGAATAGAAAGTGATACAAATCCTCTTACTATAATGGTGAAGGAAAACATCGTGAGGAAACTTAAATACTATATTTTTTTAAATGTACAGGGCATTTAGTCCGTCAACCCGCACTAGGCTAGCGTGGTGGACTATACGGCCTAACCTCTCTTAATCGTAGTCTCGATTGTAGAGATGGCCCGAGCCCCACAGTGGGACGTATATGGGCTAATACAGATACAGATCCTCTTATTCCAAACATTCAAGAGTTAGACCATCAACGCACAGAAATAATGAACGCGTCACGGCCACGAATGGTGGAAACAAATTTGGCGTCTAGATATTTTGCATACGCAGTCGCGAGTAATTTGGTCTGTTTGGATTACCGTGTGAATTATTAGCGTTCGTATGATTTATAGCAGTTGAAGCAATACGCGATATTATTCACGGGCGAATGGCGATGACGTTTCGAGAGGTACTTCAATCACTCGCCGGGTAGGACATTGTTTAACTATGATTTAGATTTTGCGACGAGTGAAATGAGGGTTTGATACGTCACATCTATGCAACGTAAATAGCAGTTAGCTGTTAAGAAGCAATGGAATCACACTGACTCAACACCATGTAAGTATGTTTTATAAAATCCTGAGCTCTAAAAGTATCGTTTAATTGTACCATGATCAAGATCAGTCACAGGTATAACCGTAACGGCACAAAAGCGTCCTTCAAGAGTTTCAATGACTTAAATTAGGGGTAACCAATACCTAGCATCCTCCAACAACTTTCATCAAGTTATCCCTTAATTTCATTCGTGGATTTCTATCAACAAAGCAGGGATAAATCATGTACCAATAAAATTATAGCCTTAAAACACATCCAATGAACTGTTTAAACTTGTGATCAACTCTATGTCTAAACATTTACCGCTTATACATACAGTCTGGAGACAAACGAGGCATACAAATTAAAAATTACCAGCTCGTTACGTAGTTATAGGGTTATTTAATTGCATATCCTTGTGGTTAAATGTATGAATTATTATAAGAAAGGGACCAAATAATGCCTACATAAAATTTCCACGTATGATTCACTGTAACAGCATTATTTGCAATTTTGATTGGTAAATAGGTTTCAAACAAAAGTAAAATGGGTATAATATTATATGAAGCCATAAATGTTTCTCAAAATCTCATTATTAAGTCAACAAGATTTTTCTCTACTTCGCTACCATAAAGCCGTGTGGATTAAAGACACCGATGATAATATAATGCATAAAAGGATAGGGCAAAGAAAATCAGTCTCAAGCAGTAGTATCAAAACCATGTTATTTATTTATTATTTATTTATTTAATACTTTTTTGCACTAAATGGACATATACAAATGCAAACTTATACAATACAAATAATAGTACAAGTGGCGGCCTTATCACATTAGGTAATTTCTTACAGGCAACCATGGGATGGATATATAAATAGGAGAAAGAAAGGGCAGTCTAAAGCGTAAAATAAATAATAATAATGTATTACTCTAAATATATATAAATATAAACATAAACACATGTAAAAATATATGAATACACACATACTTACAATACATACATACATACATACATACATACATACATACATACATACATACATACATACAAACATACAATACATACAATACATACATATACGTAAACATATTATATACTTATCCTAACATTCATTAAAGGAATAGTACTCAGCGACAATCTTGTTGAGAGAGGAAATAACTCTTGATCATTTTTTTAAATGATGGCAGTGTTCTTGCCCGTCTTACCTCAACTGGAAGTGAGTTCCACAGTCGGACAGCTTGGACAGTAAATGATTTGTCCATGAATACTGTGGAGTGCATAGGCATTCTCAATTTCAGGTTACTAAACTTCAATCTAATAATTTTGTCTATAAAACGCCAAAACATTTGCATTCACGTGGTTGCAAATAAGAATTCCACGCAGATGTTTATAAAACCAGCGTTTCCTGAACACCAGAAACGTATCTAGAAAAACACAGACCGATAATAAACACATCTCCGTCTTAATTTGAGGCGCCTGTGCGTAGTGGAAAAATTATTCGATACAGGAACGTGGTCGAGTGTTTAGTGACAAAACATACGGGGAAGATGACAAACATTTTGTAATGCAATATGAAATCACAGCTACGTAACTATCGCAGGTATATAAATAATTTGAACCGATTTGTCTAGAATATTCGCAAAGAGAGAAAAGATGAAAGATTTACCTGATAGTTGGTCATGTTTATTTAAAAACCGGAGTTCCAGTAGCTGGGGATGATATTCATATCCAAAACACAGATACTTTTAATGCACTCCCGAAACTTTTCGGTAATGTCACTTACGACAGTCTAAATATACATTTATCATCTCACAAAAGAAGCATACAGGATCGAATAAAATGGTAGAAAATCGGCAGGAAAGAGAGCGAAAAAGCGTTAAATCTCTAACACATGATAGTATCTTTAGAAATCTTACAATTGAAGACGCAATAAGAATATGTGCTGGTGATGTCATAGCAGTTACTATCCTGCATCAAACTGGGGTTAGAACCGCCTAAAATATTACTTCACCACTTCCATAAAGACAAAACTAGCTCACTATAATTCCTGAACGCAAAATAATAACCAAAACTAAGCCTGCTTAAACAGCAAGGAAAAAAATTGCAGAATGAAGATGACTTAAAGGTGTATTTCCCTGTTTTGTGAGAGTAAATGATGTAACCGTTTGAGAAGTGCTAAGATTTACATTTGTTTACTTCACAATTTAATCCGTTTGAGGAGGAAATTGAAAGTGGATTGTGTGTTCACTTTCATTGCTTTATCATTGGCTTCGGTTGCACATTTAAGACGAATTAAGCAATAAATCAGCTCGTTTTAAAATGTAGGAAAAGAGAATGTCTGAGCCATTTCTTATAAGACCTAAAGAATCCAATGATGAATTTAATAATAAACATAATGTAGGTATATATTATGTTAACGGAAATGTGTGTAATCCGTCATTGTATACAATTCCTAGGAAATGTATGTAATTCCTAAAATCGCCCGGAAATGTGTAAAATAAATTACATTAGACACATTTCCTAGGAAATCTATACATTTCCTAAATAGTAATCGGAAATGTAAGTAAATGTAAGTATTTAAGATATCAATTAACCTAAACTAACCTAACATACCTACCTACCATTGGAGAACAATGGAGAATGTCACATAAATCTTGACATGACATCTTGACAAGCCCGAAATGAGCTTCTTGGACACCGGAAGGGTTATTTTTAGTTAGTAACATAGGTAATATTAAGATACGAGCATTATAGAATTTAACGCTATGATTGTTACCTGTGATAAAAATTATTACTCTCATTTGAACAACGTGTTTTATTACAGAAACCATTATTCTTATACATTTCCTAATACGATATTGGAATTTTATACAATGCCTAGGAAATGTATACATTTCCTAGGAAATGTATACAATTCCTAGACTTCATACATTTCCGGTAACATATACATAAATTAAAAACAATTTTTCTCCCAAAAGCTTAATCGACGATAAGATTATAATGCACTAAGACACAGAAACACTGTTTACCATTGATTAAATTATCACTATACATACATAATATTATAACGCATAGCCCACGAAAATATGCACATTATTTTACAATTGAAAATGTGACAAAGGAATAATTGCGACAAACGTAATTGTCACCTAGTTTACTAAAATATATTTTCCGATATTTGGGTGGTAACGTCACATATTATTTATTTAATTGGCCTCATTGTCGCATATCTCAAATAACACATCGTCACGGATATTTATCAAATGGGCCAAGCAATGATTCAACGAGTACATACACTTGAACATTCTAAGGAAGAATTGAAAGCTTCGAAAGAGGTAAACAAAATTATGAATACGATATAAAATAATAAATACATACACGCAACAGCCAGTTACATAGTGACCCCACACTGAGATCGAAACTTGTGTCGTGGGTATCAGGAACTACGAGACTTCGGTCTGACGGTAAGTAATCTTGAAATAAGTGGAAAGCATATCTGGCCGCTAGCCATACCCTTTAATGAACGATTCTATTCGACCCATTTATGGTGTAAGCAAGTAGACATGCAAATAATACGAAATAATTATAAGTACATTGAACGAGTTTATCTTATCAACCAATTGGATTAATCCACTGCAGCCGGAAATGGATTTCTCAGAAAAATATTTCCAGTTTTTAAGCAGTGCTGTTTATATGAAGTGCAAAACAATGCATAAAAAAAACACAAAAAATTAAATGAAATTTAAATAAGAGGTGAGGAACAAATATCATATCTAATAGGAAATAGATCATCGAAATAAAAACATTCATTGTAAACCTATCAACCCGTGTTGTAACTGAATTTTCAAGAATCCTTTATTTATAACTGGCAAACATCTGATTCCTTGTGCTATTAATACGAGTTTTACAATTATTCTATACATTGTGAGTATAATAGTGTCCTTGGAAATTAACACAATAATACGGTACACGGCTCCGATTTCTAATTCGCACTACTTTGTCGTATTCATGGACAATTGGTTAATATAGTGGTTGTTATTTTCTTATAAATTACAACATTCCTATCCTCACACTTACGTTTGTCTTCTACTTTGATACGAAGTCACATAATTTTTATCCAACTCCTATTAATTTTCATCACCATCATCTTATGGAGGTTATCATCAAATTACTAAATATAGGCGCACCTCCTTCAAGGATTTCTAAAGTGACATGTTGGAATCTGCTTGCTTGCAACGGTTTCCTGCAACCTTAATAAGGTCGTCATCTTATCATTTAATTAAGCTACAAGCTACAGGTAACATAGCAATGACTATGCAATCTCTATCAATATAGAGACTAGTCGAATTTCTGTGCTAGGTGTCATTAAAATGCATATAGCTGTCAATCCTTTGCAGAAGTTGCAGTGACAGGTATGAGGACGGCATAGTAATTGATAATATCCCAACGACAGCCACAGCTTCCATGGCGCAGTTGGTTAAAAGTCAGCTGTAATTTAGTAAACTGACTTTGCAATCAAGATTCAGAGGCCCTAGATTTCCTGCTTTTAGACCAACGTGGGGACCATTCAAAAATATGATTAGGAACTTTGTTTAAAACAGTTGATATCAAAAAATCATTTCACAATTGTTTGATAAAAATTACCACAAGCCGCTGCGCCATAGAAATTACGTGTTCCAAACATTTCCAAGTAAAATAACAGTCTCGCAACAATGTGTTTACTACGCAAATGAAATGTACCGGCGCGCAGATCGCGTGACGTCACAATCCGCTGACCGCCCGGTGGGAATCAATAACGGCACGACCTTCAATAATCCAACGGGACTCGGGAATAAAGCTTTATCCACGTGGTAATAATTGTACTAGTTGGATCAGTAATAATTGTGGATTATAGAATATCGACCTTATCCATAGAAGGATTTAAAACTGATTTTATTTATCCAATGCTTGTCTTACGCTCAAACTGAATTCTAAGTCGTTTGAATAGGACAAAACATTCAATTACTAAAATACGTTTTAAATCTTTCTGTGAATAAGAACGTAAGTATATGTCCGTATAGAAATCACTGTACATAGCAGTTAAAGATCCGCAATAAGGATTAGGGACCCACATGTACAGGGTATCGTTAGCCGACATAATTGTGTCGACTGAAACATAACGCTCATCGGCCGATACTGATCTTGACAAGACTGCACCAACGATTAGCCGTTGCAAATATACCTCAAATCCGTCATGCGACAAACTCAATACAATTAATAAAGTCGGGGCTGTATATAAATAAATCTTAAGCTACGAAGTTATTAATCACTGGAACTTTAAGTATTCATACACTTCCAAGTTCCAAGGTTGTTGGGGTGAGAAAGATGAGGGCAATTTTGCCGTTGCTTTGAAGAAACTTGTTACTTTGTTGGCAATTTTAACACGTCCTTAATACTTATTGGTATAAAAGGAAGCGGTGCTTGCTTGGAAAATATTATTATGCTGTGACTATAAGACTCAATTGGAAAGACTTATAAGCAAGATGAACTGATTGAACTCCGAACGCGACATGAATCCACGGCAGATTTTACGCTTCGTGTAATAACTATTTTGTGATATTTTTGTATCCGAGCAGGGTAATTCCTACAAGACAGGAAGCCTAAAATACTTTCCTTTAACGAATTAAAGGTTCTGTGATGAGAGCATTCGCCACTGAGTCAAAACATTGTTCTGATTGCATAATATGACATCACGTGATAAAATATAGGGAAAGATTTTCCAAGAAGTCATACTCGGCTCTGTTTATGTTTGATATAAAGTTTAATATTTACGTGACGCGGATGTATTTGCTAATGAACTGCAACCGGCAATGCTATGCTATAAACGAAACGGTGCTACAATAATTAGCTAGTCGGTAGTCTAGTGTTCTAACCGGCGTGATCTGTTTATAAAATCAGACAATTTATACGCAATAACAAAATCGTGGAAGATAAAAAGTCCTTGTGTGGAAATGTATCAATGCTGTTTTTTCGTATGTTTGTGCTCTTATAACCCGAGAACGAATGGGCCGATTTATGCGGTCTATTTTTAGAATCAAAGGAATTACAATATAATTGTCTTTTTTATTTTTACCTGTATATTTTCCTTTACGACATTAAGTATGTCGTGACAAATAAGTTTTCTTTTATCTTCTCGCATCACGTGACACATAAAATACACATAATACAGACGAATAAAATAATAAATAGACATACCGATGGACATTTTCTTGGTGCCGGTGCGCGAGTCCTGCATGGTCTTGCGAGTCTCCTTGATGCCGCCGGGACCTATCTTTGTACTGCTGGTGGAACTTATCACCTGAAACAACACATTACATGATTTAAATGCTTACATTTCGCTCTTATAACATCCTCCTGGCGCAGTCGGTTAGACGCCAGCTGTGAAAAGATAGGCCGTGCGTTCGATTCCCGCACCGAGAAATATGTTTGTGTGAACCAAAGGTATTTGTTTCAGGTCTGGGTGTTTTTGAGACCGAAAAGTCTTAGTGTGGAGTCAGTTCTATGTATGTGACTGTTGAGTGTATTTATTTGTTGGATGTTACGCAAATCTATATGAAAACAATTATAACCAAGTTCAATCAATCCTTTATGAAACAATAATAATACAAAGCCATACACATCACCAAAAACTGTCAAAGACATTGAAACCCATCCAATGCATACAAATTTGGTACAAAGTAATTCAATGAATAGTGTATGAAACATTGTGGTTTTGATAACACTCATCAGGCTGACGTAATATTACTGCTTTATTATACTAATTGCATGATTACTATAAAAACTTATAGCCTGAATATTCCAGCTATACATTATCCAAACTGACACCAAAATGAGGACTATTTTTCAACTTATTAAACTTATTATTTCAGTATTATTGAGACCTTCTTTGACCTTCTTCTGGGGGCGAGCCTATCGATATATTAGGCACAAATTCCTAACTCCGTGCTGATAATGAATAGGAAAATCCAAAATCACTTTGCCCATCCTGGGTTTCGAACCCGAGACCTCAGCCTTGTAATTGTACAGTAGAACAACTACGCCTCTGAAGCAGTTGGTATGATGTATCTAATATTAATTTGAAATTCATATGTAAGTTTTGTTCTTAAAATAATCCACTGACCTGTGGTTTTCCATTGGGTCCACTGGACATGACAACTGTGCTGCTGCTGTAGGAACTCCCCGCGTTCATGTGCCCGCCACCTAAATCGGCTGAAATTACAACATACCATCAATACCCTACATCTCCAATATTATTCCAAAAATAATAGCACATTTGAATTAAACACAGGGTTATAAAAGCATTTACAATACTACCAAATAGTATGTGAAAGCACTGTTGAATGCTGATTAAGAGGACTGTATTAATAAATAATAAATAATAAATACACCCAACAGTCACATACATAGTCCTGACCCCACACTAAGATCGAGTCTTGTGTCGTGGGTATCAGGAACTACGAGAGACTTTTCGGTCTCACAAACACCCAGACCCGAAACAAATACTTGTGGTTCTCACAAACATTTGTCTTGGTGCGGGGATCGAACCCGCGGCCTCTCGTTTCACAGGCGGCGTCTAACTAACTGCGCTACGGATAAGTCATAATATTAAGTTTAGGAAAGTAATATGAGTAGCTTTCTGATGTGGCTGTGAAACTATATTGACAAGATGTAAGTTACACCTTGACTTTAGTTCAAATAAAATATTTAATCATCTATAATTTGATTTGGTTTAGAGTTTAGACTGTTGTTAGCTTGAAAAGATCTTAGTTGTTACTGATATTGATATCACAAGATGCATATTATAATGTTGGCACTATATGTCCAATCATTAGGTGTATTTAATATTTTCACTGGTGTTCGCCTGGGAACACACCTGGGACAATGTCTATTTCTCCCGCCAAACAGCAGTGTTCCCAGAGTAGCTACTGGACATATTGAGACTTAACCTCTTATGTCTCAGGATGGCGAGCGCAGTTGAATGCCAAGCAATGCTATGTAATTCATGGTGATGTTTGGTTTTCTACTGTCCATGAGTGGTTGTAATGCTTACCATCAGATAAATGGCATGCTCGTCTCGCCATTCATGATAATAAAAAAATCTATCCTAGAATAACAAAATCAATCAGTAACAAAATGCATTAATCATAAAATTATGAGCCTTGATTCTATATTTCAATTCAATAAGACATAGTAATTAAATGAATATTGATTATTCATTACATTAATGTGGGGCATGTTAATGCTGCACATTAATATTTGGCAACACACCCCAACAAATGAGCCATTGCCAGGTGAATAGCTACAATATTCATCAGTATTTGAATAATTAGTGTACCAGGGACAAATTGATCTATACATAATATTTTATCTATAATATAAATTAAATTTTTTTTTTACTAGTCACACTCTTAATCCTGACCCCAAAATAAGGTACTAATCTCGTTTTGTACAAAATACTTCTCTGTCTCACTAAAATCCAGTGCCAATATGTAGAGACCACAAAAACATTTATCTCAGTGCTGAGATGGAATCCGTACTAAACCCATACCAAACTTAATTTATTTCTTAGGTTTTAATAAATAGCTATGTATTGTGTATCTTTGTGAAAATATGCAGTTTAGTGAGGAATTTCTAAACTGTATAAAACTGGGTATTAAGATTACACTACAATAACTGAGAGCTAGGTTCAAGTCCAATCAGATTTTTAATAACAACAAACAATATGCAGTTTAGCAAAAGTATCTCACCTCTGAATAATCGATTCAGCGAAGGCATCTGAGGCATGAACGGCATGAGGGCGCTCCCGTGGCGCGGGCCCGCGATCGCCAAAGGGCCTTCGCCACCCAGCATCCCGAACGGGTCGGAGAACAGCGAGTTCATCATGTTATTCATGTGACGCATGTGGCGCATGTGCGAACTGGCCACAAACACAAAACTTGTGTTAAATAAATACTATAATATCTTTTAATGATTTATCAAAACATAAACAAGGCAAATCAATCACTGCATTAAAATCGATAAACACAACAAAGAAGGTATTACTATTTAAAGGTATTACTAGTGCAAAAATTAACGGTCAAACTGCACGACTTTGCTGAATCTAATCAAAATCCCAAACAAATAATATGTATTTTTATAAGCATGCACAACTTGCATGCACTTTCACTAGAAAATATCTAAACTCTAAATGTAACAAAAAAACTGCAAGAGCGCTGATATGTGTTATATAAACGATTCCCGAACTAATGCTGCTCTAGGGAATAAATTTGTAAATAAAAATAACATCAACTTACCCAAAAAACGGGTCCTCCTCCACGTCCGCCATCAGGGATCCAAAAAGAGACATGATTTTAAACACTCACACGACTATTATCGCAACAAGAGAGATAAACCGCGAGAAAATGTTTCTACAACAGCAAAATAACAATAATCTCTGCTTCGCTCGTAAGATCGTTGGAAAAATCACATCGAAAAGTCTAGTAGCTCGTTACTGGCGGCTCAATTCATTTGCCAATCGCGACATTTTATTTCGACAGATTCCGACAGCCAATAACATTGTGTTGCCACATTTTTCGTTGACTATTTTACACAGAATCACAATCGACCAAATCGCCTAATACGAGTGCATCTATAATCGACTTTTTCTTTTGTCAAAAAAGAAAAGCTATGAAGTTCCCCTTACGGTATCCCGGGGGACCGGGGAGGCCGAATGTGGTATGTCAGTGTCTCTAGCCTTCTAGCCCGGCACAGTGCAGATTTTGGACGAGCTGGGTCACTAACCAAACCTACGCCGAGATTCAGACTAAAAAGCCCTCGGAGCCCGTCACATTCATTATGGGCGGAACCGGACATTTCAGGGTGAAAGGCGCCCTGATTTACGTCAGCGTAACCGCCCGGCGCAAAACTATTGCTGGTTCACTATATTTCACCGTGGGCCTGGCTGCCCACACTTACCACTGTTTTTGGTTTTTGAACATTTATTCATGCGCTTTATTCCACAACTCGGAGTCGTTATTGGTGGGAATGCACTGCCATGCCCCCGCAGTTTGCCCAACGACCCCAATGGCCCCTTTAGGTCGCCTCATACGACGCTACGCGACGTGTAGAGAAAATCCTGGCAGAATTCTTGCACCTCCAAACTACGGGGCAAGTCTGTAATTGACATAGGTAATCGACTAGGACCCTAGGATTACTTTGATTCGATCTGTAATATTTTAGTTTGTAAACTATTTCACACAATACCAGTAAAACAATGAGCTGCTATTATACTATTTCGGCTATACATGCGAAGCGAAATACATAAATTTTAAATAAGAAAAAAAACAAATTAAGAATCTTTGTTGCCGTTTATTCATAGTCAATTCACATATTTTTTTATTTTTACAAAGAGGGAACTAAAACAATAACCAACATTTCGCATAATCGACAATTAATAAATATAACGCAAAAAAAAAACTAAGAACTAAACTCTGTGTTTAGTGCGGTGGTTAGGATAATAAGGTGTAAGATTATGTCCATGAAACGACCACGCGGCAGAAGTTGGATACGATGTGTAAATCATGTCTTGCAAACCATTTCTAAGTTTACTATTTCGTGGGAGTTGCTGAAACAAAATAAAAGTACTATAAGTTAGATTAATAAAATTTATAATTCAATGTACACACACAGTAGTATTTACGAGTAGTTCGGTTTGAGATAAGTTTCATTTTGCTGAACCTCAATGACGCGATGTAATGACAAGAATAATGGAAACTAGAAACAAGTGACCCTTTGCTCGTATGAAAAAAAATACAAAATAAAATAGGTAGTAAAAGAGGTTTAAGTTGATAGATACCTCTGCTTGGTCAGCTTGTGGAAGCGGTTTTTCAGCTGGCACATCACCAATATGCCCAATAACCTGTTCTACTTTTTGCAAAGTTGCATTAGGTGGTTGATTAATTGTTGCCATATCTCCTACTCTCTCTACAGGCGCTCGTGGTTGTTGCCGAGCATGGTTTATTTGATTGCTTGCTAAATGCGCTTCAGAATGCGAAGCTGCTTGCCCAGACTCTTTAATACTCTGTTGTGTGAAGGACTGAGATCCCTTATACTGGTTGTACACTTGTTGAAGTTGGCTGCGGCTAGGGACTTTTCCAATAGGTTTATCAGCCATTAATGATGTCTTGCTAACGGTGGATTTGACATTACTGTACTTCATGTAATCGTTCCTCCTCCGCGTAGTCGGTGACTGCGGAGACAGAGTTTGTGGAAGATTAGGCTCCTCTGAATGAAACATCTTCGCTGGCATCATTTGTACAGGTTGGCCTAATGTATTGTACTCGAAATATTTCTGTTTCATAAAAGACGATGGTAAGTTCTGAGACTTATCAGCCGGGAAAATGGGTTCTTTGATAATGGATTGCGGTGGTAAAGCACTCTGAGCAGGGTTTTGTAATCTTCCGGGCTCGCTTTGTTCAATATTTTGAGTGGTAGGAGAAACTGCGGATGTGTAACGTGGATCAATTATTTGCTGTCCCTGAGGTGTGAAAGACATATCTTGCTGCGGAATTTGTTGATACTGTTGATTGTTCAACCCGGTGTTCCCAGTAACAGCTGTGTATATTTGCTGTTGAGGCTGGTGGGAAGCTATGTTTTGATTTTCCTGTTGATTTTGAACCGGGACCATTTCGTAAGATGGTGCTATTTGTTGTTGATTTCCTATAATTTGTGAATTATCTGTGGGCTGATTTTGTCCCTGTGCACTTTGTGGTATTAAATTGGCCGCTGCCGCTTTCATTCCATTTAATGCGGGCTCCATTAAAGCTGAATTTGTAACTGTGCCGAGGCCTCTGTTCCCGTTCATGAGTTTCTCCATGGTATTCATAGCAGCTCTTTGCTGATTTGCAGGATTCATTTGTATTGCAATCGCCATAGGATCAAAACCTAGATCTCCACCTAGCCCTTGCATTACACCTGGAAACATTTCATTAAATTTAGCCACACCTGGTGTATGAACGCCATAAGTGTTTCGGTGGGTGGCAGACATTTGCTGGGCTGCTGGATTTGAATTCATATTACTTATGCGAGCGTTCGGGTCATTCTGAGCCATGTTCGGAGCCACTTGGTTCATCTGCGTGTTATTAAACTTTGTATCACCGCTGTACTTATTCTGAGCTGTGAAATGTTGAGGGTGTACATTCGAAAATCCTTGGGCTGCATAGGATCCATCGATAGGGCGATTAAACTGACCATGGTTGAAATTATGTGGTTGGTTTAATGGTGTAATACCAACTTGACCGTGTGGTGAATTAGGAGAATCGATCACCATGGGGCCCGTTAATGGGCCCCCTTGACCTTGGCCTTCCATATTGGCAGGTTTAGATTTATTATCACCGGTCATCATATTGACAATTTCAGGTCCCATTCCTGCCATATGTCCCATCATTGAATGTCCTGCCATTTGATTTCCCGCCATTTGATTTCCCGCCATTTGGTTTCCCGCCATTTGGTTTCCCGCCATTTGGTTTCCAGCCATTTGGTTTCCAGCCATCTGATATCCCGCCATTTGGTTTCCTGCGATCTGGTTTCCTGCCATCGTATTTTCCATCATTTGATTTGCCATAATTTGATTCCCCATAGGTGCGTTTTGCATGTTTTGCATCGCATTACCTTCCATGGCTCCGCTTGCCATAGGATCACCAATATTGCCTTGACCAGAATAGTTCATTCCTCCAGCCATATTGCTAGGATTGCTTTGTGCAGAAAGACCCATCTGCGCTGCCATTGGATTATTCGATATAGTATTAGCTGGTGTTAAATTCTTCAAGTCGTTGTAAACATCTTTAACTATAGGTTGCATAAGATTTTGATTCAGATAGTTGTAAGTATCGGCGTAAAGTTTGGGAGGATTACATCGGCCCGTAGCCATAGAGTTCGCGTTCCTTGCATTGCACGGTTCTCCAGCACACGGGTTGTTGTGCGAATGGCCATAATTATGACTATATCCATGGAAGCATCGATGTCTATAGCCACCGCAATTCGCCATAGAATACCCAGCAGCAGAATTAGGTTGCCCTTGGTTGAACAACTTCCCCATACAACCGCTAAAAAGGAAATACTATTTAGTCATATAGATTTGAAATATACCTAGAATGCACATTTATAATAGGTGTCTACTAAAGTCCGATTACAACGCTGAGTTCTCGGGATCGAATCTCGAGTCAAGCAAAGTGGTATTGGATATTCTATTCATTATCAGCCCGGAGGCAAAAATTTGTGCCCGATATGGCGATAGGTTCGCCCCCTATCACATCCTAGGACGGAACACACAACGCTAAACGTGAGTGTTCTGGTAGCACCTATGCCTTACCCTTCTGGGAAAAAGGGGTGAGCTTATGTATGTATCTACAGGAAATTATATGTATACCTAAGTAAATCGTGGTTAGGTGAATTATTTTAAAGCTATGTAAATATTCATTATAGAAATTCACGTACCAGTCGGCACTCTGCAATTGATTCACGACACTTCCTAATTCACTTAAAATTCTCTGCTTATCCAAAGCCATTATTCTTGTAAATTTATTTGATACACATATAAATTTAAATTCAAACAACTATAAAATTTATAACATTAATCAGAACATAAATTTAGGTCAAAGTGATATGTAATGTCTAAAACATTTTGTTTGCAAAAAAAAAATTTAAATCCATTACACAATTCTTAAAACTTTAATATGCGCACTCTTGACAGCCAGGTTTATTTAGAAAAAAGTTCGTTAGTATTTTCAGTTCTTGGAAATTAATACATACAGGGTATATCAAGACTGCGACCGAAAACGAAGCCAGGTGGTAGTATTTGTGACTTCAGACACAATGCTACTAAAAATTTCGTAAATAAAATCGTCCCCTTTTTTTGGTAATTTTTTACTTATCGTCGTATTTGGGTGATAAATACATAGTTTTCCTAAAATAATGATGTACACCTTTTTATTTTTTAAGACGCAATGGTACATTCGGGTTTTAAATTACTATTTTCGCAATAACTAGGTATTTACTACCTAAACACAATGATTTTTAAAAAAATGCAAAAAAAACTGTCGCTTATGTTGCGAAATTTTTATTTGCATTGTGTCTGTAACCACTAAAACTACCACCCGGCTTCGTTTTCGGTCGCAGTCGTGATATACCCGGTATAGTCATTGATGTTCATGTATACTTCATAATCTTAGCATTACTGATACAAATTAACAAATTTAAAAATATTACGGGGGCTCGGCCCCCTTGGCGCAGTTGTACTACAGTGCGATTACAAAGCTAAGGTCTCCGGTTTCAATACTGAGTCGGGGAAAGTAATACTGGATTTATTTATTTTTTATAAGCCCGGAGTCAGAAATTTGTGTTCGATGTCTCGATAGGCTCGCGCTCTATCACATCGTAGGACGGAACATACAAGGCGAAACGTGGGTGTCCTGGTAGCACCTCTGCCTATCCGTTCTGGAAAAAAGGCAAGAGTTTGTGTATGCATGTACTTAAATAGTAGTGCAAATAAAGAGACACTTTTGCAAATAGTAGTTCCGGCAACAACGATATTGCTATTCGTATTTTCTAGAAATTGCTCGATCAAACGATAATACTTTCGTAATAGGAATTACGGAACCCCCATTCAAGGTAAATGCGACCAATAGCACAGTTAAGAATTTTGATAGTATGTTTGTGTATTTTCAATATTCAACATTTTTTGGATAAAAGACAGTACGTGACTCGCCAAAACGAATTACAAGCGACGGTGGAATATTGTCCGGGCCTGCACTTTTTCAAGTCCATTTGCCTTAAAAGTTTTTACACGACCTCTAGATGCGTATGTTAATTAGGTATATTATTATAATACTTATCTTGATGCCACAAGACAACCGCACACCGCCAGCGAATAACAATTTCACTGCACAATCTGAGTTCTAGATCGACCGACGTCTCCGTCTAAAAAGCATATTTATTATTACTTCACTAAAATGGCTAGAAAAGTTTACGTTGTCGGCGTCGGGTTGACTAATTTCATCAAGCCCTCGACCGGTGGTGACTATCCCGACTTCGCAAAGGAAGCTGTACTGTCTGCCTTGGCTGATGCACGCATTCAATACAAAGATATCCAACAAGCTTTCTGCGGCTATGTGTTTGGCGACTCAACGAGTGGCCAGCGAGTTCTGTACCAAGTTGGCATGACCGGTATACCGATTTACAATATAAACAACAACTGCTCAACGGGCTCCAGCGCCTTGTTCCTAGCAAAACAACTCATTGAAGGTGGTATATGTGATGTCGCTCTGGCTCTAGGTTTTGAGAAAATGTCTTTAGGAGCGCTCGGCACCGGAGCCTTCAAAGATAGAACCAACCCCCTAGATAGACACATACTCAAGATGGCGGATATAACAAGGATAACTGGAGCTCCAATAACCGTACAATTTTCTGGTAACGCAGCCATTGAATATATGAAAAAATATGGTACAACTGAACTTCATCTAGCCAAGGTTGCTGCTAAGAACCATCGTCACGGCTGTAAAAATCCACGCGCACAAAGCCAAAAAGAGTACACACCTGAAGAAATATTAAATTCGAGGAATATTTACGGTCCCCTTACAAAACTTGAATGTTGTCCAACTAGTGACGGTGCAGGTGCTGCTGTCCTCATGTCTGAGGAGGCTGTGAAACGTTACGGGCTGCAGGACAAAGCAGTGGAGATCATTGGTATGGAAATGGCAACTGACACTGCTGCACTGTTCGAAGAAAACAGTCTCATAAAAGTCGCCGGCTATGACATGACAGCTCTTGCAGCTAAAAGGCTTTACCAGAAGACCGGTGTTAGCCCAATGCAAATAGATGTGGTCGAGCTGCATGATTGCTTTGCCTCTAATGAAATGATTACCTATGAGGGCCTCCAACTATGTGGAGAAGGTGAGGCGGGCAAATTCATTGATGCTGGAGACAACACGTACGGAGGGAGGGTCGTGGTAAATCCAAGTGGTGGCCTTCTTGCGAGGGGACATCCTCTGGGAGCTACGGGGCTGGCACAGTGTGCTGAACTTGTATGGCAACTGAGAGGCGAAGCCGGGAATAGACAGGTGGGTTCTTGAGGTGTATAGATTGTTTCTGACCATGTGAAGTGCATTTGATGGTAATCTATAATTGGACCTGTTTATGTATCAACTAATTATTGAAAATAATCTTTAACCGTAATTTTCTAAAAAATGTCCCTATGTAATGTGTTACTTTTCCATAATTTCTGCTCTACGACGTTTTTTTATTAGCCTATAGCGTCCCACTGCTGGGCAAAGATCTCCCTCAACTCGTACCGCTTATCCCTATCAAATGCTGATACTATTCAAATGCTGCTGAATTGGTATAGGTTGTTGCGCCATCTTTTCAGATAATCATAAATTATGATTTCTGTCCTATAACATAGCCATGTATTTCTTTCAATTAAATACCTAATTTCTTTAGATTTTTTTTTTTATTATGGCGATGATCACCTTGCGTCTTATGTCATTGTTCACAACACAGTTAGTAGATGCTATTTGACCTATTTATCATAGTAACTTAAACATATTTCCGAAATAAACCACCTTTAGTTTGAGAATCATTACACAGATATAAGGTTTAAGGTGTTGAATTTTTAAAGTGGTTCTAAATTGGTATTGTCTTAAATTAAGCTTAGCGGTTAATTCTTTGTCATCCACTAGCTTAGCATGAACTCGAAAATATAATTAACAAGATTTTTATACCAAATTAAATTTAATATCTCATTTTTTTCTGCAATCGGATATACCGCACATAAAATGGGTGCAATGTGCCTTTTGTCCAAATTGCTCCTTGATTTGGTCCACCATCTATTTATACGTTATCAAGTAATCACAAGTTAAATTATTTTTGCATGGTAGGTATCTAATATCTTAATTAGTTACACATGGACGGCTTTCGAAAGGGTTGAAAACAGGCAGCTGACCGGTCATAAGATCATAAGTCATCAAATATTACGTTGTCTAACTTCCATGTCAGTTAAAATGTTAGGTAAATATTTACATCTTTTGAATTTCAATAAGGTGCTACTAGTCAAACCATATATTATATAAATACATTTTGTTTAATAATGTAGGTATGGTTAAACATTTGCTTCCATATTGAGCAATCCATAAATAAAAGAAATTCAAGAAATAAGGATTCAAATGATGCACCTCGGTGGTCACAGAGGTCAGATCTTTGCAGCAAGACGCACATCTATTTATTCAAATGTGCCATTAATATGTTCTGTATGTAAAGCATTTTAAAGTAGTAATAATTTGACGTCATAATGTTAAATTAACCTGTTAATAAATGTTTAATTTTTTATTTGACATTATATTAATTATCATAACAGAGTTGCCAATGAGATTATAATGAAACATCACTATAGTTTGAGGTAAATACATTCTTTGAGGTTTATTTAAATTATTTCAGAAGTACTACTTATTAAATGAAGAAATCTTCAAATACAATTATTTATCTGCTAAGTTGTTCTAAAGTAGGCAGTAGTCACATCAAGGGACTCATTTGTTCGGGTCAACATGACAATACACAGTAGATCATAATGAGATGCACACCCCAATAGTAGTACCTATTTTCAGGATAAGCTAAGTGGCTTCAATCAATATTAAAAATGTTTTTTCTTCGCAAAAAAAATTCGGACCAGATAAATTACGGTCACACTTCAAATTAAACATTCAAATCGAAATAAATTTTAATACAAATCAAGATTTAGGCCTTAAGATACAACAATAAACAAATACGTTACCAAAATATATATAAACATTTTATTTCTTAACGGTTTTGTTAAATTCCTAAGCAATTTTGTATTGAATAAATGTTGAGTTCGGTCCAGTAGCTTATTCTGAAAATCTGAACATAGGTACAACTAACAGGGTGAGCCTTAAATTATGTTACATGCGGGATATTGGAAGATTGAATTATCTAATTCATATTATGAAAGAAATATCAGACAGTGACAGAAATATTAAATCATAATTCCGTAAAGATCACGTAGATAAAACTTTATTAGTTGAAGCAGTTAAGGCACCAGACGGCTGTTGCAATATTTAATTGATTAACAAACCTTCGTTTATCCTTATTTTACTTTCAATAATGACATAAAGGCAAATGTAATCGTTTTTAATCGGTATGTGCCCCGATAAAGCCATTATTGTAATTAGCTATGCAATTTAACTCCTCAATAAAACTTTTATTTTAAATAGCTTTTTTATAAATGGATATATCATTTAATTATAAAAAATAATATTCTGGTAATTGACCAACATTATGGAAATACTCGCAAGCCACTTAAATTTAATTTGCTACGATATGACCACAGATATCATTTTTAGGTCCGAAGTATCATTTAAACAATCTAAGACAGACTTTTTGAAGCTTTATTTTTATTTTAATTGAAGTCAATCCTTACATAACTTCTTTATAAAGACTTAACAGCTTAGCTGAACAATGATAGTTGCTTAACGCGGATTTTACTGACTGCGGCACACGACTGCGTGTAATTATACACTTTACTCAAGCATGTTCGGTACCATTCAGCTATTTATATTCTCGTAATAAAACGTAACATGAAGTAATAAATGAGGATTTTGTAGTTAGAGTACGCAAGCTTATCAATATTTATCATGATAATATGATAAACTCAACAAAATATGCTTTATCGTATTAATCCGATAATTATATATTTTACTAATTGTAAATTATAATCTGGTCACCTTTTTAGTACTAATTGGACCTTTGAGAAGTGATTTTGAAGTAGAAAATTAATTTATTGTTTTGGTAAGGTTATATTTATTTACGTCATACGAATAAGAATAAATTGAGCAAATATGTAACTGAAACGTATGTTATAATAAATAGTATTGTCGAATTTTCGAAGTATTGTCTTTTGTAACAAGTTGCTTCATATAAGTAAAGGATGTTAGTACCGTACTTGTAGAATTTACCTCAAGTAAAATATACATACACATGTTATTTTATTGTTTAGACCAAGACGAGAGACAAAATGGTATTAATAAAAAATATAAATTACCTCATACTAGTTCACAGTCTAATTCGACAGTTCTTCAAACTGTGAATAACTACTATAAACTTTTAAATTCGTAGAATACATAAAGAGCACATTACGTGGCCTTGACGCATTCATCCATCAGCCAAAGGAAGTCCACTGCTGAACACAGGCCCCTCCCAATGATTTCCACAGTGACCTGTTGCAGGCAGTCTGCATCCAGCGACTTTCTGGGTGGACGTCCTACGCTGCGCTTTCTAATCTTAAATAAATGTAATTTGATACTAAGTAGGATGTCTCAGATACACGCGAAATCATTATTTTATTAGGCACATCGCACCATGGGTCTAAAACTGTAACCAAACATTTATTTTTTTTAGTTTTTAACGGTGATAAAAATGTATCCTCACTTTGTCCATGTATTATGTATAGTTGAGTTGATTTCTATTCCACATTAACTAGCGTGGTCCTTCCTCATCCACCTTGTTATCACTGTCCCAAAGACATAAAATAACTTTTCTGTTTTTCTTTCAGTTACTAATATTTAAATGTTTTTATGACCCAACATCGTTTTCACCTTGATTTCACCTTTGAGTTAGTTGGTCATTTACAAACAGGTCACAGTATACTACACACAATAACATTTAAGATAACAAGATATTTTTAAAGGCATGATTAATTTTTTTAGAATCTGTTCTTTGATCAATTATACACTTATCGAAGAATCTGTTACTTAATTTAGCAAACGGTTTTATGTCTACACATACACAAGTCAAGGATTTACATCGAATGTCTAATAAAGACATAATATATAACATTTACATGTATACAGAAGGTATCTGATATCAACCATTTTGCGCCAAGGCTTTTAACTTTTAAATATTATGATATCAAACGCGTAGATAATTCAATATAATATTAATAAAACATTAGGAAATACTTGTCTTAAAAAAAATCAATTTTTGTCTCATTAGTTTGCTCTACGAATGTGGTACAATCGCAGTTGAATCATGAATCCTTACATCACGATAGCACTTAAACGTAAGACGTTAATTATGAAATAGTTCGTTAGTCTGTGAACAATTCCAGGTGCCGCGCGCCAAAATCGCTCTCCAACACAATCTGGGCCTGGGTGGTGCTGCCGTCGTCACCATGTACAAAAAAGGATTTTCTGGCGTCAGTCCCAACAATGTGGCCGCCATCGCCAGCAGCCCCGAAGACTTCAAGGTGTACAAATACATGAAGATTCTCGAGGAGGGGATGCAGACCGACGAAGACAACCTCATTGAGAAAGTGCGCGGCATTTACGGCTTCAAGGTCAGGAACGGACCTAATGGTACTGAAGGGTACTGGGTAATTAACGCCAAAGAAGGCAAGGGACAAGTTACATATAACGGAACTGAGAAACCCGATGTAACATTCACAGTCAGCGATGAAGACGTAGCGGACCTGATCTCCGGTAAACTGAACCCGCAGAAGGCGTTCTTCCAAGGCAAGATCAAGATACAAGGAAACATGGGACTCGCTATGAAACTCACAGACTTACAGAAGCAAGCGGCCGGCAGGTTCGACAACATTCGTTCCAAACTTTAGTCTAGAAACTGGTAATAAAATGGTTCTAATGTTAATTGGATACAAAAATATTATAGGGGCATCTATATACTAGCACATGAAATGGTCTCACCAGTAACCTTTTAGTGTTTTTATAATAGTAAAAAAATCTGGGACTTAGACATTTGGGGTGGTGTGCATAAAGGGTTTTGTCTGTAAGCGTAATTGTTCTTATATTGAAATTATGTATGATTTTTAATGATAAAATATTTTAATATTGAACTTCGTTTTCATTTTTGAACTTTAACAATTCGTTAATAAATATGTTATCTACACTGATATGCAGCTGCATAACGGACTTTAGTCATTTCGAATCCTTCCTACACCTAAGTTGCGTTCAAAGCTGTTCCATCAGGATTTGGTTGTAGCGAATCGATGCTGCATGCAAAAATAGCCCCAAAGTAATTTTTCGCCTTTTTTTCAACTGCGTTTAATTTTGATGTGGTAAGTTTAATGTTGCGCGTCATGAGTCAATAAAATAAAACAACTATTTCTTTTTCCCTTACGACGTAAACAATGACAACTATATCTAACGATTTCTTTATGATATGGTATGTTTGTCAAAATCTGGAAAATTTAAATGTGGAAACTATGATATAGACCCGTATACCACAGGCATTCCCAAAGCAAGACGGTTGCTGAGCCTTTCTTTCTTTGCATAATTTATCTTGTATTTATAAGTTAATGGGTTATTATCATATCCATGAAAACCTGTAATTGGCTATTAGTTACTAAGGTGTCGTCAATTTTTGTATTCAAGCTGTTGGTTTTCCAATGATTAAAATAAATAAATACATAAAAAGAAAGTAATAAGTTGTACTTTCAATACAAGGAATATTTTTTGTTCTATATTTCTAAATAATAATAACCAGAATCCAGGTAGAGCGAAGGAAAGAACGAGTAAGGCAGAAAGCTAGCAAATACTGATAAGATTAAAATCCAAAAACATGAAAAAATAAGTTGAATCCAAAAAGTTCCAGAAATTTTAATAAGTTTGCAAAAATGTATAGTTGAATTCAATTTCTGACTCATCCCACGGGAACACTATATTTTCGGGATAAAAAGTAGTCTATTTCCGTCTCCATGGTCCAATATAACTGTATGTTAAAAAACATCATCAAAACCGTAAAAACAGGACTTACATACACAGTTTTACATTTATTATATTAGTAGGGAATTAGGGATGTTACCACAATTTACACTATTACAACCAGACCTATACACTGTTGCAACCATCCCTAGGGTTAGAGATAATTGTAAAATAATCCACTTCTTTTATTTGGACATTTTTTCAAAATCTGTATTAGCGGTTGCAATCAAGTTGTTTGATAGCCAAATGATACTACATCGTGTGTAGTAATTATTATTTAATATTTTGTTATCTAAAAAGGTCTGCATGATATTACAAGAAAATTGAAAATCGTTACTTTCGTCCCTGGTCTCGCCTACTTATAACCTCTTGTCGCCACACGCACGCTGAATACACAAACCTCCTCTTCGCTTCTCGTCGTGACCTCGCAAGTTGCAACTGTTATCCTAAATTAATAACACAAAACTGATAGGTAATCAAAGACTTAGAAGGACTAATGTGTCATGAACATATCGATCTATGCATTCAGAACTAGATTTACAGACTTACTTACTTACTAACTTCTAGGTACTTAGAAGATGGGTATACTTTGCGACGCGTACTACTTACATACTTACTGGGGCGTTATCTATCTGTATGTAGTCGTGGTACCTTAAATATATATATTACTTTTTACCTTCCTCTTACTTCAGAATCCGTAGCTTCAATTATGTATCAACTTTCAAGATTTTTTTAAGTCTAGAACTCAAGCGCCGCGCCGCCCGATCCGCAACGAAGACATTATTGTATAAGTTATTTACTTAGTGTATTTGATCGCAGAAACCGTATAGTGCAGAAACGCAGTCAATTTTGCCTGCAATATCTACATATTGTTTTTTACAAATAATTTAATTTATGGCGGGAACATGGAGGCGGGAACTGCTAGCGCTAGGGAAGGGCAAGTGCTTGCGGCGTTTCTGAGTATTGCCACTCGCAGTAAATAAATCGCCTAATCATACCTAGAGTCTGACAAGCGAGTTTTGCACAGACTAAAAAAAAAGAGTGTTGGCACAAGAAATTGGCGGCAAATCTAAAAATCTTTCAGCTGTTAACTCCGACTATAGTCGCAAAATCGATTTTGATACTTTTGATATTATTTATTTTTAACTAGTCGTAAAAAAATCTACGTTCAATATTCTTTAATTACAAAAAAAAACAGTATTCTCTAATATATACTGTCCACATGATATTTTTTTAATTTTTTTATTGTGATGAATGGCGAGACGAGCATGCCTTTCGCCTGATGGCAAGCGATACGATCACTCATGGACAATAGACAACTAAACAACACTATGAATTACAAACCATTACTTGGCATTCCACAGCACTCGTCGTACAGAGACATGAGATGTGATTTAGTATGTTTAGTACTTACTCTAGCTACAATGTCCTTCAAAGTTCAAACCGTAACACAATAGCGCATTTACACTGCTGCTTGGCGGGTGAAAAAGACGTTGCTACCCAGGGTGCCTCTCACATATCTTCCACGAGTTTAATTATTGATTGATATTTCACACTGCACTCTCTAGTCCCAAACTCAGCCAAAAATATCCTAAACTGCAAATATTCTTGAGGACTTCCTATTTTCATCGCAAAATAAATTTATACATTTTTGCACAAATATTTTTGGCTTTGTGTGAAATTAAATATATTATACTATATTATTTTTTCGTATCGTACGTCCACTCCATATCTGGGCCAGATAATCTGGCAACATTATTAAGTCACGTGACCAACAATAAACCAAGAAAACTGAGTTTGTGTGCGAGTTGGACCAAGTTGGACAGTGGACTTTGTCAATTGCTCATTTGGTGCATCATTGTTCAAGGAATAAAGATTATATTTTATCAGTACATAATAACAGTTATCTTGATCCTACAATACAACCGCGCACCACCAACGAATAACAATTTTACTGCGCCCTCAGAGTTCCAGATCGACTGACGTCTCCGTCTAGAGGTATAGTAATTATTATTTTACCAAAATGCCTAGAAAAGTTTTCGTTGTCGGCGTCGGGATGACGAATTTCATCAAGCCATCGACTGGTGGCGACTATCCCGACTTCGCAAAGGAAGCCGTGCTATCTGCCTTGGCTGATGCACGCATTCAATACAAAGATATCCAACAAGCTTTCTGCGGCTATGTGTTTGGGGATTCTACGTGCGGCCAGCGAGTTCTATACCAAGTTGGTATGACCGGTATACCGATATACAATGTAAACAACAACTGCTCAACCGGTTCCAATGCCTTGTTCCTAGCAAAACAACTTGTTGAAGGTGGTATATGTGACGTTGCGCTTGCTCTGGGTTTTGAGAAAATGTCCCCAGGAGCACTCGGCGGCGGAGTCTTTAACGACAGGACCAACCCCCTAGATAGGCACACACTCAAAATGGCGGATATAACTGAGCTTACTGGAGCTCCAATGACCGCACAATACTTTGGTAATGCAGCTATTGAACACATGAAAAAATATGGTACAACTGAACTTCATTTAGCCAAGATTGCTGCTAAGAACCACCGTCATGGTTGTAAGAATCCACGTGCACAAAGTAAAAGAGAGTACACTGTTGAGGAAGTATTGAATTCACGGAAAATTTATGGTCCCCTCACAAAACTTGAATGTTGCCCAACTAGTGATGGTGCAGGTGCTGCTGTCCTCATGTCTGAGGAGGCTGTAAAACGTTATGGGCTGCAGGATAAAGCTGTGGAGATCATTGGTATGGAAATGGCAACTGACACTCCTGCAGTATTTGAAGAAAATAGTCTCATGAAGGTCGCTGGCTATGATATGACAGGTCTTGCAGCTAAAAGACTTTACGAAAAGACTGGTGTAAGCCCAATGCAAGTAGATGTAGTTGAACTGCATGATTGCTTTGCTGCAAACGAAATGATTACCTATGAGGGCCTCCAACTGTGTGGGGAAGGTGAGGCGGGCAAGTTCATTGATGCCGGAGACAACACCTATGGAGGCAGAGTTGTGGTGAATCCGAGTGGGGGTCTTATTGCAAAGGGGCATCCTCTGGGAGCTACAGGCTTAGCGCAGTGTGCTGAGCTTGTGTGGCAGCTGAGAGGCGAGGCCGGGAATAGACAGGTTGGTTCATTACGTTTACGGTTTGCTTGGGGTCATGTGAAGTACAGATGATGGTAATGTATGTTTGGTCCTGTATATGTCACATGTTCAAAATTTGCATATTTGTTACGAACGAAAATACTGTTTTTGTGCTGAATTAGTGTTGTATGCCACTTTGGTGAAGGCTTGTTTTAGAAAGTGTCCACTTATGTTACTTTCACTTTCATATCTTCTGATATTATGTGTCTTGTGTGCTTATAATGTATGTATTAGTTTTTTTTGGTAACGGCTGGTCTTGAGCATAAATTCTATGCATAACTTTAGCTAAAATGAAATATGTTATTAAATAGAAATTTCAAATAATTAAAACTTAAATGTCTATTTAAAATCCTATGCCAATAGTTTCCAAATATATATTTATTATGATGAGGTTTGTTGAACTGCTAGGGTTCTTAGGGTTGAATTAAACAATAATAATGAATTAATTGCATTGTTTTGACATGCATGGAAATAATATTATTTTTAATTCCTTTGTTTTTCGGTGGCTTATTGTAGAGTGTGAGGTCATTGCACTCTTTAGCATAAATACAAAAATATGTAAATAATTGTGTTCACAAGATTTTTATTTAACATCAAATTGAATGGTGGTTCTTTTGACAAGTAATTTCCCAGAATAACATGGGGTATATTTTATTAGCTATTTGCTGGGTATAGGCCTCACCGAGTAAACGCAAATTACACCAGTTTAAAGCATACCGCGTCCATCCATCATCATTAAATAATTGGACGACCAAAGGGTACTTGTATCAGGTCTGGGCATTTGAGACCCTGAAAAAGTCTCTCTTAGTTTCTGATACCCATGAGACTAGACTCTATCTTAGTGTGGGGTCAGGACTGTGTATGTGACTGTTGGGTGTATTTATTATTATTATACCGTTTTCCATATTTATCATAAACAATCCTTATATTTTTATTATATTTTACATAAAATGATATTATTTATTTGTAAGTATGGGTATTATATGAGAGTTTGAATATTAATTATGCTTTGCCGTTACTTTATCTTATATGTATTTTATTTAGTTACACATAGTATGGCTTTCGAAAACATTTACGTCAGCTCAACCGGTCGTAAGGTCATAAGTCAATGTTTGCGTAAAATCATACTTTAACCCGGCCCAAGCACAGGTTAATTTATTCAAAAGTCTAAGAACTCAATTTTTAAAACATTTAACTTTTATTTAGATTTTTTAACATATCCTGAATTCTGACAAGATATATTCCATTTTAAAATCTGACGTATTTTTTCATTATTCTAATTGGCTATTGTCAATTAAGCTCCAGTCTTTACATAAATGGTATCAAATTAAGAAATCTACAAATAAAAAATATACTCCCTAAAGATTTAAATGAGACAGGTTATAGAAGCAGAGGTCAAATGACTATTGTTGTAATCATGTCTGTATTTAAATGTATTCATATTTTTATGTCTAGAGAAGTTTATTGTGGTAAGGATACAAGGCTATTGTGTAGACATCACTATAATACAATGTTAAATGTAACTTAATGTTAAATGAAATTACGTTTGAACACAACTGTTTATCTACAAAGTACTAAAGTTCGTAAGGGCATGATAATTACAATCAATAAAACCAAACACAAAGAGCGTAGATTATATTATTTACTCAGTTGCAAAATGAATGCGGAAAAGTGAGGGAGATAGAATGACAATGAAATCAGTATTTTTCTAGGGCAGTGAATGACAACACTTTATTGGGCAGTGGACCAATCAATTAAGTATTGTAGACAGCTTTTACTCATTGACTTTGAGAAATGTGAAGTCTTAATTACAAGTTAAAATATTGTTAGTCAAAATATAATAATTAATACGAATTAATTTGAAAACAAATCCATTGCAATAATTTTTTTACAAAGTTCTGTTTAGAATTGAATTTCTATTTGTATTAGCCCATACACGTCCCAATACAGGGCACGAGCATCCTCTACAATCGAAAGTACCATTAAGAGGGGGTTGGGCCGCATAGACCACCACGCTGGCCTAGTGCGGGTTGACGAACTTTACATAACATAAATTCTTACAAATCCCTATGGTATGCAGGTTTCCTCACGATGTTTTCCTTCACCGTTATAGTGCGTGGCGATTGACTATCAATACAAATCTGTTTATAATTAATATGCATTTAATAATAATTTTATTAGTTCACTAGTAATTGTTTTAATCAGTATTTAGCATGATAAAGAAAAAATAAATTATATTTCACAAAATAACTATTATTTTAATTAGTTTTTTCATACTAAATTGATGTATCACTTTTTAGAAAATATAGGTTTTATTCATTTGACAATTTAGCAAAGCCCAAATACAGAATTTGATAATAAACACTTCAAATATTTTATGTTACCTTTAATATTTACTTCGCTTATATAAACTTTATTAGCAGTCGAGACCAGCCTGCCCCGGGTGTAAATAGTTTTTGAGTCCAATCCAAGTCAACAACATATTATTTCGCGTACTAACTGTTTAGTATTTAATGTCTAACTGTCGCGTACTAACTGTTTTATGTCAATGTGGCCGTCGTCAACTATATTGCTTTTTTCGTCCCGGCCCGTTATATTCCATTCTGTCTCATCTCATTCTATTCCATGAAGAAAAGCATAAAATCCTGTCCACTCCTGTCCCGTGCCATCCATTCAAATTTGAAAGAGTAGCAAATACGTGAATTCCTTACTCATCCCACGTAAACTACATTTTTTCGGGATAAAAAGTAGCCTACCTCGATAGTCCAATATAATATCTTGTTAAATTTCATCCGTTTTAGCGTGAAAACGGAACATACGTATATACGCATTTATAATATTTATGTGTTATATGATTAGTAGAAAGAAATGAGGAAATCGTGAGCTAAATTAATTACTAAAAGTAGTTATGTTCATCACAATGTTGTATCTACTTTAGCCAACCTCAATGCTGAAAACTTTTCTAGTAAACAACCAACAACTTTTTAACTACATAATATAATATATCCTCACAATAAAAAGTAATACGAAGATATAAATGTGGATTTTGAATACGTATATTATCAACAACGATAAACTAACAAAATATGCTCGTTTATCGTAACAATCTGATATTATATTTTATTAATTTCAAATTAAAAACCATCCGCTCACCCGTACGTGCACGCTAGGCACGGCCTATCCTCTGCAGGATGAGGCCGTGCCCTGCAGTGGGACATATAGGGGCTGATACGGAATACTAAAACCTAACTACATTATAGTGCTAATTGAACCTTACAGTGATCTTTACAGGGAATTAATTTGTAATTTTGTTAAGATGTCGTGGTGTACCATATGAATAAATATGAAAATTATCTTATAACGTGTATTAAATAAAGTCTTATCATGTCCGTTGATTTATTATTAAAATTAAGAACTTGCATCGATCTTTGGACGGACTTGTACTTTAGACTCTTTTTTTTGCAAGTCATGATTAACGATTAGATCGTTATCAAGTTTGAAGGATCAAGCGTGTTTTTTTTTACTTTGTTTATAATCATTTTTTTGGTTGTTCCATTATAAAATATCAGATATTATGTTAGCATGACAATTTCGTGGATCTATTGTGAACATAACATGTATGTAACTAGAAGCTTACGTCATCCTAAGATTACTTAATATAATTCAGACATACAGGAAATTCATATGTTTCGTACAAATGCTAATATTTCGTGATCTACCATATTCCTAGATAAGGTAATAATTAGACTCCATATTTCATGCAAAGTATGCAAATCTAAGTGGTAATTGAGGTATTTCGTTTCGATTCCTCACTTCAGATGTGTTCTGAATGATGTTAAACACCTGTGGTGTTTGAATTTTAGATTGCTAATTCAGATAAAATTTGGGCTCTTGTATTTATTTTAAGAAATTTATTTCTAGTTAGACGTAAGTATTTGCAAGTCTAACGTTAGCATATCCATGGGACATAAATAACGCGCATTCTAACAACTTGTTACAAGCATGAAGATAGACAAAATTCTCATGATCTGTTTTAGTCCTTTGGTCGTTTTCTGTGGTTATGTTATGTAGTCCTTCTCACTTAACACTGTCTTGGACCTGTGTGTCCACCATCATTCTTCTTCCATTATGACTATTATTTAGGATAGGATCTTTCTTTAGTCTTTAGTTGGTCGCGGCTCCGACGCGCCTTATTACATTTTCTATGCCATCCTATGTATTTTGTACATCTTCCCCTAAATTGTTTAATTTCATCCTACGCCTTGGTACGCTTGGTCTTTTCCTTAATTATGAGAGTTACTAGATTCACTACGATTGTCGTTATCAATACGAGATAGATATTAGTAAATGAATAAAATTCGTTAAAGTTTATAAAAGCTACATGTCCTTTTTAAAATATCTCAAGTTAATTAAATAGGTAAATAAACTCGGCGACCGAACCTGTTTTAGCTACCTAAAATGTTCTAAGGTTATTTACTCAAGCATTTAACGGATTTAAAAGGCAAATTTAAGTGGCATTTGCAAAGTATTGCTAGGGCAAATAGAATAAATCTAATGATACCAAACTAGCCAAAATACAATTTTGAGATGGATAAAACCCTCAAAATGAATTAATAATGATGTTTCTTAATATGTCAATATTATTCGGTCATCGTACTTTAGCATATTCAAACGGGCTTAGTAACTGCAAGGGCAGTTAGAAGGCAAGAATCATTTTAACTTCGACTAACAAAATTAACAATATTTTAATAGACGAAAAAACATTTACTAACGTTATGGCTACTTGCGTAATGGCTTTATCTACTAGTTATCCTTAACTAGTGTAATTTGATGCACTGATAAGTTATCTATATTTATTTGAGTCATATTAAATTTAGCTTTGAGCAGCGTGATGCTTCGTGAAAGAAGTCATATCGGTCCTACAAATATGAACTAATTTTGTTGCTTTTCTTGTTGTTAGTTCCTCGAGACCCAACAACATATAACTCCTTGATTTCTCCGGTAGCTGTTTAACGATGACAAATATCACTTTCAAAGAACGAACCTGCTTGGTCACATTTGATGTGCAATAAAAATCGAGAATTTTCTAGATGCGAGTTTAAAATTCTTGGAATATGTTACTTTATATAGACAACGTTTTAATCGCCACAGATTGAGTAATATCCTATACGCTAGTTCACAAAATAACTTGTACACAAATAGAAGATTTTATAAGTGAATGATTATTCCCTTTTTTACATTTTTATACATTAATAGCCTTATTCATAGACAGTCTTAAAACCAATGTTAGTTATCGAATGTTTTGTCTTCAAGGCTCAAATTGAGTTTAAAAGTCGCTCAAACGGGACAAAACAATCGATAACTAAAGTAGGGTTTATGATTGTCTGAATGAGGCCGTAAGTGAATTCTTTATTAAAAAAAATAGTCATCGAATACAGATTCTGAAACTGAACTGAAAGTGCTTTAATAAAATCTTGTCATCAGTGCAAAAAATCATTGTAGTTTAAGAATTACCTAATACGTTGATAAGGAAAAAATTACTATTAATCTAAGTATTGTTGTCAGCTGGCAACTATTACTACATATAGGCACTGGCTACTATATACTGGCCAGGTCATTGCAACTTTCCGTTGGTGTTGCCGTTCAGTTATATCATATTTTGATATGTTTATTGATGTGTTAAGAACTATATTTTAATAGTCAATTTATTGGGTCCCAAACTGCTTAGATTAACTGCTTGAACATCTAACTGTTACTCGTGTAATTTAATCTATTGGTTTGTGATACCGCATTTGATCAGCACGGTAATACAACCATTTCCGCTCATTTTCCTGTATAAGTTATTAATATTTTATTGTACCTCGGGATAAGATTAATTAATAAAACAGTAGCATTACTAGTCAGTTTTTTATCAGAGTAATCAGCCTATTTCTACTCTAGGTTTTAATTATGGGTCGTTCAATTCGCATCACTTTCAAATTTCGTAGGCGATTTATTCATAGGTATCGAAATACTTAGATGATTATTGATAAATCTGTCCACATCTATTTAGTCTCAATAGGTTTAAAGTGTTTGGCGTTTTTGAAATTAATTTGAAAGTAATTCTAAAAATATTTTGGTAGTAGCTTTTACATGTACACATTTTAGAGTCTGTATATTAAAACCAAGTTACTACGAGTACATGTTCTTCGGATCTGGGTGAGGCCATCGGGTCAGTTAAGATCAAATGGCAGTCGTTGCTCCGATTTTATGTTTACACTACAGATACAATTATTTTTAATTAAGACCCATAAATAGTAACTGTCTTATCCATAGGAAGATTTAAAACCAATTTTAGAAATATTATGTTTTGTCTTCACTCAAACTGAATCCTAAAGTCGTTCGAAAGGGACAAAATATTCGAGAACTAAAATATTTCATTAATATTTAAGTGGCTTGTGTCGTAGTTATCACAAACTACAAGTTACTTTTCGATCTTGCAACGCCCAGACTTGAAATTATAATTACATTTAAACTTGTTTTGATACCTGCTGAATGTCGGTGCAGTTTGATTTTCGCCCAAAACAGATGCTGTCAAATGCAGATTAAAACCATACTGTAGTCTGTATCAGCCCAGATACTACGTCCCACTGCAGGGCACGAGCCTCCTCTATAATCAAGAGTACGATTGAGAGGGTTTTAGGCTATATACTCCCCTAAAAACAAATTAAATAAAATAAATAATGTGATATCAATTTGGTTGTTTTGATGCATGTAATTAGGGACAGTGACTTGAGACAAAGACGATGTTTCTCGTTTTCTTTGTTTGTTTGCATTGTATGAAGGAATGTTTGCTACACATCGTGCAAGACAATAAGCATTATGCGAAATTCTCACACTAATTCCAACGATATGTTATTGCACCTTTGAGGTTTTGTTTGCTAAGTGCATAGTCATGGTTATGCATGAAACCAAAATTCAAAATGGCGCCTGCATGCCGAATTATTTAGGCACTTTAAGATATAAATAAGTACTTTTTTATCGTGAATTTCCAAATGATAGTCTTGTATGGTACACCAGATTATATAACTTGGACAATTTAAAAAGAAATTGTCATGGCAATATTTAAAAAAAAAAATCTTAAATGATTGATAAATCTGGCAAAGATTTGATAAAATTGAATGCAGAATCGAATCATTTTTGTTCTGTATGTTTTGACTAGTAAAATACAGCGAATCCTGATATTTAGTCGATATTTTAAAAATACATAATAATATTATGTATTTTGTTAAATGCTTAATGTCCCGACACAACAGAATATTATTCTGTTGTGTCGGGACATTAAGCATTTCGTATTTAATGTATGTGTTATGTGCCAAGTCATTATCATCGACCTCGGTGGTATGTTGTGTGTATAATTGTCGATATTTAAGTACTTGCCGAGGCGCTTGAACTTTGTGCCCCGAGCAAAATAGCAGTATCACTTCTGTGTTTACGATTTTAACAGAACTTGAAAATTAAGTTGTATTGTCGGATCAAAGACTAGATTCTTTAATAAAAAACAAATAACGTAATTTCATAGAAACTGCGTAGAAATAAAGAAAAATACTAAGAATAAACTTACCGACGCGTTTCTCTTCAAAATATGCGTTTTCATTTGTTCAAATCAAACTTCATAGATCCCATGAAATATATGGAAATATGCTAAAAGTTGTTTTTTTATGTAAGGCTCTCATCAGATTTTGTTATTCAGATACATCGATTAACTTTTACATAACTTTTAAAATTAAGGGAAAATCCTATTGGAAACAAATACTAAGACTATTTATTTTAGGTATAACAGTGTTTAATAGATATCGTATCGTTTTAGAGCTTGCCTCTTGGCAACAAGACCATAACATCGTGTTAATACAATAATGACAATCTGTGCACTAATATTTTGTGTTACATCATCTGGACATCCAAACTTCTTAGCATCTTAATGTTATTATAAAGATCAACAATTTATTTGTTTATCGTTAATGGTAGAATATACATTTCAATTGTTCATGTAAGTGTTGGCATGTCAGAGTTGATAATACCCGATGCGATAAGAAGCATTTCAAATATCTACGAAGTACAAACAAGTGTATGACGTCAATAAATTACCAAATGATAGTGTTCTTGAAGATACCGTAGTACAATAAATGGTTGATAGTGATATGAGAACAACCGACACTTGTTTTGTGGACTTGTTAATTTATAAAAACATAAATGCCCCTGAATATTCTTCTAAGTAGCTAACCCTTCGTAAATACTGAGCGGTTTATGATAAAAGGATGCCCAGTCGTTCAGTAACTCTAGAACAATTTACTATGTCCTTCATTTGAATGGACATGACAAAATATTTAAAATCTATTTTTATATTACTTTCCAATCCGAAATAACTAACATAATTAAATTTATCAAGAGAACTGTTCGAGATAAAATGGGTATTAGAAATATCACAAGTAACAACTTCTAAAACATTAATTACAAACAAAACTACGAAAGGTTATAATCATTATAAATAGTCATTATACGTGTATACATTAAAAAAATGTTCACGAAACGTCAGAACACAATGCCACCTTTAGCATTAGATGTTAATTAACAATCACGTAACTCATTAGTCTGCGAACAATTCCAGGTGCCGCGCGCCAAAATCGCTCTCCAACACAATCTGGGCCTGGGTGGTGCTGTCGTCCTCACCATGTACAAGAAAGGATTCACCGGCGTGAGCCCCAACAATGTGGCCGCCATCGCCAGCAGCCCCGAAGACTTCAAGGTGTACAAATACATGAAGATCCTCGAGGAGGCGATGCAGACCGACGAAGACAACCTCATTGAGAAAGTGCGCGGCATTTACGGCTTCAAAGTCAGAAACGGACCTAATGGTGCTGAGGGGTACTGGGTAATCAACGCCAAAGAAGGCAAGGGAAAAGTGACGTATAACGGAACTGAGAAACCCGATGTGTCGTTCACAGTTAGTGATGAGGACGTAGCGGACCTGATCTCCGGCAAACTGAACCCGCAGAAGGCGTTCTTCCAAGGCAAGATCAAGATCCAAGGTAACATGGGACTCGCAATGAAACTCACAGATTTGCAGAGGCAAGCGGCTGGCAGGATCGACACCATTCGCTCCAAACTGTAAACTCAAAACTAGTTATAAACTGGTTCTAATGTAATTTGGTTACGGAACGTGGTATAGGGGCATCTTTATACTTAATCGCACATGAAATAGTTACATCGGCAACCTGTTGGTGTTTTTATAATGGTAAAAATAAAAACAAGGTCACAGACGTTTGGGAGTGGACGTGCAATAAGTGTTTCGTCTGTAAGTGTAATCGTTTTTATATTGTATTTATGTTTAATCATTCCAAATGTTTATAATCATATTTGTTAATAAAGTATTTTTATATTAAATTAGTTTTCAATTATTAATCTCAAATATTATACACAATATACGTATATATTAGGATTATTTTTATTTTAGTGCAAACAGTGCAAATCTTACTATTTGCTTAAAGGATACCTTGTTTAAAATTCACTTTAAATAAGTGGCGAATGTTAACAACACTCAGATATAGTTAATAGTTTTAAGTGGCTTACGACACTTCGTATCAAACCTTATCTAAATCCTAAATGTTGTTAAATGTGTATTTGAAGATTATCGCATTTGCATGGGAACATAACCCGCCCAGTGACAAGTAAAACTTGCTGGAGTTTGAACATTTGAAATCACGCCATCTATTTGTAGTCATACGTACTACTTGCATGTCCAGGTGCCACTTTTTCGACAGAATGGATGTAACTTAGTTCACTAAAAGATGGATGAATTCAATCAATAAAGAGTATTGCAAATAAAATTAATAATGCGAGAGATTTTGTCAGGATCTACTATCATGTAAAAAAACAAAAGACGAAATTGTGATGTTTAAATTGTACTTGTTTTATTTTACTATCAATGCCTACAGGCACATAAGATACTTGAATTGATACTATATACTTGACAATTATAATAAACTTTAAAAAAAGTAAACCTTAGTTGATGACGGTATTGTCAAACAAACGAAACAACCGGCATATTGGGAGAATACTACCTAATTAACGTAAATCGTAATCATTGTAGTAATTGTATTAACAAAATATTTTGCACATTTAAAGCTTAGAAAAAAATTAATAAAAATTTGCAACGAATAGATTGCTATGAAATAATTAAAACGTGACTATATTCAATCTATCTGCACTCATAAATTATATCAGATACAGGATAATCTTTCGAAATAACGAAATAAAACACGTATTGGAAATCATTTCATTTTATTGCTCCACAATGTATTTATAAGCATTTTTTTTATTTTCAAGTAAAACACACTTCGAAACCACATGTTACGAACATGTGTGTGCATAACAGAACATCTTTATATATCTTTTTAATTATAGTCTTCTTATTTCTAATCTATCAGGTACATGCAACATACAACAATTTTCCTTCTGTTTAGAATATAAAAATGTGTTTTTGAATAATCCACAAAACAACCGGAATGTTTCATTGGATTAGTGTTTTTGTATTGCCATAAAATAAACTTTCTGGTATAAACACACACAATTCATTAACAAGCCGTTTCACAAAAGACATTGTCTCATAAAGTCGCAAAATTATAGAATTAAATTAAATCAACTGTAATTGTCTATATCGATATTGCGTCGTGTCCTTGGATTTAACCAAAAACTAACAAGTTACCCGACAACACATACCCATATTAAAATTTTCAAATTCATTTTGTTCAATATTTAAAATGGACAAACAATATCGTGTTTTGCGTATAGTACAGCTTTTATGAATTATTTAATGCTATTAGAAAATATATTCTTACTGAAATCAAAGTGTACATCAATTGCCGTTTCTAGTGAATTCATTACAAAATATTTAATTGGCACAAGACAATACAACGTTCATGATTTATTAAAAACATCGTATTCACTATTTCGATTATATTAATTTGCAAGTCGTAGGAATTCGTTATCCCGAATATACTCCTAAGCTCAATATTTTTTTCATAATTATGACTGGAAGACAATTATTTAAAGATTAAAATTGATTAAAGCCTAGCAACACATAGTATGCTGTAGTGTTAGTAAACCAAATGTATTCTGGGTCACTTTTTTGTTTAATTTATAGATATTAGCCATCCATAGAAATATTTCATATTAAAATTAATAATTTTATATCAGGTTTTAGTGAATACGAAGCTTGGTCTATATAGATATTATTTGGGACACTCCTGATGGTTATTGCAAATACACATACTATAAATAGAAACGGCAATTGTGCATTCAACAATCATAAAAGAATGGGTCGTTATAGAAAATGTAGCCATATGTGGCGCTGGTTACAAGTAAAATAAATACCAAAGCAGAATTTATAAAAATACATAAACACTTTTGAAATAGGTGCTATTGGAAAAGAAAACAAACAGAAAGATACAAAAGGAACAAAGTATATTTTTATCAGCGCCATCTACATTTCTTGGCAGTAACTCGTAAAATTGAGTCAAAACTGGAATTAAAATGATACTTAATTTGCGACTTTGACAATAATGTAATTATAAAGTGATGAATTAACAATCATACATGAGATCACAGAGTATGTTATACCCTGGCAAATCACCAATCGCGCAATAAACTTTGTCTCAAATTGTTGTTGTCCGTACGTATATTGTGATATAATAATGCGCCGATTATCGTTTAAATACATTTATGTAAAACCTAAAAAATATGTACAAATTAAAACAATACTGAAATATGTCCACTAAAGGAACCGGGTTGTGGTGGTTAAATGCAACCCTTTATTACGCAGGCAATTGAAGAATATACAAGTATTTTCCAATCGGATTTAGACTTACAACCGCGAGAATACGAAAAATGTAACTAAAACACGTGGACAAAAGAATAAGAGACAGAGCTTCGTTGCGCAAATTCAAATATTTAAAGAGTTTTACAACAGCCTGGTCTCCTCACACACCTTAGTACCGTATTATAAAACAAATATTTACATTCATGTTACTCTCACTGCCATTTCACATTACGAAAACTCACTAAAATTATTACAAGCCTATTTTTTATCCAAAAAATAATTAATACAACCTATCGAGTGTATTTAGTTTCGAAAAGAAAAAACCTCATTAAAAGTTTATACATTTAGCACCATCCGAGTACATTATATCATAGTTTTTTCAATGAAGACAGTGAGAGCCGTCTTTTTTGAAACTTTTCCATCGATACATGATTACGACCTACGCTAAAAATTAAAGCGTTACTTTAGGTTATAATGGCTTAGCCATGTTATTCAAATTTACAAACATGCGAGCTGAAATCGAGTGCATATATTCCAAAAACAATTTTGAATGTGTGTACAAAACTCAATCACTTCCGAACCAAAATAACCGCCAATAAATACTACTGAATATGTACAATTAAAACCTACGTTAGCCAAGCCAAAAATATCATAGCACCAAAATACGTTTTCAACAACGGTACAGACAGAAAAGTTTCACATATATCTTTTAGGTACCTTAAATTATTATAATATAATGACATGCAGTCCATTTCTAATGTACGCTATTTATTATTTTAAAACAATAAGTTATTCTTATTACACTCGATTACGGTACCTATGTGAATAATATAATTATATTAATAAGTAAATGGTAATTTATTTTTCAAAATGTCTCTGACTAGAGATACAACTAACCTACAACTGAACACTTACACTAAACCAACTACCTACGTAACATAGCACTCTTTGAAAGGAAATGTAATTTTTAAAAGAAAAACGCTTCTTTCTCCAAATTGAGCTTTGCTAAAGTCACTTGAAAGTGAAATTAAATTTCACAAATTCGTTTTTTATTTTACAATATCAACAATCCCGGTGCACGGAGTCTTAAACGAGCTCGTAAACACTGTCAGTGGCTCATCGACTATACCAATCGGTTTGTGTACAGCGAGTTAATTTAACTCTTACAATTGCTATCCTTCAAGGACGTTTGCCAATTCCAAACCGATAAATACAATTTTAAATTTGTTTTACAATTATACCGGGATAAAAAAGTTTCCTCAATAAACACCCAAATTGTGTTTCACGACACGCGTTTTCGGCACCGTTTAATAGATGGCGTTGCATGTCGTGAAACACCACCCGGTTAGGGCAACTACAATGTCTTGATTAACGCTATCGAAATAAAAACAAAAACACAAGACGTGTGAATACGCCACACTCAATAAATACGTAATACGTATAGTAAAATTAATTGCTCAGTCGCAAAGAAATATGCACTACAAAATGCACTGTTACTGGCAAAGGCTTCAAAATGATTTTTTATATAAAAAGACAAGTTAAACCTTTGAGAAAGGCTACGGATTTACATTTAAGTATGTACAATCTGCTTCATTTCAGTATTTTAAACTTAAATTTTTGGCTACTCACGTTCTTATACATTTATTATAGCAGCCTTGTTACCACGGCTTGTAATACGGTTTGTTGCTACATCTAAAACATGGTCATTGGATGCTAAACCTATGCAAAAGAATTGCGCTTAGCAAAACATTTTCTCATTAATGCAATGACTCTAAACAAATTACCGTTAAAAATTACCAATTGTACACCACAAACGACTTACGTTCATTTAAAATACAAGTAACAAATTGATAAGTTACCGGCAGTGATGATAAACGTTTTTTGTATTAAAATTATTGCTCTGAGTCATAAAAATGATGTGCGAACTTTTTAAAAGAAATACAGAGTTTCTTATACGAAGACTTTCCTAATTTAGCCAAATATTGTTTTATATACAATGAGGTAGACTGCGGGATGACTCCCTTATAGATAATTTATTGGCCTGGACTCTATTACAATGGTATTTGAATCACCAGACATTTAACAAACCATACTTTCCAATCCTTAATAAATCTTGTTCAGACGAGGCGAATTACGCGCGAATTAAAATTACTCGCGCTTGATTCGCGATGTCTGTACAAGATATTAGATTTTATAGTGTGAAAATAAGCTTTTTGTAATGCGTTTTTGAAAACAAATAGGCTATTCATCTGGTGAAACAATAATGGATTCCTATGTAAAGTTGATTTAAAAACAATATGAAAATGTGCCTTCTTGTGACAAATCGCTTTGTGAATTTAAATGGAGCTAAAGTTATTGAGCTCACTGGAAAAGGTTTCCGTACCCGCGAATACGAGTCTTTAAATCAAGAGGAGAGTAAGTGTCTATAGAAACTGATATTTTTCATAAACATTTTTGTATTTGTATATTTACGCCAGTTTTTGGAAATTGTGGTGCAAGACCCGGCATTAAAGATTACTATACTTAGAAATAAAAAAATCTCTCTTATTACACTGCTAAAGCAGTCAATTAAATTAATTTCGGATTTGCGGCATCTGAATGTACAGGTCCGCATGTAGGTACAGATTTAATAAGACTTCGGGTACGGAACCCTAATAACAAAATTCATGAAATTTCATACAACCTTTTTATAATACGAGAGGTATGCATTTGAATATTATTTTATTATTATTTGGTATGCCTGAGGTTTTATACAGAGTTATTTATATAAATATTAAACTAGGTAATCGATATTACACTAGGGATGCGCCACATTGCTTTTACATTATTATCGATACCTCGATTACTATTTTATCTCGATTAATCATCAACATACGCCTCCTCAAAATGGATTGGCAGTATTGCGGTGCTATCATAGTGTAAGATCGATTGGTTAAGTATAAACTGTACTTATATTGTTTATGACTCGGTTACACTGCTGTTAGGCGGTATGTATGCGAAAATATATAGAAACTGATTAAAAAATATTGCTTACGTACATACGTTGAGAGACATCTTAAAAATAACCCTGTATAAATTATGCTTATGGTTAGACAAAGTACAACTATTTCAATATTTTACAATATGTGAGTATTATGATAAGGTAATGAAAAAGCACAGGTCTGAGGTTATATGAAAGGTAACAGACGTACCTCTAATGGCACACATTGAAGATACTACGAACACCGTATAATAATAAAAAAAACCCTAATTTATAACTGTACTTGATATGATTATGTACATCTGCGATCCCGTGGTACGCCATTGCGGTCGGCACAAACGAAAACACTAACACGGTCCGGCGGGACTCCGCGGCGTGCGCGGGAGCCGCGCGCCTGTACTGCACTCACTGAGCGTCCGCGTGACGTCACGGGCGCGCGCGCCGCAGCCGCGTGATCACGCGCGTCCGTCAACACGGCGGCGGCTCGGCCTCCGCGTCGCCCGCGCCTCCCCCTCCCCCGGCGCCCGCCCCGGCCCCCGCCGCCGCCCCCTCGCGCCGCGCCACGGCCGCCTCGCGCTCCCGCAGCCGCGCCTCGCGCCGCGCCAGCTCGGCCTCGCGCTCGTCGAGGCGGCGCGCGCGCTCCGCCAGCCGCGCCTCGGCGTCCAGCAGCCGCGCCGCCAGCTCCGAGTCGGCGTGCGGCGGCGGCGACGTGGATGACGTCACGTCGTCCACGGGCGGCGTGAGCGGCTTCAGCGCCACGTTGGGCTGGAAGTCCCGCTCGAAGCGCGCGCAGTCGGCCACGCGCACCACTCTCTCGGGGTGCTGCAGGACGGGCTCGCGCTTGCCCCAGGGTCGGAAGGCGGACAGCGCGCGGTAGTGCAGCGCGTACGGGTCCAGGAACAGCGTGTAGCCGTACTCCTCGCCGCGGGACTTTTTCGGCGGAGACTCCGGCGGCTCCGGCTTGCACTCCACCGTCTCCACTATCTGGAAACAACGAATACCAACATTAGACCCATGGTCCTCTAATGAAAAAATGGTAAAACAAAGACTTGGATATGAAGTCTTATTGTTTAGTATACATTCTGCATCGTCTTTACGTAAAGCCTAACACGTAACTATGATCCTAAGTCCTAACTTATCTCCTACACGTACAGAACCTTGAAAGTTGGAGTTACAGCTGGACTCGCGCGTGAATCTCTAAGTTTTATTTAGACCATGAAATGTCAGCGCTGACGGGTGACGGGTGTAAATGTCAGAAGGATGACCTTTGGTTGACGTCAACAGCTTATCGATCGAGGATTGAGATCTGTCGCCGATCCCTATGAACTGTCTGACGTAGACCGATTAGGATTTTCCTAGTTATCGCTTTGAGAATTGAGAGCAATTGGATTCCAATTGGAATCGTATTTTGAGGTGTCTGAACCAATATTGGCTGTATAAAGACCAACATAAAAATAAGCAATTGATGTCGCGTCATGCCCAATACATATAATGTAAACAAATTAAACGAGTATAACGTAAACTGTAGGTTATTTTTTCCTGAACACACCCCTCTCTGACGTCATCCTTTTAGTAAGGTTGGCTAGCGGCAATAAATATAAGTTTTCGAAGCGAACGCCAGTAATCACATTAAGGATCGAATCTCTGTTACTCAGGTTATTAATCACTACCCAAATAGACCAAAAACTAATAAAGAAGTCTTAAGTAATAATTCTCAATCATTACTTATTTACCAGTGCGTCTCACCTAAACAACCGATTCAATGGCACAGCACAGTTTAATTCATAAGAAACCGTGTTGCACATTATCGAAACACCAAAACATTAAGGTTACGTAAAGAGGGAGGCGTTGGCAGACGGCGAGCGTCATCGCCCCCCTTGCCCCCTGTCTCCCCCACCCCTGTCTCCCCGGGGGGAGTGTCGGGCGGCCTCACTCGGTATGTAGGTCGCGGCCGGGCCCAGACGACCCCTAGACGCGGTCCGCACCGCCCCGGCCTACCCACTGACACCGAGTTTAAGAAACGTGCTTTCAATACAGTATTATGTTGATTCTGCGTGCTTCTTCACGGTTTTGTATGGATACTTGTACGCTTATGTACCTTTTAGAATTAATAAGATAAATTGTAGTATAGAGGATATTAATAAGCCCTCTCTTTTATCCTTCTCTTATTTCCATCCCAAGGTAGTCGGTAAGAGATTGCCTCGAGCGATACGACCGCCTTTTGTACTATTATCGAATGTAATGTTTTTTTTTTGGGAACCTTAAATATAGTGTACAATAAAGTATATAAATAAATAATAAGGTGTTTTGATTTGTGAAGACTTCAATTCGCGTTAAGCCAGTGTGGAAGATTAAAGAACCTATTCCTGAAAGTAGTCGTAATGTTGTATGTTAGTGGTAGAGTCACGCTGTTGAGAGTCATGACTCAGCATGAATGGGTAGGCTCATCCGGGGCGGTACCACTGTCTCACAGGAAATAGACGTGAAGGGACAGCTTGGCTGTCGCTCTCCTCTCAATCTGATGGGCCGGCAACATATCCATGATCCAACGTTGTGGATGTTCATATGAGCGGCAGTGATCACTTAAATATGCGATAAAAAAAATATGTCAAATCATTGACCAGACTTCAAAATAAGCTGATAAAAATGTATTAATTAAAAATAGCAACGTATTTATAGAAACGGGACCACTGATTACGAAATGTGGAATACATTTTAATTATCCTCTTAAGGAATAATTCATCGAATAGAAACACAACTTTTACATCCCGTAGTATAAAGCAACCATTTAAAGCCATGCTCCATTCTTGTTATGGGTATTAGTAACACTATTAGTCATAACAGATACCCGAGTGGTTCTAAAGTGATAAGGAAGTGTTTGCTAAAACGTCTGGCGCCGAGTCTGCGAGTGACCCGCTGTGTTGCAGACATCCTTGCCAATACTGATAGGGATGGGATGACCCGGGATTAAGTATCCCGAATTTTTGGTTGTAGAGGATTAGCGTGCGACTATGCGCTGATAGTACAGTATGTCCTAATATTGTGTAGATTTGAAAGACTTGAAGACCAGTCAAGTCAATTTAGTTTGAGTAAAACCTTATGATCGTCTGTTTAAGATGATAAGGGCTGTGACTTTTGAAGTCCCGGGTACGACTCAAAGGATAATAATTTGGTATTAAGTTTTTTATTGAATAAAAAACCTGGTAAACTTTCATTTTCAGCTTCAGGAAGTCAACTGATGAGCGTAAGCCCCCACGAAGGGTTTCCATAGCGATTTTATAGATAGCACACGGCAACTTTCTACTTCTAATAGGAATATTAATTTAAGTCAATCCACTTTGAGGATAGATCAAAAGCATCTTCACCAGAATAAAGCCAAAACCACGAAATCTCATATTGTAAAGATGTTTTCCATTCTGAAGCATACCGTTGGTTTCTCAAACAAAACACCCACTTTCACTTTGTAGTTTCGTGGGCGAATCTTTGTCGAAACGGGACGTGAGGCTTATTCCTACGTAAAATTAAAGGGAAGAATGAAGAAACTTTTCTTGGTGAGTACATAGGCTTATTTTTGTTCCACCTGTCTGTATAAGGCGTAATGTTGGTGGATATTGAAATTGCTTCTCAGATGAGGCGTGGGTGGTTCATCCTAGGTATGGCCAATTAGCAACGGAACGGTATTATCAATTTTTATTTCGATAAAAATGGGGAAAATATTTTGCGAAGTAAATTGTGACGTGGCCCACGCGATATCGCGTTCAGGGATCACCTAGTGTACATTTTTTCATCAGTCCTGATATCACGGATACAGCTGTACCTATAATGATACGATGTAGCTACATGGTATGAAAGCATAAAATTAATTGACAGCCACCGTGGCGCAGTTGGTTAAACACCAGCTATGAAACGAGAGGCCGCGGGTTCGATCCCCGCACCGAAACAAATATTTGTGTGATCAACAGGTATTTATGAGACCAAAAAAGTATCTGAGTAGTTTCTGATACCCACGACACAAAACTCGATCTTAATGTAGGGTCAGGGCTATGTATGTGACTGTTGAGTGTATTTATTATTAAAATAATAACTGAAAGGTTGCCTAAAAGAATGTATTGTAATCGTAGCGTATGCAATCATTGATATCTGATTTACTAACAGCAGAATTTTTATCAAATATAATTTACTTCACACTATGTACTGAGCGTGGCGGGACGTCGCTGAATGCAGGCTGCCTCCAACAGGTCACTGTGGAAATCATTGGGAGAGGCCTATGTTTAGCAGTGGACGTCCTTTGGCTGATGGATGGATGATGGATGATGTACTGAGCGAACTAATCAGGTTACATTGACTTGTAAATGGTAAGTGAGGTAGAATTACATATAACTTATCTACGGATCTAAACAGCATTATAATCCCAGTTTCCAGTGAGCAGGCATTCGCAAAAGCGAGTCTGGTTTCCGTGTAAATGGCAAATGACCTAGTTCGAGGCGCCGGTTCACACACACGTACTTGTATACTGAATGTGTGCTACACTTCCCTGTGACGTCATCAACTACCCTTATACTGGCGTGCATTACGTAGACACGAATAGATGATCTCTACCCTAACATTCTGCCTAGGTATCCTGGAATTAAATGTTCATCGTTACAAGTATTGAAACTAGAGAATTTCTAACTTTATGTGCCAATTCGAGGAGTTTTCCTTTGTTGCATTTTACCTTTGAGAATTGTCACCATTAAACCCTATTAAAAGTATCTATACACGTCATTTCTATTATTATGTTATTCTATCATACCCAATTTACGTAATATCACGCCTGCCTGCCATAACTATACCTTGTTATCCCCTTTTCGCTCAATCTCTCCACACCTTGCATTCTTCCATTTTGATCAACCTCATACTCGAGTGACGTCAATACAATAAGTCGGATATACCAATACGCATCTGCAGGTGTGGGGTTTCCGTTACCGCGGGATTCGTGTGGGCGTCCCATCCCTAGCTAACGAATTAATGGCTATTTTTCTACGACCTACGTACCGACATTTTTCTACGAAAATTGAATAATTCCTAGGCCGATGTCGACGCCGGCTTTTAAACTAAGCGTGGGTACTCATATCATTTTTACGACATTTTAACTAAACTGAGGTAAAAGTTATAGTGTAAAGTCTCCGATGTTAATGTTACTGCGTGGTTTCGATCAGCCGGGTATAATTGTTTCGAGCAGCGCGATATACTCATAAATATACTGAAAATAACCACTACATATATGTATATATTTTATGTAAACATATTATTCATTTCGTTTCTTAAAATGTAGAGTTTGGAAGGGACATTCCATTTAGAATTTTTTGAAGAGCCCACCATTCTTAACGTTCAAATAGTTATAAGATATAAAAGATATTGTTCATGTAGTATCTAAAAGGAACGTGTATAGAGACCAGGAGGGTGGCCACTAAAAACCTGCGCTGTATAGTGACTTTCGCTGCACTGATTTTAGCTGAGATGGCCACCTAATTCGCACAATGTGAGGCTACTATGTTCTTGTATATATTTCTTTTCTTTTTTTTATTTGTTATTGTATTCTTTTTTATTTTTAAGTTTTGTTTAATGACCTGTGTCAATACTTTATTTGTTCTTTATGTACATTCCATATTGTGTCAATAAATGGGGTCTTTCTTTCCTCAGGGTCGGATTTTGCGTGTTATTAACGTTATTAGAGTACAGTCTAGCCAGACGAGACATTACACTCCATTACAGCGCGCCGCGGAAGAATAATAAACACTGGGTAGGGCTATGCTGACGGGAAATTAATTAATGTAGTTTTTTCGATGACTGAAGCATATTTTAAAGCTATATCGAACTTATTTACAATTACCACTGAAAATGTACACTATATTGAGTTTTGAATCTAACGTGAATAACTCTTAATATTAAAGATCAAGTCATGTTCCTAGTGCGGTTTTGAGGTTGTGAACCCACGACTATCATTTTGTTTTTAACAAATTCGTTCTTCCGTTCAGTTCAGTTGTACTATGAACTTATTTTAATGTCAGTAAACTAAATAAAAAAATAACTGTAGGTACAAAGCTACAACTACCATCTAAGTACTCCGTTTTACAAAGGTGCCATTGTGGTCGCGTCAATTAAAAATAAATCCTGTTTTTAAAACACTTAAAAAACCCATATCAGAAAGGAAAAAAAGTAAAGAATATCACTTAAACTACAGGCACATTAGTCACACCGATGATAAGAAAAAAAAAAGTATACGAAAGCGAGTGCCAGCCCTGCGACTCCCGTCAATGGGTTGTTTGTTTGAAGAGCGTGGCTGATCAGCGGCCAGTGCGCCGCATTATCAATTAAACATCGTGTTTATTACTCACATGTTGCGTATACACGAGCTGCCTACACGAAAAATCAATGAAATAATACATCGTGAGGAAACCTGCAGACCACTGGCTCATTTTAAATAGAGTATATCTTAAAAAAAATAGAATTTTTATTCAGATATTTTCTTTCACTATTAGGTCGCGGTAAATGACTGACAACACACATTACACACATTACTTCTAAAATTCAGAGGATTGTCATGAGATTCGAACCCGCGACCATCGTCGCTGAAATTGTGCGCAACTAGCAGGCCACCATGCACTTATAAGACTTATATTTGCTATAATAAATCATTCCTACATTTTTATTTACATAAAAGTTTTGGACATTTGTAGGTACTTAAATTTCTTCGGCCTTGAATAAATAAAACAATCAGATACACAGTATATTGTCCAATTATCTAAGTAATTTTATCGTTGCATCCGGTGATAAATTAGTCTCATTAATGATTATAATTCGGCCTAATACGCTCATATCTAAAGCTTCTTTTATTTTATAATTTCATCTCTTACCATAAATTAAACACAACATTTCAAGAAATGACGTTCTAACATTAATTAAGTATCTAATAGAATCAGTTTGATTAAATATATGTAAAATAGCACGTTTGTATTTTTAACTTATCAAAAATAAAATTTTCGTTAACCTTTGCATTGTAATGCCATTCTTCATTACAATAATAATTATTATGGAATATTTAGCACAAAACAACTATAATTGTTTTGTTCTAAATATTCGCCCAAGTTACAAAAATATTACTGTCCAAATTAGAGTATGGAATTCAACGAAATTACCTAATGTCAGTAATATTGTATGACAAAACGAATTTCATGCAAAGTCAATACCTTAAAACACGCTTACTTGTATTACGTCTAATAAGAAAATATGGAGAAAGACTAAATGAAATAAACAACATGATAATCATTTATTATCATTATTAAGTGTTTAATAATTTATCAATACATCGAAATATCATTGTTACCATGTAAACTTACGTCTTATTATGACGATTGGAACCGTTTACATAACAATAAAACATAGATAAGATACGGGAATTCTAAAAACAATATTTCAACCAAGTCTTATCAATATTTATCCGCTAATTATAACATTTTCGCGAATGTCTGGGACTTTCAATTGTCTGAATATAAAAATACTTTTTTTGTGAATAGCGTCTTTTTAGTCACCGGATTGAGTCAGGGGATTAAAGATTCTAAAATTGTAGTACTTGTATAATTTGTTGTGTGTAACGTGATGCAAACTATCGTGTGAACATATAAGCGTAGATAAACATAACTTTGATTTTCATTTCTCGTTGTATTATAGCTTACAAACTGAACGCTAAAACCATAACGCGCAATATAATTCAAACTGCATTAAATAATACATAAAAGTTTTGATAGTCGAAAATTCGCAGTATCAGTTACCATGGCGACTAAGCGAAATTTCCGCTCGACTACCGCATGTAAAAATATCTTTTACGCAAGCGGCCGACGACGCATCGCACCCCCACTTAGGGGTGGCGGCCAGACGACGTCCACCCTCGCGCCAAGGTCAGACAGTTTACCTGCCTCGCACTCCGTATTGTACTCTAACTTCATTCATTTAAAGTTCTATTTCCTAAGACGGTCGGTGTCCGAAATTTGCAATTGTATTTTGTTCTTTATCTCTGTGTGTTAGGGTAGTGTTTTGTGCGAGGGTAGTGGAGTTGTAGCTTGGCGGCAATCAATGGATTTGAGGCTGTATGAATTATGTATGGCGTCGGGTTGTTACGAGACGGCCCAGTGGAGACGTTTGTGGCGGTTACGTGGCCTGCCTTGTCACATATATCACGAATCTTGTTCTCAGAGGTAAGCAGGGACGTATTTTCAGCTCTCACATACATTGTACAGATTTTAAAATAGTAGTGCTTATAGACACACAGAAACGTGATGACAAAAATATCAAGAATTATTTTCGTATATAGATTATACCAGATTAGATCTGTCTTTAAGTTGCATTTTGAATGATTTCTATGGCTTATTTGAAACACTAGCCTAGACCTTCAACACGTTCTATTGACACAAAGATCTAGGATTTTCCCGACCTTTTGTTATTCGTGTTAATCGAACAATGCCTTTGTACGTCGCGGATGACGCATGCTCCACATTTCCAATGTAGTGCAATATAATACATCTGTTAAGTGCAAAGTTAGAGGACTGTTAGAATGTAGAATATAGTATTGTGGTGTGCGATAGACTTTGGAGAGAACAATAAAGAAAAAAAAAACGTTACCAGTATACCAATTGATAATTTTAAGGTGAATTATAAAGGTTTTTCCGGGACCAATGTGTCGTGCAAAATGCAACGTGCTGAAGAATGGTGTTATGAAATTACAAAATGCTCGTAACGATTCGTTCAAAATACTAAAAAATAATTAAATTGCCTGAAAAATCCAGAGTAAAAATTCAATAAATGTTATCTACAGCAATCCTAATCGGTTGACCTACCCTAGATAACATTTTATTGGCATATGAATTGCTGACACGAGTTTCTACCATAATCTATATGTACGGAGCCCACTAATTAGAAGGATCATACTTTCTTCGTGAAAGAGAGAAATAGCAAAGAGTCCAAACACCCAAACACCACCAACTTTGTTGTAAAACGCACTCTCGAGCGTCAAGACACAAGCATCCAAGCTTAGTTTAGTTATATAATATGTTCCATTGTACGCTGTATTATAGTGAATAAATAAATAATTAATAATATATTTTCGCAGTCACAGTCACGCACGCACAACTGCATCAACCGCTTCAAAGCTTTTGACAACAAATAAAACCTTTGAAGCGCTAAACAACAACCAAATTGATCAACAATATTGGGTAATCAACCGGTAATCAGTGGGAAGGTAATCAATGCGTAGGTAATTGGTGTAAAGTATTGACACGGTCACCCATCTGCGTCGAGACCATGGTGAATCGTGGGACTCGGGCTACGGTAGATGGCCATGAATTTTATGGGTGCCTAGTGTTCCCATGGGAGCGGAGAAAGTAGGGTAAATGTGCTAGGAAAAAACATTTTAAATAATGGAATTTTCGCAGTTTTATACTGACTTTTGGAAATAAATAAGTTAAGGTTTTTAGGAAGTGACACAATATGTGTGTTGTACTGATATTTAGAGATTATATTGTAAATACAGGTGGAACCATTTGGTATAGCTATTTCTACCAGTGTAAATGTCACTCAATAACAAAATTTAATAAAACTATATTTTTAACAATTTTTTCCAGTCCAATTAGCTTATATCTCATTTTATATAAAATAATAAATATTGAAATTTACATTATCCAAATAATTTTACAAAATCTCGAAACCTAATTGATTTGTTAGTGGAAACTTAAGGACTACCGTGAAGGTTTTAGGACAATAACCTTAAATTACCGTGAGAACAAATTAAGTAACTTCGTTCACCTACTCAAAAGACCGTTGCTTCTCAACCAAAAGAAAAAAAACGAAACAACCAACCTCTTTGGCAACCTTTTAGGAAAAATACAATCTTTGATCTATTTCTGGAATGCCAGGAATTTCGTATTGTTATATCCTGGCAGAAATTAATTGGAAGCATCGTCATGGTTACTAAGTAGGATTAGAGAAACGGGAACTTGATTTCCGTTTCAGATAAGAGGCTTCATTTCCTTTTTCGAATGTGTATGAGAGTAATAAGGATATTTTCGTCATACCATACAGAAATGTAGGTAGTATTATAATGGTGCTATATTTAAGAAACTTCGTTTTATACCTCGTGTAAGTAATTGAAAACTGTCTTATGGTTTTGTTTTTTCGGCATGTTTGAAGTAATGAGAATATTAATTCTACTTTATATTGATTGAACTCAGGACCTCAATAAATTACATTTGGATTCCAACTAGTATAATGGCGATATTTTCTTTGAAATTAATTCTATTAAGAATCTTATAAGCCATACTATGTACGTATACCTTTATTACAAAATGACTATCTTTATAAGCTTTCTTATTATCTGTTGGACATATTGCAGATTTAGCAGGCTCAGTCGGGCTCTCCACTGGTGACCATTTATCTACCATCGCTATTAATAAGTTGAAATGAGATCATTAGTCATGCGCTGCGTGTCGACGAGGTGACATTAGTGCATTACCGATCTGTGTGAAAGTCGTGACATTTGTCTTATTAATAACTGCTGTTCTTAACGCATTTGTTTTGACCAGTTTTTAATTCTTGGGAATCGTTTTAACTAGCGGTTATCCAGGATTCACAGGGTCGATTCCAACGTCGGTTTTCTGTAGAAATTGATAATTGAACCCTAGGAAAGTAAAACTTATAATTTATCCAAAGAAGATTAAAAGGCCTTTATCAATAATTCGTTTATAAAATAAGGTTTAAAAGACGTCGATAAAACAATTCAAATCAGTTCTGTTATATGCTTTGTAAAACTTAGTTACTTCATAATATCCTTTAAGGGTTTATAATTCAACAATGATAGTTTAAACCAAGTTTCTACAGCACATCTTAAACATTTTCAGCGACAGCAACTTCAGTGTCTACCTTAAGGATCTCCACAGCCTTTTAAATATTTAAATTCGATATAAAAACAGCTAACGACGCGCTCGGCGGGCGTTCCACAAAGCGATTACGAGTTGCTCCCGGTTCCTAGAACGGAGGACCTAGGAACACGGCTCGACCTTTCCGAGAACACTGGGAGACTGCTCTTGACGCTACTTTATTTTATTTTATGTTTTTTAAGAGATGAGATATTTCAGTGAGACGTCACTAATTGGTTTATGGCTATAGGTCTATCTTTAAATATGGGAGATAAAACTGAGTATTTGTGGGATCCCTGTATGGCATATTAGGGAATAGTAGAAATTTTACATAATTCAACAGTAGATCGGCTAAGAAATTATTTATCTGCAATGAAATAAAAATATATTTCTACCGATTTTATCGCGTATTTGGTTTAATTTTAATTTTTTTTTCATTTCTGACGTTTCGATTACTTTACAGGATTCGTGGTCACGGGGCGGACTCCGCTCCGTAAAAAATATTTTTATTTCAATGTGTAACATTCGCGTAAATTAAAAAAAAACATTATTTATCTGCGCTAAATATTATTATGTTCCGTGTTTAAAGCTTTGGTATGTGGAATAAATTTTTGTTTTACGTATATATCGTACAAAAGAAAAAAATACAGGTAAATACCCTTAACATGCATACGAGTATAAACAACGTATTCATGTTTTATAAACAGTAATTTAAACTTGTACTGTAATTCACGAATTTAATGAAACTTTCAGGTGTATGCCGCGTTCGCTATCCTTCTGGGACTGAAACGACAGTTCACTGAACTCTTACACGTGCCTGCAAAAACCCTTGACCCCAGAGTATACAAGAATATTTTAAGCCTTTACGCTGACTATGCGAATATTCGGAGTCTGTAAGTGCGAAATAGAACGTTGAACTACTTTTAATTTAATTCATCCCGATATTTCAAACTGTAATTAATTTAATTAAAATCCAGGGCCACTGACACTGATACAATTGAAAACGATTTAACTCGTAAAAATGTAATATTGCGTAATTAAATTTTCGGATTTCGAATGCGAATACGAATTCGTAACTGCGTATGCGTATGCGAATGAACTCTCGGCAGTAAGTAGCAGAGATTTAATTATCCGCCGTTACCATTTCGCATGTAGACACGGCGGAATGTTAATCGACTTGTTTTGATCGTTTTGAGCTTTAATGTTGTTTTGTATTTGTAAAATAGTTTCTTATTTATTGCCCGTAGAAAGAGGCTAACGCGCACACAGCATTTTAGCGAGTAAATAGGAGGATTGTTGGATGCCTAATACACCCAATTTTCATCTTGCCATATTTTTTTCCTCCCGATTTTATGGGGCGGCAACTCATCTATGATCCAAGGGTTGTAGATGATGAGCGGCAGGGATCACTTCCATCAGGTGACGTGTTGGTGACTCTTGGTTGGTGAGTTGGTGTTGGTGACTCGTTTGCCGGAACTTTTGTATGAAAAAGTAAAGCAGGGACCTTAATGATTGACTTTTATAAATGAAGTTGTGGATAATGTTTTATTGAGAAAATCTTATTTTAATCACACAAATTTTAGAAGTGAATGTTTGTTTTGTTAGGTTGGTATAAGCGACTGATTTTTATACAGTGGAGGACTTAGTATTCACGTAATGGTTACTGGGATCTTAACCGAACGTTAAAAGCATTTGGGCGTTGTTATTTGTTGGAATTTAAGCAACCATTTATCGAACATTAAATCAGTTTCAATTATTTTATCTAAATTCTTTTTCTACGGGCTTATGTCCAAACTTCAACAGGTTTCGCGGAACATTATAGTTATGTATATTAAAAAAAATGCGATAACGACAGATTTGTTCTACAGATATTTGACTGTATTTAAATGTTAGTTTTGATTTGAAAACTAAAACTACGACGAGGGAGTAATTTTTATAGAGTGATCCAAAATAAAATAGTTGCACGTTTTTCGCATATTTCGTTGGTGAGTGCAATGATACAATCGCCGGCAAGGTCACAATATTTCCGCTTATAGATAACGCGCCGCGCCGATTTTTTGGCTAATGCACACTTCCGTAGTTTAAGATTACGTGCGCGATTAATTATTTAGTTGATTGGTCCTTATGGTTTCCTGGAAAGACCTATTTACGCCTAGTATTATTTAAACTCAAAATAATGACTTTATTAATTATTACAGAAAATAGATACAAACCATGTTTAAATTATAAATTGGATACGAGTCTGGTGTCTAATGTAGGCAAAGCCTGTATTCAGTTTGTACACATACATATATTTTAAATATTAAAATATATTTTATTCTTGCAGTCTCTCGTAAGGTCGTACAAATTAGAAATTTACTAAGACTCATTAAGTTTCAATGCTTGGTGTTATTTAAATGCTTGCCACATTTGATCAAAATAGTCGGAATAATCACAGTGTTCGAAAATCCGCCTGTACATCAAAATAAAAAAGCCTTGTTTTAAATAAAGAAACTTTTAAATCTAAATTAAGACAATGCACTTTGCGCTCACCTGATATTTCTTTATGGGAATTACCCGTAATATTTATGCGAGGTTTCGTAAATATTAGCCGTGACAAAAGTGATTGAGCATGCGCTCTAGAATAATTAAAAATGTGACTAAAGATATCTTTTTGATATACTGTAGCTATACAATTTTCACCTTGATAATGGAATGTTATTTTGAGACTGAGGATTTAAATATTATATTTATGAACGTTATTGTTTTATTTTTGGTATTATTTTCAGCAGTAATCGGTCAGCAGAAGCGATTTAAAATTAGTCATTTAATCGATCACATTAATTATTACGAGAGTATGACGAAGTATATTTACTCCTTGATCTAATGGCAGCGTGTATTGACTCTAAACCTTTTCACAAAGTTCGATTCTCCGATTGGGCATTTTAATTTAATTTTTAGTTCCCGGAATTGGCGATTCTTTGCCAGGTATGGCGATTATTTATCGACGAAAAATAAACAATTTTTATGAGATACTTCAAAAACAAAACTTCGCGTAGCCGATATTAAAGCTTTGCATATAAAGGACAAATAATTTACTCTTAAAATTTCGTCTCCAAATTGCGACAATTACATTGAAGACAAAGAGAGCAGTAAAACCCCCACCGGGCTTATTTTGGTGGTCGAACCGTTTGCGAGGCGACGCGACGCGCGGCTCTCGTTTCAGAACCTCGCCAAAACATCCGCTGTGGGGCCACCAGGCGCGGGAATTTGTGAGGATAAGTTCTGATTAAAGCTCTACATTAATTTTCTAACATAGTTTTCATATTAGAATGGCAAAGTAACTAAACTTCGTCATTATCCTCAGCCACAGTCAGAGTGACTAAAGTTTTAACCATTCTATAACCCCAATGCATACCTTGGTTTCTTACCTTACCTTGTTACATTGAGTGGGTGTACCCTTTTTATAGTCTTGGTGAGACATGAATGTATACACTGTATTGTGTAACGAAGCCAGCAAACGTGTATAGGTTCAGTTCCTTAAGTAATATTGACAACCTCAAATGTGAAATCTGCCGTAAAAATGGCTCTGACATCGTCAAACTCAACGTTGTCGTTAAAGTATCTCGATGCCACTAAATCTCAGATTCTTGTCCTGTTTTTGCATAACGCATGGTTATCCTACAAGAGATGTCGTTAATGCATATCGGCGCCTCGGGGCCGCGGTTGGCCGCCGACCAACTGGTATCCAGTTTTTATTCGCTCCGGAACCACATTTGTCGCATATTCTAATTGATACCACTGCTGCCCTATTCCACGGTGTATTGGCACCGAATTATGTTTTTACAGTTGGGTTAAGTAACAAGTAGTTTGCTGATATTTTACAAAATTATTTTAGAGATTTCCCTGAACTACCATTTACTACTTCAACTCCTGTAAGCCCAGATCGACAGCACGCATTTTAAAACCATCAAGAACTAAAGCTTAGCTAGTCTTTGGGAATGGCTAAGTTGTCTTCAACCCACCACGAAATTAATCGAATAGTTAAATTAACAGGAGATTTAAATTAAGCTTACTGTTTACGTCAGTTTCCTATATAATCTTAAAGGTATCATCAACAAAGCAAATTGCACTAGTCGTTTTGATATGTTAACGCACAAACAGACAGATGATGTGCTTTATGTGTAGGGATGGTTGAAAATATTTTGAATACTACTTTGTTTGTTTACTAATGCGACCGAAATATCATAATTAATTTCTTTGTTGAACATCAAAGAGAAGCAAATTAAAAGCTCAAATTTTAAATTGCTCATTTACTATTTTGTTTCGGTCCGAGTTCTGCATAATAAAGTTTTCTTTTTTAAAGAAAAACTAAGCTATTATAATTTTTTATAACAATATCTGCTTTTGCATGTTCGTGAGGACGACCGACTTTTTAAAGTTGCTAATAGTATTTAGAAATTGGAAATGTTTTTCTCATTGAAATAACACTAATTATTACAGATTTTTTCGTGGATTTGGTTTAATTTTTAAAATTTTTAACTTTCCGACGTTTCGATTGCTTTCCAGCTTTCGTGTTCACGGGGCGGACAGTTTTATATCAATGTGTAACATTCGCGTAAATCTAAGAAACCATTAAGTATGTTTTTTCTCGTTTTGTGTTTTGAATTTTGCTCATTTGATGGACCTATAAAAAAGTAAAGTTTATTTCGATACGGGGATAGTACATTCATTTATGATTCACAGTCACTACTGTGCAGAGAATCGACGAGCAAAATATTTTCCTAACGTTCATTATACACATCAAAGAATTTTTCCTGCCATATGAAAATGACAATTTTTATGATGACTGCACAGAAGGTCAGCGGAAGTTATCAATAATAATCAATGGTACACTCATCTTGGCGGAATGTCGGAATAATGATTCTCAGAAACTGTATTATAATATTTCTCTTTAAACGCAGTTGTGATTTGAATAAACAATATAGTATGATGGGTTATCTGTCAATGATAAACGTGGCGTAGACCAGAAAGGAGTTTTTTTTTAATTTCAACGAATGCCGAGACGACCATGTCATTCGCCTGATGGTAAGCGTTACGACCGCTCATAGACAGTAGTAAAACCTTGGCATTCCACTGCGCTCGCCATCTCGAGACATAAGATGTGTGTCTTAGTATGTTCAGTAGTTACTCCGGCTAGAATGACCTAGTGTTTTGATGCTGTTTATTTAATTAATAGCGATACTAAGCTAACAGTGTAACTGTTGCATTCTGATTGGTCAATGAAATAGTAGTACTTCAAGTCTTAATGTGGTAGAGCCACATTTGAGACATTTGCAGCAAAGGGCCGTTCGACCGAGGTAGTACCGACTACCGGGGTATTACAAGACAGCCTCCGTGGCGCAGTTGGTTAGACGCCGCCTGTGAAACGAGAGGCCGCGGGTTCGATCCCCGCACCGAGACAAATGTTTGTGAGAACCACAAGTATTCGTTTCGAGTCTGGGTGTTTGTGAGGCCGAAAAGTCTCTCGTAGTTCCTGATACCCACGACACAAGACTCGATCGTAGTGTGGGGTCAGGACTATGTATGTGACTGTTGGGTGTATTTATTTATATTTATATTTATTTATACAAGACGGTTAATCGACGACTTTGCTGTAATATTGCGTTCGACGAGCAGGATTTTAGTAAAACCAGGGGTAAAGTATATCAGACATTGGCTGCCGTATAAATACTCCTCAAACATCAGTTATCTCCATAACCAACGAGCAAATACCACAGACAATACAAACGTTGTTTATCTAAACCTAATCTATTCACATAACAAAACGTTGACATAACGCGAGGCAGTTCATTGACGGATACAAAAACACATTTTTGTTCATATTTAAATACGATTTGAATTTTAAAAGCGATCGGGCGATAGAGTAACTCGCGAGTCGGTTGCGCAGGAAAATCTTTTGACGAGCGGAAATGAAACATTTTTTGAAGGTTTTGGTTCCACGTGGCAACGATAGCCTTGTTGATAATGTTAGGAATTTTATTTTGGTGTCTATTATTCTTTTGTATTGTGAATCTTGATAGCGGAGACGGAAAACCGTTGGCTTTTAACTCTTTTTGAAATACACGTTTCTGGTTTTGTTATTAAATGTCCTCATTTTTTGTACAGAGATTGTTATTATGTTTTATCAAAAATCTAGTAACTGAAGCTAGGATTCATCGATATTTCTATGTGTAATTGTATCGTGGTAATTATCTTCCATATTAGCAATTTCCCTCACACATTTACGCTAGACGTAAAATCATATGCGTTTTGGCAAATAAAAAACAAATATACGCTACTTATCTCATCTGCGCGCTAAGTCATACAGAAAAATTCACACATAAACCAAAATGAACAATCGAACGCATTCTCTCAACGACTGCGAACGCGAAACAAAAAAATGCGAACGCGAACGAATAAGTCATTCGCGCCTTTTGCGTATCGTACGCGCAGGCATGCAGATCTAGACAAAGGCTAGGCAACCTTGTCTGTCTAGCCCGCTGACAGACGCAAACTATGCACCGCTTTGTGGGGCATATGCAATGTTTTGCTAAACATTCTATGTAAATATTTGCGCTGCAATTTGTTTTTATTACCGCGCGATGTTTATGTTTCTCGATGTGCGATAACATCGCGCAAATGTATATACATAACACGATATCTTTGATAGACATAATAATGTAATGTTGTAGGAACCAATGATATCTCAATGCCATAACAAAACTGCCACGATAACCCTCAGAATCTCCGTCGCATATTTAATTGTAGTAAGAAAATTGTATATTTAATTTATTGACAGGTATTGACTATTGGGAATTTGGGAGACTTAATTCTTGTGTAATTTGTACGCTATGACATATATGTAGTACAAATTTAATTTATAACTTCGATTCAACAAATAAATAAATAAATACACCCAACAGCCACATACATAGTCCTGACCCAAACACAAAGATCGAGTCTTGTGTCGTGGGTATCAAGAACTACGAGAGACTTTTCGGTCTCACAAACACCCAGACCAGAAACAAATATTTGTGGTTCACACAAACATTTGTCTCGGTGCGGGGATCAAACCCGCGGCCTCTGGTTTCAGAGCCGACGTTTAACCAACTGCGCCACGGAGGCTGTCAAAAATTTATTTTTTAAATTTTATGTTGTGCTTCAACCACTAAAAACTACAGGAGGTACATACATACTTTTTTATGTATCTTAGAAAGTCAAGCTTTCCGAACAAGCAGACGATCCTTGAAGATAAATAAAAGCAATTATTCATAGATACTTTGCGCAAGTTTTATCCCAGAAAGAGCCTTCAAAAACATGAAGTAACTAATTAATGTTTAAAGAATCCATTAGTTGCTGCGTGTCAAAGTAATGGAAAAGTAAATTTTGTTTTAGCCTTGAGAAAGCTTTGTAAAAATATTTTTATTAATATTTCATTTTATCTTCTTCATTATAATATTTTATTTAAATAACATTATAATTTTTATAATAAATGTATACTCTAGTGACGATATTGCTTACCATGTGAATTCTCATACAATTTTTACCTTATTAATTTGGTCTACTATTTTGAGTTCTGTAGACTTCGTAACTTATGCATGTCGAAAAATACTACTAGATCCGACACAGTACTTGTTTCCTAAACTTAATATAAATAATTCTAAAGCCCTTATTCCGAATTTGGTCTGTGGATGACCCCACACTAAGGTCGAGTATTGTGTCGTGGGTATCAGAAACTACGAGACTTTTCGGTCTCACAAACACTCAGACCCGAGACAAATACCTGTGGATCACGCAAACATTTGTTTCGGTGCGGGGATCGAACCCGCGGCCTCTCGTTTCAAAGGTCTAACCAACTGAGCCACGGAGGCTACATTTCTAAAGTGACCTGTTTCTGAAGCGAAAGTGGCAAATTTCAGCAAGTTTTCCGTCCACTGCGATACATTATTCCTCAATATTGTTTAAATAGCCAATTTGCAGCAATAAATGCAAGTAATTGACGACGCATCGACAATCACAGGCAATATTTCCTGCTAATAGTCTAATAACCGCTCACGTGCCGGCTCGGACACGTGCCTCGATTGACACCTGTCAGCGTGACACTTGACAGTGACTCAGTGACATGTAACGTAGTGGTGACATCTGGTGGATATTATGAAGGTGTTGTGTAACACTAGTAAGAGGGAGAGAGCGCTATTTGGTTGTAGTTATAATCTCGATAATCAGCAAAGTAGTTTTATTTTCTTTTCGAAGTAATTGGTAAGTGTGTGGTGGCCTGTTGGTTACAGACCAGACGCGACTGCCAACAAGTTGACGGTGGTCGCGGGTTCAAATTCCAGGGGACACCTCTGACTTTTGGGAGTTATGTGTGTGTCCGTGTGTTAACGTCCGCCAACCCGCACTAGGTCAGCGTGGCGGACTATAGGGCCTAACCCCTCTCAAAAGTGCTCTCGCTAGGAGGAGGCCCGTGCCCTGCAGTGGGACGTATATGGGCTGATACAAATACAAGGTAATTGGTGTATTAACCACTGGTATATAGAATGTGCAGTGTGATACGCTTTAACCAGTGCTTTACTGTTTTTCTAGTCAAGCCTGATATCTGTTAATAGTTAATACATGACAGCATTAGGTAAACAAACAAAAAGTAAATTATATACTAACTTAACTGTTTAAATGCAATATTTAAAATGCCTTAATATTACGTTATTCTCCAACGTTCCTTGTTATTATCATAAATGTTATGACGTCTGTTAGCGATGGCTTTTGAACATGGCCTTCATAGATACGGGACACGTGCTGTCGAGTTTAACACCTGTCTACGTGACAGTGAGTCAGCATTTAAAACCGCGAATCGATATTGCAATAGACTGATAAAATATTCATACGTGGGACTGAACGCACAATATTTTCAATAGTAAAAGCAATTTAAAGTAAATCTTATCGCCAGTGGCAAATTGCAATGTAACGATTAATACGGAAATTTTATTTTGTTGTCAATTGAATTGTAAAATAGACAGTAACAATGACAAACGACTTATGAAATTAAAAATAAATAATTTCCTAGTGTTGTCCTCACTAACCGAACCGATCTAGCTCTCCAAAAATACCACATTTTATTACACTCGATAACTATCCGCAACAAACTTCGTCCGTCAAAAGGTATCCGCCATCCCCGCGGATTATCCGCACCATTGCATGCACCCATCACTACGCGGACTTATACGGCCGCGCAGACCCCGGCCAGACAAGCCAACGTGACAGCCATCGATGCGTTATGTAAGCCGTCGTAATAAAGTTACTTAACCACTTACCTAGCACTTATCACGTATTTACATACTAGTTCTTACGTCTTACCTGGATAGTGTTGGACGTGGATATCCGTCGAGTAGGCTGAGTTTTATATAGTGAAATTAAATCAAAATATATATAGTTGTTCATGAACCAGACTTTACGATAGTCAGCTTATTATTCCTATTATTCACTGCTGTAAATACACCTTGTTTTACGTTACAGATCGAGGAAATGGATCAATTATGAGAAATGATTACCGCCCACGACACTAGAGCCGGCATCTCAAAATGGGATGTCAGAGAAGAAAAAGATGGCAGAAATTCAAGCACCTTCCCTCTTTCTCTTTTTGGTGGTTTAGAGAAACTACATATGAATTACAATAACGCATTCCACATCACATTCCCAACGGCAATAATGATGAGAAAATTGTAATGTTTTCACATGTTTCCGAGGCGTTGTAAGCGCGCAGGCACGCGGGTATTCGTAACATTTGGCTCGGGCCGCGGCGCAGTTCATTAGAGCATCTAACATGCCTCCACAGTGATCTGTGCGCATACTCCGGATATTTGGGGGAAATTATTTGCTTTTTAAATTTTGCGAGGGATATTCCTAGCATTTGTGACAGCATGCGCATTGCGCACAATATAAAAGTATCTCTAAACAATTTTTAGTAACTGTAGCTGTTTTTTCATAAACTGCAAAGGCAGTCGTATGTCTACAATACCATGTTATCACCAGCTTATAATATTCTACTGCTGGACATAAAACTCCCCAAACCAAATCAATAACCATAGCATCTTTGCAGAAACCACTCAGCAATGTCCAAATGATAAAAATAATATAACAAAATTCTTGAGAAACTCAAATAACTCAAAACAGTGTAACCCCATATTGCGCATTCAAAGGGATTTTTTATTAGTTTGTGTAAGTGCCAAAAATTCCACGATGGAAGGCGCGTGCCGGCTGATTCACTTCACAAACGAAAGTGAGCGCTGCCAAAATATTTCAATAAATAAATTATTAGTGCGACAGAGAGTTCCGAGATTCGGGATTGAGATATCAGTGTGCACAAGATACTACAATCATTAACCCTAGCCAAGTTTTATTTATCTTTCTCCATCTAAATCAAGAGCTTTGGCTGACCAGAAAAATTTAAAGTAGAGCCGTAAGTTGTTTGAAGTCTTCACACATGAGTCCTCTTGGTCGAGATGGTACCAATGTCTCCTAGAACACCGAATGTAGCTTTGTTGTATCGTTTCATTAGCTAAGTGAGATTGCCTATAACTTGGAACAGATCGTCGCTGCCGATGTGGTAGAGTCAGTAGAATGGTTGTAAAGAAAGTTAGCAATTTATTGATTGTATTGTCCATTTTAGCCAAGATATACCCTCTAAGAACTTGGTAAAGGTGTTGGGACAAATATTAATTCTACTTTTGTGTCAAACCTTACTCTAAAACAGTCAACATACCAAAGAAACTTTAAGGTCTGCTGTAAATGATAAGCTATTTCTGCAACATGTGAAACGGTGAATGGCGTATCTATCCGATGTTGTTCTCTAAGGGTAAATAGAGGAAATTGGCCTGCCTTTGATCTACTTGTTGAAGTATTTGTTGATCATAAACATTTGTTCTGTGGCGATAGATCAATATACTCAATTCACAGCTCGCTTTTCGCTCATAGCTTAACAAAGGCAGTCTTGACTCCTGGTTTTAGTTCTGTGGTTTCAAAGATAATTTCCGAACCTTTATGCAGCGTGGTGGACTATATGGCCTAACCACTATCAATCGATTCTCTCGATTATAGAGTAGGCCCGTGCCCAGCAGTGGGACGTATATGGGATGATACAATACAACATAATTATCCTGAGATGATTTTAGTTCCGAAGGCTCCTTAATAGTCCTAACCTTTTATGGTAAGAGATGTAAACATTAGAAATGAGTATTTGGTCTAGTGGGCCGAGGATTGCCTTGCCAAGATACACGAGCCAATAGCTTCCTAGAAAACATCCAACGCAATAAATGAATAACATGTACTAGTAGTAAGTGACTTTTCCTGTATACTAGGAATTCATGTAAACAAACCAGTGTCGTTGATATGAGTAGTTCAACTGCCCGGTACTAGAAACTTTGCATATACCTACACCCCATTTACTTAGCTCAAGTTAGTATAGTACATATTATTCCTTGAAAATTGGAAAGATTTCTTATTTACCTTGGTTTTTTATATTGTTTTCCTTCACTGTTATAATGAGTGATAATTAAATAAGTATCCTTGAAGAACGTGCGTTCAGAAATTTGCGTGCCTAATTAGATGATTGCACGCATTCCTCAATTCTTATTAAAACCTCAGCCATATGGAGACTGCTGAATGTGTCTCCCATACTTTCCCCAGCGAAGTGATCGTCTGATATACCCAACAATTAATCTTAAGCTCGATCTCCCAAGTATATTATCTAATCTTATCGCTGTAGCAACTAAACGAAAAACTCGCCTTATCAGCAACACGTTATACAATGCCCGAAGGACATAAGGTCATTGCTCTCAGATTTATTTCATTTATTTTATTTAAAGTTAAGGGGTTCGTGACTGTAATCTTTTTAATTTTTATATAGTACCTAGATTTGATAAGATGATGTGTGGCTTTGTAATATTACTTTCTTTGCATTAAAGTATTAATATTTTATTTGAAATCATGAAATTAAGTTATTTTAAATGAAATACCCATGTATCGGTCTTAATAATGAAAATTAATTGGGTCATTTACGATACCTTGTGGGTCGGAACATTATCTACAATTTATTTCAGTAAAGCACGATTTCAGGGTATCTAGATCTGGTTTGCTATAAAGCAAAAATGCATACAATTATTATTATGAATGACACACACATGCAATAACGGATTCATTGACCGAAAGTAAATATGTGCCAAATAACGTACCGCAATGGCGATAATAGAATCAGTAGTAGTGATTCACGGAGGAAGTAATGTGAGTCAGATTTCACTACTGGATAATTCACTACGAGTGTACAAACAAATGCTTTGAATAACATAAACAAATTCTTTTAAAATGGTATGGCGATATTGTAGATGAAGATGACAATTTTATGGTGCATGAGTTTTAGTGTCAGGGAAGTAAGCTTTAGCTAGGCATATAATAAAGCCAAATGAAGGAGTACTTGAAACAGCAATTAATAAAAAGAAGAGTTTAATGTTCAAGACGATATAATATATTACCCGTCGGAAATATCTGTGGACCTGAATAATAGACGTCATTGGAACATAAGTTCAGCAAATTCAAAATATAGGTTAAACAAATTGAATTAAATAGAAAAAAGAATAAAAGTAGAATTCGCATCCATCTCAAAACGTTTTTAATGTTAAATAACATATTAGATAGGGGAACACAAAAAAAATAAATATGAACCGCATTCCGGCCAGGTTCACAGATATTTCGACAGTCTCCGTGGCACAGTTGGTTAGAGGCTGCCTGTGAAACGAGAGGCCGCGGGTTCGATCCCCGCACCGTAACAAATATTTGTGTGATCCACAGGTATTTGTTTCGGGTCTGGATGTTTGTGAGACCGAAAAGTCTCTCGTAGTTTCTGATACCCACGACACAAGATTCGATCTTAGTGTGGGGTCAGGACTATGTATGTGACTGTTGGGTGTATTTATTTATTTCCGACAGTTTATACAAAGATATATAAGACGATAAGACGAATATTTAGATCGTAGCGTTTGACGTTCGTTGAGTGCGATAACAGGTGATGTGGATGTTATTTTTCTTTTAAAAACAAAAGTGAAAATATTTACACGGTAACACATGAGTCACTGACTCGGTGGCGTAGTTATACTACGGAACGATTACAAAGCTGAAGTCTCGAGTTCAAATCCCTGGTCGGGCCTAGTGATATTGGATTTTTCAGCCCGGAGTCAGGAATTGATGGCCCGGATGGCGAAAGGCTCGCCTCCTATCACATCGTGGGACGGAACCATACAAGACGAAATGTGGGTGTCCTGGCGGCGCCTCTGCCTACCCCTTTTGGGATTAAAGGCGTGAGTTTATGTATGAGTCACATAGCACAAAACGAGAGCTGGAGATGATTGGTTGACATCAATCATAATGCGCCCGCCAAAACCAACCGTTGAAAAAACACCTCTCGTAGCCCTAATTTACTAATTTACGACTATGTTATGGCCAACTATTATTCCAATTTCAAATTATATTCCTCTATTTGTTGGTCATTCATCTTAGCATTTCTTGATGTGTGATTTTTTATAATTTGGTGGAAACGCTATTAATATGTAATAAGCGATATCTGTTATTTAAAAAAAAAAACTAAAAAAAATAAGATATTGTGATCTGCAAGAAATTTTTAAAAGTTGAGATGTTTACTATGACTGAATTATAAAATATGTGTGATTAAGTATATTGTGAATTCTATAAATTAATTATTTAATACACACACTTACACTCCCGCCTATCACCAACATTTTTAGGAAATTGTCCAAACTCCGTTAAATCATATTTTACGTGTGAAAAAATGGCATTACTTTGTGTACTGTTTATGTGTGTGTATATACAGGGTATATCACGACTTCGACCGAAAACGAAGCCAGGTGGTAGTATTAGTGACTTCAGACACAATGCAACTAAAGATTTTACAATTTTTTTTTGTTTTTTACTTATCCTCGTATTTGGGTATACATACATAGTTTTCGTAAAATAATTGTGTACACCTTTTTGTTTTTAAAGGAGCATTGGTGCGTAAGGGTATAAATTACTTTTTTCGCAAAAACTAGGTATTTAGCACCCAAACACGATGATTTTTAAAAAATTGCATTGCTATTTTTTTAGTTGCATCGTGTTTGTAAGCACTAAAACTACCACCAGGCTTAGTTTTCGGTCGCAGTCTTGATATACCCGGTATATTTAATATAAACTAATATAATACAAACTTTAAAGAATGATGTGATAAGTAAACTATCGCGCTATAGTCCACGGTAGATAAGATTCGGCCATTATTATTCTTCAACTGTTGCGCTTTAAATATATGAGCGTATTTTAAGATTAAAATGTATGCATTTAAATATGAGGATTTAATTATTTTACCATTATGAAGGATCAAAATGGATGTCAGACAAGTATTATAATTTACATTCGTATCTTATCTTATCAGGCCGTATCTGTTGTACCAAGGTTCAATTACTGCCGAAATAATGTTTTGAAGGACTGTTATGAACTCGCAGACTCTTATCAAATCGTTTATGTGCAATAAACCGTCAAGTTATGACAGGCAACGCCATCTGTTATTTGAAATAATATTTACAATCGTGTTCCGAGATGGCTTATTAGGAAACAGTAAAGCATGAAGACTTATTTACATAATAAATTGTGTTTAGAATCAACAAATAATATACACCAATGTTAACCCAAAATAACTTAGGTAATTAAAACGTGATCTCATTCGTGTAGACACGGACGGATTGCTTCGCAGACGTCCAACTCAATCGGTTATTTGATTGTTGTGGCAATAAAAATGTAAAATGTATTGGACTTCAAGCTAACAATATATCATTGTAGATTATTTTTATATAAAGATAAATTGTAAATATTTTATTTTTCTAAAATTAGTTCGCGATTTTTTATCTATTGATAATTATAGGTAACAAAACGCGAGCGGCTGTCATTGAGCATCGTGTGACGTCACAATGCACAATTCTTCATTCATCTCTGCCACTGAGAACGATCGCGAGTTCAATACGCGACGTCACTTTTTAAATGTCACGGGACCTACGGTTTTGGTGCAACATTTTTTAGTAATAAAGAAAAACGTGTTTATTCGTTTTAAATAACGCTTTTAAAATATACAAATCATTGCGAGAGGTATAGAATAATCATATCTAGATTCTAAAACACTTTTCAGAAAACAGTCAAGTAGCCAACTTCTGCGGTTGGTGCAAGAACGGACTGGCGAACCAGATAATATATAGTGTCCCGTACATTTTTCACTTGTCAATTAGGCCACAACCATTCTCCAAAGCACATCATTTAGCATTAACATAATCAGAGTAGCTTTTGATCTATATGCGGCATTCGGAACTAAGAACAAATAGCCACCATCGCGAACGTTACAAATGGTACTGGCCGCGTTCACCTGTTACACATCAATTACTTTTATGCATGTTGGTACGCCTGCTCGCGCGGTGAACTACGGCTCTCCGTTACAGTAATAAGGGTTTTGACAGGTGCATAAGCACGTTTGCCATTGTATGAATTCCTAATAATAGTGCGGGGAACGGTTGGAGTGTTGCCAACCGCACGGGTAGCGACCCCGTTGACGGCAATGGCTACCTGCTGTCAGAATGTCAACACGAATAAAATTAAAGACGCGGTCAGACGGTGGCTTGTGGTTTTAACCGAGCATTTATAGTGGCCTGTTCGAATTGGAGTGGAATACCCGTGTAAATTACAAGCAAACGCAACCAGATGCAAAACCAAATAAAAAATATTCCATGCATTCTACGCATAGTGATAGTTCTAGCATAAATAAAATGTTTTGTCAGATTAAATTACGTATTCTGAAAAAATCCCCCAAAAATGACCTATTTCACTAATAGAAACCAATTACTTTTACCATTTATATACCCTAATAATTGGAACTTAAATTATTGTTGCGTAAAACACGGTCTATTTGAATTGATGGTCGGCGCGGGCTGCATGGGCACATATTAATAGCCTTCCGAAATATGACAAGGAGCACTCGCGCTAGACATGTAAAACACTGTGCAGAATACACCAGCAGGGGTGCCAACGTCAAGAAATGAAAATGTTTAATTTCGGAACTAGTATTTTCTAATGAATTTGATTTTCGGACAACAAAGAAAAATAACATGTTATACATAATCGCCAAATCGATATTTTTTAACGCTTTTTTATGAAGGCTTTTTGCTCTTTTAACAAGCATTTTTCACACTTAGTGCCACTATCTAAATATTTATGTAATCCGCAGGCATCCGAAATGTCAACTTCTGTTTCTTTAATAATATATCAATACAAATGCGACGGGTTTGCGATGCTATCAGTAGATTTTTATATCGAGAAGATCATTGAATTATCATAAATTGTTGTCTTTATACAACGTGGGTCACAGGAAATATGACTGATCAGTGATCATACTATCGTTGCTTGCGTACGTGCATAGAAATGGTGTGTTTGTGTAACATAATATTATAATAAAATCCAATATTTACTCTTTAGACACCAACCGAAAACTAACTTTTATCGCTCAGTAATTTTAAGATTGTAATAGGTACTATATTTTTGTGTATGATTAGCTCAATTTATTACTCATTTGATACAGAATCTAAAAACCTCTTCATAACAGTTGTAAGGATTATAGATATAAATCTACGTGAGTATAGTCTCCGGCGATTTGGAAATCACATATTCTAGGGCGTAGTAAGGTTTTATGAGTGAAATAGTTATATATCAGTTGCAACAGAACAGGTGGGGATCGCAGTGGTGGTGCCAAACTGGCGTAGTTTACGACACAGCGGCTAGTAGTACCACTCGCTTTCAGACACTATTTCGTGATTTATCGATCTGTACATAAAACATCCTTTCACCAATTCGTATTGAGCCGGCGCGCGGCGATGGGTACGGTACAAAGTCCCTATCATATTATGAAAGTAGGTTGGAGACCACCTTAACTACACGCTGTACTATAACAGTTGTTTTTTTTAAGAACACCATTTAAAAATGTGTTGCTAATGTCCCTATTAATTTATTTTTATTTCTATATTTTTAATTTAACTATTTGAATTTCGAGCAAAACAATGCCAACCTTACAACGAAACCAAACACTGGCCAGTTGTAAAGTGAAAGTAAAAAGCGCGCCAAAAACATGAACTCGTACATTATATCGGCCGACAAGTCGGGCCGTGTGTGGCCGGCGCGGTGCGACGTTGCTAAATCCGTGTGCACCTGATTTACTCTTATTGCGATCTATTCGCGCTGTAACGCGATTTAATTCCATTTGACATTTTCCCTTCCACCTAGCGCGAGCAACACGAGTACAACTGGAGTTTATATATAAACGTGCTTTTGTTTTATTGTTTAGAAGAAGCTAGGGATTTTCTCGTATTAATGTTATTAAGATGACGGTTGGTGTGTAAATATGTGTTTATATTATTACTGTGATGTCAGGACACGTACTTAACTTCGAAAATTGAGTAATTTAGTAAAATGATAATTACTTTTTCACTAAGTAACAGTAAAATTTAAAACCTTTTATTATAATTTGTCAATTAATTACAATATTCATATTCATTTAAAATATGCAAAATCATGCAGAATATAAAAATTTAATATCTGTTAATTAATTATACTTCGTAACTTTGACGTAATAGCTGACCTATTATTGTAACCGACAAACTTTTTTAGGTGGAAAAAATCAAGTGGTCACATTAACCCCAAAATGGAGGCGAATTTCGGCTTACGTATATAACTTTTAAGCTACATTAGAACATCTAAGGTCGGGAAAACGTACAATAAAAACACTGGGCAATGAGCGAATTGCCAATGCAAAATCTCAAGGGATTATCTATTTTATGCAAAATTTATAGACTTGATTAAGTTTAAGATATTGGAAACAAGAAATTAATAATTATAATCTTGTTATCTATTGAAAAACACGTTAATTAATATTATACTTTTATGGTGCATTGGCAAGTTCCGAATTTAGTTTTTAGAATTGTTATGTTAAATTTAAGCTAGTGTAAACAGAGATGATGTAATTTTGTGGAAATAGTAGTAATTGTAGTTTTCTTATCATGCTTTTTAAGTCAGAGAAAAAACCTTTTTTTATGTATTTAATAAATTAAAGTCAATATAATCACCTCCAATAGTAGAATTTTTCAAATTTATTTAACAGTACTGTTTTTACAGCTAGTGCGTCAAGAAATAAATGTTATATGACAAGTGAAATACAACATTCCAGATTCAAATTGTACATTCTTTTTTCAAACTGGCTGTCTGGCCTTTGGCCTTTAGTTTCGCCGGGCTCTGCCAGCTTGGTCCGGAACTAGGTTAGACAGAACTAGAACAAGGGCATCAAGAAGTTTCCAGCCTGGGCGAAGCAACACTAGGTTACAAAGTGGCAGCGTGTTATTAAATGGAAATAAGGTTAGTAGGATAATAATTAATTAATTATATTAAACTTATGGCCGCGCTCAGAGACGTTTAATGTCAATAAAATCGATCTTTAGTATAGATGATCTTTGTAAAATCAACACATAATAAAGATTTAATTGACATAAAATGTATCTGAGTACGGCATTAAGCACTTCAAACTTTTGGGGTATCAATGATAGAGGTCATACATTTTTCCATTAGCATTTTTAGGCACAAAAAATCTCTTGATGACGTCAATTACTTTTTTTACATTAATAGAGTTATTTTTATGGGTGTTTCTGAAATTATTGCCTTATTTAATGATGCTCACTACTTTTATTGATGTGTTTTGATTTAGGCCTGAGCGATAGGCATTCCTTGAATAAAATACGCACCATTTCAATCAGTTTCGTTGACATCGATTCGTTGATTACTGCCTTACGGGTGTAAATGTTTATCAGTTCTACGTATTGCAAAATAATTAATAGAGTTATTTTCGGTGTTATTAAAGACAAAGATGGCTTGTTAGAGTCAAGCAAGAAAAATATCTCATTCTAATATATAGCAACATGTTTCGTGTTTTGATCAAGATTTGATACTTTTGCTCATTGCCGTTCGAAAATCAGTATACTTGGATATCATTGGAAACTATCAACAAGTTCCGTAGCATTAAGGCTTGGACCAAATATATTTGGCCACTAAAATATTTGCCGTCATATGGAAGTCCATCCTACGTCCTATAATCGCGCAGCCTAGCCGTTTTCATGTGTCCCTATAAATTATTGCATTTATCTTTCTAAATACTCAGTATGTCTAAAGGATTATAAAATACATGTGTTAATAATGTGGCCGGAAATCAGACTTCCGACGCGGATCTAACTTGGATTACTAGTATTATTGCAACTGCTATGCTGCCGATAGTTTCGTAGAATAAGGTAAATATTCGCATAGATTTGCGATTTCCGATCAGGACGGCTATAAACTCAAAGTAATAAACGTAGTACTGGTTTTTATGGGCTTTACCATTTCCAAAAAAAATATGCTAGGCAGACTGTCGGGTTTTTTATAGCTAAGTATTTACGTTGAAAAAAATTCAAATAATTTTTAATCGGTCCAAAAACCATAGACGATCTTTAACTTCTAAAGAATTAATATAGCCTTAGGTTGAGTCTAAGATATTGGTAAGTAAGAGTATAAGTGATAGTAATTTGATCCCGCATATTTAGACGCGGAAACAAAACGTGTCGGAGAAATTAATAGTGATTCAGTTGAGAAAGCTCACATTTGCGGAAAATGAAACAACTCGGACGGTCAAGGAAACCAGTCGTTTCGAATTTCGAACATAAATTCCTTCTCGTGAGTAAAATTCATTTTTTATTATTGCCACATAAATTCAAACAAAAACGGAATTCTTTATTCAAAATTGCATTTTAACGGTTTATGCTAAAAAATGCATATTCTTTTCACCTGCGACATTGTTTATGGTCAGTATTGTCAAATGCATCTTTTATATAGCGGTAAAAAAGTTTGCATACGAAATTTTTTGTAAATTTCTGCATTTCGTTTATGAAAAACTGTTTAAAGCTTCGTATACGTATTTATGATTTTTTGTCTGGCGGATTATCGTACAATTGAACTTCCCGAAATAGGTGTATTAACAGAAGGTATTTTATTGGAAAATGAAGTGAAACTACTATCGTCTAATAATAAGATGTAAAGGGCGCCATAGTGACCTGTGCAAACAACATTAACTCATACAAAATTATGTCAACCAAAAAATTAATCGTAAAATTAATTTAATAGGAGGAGTTACTGGATAGAGTCTATGTGGACAACACGACTTTCTATCAAAAGTATAATACATATTTGTGGTCTTACTTCTAGATACTTATGGAGGTTTAAAATGCTCCTATTAAAGGCCTGTTAAAAAACGTTATCAAAAATCTTGAGCCTTTAATATTTTTCTACGTTTAAATATTAGCCTCAGTCTTTATCTGTGAGATTAAGGTTAAATTTCCAGTGTTTGCGACAAACGACAAACATTATACCGTTTAGTTATTGGGGCACGATATCGCGGCTCGGGGTCGGCGCGGGCGCACCGAGGGCATTGACCCCACCGCACCCCCCGTGCGAATACGGGGTGCTAAACACCGTCATTACACGCTGAGCATTTGTACCCGTCAATAACCAGATGTGTAATTGAGTTTGCGTGACGTATAGCATGGCTCTACCACTGACGCATTTTCTAGAGTCACCTATTCGAACACCAAAAATAGCTATATTCAAAATTATATTACAACTTTTTATAGATTAATTTCGAATTGAGAAGTCCAGTGAGAGGAAAGATAGAGTGATTTTGTGAGAATGGTAGATACAGAAACAGAATTTTCAATGCATCTTTTAGTAATATTGGACGGATTTGACAAAATAGATTTTTTAAATTTGATGTGACTTTTAATTTAACCTTTGAAGTGGTATTTTATTGACTAGTAGCGGTCATGCTGTAATGTTGTCTCATGTTGTTTAATATCATGTCTCCCACATATACAGGGTTATCGAGAAAAGGTATATAAAACTGAAAAGGGTGAACTATGCTAGCACAATAAACAACTTTTACTATGGCGCCAACTCTAAATAAGCGAAACAAAAATCAGCTGTTCCATACATTTTTCAAATTCAAACGATTGTTTTTGTATTTGCTGACTTTTTTCTCGATTTCAAGGTTGCCCCCATAACAAAAGTTGTTCATTATGATGAGTGTAGCATACCCACTTCGGCTTTATGACTAACCCTGTATATTTGTCGAGATAAGACTGTGTATTTGTTATGTTTTTATTTATTTGTCGCCTTATCAGCTGTTTCATTACTGATACTAGTGCATATTTCCTAGTTGAGTGCATTTACAGTGCATGCAGTACATTTATTTATCAGCCCTGTATTGACACATCAATAGGTCACTGTAAAAGCTTCTGGAAATATCGGGTATAGCCTATACTCAACAGTGGACTCCGTGTGGCTGATGATAACAATGTTAATTAAGACATCCATTACAGGGCACAGTCTGATGAGAGCAAGATGTTCTCCCTTGGTATTTATATTATACACACCCAACAGTCACATACATAGTCCTGACCCCACACTAAGATCGAGTCTTGTGTCGTGGGTATCAGAAGCTACGAGAGACTTTTCGGTCTCACAAACACCCAGACCCTAAACAAAGACCTGTGAATTACAAAAATATTTGTTTCGGTGCAGGGATCGAACCTCTAGCCTTACCTCTATAGTCTATACTTTAAGCCTCTCGTTTAACAGCCGGCGTCTAACCAACTGCGCCTACAAATTTCAAAATCCTTTTGATAATCTCTATCTCTATAAGAAGGTAGATTTCCCAACGATGTATTCCTTTGCCGTTAAAGGTTATAATTAACTATGAATATACAGGAGAAGTTGCATTTATCGAATGATTATGTTTATCAGTGGATTTTCTATAACTAAGAATAGTAATGAGCAGGTTATTTCGAAGTTCAAAATTTATTTCTGAATCTCGTCAAGACTTTATGTTCATTAAACTATTGTAAGTATATCTATCGGCTATATTCCACAGATGTGGGCAAGTGCAATCTCAGTGCAACATGTGACTTATCGTTTTACCCCAGTGCTTATACAGGCTGTTGAACTTCGCGTAGAGTGCATCCCCGGTGCGAACACAGGGTGCTCATTGCGTTAAGTGCGTATCCGGTGCAGTTTGAATAACGTCTACATTATAAGATATATTTCAATGAGCAATTACGTTTAGAATATTAATGTTTCATAGGAAAGCTTTTTTTAGACATATAAATAGCGCCTTTAACATGGTCGTTAATCCTGAAGAAACAGTATGAAATGTCATAATATGATTAAAAAGTAGCACAATTGATCTCTGGTAATAAAAATGTAAAAGAACGCTTGTTTATGAGGCATATATTATCTTGTAATATTAATATTCAAACTGTATATTATAGTATGTATGACCAGAATAATGTAACAAACGACAAAACATTTGCGAGTATCAATGGATTCTTAAATAAATTTCATAATCGTTTTTCTTCAAACAACATCGACATCTCATATCATAAAGTTATGTAACCATTTTGTAGTACAAAATACGCATCACACTACACGATATTTTAACTTCTGTCACTATTCCTAGTCAATTTTACCTCTTCATGATCCTGAGCCGTCTCCAAAACCCGCAAAGCTTCACAATAGACACAAAACAATGCAACAAGGACATAAATATGCAATTTAGCGATAACACGGTTCAATCGCTGGCGCCCCCGCTATCTCAGCGATACGCGCCGTAAATAGGTTGCAGCTATCAAACGCACATTACAAATATTTACGTACTGCCACTGTATCGCTAGTGTATATATGTATCTATCGTTTCTTTGTTTATACATACATACATAAACTCACGCCTTTTTCCCAGAAGGGGTAGGCAGAGGCGCCACCAGGACACACACATTTCGCCTTGTATGTTACGTCTCATGATGTGATGCTGGATTTTTATATTCATTATCAGCCCGGAGTCAGGAATTTGTGCCCTATATGGCGATAGGCTCGCCACCTATCATATCGTGGGACGGAACATGCAAGGCGAAATGTTGGTGTCCTGGTGACGCCTCTGCCTACCCTTTCTTGGAAAAAGGCGTGAGTTTATGTATGTATGTGTCAAGAAGTCAAAGGCCGAAGTCTAGACTATGTTAACAGCAATGATGTAAACAGTTTTACGAAAACAACATTTTACTTTGTTTTCTAATCTGTGAAACATTGTAACAATCGATTTCAAACGAACAACTCACAAGAAAATAATGTTATTGTTTGAAACGTTGTCATGGTCAAAGTATATAGATAAGTTGACAATAAAACTGAGAGTCTTATCCAACGGATTGGGTATAAGGAAAATGATAAGAAAAAGCCTTCAAAAAGAACTATAAATATAGAAAATATTTTTATACTGTCTGGACAGAGTGACAGCCATACACTTGATGCTAAAAACAGCGTCATCCAAATAGAAAATCGTTGCCTGCTGGTTGACGCAATTTTTTTTATTTATTTTTAACGTTTTCGTAATAATATCATTTAACAAAACACAATAGCAAGCATTGAAAAAACCACAAAGACTTGTCAACTATGCTATGTTAATATCTAATTATACCAGAATTCTTAAAATCGGATGTATACTAGCTGATCCTAGAACGTGATATTGGATTCAATCAGATATACACAAGTAGAAAATATATTTAAAAATCTATGTATACATATAAAAATAAACTATAATTCTTTAGCAACCCTAAGTGCTCCTAATTTAACAGATAACAGTACGCGTCATAAGATACTCCAAATATATTGTTATTGTTTTGAAAAACGGAACGTTTGTACGATATCAAGTGATAATTGAAACGTGCTCAATAACTAGGGTCAAAGTACTGCTCAATATGTCAGCATTTATAATGCGTTTTGTTCCGCCATGTTATGTAATGCATAGCTCTGTACATTAATATTTTCTGGGAAATATTGAAAATGTCAGAAATGGGATTGTGTAACTCGAGAAGACGGGCTCTGTTATTCCATAAGATAGAGGTAAACGTTTCTTGTGTGTGTGTTTTTTTATATTTTGTATATCACCGGGTTCAAAGTATTTTTTGTTATTAAATACCCCATATTTTCGAATTTCCCATATATTTTGTAGATGCGAGAAATCCCAGGAAACAATAAAATGTGGCGAGCGCACAAATACAATTGTACACTTTAAATTACATCCAGAAAGCGCATCGTTGATTGATATTCATAAGTAACCGTCGGCGGTGTTTATTTTATAACAATGCTTGATGATACATTGTTTGAAAATAAACAAAATGTATTCAGGAGCCAGCATGCGGCGCATCCTGCCGCCTCGCGCCGCCCGGGCCGCGCCATCAGTATTCGACGCGGACACCCGGACACGGCCCGGCCGCCTCTGCCGCCTCTACAGTCGCTTACACATCAATAGCGACGCTATCTAGCTGCCGCGATGCCGCCGCCCGTATCGAATATAAATTACACAAAATTATAGCAGACGCATAAAATCCGCGGGACGTGCCGCCATCGTTCGTCGCCATTTTGAAATCCGAACGCTCGCTTGCCGCTCTGCGCTCGGCGCTGTGTGCTCGGCGGCGCGCCGTGCGTTCTGAAACCCGGTGCGGCGACCCCGTGACCGCGCGAACATATTAATGCGTTGACCGCCCACGGTCACGTATTACCCGGCCGGCTTGCGTCGCCGGCGCGGCGGCCGGGCCCGGGCGCGCGGCCCGCCTCCGAGCCGCGGCCGCGTAACACCATGTTGCCAGACTCGCGGCGGATCGACTACGCCGTGGCAGACGCGTTTATTGTTTTCGATTTACACTTTTTTGGGTGTTTACGAGTTGAGACGAGGTCGGCGCGCGTCCGTTTCGGATTTAATTTCTTTTTACGACTCCATGCGTGAAGTGTATGCGTCATTTATACACGGGTGTTTCTAAATTGATATGCTACTATAAAATTCTTCGAAGACCTTTTTCGATGATATAATGGCTCCATATTGAATTTTGAGAAATACGCATTTGTTATTGCGATATCTCCGACGGAATATAAAGAAGTACGGGGGACCGTTGCTCGAAGACGCAATATTGATTTATCGACTCTACAATATCCATGACCTAAAATGTGGTATCGTGAAAAGATTCAGGTTATGTTTTGGCGCAGACGTCAAAAATTTACTATCTACTTTGAGATAATATAACTTAGCGAAAATTCAAGATAAGATATAATTTACTACAAGTCTTCGTTATCTCAGTACACCTTCGAGTCACCTTCATTGAACAAATCAACTAACCTTTTTGCAGGAAGCAAATTACACAAGCTTACTAGCGTTGAAAAATAAAGCATCAATATAAATTTCCGACAGCCGTCAATTATGACGTGGAAATGACAGGCCCGTGGATAATACGAAACGCAAACCAATAAAGGCCACCGGCCAATTTATGTTCGGTTTAATGGCGGTCTTTTGTAACAGCCATGACAACTGTGCGAGACAAACATTAGACATTCTCATTCTACACGTGAGACGTGACTCTAAAGTACATTTTATAGTTTTATAGTCTCTGTGTAAGCGGTGTAAACCGCTTTTAACGCGTGAAGCCTGGAGGTTGCGTCAAAAAAAGGTTTTAATATTCTATTGGCGTGTTTCGGAATGTGAAATAAAAATAGAACTTTTGCCCATGTTCTATTTTTTAAATTCGAGTTCGGTATTGTTATTTTGGGATTATGTTAGAGCAAATATAGCTCATCATCAAAGTTACCCGATGCAAGAGTTTTACAAAAATATAAAACGTTTGTCATCCAAAAAAATAAAAGAAAAATCACCAAAAATATCTGGTTGACCGTCAGAATGGCAGCGCTAAAGAGCCATACGTTATAGTGAACCTTCGGGTCGGCCTACAACCAAGGTCAGCTTTACAACTAGGTCTGCCATCATTGATTTCACTACGTGACGCAAGTGGCGCGCCGCTTCGACCATGCATTATACGGCTTTTTGTCTCCCATGGACGTATTTAGAGATTTGTGGGTCTGGCCCCTTGCGATCCAACCGCAACAGTATTTGCCTCTAATTAATGTTTAGAATGGAAGGGAGGTTTGAAGCTTTATGAATAATCACAAACTGTGTGGATGGAAAAAGTTAGTGCTAAATTGAAAGCGTGGGTTTATTTGCGCTGTCTAAAACTGTTTCTAATATCGTGGTATATTCATTTCGTGCTTTAGATAGTTGTAAATATCACTCAGGAAATAATATAGGACTGGGATGAATACATCGAAAACCTATCACATCTTCTGTTAATATTTAGTGGGTATTTTACAACAAATAAAGTGTTGGTAAGAGTGTAATATGTTTTGAGAGCGCAGGACAAAGGAGGATTGTTAAGCAAGATATAATTTGCTAAGCTACCTTTTTTTTGGGCACAGATGTGACTAACGACATTCCTTAAAATGTCGTATGTGTATTGATTCCTTAAAACATATATTAAATTATGGAGGCCCGAGTTCCCAAAACGTATGCTTGGGTCCGTCACCGCGTGGGTAGTGGAAACAGATAAGATACTTGCCGATTAACTGCGTCCGACGTCTGTTAATGATACGTTACAATAAAATAATATCTTATGTGGATTCACTAACATTTCGTGAAAAAAAAATACAAGTCATATTGCCTTAGTGATAAGGGGAAAAAGATAGAGCTTGAAAAATACGAACCTTCTTTCTCATTTGGCGATACAGTTGCATGGCGTCAAAACAGATTTCTATCAATAAATAAAAATAAAGTGCGTGGTGGCCTGTTGGTAACGGACTAGTCGCGGCTGCCTACATGTACACGGTGGTCGCGGGTTCAAATCCCAGGGCACACCTCTGACTTTTCGGAGTTATGTGTGTATATCTATCAAGTCAATCACCACGTACTTTAACGGTGAAAGAAAACATCATGAGGAAACCTGCATACCGTAGCGATTTTTAAGAATTTCTACGGTATGTAATGTCCGCCAACCCGCACTAGGCCAGCGTGGTGGACTATATGGCCTAACCACTGTCAATCTATTCTCTCGATTGTAGAGTAGGCCCGTGCCCAGCAGTGGGACGTATATGGGCTGATACAGATACAGAAATGAAAATAAATGACTGGGCTTAGAATAGACCTGATCGGTTAGATTTTCTCTGGACAGCATTTATCACTAAGATTAGCGCATTCGCTTGGCCGTGCCGGCATAAAAATCGATAGGGATGAGTCATATCTCGTAAAAGTTGACGTCAGCACGGTCGTGAAATTATACAGAAACTCTATATTATGGTTCAAAAAAGCCTACATCTAATCGAATTGAAGGACACAATTGAAAGATGCATAATTTGAGTTGAGATATCTACCGATTATTGTTTAGAGTTCATGAAATTAGATTATCGGTCAATAGGCGATGCAGTGAACTTCATATATCTAAACTGTTTTTATTTGCCTAAAGTAATTCAGGTTCGTGTAATTCTAACATAACGACCTCCTGTGGTGCACAGGGCGAGAATGCTGATGTAAAACAATGGGTTTAAAATTAAAAATATTTGTAGTCTCGGCAAATATTCGTACCTTTTTCGTTGAGGATTTTAAAATCATATAGTTCCCCCTTGTTATTGTTATATTAAGCTTTCCATAAAACGGATAGATATTATCCACACGTTATTTTTAGACTTTTAGACCAACACTCGTGATTTGTAAATAGCAAATTATTTTCAACTAGTGACCTTCAACTTCGCAACTTTCCGGCTTCTAATTTGCAAACGCAAGGTTTTTTTGTGGATTTTTGATGATTTTGAGATCGAGGAGATAAAGTCAATGTCGTCTATAATTAATTCGCATTGTTCAACGCATGCCACGCTTTAAATGTGCATATTATATCATGAATGAATTAGAAGTGAGTTATACATAGAAATTTAGTATCAATTAATTGATTCTACCAACCTAGGAAACTACCCATTACTGCTACTGATTTTAAGGTGTTTTTTACTATGTCTTTATTTATGGCCTTATTCATAGACAGTTTTAAAACCTATTTTAGTAATCGAATGTTTTGTCTTCTTCGGTCAAACTGAATTCTGAAGTCCTTCTAAAGAGACAAATTAGTTTTTAAATCTGTCTATGTATAAGGCCATTAATTATATGTTCGAAGAATTTTTTGAGGAAGGCCTATGTGGAGCTATATTCATGTGGCTGAATAATATGAAGCGTCATATTGGTCACGGATTTTCCTCCCATTATATAACTTACCATTACATAAAATATAAAACATATTATCGCAGTTGTCAATATTGAAAATTCGCACAAATTAAAATGCCCGACATAGAAATTAAGGACTAGACTTCAGTACTAAGCAAAAATAATTGTATACCGAAAAACTCAATATACATATAAGCGAGTGTATAGGTAATGCAAGATCCAATATATTTCCGAGCCAGTGTTGACTTTAGGGACGGGTGGTATATCAATATTATTGTAACCTAGGTGCGGAGTTCTAATAAAACTCATAAATTAAATACGAATATGTGATTGGTTTCCAGAAAAGTTTAAGTTGAATAAAAAAATAATGTCTAATTACATCTGACCACAAAAGTATGTTTTTTGTCTACACTCTACTCAATAATTGTTTAAAATATTGTTTCGTTATATTAAGTTAAAAAAGCAAAAACACTTTCTAAGTTTCATATGATGAGTAAATAGTTTGTGCCACTAACACACGCACGCGAACAACTTATTTCAAATCACGACGCAATTTTATTTCGAAATACGATTCATTGACCGTATCGAAATATTAATAATCATGCCTTAAAAGCATTCTCGTCTTTACAACTAACCTTACCTCACCAAAACGCAAATCGGTATAATTACCTGCAAAAAAAACAAAACAAAAATTAGCATCGAACAAAGAGAATGTTGCCAGTGACAAAAAATAAAAATGCCATATAATTTATTTGAAATAACTCAGCGTTGGACTGTCAGAGCCCTTGTTTCGCATTCATAACGTCCCACGACGATTTTTTTCACGATTTTAAAGCAAACAATTGATAATTTGGCGTCGCGCGGACTCGCGGGAACAAAACAAAAGCTAGAAATGTATTCACGGCGCTAATTGACGTGGGTAGATTCAATTTGCCAAATCCAATATGTCTTCTGATATATCAACTGGCTTCGTAGAATTAACAAACTAAAGATAAGGGACAAATGCCAGATTTCAAAGGAATATATTTAAACGCATTCGTATCGCTGTATTGGTCCTTTATACATCCATGGCACTATTTCCTTATATAATTATTTCGAATATAATGGACGATGACAAAATTAAAGAGCTCTATCAATCGAAAATGTTTATGAAAGGTACGCCTAAAATACCTAATACCTGAAACTTTCTTACATTTATAGTGATATCCATTTCCTCATATTTCAGTACTATTTGTGATTTTTTATAAAAATGTAGGACGTAAGAGCCCGCGACGCTGCCAACGCGCTCGGTCCAGTTCTGTCAAACGCATTTCTGAAGTAATGGCTGCTTATTTTTGGCGGGAAGGCAAAAATATCATTCGGTTCGTTATGAAGAAATATCGGCTGGGGTTAATCTCGGATTCAGTGTGTTTTCACATGGCGATCAGGGGGATTTAATGAGATTCGTACGCGGCTCGTTACGGTAAACTTACCAAGTGCTCTAATTATATTTTTCAGCTGTGTTGTACTTCGGTAAATTGATATGTTTATTCAGAGATTCTATATTATGTTGGCATTATATCCAAGTACATTATATGCCCAATTTTCTCTGGTTATTTAACATCCTAACATTTTTTACATGTGTATCTCTACATTTTTCAGAATACATCGGACATCTTCAACCACAACCAAGACTGTTTAAAGATGAGGTACTTTAGTGAGTGACTAACGAATAATGTTGCAACTTCAACCAATGAAATAGCTCATTTACGATTCTAATTAAAAGATTCAGCCATAGAGACGCAGTACAAATAGGCACAATAATGTCTTCTCCAACAGAAGCCTTATAGATTATGTAGAAGCAGAGGGGCAGAACAAAGCGGCGTAAGGTGGGGAACTGTGAAAAGGACCCTACTTCCGACTCGGCTTATAATTCTAAACAAGGATAAAACCTAGTATTATATACTCATTCTTTGCCGTACATAGAGAAACAAAGTAGAGCGTAATAACTGAAATAGCGTTATCAGATACGAATGTCGAATCGCAATTTTTTCCGTGCCATATTTTTCACACACTATAAAATAAATATTTTTGCGTAATGATTACGAAATGTAAATATTCAGTATTACATATTCAGAATTCTAATACGCAATGACATATTTATGATATTCACACTGAGGAAAAATAAGTAACAAAGTGACTGCGTAAATAGTTAGACTAACCACAAAAATGTCGGAATTTCCAAAACTTGATAATACTGTTATCGAAATATTTAAATTGGAAGGTGATTTGTCAGTCAGGCTCGGGTCTAATCGAGATATAGAAATAGAGCAACATACGTAAATGTATGTAAACTATAAAGTAGGAATAAACTTTTTTCTTCTACTTGCCCTTAGGTCATATTTCCAATACCTATTCATAGAAATTTCTTCAAGTACTGTCGCATGCCCGGATTAGTCAGTATACAATATGTTATCTTTTTGAGACAGTCGCACATTTAGTCCTGAGCCCACATGAAGACAAATCTTGAGTCGTGAATATCACACACTTTTCGATCTCAGCATTTGTGGATCACTCATAAAATTTATTTCATAACTGCTGTCTTAACCAACTTCGCCACAAAAGCTTTCAATCTGTCTGAATAATACTGCAAACATTTATGGCTTTAACGGTACACATACGCTATGTTTTAATGGTGTTCACCGCTTAATAGTCCGTATAGAAAGATGTTTGTCCCCAGCGGTATGAAAGGGTGGCGGCAGCCGGTAGGCCTTAGTGCGCGAGTACAAAAACTACGCATTTCTTTATAATTCCATATAAGAGGAAGCGGAGGGTGCGTTGTGCGTTCATTACTGCGATAGCAATTAACGCCGGTGCATAAGTGCTGCGCGTAATGCGTGCGCGTAGGGGTGACGGGAATTCTTCTTAGGTATAAACAATTTATTCTCATAAAAACATACTGTTCACTTACATTGAGATATTAAACATATAAATAATACAAGAACTTAATTTATATCTAGGACGCTGGGTGCATAGAATAGTTACAATATGCACACATATTTTTTAAGTTTTATTTTTTTAAGATTCTTCCGTATTAAGTATATTTATTGAGACTGTGGCTACATTAAAATAAGCATCCCATGTAAGCAAATAGCTGTAAAGTTAACGCAGAAATGCAGGTCAGTAGATCGGTGGGATTGTGTTAAATTACAAATTACAGTAAATCATTTGTTCGCAGCCGATACCTCTGGACGGCACTGTATATTATTGAAGTAACTTTCCTGTGCTGGCATAAAAAATAATTAAATATATAATTCTGATGAGCGATAAGGTAATAGAGTAATTTACAACCGAGGCTGAAATCTCGAATACACCTCTGATGTTTCGAAGCTACGTGACACTGTTAAGATACCTCTTAGAATTCATATTTAAAAATCGCTACATTCAACAGTACGTAACGTTTCTCGTACTATACAGCATGTACTAAACTTAAAACTTTGCAATACATGCCCGTGCCATGCACTAATAACAGGAATATTGATAGTCAAAGGCAGCCCTACATAGCGGCGGGTGTCGTCAGTTTCGCACACCGCTCTCCCCTAACTATAGTCTATAGTAAACAACTTTATATTTAGCATTCGCCAAATGTATTTTAACTGTATGTAAAACTCTATCCGACAGCCTCCGTGGCTCAGTTGGTTAGACGCCGCCGGTGAAACGAGAGGCCGCGGGTTCGATCCCTGCACCGAAACAAATATTTGTGTGATCCACTGGTATTTGTTTCGGGTCTGGGTGTGTGTGAGACCGAAAAGTCCCTCGTAGCTTCTGACACCCACGACACAAGATTCGATTAGTGTGGGGTCAGGACTATGTATATGACTGTTGGGTGTATTTATTTATTTTATTTATTTATCCACATATACAGTGTGTATTAAAAATTATATCGTAATCTCAAAACAACTAGTAGGTTTCAATTTTTTTTTACACTGTTGTGAAGGCCTCGCTGACATCGTAATCTGTTCATAGCGCAGTAATAACGCAAAAGTTCGCATAAGACATTTTATTGCGTCGACTATAGCTCCAAATACATATCCATGTTTAAACTTAAGACCTTAATCATATACAGTTTTTAAAACCTATTTTAGTTATCGAATGTTTTGTCCCTTTCGTAGTTTGAGCGAAGAAGACAAAACATTCGATAACCAAAATAGGTTTTAAAACTGTCTATAAGGCCGATACACTATTATCAAGAATATTGAATGTCAAACGCAGCCCTAAGCACAGTGGCGAGTGTCGTCTGTTTTGCACGCCGCGCCACCCCGCTCTCCCCTCTGCATATAGTTTATAATTAACGGCCACGCACTGGAAGGGTTATTGACCATCTCGGAACCACCGTGAGATGAATATTAAATGTGTTTTGTCCATATCAGTTTTTGCATATGTGTGTCATTGGAGCAGCGATACAAAAAACGATTGATAGCGCACTTTTAATAGCTATTCAGCGATAGTTTTGTTTACGTAAACAATGACATGCTATTGATTTGTTCAACTTCCGTATGTTTGTTTTTTAAGTGCTTTGAAATGAACAAAACACATGACTGGCAAAATTAGTGGGCGTTTGGGAAATTAGCGTAATAAATTGATATTTGGAAACGAAATAAATACATGTCAATTTAGAGATAAATATTCAAATATTAGGACAATGAAATAATTGACTCAATTTATAGGAAATGTCACAGCGATTAAAACGGCCTAGGTGTTGCCTTCGGAACAGGAGAAATTCAAGTGATTGATTTTATAATTTCTAAAAGAGAACAGTGACGTAATTATTAGTAGCTTGTCGCAAACTTTGTAGTTACGTATCTTTCTTACTCAGTAGGCATTTTATCGTGTTTTAGTGTGAGAGTCGTGTGCCATGAATGGCTTAGGTCGATCTTAGTGGACACAAAAACCGACATACAGGTAAGAAGTCGTATGGGAGGTAAATATTTTATTTTAATTATGGTGGCACTTCACCATGTACATGGAAGAGTAAATAAGGGATGTGTGCGCTAGAACCTCAATAGGGTCTACTGGGGGTTGAAAGAGGGTCGGCAGGGGAATGAAACGGGGACACCTAGGGGACGGCAGACCCCTTCAAACATCTCCAGGTATTCATGAGAAGGTGGAAATAGAACGTTTCAACTTTTCCCTCATGAGGTATATATTCATATGTATTTTTTTACATATGTGATCTAACAAGGGGACATTTACCTAGAGTTAGTCACTATGGAAGAGTTATAAATTCCCATTTGCAAAAAGTATCATAATTTTTAAGAATTTTGATAGGTACATAAGGTTTCGTACTATTTGTCTATGTAATTAAATGAAGGAATTATTAACATTTTTTTTTATATTCCAAAGGTTCCTCTACTAGTGTTGTGTCCGTCATTGGTTCCATTATAGTCCAATTTACAACAATCTAATAACTTAATCACAAAATAATGAACAAATTGGGCCTGTTCATTATTATAAAAAGTAATTGCTTTATATTTTATAAATTACATCAACAAAAACCTTATAGAAATTATTGCCGCTTGCCTGTTTGTCGATTTCAACACACTGAAAACACCGGCTTAATGGAGTTTAGAATGTTACATAACAATATAAAGTTATTTCATTATTCTAAACTTTCCAAATACCAAATAATTCCACCTGCCCTTTACGTAATACAGTAATACACCAACAAATTTTTGTTTCAGAGTCTCTTTGTCTCTCCAATAACATATGAATGTTCTCCGAATCCTTGAGTGGTAATATTACAACATTAACAATTTACCGGACCACGCATTCCCTCTCTATAACCTCAGGCCCTTCTGCCGTAACCTGAAGAAGCAACTAGGTTGACCAGCAGAATAATATCGAATGACAGGATATGAAACTAGTCTGTCAGATAGATTGATACACCTTAATCTATTGCGATGAATGGCGAGACGAGCATGCCATTCGCCTGATGGTAAGCGATACGAACGCTCATGCACAGTAGAAAACCAAACAACACAATGAGTTAGAAAGCATTGCTTGGTATTTCACTGCCTGAGACATAACATATTAAGTCTCAATGCGTCCAGTAGTTACTCTGGCTACAATGTCCTTCAAACCGGAACAGAACAGTGCATTTCCACTGCTGTTTTGCACAGCATCGAACATACACACTGGTGCAATGAAGTTATAACTTCATATTGCCGAGCAGTGAGGAAAATAGCGCACGACATATTCGCGATTGAAAAGTCCCTCCATCTAACCTAAGGGCACTTATCATTGACTAACTAACTTTTTTTTCCCTAATAAAGAAAATAAAAAAATACTCGCCATAAATAAGAATCAAGAAAGCCTAGAACCTAGGCTCTACAATATTTGAACAAACGATTAAACCTGAAAGGGACCAAAATTGTTAGCCACGAATAACATTCATAAATCCTATTTAATTTTACTCTTTGCTCACAATTTCTTTCTGAACTGAATTCTGTATTGACCTGGTCAACGCCACCGCTAGTCTTAAATTAAAATGGGATGGAAGTTAGTAATAAAAATTCCATTTCATTAACGAATTCCCTGAAGTGAGATGGTTTTTTTTACCAACTTTCACTATTATGCGCACAGAATCCGAGCGGGAGTGCAGCCGCGCCAATATTTCTCGGAAAACTAATTTACTGAAACGAATCCGAATGGAAATCTAATACTCGTATAGGTAGTAGGCACACACTGTTCTGTTTCCGTTAATTTTTGACCATTGTTTATCCGTATACAAGTTTTTGCAATGTAATTAACGTCGAATAAATGTTAACACAGTACTGAGAAGATTTGATTTCTTTTACCAATAGATTGATGTTAATTTGTTAAACAATATTTTTTACGGAAAACCAGTAGTCGTAACTTTCCATTGCTCTACTCTCTTTACGTATTGGTAGTAGGTTGTTGAGAGGACGCCTGGGTACCACCGCAATGTGTATTTCTCCCGCCCAATAGCAGTGTAACTTCACTGGTGTGTTCCAGTTTGAAGGACATTGTAGCCGGAGTTACTACTGGATATAATGAGACTTAACATCTTATGTCACAGAATGGCGAGCGCAGTGGAATGCTAAGCATTGCCTTGTAATTCATGGAGTTGTTTGGTTTTGCTACTGTCCATGAGCGGTCGTATTGCTTACCATCAGGCGAATGGCATGCTCGTCTCGCCATTCATTGCATTAAAAAACCTAGTAAATGAGATACAATAGAGATCTTTACAAGAATTTCTATGGTAGGTTAAATCTACTAACTTGTAATAGGCCAGGGCGGTAGACTAAGGCCTCTTAGTAGAACAGGAGGCCCGTATTCAGCAATAGCCGAAATAGGCTGATACAATATATTTATTCAAATTGTGCAATAACGTTCATAAAGTATCAAAAACTCATTAATTATTACTTATGAAGGGGCAATAGCGAACTTAGCTTACGTTAGCCACGGTCAGTTGTAGACAGATGATCGCATACAGACAAAAAAACTTTGACGTGGTACCAAAATGATACGCTACAATGTAGTGATTACTAATGATCCATAACATAGACCTCAGCAAAACTTTTCCACAGCGACCTCACGCGACCTTTCTTACTTCATTTGTCCTTGTGGATTATAAACTACACCGGATAAATTAATATCAACTTATCAGTCTGCTGCGTTCATCTCTTAAAAAACCGTACTGATTAAAGTTAATTCAGAATAATTAGTGAAGCAATAAAGGCGCGGTGCAACGCTTGCCGCCAATTCAGAGTTCAGTGCACGACCGCATCGTAAAAACTCGACGAAAATATATCAATTAATATCAACTGACATCGTGGAATTATGATATTTATATGGATGTGCAGTTTTGGTCAAATGTTTGGTTTGTGGGATTAAATTAATGGCAACAATTAAGCTTTTAAGCTCTGCAACATGGATTTTGTGGAAGTAAATCGTATATCTAAGACAAACTCAACTCTTAAAGATTTTATAATCAAAATCAAACGAAATAACGAAACTGCAGGAATGAAAACTGTTCATGCACGTAGACTGATACGAAATATGTGCTAACTAGAAATTTTTATTCCCAGGTTTTCGTTAAATACTAATGAAGCAAGTACCGCTGTGAAAGACATCCGAGTCTACATTTTTTTATCGTAACTTAAGAACATTATTTAAGAACCTGATAAAAAGATACTCTATGCGTTATCTTAAATAATTACTACTTCGAATATTAATAATACATATATCTATTTGTTTATATCTATTGTTTAAAAGCTCATGTTAGTTCAGTCAAGAACATTAAGACTAACAAACAAAAACACAACTATATTACAATATATATTTTTTATAGTTTCAGATTAAGTAAAATCTTCTTAGGTGTTTTTTTTAAATCTGATGCTACCGACTGGAATTTTGCCACAGTTATGAAAGTTGCTTGTCGACATGTAGGTAACATGGTTACTAAAATAGACACTTTTTGATAGGCTGTGAGAGCGGGAAATAAAAAAACAGTTTAATATATCTTGATATAATTTCTTATGATCTCGCTTCCTGGTAGTCAAACCTAGCTGATAGAAACCACTTGTAGGAATAAAAAAATTTTTTATTCGTGGATCATTCTACACCTGGTATAATACTAATGGTAGGTCTCTCACACGTGAGTCAATGCAGTTGTGTTCCGGTTTGAAGGACATTGTAGCTCGAGTAACTACTGGACATAATGAGACTTAACATCTTACGTCTCAGGATGGCGAGCGCAGTGGAGTGCCAAGCAAGCATTACTTTGTGATTCATGTTGTTGTTTGGTTTTCTACTGTCCATGAGCGGTCGTATCGCTTACCATCAGGCGAATGGGATGCTCGTCTCGCCGTTCAGTGCAATAAAAAAACCTGCTATTTTAAGAGATTTGGCGTACCTTTCGTTCGAGGGTTTAATGTAGACGACTTACAATTTAGAAAACAGAAATACATAAACTGCTATTTAGACATCAAATATCGAAAATAATGCCAATTGAAAACATTGGACACACGGCTAAATCGTTATAAACTCAAAAGACGTCGGGGCAACAAAGTCCTTAGTGTTTTTTTACGAAATTCAAAAGAATTAATAACCCACACCGTATCCCACAAATCCTCTTCAATTAACCCTACCAAAAATTGGCAATTGTCATTAGCATTTTCGCTATTTCCTTGCGAATCCTACGTTCTGTCGGACATGCACGTTTATGTTTGACCAACTCGGTGCATTGAACTTAACATTGTTTGGAGCTAAATATAGCCGTTGTCAACCGTCAACCGGTCGCGCGCAGTTTTGAAGCCTCCGCGCCGTTTCGCTCCATGTTTTGCAATTTAAGTAGTACATTTAAATTGATTGATGAAATTAAAACAATGTCTTCAATGACGCCGGTCGGTTTTTAAAGGCGTTTCTACAATGCCAATGAACAGTTGTCATGCTGAGTTATATCTGGCCACAATGAAACAAAAATAAAAGTAGAAACCATTGAGCGGTAAAAAGTTTTGAAATCGATAAATTGTAGAATTTAATGGCATATTTAAAAATCGAACATAATAAATTATACAGTATTAAAGAGAGGACTTTTTTCTTTTATTTTTCTAATATCCATAGGAATTATAGACATTGATTTATTCAAGAGTTTCTGAAACAAATATAAGTTTTTGTAATGATGAAAACTAAATATAAATTGCAATATGTGCTTTATATGGCCGTTAAATATTTGATACTCTGTTGTTGACATGAGAACTTCATTCATTCGTAATTAATTATAATACGAGTTACTCCAATATTGTCAAATTGTACTCAAAATTATGCAAATGTATTATATAATTTATGTATTATACACAATTATGTATTATTCACTTATTTGATTTAAATCTTATATTCGTAAGTATTTATTTTTTATGCACAAGTTGTTTTTAATTTTATAGAAATACTAAATGGTCTGATTAGTCCATTGGCAGAGTAGATGAGCTTTGAAACGTGAAGTCCTGAATTCGGTTTCCATGTAGAGCAATCCACTTGCCCCGATTAATTATAATATATAGCCGCCATATTTTCTACTACTGACTCCGGGCCTCTAACATTGGGTCAGGTCTTTCCTCTACCACTACCATAGAATATTTTAACCATGTGAACTTTGCATGAGATGTGAATAGGAGCGTGATATGGGAAGCTGTGTGCAATCGCTCGGTGAAATCGCAGGCTGCGTGACTTGTACAAGGTCGCTCATTGCGTTCGTTGCGATCGTATGAGGCTCAGTGCATAAGGTACTTCAGCAGTAGATGTATACAACTGTATGTATATCCTTATTTGGCATGAAGAAAGAAGGAAACCACGGGAAAACAATATGCTTTTTATGACCTACAATTTAGGACCTGAACGATTAAGCGGACCAGCTCATGAAAAATGATTAAAAATAGATAGAGTTGTGAGTAACCTGTAACAGTAGTGCAAGTAGTCGATGGTAATTAAAATAGTCACCACTGCCGAAAGTGAGGGCTAACGCAAAGTACCTCAGTACATTAACAGGCTTCCACCAAACTGGTCTGGTGACCTAGTCCCGCCGGATGTTTTAATTATTGGTGTGTGGTGGCGATCCTATGACTCAATTCTTGTTATGGCGATACATCCATACATATAGAGTGTAGATACATCTGCTTTGTACATCCAGATGACATTTTTATAGCATACAGGTGACAAGTGCGTGGTGGCCTGTTGGTAACGGACCAGACGCGGCTGCCTACATGTTCACGGTGGTCGCGGGTTCAAATCCCAGGGCACACCTCTGACTTTTCGGAGTTATGTGTGTATTGATAGTTAATCACCACGCACTTTAACGGTGAAGGAAAACATCGTGAGGAAACCTGCATACCGTAGCGATTTTAAAGAATTTCTACGGTATGTAAGTCCGCCAACCCGCACTAGGCCAGCGTGGTGGACTATATGGCCTAACCACTCTCAATCGATTCTCTCGATTGTAGAGTAGGCCCGTGCCCTGCAGTGGGACGTATATGGGCTGATATAGATATAGATATAGGTGACATAAGTGCCTCACCCGATGAAACGTGACAATAAAGCTTTAAATAAATACACCCAACAGTCACATACATCTAGATAACCCCACACTAAGATCGAATCTTGTGTCGTGGGTATCAGAAACTACGAGAGACTTTTCGGTCTCACAAACACACAGACCCGAAACAAATACTTGTGGATCACACAAATATTTGTTTCGGTGCGGGGATCGAACCCGCGGAATCTCGTTTCACAGGCGGCGTCTAACCAACTGCGTCACGGAGTGCCTGCTTTGTGTGAGATAGTGGTACTTCGTTCGAATTAGGTATTGTATAGAGATAATTGGGTTGACTCCAGCAACATATTGCTCGTACTTTTAATTAACAGACAAATATTATTACTGCCTTATTCATAGAGAGTTTTAAAACCTATTTTAGTTATCGAATGTTTTCTCCCTTTCGCACGACTTTTGAATTCAGTTTGAGCGGAGACGACAAATCATTCGGTAACTAAAGTTGGTTTTGAAACCGTCCATGAATAAGGTCGTTAATATATAATATACAGACTCTAGCTCTCTTAATATTCTGTATTATAAATGGGAACATAATTGTGGCTGCAAATTGGTAAACACACATGAAACTACGTAATTAATTTAAACAAAACTCCATGAGTATAGTTAGCCCTAAGTGTTAATATTTATTTATTTACAAGTGTTATTTATAAATTTTCGCACATCAAACCCAAAAAACCAACCATAGTTTTATAACCTTTCAACTTTGACTACAGGGTTAAACTCACTTTCGCAATTACATTACTTTATTACTAAAATAGCCCCGTATTACAATTTGTCGACAAATCGATTATCGGGTAAACGAGTTATGAAGCCCGGTGGTAGTGGTGTGGGCCGTCCCGCGGTCTAGGAGCGTCGACCCGCAGTAACTGGAAGATACGAGACTATAGTCACTACACTTGTCCAACAATGGAGTCCGCATTGGGTCATACCGTTCGTATATGGACACGACTGGCGACAGGAATAAGATATCTATTGCGTTGTTTTGTCTTTACAGATCCTACTTCGACCGCATTTTATTTTATTAAATTCAATTGATATTCAAAAGAGATGATTACGACTTAAAATAATGAGTTAATTCCATAATACGATGCAAAGATTTATGTACGCACCAACAGCAATTTATCAAATGCTGTACATGGACCGTGTATAGAAATCTACATTTTGCAAGGCTGCATGCGTCTTCCTACTGCCCTTATCAAGCCCTCTATCTTGTAAGGTCGATGTGATGCAAAGAGGTTTTCATCCCAGATCCGTCATCCGGTTAGCAACCTCAAATCTCAATCCTTCACCGTTTGATAAATATTTATGTTGGCGTTTGCAAAGCGCAGTAATCTCTAATTAGAGGTGATTTGAATGCGCCGTGACTGTGGGCGTCTAGGCGGCTGCGTCTAGGTTATATACGATATAGTATATAATACACATATAGTATATGCAATAAAAATTACGTAATGTCTGACGAGCTCTGGCTGGGTTCTCGGAATCAGATTATTGCTCTTGTGATGCGCTATTTCTTCGGTTTAGTAGTGAGGAGTTGCGCACCGGTTTCTAGGGGATTTTATTGTGATAAATAATATTAAAGAGCGCGGCATAGTTACTGCACGTGTAAGTGACGTCACTTCACTGCAAGTGTACAGCGAAGTGTCTGCAAGGTGCGAAAGATGATCACGATAGTGCTGAGACTTTAAAATAAAAGATAGAAGGAAAAACAATTTAAAAATTCCTTAATGACGTAAGTGACGAATGTTATAAGTCATAAAGTATGTATATTAGAAGAGTGCTGTAAATATTTCGCTCAAAATCATATAAATAACTGCAATATATTACTTGCGGTTTTGAAAATAATAACAGTCATTAACGCATGAATTGCATGCAAATTAATAATAACACATTTCGTGTTGCTAGGGGAAGTTTCTTGCGCCATTCCCTCACAATACAAAGGTGACAATTCAATGGATCTGAATATAAAAGACAGCTTGAATAAAGCATGACTGCATAGAATATTCTGATTTAATTACGATACATTTGTGGTCAAAGCCATCAGTTTTGTAAATAGCGTTAAAGTAATAAAAGCTAGTGCCTCCAGAATATAAGTGGCCACCGCTAGCCATAATTATTTATTATTTATATCATTTATTATATTATACAAGAATCAGGTTACAGGGTATCCACAGCGCTAACTATTATTTACAAATTATGACCTAAAAATAGTTTGAAATAACTAACTTTTTTCCTGAATTATCATAAAATATATTTACCTGATGCGTAAATTTGAACAGATCAATTGCCCGCTGTGTGGGCGCGTGTCTCGTGAACTACAAGTCCTGTCAGCCAGGATCAAAAGTAGAACGCATCGAACTGACACTCAGTCCAAAAACTCCACAGTATTGAACTATCGAATGTATCTTGTTTTACAGGATTAAGTATAGAAAGGAGACAATAATTAATGAAGCCTCCAGCGAATTGAATCTCGAAACGATTTCATATTTCGAATTGAAAGTTTACTTCTTTTTTTGGTATTAGCATTATTACCAGCCAGTATATTTTGTTTTTTTTTTTTCTGTGTAGTGTGTATGTTGTCCACGTGGAGCCAAATGCCTTATCATCAAGCTATTTAGAATTATTGAATGTACGTATCGTAGTTTTTATCTACTCCACAGTGCAGTATTAATTTTCCTGTTCGTATTATAATTTCGAATGAGTTGAGTGTTAATCGTTTTACAACTGTTTTGAATGCGCCGTTCTTGGAAATATAAAATGGGATGCCGTTTTAGTAATGTCTATGGAAAGCAAAAATTCGTTTTTTTTTATTATCGTTTTCTCTTTCTGTTTTAGTATTTGGCAATTGATAAAGAATATCTTCAGCTAGGTACCAATCTGATACTTAGATTAAAATGAAGAAGTTTTACCTTGAAGTCATAAAAAGCTTCACATTTCGTTATGAAAAATATTTGAAGTAATTACAAAATTCGCAATTTTCCCAAAGTAAACAAACTCGTGAACAATTTTTTCCACTTATCTATATTTTAAGTTGCCGTCGCAGGGAGAGGTTCGCAGGCTCCCTCCGAAGGTCGACGGCCCGGTAACAGCTGACGGGAGAGCACCGCCCCTCTTCCCCTCGCAAGCCTCCGCCGTCCCCTCCCGAACATTGACCCGCGTTTTACACTACACGCGAAGGCTTTTAGCAAAATGCTACATTTGTCATACAAATATAGATTTATTATTAGATTTTGTAGTTCTTATTTTGAAAATTTTATTTTTAAACGCGAGTAATGGAACCGGTTTGTGGTAAGTAGGAAGTTACGCGGCCAGCATCAAGCGAGTTGTTTCTAGGGGAAGTGTTCAACCTTCTTTTTTTTCATCTTGATTTTCGAATGCAAACATATTTTGTTTTAGATTTATAATCTGTATTCAAAGCAACCAGTATAAACCTTTTTTTGAGTAAAGCATAAAACAAATTGCTTCATAATAGTGTTACATAATATTTTAATGAAGATGGCTTTGTTTTAAAGAGTCGGTTATTTCTGTTTCTGAAGTAACTTTAGGCTTAAATAAATGCTATTAAAATCTCTCAAACGTGGCAGGGACTAGTCAGACTACAGTGCAGTTTTACGATTTCCCTACACCTATGAATGCAATGTTTTTCTCTCGTTTCATAATATTGTGTCATCGCGGCCGATTGGCACTCGTCACCGTGTGTGAACTTACAAAACATATATTTTCATAATTCTATTGAGAATACTATGCACACTGAGATGGATATTATGAGTCCGCGAGTGAAAAACATAACATTATGTAATCGGATGTCGCTAAGTTGAAGTTGTGCGTATTGTCTGTGTCATTTGAATAACGTCTAGCATTAAATAAAACTATGTGTTTAGGAATATACGTGTGCAATAAAGAAGTGGTTCTTACACAATACACCTTTCAATTTGGACGGAATATTTGAGTGGTGTATCACCGGAGCACACCATTAGCCCACCGAGCACGTTCCGCTTCTATGTATAACGACCTAGATTCTGTGTATCGCTAAAGTGCGATTCAAGGTCATTGCCCCCCTGCCACAACAAACTCTACAACCACATTACAAAGCGAATTTGAAAACATTTAAATAAATAAGACAAGAAATCATTCTTGCACAAACAGCTTGCTTCAATACTGGTTGAGTTGCGTCTCGTTTCAACGTGGTAGGTGTGAGTGAGACGGCACGACAAGGTCACTGGTCAGCCGCTCTCCGTCAGACAGCGGGCCGCGGCGCGGGGCGCGGGGGACGAGGAGCGCGTGCGCGGGCGCAGACGGCGCAACGACGTGGCGGTAGACGTGACGTCACACTCAACAGGTCACGAACAAACTTGCATGGAACCTCTCATGCGTAGGGAAACTGGATGCATGCACACATAAAAAAATATAACATGTATCGAATGTAAACTACGCGGAAGAGTGGAGTACATCGCACCGCGCGGCGCCGCAGCGGCGTGCTGCCTTACACCTGGCACGATAGTGACAAAATCTATCTGTCTCGTTGAACGTTCTAGCATTTTCGAGATACACTCGACTGTTGTTGCACTAAAATTGAGTCATAACTATAGTAGTTCCTAGGAAATTGAGTCGCTAGGTTTTTTTGCCATAAAATCTAGCGCTTTTTGCGAGTCTTTTTCAGTTTTTATTTGTTGTTGAACTCGGGGCACTGAATTATCGTAATCATCAGAGCTGCATCTGTATTCGAAACGTATAAAAAGCGTGAAATAGTTGGAAGACGGTAACATTAAGAGCACATTTTGCCACGAGACTAAATCGTTTGTGTTATTGTTTCAGCACGATTGAGGTTAATCTAGACAGATTTGAACATCGCACGTAATGTATGAATCATACATTGCACATTAAGACTTGTAGATTTATCGTAATCTGGTGGGATGTTTGTAACAGCTCACACAGCGATTAGTATCCACATGGTATAAAACCATGTAAAGATGTCACATCCAGAATATTCACGTCACTCACTGTAATATAAAAACATATACCGATTGAACGAGCGCATTTTTTAGCCTCAGCATCACTCTGACTTATTTTTATCAAACACTGCATGGTGCTGTACTGCGCTCGTCACCCAACCCATAAGATGTCAAGTCTCTTAATGCCCAGTAATTACTAGCTACATTGTCTCTCAAACCGGAACACAACAATGATTACAAACTAATACTTGGCGGCAGAAATAAGCTCGATGTATCCCTTGCATATTATGTAGGACCTACCAAGAACCATGATGTAGTCAGTATATACATATACAATATAGGCACTGCAACTTACAGAATTAAACTAAAGTGAAGTAACGTCGGTGATCCATGTTGCTCCGTCACTACGACCCCTAAGGTTGTATCAAGTAATTGACGATAACTTTAACTTGACGATATCAAAGCCATACATTTGATATGTCATATGTCGCTCGTTGAGATCATTAATGTCAGTTGCTTGATGCAATCGAACATAAAGCCCAGTTGCCACGTGAACACAATATGTTGCAGAAACTAACTTTGGCCATAACTGTAATTATGCTATGTCTTCGCCATACATTGACGGCGTATTTGACATTGCTAATGTATGGGATTGACGTTCTCAAAGTCAAAGTTATGGGCAAAGTTAGTTTGTGCAATTGGCGCCATAGATTCGATATTATGGGATTGACATCGTCAACTCAAAATTGTCGTCAAAGTTACTCCGTAAAACTAAGCCTAAATATTATAGGTGAATTACAAAATCATTATTAACATGAAAGTGAATATCTTTCCGAGCCAACGTCCACCTAGGTAGATAATCGCCCACTTGAGCGCTGCAACGCCGCGTGCGAGCGGCCGTGTTTGTCACGTCGCCAACTCTTATAATTAGACCGTTGTCAAATACATCGCCCTCAGTTGCGCAACCCACCACATGGCACTTCTTCTATTTATTCAAATTCATTATTTTGCTAATCTGCCTTCAAATCATCATTAACAATTATCTGTAGCCTGCAATCTTCATTAGATGCTTCAAACGTGTAAGAGAAATGGAAATGTAAACTTCATACACGTGCCTAAAGTCACTACCATAGGAAAAGCAATATAACAAGCACTCCCAAAATAATCAAGGGTGAAGGCACTTTTATTTTTATGGCTGTTGAAATCCCTAATGACCCAATAGGTAAATATATTAACGACGCTCGTGAACTTAATTAAAAAGGGCTAGCAGAAGGATTAACTGAAACTAGAGCCTTTTGTCAAAAGGTTAAAAAACGAGAACATAAGAAGTAAGATTGTTTTTCAGTTGGACGAAGCTACCAATGTCACGAACACGATGCTTAGATCTTGCAAACAAGTCGCAACAATACGTGAGCCAAACAAAACGTCTCCAGTTACTGTCAACACCCAGTTTCACGCGTACGGGTGTAAATATGTGAAAAAAAACCATAATTAGCGCCTACTTTTAGAGTTCCCTGGGCTATGAACGAATTTACAACTGTACAATATAAAATATAAAAATAGTGAAAAAAGAACTGGTTATGCAGCTCGAACGCTACTGCATCGTCTATTCGTTAGACTGACAAAAGAACTGCAATTGGCAAGGAGTTGACCTTATGTAAATAACGTTTGTGGGCTGTAACAACTTTATAAACAAGAAATATCGCTCACTTTAAAATTAACATACCTAGTCACCGTAAGAATTATCTATACCCAGGAACTTCTAACGTATGCAGATATTGCGTCTGGAAAGTGTGCTGGAACACAGACAAAGCCTGCCAGTAGAGTTGCGTCTTTCCGCATGTCTTACTATCAAAGGTCATATATTTTCGGCCATAATTATGTCTATCGATAAAGATAACAGCCTGGCAACACATATCTAGACTTCATTCACGTCACGTGCACTGAAATCACATTTTCACGTTCCAATGAAACAATAACAAACAAAGTCTATCAACATAACATGAAGGTAAATCGCGATATGCAATCTGTTGATAAGCTACTGCACACGATAGCCAGAAATGGACAGAATGTGTGTTTTTGATATCTGTCGCACAATCAGGCATGATATCATTTGTGAAATTTATATTTCCGTATTAAAACTATATTTCAAAGGACAATTTTTAAAATTCATATTTTTTTCCTCATCGGAAATAACTCTGAAGATGAAAATGAATATCATACAAGCTTTACACCCTTGATGACTTCACAGAAGGTTTATGAATGCTCACAAAGGTAATATGAGAAAATAATGTGCATTTCATGCTTTTAGACTCATAATCGAGTACGTTAATACATAGTACTCGTATAAATATGTTGTCTACCGACCGTTATCCAATCGTGGGCGATCGACCATGTTTTCGCATGTACTTGGAAGAGAAATATTAAGCTTATGACTCTACCATCAGCTATGCAATAGTTTAACATCGTGGGAAATATCCAGACCCGAGGAATCAAGATTTTCAGACTTCAACAACCCGTACAAGTGCACTAGAACGTCAGAATTTATAAACCTATGTAAAATTAAATCAGAAACCATCATAAAGTTATAAGTATACGTGTTATTTTTAAATTCACAATCAATGTATGAATATTGCCACAATACAAATACATACAATTAACTAACTAATATACACTTTCACATACATATGAATATTGCAAAAAATAATCCCTCTTATATCATATAAACTTGTAGCTTCTATGTAGCATTAAAAATCTTCAAACTTCTTCCACATATTCCACATACAGAACCGTGCAAAAGCTTGCATTCCGTACAACACCTCTGGCTCTGCGGCTGACCCAAATAGGCGGCATCAGGCTCACAGCCTCTTGTAATGAGAAGTTCCCGCCGAGGTGCGCCAGTGACGCATTGCGGACTATGCTTATATGTTTTATTGATGGTAAATATAGGGGGGGGGGGGGGGGGGAGGGTAGCAGATATTAGAATGTTGCGATATCTCGCTTGAATGGTAATGGTAATCTTGCGATATTTATGCTGAGGGATCAGGCAGCCATTTAGGTATTGTTTGATAATGTAAGTTAGCATATTGTTTAGTTTAAATGTCAAGTGTTTTTTATCGACAATCATGGTTATAGTTCAACAGTTTCGTTAAAGTTAAATAACATTCCACGGGAGACACTACTAACATCTTACAAAAATATTATAACGAAATAACGCTATATCATTGTACATTATGAAAGTAAAAATAATATTTTCCAAGAATCTTCTATTAGCTCGCAAGAATCTCAACCTTTTCAGCCTCAAAACACACATTGTATTATGAAAAATTAACAGTGTGGGTAGACACGGGAACCACCCTGGTTTGGTGGGGGTGGGGTTCGTGAATAATATAATTTCACCCCACTCTCAGCGCGGACGTGAAAAATGTCACCATACATGCACGCACAGTGTGAGAGGTGACCATGTTAGCGACTTATACGAGACATTACTGTTAGTAAATCAGAGTCTCGAACTCTATATTGGTTTCGAATGGTCATTCGAAATGTTTGAATATCAATTTTAATGATGGCATGTTAGAATTAAAGCAACAATAACATTTTTGGCCCTATTTACTATGATCTTTTTTTGGTACAACGCTAGCCATCATACCACTAAATGCAATCAAAATAATTGTTACCCAATAACGGTCCCTAGTTTTCTTGTGTATTTTTTACCAGAACTTATCCGAGCAAACGAAAACGAGTGGCCTCCCTACTACCTCCTATAAAGCTTTCACCTACGACGGAAATTGTATCACATGACGACACTACAAAAATGATATTTCACGATAATTCGCCGCGTTCGCTCCGCCATGCCATAATAACCTTTATTAGGCCTTCCAAGAATACATCTACAGTTTATCAAAGTACTTTATAATATACGTCATTGCTGTAGAATTTCGTACGTTTCACTTGGCGTTACGACAGCCGTTTTAAGATATGTTTTTTTGTACAGCTTTATCTACTTCGAATAATCTTTAGCGTCCTCAGTTGTATATTGACGGGTATATCTTCCTTAATGATAAATCTTGAACCGTAACCCAATGTATGAATTTTTATGCCGGCACGCTAATAGTGACTACCACTGACTCTACATTACTATTAAGTAGATCATGTAGGTCTAGTTGCGAAAAATTTACTGCTTTAAACTTTAAAGCAACAGTTAATTTGACGAAACAGCTGCTTATTCCTTTACTTCCTATCCCATTTCACTATTCTCCATCCTTAAATACATTTTAGATTCAACAAACATGTTGATAATCGTTTTTCAACAAGTAAACCAATCGCGTTTTTGATTCTATGCCATAATCTTTTACATATAGGGATAGGATTTTCCTTACTAGTAGTATAAAGAGATACAGGTAAAAGATCAATATGAAGGCTTAGTTATTTTCATTCACAAAAAATGCTGCTGTATACCAAACAGAAATGTCCCAAAGGGTCAATTGTTATTTATAACTGGCACGTGTTTTGACGAATATATTTCACAAACATTTTCATAATCCATGGATTACTTACTATTGATACTTTACGTGTGTAATGTTTTCTTCGTGGCAAGACGACAGGAATACAATTTATCGCATGGCAAGTTCAGTACAATTCAAATAGTATAGAGTACAGACCATCAGTGAGACATGGTTTAACTTTCACTATAACAATACATAAGTAGAACCCGAAACGCGACACACTTGCGTGGCTCACTGTACGTCTACCTATTGGCGTGCGGTGAAATATGGAACTAAAAATAAAATTTAATAAAAATAGCTATAGAACGTACTGTTTCATATTTTCGTATATAAACAACAAGCAATCTAATAGGATTCTCATGTCCAATGTAATAAATGTGAAGAGAGATTTTTTTATATTTAGATAGCGCTTACGGTGACACTAGATCGACGACGACCTAGTGTCACCTATATGAAGGTTTTTACCATTGCATACGGCGGGCGCCTACGCGGATGTGAATATACTACACTTTATAATGCGATAAAATTAAATAATTATGTTATAAAGTATTTTTTTTATATCACGAATGTTTTACGGATAATAAACTTGCGTGCAATTATCTACACAGACTAATTATATGATTTACTTTTGTGGCAAAATTAATTATCCGACTTTATCAAAGTACAAAAATCTTCATTCTTCGTTAAACATTGACATCATTGTTACGGCTAGATAGTATTTATTATTATAATAACTAGCTTTAACAAATGCGACTGGTTCGAGAATTTTAAGTTAAGAGTTGTTACTATGAACCTATAAATAGTGCATACATACATAAACTCACGCCTTTATCCCCGAAGGGGTAGGCAGAGGCGCCACCAGGACACCCACATTTCACCATGTATGTTCCGTCCCGCGATGTGATAGGGGGCGCGAGCCTATCACCATATCAGGCACAAATTCCTGACTTCGGACTGATAATGAATAGAAAAATCCAATATCACTTTGCCCGACCCGGGACTCTTACTTGAGACCTCAGCTTTGTAACCGTACCGTAATGCAACTACGCCACCGAGGCAGTCAGTAGGATAAATAGTCACCATCACAAAAATAAGAAGACACCTTATCATATAATGCCGAGCATTGCTTTGTAATTCATGGTGTTTGGTTTTGCTACTGCCTACGAGCGGTCGTATCGCTTACCATCAGTCGGATGGCACGCTCGTCTAGCCATTCATTGAAATAATAAAAACAATACATATAAGTAGATAGATGTAAATAAAATGATAAACAGGGATCATAACAAAATTCAAGACACCTTATCATTGGGACAATGCGACATATATGTAGATGGATGTAAATAAAATATACATAGCAAGGTTGTTGTAGATAATAAAATGAGATATTGAATAGTTGCTGGTGTACAAAATACAATATACTTTTCAGAGTAGAAATATCGTCAATTAGAGAATTTTTGAGCGGTCGTATCGCTTACCATCAGGCGAATGGCATGCTCGTCCCGCCATTCATCGCAATATACACTACTCACAAAAATTAAAGGATATGTTTTTTGATAAATTTTTTTTGGTGTTTTTGGAGAGTCTGTATCTTGAAGAAAATTGATTGTTAAGAAATTCGGAAACTAAAAATTGGAAGCTTGAAATGTCTATTTTGCAGATCTGTGCTTTATTTCTTGATTGCATGCTTGGTTGATAAGCAATCGTAGGAAAACCAACGAGAAAAAAAAATCCAAATTTTTACTCGTTTTTAAAACCGTGCATTTACATGGGTAGTGTTTTTTTGGTGACATCATTATAAAATTCCCGTAGATAATTTAATTGCCTTTAATTTGATATACCAGAAACCTCCGTGACATGATTTGGAGCTGACTTATGGTAAATCAATGTAAAAATGGCCTATCACACTTTGACATTGGATTACTATATGAATAACAATCATGGGGAAAACCAAATCAGAATTGTAGTAACTTCAAAACATGCTCTATAAGATGGTATTAAAGTCTTATGATAATAAACAGTATTTATAAGTAAAATTGTTGACTGAAAAAAAGGTAAAAAAGCTGTAATTTATGGATATTCGGAAAACCCTGCATATCTTTGGATAAAAGAAACAAACGAAGGATATCGTCGGTAACTTTTCAACCTTAAAGTATTCTTAAGATACTCTGAAAATTTCAAACTGCTCCGATTTGATTATCTTAGTGTTCAGAAGGTTTAAACTTACTGTATTCAGCAAAAATCGTCGTAATGAGCATTTTCGCATGCTATTGATTTTGTAACTTGAGGATGTTCTTTTAGTGATTATCCATATACTTTTAATCAAATCCTTTTTTCAACGTTTTCACTATTCTCCGCAATTGTAAAAAAAATACTGACACTGTTTTACCGCCGGCATTAGCGTTACCCAAAGCGTACTATAGGGAGGTTGCGCGGTCGGATTTACATGAAAACAGTGCCAGTATTCTTTTTACAATTGCGGGGACTAGTGAAAACGTTTAAAAAAAGGATTTGGTTAAAAGAATATGGATAATCACCAAAAAAAGCATTCTGAAGTTACAAAATTCGATAAGATACGAAAAATGCTTATTACGACAATTTTTAAGAATACAGTAAGTTTAAACCTTCCGAACACTAAGATAATCAAAATGGAGCAATTTGAAATTTTCAGAGTATCTTTAAAATACTTTAACGTTGAAAAGTTACCGACGATATCCTTCGTTTGTCTCTTTTGTCCAAAGATATGCAGTGTTTTCCAAATATCCATAAATAACCGTTTTTTTACCTTTTTTTCAGTCAAAAATTTTACTTAGAAGTACTGTTTATTATCATAAGACTTTAATACCATCTTATAAAGCATGTTTTGAAGTTACTAAAATTCTGATTTTGTTTTACCCATAATTGATATTCATGTAGTAATCCATTGTCAAAGTGTGATAGGCCATTTTTACATTGATTTACCATAGGGCAGCTCCAAATCATGTCACGGGAGTTTCTGGTATATCAAATTAAAGGCAATTAAATTATCTACGGGAATTTTATAATGATGTCACCAAAAAAACACTACCCATGTAAATGCACGGTTTTAAAAACGAGTAAAAGTTTGGAACTTTTTTTCTCGTTGGTTTTCCTACGATTGCTTATCAATCAAGTGTGCAATCAAGAAATAGAGCACAGATCTGCAAAATAGACATTTCAAGCTTCCAATTTTTAGTTTCCGAATTTCTTAACAATCAATTTTCTCCAAGATACAGACTCTCAAAAAACACAAAAAAAAATTGATCAAAAAAATATCCTTTAATTGTGCGTAGTATATATATTTTCTTTTAGTCTCTACAGAAGCTTTTTGCATCATTATATTATATAGGTACTTATAATAAGGCGCAATACCAAAGCACGAAATATTATACAATAACGACAATACCAAATAAACCTTAAACAGTCGATTGCTGTCTCTAAATTATAATTTAAAACATATCCAACTTATTAAGGTAGAAAGAAAATATTAATTTAATTCGATTTTTGTTGAATATAACAGTGCCGAATTGTATAAAATTTGCATAAATACTGTCCATGTGAACATAATTATGTATAATACTCTGATAACGCCTGTAATTATTATTGATGGACCCTCATTGAGCTGAAGTCGGGCCTTTTTAACGCGGTGGCCGGATTTTTGTAAAAACAAAAATATATTCGACGATTTTGTGTTTTAAAAGGGAATTAAGATCTGCTTTTAAATTCAAGTTATAATTTAGGAAGATTAAAATAATTTTAATCACTAAAATCAACATAAGAAACCGACTTCATACCTTATTAGCTGAAACTTTTAAGTAAAAAAAATAAATATTATGTTAACACGCAGCGCCCATTACCATAAATAAGAGATTTTTATAATTTGATCTTTACAGCTCCGGCAAATGGTGTTTTGGTGAGTCGTCAGTAACCGCATACCTTTCGAGTCCCGGGAGGGACACCCACTGGGTTAATGCATGTTTCATGCTGATAATTGGTATATAATTGTACGGCAACTGTCGACGACGTAATTTTTAACGCTCGGCATTGTAAGTCACTACCGGTAACATTACTATAAAAATATTTTCAACATTGCCATTGTTTGCACGTGCTATCAACAACCTTGAACGCATGTTTGCACTTTAATAAAAACAAATTAATTCACAAATCTTTCAAGCTTTAAAATAAGACAAAAAATTCGTAGTAATGAAGTAAGAAAATACGAACATTTCTATACATAATATGGAGGATCCACGTTTAAAATTCATTTCAATTCAACAGGGCACTGGCTTATTTATGAGTGAAGCGATTGACAAACGCTCTTATAAAAAAACTTGTCAGACGAGTCGTCGAGTTGTGGAATTAAATAATTCACACGATAGTGCAAAACGTTTGCTGCTTGTTTGTGCCAAACTCATCCCGGGAACAAATTGTTGACGTAAATACCTTAAATAAATATTATATTTATATTTGTCACACGGTATTCCATCGACCGTTACGTTCTAAAGCTAGTGTGCGATACATTACTGTAATTATCTTCTAAAAAGTACGCAAATACATTTTAAAAGTGCAATCGGCTGTGAAATTACTTAATTTGTCAGGTGTAGCAATGATGCGCGATAGAAATAAGTACGTAATAATAGAAAACATTCCAAATTTAAAACGTAGCACTTTTAAATTATATTCTGGAACTAATGTGTAAAGGATCCCTAATAATACTTCTTTGACAAGATAATATGACTTCCACACCTGATTTTCACGACTTTTACATTACTTTCAATAGATGTAATTTACGTAGCTTGGCCAAAATTATTATAAAAACGGCGTTAAAAACACGCAGCCTCGTATAATAACTCAATTGTCGACAAGTTTAATATTTTAAATAAATGTTTACAAAAAATATCTCCGTAACGATAAATAATTGTGGAAATGACTCTTATGTTGTAATTTAATATAAGAATAATATATTTTATTTCTTCGGCAATTACGTATATTTTATATACATTCGACCTCGACCGTTAAAATCTCTTCGCGTTGGCGTGTATATGAGAACGAACGCGGCCAACTATTGTGATGTATGAACTTACGAGCTGCCAGTAATTACGATGATATTGTGCAAGAAAAAACCTACTTTCCGCCATGTTTTTTTTTCAACTACACTCTGGTCTGCATGTCGCCCTCGCACGTCTATAGCGCTGTTGCCATGCATCCTACCCGGCTGAATTACGTAGCCACGCGCGCGCTGTAACCGCGACATGGTTCCTTGGCAATCACACTCAGCAGCGTTATAGCAGACATTTACGCGGGCAAATTGGAAAGGTTATTACCGGTGTTCGACATGCTAGTTTGTGACGAGTTCTTACATTCGTCGGTTGCTTTGCGAGTCTTTATGTTTGGCATTCATACAATTTGCTATTCTCCAACATAGATTTAGCATGATAAATAATTTCGACTGTTCGGGAGTGTGGGCAACGTCTTCTAAAAAGCAATAAGAAGAAATCACACATTTGGGCATAACTGAAAACTACAAATAGACAACAAGACATATATATTTAAGAAAGATACAAAAAGTATAAAAAAGTATAACTGCTTTTCGCAGAAATATTCATATAAAATGGCGGTAGTTTTGTAGAAACTATAATTTTATTACCATACCAAGTTTTTGGACTGTCTGAAGCGAGGACAGTGGACACAACAGCTAACAAAACCGTCATAATAAAAGTAAATTTATGCGACGCGACATAAAATTGTCGCTAATTAAACTTCCCATATTAGTTAAAAGACGGCTACTACATATTACGGTGTAGAGAAGCAATGTAACATAAATATAATTACTGGCCGAATTCAAATGCGAGCTGTAATTACGATCGTATATTTTACTTTTCACGAGAGTGGAATATGTTACCACTCTCAATCGTACCCTCGATGGTAGAGAAGGCCCATGCGCTGCAGTGGGACGTATTTGGGCTCATACAAAAAATAATATTTCACGAGACTTAAAAATAGAAGAAATATTACGCAAGTTGCCATAGACAATTGTCGTAAGCAACTTCGGAAGAAAACGGTAGAGTCCGAGGTAAAATGTATAAATACCGATGCCATCTAGAGACCTCCAAGAAAAGAGCCTAAACTTCCCTTCGAGCCAGAACATACTGACGATTCCTCAGGTGTTGTGGGTGTTTTTGGGAGATGGTGACTTACCATCAGGTGACCACCACGTGTGTTCGTTTTCAAATTTCATAATAATGTCTAGAATCATTATACAGGGTATATCAAGACCGCGACCGAAAACGAAGCCAGGGGGTAGTATTAAGTAAAAAAGTTGACGATTATTTTTGCGAAATTTTTATTTGCATTGTGTCTGTAAACACTAAAACTACCACCCGGCTTCGTTTTCGGTCGCAGTCTTGATATACCCTGTATGTTTAGTTGATATTATTTAAATGATGAGATTCGTTTAAAACGTGCCTGTATTAGTTAATTGCGTGAAAACTGCTCAACCGGTTTTGATACATACATAAACATGCGCATTCTGGCGAAAATATTCAATCTTTTTAAAATAGATAAATTCTTATCAATTCTGATTTATATTCTCATAGTCAAGGTGAGGTAGAGGCTTAGTGGCTCTGTGGAATGCTTCTTGATACCGCAATGTTCAAATGACGATTCAAATTAATTCATGCACAACCAAGAAATAAGACTGGCATGTGGACTATTTTTTTTTAATTTATTTATATCCTTTATTGTACACTACATTAACTTAACAAAGAAATAAAACCCTATTATTACCCAATCAACAATATACTTAAAATAACATCATTAATATAAAAAATATCCTAATAATCATTTCTCACCAGGACACCTATTCTAATAGTATTGCAATTTGCACTGCGCTTACACTTTATAGTGAATTGTACCCATTTTGTCGCACTTTTAAAAAATAATAATATGTTTTTAGTCCATGGAGCCATAGAGAGCCCATAAGGCCGATAAAAAAATTGTCTATAACACAAAATATGCCATACATTAGCCTATTTTACTGACTCTACATTAGGTCGCTACTTCCCTCTCACAACCCTTAGTCCTTACCGCTCCGAGGGCTCACCTATACGTACCATACTTCCGCCTATGTACCAGAAAATAGACTTAAGATCTTTGTACACAAAAATACTTTGATTTTTATTCTTAACTACCAAACAAATAATTGAATTAGGGGGAAACATTATCTGTCATAGGTTTCTTCAACATCTTTGATGAAACATGAATGATAAAGTATTGGATTTCATTTGAAATCAATTATTTGCTATCACTCAGTCGAAATTAATATGACTTAGAGTAAACATGGTATAATATGGTAGAGCCAAGCTATAGTGAGGTCATAGTATAAAGGAATCGGCTCCATCCTGGCGGTACCAAGTGAGTCACAATGCATAAATCTGTGTCTACTATTCTATTTCGTTATTTCAATAGACACTATGGTACAGTGGCGAAGGGTGACTTTTTTCAAATGGGAAGCCGATATTTCTGGTGACTAGTTTTATTAAATTAACAAGTACTCATACTTATACTTTACTCCGTTATGTACGTACGATATTGAGTGACATATTCGCTTATTACTTACTATATTTACATAAACACTTGCTACAAACTTGAACAGAATTGCACTGTGCTCGTTGGGTATATGGTGAATGGTGTAATGATAAATTACAAAAGGTAAGCCGGTAGGAATCGAGTTATAGGGAGCCTTCGCCACTGCTATGGTATAAACAGCGCCATTCTTATAAGAAATGTCATAAATATTTTTGGCAAAAAAATGTAACATAATCATGCGAATAGTGAATTCACGTGTCAAATGACTATCTATCTCATGGAGAAACGTGACTGATTAGCGACGCCCCAATTCATTAACAATAATAGCATAATTAACGGCATCTACACTTCCTCAACCTCCCACACGAGTGGCAACGATTTCCTGCTCCATTCGGTAGAATCACGAAAGTCAAAATGTCAACTGGTACTATATGTTATTAATTTGGTCTAACAAACGTATTGTTCCATTGTCAGAATCTTCAGCCATGAATCCATCGCCGAACATAGACTACTACCTAGATACTTCCGGTCAAAATATGGATTTTAGGCTGAAATATTGCAATAAAATTACCCTATATTACTTCTAGGTAAATTAGCTTGCCAATAATGAAAATAAACTGAAATCTGTTTAGTAGTCTTCGAGTTTATCGACTACAAACAGACAAAAAAATCTTTCCTCTTAATAATTTTCGTATAGATCAGAAAAATATAGTAAATATGCTTCAAAATTAAAAGAAATTTTCGATTAAACAGTTAATAAGTGAAAATTGGGTGCATTGTAGTAAACGAATTGGTAAAGTCGTTTTCGGGAAGGGTAGGACGCATTAGCCGCAGCTGGTCCCTCTGGATTTCAACTCAACGTACTGGTAACTGCTGTTGGAAGTATAATACTTATTGCTTAGGATAGCGAGTGTAAAAACTATGAGTATTATCTAGATGACTATTTTATACGGATTTTATCGCGATTTGGTTTAATTTTTACATTTTTTAACTTCCCGAGCGACGTTTCGATTACTTTACAGCTTTCGTGGTCACGGCGCGGACTGTATAACATAAAATAAAATAGTTTTATTTCAATGTGTAACATTCGCGTAAATCTAAGAAACCATTATTATCTAGATCTTTAAATGAGATACTGTTACCAGTATACAACTAAATCATGGTGTGTTTGGGAAAGAAGACAATCATGCAAAAATATTCTTGTTAAAATCATAACATGATGAGGTCTACCGTCTATCAATAAGTTTTGGTATCTCTTTCGAAGAACTGGTTCGTCCAAATTTTCGAGTTAATACATAAAACTTATAGGGATTTATATCATAGGATTAAGGATACAGTTAATTTTGAGGATAAGGTATTCCACTTTATAAGTTTTACTAAAGTAGATTGTTCGGGACTAGATTCATTCTAAGAAATGTATTGGAAAGTAAACGATCATATTAGATCCCAAATACTATAAAACTTTTTTTATCAAATAATCCGATCTATCAGGTGACGTACGGATGTAGGTATACCTTGAAAAGAAAAAGATATATCCAAGACCAACTGGAGGAAAAACGAGCTCATTACTAACTATAGAGATTCTCGGAAAGAGGGCAAGTTCCTAGTACAAAGTTTATCCCGTAAAAGCCATCTCTTAAGACGAACTTGAGCCCTTTTGAGTTGAATTGAGAGACAAGACTCATTAACGAAGTTACGTACAGGAAGGTAAAAGCCTTTTTTCTTTAACAATACGAACGTACTGTAACTATGCTGGTATCAATGTCTGTTGTAAGCAAAAGATACCTTATGACGTCACGGATTTCTACGTCACACAAAGAAGATGCGAAGAATACAATTTGCTTTAATCACGTCTTATAGATAAACGTGAAGCATGGAACAATAAAATTGCGTTAGTGGGAACATCATCCAATTAATATTTTTTTTCCCAAATTTTATTGCGAATGATAGACATTTTAAACATTCCTACAGGTCACAGACTGGTGTCTTCTTGCTAGTCTTTGTTTTGGCAAACTGTGTTCTTAAGTGTTATTTCTACATGTTATTGTGGCAACACTTGAGAAGGCCTATGTTCTACAATGAACTTCCTTCGATAAGATGATGGTTGTGGAGCTTGCGTCAAGAGAAACGAATGGTGGTAGGTGGGGATCACAAACAGGACACAAGTTATGACGAACAAAGTTGCGCTGTATAAGTGTCCTCTTGTCATTAATTTGGCCAATTGACTGACTCGGTGTGGTGTTGAATCATAAACGCTCAACACAACTCTTTAATTTTAACACGACTTACGTTACGAGTTCATTCATCCGTTTCATTTTCATACTTAAAGGTTTTTGTCGTAATTACGGTGTAGTCACGAATATTTTCACATATTTAACCAGTGCATTGCTGTGATTGGAAGACAATATCTGTGGTGGAAGTAAGGTTCGGACAAAAACAAAAAAATAATTTCAGGTATCAAAATATCTTAAAAAACTTATTAGAAACTAACCCACGACACAAGACTGATCAAATTGACTGAGACTGTGTAAGATCAGATTATCATATTCTAGTATTTAAAGTTAGTACGTGCTATTACACTAAATTATAACAATTGGATTCGTAGCTTTGAAATGTCATTGAATTATAAAACTATAAGTTATTCGCACCATAGTAAAGACACTTTTTACACGTGTTGTCTTAAAATTTACATGTATTTCACATTTGTAGTACATTTTCCTTCTGTGAGCTTATGAATTAGATATTTGCATTTTTTAGATTAACCATTGGCATTGAATTACAAACAAAACCTTGTTAGATAAGTTCCTAAAAAAGTAACATTTGTTAGAAAATAGACTAAGATAATCTCACCCATGACAAAACCTCAGTATTATAGAAACTACAAGACTATTCCATGCATTTACATCCAATCAACTGAAGTAATAACAAATGTAACTTCAAATAGTGTTGCATGTGCATTTATAAGACTGCAAAAACTTCGGACAAGTCGAATGGAGCCCGCCATTGGACGACGCGGCGGGCGCGGCTACACTCGTGACATTCAACTGATGCAACCGGTCGCCACTCGTTATGTACGCGTTATGTACTGGGTTATGTATTATATACTGAGAGGCTAGATAGTGTTAATATTCATAGTTGAGTGAGATGTTTTAGAGCTGCGTAGCTAGTAATATATACTGGCTGTAGAATCTTATAAATTTAATATCTTAGGTTCTAAAGGTTTTTAATATCACTGGAACGTGTTTATGCTGTTGTTCCTAAATGAATTTGAGGTTTCTTAAAATTATTTTGTTTTACATTAAGTACAAGTAAATAGGGGTTTCGTTTAAATACATTTAAGCGACAATACAATGTATAAGTTGTCTTTGTGTATAAGTTTTCCAAGTAACAAATTATGTACCGTAAAAACAATCATATCATTTTCAAAATTCACTTGAAACCTACATCCCGAAGATGAGTTAAAGCCTCCAATTAATATCCCATCAGGCACAGAACACTCGGCACAAATCAATTCGCCGAATTAAATATCAATTTTCACTCCAAATACGCCGCCAAAGTGCAAGCAGCGTTTACAGAAATCACCATGAACGGTTCTTGGAACCCACTGCAGGGAAATTATGGCTGAGTGCTGCCATTCCAGCCGTGGCGAGATCTTCGAGGTGCAATAATACATAATAACTGCGGCTGTTTCGCGAATACGTCTTATTTAGAATAGTTTCCAATGGGTTTATGCAGAAACCTGGATCCAAGCGTAAGTATTGCGGGAAATTAGTACATATTGTTTTCACTAAGAAGCTTTGAAAAATCAAATTATGGTTCAGTCTTGCGAAATAACCAACAAATTTAAAACAAAGTCAGATTATTTCTCTATTTCAGGTCAGTGGCGCATATTAATAATGCTAAGCAGTTTATATCAGTAACATTGCAGCAAAGTAACTATCGTATATTTATTACAACAGTTTTATTGTCGTGTGTATCTCTCACAATGAATTTGCGAATTTTCGATTTCGGATACGAACAGATAGTATTAATGCCTCTAACCTTGGGAATCTACAAAATACTTGCATTTAGATACCGTGTACAGGAAAAAAAAAGTAAAACTGATACTACTTATAACAGTGGAAAGATAACATTGCATGTGACGCTTGGGCACATGTCATGCCAATGAGGCATGAATTGCATTTTAATTGTATGCAGAGACGATGGCAACTCTCCTCGGGATTGCTTCAAGGATTTACGATGGAGTTCCCTTTGCATTCGTGTTCTAGAAAATTACGACGCCATCTTGGATCGATGACATTGACATTACGCGGGAAAATTGAATGTCATACCAATAATTGGTTACGGTGACAAACTACAAACGGAACATGTGTTTTAATAAGTGTTGTTATCAAACGGATATACATATAAATAAAGTTTTTATTGCAGACATTATTTTGCGCTTTTAGTAATAATTTAAGTGTATACTGTGTTTCCATATGGAGAATGTGCATACATGTTTTGGAAATAGTTAAACTAAGCATATTACTTTTACAGTTGTAACAGGGCATGTTCCTACAAACTGCACACCCACGCTTAGTTTTCTCATGTAAAATCTACTATAAACAAGCAATAACAAGGTACGAAACATTTCTAATGAAATACTAGCGCCAAAAACGTAAATATTGTGTTAGTACAATGAATAACACTTTCAAAACTGTTAAGTATTCTTATTAGCACCGTAACAGCGCCCTAAATAGAGTTTCTTAGTAATTCTGGTTTTCTTCCGCTATTTAAAAACACCTACAAAAATGGTGGAAAATTTCGCGATCATTAAATTGTCGATTTCTAGCTGAAACGCGGCTTTTTAAAACAAAAACAAGATAATCCAAGATTAAGATTATATTTTCGTAGAGAATAAGTTGGTTTAATAATAGCTGTGTTTGATATCGCCCACTGCATCCGAGTTGGTCGTAGTTGGCTTCCCAAGATGGTGGCCATTTAGATAACTTGTATAAGAACAGAAATAAGCAAAGAAGCTCGAGAAAATTAAATTTCTTGTAGAGATTATGTTTATTGCAGATTTTATCCCTGTGTCTGTAGACGTCCACAGTATTCTAGGCAGGCCAACTTTAATGATGCAAAAAATAACTTACTTTATGTTTTTGTGCTGAGATTACAAATGGCTACGTGCGTTTTCGTTTTATAAATAGACGCGATTGAGTAGATTGTCGTTATGACAATTAGGTTAACATCCATTTAAAACTTTAAGTCATAAAGTGTAGTAATTTTGATCAATCATAACAAAAAGCACAATTTTAATATTTATTTTTTTATGGGAAGGTTTTAGGTTAACGTTATTCTAAGCCTTCCATTTCTCCAGCACTACAGCCTCAGAAGGTAGTCAACATATAGCTAAATATTGATGTAATCATAATATTATATGCGTGTATACAACTACTACATATTTATATGTATAATTAACAAATATTCTGCAACAAAATTGATAATCTAAATCACTCAATATATTATCTTTTGCCTAATAATTTGAAATCTTAACTTTAATTATCAATTTCCCTTGTATCTAAACAGAATCAAACGCGAGGGTAAAACTTCACAACTTCACTATTCCCGAGCATGCAATATTGCAACAAAGTAATATTCAGCCTGAAGGCCACTTTATGGCTGTGATAACATCGTATCACCCCGATAATCGAGTTTAATGACGTTTTAGCGCTTCATCTGTATATCGGTATATATTTTAAGTGGAGTTATCCCCTATATTTTTATACCGACAAACACTCGGCGGCTTGGTTGATGTAAGTGATAACCGCCATGATAAGTGCTAACATATCCATAGTATTAGTATAGAACTTTCGTTTCTGGGGTGTGGAAAATGATCGAGAAGATACATAAACTCAAATAAGACTGTACTAAGACTCATAATAAGACTGTACCGTCGGGGATGTAGGCAGAGATGTTAGTATTGCTACTCACTCTACTCACAAAGTGTGAAACATAAAGGTTTACACGCCCACACTTTACAAAGACACCTGGTTTTACAACTGAGGTTCAAAATGGAAGCATATTTCTACAAGAAATTTCTCTAGATACGATGTATTTCAAATTCATCTCTTTAGCATTTAAGATTACGATTTCACAATGCCTATAATACTCACAATTAAGAACCCGGTTGCATACAACGCCTTTTAAACGTTGTTTACCAAGCTGTTTAATAATTTACAAGGGCCGCGCATACAAATGACTACCCTTTACCGCGGACACGAAGGTGAGAAGACGTCACGAGGCTTTATCCGGATAATTTATGCTGTGGGGTCATTGAACTGATCATGGGGATCTTAAGGTCTATGGTTTTAAGATTTTTAAAATCTTGACACTATAAAGTAATAACACTTTATCGTGTCAGTGATGGTAAGTGCTCAGATATAATTTCGCCTATAGATTATTTTAAAAATAGAACGCGACATCTAACAACATTTGATGCTCTCTTTCTCTCCATTTCCTATAGTCCCTTTGAAATTACAGCATAAAGTAAATTACGTTGGCTTTATCACAAATATAATATTTTGCAGCTCATGTATCTAGAATGTAGAGAATAAATTCCACATTAACGTTAAGAACACTTCAGCATGTGTTCGTGATTGATGAGTATCACAGCCAACGGAACATTGTAGTTTTCTGTATGCGTTTAATATGAAGGCTCACATAGCATGTAATTCGTGATAGAAATACAGCATTATCGTTACGGTAGCAAATTACCTGTGGATAGCACCAACAGCTAACTGTTGCACCGGTGTCCATTACAATGAACGGAAAATAATGGAAATACTCGGAAAACGCAGCCGCTGTGCGTTTATGCTCTATTGAGGCGAGTGCAGTTTAAGTGTGGCTTGATATTCTCCACCGTATATTATTTGCCTTGAAAAAATGGCTTTACACTTATTTAGATATCTGTAAAAGCTGTATACTTTCATGTAGTTTGTATCATGTACATATGCTATCACGGAAATGAATGCAGTAGAGTTTTAAAGAAAAGTAAAGCTTATAAACAGATGCTACGGAACAATCACGGAATCGATTTCGTATTTGTATTGATTATATTTTAAATAAACAAATATTATTTTATATATTATTTTTGAGTACAAAAAATCCCTCATTTATAGCATTTCTACATCTTCGAATCAACCAACGAAGTGGTATTCAATTAATATTAAACCGCACATAACACCTACAATATGTAACTACATGTAATATGTAAAACGTGATATCACGCCGAGGGCCCAGAAGGGTCGGATGAATGATTCATACGATTAATACAAAAGCAACTTGCGTATGCGGGGAATACACAGACTTACAAATCAACTAATTGAAATATAACTATGCAATTTTAGTCTTGTAATAACGATGCGCTTTGCATTATAATGCCCGGCCAGAGGTGCATAACCTTTGTTTTATTTATAAACAATATGACGGATTTAATATGATTTGTACACTGTTATTGTCAACATGGTATAGGAGCACAAACCCTGAAATATTTCAAAGGTATTTGAAGTCTTTTTCATGAAGCCAGCGTGATGGACTGAAGCTCAAGTCCCTGTGGTATATTTAAGGTTTCAATACAAAGATATTGTGTGCGATATTCCGCCTGGGGTAAGTTTTTAACGCGGGATCTAAATGTTTTACTACCCTGCAATTTATAGTTTTCCTTCCCATACATTAGCATAAGTAAGTGAAAACCTTTTCACTGTATTGCCAACAAGTTAATGTCTCGGGCCTATGGTCCTTTGGTAAATACTCTATAGCTAATCTCATGGTAAAAGAGACCCGGGTCCACCATTGAGACATAATTACTGGAATAATAGTATTATTTGTTAATTTTCTATAGCACTCCTAAAAATAACTATTAAAGACAATAATAAAAAGTATAAATGGCAGCTTAGAAATTTCCTACATTTCAATTTCCATGGGATAAATATATGAAAGGGATAGAGATTGCAGAATATCGTTGAATTAACGTTATCGTAGTTATTGGGGTCCCAAGTTCCTAATTAGATATAAGTTTAAAAACATGCGTTATCTCGTATCAAAAAAGTTAAGCAATGTTCTCATATCGTGATAAATAGGAATACCACATAAAATATTGTATATATTTATACTGAAACAACATCTGATAGCACAAAACAAACTTCCGATATTGTAATCAATTGTTTAGGTTCGTAACATAATAACTTGTGTTATCGCAAATATTTTAGGGGCAGCGTGTATGGGTTGTTAACCGAGAAGCCACTGGGACCAATTCCCAGATAAGGAAATTAATCAACTTGTGTATGTTTTACTTTGACTGAGATTTGGTGTTTCTATTACGAAGAACCGTGAAAAATTCGTAAATTATATGTAAATAGCCCGGAAATGTTGTAAATAATCTAACTAAGAAAAAATTCCGCGAGCCGATCAACTTACGAACCTAGCCGACCAATAGCGAGGTGGCATACGCCATATACGACACGATAACACTTATCTACACGAGAAACTGTTTCGCTAAATTATTGCCATTTTTTTTGTTATAGATCTTTGTTTTACGACTATACGACTGCCTCGGTATGATTGCTAAGCTGAGGTCCCGGATTCGAATCCCGGGTCGGGCAAAGTGATATTGGGTTTTTCTATTCATTATCAGCTCGGAGTCAGGAATTTGTGCCTGATATGGCGATAGGATCGCCCCCTATTACATCATGGGACGGAACTTACAAGGCAAAATGTAGGTGTTCTGGTAGCGCCTCTGCCTACCCCTTCTGGGAAAAAAGGCGCGAGTTTATGTATGTATGTATCTTTTTTTTTACCGTCATTCTATAACTCCTGTGAGTCAGGATAAGCCATTTTAAGGATACCGATCATTGCAGCTCGCCGAGTCTCTGGAAATGCCTAATTTGATCACGTATAGAAATGCATAATAGCATTGTCTTATTTCCTTCATTGTATTTTCAGGTCCAGAAGTATTTATTTCAGGTCTGTTTGATGTGGCTTGTGAGATAAACAGTCTTGTAGTTCCTGATCCCCGCGACATGATACAAGAGCTGTCGGGTGTTTTTTTAACCGACTTCAAAAAAAGGAGGAGGTTCTCAATTCGACTGTATGTTGCTTTTTTTTTTTTTATGTTTGTTACCTCATTTCTCTGTACTGGGTAAACCGATTTCGATAATTCTTTCTTTAATTGAAAGCTGGTGCTTGTCATTTGGTCCCATAAAAATATGGTGACGATCTGATGAATATCTTTGGACCTGGAGAGGGGAACTCCTTAAAATAAAGTAGGATTCCAATGGTTCTTCTTGCATTGAATTAAGTATAAAACCAAAATTACAGTGGTGGAGGAAAGTAGGGGTAGGGGCAAGGGGGGGGTGAGAAAATTAAGAAATATGTAAATAGTCAATATCTTCGGCAGCTTTTGACCGATTTTAGTAATTTTTTTTGCATCAGAAAGAACGTATTAATACTTTGATCTCACCAATAAGTTATGAAAATCTGATGAATATCTTCAGATCTGGAGAGTAGAACTCCTCAAAATTGAGTACGATTCCAATGGTTCTTTTTGCATTGGATTCAGTATAAAAGTAAAGTTACAGTGGTGGATGAAAGTAGGGGTAGGGGCGAGGGGGGCGGTTGATAAAAAGAACAAACATGTAAATAGTCAATATCTTCGGCGACTATACCAATAAATCATGAAGATCTGTTGTAAATTGTAATAGTGACAAAGAATCATATTATTACAGTTTAATAGTATGCCATATACCATTCCGTAATGAAACAGATATCGGCAATTGGGGGCATTGCCGATTGTTATGTGTTGGTGAATAAATTGTACATGACGATGATAACTTTTGTGAAAACATGGAAGAACGAGCCGTCATGTCGGATGAATTGTTCCTAAGAAGCATTCGAGGATTAAATATCCAACAAAAGAATGTGTTTCAGAAAGTCTTAACGGCAATCAAACTCAATTTGAAAGGACGAGAAAGTCAGCTGTTAGTTTGTCACGGGTGGTGCAGGTAATGGTAAATCATTTCTGCTAAAATTAATCGCGGAGCATATCAAACGTTGTTACGCACCAACAATAGATATACCTAACGAAGCCTAAATTTGTGGAAGTCCAGTCGCTAACCGGGGTTGCTGCTCGTCAAACTTTTGGCAAAACGCTACACAGTATTTTCTTGCTGCCGATTGAGAAAAAAAGTACCATGATGTAAAAAAAAAATACGGTCTATTGTTTCTTATGAGAACCTAAGATTAATTTATTTAAGCTACCAAAAGCTGTGTACGTAAAAATTTGACTATCGAACATTTAAGTCACTAAAAATGAAAAAATAAACCAAAATTTTAACAAAAAAAAATAACCGACTTCAAAAAACTGACAAAAAATCATATTAAAAATAAAATTCTAAAAAAAGAAAAAAAATCTGACTTATGACAAACTAAAAATGCACTAAAAAGTAAAAAAATAATTGCGTGTTTTTCACACAAGATTGTATTTATACACATACCTATATTATGTATCCAGTTAAACTTTACATCTAACTCAACACATATCTATGAGTAACAAATAATTATAATAAAAAAAATTAATTACAGTTCACCTAAGCTAAAATTTGAAATATATGTATGCACTACTTAAAAGACGATCAAATTATTAGAATAATGTACAATTATAGTTATTTTTGGAGTCGGTGTCAGCCAAAGATACCTGACAATATTAAATGACAACAACTTTATGAAATCTATTTTATACGAATATCCTCTTGTACTATTATGTGGGCCGCGTAGAGGCGCGGTTAGTTTTGATTTATTGTTTATTAACCTTAATTCAATAAAATATAATATCTGACGTTTATGTAGTTACTAACTCATAAAACTTGGCTGACACCGACTCCAAAAATAACTATAATTGTACATTATTCTAATAATTTGATCGTCTTTTAAGTAGTGCATACATATATTTCAAATTTTAGCTTAGGTGAACTGTAATTAATTTTTTTTATTATAATTATTTGTTACTCATAGATATGTGTTGAGTTAGATGTAAAGTTTAACTGGATACATAATATAGGTATGTGTATAAATACAATCTTGTGTGAAAAACACGCAATTATTTTTTTACTTTTTAGTGCATTTTTAGTTTGTCATAAGTCAGATTTTTTTTCTTTTTTTAGAATTTTATTTTTAATATGATTTTTTGTCAGTTTTTTGAAGTCGGTTATTTTTTTTTGTTAAAATTTTGGTTTATTTAACTTATTTATTTATTTACTTAAAGCTTTATTGTACTCAAACAAGTATAACAAAAAAGTAGACAATAAATTATGCACAAATAAAATACCTATTTCTTTATACCAACCCTTTTCCTACACATACATTTTAGTACAAGAATAGCTTATCTTATAATTTTACGACTGGTCGCCTGTGACATTAACTCAAGCGAAGATAGGTCTTCCATGATAGCCTAACCTTCAATTTGACTATCCGGTCTCCTGCCAACGGAGCCGCGTTGATGGTCAAATTATATCTTATACCATATAATGATACTTATACCGGAGGATACCTTATATTTTGTTAATAAATCATAGTTGAATGTTATAGTTAAATATCACAGTTCACAGTCCGTCGCCACTGCGGTAAATTGGCAACAACTATTGTTAAGGAATAACCGCAGTTGTACAATCTAAAGAATCTACAGGAAGCATAATAAAAAATATATACGCATTTGCATTTATAGTGACATTATCAAATAACTGGTTTTCCTTCCTATACTGTAATTGTAATAAACGAATGTATATTACAACATTGCAAATTTTACTAATATAGGGACTATTGTTTAATCCTACGTTCATGATAATTTTGGAAACAGCGCAAAATTTTGAATAGAAAAAAAAATATTTGCGGGGCATTTGCATCTATCCTACGGCTTTTCATTCACGACTCGCTTTTCCCCTATTGGGCCACGAGGTGGTATAATTCATACTTGCTTTGATAAACCTACTTTTGCCATTATCAACACATCTTTAACAGACCTTGACAATGATAACATAGTCCACAAGAGTATGCAAGCAGTAGTATTTTCTTTCAATGACCATATCTGTGCGTGACGTGGAACGTTTGTTTGGCAGCGATATATTCTCTATTATTAGTCGCATTGTGATCAAGTCGCGATGATGGACAATAGCCACAGAAGGCCAATGTCATGCTACTGCTACAGTATATACTGTACTACCGCTGTTTAACACGTAACGTGATATTACGTCTCGGCAACATCTTCCGGCCGACGCGTTAAGCCGTCTTAAGAAAGGGATATTACTGCAAATCATATTTAACTACTTGAGACTTGTGTTCTTGATGTTTATACCACGATTTGATAACTAAGATGGTTAACGTAAATATAGATGAGTATTCAAATCATCCTTGCAATTTTTTGATATAGAATTATGATTATTTTAGAATCTTTACAATATTAATTATAAATTCACATCTTAATTGTCATTTATGCTGGCGAAATGAACCGTAAACATAATCCTGCGTGATGTATTCGTTCCAATAAGATTCTTATATGATAACAAAAGTCAGACGCACACCAAACGTATGCCGATTTGTCCGGTACACACCGGCGTTATCGCCGCCGTAAAGTATACTATAAATTAATAATGTATCAAGTGTACCAAGTTGGACGACAAACTACTATTAAGTATCGAACACGCGTTGTTTGAGAAAGCTGGGGTAATCTTTAGAAACCTATGGCACGAGTTGGAGGTTGGGAGGGGGAGGGGGGGGTAGGGGGGAGTGTCCCATCTCCCCTGGTACCACTCCCATGAAAAGGTGAAGCAACTTTCCTGAGAATGTAACCTAACCTCAAAACACTTGTTGTCAAAACAAATTTGCTTCTGCAACGTCTCCGGCGCTGCGGGAAGTGCAGCCCCTTCGCCCTTGCGTAACAAAGAATAGGCACCCATGCTCACCTCCGCAGCTTCGGCTTGCTGGTCGCCTCCGGCGACCAGCCTCAGCCGCTACGGCTCGCACGGTTGCCTATCCTTCGTTACAGCGGGCGGGGGCTGCTCTCCCTCCGCGCCTTCGGCTTTTTATAAACACTCTAGGGTTGGTACCCAAAAGACTACGTGAAGTCGGGGGGCCCTAAGTCGGTTTTGGGACAAAGTCGACCTATTTTACGCACAAAGTTGGTACACTAACTACCATCGGAACATAACTTCTAGGTTGTTAGAAAACAAATAAAACAAAAAGCATTTATAAAATGTTTATTTATTAAATGTATAATTAATTATAATATTTTAATATTTTTTTACGTTCCGTTTCACCATTTTTTCAAACCATAGACTATATATTTGACATAGTATTATCGATTTGTTTGTCAGTCGCCCATAATAACGTTCCATTTTACTCATAGTGTGATTTGAGGTTAGAAACTATTTTTATTAATTTCTCGAAAACTACGCGTCGCCTTTTATTAAGAATCAAAACGTTGTAATCAGGGACCCAATCCCTAATACCTTTGATCACTTTTACCCCTCAACTCGTGCCATAACATCCTAAAGTCCAGCCGAAAGCTGCTCTCGCAGGACCTTAGCCCGGAGAAACAGTATGACATGAGCGGCACGTACCTGTTTCCTTTTCAAGGGCAGGTGGTGCTTGAGCGTGGGCGGGGGTGGCGCGGGGGCGGGCGCCACCTCCTCACGCGCCGCCAGCTCGTCCAGCAGCACGCCGCACTTGTCCTTGTCGAGCTCCTCGTCGGCCACAAGCAGGAAGCGGCGCCAGCGCGACGAGTCGAACCCCCAGTGGCACGTGCGGTGCTCCGCGTGGTGCGAGTGGCATACGAACCGGCGCGGCGCGTACAGCGCGCGGCACTCGCTGCACTGCACCAGCGCCGCGTCCGGGGAGCAGACGCCGCGCGCGCCGCCGAAGCACTCGTGGTACACGCGGAACCCGGGCAGCTTGTGCGGCCGCGCCGCCGCCGGTGAGTGCAGCAGCGCCGCGCACAGCCGCTCCGCATCCGTTTGCGTGATCAGCCCGCACGAGGGCGCCGAACGCGGCAGCACGCCCGTCGACTTCAGCTCGTGCAGCTGCTCGGGCGTGCAGCGCGAGCAATAGATCTGCAGCTCGTCGCACACGCGGTTTATCTGTTCCAGCGTAAAGTCTGTCAGCACCGAGGTGAGGATTTGCGGCAGGCATAGGCGCCGCTCGCCGCCGACGCTGAAGCACGAGATGGGCTCTCCTTCGAGTCGTGTCTCGCCGCGCTCGCCGAGCTCGGGGTCGGCGGCGAGCAGGATGGGCGGCGCGGCGGGTGCGGCGGGCGCGGCGGGCACGGCAGGCGCGGCGGGCGGTGGCGGTGGCGGCCGCGGCGGCGGCTCGGGGCCGCGAGGCGCGCGCCCGCCCGGGCCCTGCAGGCTGCGGGGCGCGCTAGCCTGGTAAGTCTTCAGTACGGAGGTGATGTGCGGCGTCACCACGTCCATGGTCGGTCCGCGCCACCGGCACTGGAGTTCGGCAGGCGCATGTCCCGAGCGAGTCTACGCGCCGGCAAGCGCGACGCGCTCCGCTCGCGATCGAAACATGTCTACCGAGCGTGCCGTCGCGACGGCCCGCCGCCCGGCCGAGCGCGAGCGGCCCGCGCGCGGCTTCTCCGCCCCGTCGCCGCGCGCCGCCCGTGCGAAAAATATGCGATCGTCCTCCGTTTGTCACCCGACGGTCACACTTTTATTCTAAAAACTATCAGTTTCCACCTGAAGCCTGACAAATCCACAGTCGGACTTAAATATTTCTTTGGAAAACACGCCAAACATCGATTCAATCCGGTACGTAACAGTCAATAGCGCGCGCGCGACCGGGGCGTGGATTCCCGCGACCGGCCGCAGTCAAAGCAGCAGACGGATGGCTCGGCTACTGGAGAGTCTAGCCGGCGCCCCGCGGCCCGCGCGCCTCGCCCCGCGCCGCCACCAGTCACGTGACCGACCTTCCCGTCAAAATATCCAGAATGGCGGCGCGAGCCGCGGACCGCTTGCCTCAAAGATTAATAATGCAAAAAAGCTAAAATAAAAAAAATGCATTGTTTAATGTTTTACTTTAAAAAATATATGATAGCGCAGTTAACTGAAACTTAAAAAATAAAATACATGGAAGTAAAATATTGTTGAATTGCACCTATAGCTCCTACTAATTAGTCATTTGGCAATATTAGACACATACCTCCTTAACATTTCTTCTGTTCTGTATCTTTGTTTTGCCTTCACTCTCGGATTTTGTAATAAATAATGACGACCCACCATATATATCAAACATATACTACAGCCTATAAAAATGTTTTGAAGAAGAATTTTAAAACTAGATTATAACTCCTAAATGTTTGTATTATTAAAAGATATTATTATCTCACAACACCAAACATTCAATAATTAAAATTACATTCAGATTATTCCTTTAATAAACGGCAGTGTAAATGAATGTTGTATTCCGGTTTGAAGGACAATGTCGATAGAGTAACTACTAGACATATTCAGACTTAAGATCTTATGTCTCAGGATGGCAAGCACAGTGAAATGTGAAGCATTGCTTTGTAATTCATGGTGTTGTTTTGTTTTCTACTGTTCATTAGCGGTCGTATAGCTTACCATCAGGCGAATAGCATGACCGTCGCCATTCATAGCAATAAAAAAAATACGCTACTGTATTTCGACATTGCACAATATTATTATAATAATATAAGTTTAATGATCCAATTTTTTTTTTACAGATACTGTCTCTAAGAAGCGCGGTCGCAATCTACATTAATCGTAGCAAACATTTTACATGTAGATTATTTTATTCTTTGGTGCCGCGACACGCGCGGGGTAGACGCGGTGTGCGGGGCGGGTACATGCGAAGCGAAGGGGAGGGGGGCAGTTGCGTCTACTGCGACCGTTCGCTCGCAGCTCTGTGAAACTAACTGCTTTTATCGCCAATTAGGCTAGTATGACAAAATAAATCGTACACCGTCGACACAAGAACTATTTTCCAAAATTCGTTATTCGGATTTGTCATGAATCTTGGTACCTATTATACCGAAATGAACCAAGTTCCTGGAGCACAGAGTTCATTATTGTGTGACAATGTTTTCAAGTACTAACTACGCAACCAAAACAATAATAAACGTTTACGCGAGTTTATAACAGCGCTGAATTAACTTTTGTCATAAAATAGGTGAAATGGAAAAAGTAATGCATAATGTTTATTACCTATCAACCAGTTTTTATCAAGCAAGGAATAAAATAAAATTTTATTCAACTTCTTATACCGCGGCAATGGAACTCGCGCCTCAAATTGTGGAAAGGCGCGGCGCCGCGCAGTACCACTGGCAGTACATTGTACTCACAGATCACTCCCAGTGATCTGTGATTGTACTCCAATAACAACACTGTACGGTTCGTGTGGCCAAGGTATACATAAGCATAGATTACACTGACTTCACTATGAGGCATAGACCATATTAAAATACGAAAATGTAAGGAATTCTTCGTAAAACTGTTTGATATGATTCCATAATCAGCAGAAAATAAAAACAGATGTCCGAGTCTGACCATGTTCTTTCTTTAAATACATCTTATAGTCACCCTCGCAGGCCTGAGAATCAACCAACTCTCGAGTCTTTGACATCATGAGAAGAGACTTTTCAGTCTCCCAAACACCCAAAGACTGAAACAATCACTAATAAATCGAACCCGTGGACATTCGTCTCTAAATACGCATCAACTAATTGTATTAAATCCTGCTCAAAGCAAATAATTAAAACTCAACCAAAATTACAGCTCGACTCTACCATTACAAAAAACTTTTTTTTTTATTTTACATCCAACAGTCACATTCTTCGTGGTTTTTCCTGTCCCTACATTAAGATCAAGGCTTGCGTCGTGGATATCAGGATCTATGAGACTTTTCAGTCTCACAAACACCCAAGCCCAAAACAAAAACCTGTTGCATAATGGTTTCTTAGATTTACGCGAATGTTACACATTGAAATAAAACTATTTTATACGGATTTTATCGCGATTTGGTTTAATTTTTACATTTTTTAACTTCCCGACGACGTTTCGATTACTTTACAGCTTTCGTGGTCACCACCGGAGTCCGCCCCGTGACCACGAAAGCTGTAAAGTAATCGAAACGTCGCGTCGGGAAGTTAAAAAATGTAAAAATTAAACCAAATCGCGATAAAATCCGTATAAAATAGTTTTATTTCAAAAACCTGTTGGTCACACAAACGTTTTTCTCGGTGCGGAGATCGAACCCGCGGCGTCAACTCTTTTTTTAACGGTTTTATTTCTTTATAATTAAGATAATTTAATGAAACTGGCTTTCGAGCAACGAAATCCAAGTTAATTATGTTAAAGATATTTATTATTTACATAAAATCCCCGGTTTTTATTTTTTTCTTGCTCTTGCCAAAGCGCTGCTTTAATTTAATACAATGTTTAAAAATGACTCTATCACAGATGCGACAACGCCGCCAGTGTCAAGTATTGAAAACATAGTATACCTGACCTAAGTAAAAAAGTGTTTAAATGTAAAAAATAAGAAACGATACAAAAAAAGGATTACGCATGAATATTGAGAATTCAAAAAATATAACATTAAGGAAACTAAGTCACCAAAAAAAATTACACTATAGGCGCAGCTTCGATTTGTAATTTAAATATTGCCGCTAAAACGATTGACGTTAATTTGTCTATTGAGTGCTAAATGCGTTTGAAAAAAATTCTCAATTCATACGAGTACCGACGGGTAAATGTGTGCTTTTTTAAATCGTAAGATTCAGATTTGATAATCCTCAGTCAGCTTTACTAGCTAGTTGAATATTTACATTATGTCCTACAAAAACCATGTAATTTGTCGTTTGGAGAGTAAATCATAATATTATTTCTGTTAATTATACACTCTATAATATTATAGACTACTCCGTTAAGTGTGTATCACAGGTGTGTATAGGTACCGGCCAGATATATAGATGATTTTCTTTTCAATCTCAAAGTAAATAATCTTTTTTGTTCTGGCAACATTTGTATTGCCAGAATAAAAAATTAAGCTTGTTACAGGAAATAATTAATGGAATGTTTAGCATACGTAGTTGTATCTCCCACTTACTACAAATTGAATTAATAATAAACAATATTATGATTGTCGATACGGCGTAAACCAATGATTATCATTGGCGAAAATAGACGAAAATAAAGACGTTATAGAATATGTTGGCGTTAATGTTAAACCGGTTTTCATGTTTTCATTTTAATATCAGTTGTAAAACGATACAACGAACGGTAGACGAACAATAAAACAAGAATGTTATTGGAAAGTCAGGATTGAAATAAAATTTACCACCCATTGATAATAATTAATCTTGCATTTTTCAAAAGATATAGGTACAGGGTGACCTGTAAGTAGTGGACCAACGGGGTATGGGGAAAAGGGGGAATTAATATTAAAATTAAAAAAAAAATTGTCCTTGGTCTTATAGTTTTAAAGTTATAGTTTTTTAAAATATTAATATGAAATTGTTGTACCGTGTACACAGAAATTAAAACTATTTTGTAGATTTAGATCACAGACTAATACTTCTTAGCCTTCTTAGATGGTTTTGAAATAAAGTTTCACAAGCAATTTCTTTTTATACCAGCTTCGTTGAAATATCACTTGCAATATTTTCATATGTACGACACACTCTGTATATACTCAGGCCTACGACTGTTTATAGTAATGATGTTGTCTTTCTTAAAGTAGAAATGTTTAAATTATTTCGATATTACGACGCCTATTAGATTTTCATATGGGAGTAATATAGGAATACATAGTAATTATTATACGTACATACTTCCTCAGATTTTTTCCAGTAGGTATAATATTATTTTAGGGTTTACTAAATTAAAAATATATGCTACGGTTATAGCTTAAAATAAATGTTGACACTGAAACGTAGCTGTCAGTGACAATTATTTGTCCACCCAGTCGGCCTTCCCTTCCATTGATCAAACCAAGTTTTTTCGACCACATTTTAATTAAAACCCCTTCCACAACGATTCTATTAATTATTCGGCATCTAGCCCTCGCATAAGTAAGTAGTCTGGTCATTCCACTCTTACATCTTTGTTCGTTCTTTCAAATTGCTCCTAGTAATTTGTGATACTATGTGTATAGATATCGTATTTACTCAATCTATGTTTTTTAGAATTTGATGGATCCTTGGGGCTCTGAAGTGAAACAATCACGAGTAGTTTCGAAGTTCGAAGATAATTTCCAACCCGCTCCTGGATTCGAGAAGTTATCTGACTCTGAAGAATATCTTGCGGTTTTGGGTAAGTAGTTATTTGTTTCTAATGTCTTTTTAAATTACCAGTATTGTATGACATTGCACAATTATGTTCAACGTTTCGCAGTTCCCTACCGTAACACGATATTGTTCGTGTAATAACCACAGTTTTCTTAGCATCCACTTGAATTCTATTGCTTCATTACATTTTATCTTATTACCCATTCGATAATTTATCGATGTGTCTGTTTTCATAAGCAATTAATTGATATTAAAGATGTATCTGTTGTCGCATATTTATTTTTCTATTTTATCTAGTCTAGTATTGCAATTGCATGTTGCAGTAAGGCTACATTAATTTAGATTAGTACATCAAATAACATACACCAACATTTTTATTATCCTTTTTTTAAATACATAAGAAACTTTATGTTAAACTGTCTTGTGAGTAGATACCCATATTCACGATGATTTAGCAGTTTCACTTTTATTTTCTTTATTGCAGAACGCAAACTTAAAGCTGTAAGATCGAAAAGCAAAGTCGTTGAAAACTTATCTGCATACAGAGCAGATTGCTTGGACCGCCTACTCCGTGAGGGCTGTGACTTGGACCCTGTCATTGGCGATACCGAAGCAGAAAAACTGTTGCAGGAATAATATAGCATAATACTTTGTAAGTAAACATGGCATCAGCATCATCATCTAGCATTGATTTGTCTGGCACTACATACTGTGTGCTGTCAGGAGCCTCTCAAGGTATAGGGCGAGCCATTGCTGTGGAAGTGGCAAAACTCCTCGGCCCTAACTCTTTGATGCTCCTCTTAGCACGTAACAAAGATCAGTTGGCCATAACTGCCAGTCTTTGCGAATCTGAAAATGTGAAAGTCATCTATGAATCCATGGATTTGTGTAAGGCATCTGTGAAAGAGATGAATGATGTTTTAGTCCGATCATTGGAAGGGAGGAAAGTGATTGATTTTGATACGGCTGTGATTTTCCACAATGTTGGATCACTTGGTAATTTGGCTGTGGACACAGCACGTATGCAGGATTTGCCAGAGTTGAGAGAATACTATGATCTGAATGTATTCAATGTGATTGCGCTGAACACTCAATTTGTTAAGATTTTTGAGGATGTAGAGGAAAGATTGGTGATTGTAAATATAACTTCTCTGTGTGCCATCAAACCGATGAGTGGCATGGCTTACTACTGCAGTGGTAAAGCTGCCAGGGAGATGTACTTCAAAGTGTTTGCTGAGGAGAAGAAACACATCCGTGTGTTGAATTACTCTCCAGGGCCGGTAGAGACATCTATGATTGACTATGTTCTTGCCGAGGCCATTAATGAGAACCTGAGAGATGTTTTCACCTCTTTCAAAAACCAGGGCACTCTACTAAAGCCAGAAATGACTGCCAAGAAATGTATGAAAGTGTTGCTTTCTAGCAAGTTCAGCCCGGGAGAGCATGTTGACTATTTTGATGATGAATAAGTTTCAATGTTTCCTATAGATTACTACAACTCTCTACTGTAATGTTAGATTTCTTACTCGAATGCTAAATGACGGCAATGTAGATGTTCTCAAATCGATGTCTTTTTGTATCGTGTATAGATAGTACTTTAATGTATCTGTGGTTATAGTGAAATTATACATATACTCTCATATTGGCGAATACTCTTAATGTCACAAATGTGTAAGAAAGCAGAATATACAGTGTGCGGTGTATTTATAGAGACAGCTCATTGTTTACACATCTCACTATCTTTGTTTGTTCATTTAAAAGTAACTAAATGCTATTTTGAATTAAAAGGTTGTTTATTTTAAACAGAAACATCCTGAAAAGTTTTATGACATAACTTTGTCTTTAACATTTGGCACCTGGCTTTTACATAAACTTTTCATCCTACATGAACACAGATATGGATTGCTCAATCTTCCTCCTTATTATATTTCAGACCGTCGACGTATATTTTACTAATTCAATTCATTCAATCTTGCCGTACGTCTGAATTTACATAGGTTTACATTTTTATAGCACAAAAGGATGAAAGTGGGTTAGTTTAATTGTAAATAATGACGTTTTTAACGCACAATATACATGAATGCACAAATGTTTCTGAGTGTTATTATAAGTAATTAAATCGTGTTATGAATGTAGCCACAAATATTCAATGGGGGCCCTTTAGGGCACCGGAAGGTAAGAGTAATGAATGCCCTGCAGTATGTGGATACACTAGTATCCACTGGAATCTAATAGTTGTCTCTTGCGTTACAATTATGCTGGCTACCCTAATTAGGCTCAGATCTAAATCTATACAAAATTTACGTACTATCAGGTTGTTGTATTAAAATCCGTTTAGTGTGCTCTATGGTACGGATGTACATTGAGGTTTTGCTACAAATTATGGTTGCATCCCTTACTGAGTTCTGTTACAATGATAAAATATCTAATAAGCATTTTTAGATTAGTTACTATCGCACAAATAAAATAGAACATAATTATGTTTTACATTCTAACAGCACGCTTGTGTATTCTGCTTCCTTAACTTTAATTATATATTATTAATAACTTTATCTAAACATTCCATGACATTGTATCACAAATGTAACTAAACTTAGAATTTAAATGTAGCTAATTAAAACTTCTGTTAGTATCTATAATGAAACCCCATTTTGTATTAGTATAAATGATTCATGGCTCTAATATTTAAATCGGTGATAATTTGTACCCCTTCGGTAGGATGTCGTGTATAGTTCGTGTATATTTGTCGGCAGTTAGACTTGCTAATCTAACTGTCGACTAGTCGTTACAGATTAAATTTTTTTGCAAATATAATTTTAATTATTTATTGTACATTCCAATACGACAGAATGCCGAAGTGGTTTATTTATTAATATTTAAACTATGTATGAATGCAATTCATATTTAACGTGTAATAAACATTTGAAATTCAATGTGTTTTTGTTATCCTATTAATGTTACTACCCCAGTCTCCTTTCTTATACAAAATATGAGTTACATTCATATTTTTCTATGGCGCTTATCTTTTCTTTATCTGCGACACTTGACCTCTCTTAGAAGTATCTATTTGATTATTTTTTCTTAGTTTAATTAATTTGCTGTATTTAATGTGTATGTTTTTGTGTTGGTTTCGGTACTTATCTCTTCCCAAGATTTATGTAACTTCACGGTCTGAGGCACGGTAGTGCCCCTGCCAAGATAAGTACAAAAATTATAACAAGTAGGCTATCTTACAAACCTAATCGAAATTTAACCAAAACAATTTTTATGCACATAACGCACTTTTCATTCACATACTCGTAAGATCAAAAGCTTTTGACCGTGAAAAAGTTAACATGTTTTAACACAAGCCATTTCCACGACTACAAGTCTTAACACTACGATATAAATCTAATGAACCCGACATCTTGGTAAAAAAAGTAAACAAAGTGATTTATACTAACCACCACATGACAAAAGAATATACGTAGGTAAAAAATATATTATAAGTGACTCAAATGAGCCATAATGCTGGCTGGACTACAAATATAAATGCAGTGCTGCTTAGAACTAGGGAATTAGCAACGTGCAAGGTCTAGTCTTAACCTATGGTATCACCTCAAACGAAATAGACCAGTAGTTTTAATTATCAATTAAATTGAAATGTAAAAGCGACAAAAACAAGGCAACTATGTAAGATGATTGTTACAAAGTCAAGGTACTCACTATCTGAGGACCTGGCCTCGCTTTATAAGGAATATTATTATAAATCATAGTTGTTTATTATTGTAGGTATCCATTTGTAACATTACTAAGCTAATACAGTGCAAGTTATTTGATGGGAGAATCGAAAATTATTGTATACAATACATATTTAGTGTGACGCAGATGTTACAAATTATATTCTTTATTCCCAAACCTGACATAAATATTTGTGGATAGTATATCATACAAAAAAATAGTACCTATTAGTTGGCGCCCAAACCAGCTGTTTGATGCATATTTTGAACCATTCAGTTGGGCCTTCAACACGTCTTGGATTCCAAAACTAATCGTTAATAATCTCTGGAATTTCTAACATTATTTTCACACTGCACTATTTAATTTTGGCTTTCCAAATTCACTACACTTTAATATTGGTAACTAGGTACATATTTATATCGCGCCGTACATAGACTAGTTTCGACTGATAAAATAATAGTCTCAATAGACCTATGCCAGTTAGTTCAATTGCTTCTTTAATTATGCCAAGTTATGTAACCGGGTTGAACCTTTGTCCATCATGCTGCCGCTGTACCATTTGGTGAAATAATGCATCCACTGAGTGACTCAAAAGATGAAAAATAAGTAAATAAATAAATGGATACACTCGACAGTCACATACAGTCATTAGTCATATATAGACCCCACACTAAGACCGAGTCTTGTGTCGTGGGTATACTACGAGAGACTTTTCGGTCTCACAAACACCCAGACCCGAAACAAATACCTGTGGATCACACAAATATTTCTCTCGGTGCGGGGATCGAACCCGCGGCCTCACGTTTTAAAGCCAGCGTTTAACCAACTGCGCCACGGAGGCTGTCAATGCAACTACGGGATTCATTTAAGAATTCAGATAGTATAAAGATTATACTGGTATGGGTGACGACTACACATCCAGTTCAGCATTGCGCAAACCGTGTAGACTGTACTACATCTATGGTGTAGACTGGAGTTACATAAATAAAGGCAAATTATTTATCAGTCTGTAACCCTGAAGGATTTCAGATTTCTAGCTTACGCCATTGATCAATCGCATCAATTTAAGCGAGATTCGTTCATACTCACCTAAGCATGCAGGTTGGCAGTATCGGAGTCCTCTCAATAGGTCCGGTATATTAAACGGATACACCGCCATCAGATTGATCTTAGTGGGAAGGCCCATTCTGTCTGAATGATGATCTCAAATACTCCGGATATTTCTCATGATTTAATGCTCAAAAGAAATTAATGCTATTCACATGTGTTCTCAAAATAAACGATGGTATATTGTTGTTTCCAGAAATGTGAGCATGTCGGGCAGTCGCAAGAGCCTGTTTATCTTCCTGATGGGGCTGGCGTGGAAGTGTCGGTACAGCATGCCGCTGCTGCTGAGCGGCACCGTCGCCGTGCTCGGAAGGGCCTTCATGTTCCAAATACGGGTGCATACAGTCCACACGCTGCATGAGAACGAGGTCTATTTTACTTTAAGTAGTTATTTCTAGAGGAACTGCCGATAACGTAGTTGTAGTACGGTACAATTACAAAATTGTGGTCTCGGGTTCGAATTCCGGGTTGGGTAGTGATATTGATTTGCTATTTATTATCAGCCCGGAATTAGCGATATGACGATAAGCACGCCCCTAACGTGGGACGAAATACACAAGGTGAAACGGGGGTGTACCCTACTGCTAGCACCTCTGCTTCCCCTTTATGACTTTAGGAGCGTACATGTGCGTTGCCGTTTAATTTGGGAGGCAAAGGAAGAAAAAAGGATGGAAGGGAATGGGAGTATTTGGGTCTCTGGAAATCTCTTATTAGCAATATATAATGGCAGATTCATGCAAAAAATACTCGGTAAATTGAAATATTTTTTGTTCATTTAGACATTTGACACTTATCTAAAAATAACGATATCTTTATCCAATTTAAATAAAACATAACGATATCTATATTTGATATAAAATTATTAAAGAATCATGTTTTTTTCCTCTCATTTATATTTATTAAAATATTTTTTTATATCTTATCAATTCATATACATATGAAAATATTATCTTTAAATGTGTATATGAAATGAAATGAAATAAAAATAATTTATAAAATGAAAGCATCGAATTATAGCATACAAAACCGGAATATTGAAAATATTTGGCTTCATTCGTCGGACCAAAGATTACACTCCCAAAGATTAAGATGTTTAGCTAAGTAGATTGGAATAATAATAAGGTCTTTCAATTCGTATTTTTAATGTCTAAAGTAAAACATCTTGAGGAAACCTACATAGAGGTTTAAAAATATTTCTATGGAATGTAAAGTCCGCTAACCCGGGCCGGAAACACGTGCCATGCAGTATATATAAGAGCTGGACTATTAAAAATTTACATTGAATTTGACAGCCTCTGTACTGTAGCTGGTAAGACGTCTATTGTGAAACGAGAGGCCGCGGGTTCAATCCCGGACTGAGACAGTTGTGTGTGGTATATTAATGTTCGTTTCGGGTTTAGGTGTTTGCGAGACTGAAAATTCTCTCATAATTTTTGATACCCACAAGGCTAAATTGATCTTAATGTGGGGTCAGAACTGTGTGCGACTGTTGGGTGTATTTATTAACAAAAAATGACTTTTACACTTCTAGTTGGCATACTTCGAAGAAGAAGAAGACGAGCACGGTGACGCAGACTCGTGGGAGACCGGCTCAACCGACTCCTGGGAAACCATCGTTGAAGAAGTCGCATACGGTTGATCACCGACCTACCATTCAAAACCCTCACCCAAAACATTCTCTTGACATATTATAATGCGCCCCGAAAAATACCTATTAAAATTACTGCTGTCTCTGTCACTCCAATGTAGGGTTGCCATGCGTCCGGAATTTTCCGGACATTCCGGTAATATAGGTCTTTGTCCGTAATGCGCGGGGAATCTGTCCCCAATTTCTACAATTTAAGTAAGGAATCTTCTCCATCCGCGCGCGGCTTTGTTCGAATATTTTACCAATTTAATGGGCCGGCAACATCTATAATCCCAGCCAGCGTTGTGGATGTTCACGGGCGGCAGTGACCACTTACCATCAGGCGACCTGTTTGCTCGTTTGCCAGACCTATTGTATAAAAATGACTTTGTTTTACATGCATGATGCATAACGATGTTAATATTGTATACAGAAAAAAGTCAGGAATTTTCATCAAATATCCGGAATTTACTCCGTAATTTAGATTTTTTTATGGAAACCCTACTTCTAAGCCGTCACTGTGTTCCGTCTAGCTCAAATAAGTTGATTTTGATTGGTACACCGCGTTTTTGTCTCTGTCAAACTTACTTCGTTACTATGATATCCTTGCTTCTTCGGGTTCGTGGTTCGAATGCCCCAGTATAATATCTCAGTGGCTTGGTACTTTTGTTCATCGATTTAATTATTACTATTAAATTCAACTACAGTCACGTGAAATAGAATGAATTCGTGTGCTGCTGTATACGTAGTTTAATAGTAACAAAATGGTAAGTTGATGTTAATCCCTTTCAAATGTTAGTAATTTTGATTCGCATTTGTGATAACATAAGTGTGGTTCCATCCTTTATGATACATCAGTAATATTTTGTAGTTTGTTGGTGTAGACTGTAGGATTTTGTGTTGAATTTTAAATGTATTGTACCGTCTTTTGTAAATTGCGTAGGAGGAATATAAATCTTCGTCTCAGTACTGGTTTGCCTCTTCTTCTTCGTCGTAACACTCTTGACAGAGCGGTCGTGGTCACGTTTGCCTAAACGTCCTATATTAAAAAAGATTTTAATATTGAAATATTGGTTTCTATTGTTTCTATATTTCTCACGTTCTTTTCTTTTTATTACCGTATTCTATTGGCGTTGTAGATATGTTTTAGATCACGTGCGAAATTAACGATTGAAATGAGGGGTTGCATATTTATTGGTCCTACTGTTGTAATCAACAATAACATACTTAATTTCTTGAATAGAATGACAACTATGTGCACGACCTTACAACTATTTTTTTAAACTGGCATTACAAAGGGACTACAGTACACCTGTTGACTACATTACAATTTAAATACATAGATTATTTACTAGTGAGTTTCCCGTACGGTTTATATACATAGGCATATATGCCGAACCTCATTTGTTTGGGTCATATTAATGTATTATATACTCAGCCTATCACTGTTCACTGCTGGACGTAGGCTTCTCAAAATAAGCGCCAACCACTCCATCTTTCAGCAGCCCTTATCCATCCCCTACCCGCTTTTAAATCGTCGGTGATGCATTAACCCTCATTAAAGACTAAAGACTGGAAGAATTTGGATTTGTGGCTGAATAGATCGATAGAAAGACTGTAGAACCTTGCCTCATAGACAGGTATTTCCGCAGTGGGGTTATGCCTGAATTTGTCTGCATATAAAGACAAAACTATGCGCGTACTGCGTTTCAAGTAACTTATAGGGAAGAAATATGGTAAAACATACAACTTTTACGTGCTGCAGTATTTATTAGTATGTTAACTTCCGTTCGGTATACGTAGAAGTGCCACACTGTACATTAAATATAGAAATAAATTGATTGATTTGTGTAATTACAAAAATCAACGATATTTTATAAATGTCTGTAATACGTCTTCTGATAACAAAAGCTGTTGGATGTTTAATAAAATCTAGAATCAAAATAAATGTCATGAATTTACCTATTACCATTGATGTAGTATAAAACACCTATTACCTATTTACGTTTACCTACTTTGGTATTCCTTATTGAATTAAATTACTTAGTTCAAAGAGCTCTACGCTCGAATACTCACACGCCGCTTAGAGAACATTTAAGTACATTTAAGTTGGACTTGCTTAAGACGCGATTACTTAACTAAGTACAACTTAACATTTAAAAGGCGTTTTGGTTTTCCGGCGCTAATAAGCTACTTAAATTTAATGGTAAGCAGCTGCTTAGCAATACAGAAGGGTGAAGGAACCTTATGTATAGTAAACGCATTCATTGCGAAACGACGCATATTTCGCGCGTAATTCGCCCCCTTTGGACAAGGTGTTACCATCGTAGCCATTAGTATGTGTACCAGTGGTAATCTATATTTATATTAAACCATTCGCGTATGTACTTAATTTAGGTTAAAATATGTATAACCTGTCGGAAATATCTGTGAACCTAGCTGGAATATAAACGAAATTGTATTCGTTAAGATGTTTTTTGCATTATATTATGTAAAAATTAGATGTATTTTTTCACTTGTCAGCTATCGAACATTAAAGCCAAAATATTGGAGTAGAGATCTTCCAAACATGTATTGGTGTGTTATGTTATTTAGTTGTATTATATCTGGGCTGTGTGTTAGTTGTAATAATAAAAATTACTCTTAGTAAAGCTTTTTATTTACTTAATAAGTTACATTAATAAACATTTTTAAAATCATAGCCACTGTAGGGTGGCATATGCGTATCGAAACCTTGTATATCTAAAATATAACAAAATATAAATTAAACAAAAGTGGTCGAAACAAAAACGTCAAAAATGCAACCGCACAAGCTATTTGTATCGCCATTGAAATGCTATTTTTAAATAAATAATGCGTAATAATTACATACATGTGTTGTAAATTTAATATTTTTCAATTGCTGCGCAAACATTATAAGCCGAAGCTTTGAACGCAAACTATAATTCACGGAGGAGCAAACTTTAATTTTAAATAACAGTGGGCTGTGACGTCACATGTTAGTAATGCGTTGCGATTTCATTCCACAGGTAGCACAGAATAAATATAAGGATTAAAAATAAATAATAAACTAATATAATACAAAACGATGATCCAATGACCATTTTAAAATTAATATGTTTTTAATTATTTTTCTCTTTTTTTGCAATAACTATCCGGTTGCTTACAGCCACTGCACGATCATTACCACCGGCCCACACGATGACATCAACACGCACGAGGATTTGTGTAGCACCGCTGCTGATCGCGCACTGACCAGTCTCATAAACAGCAATCCTGGTAGCTGCAAAATAATTACATAAACTCACGCATTTTTCCCGGAAGGGGTATGCAGAGGTTCCCCTGGTAGCAACCAGGACACCCACGTTTCACCTTGTATTTTCCGTCCCACGATATGATAGGGGGCGAGTCTATCGCCATATCGGACACAAATTCCTGACTCCGAGCTGATAATGAATAGAAAAATCCAATATCACTTTGCCCGACCCGGGATTCGAACTCGAGACCTCAGCTTTGCAATCATACCGCAGTACAAGTGCGCCACCGAGGCAGGCAAAATAATTAGCAAGTAATAAAACAGTGTTAGTTTTAAGGGCTGCGGGCAAAGCTCAAACTGCAGTGAATTGATGTCCTATGAGCCGCAAACTAACTGAATGCTGCGACAAAAGGGTCCTGCGTGGCAATAAACAGAGAAAACAGTATCTTTGCTGAGCAATTTTGAAGCAATTTTTGCTACAGCGAGGTTGTCTTAAGAAAGAAGACTGTCTAAAACGAAATACTAATTTGCGTTCCAGGTATCTTGCAGGCGCCGCTGACGGACATCATCCAGCGACTCTAATGAACTGTGCCAGGTGTTTTTTACTTATAAGTACGCTATATGACTGGAATTTGACCTAATCTTGCCTCAGGGCTGAAAGACGTGTTTTAGATTCGAGTCAGTAATCTCCGTCCAGCAAAATCCAGTTTGATATTAAAGTAGGTTTCTCACCTGAAGACGTTAAGCCATCTTCAAGTACAGGTTGTTTAGCTGCTCCATGAAGATGAAAGTGAGGACGGTATGCGGCCCGATCTTGGCGTAGGTAGGCAAGAAGCCGCTCCACAGCGCTAAAACCCCCTCGTTTTTGATCACGCTCATCAGCACCGCCACCTGCCCCGTGCCCTTCGCTGCGTTCTGTACCCTGAAGACCACGTACTAATCAACTTCATATATTACGGAACATATTCCATAGGAACTATTCAACCAGGATCAATACTGGTAGGCATACAATTGACACGAAGAATTGAAGATCAGTGACTATTAAGGATATGGTTTGATATTAAATGGGCTCTGTTGACGCATAACTTAGAAACATTTGTGATAAAGAAAGTTGAAGGAGGGACACAAACAAATTGATAGATAGGCGCTGTGTCCCGAATGATAAAAGTAACAATTACGTTAAATAATGTGGTGACATCTGACCGGCGTACATCTCTTTTAATCGCGTTGTGAAAGTCAAGACATAGTTAACTGTGCTGACATAAAATAAAACCAGACATACAATTTATAGACTTATACCTAGTTTTGACAATGTCCACGGGTAGAGAAGAAGCTGAGGTTACAAATCCGGATATCATTGAAGCGGCGAAATGAAGGACAATACCCTCTCCCATACTTGGTAACAGTAACTCTCTCGCCTGCAAAAATAACTAGTGTTTAGTCATTTAATAAATCAAAAACGTTGGAAGGATTCCCTCTATCACATATATGGACATTAAACTCGGCGACCTGTAGAAGGTAATAGTTATACCCCTGCCGACTATTTGGGCCTTACGGGCGTGAGCTTATAGCTTATGTAGATGAGTAGGTAACTTCATAAACGGAGATACACTATTTATTCAAATTAATAAAATTTTGTAGGGTCTTGCGTAACATATTATGTCAAATCGTAACGGGTATATGACCAAAGAGAACAGATAGGAAAACTAGTTTGCATTTAGAAGTATTTTCATAGTGCCGTGAATTGCTATGTATGCAGAATCTATCTGCATACTAAGACAACTGCAATTCCACATTACCTTATATAAGGCAATCAGTACAAAAGGTTCTGGCTCGGAACAGTGACTGTACTTGATGATCTTCGCTCTACAATAGGATTGATCGAAGTCGCTGAGGACAGTGCGCTTTTAATAAAATAGCGAGTGATGAAAGACTTGCCACTCGACATATCTTTGCTCGCTGTGCATTTGCCTCATTAGAAACCGCTGAAAGATCCATGAAGTGTGATGTTACCTGTGCATATGTGCCCAGCTGTGCCGCGTTCACCACTATGGCTCTGGTGATGGTGGCAGTGGCGCCACGCCACAAAGACGTGATGCCTTCTTCACGCGTCATCCTTACACACAAAAGTAAACGTTATTATTATCTATTACGACTACTGGGGGTTGATTACGACGCCGGCTGTGAAACTAGAAGCCACACATTTGCATCCCGCCTAAAACAAATGTTTACGACACTTACAAATATTTGTTTTGGGACTGAATGTCTGCAGAAGTACCTAGTTGTTATGGATACCCACATCACAATACTACGTATCTTTAAGAACGTGTGTAAATATTGGGAGTCATCACGTCGTGTTTAAGATCTCAAAACGTCCAACATAAGTCATCAAACTCGCATCGATTCTCCCTAGATAAAAGGTTAAAATGATTAATAAACGATTCGTGTAGTTACATTGGCGTTAGAGACTTACATTCCCACCAGACTTCGTAGAGAAAATTATATATTTCTAACCTGGCCAGTGCGTCGAACACGTTTTTATAGTTCCTCCTCTTGTCGGGCGGCAGTCTACCGTCTGCCGTCATTCTGATGAGGGCCACCTCTGCTGGAGTGCCGACGAACGCTCCGATACCCCCGGCAACCATACCCATAACTATTTTCACACCGAAATTGGGCACGCCATAATTCCTAGACATTGAAATAATATTTTTATTTATACAATTCAACGGGCGCTTACTAGTCAAATAATCTCACAATATATTCCTTCCGATTTCTTATACACGTCTCATACACGTTCTTTTCTTTTCATAGTTCCCTTACTCAGTACATCTCAATCCTTGAGCTTTTTTTACACAAAATCATCCATACATTCTGCCATTTATTTCAGAGAATATGCGATCTTTAACTTGACAAAAAAATCATTAAAGGGGTGAGCCTAGACCCCGTGACTATGTATTTTTCGGACGGAGGTTAGTTTAGCGGACTTGTATGAATATTGAATAAGATCATGATTGAGTGACCACAGTGGGCACGAATTTCTGACTCCGGGCTGATAATGTATAGAAAAATCCAATATCTCTTTGTCCGACCCGGGATTCGAACCCGAGACCTCAACGTTGTAATCGTACCGTAGTACAACTGCGCCACCGTGGTAGTTACGAAAATGATGTGCTTGTGTAAAGTAAAGATTTAAAATGGTATTACTGACTCGATGGAAATATGATAACGACTGAAATTTTACTTTTTATAGTAATCAAACAGGGAGTTAAAGCATCCCATTCTGGCAGTGGTGTAAGTTGCCTGCCGGAACAAGGCAGCCGACAGTCCTACGTAGAAGCCGCTGAACCCCTCAGCTTTGAGGATCTCTTTGCAGACACCTATTGTCGAGGCGTTCTTGCCGGCCGGACCCATGAGCTGCATCCTTGTTTTCACCAAATCGGCAGGCTGGACCACGCAAGTAGCCATCATTCTGCGGGTTTGCAAAACAGAGCGGTTGTAAGATGATGACACATGACATGACACATGATAAGTCTAATTATGCGCTTTGAAAGGACACCGATCACTAAAGAACCACAAATCTCGCAAGGACTCTATCTTATCTTTAACCTTCAGGGCAATATCGAGGAATAAAGTAATATTGGACTTTGGAAAATCTGTTCACTTTAAAAAGCCTTTGGGTACAAAGGTATCAGCGCTTTCAAGATGGTATGAATTGAATAATGGAATTATGAAAATTAGACCCTTACCCACTGCCGCCGCCAATGGCGAAATTAAGCCACCCGGGCACACTTTTGGGTGGTGGTTTTTTATTTTTGTCACCCATTTCGAACTTTGTCTATATTTAACGCAATATAAATTTAATTTTTTGCTTTCATTTCTTAACCGGTTTAATTTGATTTGTTTTTTTTGACGTTTGATTGTCAACTTGTGCGATGTGTTTCCCCTACTGTTTCCCTTGCTGGTTGCAGCAAAATTCTTTTAAAACGGCTAGTAACAAAATGGTACCTGCATTAGATACTACTTGAGTAATTATTTTTTCTTTTGCATTTCTTAAGTTGTCTGGATTAGCTTAATTCATTGATTTTAGCTACGATACTTAACTATTTTGTCTATTAACCATCGCGCATTAAATACATTTCCCTATGAACAATTTAGCAAAGGCTACAAAAGTTCCACGAAAAAATATAACTGCATATAAGGATGTTAGAAGATTGTACTTAGTAATTATTTTGATGCGCAATATTTTGATTTATTAGTCGAATATAATGAGAGCAGCTAAGTTGCGGTAAAAAAACATTCTTTCTTCAAAAAAGTTTATTTCAACTTTCTGTACGTTCCGTTGCTTTCATAATTTCGTGATTCCGTAGGACATAACGTAATTCTTTCACAAACTGACATTCAAACTTCAAAACAACTAAAATCCAGAGTAATGTACAGCAATTAATAAAAAATTATATCAGTGAAATCATGAAACAGAAAAAATATTATTAAATAATATGGACTAATGAGTCAGCGAGTATGGGTGGCGAGAAAAACAAGCCCTCGCCCAAAGCTGTGCCTGGATGGGTGAATTTTGCTATTGGCGGTCTTTCAGGGTAATAAGTATTTGTTTACAAACTGTACTCAACAATAATAAACAATGAATAGTCATAATCAAAGTTGTTATTATCATAATTATTATTATACGAACCTTCGATCTCCTAGAGCTTTTGTATTTTTATGCAGCATTCTTAAATTGAAACATACTGAAGCCAGTTAAAGTCGACCCTAAAGTAAATATACACATTGAATGGATGCATCTAGAATGATACAGATGACCTGAGCCTCACAATAAATTGTCTGAATAAACAAAACATTTTTCGAACAATGTGTGTGTTTCATTCATACAATGTGGTTCCTTCCTTAATATTTTCTTAATATTTTAATGTAGAAATTGAGATTGGTAAGTTGGAAAATGTAGGAAAGAGCAGTTTATGTGGAGTATGAGGTAGACGGCTGCATAATAGTAAATACTGAAAGATTCAAGCGTCCGCCAATTACGTTCATTGAACGAAAAGCAACAAAAGATCGGTTCATTTGCATTGGTCTTTCCGAGCAATTATTTTTTTCTAAATTCACAGCATGATGTCAATATGCATCGTCCAGCCCGCGGATCTAGTCAAGACAAGGGTGCAGCTATCAGGCCTGTCGGGTAGGAAAACCACTACAGCGAATATTATCCGAGGAATCCTCAAGACTGACGGAGTCTTGGGTTTCTACTCTGGCATTTCAGCTGCCTTGTTTCGACAGGCTACTTACACCACCTCCAGAATGGGTTTATTTAACACAATGTTCGAGAACTATAAAAGGTACAGCTGTTTAACTAGTCTGGTAATTAACGATTTTTTTTTAATTATGTCGTTAGTATATTTCTAATGATTTTTGGTCATAATGTGCAGGAATTACGGCGCGCCAATTTATCCTATTAGGGTTTTGATGGGTGTTGTATCAGGGGGATTGGGTGCGTTCATCGGCACCCCCACTGAAGTGGCCCTCATCAGAATGACTGCGGACGGCCGGCTGCCTCCCGAAAAGAGGAAGAACTACAAGAATGTGTTCAATGCCCTCACCAGGTCAGGTGTAGGTTTTAATAAATTTAATATACGTCAAGTAAGTCACGGTGACTCTAGTGTGGTTACAGATGTTAGGATAGTTTAGTGGCATTTAAATACAGTAACAAGGTAAGTACCTACTTACCTTACATATACCTTCGATACCTATCGATTTATGACATATCTTCTTATTTGATACAATTTATTGGTGACATGATGAAACAGTCCATATACGTCCCAGCACTGGGCACGAGTCTCCTTTTCAGTTTGGAGAAGTTTAGGTCTTAGTCCATCGCCCTGGCCTTGTGTGGGTTGATGGACTTGACATACTTTCGAAATTCTTAGAAGAAAGGTCTGTTGCTCACGTTATTTTCCTTCACTATTCAAATGTTCCAAAATTATTCGAAATGCTGAGCTGTGTGCCTTGTGACGAATTCCGCGAAAACCGTCATCTGTAAGGTCAGATCATGTAAAAAAGTTACAAAACGGATACTGGGCAAATAGCAAGAAGCCCGGGAAACGCACAATAATGCTGCCAATATTAGATAATCTCGCTAGAATCTAGATAGATTCTAGGCTCTCCCCAAATATAATTGCATTTACTACTTGCACATAAATGTCTGTGGAAAGGAACGGGTGAGGCCTTTTCAAAGTCATGGAATAACTAATATACCTACGTTATACAGCTGACAATTCAAATATCTCAACAGGATAGTGCGCGAGGAAGGTTTGCTCTCATTGTGGAGCGGCGCGACAGTCACCATGACCAGGGCTATGGTGGTCAATGGGGTGCAGTTGGCCACGTATTCGCAGGTTATCACATTTAATGTTCTTTTAAGAAACTTTTAAAATGAAATAACTGAAATTGTTACTAAGCCAACCCCGAAGGCAGCGTGGTGAATTTTGGTTTAAAACCTCTCAATCGAACTCGATTCTAGAGGAGTTCCATACTCGGTAGTAGGCCATTATAGGCTGATACAATTATAGTTACATTATTACTACAACATAAATAGCTTATGCAAAGAGATAAAATTTTTTTGTTTGTGTACTATATTGACCCTTTGTGTATGAGTAAGTCAAACGTCGTAAGAACCCAAGACGTGTTAATACAAGCATTACTTACAACTAAGAAGGAATACATAGTGAGGAAAACACCATATCTAATATACATAAGAATAAAAAAAATACGTAAAAGTCAATCAACCCGAAGAAGGGTAACGAGATGGCTATAACAAGACTATTCCTGAAAGGGTTGATGTCACGCAGAGGGCTGGTCGTGAAATAGGATTTATTAAATTTATTAATTTGTGTAAAGATAGGAAATATCTTGCAGGTTAGAGAGTTACTTGCATATAAAATAGAAGAGGGAATAAAACTTCATGCTACTTCTTCTATAGTATCCGGGCTGGTGACGGCAACGTGTGCATTGCCTATGGACATTATCAAAACCAGGTGACTAAACAATACTATGCCACAAGATGCTAATAGCCAATATACATGATGAGTAAATGCGCTCAACAAGGGGTGATGCTGGAAAAATCTTCATTGGACTCACGCTATTGCGTTCCGTTTCGGGTTTAATCTATGTATGTAGTTTAGTCTGTGTACTGGTATCAGTTTGTAGACCTAATTGTGTCAAGGGGAGACAATCATTCCTCGTCGTTCCATACATAATGTGGATTACACGGCACTTACTATCAGTTGCTTAATCTTAAACAATCTACATTGCCATTGCCTGTAGGATATCAGTCTTAAATAAATAAATACACTAAGATCGTGACCCCACACTAAGATCGAGTCTTGTGTCGTGGGTATCAGGAACTACGAGAGACTTTTCGGTCTCACAAACACCCATCCCGAAACAAATATCTGTGGAGCATAATATTTGTTCCGGTGCGGCGATTGAACCCGCGGCCTCTTGTTTCGCAGCCGGCGTCTAACCAACTGCGCCACGGAGGCTGTCAATCTGTGAGCAAGTCTCATTTGTGATATTATAGAAGTAATTTGATAATGCAAGGATTGGCTTGTTGCAGAGTACAGAATGCTGGTAAAGGCACCAGTATGATAAAAGTATTGCTCTCTATGGTCAAGAACGAAGGCATATTGACGCTGTGGAGTGGTTTCCTGCCCATATACGCCAGAATGGGGCCGCATACCATCTTAACATTCATGTTTATGGAGCAGCTGACAAAGCTGTATCGCTCGCTGATATAAAAAATACATAATTGTAGTTTAATAGTAACATTGTCTAGATTAAAATGATGTGAATTGTAAACTTTAAACTATGATAGGGCACTTCAATCTGAATATTTTCAGGCTAAATTTGTTTTCATTGTCAAATACAGTTTTAGAGCCAAATATCTGGGAGTAATAATTTTCAAAGACCATTAAATATATTTAGGCATTGGTTAGTTTTGGTGATAGGATTATTATTTTTAATAATTCAAATATTCTTATTGACAATGAATTACAATGAGTTAAATATATAAGCGACCTTATCGTAAGTTATTTATGTGAACGTTATGTACCTATAATCATGAAATTTGTATAGAACGACGTTTTGTATATACTTTATGAATTGTACATAAAATATAATATATTCGCATCAAAATTGCATTGGTTATTAAATGCAGTAAAATATGTTTTGTGTTTTACTTCATCATCATCATCATCAGCCCGTTGCAGTCCACTGCTGGACATAGGCCTCTCCCAAGGCACGCCACAGAGCCCGGTCTGCTGTTTTACGCATCCAGTCGCTGCCCGCCATCTTGTGCAAGTCGTCCCGCCATCTGGCCAGAGGACGTCCCACGCTACGTTTTCCAAGACGCGGTCTCCACTTCAGAACACGCTTACTCCAGCGGTTATCTGTTCTGCGGCATATGTTTTACATGTGTTTTACTTATGAGTAGGTATATTTGAAAACAATTTAGTACAATCATTCTGTAACTATTTAGCTTTCACGATGAATGAGTTGATATCGATACTTGCTTTAATTGTATTTTTAAGGGCCTGCTTTTTTCGTCCAACAAGCTTTTCAGTAGATATAGCAATAGCAACAAGCTAGGGCATGGTTTCACCGTGGCTCAGGACGCAAGAAATGAAGTGATTCCGGGTAGTTCTACTGCCTTTCGTGTCTGTTTGGACGGCAATTGGTTATTAAGGGCCCTTATAATTATCATAATATGGTCCAAGACCATAGCACAGCGTTGTGAGCGCAACTTAGGAGGTTCAAAATGACTTATGTTATTAGTCCTGTAGAAATATTGCCCCGTGCACCGCCAGTGCTTAAGCCGCCACAAGAAATGAGGAGTGAATTGGATCAGTCACTAGTTTAATTTTACAATTTTAGAAGTATGTAAATATCATCAACCCGTAATAGGCTAGTATGTGCTAGTATATGGTGTACCTTTCTCTCCAAACACAAAAATTATCTCTGAATTACGATGTCCTAGAAAATTCATATTGAAAAATAAAAAAGGCCGCATTCATATATTTTTATACCTACTTTATTGACATGCAAAAGTATTGTCCGTTTTCTTTTCTTTCATTTCTTTTGCATTGCCGCTGTCAAATTGACGGTATTTTTTAAATCAGAAGCAGCCTCTGCGAAATTCATTCAAAATTATCAGCTAATTGATTGTGGACTATGCCTGTGTCGCAGGTTCCGCCAGCCACCTCTTACACCATCAAAGACTTGAAGGTGGATGCCTTCAAACGTCTTTTATTCTCAGTTCCTTAAGTCTGACCCATGACCCATTATAAAAACATAAAGATTTAAATTTACAGTTTTTACCTTTAATAGTTCCTCCCATTAAGAATTTTCGTCGTTACGAAGAAATGTTAGCAAAGGTGCGAAAGCGGTTGACATGTGGTGGAAAAAGGCGGAGGAACCTCCGCCGAAAATACCCTTACCGTTGAAGTTTGCTTTTGGCAGTATCAGTGGGTAAGTTCACACTCTGTCTTTAAATCTGTTTTTATTTAATTGTTGCGTGGCAAAGCTACTGTAATGCATCTGATAGTAAGTACAGTGCAGCCTAGACAGCGCCTCCACCTCAGGGACGGTCATCTCTCATCGGTCGACAACATTGTTGGTTTCGAAACCAGATTTCTTCATGTTGAATTTGATATGCCCGACTATAATACGTAAATTGTCCTTGTCATGTAGTCAGAAATCATGACAGCATCGGTAAGTCTACTGATTAATACAAGCCTCGAAATCTTCGTTTCCAGAATGGTATCGACCCTCCTTATCCATCCGGCAGACCTGGTGAAGACTCGTATGCAACTCCACGGCCAGGAGGGCAGGAGTGTCTCCAGCTACAAGGTGGCGCAGGGCATCGTGCAGAGCAAGGGCCTCCGGGGCATGTACGATGGTCTCACTGCAGCTTTGTTTAGGCAGATGATGTCGAGCGGCGCCAGGCTGGGCTGCTTCAACGCCATGTTTGATTGGCATGTTGAGTGAGTATATTTTGGTTTCATTTAGGTTTAGGCGAGACGCTAAGTCCACAGCTACCAAGCATAGCGAGTATTGGCAACAACCCCCACAGATGGGTTCATTGTGGGAGACGTATGGTCAGCACTGGACTTCTGTGTCTGAAGAAAGCGAGAGAGATGCTTACGCACCTCATCAGTGGTGGACTATGGCTTAAAACGTCTCAATCGTGCTGAGCTGTGGTCGATTGGGCTAGTACAGTACAGTACATCAACAGTACACACACATACGACGTTCTTCACGGACATATTTAAAACCTATTTTACTTATCGAATGTTTTGTCTTCTTCGCTCAAACTGAATTCTAAAATCGTTTGAAAGGGACAAAACTTCTGATAACTAAAATAGGTTATGAATCTGTCCATCAATAAGGCCGTTAATATTCATTGTTAATTTACATAAACAGTATTCTTGTAATTCCAAAACGAGAGTTGATAAGTTATCGAAGATGAGTATTGAGAACGGATTTTGTGGAATGTCAAAGAGAGTAGTAGACTAGTAGAGTTTTAAGTAGGAAATTGAAGATAAATATTGTTAAGGTGTATGAGAGTAATGGACGTCAAAGATTAAGGAATAAGGCACTAAGTAGGAAGATTGGATATATTATATAAAATGTTGAGGTGGATCTGAGATTATCTGGCTGGGTATTATCATTTATTTATCGTTGCAATATGACATCATATTGAAATGTAGTCCCAAAATAGTTTGTCTTAACTTCCTTTCTTGTGGCATTGAAATGAGAAAAGTAAAGCCACCTGGGGGAAACTTTATCACCGAGATATATATTAAAACATCGTACCAGAGAAATTGTAGATGTTTAAGCGTGTTTTTATAATATATATTTGGTGAAAAGGTAGGAGAGGAGAAGGCTAGGAATTAACGGATATACTGCATTCCTACCGACCAACGATATTTTAAGAGACAATGTTATCGCCCCACTCAAGTGGTTCCATAACTCAAAGATATCCTCATCCTATCTCTTCTTTTTTTGCTAATTCTCTATCTATAAACATAACTGAAAATATCATCAGGAAATATGGCGTCCCGAACCTAAGCACCAAGCTGCTCATGGGTAGCACTGCTGGCATCTTCGCGGCTCTCGTGGCAATGCCCTCAGACGTAGCCCTTGTACGGATGACAGCGGACGGCAGACTGCCCAAGTACAGACGCAAGAACTTCAAGAATGTTTTCAATTGTATCTACAGGTACTCATTGGTCTTTACGGAGTCCATGTATGTTTGTAGCCACCCAGAAAGCTTCCACCGTATACAATGGTAGGAAAATTGGATTATAGCTACGTTAATGAGCCGCTTATCAGGATTGCAGACGTGCAAGTATAGAAAAATGGGTAACTTGATGATAAGTAATAATCAGCCGTAAACACCTGAAGATACCCAGGTGGGGTCGTGGGTACCGTGTAAATTTGTTTGCAAAAAGAACGGAAGATTGAAAAGTTAATTCCTCTAGAATAAGAATTTTCCTACTTAATGCGCATTTAATCATCCTTCTACAAGGTGTTAAGGTTGCAGGATGTTGCTCGATGCAGGTTGCTTCTAACATATCTATGTGGAGACCCTTTGGAGAGAGCTATGCTCAGCAGTGAACTTCCTGTGGCTGAAGAGATAGAGAGAGAGAGAGAGAACGCGTTAAATTTAAGCATTTTCATTGATTTTCCTTTGAAGGTTGGTGCGTATGGAGGGTTTGGGAGTGTTGACCAGGGGTTTGTGCACCACGCTTACAAGATCCATGTTGCTGAATGGGGCTCAGCTCGGCGCTTATTGCCAGGTTGGTTTAAATTATATATTACTTGAATATCCCATATTTTACTAGAATATGCTAAGTTTGTAAATTATTAACTTAGGTAGTAGATGTTTCATTCATTTGTTGTACGTGTGGTATCACCTATTATATCTTACTTACTTACTGTTGGCGAACATGATTTTTATAATGATGGCAACCTTTACGATGGCCAACATTTTGTGGACTTCGTAGAAGACTCTACAAATCTTTAAAATTCTTGTGGCGGGCTCTGCAGTCTTAACTACTGCAGCTAATACGTAGCTTTAAGCACTTTTATATTTTTTATTACATTTAAATAGATCGAAAGACTGAAGATAACAGAGTTATACTCATTTAATTTATTTTTTCATTAGCATTGGTTATTCTTTGTTAGGCACGAGAAGTTTTGATGCCGCAGCTGGGCGACGAATTGAAACTCCACTTCAGCGCATCCATGATTGCGGGATTCATCACGACTATCATAGGCCAACCTGTAGATATGATCAAGACGAGGTACGTCAATTATCCGTTTTCACTATACTTTAGGCGTTATTAATAAAAACAAAATGACTTCAAGGCGTTCACAAAGTTCCAGCAAGTTTTTGAATGCTTTTCTCATTTTGAACTATTGTGGCATTGCCATCACACGAATGAAAAAATAAATGAGATAAAATAAAACAAAGTATATGTTGATAACCGTATTGCTGTAGTTGACGAATCTTAGCGGAGGAACTATAAAGTTATAAACCCATGTTCAAATATAAAAAAAATTGGATATTTTAAAACTAGGCATTTTAGATTTTTTGTGAGTAATTTCGTTTGCCTATCATTAATGATGAAATATTATTTATTGAACAGAATACAGGACTCGATAAAGAAGAGGACCCAACTGACAGTTATAATGGAGATCATCAAACGAGAGGGGGTGACGACCTTCTGGCATGGCTTCCTACCATCATATCTGAAAATGGCGCCGCACACAGTCATCACGTTTATATTACTTGAACAGTTAAATCACTGGTACCTGACTTTAGACAATAAATCAAAGTAATAGTATTTTTAGTGTTTTTTTTCTCCATTTATAACAATGTACTTTGTCTGGAATTTTGCCTGCATCACAATTTATATTCATTTCGAAGCATTTCACATTTGATCTCCTGGTTAGGAGATAATAAAAGACAGATCATGGAGTAAAGTCATATATTAATAACCAAATATCGTTTATAATCAAATGTTTTCGACAAACAGACAAACACATCACCACTGCCATTCTTCTGTAAAATCTTGCTCCATCGGGAAATGCCTTCTGCGAAAGAACCGAATTATTTGCTACGGCATGCCATATCTATAATTAACTTTGCATGAACGGAAACCAAGTAATATTTTTTTATATTTGAAAGAAATATATTTTACAGAAATCAAGTTTCGATTTGTGTCTAAAAATAAAATGTTATGAATTAGCTGGACAAGCCTAACAAAAATAAAAGTGTTTTAATATTTTTTTAATGTACATATTATCACATTCTGTGATATTATCTTGTTTAATAAGTTCTTTAATAGGAAAAACCTTGGTTTAACGTAGTTATCGCCACTAATGAACTTTTTGAGGCGGAGGCTAAGGATGATTATAATGAAGTTTACCTCCTGGGAGGCGGTGTGGCGGGAGAGCCAGGTCCTGAGCGTCGTGTGGGTGTGCGCGGGGAGCCGGGCTGTCTGCGAGCTACTTCACCCAGCAGAGACAGACAGGAACGGGACAGACGCTGGCTGAAATTCTATGTTTAACGTCTATGTCAGCAGAAATATATTGAGGGCTTTATGTTTAATAGGAAGAATGGGTGTATTTACACTCTGCATGTTATTCACGTTGTCTCAATACTCTCAATGTTGGAGATTCTTCAATGATATGGAAAACAAATTCCTAATCAAGAAAATGAATGTCTTAATATATGCTACTCCCTAAAACTACGTAAATGTGTTCTCAGTCTCAACGAAAGGTCCTAAAACGCTGTAGTAGCATCAAAAATGTTTCCTTTATAGTAATACGTTTGTTCAAGAAATATGGCATTTGCACTCAGTGTTATAGTGATGTCACTTACCGGCAAGCAAGATCCCTTCATCTCGCGAAGGTCGATCTTCCTGAACAGCTCGCACAGCAGCAACTCGTGCAGCGACGGCGTGCGAGGACCGAATATCTGTTCTATTATCTCTACCACCTGCAAAAGAATTTTTATGTAAATATGAACCATTTTCCATTTACGGAACTAACTAACTTCTTACACGCATCTGCAGGAGATCGGTAAACTACTTCTAACCAAAAAGCTTCTGTGACTGTTTTATAGCATAGAGCATCAAAACTGCTTATAAAAGTAATAGCAGCTACAAATAATCCGATAGAATAAATAAAAGACCCTTACATTAGGATAAGAAGGCAGCAGATCAGGTAGCAGCGACAAGTCGATCTCGACTCCAGCACACATCTCAAACAACACATGTCCTAGAGACAGTGCCTCCACGTGGTCCAGCTGCGCCGCCAGCGCGATCGGGCACCGCGGGACTGCGCCGATTAACGTGTTCTCTAGGCCGCATATCCTGGCCAGAAAATGGATTTCATAGATTTTGTTTCGTTATTTGTAGGAGCATGTGGATGAATCACGGTGGTAGTTAAGCGAAAGGAGTCATTTAGGGAGATCCAGTACTTTCCAATGTTACATAAATAAGGGTGAAGATATCATAAGCATTATTTGTTTTGTGCAGTAAAATACAACTACATGTGATCTCAGTGATTAAGTTTTTCAATATTCAATAATATCTATGTTCAATATTAAATAATACCTTATCTATGATACAAATACGTATGATTTTCAACATTTTTAGAAACCTCCTGAAATTAAAAGATATAACAAGCCACCCAAGTCGCTTACCTGGCAACACCATTCTGGACCATAACGTTGCCTGAATGTAGGTGGCGGAATGGAGGGAATCCCTTCTCTTTGAGGAACAGCAGGCCTTCGAGCATTTGCCTGCCGAACCTCGCCACCTGCCAGGCAGGCAGACCAGTGCCTGCTGTGCTGTATTTCTTATTGTACTCCTCGTTCCATGTACTCTACAACAATGGATGAGGGATTTTTATAGACCGGTATAACTTCTGGTCAAAAAAGCCAAGTGACTTTTAAAGATAATTTTTTCATAATCTTCACTTCATTTAACAAAGGATTAACAACCTTCGATCATTGTTGATCGAAGTTAACAACCAATAAAAATAAGTTACAGTTTAAAAAACGCTATAAAAAGGAGCATATTTAATATCACTACCGTCAACAATACATGTGATCAACAAGTGCTTTTTCTCGTCTTAGTTTTGGGACCAAAAAATCCCTCGTAGTTACTGGTACCCTCGATAGCACGAGATCAGTCTAATAGCCTTGCGCATGGATAGTAGGTACAACGGAATAGTTATTTGAAATGTACAATACGCTATAGCGATTACCTCCTGTTTAGCCTCACGTTTGTGGCTTGACGATATATAAATTATAAACTACTAGAACATTACAAACCTTATAAATGAGATCCTTCAAGCTGCCCCTGGCGTTAAAAGGTAGTACAGTCAAGGCGTGTCCGTTGCACAGCTCCAGATTGAGCACGGGGTAGATGTAGGGGTGATGTAAGGCACGGAACAGCTCCATGATCAGACTCTTGGAGCGCTCGCTCTGCTCGATCGGACACTTGTGTGTTATCGGCATCTGGAATAGGAATACTTACTTATTCATCGTACTTGGTTGATATTATTGAAATACACTATTTTCTAAACTAATCAATCATTTTAAAGTAATAGAGCCACACTGTAGCAACCATTGACACTAGTAGGAATGGTTTTGTTTGATGACAGAGATTATTGGATATGTAATACGCCTCCTCGATTCCTACTTCTTTCTCTCCCCTCCCTCCTATATCTATGATCTAAGTATTTATTTTGCTCTTTATTATAGATATTGACGGAATTAATATCAGGAGAGCCGTTAGATCGATGCTCAACTTGTACAATAAAAAAAATAACTCTAGTTGATGTTCAGTGACGCAATACGCTTCTAAGTAAAATAATGAGCGCATATCAGGTAAGAAGAATTAATATAAACTTACCAGAGTGAGCAGTCGATCTGTTTTGATGGAGTTGTCGTGTATCGCGAACCAGTATTTATTGGGACGCGATCCCACAGCACTTAGTTGGTTTATCAGATCATATCTGAAAAGAATCACGTACAAACAGAACTTTTATAAGCTATGATTTTTTATATAAAACTACAGGAAAACTTGAGACTAAGTGTCCACTAGAGACGTTCAAAATATTTCCGGAGCTGCAATTTTCAACTGCTGGAATGTAGGAGTGCTCCTTTATACTCTCTGAATTTCGAAGTCAGTAATGCTTTGATTCTCTCATGGATAAAGATAACGTATATGGTCATTGAATTTATGTATACTAATTCTACTTTTCTTAGTTAAAAGTAATAACCCAAGTAACTCACCTCGAAGTTTGTGACAAATATTCCGTACAGATTGCCAAAGCAGCGGAACTTTCCATTGAGCGCTCACCAACCCTGCTTCAAAATTATTTTCTCTTTTGATAAAACTACATTATATTGAATTAAATTTTGTTTATAACTAATTATCTATTTTGTAACACTATGAAGTTTATTTATATTATTCCATTACCAAATTTTAATTATCTAAAAATCTTCTAAAATTGTTTTTGGTAAATAAAATTATGTTTAGAAAACCTTGATAATGAACTTGATGAAAAGTCTTCTAAAAGACCTTAAGAGTAAACTTGCTGATGAAGCTTACATCAAAACTATGAATATACATACCTCGGCGAGGCTGGAGGTTCAGAAGGCGATGATTTCCCAGACCCAGTGCCGATTAAGGATTTGTTGAAGAGCAGCTTGGCTAGCGAATCTATCTTTTGCGCCACCAACGGAGCGCGTTCTGAGTTCTCTTCTACAAATCATAAAAATACTTGTGTAGACTCAACTGCATTCGATTGTGATTGATTATGTGAATGTAGAAATACTGCGAAAAGTGAGGTTTGATTTTGTTCTGGCCTGAAGATGTAATCGTTTTATGATTTTGTATGACTTTCAGTGTTATCTTTGTCATATAAGTAATCCAAAGAATATTATTATAACGAAGCTCTAAGACACCGATCTTATATCATCCGTGTAAACGGTTTAAGTCATTCTAAAACTATGCATTTAGAATGCGATCATATCATCGTGAAATTTATCAAGAAAGGTATATTTTTTAAGCTATTGAAATGCAAAGAATTGTTATCGAAATTCAAAATGAACTATAAAAAATGTTATATCGAATGAAATAAGAATAAAACAAACAGTACTTGAGCTACAAGCGCACGATGATTTTTCGCCATCGTCCTGTTTTCCACCGTCTTCCGTCAGCAAAACAGAAACAAATAACAAAGTAAATACATTACAACAAACAGAACGTGTATCGATCTTCTGCAAAGACCATCGTACGCTAGGACGTAATTTAATAATGCAAAACTTATACCCTCTCGATACTACGATACAGATTTTATATCCGACTGTTTAACTACGAATCCTAGTGCAAGTACAATCTAATTGATGATTTATGTAAGGAATTAATATTTAATTACTTAAAATTTATTTTATGGATACATTAATTTATTTACAAATCTAGTTTACACAATGATAACATAATTTCAAATGTTAATTTCTTTTGTAAATTGATTATAAAGACCATCCCACGAATCGTTTATATCTAAAATATCCTGTATTACACCAATCACGTTTCTAACTTCAAATCAGTGCAATTAATGATTCTAGCTGAACGTTTCTAGTTTTAAATGACCCACCTTCACTCTCCTCTCTGTCGGTGGACACAGAGCGTATTCTGAAAGCATTCCTTTTATTAGCAGCTGCAATTGACTCCGGGTTTAGTTCTGCTGCTGACTGCGCCCGTCTGCACGCACCACGACGTTTCTTCTTCCTGTAACTAGTCCTTGGACGCTCCTGGTAGAACCTGTCGTGTCCCGTCGTCTCCGGTTCCTTCTGCTCTTTCCCATCACTGTTCGCTTTCATATGCTGGTACAGATTGAACATGGTTGCTTTCCTTCGCAGACTCGACCACAACCTCGCAAATTTGTATCGCATAAATTTCGTTTCGCACTCTCACATATTTTAACGAACACGATCACGATTGTTAAGGCTTCTTTATAACTCAATTCACTAATAGATCAGATAGGTGTAAAGGTAAACGTGTGTGGTGTCGGGCGTTATTCCCGTGTAACTCATAGGAAAGTATGTCAATAGAAACTAATTGAAGTCCCACAAGTGCGGCATTAGTGGAGCTATGAGCTATGAGCACAGCTGCGTATCTACAGTGCTCCGATGACAGACATTCATGTTAAGTTTTATGTAGATAATCCAATACAACTCTGTGCTTCAAAGATATTTCACGCACAGTCACGACGTAATCTTTGCTCAATTATTTCGATCGTTTTCGTAAATTGTATCAAATCTACATGTACCATAACAAAATAATGCGTAGGCACATTCCATACTCTACAATGTACATTTTAAAAGGTCTGATATAAATAGCTATTATAATTAGTTTATTATCGCCGTTTTTATTACATAAGACTATTTGCAGGATTGTAGAATCGTGCAAATACTTACAATTTATCATAATCTCTTACAAATACATACAGGGTATATCAAGACCGCGACCGAAAACGAAGCCAGGTGGTAGTTTTAGCGGCTACAGACACAATGCAACTAAAAATTTTGCAAAATAAGCGACGGATTTTTTTTTACAATTTTTTAAAAATCATCGTTTTTGAGGGCTAAAAACCTAGTTTTTGCAAAAATAGTAATTTAAACCCTTACGTACCATTGCGTGTTTAAAAATTAAGCGATGTACGTCATTATTTTAGAAAAACTATGTTTAATCACTCAAATACGACGATATGTAAAAATTATCAAAAAAAATTTTGACGATTTTTTTTTGTAAAATGTTTACTTGCCTTGTGTTTGATATCACTAATACTACCTCCTGGCTTCGTTTTCGGTCGCGGTCTTGATATACCCTGTATATTAATACCAGTCACTATTAGTTATGTCTGGAATTAAAAAACAGGGAATATAGTTTATTTAATTATTTATTGGCACAGTTACACTTACATTTCGTTTCATGACTTTTTCAAATTCACAATCTCAATTTCGTACATCCCCAAAGACAATAAGTTATCCTTCATGGTAGGGAGCTGGGTTTATTATATCTGAGGATGTACCGGTACACTTCACAGAACTGCTCCAAGATGTAGAAAGTGACCAATGTATGGAAGGTGAGGCGAATGTAGTAGGGGAAGAAACCATTCCAGAAGCAGAATATCCCACGGTTCCTCGCCAGGTTCAAAGCTATGGCACGTTGCGTCACACCATCAGATCGAACTTGATATCTGTTTGGAAGATTGTTAAATACATTTTTGAGGATTTCTACCTGTTGATAGGTATGATAATATTAATTGAATGTCAAAATATGCGATGGTGTCAGTATAATTAGTAGTGGTAGCCACAGTTCGCCGAGTTTAATTCCCTGTTGCTCTCGGGCTCATATGAGATTTTTCTAACTGAAAACCTAACACCTTGTATTCATTTGTATTAGTTCTGTGATGTTAATTTTCTCTCAATCTAGGATTCAAACCAATAATCTAACAAATCACTGCTCGCACATACTACTGTTAGGCCCATGTGGCGACTACAAAAGAGAATGCCCATTCATGGTATCGGTAAAAAATATCGTTGACCCCGATACCGATACTGCTAAAAATTCATTATAGATTTTTTTATGGTTTGCCCTTTTTCCACGTTTTCATGTTTGTCCTGTGCGATAGATTTTTATAAAATATAGTAATTATTATCACATTTTAGGATACGTCAGCTAAAACTGTGGCTACCAGAGCTTGACTGGACTTCAAGTTTATTTCTCCAAGAACTCCGGGCCAGGGTCACATTTATGATTATTTTTATTGAAAATATACATTTTCCCTACACATAAAAGTAGGTTTCATCGAGGGACAAAAATCCTCGCACCGATACCAAGCTTTATAGTAAAATGGGCATTCTCCTTTGATAACCGACATTTAACATTGAATAGATTCACTGCAGAGCTGCAATCACAGGCCAAACGTTAATTGCCAAATCTTTTTACAACTTTATAAAAGTTATATTGATTCGATCCTACGAAACTATAGGACAAGTGGAGGTACAAATAGACTTACAAAGTTTTGACCGCGTCCACCGGCAAAGAAGCGAGGGCAGTCCAGAAGCTAGATATAACCGACGTGTACAAGTGTAGCTCCAAGCCTTTGGCAACATTCTTCTCTCTCATCAACTCTCTAGCCTGCAGGGAACAAACTAAACGCAGATGAAAATATATTTTTGTTAGGGATATCGGAGCGACGATATCCATAATTCACAGATTTGACTAGGTATCGATAAGACAGGCCCAGCCGCCCAGTACTGATCTCAGAGGTGTGCAACTGCGGTCTATGTGATATGTCCAGTAGTAGATAGTAAATATAACTAATAATTAATATTGTTTAGATTTGTGGCTGATATGTACAGTTAATTATCATAATCTTGAGCCTCAGGATATCTACTGGTGGACATAAGCCCCTAAGAAAAAAACAAGTAGACATGACTAGGTAAACATTTGCATGAAAGTGGTATTGTAGCTATCCAACCAACCACGATATATGTACTATAAAACCACGTACCGCAGCGTAAGTCTGTATTTGGGCGACACTGACCAACGCCGAGCGCATCATCGTTAGCCCTCCGCCGCGCCACAGCGATCTCACGCCCTCGTATCGTATTATTCTGAAAATAATGTAATTTCAGAATGGGTTTCATTGGGATATTATATTATCGAGGATATTGCAAAAAAATATTTTATGCAACGGTTTTTGTCAGTGTCAGGTACCAACTAGGATTTTTTTCGATAAAATTACACCACGTGAAACTTTAGTACTTTGTGGCATTGCTGATTGCTCTACACAGTGCGCTCACTAATCCAAGTAGTTGGCGGTGGTCTCTAACCAAGAGATATTCTATCTAAGCGTCATTGCATTTGCAATGTCACTAACATTGGCGCAATAAAGTAAGAAAACAAGTATTTACTTAACAAAGACATCGCGGACGCCATTGTACCGCGGCTTCTGTCCAGCAGGGCCATTGGGTCCATCAGACATGAGCCTCACCAGCGCCACCTCCGCGGGGTTGCCGACAAGCGCACCTGCCATACCAGAACAGATGCCGAACCACACCTTATCGTTGAGAGTCGGCTGCGAGTTATGGATGCTGAATTGTACAACAAGGACAATATTTTTTTATAAGTACCTACATAATTTTAGACCCGGACGGATAGACAACACTAGTGCGAACATTGCTCACTGAGTTACTTTGAACAACAGATATACGAATCCTCGTATTACATATGGATGTGATACGAGGCAACCCTATTGCGCGAACTCGTGTGATAATTACCAAATCGAAAAAAATGAAGGGACGCAGAGTCAATCCCTGGACCTAGCCACATTCAATGCACATTCAAAAACATATACTTTGACTATTTTTTTTCTCTCCTAAAAATGTATTCGTAGAGGTTGGCATTCTTGACTACGTTTAAAATTCTAGAGTACAAATTTAACTCAAGTTTACAGCTATCATTACGATATCTTCCTATCATAGTTAACGTTAACTTTCTTTAAAGTGCTTACATAATATGCTGTTCAAATAGAAAATAATACGCTGCAAGTCTACTCGATGTGTAGGTGATCTGTCTGAGCAGGCCAGCGGTTAGTCCTCGGAACAGAGCTCTGTAGCCGTCGCTTCTGATAACCCTCTCTGCTATCTGCTTCACCGTCTCTGGCTTGTCGTATATTTGCAGCCTCACTTTCAACAGATCCAGCGGATGAAAGAGCGTGGTGGCTATCATGCTGGAACATATATTACCTGACTACTGCGAAATTATTTCTAAAACTATCCACACCTATAACTGTTTCTTGGAAATCACGAGCGTTGTAAGTGGGTTGTTTAAGACATTTCTTTTCTATTTTAATTAATCGTTACGTGTTCTGCGTAGCAGGAGACTGTCCCGCCCTCACACCCGCCGCTGCAACTCCTGTAAGCCAGGATCAACAGTGGCACGCATTTTAATGACACTGGGCATTGAAGCTCAGCGAGTCTCCGGGAATATTTAACTTGTCTGTAACCCGCAACGAAATCAATCAAAAAGTTAAATTAATAGGAGGAGTTGGAAATAAATTATTTTGCACTTCCCTCCCTAATAAAGCGGGTGACAAAACAATGAGCTAAAGAGGTAAATAACCTCGCATACTGTTCTGTGTGTGTTCTGAATATCATTCGGTTTAATTTCATGTCAACAAGTTATATTTAAAATCGTAAGTTGATGTATTTTATCCCATCAAAGTACGCCCAATTAGGACATTAGTCACGGTATCTGTACTTGCCTATACTTATAAGTGTAAATAAAGGATTTATTTACCCAGAAACACTGCCCAGTACCACTTTTAAAGAACCAGGGACTTTCTCTATGGAAGGATCGCGCGGATTTTTTGCCATAATTTTTTAATTTGTATGCTGCGTTTGACCTGCATCATAATTTCACATTTTGTAATGTTTTATTTACAAAGATAAGGAAATATTGTTATTGTTGACGACATTTTGCTCATGGCAGATTTGATTGGCGGAAGAACTTCTTCTGTCAACTGAACAAATTCTGTCTATGGAGAAAAAGAACGTAACAGAATAGTTTCATTATTCATAAAAAGACTTTTTGTTTGCTTGATCGGGTTATTACTTTCGTACTTACATCCTTATTCGCACGCCGCGCGGTCCCTACACAATGGTTGCGGGTTCGAATCCCAAGTGAGTATTGAAAGTCAATTACAAGCACTTTAAAGGAATAGGAAAACATCGTGAAAAACTTGCTTTTCACAGACACATGCAAGAATTTCTACGGTATGTAAAGTCCGCCAGCCCCCATTGTTTCAGGGTGGTGGACGATGGCCTAAAACCTTTTTTGTTGAAGAGGTCCGTGCCCTGCAGTGAGACGAATATGAATTATGGGCTGGATTATAAACGAATTTTGAGAATGGTACAACAAATTAACTTCAACCTTTGTATTTGCATTATATAAAGCTTTAGTACATACATACATACATAAACTCACACCTTTTTCCAAGCAGGGGTAGTCAGAGGTGCTACCAGGACACCCACATTTCGTCTTGTATGTTCCGTCCCACGATGTGATTGGTGGCGAGCCTTTTGCCTTATCGACCACTTTCTGACTCCGGGGTGACTATGAATAGAAAAATCCAATATCACTTTACTTGACCCAGAATTCGAACCCGAGACCTCAGCTGTGTAGTCGTACCGTACAACTACGTCACCGAGGCAGTCTAGAGCTTTAGTCTATGGTTAAAAAACAACATTTTACTGGCTTTCAATATTTTTGTATTTGAAAATAAAAGTCAATATATAAAACAAGTATCTTTATTACCCTATAACATTACAAACACTGCTTATGTTAGTCACAATATTACAATGTCTATAAAAATATATAAATGTATAACAGCGTATTATCACATGGATTACTTCTGGAACATTCAAAGCGTCCTAGGATGCGGCCATATACCATGTGACACATGCAGTTACATTACTAACAAAAATAAATTATGTAAAAAAAGCAATTTGTCACACTGTTGAGAGTTTATTAATATAAACTTTTTTACATCTATTTCGAACCATAATATTTCAAAATTTAGTTATAAACAAACTGACCTGTTCACGTGGTATATGTCCGCGCCTTTCCATACTATTTTTTCTACAAGCCAATTCTGAGCATAAAGTTTGTACTAAAAATCACAAGAACTAAAATGCGAACTAATTACATTAGCGTTGTGCTACTTAAGTTTATAAATATTGTAAAAACAGTGCTTAGAAAGATTGGGTATCCGCCGATATCCCATTTAGGTATGTCCTCAATTAAATCCGAACAGTCGATGTAAATTATCCGACAATGTTCAATATCCGACCGACGGATTTAAAATATCCGACAGCACGCGGATATCCGCATCAATGCTGTTGTAAATACATATGAGATGTCACGTCCATTGCGGATTCAGGAGCAATATTGAAAATAAATATAAGTGCAAAATATTATGCATCTCAAAGAAAATTCATTGTAAAATATTGCGGGTTGAATGTAAATAAGTGTTTATAAAATAAAATAAAATTTCAAAAAATATAATTCCACTTAAAATAACTAAATAACATGGAATCGTTTCTGGGAGTGTTAAATGATTTTTACATTTTAAAAAACAACATTATATGACTTAAGAATGAATTGAAAAAAATTGAAAGTAAATCTGAAAAAAGCGAAAACATTTAGGTATTTTTATTTAACAATTAAAAAACTGACGATTATTATAAAAAATAAATTGTCCACTTACGAATTCAAAGTTGATGTTGGGGGACAATAGCCCCCTAATAAAACATATAGTCAAACAGATTGAAATTAATGATCGTGTATTTAAACACAATCTTCTTAGATATTTATCGAACAATATGGTATTGTATTTCCAAGCATTTCATTTTACGTGCTCTAGCATCTTTCGGCAATCATAACATTCAAGCCGACTTAAACCATCCAAGATTGTATAGGACACGAATTAAATATAAGTTCATTTTCCGATTTTTTTTTAAATTACTTGTGTAGAAGTATTTTTTATATATTTTATTACAAAGGCCAGGATTAAGCATTAGCTAGTACATTCATACATACATACATAAACTCACGCCTTTTTTTCCCAGAAGGGGTAGGCAGAGGTGGCCACCAAGACTAGCTAGTAAGAGGCCATAATGAGCAATGCTGTTTATTGTGAATGACCTGATGAAATAAATAATGAAATTACGCCCTTAGTTAATATGGCAGTAAAATATTGAACATTTATTACAATGTACAGTCTACGCCGCTACGGAATATTTTTGTTTCGTTGAGATTTAACGAAACTTTGCAGCAATTATTGCTTATCGAAATATTCATATAAACTCTACACTTCAAGATCTTAGAAATAACTTGAATTATCAGTTCATGGAGAATATATTGGTTTTGAAAATCATGAAACATAATGTTAAAAAATGTATAGGAATACTGAAAATAATTAACATCATAAGTGACAGATTGCAAAATTACACGATATCTTATCGAAATGCGATAAAAAATATATAAAACAAATATTGGCTGTCGATACCGTCATATTTTTCAAGATGGGTTTTTCTTATTAACTGTAAATAAGGTTAGAAAATAAAGTTAAATATTCTTTATAATTAAAGATATTTTAAAATATCATGTTTAAATTATAGAAATGATCAATAAGTCATGGTGAATAAATACTAGATTTTGTATGTTTTAAGAAATAATTTATGATTTTAATCTTATTACGTATTTTTAATATTCAAAAAGCCAATACACATACGCTTAAAGTACATTTAGGCACGTTTAAGTATGGACGGCGTTTGTACGCCTCAAAATATTTCTAATACATTTAAATCTTAACATATTTAATTGCATTTAATATCTAGATGCCTTTATTATTGTTTCAAACAAGCTGTTGCAAGCTTTCGTGCCCTTTTTAAGGCATCTGTCATATAAAAAAGCACTTCAAGATGTAATTTTATTCCTGCGATGTCAGACTTATTTTGTCATAAAAATGTCAATAGTCATTAATTAAAGAAAGATTTGACCTTCAAAAACAATTAATATCTAATTCGAAAGTAGTTATTACCGGTAACCAAGGTATAATAAATATATAACAGACGCAAATAAGTCTAGCTCCGGAGCAAATATTTTTAATTACATCATCGTACATTGTTCTCTACGCGACAAATATGAAGATATACACTTTCATGCAAAAAAACAATCTTATGTACACACGACGCAGAGTCGAAATTCGTTTTGTAACTTAACGTTGAGATAAGGTAGCTCTTAAGTGGGTCATAAATCGAGCATGACCTTGATAACTTGAGTTATATAATGATTTTTGTTTTTATTATTGCTTGCATTAAGCAGCGGAGTACGGGATAGAAAAATTGTGACAAATGTGACGTTTTTGATTATATTTCAAAGTCCATTCAGCAACGGGGATCAAATTATACCATTTTTTGAGAATCTAAAATTTTATTTTTGTTTTAAATGAAGCTTGATTAAAATCTGATCGCCTTATAATTGCTTAACAGATTATCTTGTATTTGCTGATAAATTAATCGTTATTTAATTATAACTTGGCAGATTATCTAAGTAATAATGATTAATTTCATTTAGGTACCGGATACGGCGGTCACAAAATTTTGAATGCACTTTAAATTCGCTGATAAGCTTCGTGTAATGCGTCAAGATATCGATAGCAAACATTTTAAGGCCACTGAACCGGTATCGTTCGTATCATATGACCCCCTGCAAACATCCTTAATACATACCTGAATTAACCTCCAAATATAAACGTAAGGTTTGATTGATCAATCGTCAAATAAAATACACCACGAGTAAATTAAAAAATGTTATTTTTAAATAAATTTATCCCACTGTGTTACCTTTATTACCTTTATATTTATCAGCTTATATACTTGATGGATAACTTGTATTTGACGACTGAAAAATAAGCTTTTAAATCTAAAAACGTCACATTCCCACAATCTAACATCGAAAAGGGCTTAAATTCACCCTTTTGGGGTCTTATAAAATTACGTGTACTTAAAGTATGCAGAGTTCATTTGTTCGAGGAATATGAAGGTGAGGACGGTGTGAGGACCCAGACGCGCGTAGTACGGGAGGAAGCCCTTCCATAGGGAGAAGAACCCTTCGTTGCGGAGCAAGCTCGTGACCACGCCTATCTGACTCTCACCCTTGGCCGCGTTTTGTATCCTGGAATGGGGGTAATAGGATTAATAGAGTTTTAGTTATAAAGTAGACTATAGGGGAAAATTTCATGTATTTGTCAACCTGTGACTATCTATTTAAATGTAGGTTTCATTATAGTTTTTATAAGCAATACAGTTGAATAACATGTTTTTTTTATGTGCATAATAAAATACGATCCTATGTTAATTAAGTTACATTACATGGTAATTAAAGATAGTATGATATTTTGTGCTCACATTAAATTTCAATACATATTGCAGTATTCATAAGATACTTCGTTTTATTACAAATTAACTTTAAAATATGAAATAACCATTCCTAAATTACTGTTACAATAAATTAATTGAATAAACGCTTTATAAAAAATTTACTAAAACTGAAAGTCATAAGATAGAACCTAATTTAAACACAACCTTATTATCATCTTGAGCCACAAAAACTCCTGCTGGACATAAGGCTTTTACAATTTCCTCCACAGCCTATTACAAACTAGCTGCATCTACTTGCTGTGACCCTCACCTGGTCTTGATGATGTCGACGGGCATGGAGGCGATGGTGGTGATGAGGCCGGAGACCATGGAGGCGCAGAAGTGCAGCGTGATGCCGTCGGGCACGTAGCCCACGAACATCTCTCGCGCTTGCGAGTATGTGCTGAGTTGCGCCGCGTTCACCACCATCGCTCGACTTACTGTCGGTGTGGCGCCGCGCCACAGTTTTAGGACGCCTTCTTCCCTTATTATCCTGGGAGAGAAAATAAAAAATTATAATTGAAATGTCTTTTTGTAACAGACATCGAAAATACACCATTCATAAAAATTACACACGCGTTGTGTTCGAAAAAACACGACGTGTGTGTAATCCGCATTGAATGCGTCAATTTATTGCTGTAGTAAAATTTTGTTTCTGTTGTTACATTTATCTATGCTAGACTTTTTTAATCCTGGTGTGATGAAGTATTGCATGATGTGATTTATTAAATAAGTGTAAAAACAACCCTGGTTTATGATGGTGCCAAACTCGTCACATACAGGACGGTAGGGCTTTTAAAATTGAAAATAAATAAGTTTACTTATTTATAATTTTAGCGTTATGTTATGCAAATTATATTGTTGAATGTACTAATCATTACAGCAACACGCCTGTCCCTGACCTACCGTACTGTTTACCGTCAACTTACGTCATTAAAATGAATATAAATACAATATAATTTCTTTTTCTAATCATTATGATATGCAAAAATAAATAAAAAGGTGTTTTGTAGGCTTGACTTCACTCACGCTTCTTTAGAGCATATACATCTATGTTGATAATAGCTAAATGTTTTATAACTATGTATCTGCTCACCTAATGAGGGCATCAGCGACGTTCTTATAATTCCTCCTCTGCTCTGGAGGCAGTCTGCCGTCTGCCGTCATGCGGATGAGGGCCACCTCTGCAGGAGTTCCTACAAAAGCACCGATGGAGCCAGCAGCCACACCTAGCAGGGTTTTTGTACCGAAGCCCGGAGTAGCGCCTGCGTTTCGTCTGAAAATTAGGACATGAGTTATTGATGCGGCTGGAAATAAGCTATTAAAGTCTGCTTGAAAAATATGTCAAGGAAGTTCAATAATGGCGTCCGTGCGCAGTTGGTTATAATATGTCTGTGGAAAAATTAACCGCGGGTTCGATCCCCGCATCGATGTTTGCGAGACCGGAACGTCACTCGTAGGTGTATAAAAATGCTGATTGTAAAACTTCCGAATATATTGATAGCAATATGACCTTACAACGGTTTACTTAATGTCATGATTTGGTATAATCGATATTGATCCAAACTTTAAATAAATTGTGGAAATTATTTATGATTTTTAATTTTTAAATATACTGCAGTTAATTTCGAATTAAATGTCTACCTTAATATAATCTAACAACAGGACATTAATACCGATTGATAGGAAAGGCACATAAAATACAATTTTGAAAGAAAAACAAATGCCCCTGAGGAAATAAAATATCATCATGAAACAACTTGAAACTCCTACTAATACGTACATAGTTTACCATTTCGAATTAAATGTTCCAAATCCTAAAAAACATACCATTCAAAGATTTCACCATAATATCTTCATACCTATAGCTTTAAACATGATAAGCATGAAGTTATATTTGTTTCGGAATTTATAAAACAATGGTCCATTATCGACGACCGCAAGGAGCGAAGTTCACAGGTTATCCACATTTATGCAATATCGAGTAAACAGTGTTGTATGTTGTCTTTAGAAGTCTGTTTTAGACCAAATAATACACTAACACAAGCTGAAAATGCGTAAACAGCAAAATCGAAACAGGTGATATTAATATTTATGAGCGATATAGTTTCTTGCCCGTTCTTCTCTAGTGAAACTGCTTTCCAAAACGGGTAGAACATAAATTCTAAATCTTAATTATGTTTAAAAATTTTGTGGCTTCAATAAATTACTTTTACTTATAATTAATCGCATTATCAGTACAATATTAACAGGAATAGCGCGTATATTTTTATACAATTTAAGAAGAACACAATAGATCAATTAGCTACTAAGAAACTGTAGTAGGTAACCCAAATTAATTCCGCCAGCGTACTTGTAGCACGTGCGGGACCACTCAGCCTAAAGCAGGGGCGGATTAAATGTTGAGAGCCCTCTAGGCAAGCACATTAAAGGCGCCCCTCCAGCAGCCATATTTAAAAAAATACTTCGAAGGAACGAGTAATCATCTTATTGAATAGTTGGTGATTGTACTATCATAGGAATGAGTGAAGAACATCACTTCACACTTTGTTATATTAAAGAAGAAACAGTTTCAGTAACTAGATGATTTTGCATAGAAACGAAGGTATTCGAAATCACGCGCGCCTCTTCGTAACCTCCCGCCCCTGGGCACGTGCCTAGTTTGCCTAAGCGATAATCCGCCACTGGCCTAAAGCCTAGTGGTTTGTCGTCACGTACTACTCGAGCAAATTGAGCTAACTTAGTCTCAGCTAAGGGGACTGCTAATATTCCCTGTCTTATATTGATCCGCAATCTTGTATGAGAATTTGGAAACGAGTAGCTTCAGCGAGTATTTAATGGATTTAAAGTTTACCACAAACATTAATTTGTTTGGACAATACCATATCTGAACTGCATTTCACTTATCACTTGTTGCATTGTAGTCACCTCATAAAAACAGTATATAAATAAAAAGCGTGACGTTATAATCATTTTACAATTTATTTATATAATTTGTGTACACGGTTGAAATGCAGCAAGGTTGCTGTGAATGTTTGTTTCTGTAGTCAAGCTAATATTTGCCCATAGTCATATGTTTTATGTGTAATATGTAGTCATATGTAGTATGTTGTTCTACATAATATAAGTGAGTGCCGGGTGGTCTATTGGTAAGAAACCGGTCGTAATCAACTGAAATGGAGGTCGCAGGTTCGAAGTCAGGACACACCTGATTTCGGAGTGTACGTATTGATAAACAACTACCGCGCAACTTAATGGAGAAGGAAAACATCGTGGAGAAACCGGTTATCATACATATCTTTACAGGAATTTCTATAGTTTATGAAGTCCGCGAACCCATAATAGACCAGTGTGATGAACTAAACTAAACTCAATCGAACTCGTCGTTGTTAAGGAAACTTACGTTTAGCAATGGACGATTGGGACTTTTTTATTGCAGTGAATGGCGAGACGAGCATGCCATCCGCCTGATGGTAAGCGATACGACCGCTCACCGACCTGCAAGGCAATGCTTGGCATTCTACTGCGCTCGCATGGGAATTTAAATGAAGAGCTCTTTACTAAGGCGTTATTTATATGCTAATGACGTTGTACAAACATGATAAGATAAGGCTTTATCTCATGAGTTTATTTAAAGTATTTAGAGTGAAAGTAGAATAAAATTACGTAAGTCTTGCTCAAACATTTTGATTCAAATGTTTGATACGTTTTGCTGCGAGGCAATGTTTTTATGCCTCGTTATTTGTTTTTCTACTTTCTTTATCGGTTGGAGACTGATCACTGGTTCCACGCAATCGCAATTTGATTTTAGCTTACAAGAATGTAAGGTTTCTTAGGATTATAATCAACTCTTTTATTCCTTGAATTTACGATGTGGAGATTCTTGGCGGAGGCCTATGTTCAACAGTAGACTTTCTGTGAATAGATAGATTGATAGAATCCAGGATCAATATGCACGCAATTTATTGACACTGAGCATTGAAACTCTGCAAATCTTTAGGAAAAGATGTATGAGTTCTTAAGAGTTTTAGAAACTAAACCAAGCAACATTAGTGCAACAAATGATTCTAATGTCAACGTCATCGATGTAAACAAACGAAACAATGCCAATGACACTATAGTCAAACAAACAAAACGCAATAGTCACGCTGCCAAGAAATCATTTTAATTGTATCCACGCGGCAAAGTTAAATATAAAGCTCTTGTCTCTATACTCGTGTTTAAAAACTAAACATGAATGTGGCCCTGCTCTCAATAATTGGAAAGGCGTGGCTAATATAAAAACGAAACTGTAGATATGACCTTTCAGTTCTGTTGATTGAAAATGTAATGATGAATAAGGATTGGCGTGGGATGGCTTTCGTTGGAAAAGATTGTTAGACGATTAATTTGGAAGAATGTGGACTACCTTGAGTCGCACGCTTGAGAAAAGGCTTAACATATACCTAGATGAAGTATAGCGGAAACGATAATGACAGTGTATTTAAACATAACATTACAAGACTATCCCGTCCTCACTCCCGACACTGCAATTCCTATATCCCAGCTTTGCTCCTATAATATCGATAAAGGTAGTGTACGTATTTTAATGACACCGAGCACTGTGAATGTCCAAGTCGTTTTTAACCCGAAACAAAATGAACCGAATAGTAACATGAATAGGCGCTGGAAATGATTATTGACCATTGCCCTCCGTGGCTACTTGCATTAATCAGGCTATGACGTAAAATTTCCTGCTTGGCACAAATTAGTGTTGTGAAAGTAATTGCGAGAACAGAGCAAATTCTACTAACCGAGTTATATTGTGTGTTAGGCTTTTCGTATAACTAGACGATTATCATTTTCTATTCTCTATAAAAAAATATTCTATTGTTCTATGTTCGATGTCTAGTATATTCGATACATTCTCCGTGACGTGGCGTGGATGACAACCTCCGTGGCGCAGTTGGTTTGACGCCGCCTGTGAAACGAGAGACCGCGGGTTCGATCCCCACACCGAAACAAATATTTGTGTGATCCACAGGTATTTGTTTCGGGTCTGGGTGTTTGTGAGACCGAAAAGTCTCTTGTAGTTTCTGATACCCACGACACAAGACTCGATCTTAGTGTGAGGTCAGGACTATGTATGTGACTGTTGGGTGTATTTATTTATTATTATTTGTATTTATTCGATTTGTAGCATTATAAAGTAGCTTTGTAATCTCATCTAGATTTCCACAGCATCGCTTCTCCATTCCAACACTCTACGTGATATCTCGATCCACTAATAAATACCTACATTAGTGTGAGGAGATAAATATATATTTTTGAAACCGTAGGCAGCATTTATGTGCCTGAATTAGTTTTGCTATTTACAATTCACCGAACATATTCCCACCTAAACACATCACAGACGCAACGTCCTCTAGTAATACAAATATTAATAAAAAGGTATAAAAAAACTCACTCCTTATAAGAATCGAACAGCAAGTTGTAAACACCGAGCCTGGTGGTGGTGTACGTGGCCTGCCTCAGTAGACCGGCGGAAAGACCAGCGTAGAGGGAGAAGAAACCTTCCTTGGCGACTATATCTCCAGCCACTGTGAAGGAGGACTTGCCTCCTCCACTCAGCTGCATGCGAGTTTTGATCAGATCCAGCGGCTGGACCACGCATGTTGCTGCCATTCTGGGGACAAAGATACAATATTTTGCGGTTGTCATTGAGGTACATAGTAGTTAAGGAGTAAAATACGTCATCGATGCTACAGACGGCGCCATAGAGGTCACAACCTACGCGAGTATAGATATACAGGGTATGTCAAGACTGCGACCGCAAACGAAACCAGGTGGTAATATTATTGACTTCAGACCCAATGCAACTAAAAATTTGGCAAAAAAAATTTATTTGTATTTTTTTACTTATCGTCGTATTTAGGTGATAACTACATAGTTTTACTAAAATAATGATGTACATAATATAAATTACTATTTTCGCAAAAACTAGATATTAACCATCTAAACACGATGACATTACAAAATTTTGAAAAAAAAAAACTGTCACTTTTTGGCGAAATTTTTAGTTGCATTGTGTCTATAACCACTAAAACTATCACCTGGCTTCGTTTTCGGTCGCAGTCTTAATATACCCGGTATAGTGCTAGATATTTATTAACTTCAGAAGCCATTGATACAAACGAATTAGGAGTTATAGTGAGTAGTGACCCACGTGTGTTTCGAGTTTCGGATTTCTTCTGTGTATATCAACATAGAAAAGCATGGATACTACCAGGTCGGCTTAATTGTATCGAAAGAGATGAATATTCACGCCGGTGGATACTTTATCTGCACTGCGCTTACCATAAGGCGCATTGTAATCACCTTATCGAATAGTATTCTGCGCGATGTCCAGTCCAATATATCCAATCAATCAATATATCAATCCAATATATCAATAGTTTTGTACTGAAGTATGGAGAATTTTAATAAATTAGCAACTTAGCTAAACAGATTTTATGGTAATGGTTTCTAGTTCGAGGAAAGCAATGATGAGTGTTTTTAACGCCCAAATACTGGAACGCAACTTAAATATAACTTGCGCTTAACTACGTTAATCCCGATTAAATGTACTGGCTAAGTGAGCCGTGCGCTGTTAGGAGCTACTTATTATTTGAATGTCGTTCCAGTATTCGGGCGTAAGACACGTAACAAAAGAGAAAAAGTACTAGTGTGCAACAATTCAAAACTAAAAAGGTAATTGTTTAGGTTTTTTTTATGAGAACTTCGTCAAGTAATTAGGTTCGATATTGATGCCGTAGTGCGTAGAATAGGCGGTCCCCGCATGTGTAGCGACTTATGAAAATGGCTTGGTCTGTAACTAAGTACATATCGACCTAGTATATAAGATTTAGACCTAGTATAAATTAAGTATCCGGGGTGCGGATCTGTGACAATTTGATTGAAGCCGTACATTTCCCGCATTCCGCATGCGCATCCTCATCGAATAATGTGTTCATGATTACATGCGTAGATAGAAATATCTTGCATAAGGGCTCTATCGACCACTGTAAATTATTAATACACTCAACAGTCATATACATAGTCCTGATGCCACACTAAGATTTTAAGTCCTGTGTCATGGTTACCAGAAATTACGAGAGCCCATTTAAAACAAATATTTGGGGGGCCAAAAAAGTTTATGCGGTGCGCGAATCGAAACTGCGGCATCTCGTTTCGTAACCGGCTCTCGACCAACTGCTTCAAAACTATCCAATGAGTCCATCCATAATGCAGTAAAACTGGACGCGTTCGGCTTACAAAACGTGATTGGGAAAGACTATCTACAATAATTTATGATCCCACTTTATCTAGAGAGCCTGATAAGCATGCCATTAACATTTTGACTGCAGTCACTTCACTGCATTCAACGCAATAAAATCGATTAGAAAAATTCTAACGAGTTATTAATTCCCTGCGACCACGACACGAGAAAGACCGAACTGTTAATTTTCAAATACTTAGTTTTTCAAGGCAACTGCAATGGGCATTATTTAAATTAAGTTTATTCCTGTTAATTAATTAATTTCAAAGTTATGTTTCTATTATTTCAGCTATTTTACTGCAGACAGCATTGAACCAAATTAAACATTACAATTATTAAATTTATTTTATTAAACTTGAAAATTAGTTTATAAAAATCCGGAGGCAAGAACTTTAAAACAAAATCAAGATATCCATATTTGCTGTGGGATCTAAAATCGGGCTTCACATAATAGTTGAGGTTTTCCTGCTTTTAATAAAGTTCTAGCACCAAGTTACATCAATATGATGGAGGTACGAGATATTCGTAATGAGCAAATAGCGGACAAACTACACGAGTGTGACTGAATACGGCTAAGTCAAGTTTTACAAAATCCGAAGGAATAGGTTGATAACGTACGCCTGGGTCTGAAATGGCCGCCAAAAAGCGCTGTCTCAATGTTTTCAAGGTATCGACGATATTAAAAATCAAGTGAAATTGCGAAGATTGAGCAGGAAAGCGGGTACTGACACAAATTGGGATAACGCTAGATAAAAAAATAAACGGTGGACTGAACTAAAATCTACTCAGTTCTCACATTGACATATAGACATATACCTAGCTGGAAGATTACGCTGTCATGTAAACCTCAAACATTTTCAAGCGTCATATCGCATTATGCTAATGCCCATCTCCCAAGATACATTTTGATGAGTTCCAAAGAATGCTGCGTTGCATAATCGATGCTGTACGTTTTTACGCAGACACGCGTCATACTGCGTCATTGTAGTGTTGACGCAAAATATGAAGAGCATTGTGGAAACTTTTATCAGCAGCATTATGAAATTAAAATAGTCTACAAATTTTAAATGGCTTGAAAAGTTGGAATTTTAACGTAACACGATGTTTTCTTATTTATCGTGCAGAATAGAAATAATTTCGATGTTAATATTAGATATTTTAAATACATAAGTATAAAGAGTTTTGTTGCGTTGTTTTTTTATTTTACTCGAAAATAATACGTTCTAAAGCAGTGTTATTATTGATAGATATCGTATTGGTTGTGTGATTCAATTTGATACAAATAAGAATTGAAATGTATTACGAAATATCGTTACCATGTGATTCAAAAATTGTATAAGACCTCGGAAACATATTATTGCCTATTATTTTAATTGGCGTGGCTACACGAGTGACATATTATCATTATTATATCATAGTTGCGAGCAGATGGAGTTCCGTGAGTTTCGGGTTTGATACCAAGCAGCACGCCTTTGAATTATGAAATTATAAACGTGAAATTTAAGGGAATTATTGGGATTTTCTTAGCCTTTATAAAATAGAAACCTTGTATGGGCGTAATCTTGCAGTATTGTGGGTTAAGCCTGTCTTCTGCAGAAAAATATTACTTACGTCAATAAATCAATAACGAATCGGTAACTGTTTGAATATGATTCAATATCGCTTAACCAGAAATTAAATGGTTTGATCTGAATGAATTTAAATTAAGATTTTGCAAGATGCATTCTATGAAGTAGCTATTACATAAAATAAGTATTAATAATTTGATATACGATACCTCGAGACATAAAGAATAATGGCGCATTTATGCAGTATATTTAATGTGTTGTATGTAACTTTATCCACATATCTGTACCTTATCTATTGTACTCCAGACACTTTATTTTACACTAGCGGCTTGGCCCGGCTTCACCCGGGAGCAGATTGAAGTTGTTTTTATTAAAGTTCTAAAAACAGTAAGTCCTTAAGCATTTAGATCCCGGACGAAATTGGGTCGGACTATTCATGTTGTTTTTTTATAAAAGCATTGCTCCTGTATCTCTATGCCATTCGAATATTTATCCGTGACAGTATTTAACTCGCAACCTGCGGGACAGGGAACCAACTTTTTAGCCACTGCGCCAATCGATCATAATATTACACGTGAATAACTCTTTCACTCAAACAACGTCAATATGTTTAAATTAAAACACATTTGAGTTAATATTTACGATCGGCCGCCCGGCTTCAGATCTCGGCATGTTTTTTACTGATACCGATCTAAAAGACGCGTAGACGTGTATTGATATTGATTGCCAAATTCCTTCGATTGCATAACAGATATCGATCATTCGATTATTATTTTCGTTTTGCTATTTTAAGACTGTTTGTAATTTTGTTTATAATTGGTATAGTATTTTTGTACAGCAAGCGTGGGCGTGTTCAATATCGAAATATGCATAATATTGATTTGATTATTTTTTATAAGTTTTGATTGTAAAATCAGTTTGGATATCGATTCCAAATTCGATTTTCGGATCGATTGTAAAATTAATTTTAAGAATAAATTGAATAGTTGGTTTTTAAAAAGGAGTTTTAAATTAAATATAATATTAAAATTTGAATTAGTGTGACATTTTAAAATTATAATGGGCCAAAGCTGAGCTACATGGTCAAACCTTGCTCACAGAAAAAAAAAACAGATATTCTCATCAAAATACATAACCAATCTTGTGGTGTGCCACAATACCACAAATGAAATTGGCAAATTATGACACAAATGGTAATTTAAATTTGTTGTTCATTTTAAAGTTTTATGTATTATAATATTCAGCTTTGAGGAACATTTATGATGGAAATAGAAAATAAAATATCCAATTTAGTACAAGCATTGTTTTAACTAATATATTGTTGTTTTAAGGAAAAATAAAGATTTACTATCTTAATTTTCACATCATCACAGGATTAAGAATAACTATTAAAAAAGAATAACATTGTCTTGTAACATGGATTTTTAGCAATGTAGTAGTTGGGTTTGGTAATAAATAATCTTAGGTCAAGATTTTACTGTAATCAGGCAATGCCACTTCAAATGGCCTTGTAATGATTAGCTAATAAATTTTGTTACACTTGATAATCTCTCTTATTAACAATATTAAAATATCAACATTGGTATTCATAGAAAGTACAATACTACACATAATAGACACTATGAAAAAACTATTTTACAGTTTTTATGTATGTTAATTAGTGATTAATCTGGAGTCACTATCATTTAAAATATTACATACACTTTAACATCACAGGCATTTTATTAAAATTTACCAAAATTTCTAGCTCACAATAATTATTGTTGAAAAGTTTTTTCAATGACGTAGGTGCGTGCTAGTTTAAATTTACATGTATTTACTAATGTTATTTGAATATGTTCTGTTACATAACCCTCGTGACTGCATAATTGGTACATTACGATAATTCGATAATCACGTTACACTATTTAGCAGCGGTCGTATACGCGATAAAATTGTTAGCGTCTCTAAATCCGCCGCGAACAAAAATCGAGCCTCCAAAATGCCTTAATAATATAAATAATAGACTATACAATTAGCTACGTGCCACGACTTTAGAGGGGTGTGTTAATGACATTGACTTTCCGCAAAGGACATGCTAAATCTTAAAATAAATCAACATTTTACCCGGCAAGGCCGCCAAACGCAAATTTCAATCCGTTTGGGATGTACCGCTCCTTCGGCGGCGCGACAGACGCTTGTGCCATTTTGTATAGTTAACACCTGCACTACACTTTACTAATGTTATTGTATTTGGATAGCTTTATTTCAGGTATAAAAATCGTATGCACACGCCAGCATCGGCAAAACGGCCAACAGCTGGGTCCGAAACTTTCGATTGCCAACTTTGACATTTGTCAATGTCATAACTGTCTGCAGTCACGTTTGGTGTTGCCAGTATTGCCTAATGTGCATAGACAAGATTCAAGAAGCATAGACTGCATTTTCACAAGCTATAAAATAAAATGTTATGACTCCCGGAAGGGAGACATACAGCCGATGCCAACAATCAATCAAAAATGTTAGATTGGAGTCAATCCGGATTGGTTTCTACTTTTCGATTGGTCGAATATCTTGTTGCCAATAAACAAAACAGGCGACAGTCGATTGCCTTTGTTGATAGATTGAAAACAATCGGTTCCCTCTTGACAATTTAGTTTGACGCAGAATATTTCATTGCATATTTATGCACTTTCAGCATTTTGTAAATAAATAATTTGTGAAAAACAAAAATTTACGTTAGAAATAATAATAATTGCAATAAAAACAATTCAATTTGTCCCAATTATATAGATTTTTACAGAATTGTTGTGTTTCTGGCCACTGAAAAATAATATATCCAGTAAACAATGATTTATCACTTGTCATTCTAATAGAAATATTATGAGAATATTGTGGAGAAAATTGCGAAATGTTATTGAACATTTACATAGATCCGTGGAAAGTGATCACTGCCGCCCATGAACATCCACTACGATTGAATCATGGCTGTGTGACCGGCCGGCCCATCAAATCGGGAGGAGAGCGAGAAGGCCATAGCCTGCCCATTCATACTGAGTCATGGCTGATAGCAGCGTGGCTCTACAACTTCCCATGATCAAAATTTGATTCCCTTTTCTATTATTTTTATTCTTTCTATTATTATTGTAAATTGTGAGTAATAAAGAATATTTCATTATAAATGTTTTTTTCACAAAACACACTGAACAATTAAATAAAAATACAACTATGAAATTAAGAAACATATCATAACAGAAATCATATTTATCAAAATATACACAACAATACAATATTTTAGATCTAAATGAAGAAATCGTTAATCAATGTTGTGTCATCTTCATCTACATTCGTTTCTACTTTCTAGTTTCATTGCTGTTGGTAAATCTGCATAAATAATCCGTGGAAATTCTTGGATTGCAATATTGGATTGTTTTGAACAATCCATCCAAACGTCAAAACTGATAATTGTTTATTGGCAAGCCTAAACTGTCATTTCCATACAGAGGACAATCCACAAGCAGGGATTGGCCCTCCCAAAAGTAGATTGATTTTTTAGATAGTTTTTTCCCTACTGAGATTAATTATTGGCAAGCTATAATCAGAAAAAAGATTGAGCTGTCAATGTCAAACAGCAAATTTTGGATTGGGATTGATTGTTGGCATCGGCTGATAGCGAATGTGCGGCCGGTAATAATTATTGATCTTACACTTTACAGTATCGGCAAAACAATCACAAAATAAATGCAACTTAAGCTAAGTTCTTTTGCTATAATACAAGCGTTTTCGGTTAACTTAATATCAAAGTTATAACCATAAATTAAATAGTCATTAAAGTTTTACACCACTTTTATTTTATACCAATGATTACAAAGCATTAAAACAATGTTTGCTCACAAGAAGACGTACCTAACTGATAAAACTCAACACCAAAAGACAAACTATAATTATTATAACAGCTAAAATAAACAATGCCTCATGTGGATCAACTTGTAACTCAATATTTGGACCGTAATTAGGTATAAATCAGGCAATTTTTATGCTAACATAACTATTACTTTGACTTGATAAATTATCTATATAGGTACCTAGATTTTTTTTTAAATACACCCGACAGTCATATATACCCAGACCTGAAACAAACTGTGGTGCACAAAAACATATTTTGTCTCGATGTGGGGATCGAACCCGGGCCGCGGCTTCTTGTTTCACAGCCGGCGTCTAACCAACTGTGCCACGAGGGCTGTCAAAATTGCATAATTTATAACAGTAAATAAAATAAAGCGGCAAAAGCACTAAAGTATAAATCTTACTTCTTTTAAATAATAGACGAAGCAAAGATATTTAGGTGTTGAGGTTTTACTACATGTACATACAATTAAACTAAGTTATATTTAACACCAATACAATGGCATGTTGTTTTTTATTTCTTTGTTAAGTTTATATACTGTACAATAAAGGATATAAATAAATAAATAAAATAAATAAATGGCACCAAAAGTTTGACTTGCTACGGACTTATTGTATATTGTATGGTTTATATTATACTTGCCTAAACTGATAAATAATGATCCTCAAAATCCTAAATAATGAAACTCACGCCTTTATCCCAGAAGGGGTAGGCAGAGGCGTCACCAGGACACCCACATTTCGCTTTGTATGTTCCGTCCCATGATGTGATCCTATCGCCTATCGCCATATCGGGCACAAATTCGTGATATCGGGCAAAAATATTTTAAGATACATTTAACTAGTATACTTGTACTTCTAACACATAGATACTTTATTAAAATGTGGTATCATTGATAATAATTTTATAATCACAAGGGTACATCAATTTTTAAAAATATATTTTTTTTCAATTCCAAGCTAATAAAAATATAATAATATACAAATGCTGTGTGTAATTTTGAAAATCGACACAAATCAATAAATAACGATTACTTACTGCAGGAATAGCAAGAGACTTGTCCTAATTTATAATAGGGTATTTGACTCATTTTTTTTATTGTATCAATCAAAACGTATCCATATCCAAAATCTAGCAAACAAAGAATTTTGTAAATCCATTTAGAATTAAACAAGTTAGAAACGTTTTAAATGTTGTAGTGGGGTAATAGAAAAATGATGCAAAACAAAATTAGTGACGTCACTGTGCATTATAGTGTGCGGGTGTGAAAGAGACGGTAAGATGTCCCCACTACGTCCCCATCCTTTCATTTAAAATACTAATATTTGCCTCATGTTACAAGCTACTTTAATACTGTTTTCACAAAAATGTTTTGTTTTAATGGCACTTGTGTTTGTTTACAAAATAATACAAACATTCGATCATAGTCAAATACCCTATTATACCATGTTAACTAATAAATAGACACCAAGTAACACATTCGAAACAATAACATCTTAAAACTTAAAAGTACCTAACTATATGTATACCAATAGAATAAAATGCTATATTGGAATGAAAGACTAGACATGGGTAACTCAGCGAAAATCCTTGCGTTAACTCAGTAACTCAGGCGCAGTTAACTGCGCCGGCTCATTGTGTTAACTCAAAATTGCGCCATAGCGTAACAAAATGTAAACACGCCGGTCGCCGAGTGAGCAACGAAATGAGTTATGCGCGCCATCTGCACGGCGCACGCGACATGCCGCGCTCACAAGTCATAGGTTATTACTTATTAGTCTTGTTTATTAATCTGTTTTTTAGCACAAACCGCGCGAAAACTAAGTTGGCTCAAGCTCATTGTTTACTGGTATTTTTATTAACGGGCATGAGCCCTGATGATTGAGGATTGAGTTGATGACACTTGACTGAATTGAATTGTAAGAATAAAAATAACGTAGGTACCTATAACTCTATTTAAATTTCACGGAGATGCAATTTATAAAAATGATAACCAAATTTCCCGGTACTGCGCTGTGCGCCAACACATTTTGAACTAGTGAGTTAACACATCCAGCGCAGTGAACTGAGTTGGCGCAATTGCGCGGCGTAGCGCAGTGTTACCCATCTCTATGAAAGACGCAATAGGCTTAATTAAGAATGGAGATGACATGACATTAAAGGAAACACACATATAATAACAACAAATAGACACAAAACGAATTTGACTAGCACATTAAAGAAAAATATTATAAAAAAGCCTGTCATGGCATAGATTGGTAGATACTGTGACCGGTGGGTTCCAAATATTTTCCTTTTTATTCTTACGCTTTTACTTATTGTGTACAAAACATTGAAATTGTTATAGTAGAGGTAACATTAATAAAGCGCATTGAATTACACCCAGAGAATAGGGGTCGCGAGGGAATTCATAAATGAATGGCTTTTTTATTGACGAATAACCCAATATCTGTGTATCTGATAATAATTCCGGTGAATAACATACGTTATCGCCCCACTATCATGCCTGGCTGAATAAAGAGTGGACTGCAGTTAACAATGCCTTTTCTACTAAACTACCTTAATTATGTAATCCCAGCGTTAAAGATATACATTATATGCTTCATTGAGTTCATAGTTGCCCGTTAGTCTACAGTGGGTTCCGCAGATTTACCCACTGTAGACGGACCTCATTTCATCAAATGTTCGTCTAGTAACACATTTCCACACTCATAATCCCCGAAGGTGAGTAGGCATTTGCAAACAAGGGTCTGCGCGGCGCTATATTCGTCAGAATGTGGAGCTTCTGATAATATGGCCATTATTTCCAGTAGCACAGGGTACAATCTCAGAGCGTCTTTTGCTTGGTAATTCTGTAGTATGTCTGTGAAGTTGAGTTTTTGAAGTTTCTTCTTCATCTCATCGCTGATGAGGTATTTTTTCCTGACTGTGAATTTGCTGCTGCACTCAATGCAATTGCACACCAATCCGTAGAGCGTAAATACTTCAGTGGTATTCATTGTGGCGATTTTCGTGTCTACGTTTACGCCTCTGAAACAATTAAGAATTATTAGTTATGAGATTGTTATGATAAAAAGCAATGTTGTCCAGACAGGGTATTAACTGATAAGAAATGTTTATTTTTTATACTTTGCGATTGTATTTTACTTTATGACTGGTTTAAAAATTCAATAAAATAAGTTTATTGTGTCAATGACGTCAAAATACCAAGGGCTTTATTGCTACTACAATATAAAAAATCGAACCATGTATTTTTAATAAGACAAATATTTGTTCCGGTACAGGAATTGAATCTTATTACGAACCCGACGTTTCGGCCGCTCGTCTGTCGAGCTTGGTCGCATGATATAAAAACCAAAAGAAATTTTATGTAACTTACAGAAAGTTAATGGTGAGTGCATCTCCAGCCTTAATAGGTTGCGCGGCAATTAGCACCATTCTTCTATTCAGGTTTAATTGCAGTACGTTGGGAATACACGCATGCCTCAACTTGCCGATAAATGCATACCAGGCAAAATTGGGAGCTTGCGTGAATATCGTGGTGCCTGTACTCGCTATAGTGACAATCGGACTTATTGTAGTGTGGACGCCATTCACAATAAAAAACATCATCACTCTCGCCATGGCAAGCATAGCTTCCTTCTTCTCCCGATCCCCTTCTGGGAAGAATTTCACAATAGTATCCAGGTAGTACAACAATGTTGCACAAGGAAAACATGTGTTGTACATCACGCCGTAAACGAAAAGTCGGTTATCGTTAAAACAGAGCAAAGAAGTAACTTGACTGCCATCAAATATTTCACTAATAGTGCTTTTTCTTACTCTCTCACGTCCGAGAGAGTGTGACGCCTCTATATACTCTTCCCAATTACTACATTGCATACGCAATTTCAATGCAGTTTTAAAAACCAATTTTGGCATTGGTCCACCCAGCATTTCATCAACTATGTCCATGAATTGGCATTCAATAATGTGGCCTTCGCTCATGCTTAACTTCTTGCATTCATTATCACAGAACATAACGCTGCAACAATTTTCGCATGGTATAAGGTTGATTGACATCTTAGTACAGTAGTAACAGGAATGTAAAGTATTCAGTTTAGAACATTCTATTGTGACCGCTTCTTCAATAGCTATCACAGTCCCAGGTTTGATATCATTTTTGGCAATTATTTTTGGACCACTGCGTTCCATTATCACTCCCACGTCAGAGCTAGCACATGGTATGTCTGGATGGGGTTCACCCTCGATTTTAAAAAAATGTTTCCCATACATTGAGTAACTGAAAAGTGAAAAAAAGCTTTATAATATCTGAAGGCACAAGTAATATAAAATTAGAAAAAATATTTTGTGGGACATATGGTGAAACACAGAATTTTTAATAAATTTATAAAAAGCTTATTGTTGTAGGAAAACTACTTTGGAGGAGAGGTAACAAAACAATAACTTTTATTCTGATAATGACCTATTTCATCTAAAAATAATACAGTTCTTCTAAAGGATTTTCCACAAGTTGTGTATATTATGTAGAAGAGTGGTTATAACAGCCACATAATATCTCTTTTTTCAACAACTTTAAACCACTTCAGATGTTGCAAAATAAAGAATTAAATTAAAGATGTATTATATGCTCACTGTTGCAGTTATTTGGTGCGTAAATTATAAATAAACTTATAAAAATGCCCAACCTATGATATTTTCTGATATTTTCAAAGTCCTTATCATCTTCAGAATTCTTTTGCCGTTGTATCAACTTTTCATCTACATCTTGAGCAATTTTAATTGCAACTGCTGACTGTATATCCTTTGAACATGCTGAATGCAGTTTACTTTTGAAAAGAACACAAGATCTGTTACCAAACCCCAGTTTCATGGCACGGGAATCTGGTGGTGCTACCATCATAGCCTCATTGTAGTATTCATAGGCTTCTTGAAACCTCTCAGCCTTCAATGAATCGTTGCCCATTTTGCGAAGAGCTTCAGAAGATCTTTCACACTTAACTTTGGGTTTAACGTATGGAATGCCATTTGTTTGTTTCAATATATCCATTGCTACTAATATAGCTCTTGATGGGTCATCTCTACCCAATGCTTCATAGAGTTCTTCAACCCTCTCATGATCTTTGATTGCATAAAATGGTGTCCTGGTTGTCATTATTTACTGTAACATACGAAAGCATTTATGTAGAAATTTTGAGAGAAAATCCAAAACATTATAATTGTATCAATCTACAAAATAAAAAACCCACTGCACCAAATAGATCTTTATTTCCTGTTTAGTAAGTACACATCACACATGATATGAAGGGAATAAATCAATAACCATTTGGTATTATAATCTAATAAGAATTACACGATTGAAAGTCACTCGCACATATTTTTTTAATTTACTTCATTTAAAAAATTATCGCTCAATTTTTGTTCATTTGTGAGATATCAGAGGTGCGCAATTGGAGTGAAAGCGATGTTGGCATTTTTAATTTTATTTTATTACGCACACAGAACTCTGTGCATGTTATTTTAGACGGTAAATTCAAATATATTTTGCAGGAAATTATTGCAGAAATATATCAGTTCCAATAAATACAGATAGTACAGAAATGTGGTTACTTGCATAAAAGGCGACCGGCTTGATTTACACGGTATTTACAATCAGTAAACTGGTTACAATTTACAATTAGTAAACTGGTAGTGGGCAGTGGCCAAAAAACATTATCAACAACAACAACTTCACAACAGGAAATGATGCTGACACTGACAAGTGACACCACCTTTATGAAAAAAAAAAACCCCTTATCATAGAGTATAGACTATGGCTACATTACATGTTGTATTATTTTCAACTTTTGATAATTCTTCATTCTTGTGATTCTATCTTATGGGACTACTGTTCATATATTATATAGAATATTTTCCGATATTTTTCCATTCTTAAATTACGAACGAAACGTAACTTCCTGAAAAACGGGGTGAATCGAAACTCAGGTAGAAATAGAAAAAATTGATTGTGTTATCGTGTTTTATGAACCAAATTGATATTATAATTAATAGTTTATGACTCTTTTTTCCAAATTACAGCCATAACATTTAATCCCTACCGTGAATTTGTACTTTACAGTATTACAAATGCATGTATTTTTACTTAATTAACAAGTTTATGGCGAATATAAAAGAATAAAATCGATTTTACGATTCAAAGCTACAATTAAGTTAAATAATCGATTTTTTGCTAATTGCTTGGAAACAATTTATCGACATCGGTTGATTTGGTAGAATATATTATATGCAGTAAATTAACTAATTAAGGTATTATATAGCGATATTATTAATTAAATTAATGTACAAAATCCACACAGTTACTCGTTTAGTCTATGGGCATGGTGGTGATTTTTTCCCGCCTTTATGTTCTGCATTTAAAATTTTAAAGTCCCAGTTGAGTTTTGATATTTTTATTTAAGATCTAAGTAATGTTTTGACTTTAAGTAATAATTATTATCGACGGTTTTGCATGTTAATTATATAATGTACAAGGTGCGTGCTTGTAAGTTACAACTCAGATGTTTCGCGTCCATAAAACAGGTACCTATGCCCCTGCCTGCTTTTCTATAGAAAATTATTATTTCTACCTTCTATTGGATATGGCATATAGCAGGTATAGTTTTCTACTATTTTACTAATCAGTAATTGTAAAAAATACACAGTAAATGTCAAATCGTCATTTATTACTTAAATACATATTTATCACAATGGAACCTGTATATTGTATTATCTGGCAGTTTTAAATTGAAAATAGTCATCACGTCATTCATAATTAATCAGTGTAGGCCATAAATTGCTGCAACTATGTTTCTGTCCCTTCTGTCGCGATTTTATACTGTTCAGACCAGTAGTCGGGACTTTTCTGGAATGCCTGTGAATTATTAAAGCATAAAAATAAAAAAGCGTGTAATTTATTGGCTCAAAATAAATTATTTTTTGCATACTGACCTCTGCCATTTTGTTGAGTACATACATTTTTGGTAATTCTTCGTTAGCTCTTTGGCCCCAGTCAAAAACTGTCCTTACCATATCCCCTTGACCTATCTGAAAATACAATTTTGTTATTTTATTTGAAATGGAGTTGATTTGCCATTAAACATATTGTAAGGTTTCATTTCAAAACAAATCCTATTCTGTTTGAATGAATAGACACTGACATATGAATAGACTGTTGCTTTTATGTTGCCTAAAAATATATTCACATTAAAATAAGGATTCTAATATTAACCTAAAAGTTTAATACAATAGAGGGCCTTCGGTTTAATAATTTTACCATACCTTGGAATGTGTTAGATACATCTGCCTTGTAAATGTGTTTATCATTACTTTACGACCTGCATGGTCATTCTCCTCTAAAACACCAGCTTCCGAGAGAAACTTCCACATGTCTTCTGAAATAGTAAAGATAAACAAATATGTTAACTGTGTCACTAAAACAAATACCTATATATTAGTGTGTAATGAACATATTATGTGGTAGCTGCTGTGGTTGCTTGTGATAGTCAAATTATGTGGTCCACATTGAATTCTAAGCAGACTGGCAGTTGTATTAAAAATGTCCCATGTTTATTGTTGTCTAACAAATCTAAACTAAAAAAATGAATTAACTTATTACGGATTTGGTATGTATGTGAATCACTAACAATTTAGCTTCTCACTTAACTTGTATGCAAAAGATTAAGTTTCAATGGATCTAAAACCCTTCTATAATTAAATCACATAGAATATAGATATTTGATAATAAATTAGTCCTGTGTTTTAAAATAAATCAATATTATGGTATTTATCGGTATATTTACCGACTGCCTTAGTGGCATACTTGTATAATGGCACAACATTGGATTATTGGATTTTTCTATTCATTATCAGCCTGTAGTTAGGAATTTGTGCCTAATATGGGAATAAAACTGCCCCCTTTCTGTCATGGGACGGAACATACAAGGCGAAATGTGGGTGTCCTGGTGGGGCCTCTGCCTACCCCTTCTGGGATAAAGGCGTGAGTTTATAAACATATGTATGGTATTTATAATCCATGTGTAAAAAAGTACTTGAATAAATATAGTTTTAGAACCTTCTTTTACCGGTGCTCCATTCATAAATATGTGTGTAAGAGCTGCAACTAACATTCTTCTGTGTTTGGTGTTGAGGATAGTGGATTGCAGAGACTCACATTCCTCATTTAAAACGACTATATGCTGTACACCATTTTTTTCCACCTGTACTATTTTGTATCCATAAACCTGGAAAGTATTGTAAATGCTTTAATGTTCACACATTATTAAAGTGGCTGAATTTTATATAAATATTTTGGGGACCTCATTGGTTGAGTAGTATGTGTCAGCTGGGAGCATTAGTTGGAGGTTTCATTACCAAACAGGGAAAACACTTAGCTCCATTGTCACTATGCAAGGTTCTTGCTTGTTGCTTAAAATATAATTAATCCAATAATCAGTGTGTTTTGTTGTTTCGTTTTTAGAACGACTTGCATAGCGTAAATGGGCCTTTGATGTGAGTTTATCGCTTTTGAAAATAATTTTTAAGTTTCTTAGTGTTAGAATTTTGTCTGGGCGGAAATAACCTTTGGCGAGCATTAGGAATATCTATATCTTTGTCTAATGTGTTTGGTTATAAGTATTTACTTTTTTCAAAACATTGTTCGCTTCAATAATAACTTTATTGACTTGGTTGGCGGGTGTCGAACATACAGTCGACAAGTGGTTGCTGATATCGGCCCGTTTTATCGGGAGTTTGCTTCCCTCTCGACACACAATGTACCGAACACATTCCTTGACAGCGTCTTTGTCCGGTGGATTATCAACAATGGAAGCAGTAGATCTGTTACTTCTCCTCTGACTCATTTTGTAACGAAAAAGAACTGAAAATAATAAACTCTTGTTTTTAAACTATGATGACATTTTTCTGTCAGTGTTGCTATTCTACGCCATCCGATATTCTACTAAATGGTAGAAAATAAATATTTTATAATATGAATAAAATACAACTTTAAAATTTCGCAAAGTTCTTCAATAATTTTCGTTTCATATTTGGATAATAATATATTGAGAGTGATTATTTAAAATTATACTTTAAAAAATAATATTTTGTGGGACATATGGTGAAACACAGAATTTTTAATAAATTTATAAAAAGCTTATTGTTGTAGGAAAACTACTTTGGAGGAGAGGTAACAAAACAATAACTTTTATTCTGATAATGACCTATTTCATCTAAAAATAATACAGTTCTTCTAAAATCTAAAGGATTTTCCACAAGTTGTGTATATTATGTAGAAGAGTGGTGATAATAGCCACATAATATCTCTTTTTTCAACAACTTTAAACCACTTCAGATGTTGCAAAATAAAGAATTAAATTAAAGATGTATTATATGCTCACTGTTGCAGTTATTTGGTGCGTAAATTATAAATAAACTTATAAAAATGCCCAACCTATGATATTTCCTGATATTTTCAAAGTCCTTATCATCTTCAGAATTCTTTTGCCGTTGTATCAACTTTTCATCTACATCTTGAGCAATTTTAATTGCAACTGCTGACTGTATATCCTTTGAACATGCTGAATGCAGTTTACTTTTGAAAAGAACACAAGATCTGTTACCAAATCCCAGTTTCATGGCACGGGAATCTGGTGGTGCTACCATCATAGCCTCATTGTAGTATTCATAGGCTTCTTGAAATCTCTCAGCCTTCAATGAATCGTTGCCCATTTTGTGAAGAGCTTCAGAAGATCTTTCACACTTAACTTTGGGTTTTACGTATGGAATACCATTTGTTTGTTTCAATATATCCATTGCTACTAATATAGCTCTTGATGGGTCATCTCTACCCAATGCTTCGTAGAGTTCTTCAACCCTCTCATGATCTTTGATTGCATAAAATGGTGTCCTGGTCGTCATTATTTACTGTAACATACGAAAGCTTTTATGTAGAAACTTTGAGACAAAATCCAAAACATTATAAATTTATCAATCTACAAAATAAAAAAACCACTGCACCAAATAGATCTTTATTTCCTGTTTAGTAAGTACACATGATATGAAGCGAATAAATCAAAAACCATTTGGTATTATAATCTAATAAGAATTACACGATTGAAAGTCACTCGCATAATTTTTTTTAATTTACTTCATTTTAAAAATTATCGCTCAATTTTTGTTCATTTGTGAGATATCAGAGGTGCGCAATTGGAGTGAAAGCGATGTTGGCATTTTTAATTTTATTTTATTACGCACACAGAACTCTGTGCATGTTATTTTAGACGGTAAATTCAAATATATTTTGCAGGAAATTATTGTAGAAATATATCAGTTCCAATAAATAATGATAGTACAGAAATGTGCTTACTTGCTTAGAAGGCGACCGGCTTGATTTACACGGTATTTACAATCAGTAAACTGGTTACAATTTACAATTAGTAAACTGGTAGTGGGCAGTGGCCAAAAACATTATCAACAACAACAACTCCACAACAGGAAATGATGCGGATCACAGACTAAGGAGTAATGCGGATTGCTGACACTGACAAGTGACAGCACCTTTATGAAAAAAAAACCCCCTTATCATAGAGTATAGACTATGGCTACATTACATGTTGTATTATTTTCAACTTTTGATAATTGGCTATTTGACTAATTTCTGAAAAGTGTTTTAAAGTCTAGATATAATCACTCTTTACCTCTTCAAACTATTAATTTATTTTTAAAGAGTTGTTTATAACGAATAAACATATTTTTCAGTTTTATCATCATATATGTCACCAAAACGGTAGGTCACGTGACTTTGAAAAAGTTACGTCACGCTTTATAAATGGTGAATGATCTTAGTGGCAGAGATGAATGAAAATTGTAAATCTTGACATCACACGCTGCACAATGACAGCTTGTCGTGTTTTGTTACATTTAATCAACAGATAAAAAATGGCAAACTTATTTTAGACAATTTAAATATTTATAATTTAGATAAATGTAAATAAAAATACCTATAATTATTGTTTACCAAAAAGCTATCATATGCAACACATTTTTTAATTTATTGCCACAACAGTCAAATACCCAATTCGTAATTCTTTAGTCCCCGGTGATTGTCATATTTCAAGTTTCATTTGTAATTTGTAAGATCTTAACACCAAAAAAATAAAAATAGTTGTACATACTAAATAGATAGGCAACGGCTAAACATAGGTACTTACAAGTATACAAAGATTAAGGATAAAATTCAGTTGTAAGCGAATCGTTTCAGACATGGCCGATATTATGAGGTTTGTTTCAATTTTTCTTACAAGACGAATGAGCTAAATGCCTACCTGACTATTCAGCTATATCAGCAGCGTCAACATAACAGTCGATCTTTCAGCTTAAGGAATTAAGAATACCTCTGTTTTTTTCGGTAAATGTACTTAAATAGACAGTCAACCTTGTATAGAGTCATTGGATGCACGCTGCTTCCATCAGGTCGTTATGGAAGTCTTTGGGGCTGACCCATGTTCATATTCGGATGGATGCGAATATCCTACTATAAGCTTTAATGGCTTCGCAAATGTCCCTCGTCAAATGAAATATGTCTAATAGGTGTTGTTTCCCGGTGGATTTATTTATTCATCATTATCATCAACATTAGCCCGTTGCAGTCCACTGCTGGACATAGGCCTCTCCCAAGGTACGCCACAGAGCCCGGTCTGCTGCTTTACGCATCCAGTACTTCATTTATTACCTAATGTAATATCAGCAGATATCTGATAGAAAGGTAATTAATACTAGAAAATGAAATATGCTCCTTCATTTCAGCACAATAAGGAAATAACGTTAACTTGTTAAAAGATTCAGAAACACTCATATCGTCTAAAACAAGGATGATGAACAAACTTATTTTTTTCGAGTATTTATATTTATGGGTAACTAGGTAGTCCGACCCTGCTTCACCCGGATACTTTTAACTATTTCGCGTAATAACTGTTTAAAATATTTAATCTCAACGTTACTGCCGTACTTTAAACTTCTCATTCCATTTCTTTGAGTTTGAAAGAGTATCGAATATATATCAATTCCTTGCACATCCCATTGGAACACTATATAAAATTTATCGGCATAAAAACCTAAAGCCAGGGTATCCTATGTGTTAATCCAGGGCATCATCTACCAACATACCAAATTTCATTAAAATTGGTCAAGCCGTTTAAGCGTGAAGAAGTAACAAACACACAAACTTATACCTTTATAATATTAGTTGGATAGCGTTTCCAGCTGTATAAGTTTTTTTAGATTCCTTAGATATATAATTGATCCCATCGTTGGTACGGATAAATCTGGTTTTTGCGAAGTTATACGAAGAAACAACGTACATACAAAGTGTACAGACATCCTAATAAAATAGACTTAGGAAGCTATATGCATAGGGCGTCCGACAGATCAAGAAGAAAATTTTAGGGAGGGCCTATTTATGATGAGAAAGAAGCTTTTAAGAATAACGAGAATATGAAAATTAATGTTACGTTGAGTCCAATCGGAGTAGGATTTCGAAGCTGATGAAATAGTAACAAATTGTCAGGAGCACTTGCTTTTCACCAAAAATAATACATCTGGAATCGATCGGTTCAACCGTTGTATCGAAACACTCTGACATTATACTCCCTGAATTGCTACGGGAAGATATAATTAGAAGGGATGGCTATTGACATGACGTGAATATCGTCCGTGAACCCCAAACTCTCCCCATGCGTTACATAATGACATGTCACAGCTAATGTGTGTGATTAGGTGTTATCGTCCGTTTTTTATCGTTTGTTTTGAGTTTAAAGTCAACCTTGAACATCTCGGTGGGCTCGGCTGTCAGTTTATTACCAGTTGTCGAGTCCGCCGCACGTACAAAAAATCACGTGAGTAGACATTCATTGCTGTATAAAAATTTAACTGGGTGTTATTATAACGGGCCCTTAGAGCACTTTTATTAAAAGCGTCAAAATTTGCGAGTAAATAGTTTTAATGGGGTTTTAATGTTAAGTGGTAATTTAAGGAATTAAATTATTTGGGTTTTTGGTTGTATGTACTTACCAATAAATAGGTGTGAAGAAACGTAAACTACGTACACTATATTGAGTTTACGAAGCTTTATAGCTATTATTTATAGGTGATCTTACAAGGTTGCCTGATTTACCTAAGTATTTGATTTTGATAGAAAAAAATTTAAAATACCAAAATCGATATTTTGTTGCGCCATTTAGCAAGTTCTCGTAAATGCAGGAAAATCTGAATTAGAAAAAAAAGCATTTTATAATTCTTGAGGAAACCTAATTATAATAGTTTTGAATTACAATAATTTATTCTCGTTTGTGTCGTTGAAATTGCAGAATAAATTATAATAACAATTGTTGCTAGTGCGTGGTGGCCTGTTGCTAACGAACCAGACGCGACTGCCAACATGTTTACGGTGGTTTAGGGTTCAAATCCCAGCGCTTACCTCTGACTTTCGGAGTCATGTGTGTATTGATAGTCAATCACCACGCATTATAACGGTGAAGAAAAACATCGTGAGGAGACCTGCATATCATAGCCATTTGTTTAAATTTCTATGGTATGTAAAGTCGGCCAACCCGCACTAGGTCAGCGTGGTGGACTATATGGCCTAACCCCTCTCAATTGTACTCTCGATTTTAGAGGTGGCCCGTGCCCTGCAGTGTGAGCTGATACCATACGAATTGTTACTCCTTCAATGTTATCTTATTCACATAATACGGAACAAACTTTTTATCAGCTATTTGTAACCTAATGTTTTTATTACTAGGTATTATAGTTTTTGAGGGAACGGGTTTTTATCATACTAATTCTGTTGAACATTAATTTATTTACTACGATAGGCTATAAATTTTAAAGTAAAATAATGCCAAGCATGTCAAATTGAAATAGAAGAATTAATTCAAAATGAATTTCGTAATTTATTCTCGGTCAATATAGTTTAACTTTGTTAAAAAAAAATCCAACATAAAATTGTTTGTTGGAGCTAAAACTAAGTCTAGGTTATCTCGGATTGCATCCTTGTTAGCTATTTCTTGCTTGGTTTTTTTATGTGTGTGAAATATCAAACACGCTTACATCCGTTTAAATAAACTGTCAGAACTAAGTATTATGTTCAATACATCAATAGGATTTTTAAAAGCCAGGCAAACGAAAGTAATTTTTGTTCTGCTACTTTTGGCAGCATATACCATCCGACGTAGAGAATCATACATATCGAATCACACCCTTAGTAAAAAAAAGGCTCACTCTTATTTACGAATACCATTCAATTATATTTCTTAAACAAGAAGTTCAGGGCATGTACCATACTCACCATTATTTTCTTTCCCAGCATGCCCCAGGTTGTGTACCACTATTTCTCGTGCAAGGCCCTCGGCGAGAGTGGCCGCATGCTCCTCGCCTATGGAGGCCAGGAGTTTGAAGACCACAGGATCCCGTCTGCTGACTGGCCAGAATTCAAACCGAGTGAGTACATTCCTTGGTCTTTTTCGGTCTTCTTCTTGGTGCCTATGCCTATAGAGGTGGGCATCCTATGGCTAAAGAAATAAGTAAAAAGAGTAGCCGGGATTGTTGCCCGGTATTATGCGTTAATTGGTCTTGTTGCTCTACAATATATCTATAACTTTAAGCAAAATAAAAAAACGACGGATCTAAGAGACTAATTTTTTTATTACACTTTATACAAATTATGGACTTAATGCCTGACGTATACTCTACTAGTTGTTAGTAGAAGAACCTAGGTTGATTCGACCTAATTTGCTTTTTTGATTGTCGGTACAACTCTTAAGCTTATATAGAATCTTTTAGTATTAGTTTTGGTAATAAAAGAAGATTTATACATTATGATGTCATGCACATTAGAATTTAAGGTATTTTTCTACGCTTTGTGGCTTTTCTTATGGTGCATCCACAGCCCACACCGTAGTTACCTATAGTGGAGCAACATTGTGCAATGTTTTCGATTGTTACCACATGTTAGGAAAATTTACATAACTAAAACGGTAACATGTACGGACAATTTCTTATTAGATGTTGCTGAGTGACATTTGGAAACGTTGCTCAACAAATGTAACTGGGGTGTGGATATACCATTACGTTCATGTCGGATATGCCATACAAGTTGTCGAAACCAGTGTCGTTTATCAATCATCAATCAAGACAAGACGTTAAAATATACATATGTGCATCATGGTAGTCTCGTCGATGCTCAAATCTCGTCTACAGTGGTCGATACACGTTCTTCAAAATTAGGTACCTGTTTAATATTTTTAGCATTTGCAGTAAATATACAGACAACAACAGTTTAATTAACAAAAACCCATTAATGGATATCGCTATTTCTCTAACTACGAAATGAGATTAGATAATCGAGATAAGGAGAACGAAGGAATCATCTGCTTTCCAAAAGCTCTATCGATTATCCGATTATCGGATACTCAATTAGGAATCGATAAAATTCAAATTACTCCCTTATACCAAACCACTTTTCTGATCAATTATTGGTAGAGCCATTATCGTACCATCCGTACAATTCTTTTTGAATAATAAATATCATTTGTAGACTGAAAGCAGGGGTCGATTAATCGAAAATCAATAATCGAAGGCCATTTCTAATGATGTTTTATTTCCATACAAGGTATTAAATGCTTGACTCAAGGCTGGTCGTTTTCAAATTATATAGAACTATTAGGAATTAACGTTTTATTGTTTTATAGGTATATCAGAACATCCACAGTTTTATGTTCACATACTTGGCTACCACTGATAGTGAGATCAACAAGAAATACGATGATAAGAACAAATTACTGGGTTTTGCGAACATTACTAAAATTGCAGTAATAGTCATCAAAGTTTATAACATAAAAGAGAAAAGAGCCATAGGTCTTTAAAGCTACACAATCAATGGTTCGTTTCCAACGCGGTAGTATCACTTGCTGAAGGTATTGCTTGTGGTATTAGCTGGAAAAAAGACCCAGGTTTATAGGAAGGAAGTAATATGTTGCCGATTCATTTCATTCATTGTACTAACTGTACAGCTTAATATTTCCTTAGAAGTATGAGCGAAAGATCCTCCTTTTTCTGTCTTAGGTGGATAAAACCATGAACCTGTGACTCCGTAACTTAGCACGACTAAATCTAATGTAAGAAAAGAACAGATGGTCTATGTCTCCTATTTATACAGAGCAGAAATAATTTGTAAACGAGCCACGTTGATGAGTTAAGTCTGTGCGATGACTTGCTGGAAATACATATGTTTTTGTTATGCTATGTGTAACGATTCGCTCAGTGGCCTTGGTACTAGTGATATAGTGATGTAGCTCCAGCCTCCAGGTCATTAAGTATTCTAGCCGTAATTGTTTTGCTAATGGGTCTCTTTGTGTCTGTATCTGTTGCGTTCTCAATGAACTGACCTAGGGTTTCAATTTCGACCATTGATTTGCTATTTTGACTATTTTTTTAACTGATTTTTGACATTGTAAGTAGCTCTACCACAGCGGTTTCAATATTCATATTTCAATTTAAACAATAGTTCAAATAGATAAAAATAAAACATTAAATAGACAAAGTTACGTTGAGTGACAGACACAGGAAATTCGGAATTATCTCAATATTATAGTGTAAATTGTGTGCGAAGCTATTTAGCACCTATCTGATTATTTTGTGACATACACAGTATCACAAATATTATGTATTACCCGTCGGAAATATCTTTGGACTTGAATAATTGACGTCATTGGAACAAAAGTTCAGCAAATTCAAAATATAGGTTAAACAAATTGAATTAAAATAGAAAAAAGAATAAAAAATAGAATTCGCATCCATCTCAAAACGTTTTTAATGTAAAATAACATAGTAGATAGGGGAACACAAAAAAATGAAATGTGAACCGCATGACAGCTAGGTTCACAGATATTTCCCACGAGTTATATATTATATTTTGCTTATACGAGTATATACATATGTACATGTTGAACGTCAACATGTCCGGTAATATTGCATAATGACACTACGAATAGATTTTTCGCCGGAGTAAAATAGTATTTTGATTAATATTTCGCTAAGAATAGCGTGGAATTATGTAATACGTAGGTTTTGTAAGGAAAATCTATATGATAAATTGAAACAACATTCATTATATTTAGTAAAACATTTTAAAGAATAGATTATTTTCTCCTTTGAACAATTATTCATGGTCGAAGCTCTTTTTGCATTCTCTATCACAAATGATATTTATTATATTAATGTTGTTTTAATTTATACCTATTATCGTATTTCGTTTTTATTATGGCCTATGTCCGAGAGTATGTGGAAGAAGCCTATGCCCAGCAGTGGACTGCAACGGGCTGATGATGATGTCGATGGTCGTATTTGTGTTTTAAATATCAAAGACAGACAGACAGACAGACGGAACAGTATCGCAAATAGAAACATGTTGACCTTTGACAGGTTATAGGCAAAAACTGTGTTTCATTTACTGATAACAATCAAATAATGATAAAAAATAGCCTTAATTATGTTCGATAACAAAATCGTGTCAAACATTTCGTAATTTACAGTTAATTAGCGCGGAAATTACTTATTATCTCACAAATTAACCAAAACTTGTATAAAAAATGTATTATGTAAGAACTTGTCGGCACTATCGAGTTTAGGTATTATAGATAATGTCGATAGAACATGAATGTAGATAAAGTTGTTTATAACATTTATTTCGACGGAACGCGTCCCATGATTTAATATTCTCAATTAAAATTCATGCCTCAAATATGGCACTATTTTATAATCACTATGCGTTGATAAGGTGACGTCACGATAAAATTTGCATATATCTTATCGGCATAACTATAGCTCGACAGAAGTGGAAGTGGGCGGGCCACATATGCCGCTGGAATGATGGCAGATGGGGTAAATCAGTGCTAGAATGGAGACCAAGATCAGTGCTAGATACCACCGCAATGTATATTTCTCGCGCCAAACAGCAGTGTAAATGCACTGTTGTGTTTCGGTTTGAAGGACACTTTAGCCCGAGTAACTACTGGACATAATGAGACTTAACATCTTATGTCTCAGGATGGCGAGTACAGTGGAATGCCAAGCATTGCTTTGTAATTTTTGGTGTTGTTTGATTTTGCTCTGTCCCTGAGCGGTCGCTTACCATCAGGCGAATGGCATACTCGGCATGCTATTCATCGCAACAAAAAATAAACTCTAAAACCATTGTTGTGTGGTCCAGAACCCTCAATAAATATGTTCGATAATCACTTATTAACAGTGTGATGCAAGTCATTACGATATATCAATATTGTATTAATTATGACGATTACTCGATCGCGTTGGTAGTTGTATGATTTATCACCGAGCAATAAATAATTGTTTTGCTTATTTAAATGTCGAATTTTTAAGTTATATTTTTATAATCGATAATTGCAATATTTTCTTGTGAAGATGATAAAATATCTCGTCAATAATATTAGGTAAATATTATTTTTATATGAATATTTTTTTGCATTGGTATAAATTAACTACTTGATATTTTAAATAGATTATGGTTTACATCGACTGGGGAATAATGAAATAATGTGCAGGTTCTCACGAAATATTTATAAGAAATTAATTAATTATTCAATCCATAAAATGTTATTTTCAATTTTCATTCAGTCTTTTTTCCCTACCATCCCCTATAGAAAGCGGTATCATTGGAGAAGAACGGACCGGAGATTCTAGTGTTGGTCTTTACGAAATCAGTTTACAATACAATAAACATAATTCATATTTTAGTTTTCTTCAAAGTTATAATAACGTTCTGAACTTCCAGCTTTTTCTTATCGTAACTGCTTATTATCTATTTATGATATTATTTGTTACGATATTCTAGCGGCTTTGATTTTATGCAATCTAATCACCCAATAATATAGATAATTGAATATCCATAAATGCAGTCATTTTGTTCAAAGCAAATGTGTTTCATCAATTGTTAATGTAACGTATGCATTTTCATTAAATGCACCTGATTTCTATAATGTATAGCCAGTATACCGGCGTCGGATCATTTGATGATCCAGCCCGGCCAGAATAGCTGCAATCGTGTCGGGTTGAAAGCCAATCTCACTGGAATATCCCTTTCTGCCCCTCCTAGACTTTCAACAAAACAAGAGATGAAAATAAAAAAATCGATTCCAAAAACATCTATGATCATTGTATCCTCAAATTTATTTCCGATTATTTTTTTTTATTTTTTATTTTTTGTATCTAGGCACCCCGTTCGGCCAGATGCCAGTGCTGGTGATCGACGGCAAGCAGTACGCGCAGAGCACCGCCATCTGCCGGTACCTGGGCCGCAAGTACGGGCTCGCTGGTAGCGACGAGGAGGAGTCCTTCGAAATCGACCAGAACATCGAGTTTCTCCATGACATCCGCGCTAGTGAGTATCTTAATACCCATAGGAAATGGCGTAATAGCAAGTGTTTGGTTTTTCAAAAAAATCGGGTTCGATTCTTTGCTAAGCATTGACTTATATTTTATCGATAGACGAGACGCGTCAAAGAAATATAGTGCCCCCGTATTTTTAAAGCACACTGCAATATTACATCACTTACTTGGTATTTTATTAAAATATTGTAATTTCAGACGATTTGCTTTCGGTTTGACGGCCGATTTTGGTGGGGTTTGGCGGGATGTCTTCATACTTTCAAGAGCTTTAATTATAACGCATGAGATTTAAAAAGAGTTCCTCTGAAATGAAATTTAAAAATTATACATTCCTCATATTTTTATCGCATGTTAAATTATTCTTTGGCCCCTGATAAACTTTATTCGAATCGATATATTTGTAGAACCCAAAATATCTGCAGCGAAACCTACTAAATCACATTAGCAAAATATCAATATAATTCCGAAATAAACTTACATTTATGCCACAAATACATTTACTGTCGTATCTCAATTGTTATTACAGAACACTCAAATATTTACCGCTCTGTGAGAGCTTTGCCTTGAAAAACACTTGTGTAGATAGTTATCGTTTTTCGAGTATCTGAAGACTGAAACATATCAATGTATGTTTTTACTACTTGAAACCGCTTCTTTTGCCCTTAATAAACACATACACTGGAGGAATATTGAATCCTGAACGCGACATATGAGGATCTATGACTATAAGGATAAGAAAATCTTGACACCAAGTTTTTTCATAACTATAATGTAAAATACATGTAAAGTAGTGAGTTTCCCGTCGTGTTGGGAAAGATCGAGCAGTTGCCCAATTTCTAATGTGATTAAATTCTTAAATTTATTTCAATCACAGAGGCCGCTTCAGTGTTCTACGAGGCTGACGAGGTCGCCAAAGCCAAGAAACACGAGGACTTCGCCAAGAACGTGTACCCGGACATGCTGAAGAAACTCAACGCCATTGTCGAGAAGAACTACGGACACATTGCCGCTGGAAAGGTAAATGACATAGCTGACGATGTCTAATAACTACTTACATAAAAAAAATGTATTGGGCCTGGTTATCTTTTATGCCATCAAAATACAATCAAGTTCAATACAAATCTTTCTCTCCCTTCTCGACTATTCAACTGTCACAATAGTTGAAATAATCTTCTTCGCATTCTTTCTCCACTCAACCTAATCCATGATCTTGTTGTAAGAACCTTTCATGTTATCATGCCTGGTATTTCATCATAGCCTTCTGAATCTGTTCTTCGCAGTCCAGGCCACTATAGGTCTAATACATCGAGTTAAATCCTGGGATGACAAATTACTGGGATTTTTTGTTCCTACAAAAGGAGAATCATAAAAATAGTTTGGAAACTCCTGCGACTAGAGAATTGCAGAAACCGGAATGTGATGCAAGAAATATATTTATAAAGCTCAAATAAGAGAATCGACATATTTTAAGGCATTTTTAATTGATACAAAATTAGGTAAAACGTCTTTTTTCCTTACAGCTGACCTGGGGAGACTTCGTCTTCACCGGCATGTTCGATTACCTGAAGACCATGCTCCAGATGCCAGACTTGGAGAAGACCTACCCAGCCTTCAGCAAGGTGCACCAAGCCGTCCTATCCGAGCCCAAAGTGAAGGCCTACGTCGACCTGGGCACGCCCTACGAATTCGAGTTCTAAACATGGACCTTACGCACTTAGAATAAGCACTTCAAGATCTGACAGAATATCTTTGTCCTCTTTTGATGTAACTTAAGTCAGTGTGTCAAAAAACGGACGGCTATATTTCGTGCGGGTCTATTGAAATATTTTTGTTCTCTTTGACACTGCATAGTAATGTGGGCAAAGAGGACAAAAATGTTTAGATGTTTTTTGTTATTGCACTAGTGTTCTTTACACAACTGGTTTGCTGCAAAAATAAAATTTAATTAAAATAATTGCTGTTTTTATAATTTATTTTGTTTAATTCTATATAGGTGCTATACAATACACATTGTAGCGGCTTTACTCATATACATTTTTTAAATCTATTTTAGTTATCGAATGTTTTTAACCGACTTCAAAAAAAGGAGGAGGTTCTCAATTCGACTGTATGTTGCTTTTTTTTTTTTTTTTTTTATGTTTGTTACCTCATTTCTCTGTACTGGGTAAACCGATTTCGATAATTCTTTCTTTAATTGAAAGCTGGTGCTTGTCATTTGGTCCCATAAAAATATGGTGACGATCTGATGAATATCTTCGGTCCTGGAGAGTAGAACTCCTCAAAATTGAGTACGATTCCAATGGTTCTTTTTGCATTGGATTCAGTATAAAAGTAAAGTTACAGTGGTGGATGAAAGTAGGGGTAGGGGCGAGGGGGGCGGTTGATAAAAAGAACAAACATGTAAATAGTCAATATCTTCGGCGACTATACCAATAAATCATGAAGATCTGTTGTAAATTGTAATAGTGACAAAGAATCATATTATTACAGTTTAATAGTATGCCATATACCATTCCGTAATGAAACAGATATCGGCAATTGGGGGCATTGCCGATTGTTATGTGTTGGTGAATAAATTGTACATGACGATGATAACTTTTGTGAAAACATGGAAGAACGAGCCGTCATGTCGGATGAATTGTTCCTAAGAAGCATTCGAGGATTAAATATCCAACAAAAGAATGTGTTTCAGAAAGTCTTAACGGCAATCAAACTCAATTTGAAAGGACGAGAAAGTCAGCTGTTAGTTTGTCACGGGTGGTGCAGGTAATGGTAAATCATTTCTGCTAAAATTAATCGCGGAGCATATCAAACGTTGTTACGCACCAACAATAGATATACCTAACGAAGCCTAAATTTGTGGAAGTCCAGTCGCTAACCGGGGTTGCTGCTCGTCAAACTTTTGGCAAAACGCTACACAGTATTTTCTTGCTGCCGATTGAGAAAAAAAGTACCATGATGTAAAAAAAAAATACGGTCTATTGTTTCTTATGAGAACCTAAGATTAATTTATTTAAGCTACCAAAAGCTGTGTACGTAAAAATTTGACTATCGAACATTTAAGTCACTAAAAATGAAAAAATAAACCAAAATTTTAACAAAAAAAAATAACCGACTTCAAAAAACTGACAAAAAATCATATTAAAAATAAAATTCTAAAAAAAGAAAAAAAATCTGACTTATGACAAACTAAAAATGCACTAAAAAGTAAAAAAATAATTGCGTGTTTTTCACACAAGATTGTATTTATACACATACCTATATTATGTATCCAGTTAAACTTTACATCTAACTCACCACATACCTATGAGTAACAAATAATTATAAAAAAAATTAATTACAGTTCACCTAAGCTAAAATTTGAAATATATGTATGCACTACTTAAAAGACGATCAAATTATTAGAATAATGTACAATTATAGTTATTTTTGGAGTCGGTGTCAGCCAAAGATACCTGACAATATTAAATGACAACAACTTTATGAAATCTATTTTATACGAATATCCTCTTGTACTATTATGTGGGCCGCGTAGAGGCGCGGTTAGTTTTGATTTATTGTTTATTAACCTTAATTCAATAAAATATAATATCTGACGTTTATGTAGTTACTAACTCATAAAACTTGGCTGACACCGACTCCAAAAATAACAATAATTGTACATTATTCTAATAATTTGATCGTCTTTTAAGTAGTGCATACATATATTTCAAATTTTAGCTTAGGTGAACTGTAATTAAATTTTTTTATAATTATTTGTTACTCATAGGTATGTGGTGAGTTAGATGTAAAGTTTAACTGGATACATAATATAGGTATGTGTATAAATACAATCTTGTGTGAAAAACACGCAATTATTTTTTTACTTTTTAGTGCATTTTTAGTTTGTCATAAGTCAGATTTTTTTTCTTTTTTTAGAATTTTATTTTTAATATGATTTTTTGTCAGTTTTTTGAAGTCGGTTATTTTTTTTTGTTAAAATTTTTGTCTTCTTCGCTCAAATTGAATTCAAAAGTCGTTCAAAAGGGACAAAACATTCGATAACTAAAATAGGTTTTAAAACTGTCTATGATTAAAGCTGTAGGTATATAAAACAATTTTAATGCTTAACTATCTGGTATTCTATTACGTACATATCTAGTAGACGCACAGATAGACGTTCATCTGAAATAAAACTAAGCCTGTTATTGACAGAGACATTTTGAAACACGTTTAAGCTTTTTCAATGCCTCGGTGGCGCAGCTGTACTAGTACTATGGTATGAATGCAAAGCGGAAGTCTCGGGTTCGAAACCCGGGTCGGGCAAAGCGATAGTGGATTTTTGTATTAATTATCAGCCGGGAGTCAGAAATTTGTGCCTGATATTTTTAAATTAAATTAAAATATGGTTATTCTCAAAATGGTTCAAAAGTTACTGTGTTTTAAAACGCGTTTGGCAATTGTTAAAAACAATTTAAATAGGTATATCTGTTAAAGACTTTGGAAAACATTCGGTTCATGTTTCATATATAGTAATGTACTCTGTGGTTCATGCTAACAACACTGCGATAAAAATAACCGGCATGAGTCAGACTGTTTACTAAAATGATCGAGGGTTACAAGATCAAATAAAATCCTACCATACAGTAGATTTTATACAGTTTACTGGTAAGGGGTTGCTGCTATTTATATTTATTAGATTGTCAAAAATATTGATAAACTTTCTTTAAATTACATTTTTTTTGTAGCATCTGTCGTATTAATGTACAGATTTGGAAATATGGTGCTTAGTTATCTTGTATTTCTTCTTATTAATAGAATGGTGTCTATGAAATGTTTTAAGTTGCAGATTTCTCACTTAGGCCACGCTTCAGACTTTTTGAAATAACGGTAATGATATATTCGGGTAAATCCAAAAGTCCAATCCAATTCAAATTCCGAAAATAAGCATTAAAGTAAATTCTTTTAAATATGGCAGTATATTTTGTTCCAACGACATTCATAATATCACCGTGATTCCTTGAAAACTCTGTCGCCCTCATCGGTTCACTTAGATTTCTTTAAAGGAATTAGTGACAACAATTTAATGGTTATCGGAATTTCCCGACTTTCGAATTTAGCCGAATAGACTGTACTTTTTCAGTTAATTAAGGTATTTTTTTAATACCGAAGAAGAATGTCACGAGATAATATGCGTTTCTGAAAGTTTTATACGATAATTTTAATGGTATGTGAATTAATTATTTCGTATTTGGTCAGCGTTGTTTATAAAAGACTAGTAGGTAGTTGGTAGCTACGCGACTATTTAATAGCATCATATATAATATAAGCCATGATTTTTAGCTTACAAAAAAGTAATGTTGCTGATATATGACACTCAAACAGATTATAATATAATATCTTTAAATTGTGATAGATTTTCAATATTTGCTAGACTGTATTTAGTAGAATTTAGCTTCCCTATTTGCTGGTAACATTTCACAAAGCCGGCTCCGGCGTAGGTATCTATATAAATTATTCCATACCCCACATTGCCATACAACTTCAGTGAAAGAAGTCGTCGTTTGTCGAAAACAAAATCTGTAAGTATTGCTATTAAGTACTAATTATGCCTTGAAATGAACTTACATAGTGGTATTAATTGATAATAAAACCTACTTTTTAACAAAATCGTACATAGTGTTACAAGTTGATACATATTTCCGTGAATAAAATTATATTTTTACAGCTTTCTTATCGTTTTTAAATGTAAAAGTGACTGAAATTATGATTTTGTTGTTTAAGTGGTGATTGATTGTAAAGAAAGACGGGTGGTTATTCAATTAATTAGCTATGGGTGTGTGTTGACTGTTGTGGCTTGGGATACCGGTAATATTCTACGAGTACTACCGGTGTCCGCCGTCATAATGTTTGATGTCCCTGAACTTTTATTGATTTAAAATCAGAAGTCGTAGAGTTTGTATTTTGTATTCTTCTATCGTAGATGTGTATTTTGATCTTCGCTAGTTGTTTCAACTTTCAAGTAACTTACGTATTGGCCGTTTGAGGGTTAACAAATTTTAATCTTATAATTCTTTTCATACGAACTCGTCTTGTTATTTCAATGTTTTATCATTTGCCTAACTAATATTTGCATCATTTAAACTTTATATACGTACCTAGTTTAAGTTCCTCAGACTTTTATTTACTAAAATTGTCTGAGATCTAAAAACGTCTAACTTAATTTGTAATTCAATATGTAAACTACCTAATTTGAGGATAATAATATTAGGAAAATCAAAATTAGGGAATCAACATCAAGTATTTTGTTTAAAAAATGAGTAGCCCGGTGCTGGAATTGTTGTCCAGAATGGAGACTCGCTCGCAATCTGTCATAATTTGAATTGGAAATAAGCTCGGCGCACCGTGGCTAATACTAGTAGCATCCCTGCCTACATATAGATACAGGCATGAGGATACGTATCTATATAACTTACCTATAAAGTTATGTTAATAAATGCCAGAAAAGATATAAAAGCCCAGATTATGTACGTCCCACAGAAGGGCATGGGCCTTTCCAATCGTGAGTTCGATTTCATTTTTCAATGCCATCAGTTTAATAGAAATAATGATATAGAATGGAGTTTAAATCGAAGTGCCCATTTACAAAAATCTCAACTACCTAGATGACTAAGATTCAATTTCAAGGTTGTTTCAAGCATGTTGCTAGACGTTTTTACGGCCAATGCCAGGGTCGTCGTATTTAATGTCTATATCATCCGGTCTTTAGTACCGTTTAGAGATTTTTTCGTGATTATAGCATTTATGGGGCTCATTATCTAATTGGTAGACACAAAAACGAATTTGTATTGTGAAGAACTCTACTAACCCTCATATAAAGATCGCGCAACGATTTTAAATTTGCATTAATATAGTTTGCTCACTGACAACCATCTTTGGGTTGTTCAAATTCTTTTGGATAGTTTCAATTAAAATAAGACCCGAAAAATTAACTCAAGAATGATCATGATATCTTTTTTGGTAATTTAAACTATCAGGTAACTGTTTCTGCCAAACTATTGGCTCATAGCGTCGTCAAATTGCTATTAGGAATATTTCTCAATTTCTAAGTCCTAGCCTAAACATTTTTCATTACTTCATGCCTCTATTTCTTAATACATACATACATGAACTCACGCCTTCATCCCAGAAGGGGTAGGCAGGGACACCACCAGGACACCAGCGTTTCGCCTTGTATGTTCCGACCCATTATGTGAAAGGGGGCGAGCTTATCGCCATATCAGGCAGAAATCCCTAACTCCGGGCTGATATTGAATAGAAAAACTCAATATCACTTTGCCCCACCCGGGATTTGAATCAGAGACCTCAGCTTTGTAACCGTACCGTAGTACAACTACGCCACCGAGGTAGTTTTTATTGGTTCATGGGATAACCATTGGTATCACTTGAGTCATTTAAATTTCCTAACCCATTTTCGTATCAAGATATGTTGATCCTATCAGCTCAAATACCAATCTCAGGCAACTCATGAGATTGTCCATATCGAAACGCCCACAAAAATCATTTTCAGCTAAAGATAAGAATAAATACACGAAAAAAATAATTGCACAATTTTATGTAATACGTTGTCCTTGGCCATGTCAGCTATGAGTATAATAATATAGTGTTTTAAAATAATAATGGATAATTTCAGCAATCTGATTTGATGGCAATAAGTTCTCATGTTAGGTACCTTACATTGCACTTGGAAATAGAGGAATATAGGGAAAAGTAATACATCTTTTTGGCAATTCACATTAAACAGAAACCATGCCAAATATTTCCCGACGTATCAGTCAAATCTAATCTTTTGCCTTCTCGCGTTTTGATTATCATCCTTAACCAATGCATTCAAAACAAGTAAATTATGCAATCAAATCAATAACCAACGATCTCGCTGTTGTTAGGACATTTTATCGGTCCGTATAGCGATAATCGTGTAAAAAGGCGGAAAATCCCGTGATAATGGGCCATGGACCACGCAGAAGTGTTCCATTCCGATTTTTTTTATTATACACCCAACAGTCACATACATAGTCATGACCCCACACTAAGATCGAATCTTGTGTCGTGGGTATCAGAAGCTACGAGAAACTTTCGGTGTCATAACCGTTAACTTTTAACCACATTGAATTTTGAATAATATTTATATTAGTGAGTCTCCAGTATTATAATTATTATTTTGTATAAGTTTTTTGGTTACTATTATTTTAATAAGTTTTATCCATAAGTCAAAAATATTCTAATCTACTGTGATAATGTAGCACATTGTTTAAATCCTTGTTTTGTTAAAATCCTTGGTTTGTTTGTATGTTATGTTTTTGTATTTAATTTGTTTTTGAATTATTTTTAAGTATTTTTTGTTACCGAAGCACAGCACTAGCAGGATTTAATTATCTTGTCTTTAATTCTAATACGTACACTTTCTGTGTTTATGTTTAAGTAATTAGTGGAAACTTTGCTGGATTGAGTATTATTATTTTAACTTGTTTATAGTTACTATTGTTCTGTTTGTTTCCTTAAGATTAATAAAATAAAAAAATAAAAATAAACACCCAGACCCGAAACAAATATCTGTGGATCACACAAATATTTGTTTCGGTGCGGGGATCGAATCCGTAGCCTCTCGTTTCACAGGCGGCTTCTAACCAACTGCGCCGCGGAGGCTGTCTCTTCTAATTCTAATTCATAATTAATTTCGACGGTGAATCCTGTATCCAATTTTTTCACAGGTTTTTGGCACAGGTGTATAAAGCCCAATTTACACGGGGAGAGTTTATCGCCTCGAAGATACGATTATCGTAATGATATAAAGTTGCATCGTGCAAATTTGTTAGAATTAATTAATAATCTATGGCGGTTATGTCATGCGATAATCGCATACGATTCTCGCCGCGAGAAAGTCTCCCGTGTAAATGGCGTTTTAATGAATAAAATAAGCATATATTGGTCACTGTGGACGAGCCAAAACAGACTAGTTGACATTGAGACTTTGTTATTAAACAATTGACGGTCAGACGGTACCTACTGTCGTGACTTCGTGAGAATGTTTTGGGTCTTACCGAGCCGAGTCACGCGCTTAAATAACAATGGCTAATTACAAAATATTGTACATAAAATAGTTGAATCTCGTTTGTTTCCGCCACGACACAAAAAATCTTCTGTTGCCTAGGTAGTGTAGGTACAGGTGGGGGTCGTGATAACATCTTTTGCTTCTCATTTAGCATCCAGTTTAAAACAAAGTTGTTAAGAATGGTAAGAATCTTCCTTCTTAACTAACGACATCATTATGCCATCTTATTTCAATCTAAATATAGCTGGCTGATCCCAGATTGGGTCGAACTTGTGTGCTTAACGAACGGCAGTCTATTCAGGTTAATCCAATAAATCTCTTGTGTTGGTCATTATGGACCATAATGGAGTAAACATTGTGTAAGGTGCTTCATCATTATCTTCCTGGTTGATAAGTTACTGGAAGTACGAAAGGTCGCAGATGCTGGATGCGCAAGCCGAAGAAGGGTGAAATGGCGCAATTTAGAGGAGGCCTATTTTCAGCAGTGGACAATAAAAGGCTGATGATGATGATGATGATGACTGAAAGACCACTGTTAAACATAGGTCTCTATGAAAGATTTCCACAGCGACATTTCAGTAGCAATCTCCATTATCACTGAAACCTTTACTAACCCATCAGAGTAATATTTTAGTATTCATAAGATTCAATTTCCACCTGCAAAATATTATCCCCTTTACCCTAATATTTTTGATGGTTTGTAGCAAAATGCCGAAGTACGTGTACACCTACTTCAACGTGAAGGGTCTGGGCGAGGGCCAGCGCCTGCTGTTCGCCTATGGCGGCGAGGAGTTCGAAGACAAGCGCATCAAGATGGAGGAGTGGGCGGATTTGAAGCCAAGTAAGTACTCTTAGAGACATTTCCACACACATGGCTAAACACTGCAAGTTCTGTCAACTAGGAAAAACAAAGGAAAAGAAAACGCATTTAAACAAAACTCCTAGCACTGGAGTTCAGAGAGGAAAGAAATAATTCTATCTTTACGACTTTCTCAACCGTAATTTAGCTTATTGAAAATAACATAAAAAGTTCATTTGTATTAGGCAAAGAACGACATGGTGCTTATTTTTTTTTATGTAGATAGAATTTCTGCTTATAGAGATCAAACCACGACACCGAATCATATCAAGCTTTACCGGTTACCGTTTATGGATTACTTGAATTTAAATAAAATGTTCGTGGTAAACATATTAAGAATTTTACGGATTCTTATTATGTGGGAGAATACAATTTTCTTCGATAATTATAGAAGATTCTTCAACAAGATTATACGAGATTTTCTTCGATAATAGTACAAGTAGCATTTTAGGGATTCTTATTCTGTGAGAGAATACAATTTTCTTTGATAATAGTACAAGTAGGTAGCATTTTAGGGATTCTTATTCTGTGAGAGAATACAATTTTCTTTGATAATAGTACAAGTAGGTAGCATTTTAGGGATTCTTATTATGTGAGAGAATACAATTTTCTTTGATAATAGTACAAGTAGGTAGCATTTTAGGGATTCTTATTCTGTGAGAGAATACAATTTTCTTTGATAATAGTACAAGTAGGTAGCATTTTAGGGATTCTTATTCTGTGAGAGAATACAATTTTCTTTGATAATAGTACAAGTAGGTAGCATTTTAGGGATTCTTATTCTGTGAGAGAATACAATTTTCTTTGATAATAGTACAAGTAGGTAGCATTTTAGGGATTCTTATTCTGTGACAGAATACAATTTTCTTTGATAATAGTACAAGTAGGTAGCATTTTAGGGATTCTTATTATGTGAGAGAATACAATTTTCTTTGATAATAGTACAAGTATGTTGTGACAAACATGCTTTGCTTTATTTGGGCTGCGCATCCAGCAAGCCCTTGACACAGCTTTCGCCACAGACCTAGTAAGAGACCGGTTGTGGAAGATTGTGTACTTTCTCAATGAAAGCCTATGGCACAATGGAAAGACGCCGGCTGTTGACGATCTCGGGTATCTCTCACTGAGATTAATGTGTGAATGAGTACATATTATGCTATTTGTATTTATAGAATTATTGGACTAGTGATAGCGCTAGGCTTTAAATACACTTACATTAAATGTTGAGGTGGAAGATATTAGTAGTTAGTTGCTAGTTTGTTTAAAATAATGTTCAATTATCTGTGAAAATATGAAGTACGAAACAATACAAGTATCAACGTGTGCCATGTCTGCTTGTTTACTTCCTATTTTATAGTAAGTAAATAAATAAACAAATACACCCAATAGTTACATACATGGTCCTGACCCCACACTAAGATCGAGTCTTGTGTCGTGAGTATCGGAAACTACGAGAGACTTTTCGGTCTTACAAACAACCAGACGCGAAACAAATTCCTGTGGTTCACACAAACATTTGTCACGGTGCAGGAATCGAACCTGCGGCCTCTAGTTTCACAGCCGGCGTCTAACAAACTAGGCCACGGACCTTCCGTGGCCGTCAATAAAAAATATTTAAAATGCATAATACGTGTAGTAATTCAAACTCCATTTATTGCAATAACTGCATAGAAATAATATATTATAGTTATTCGGACTCTGTTTATTGTAATGTTTTCATACATTCTATAAAACAGCCTGATAATGCCTTGTAACAAAAATAAATTCCTGTTGATATGAACTCCACAGCCACATAATCATATCGTATTCCGAGCGAGTATGAAATAAAAACGACACACATGCCCACGAATTGCAGACATTCCACATGTGAGCAGATACGTTTTTTCATACGAGTATTACCACAAGTAAATACCATGACTTGCAGTATTTCATCATATTCGTCCGATGTTACGTAATGTTTAAAATGAATCATTTGAATAATGGGATGGTTCCGTTATGTCTACTCTTTTCTGCGATTTTACTTGATTTCGAACTTTATTCATCTTTTTGTGACAAACTTCTGACAAATTCATGAAAAGCTATTCTGGACTATATGACCTTGCCCCTCTTAATCGTTTTCTCGATTGTAGAGGAGGCCCGTGCCCTGCAGTGGGACGTGTATGGGCTGATACATTACAGCTATTCTGATAGTAGTGAGGCCTGGGGTACGTGGTTAATCTTTGAATGCGTGTGGGAAAAAGAGCTGTCTTTCACCAACATTAACTGGACAAAATGAGCAGCATTATCAGTCTTTCGTATAATACAGGCTGTACGTTCGTCAAATCTATTTGTAATATGATCCGTGACAGTGAGTATCCGCTATTTCCAAAAAAAACCTTTATGACGAATCTATAAAACTGCTCTTGATTGAAATCTTCATATATGTGACAATTTGGTCGTAGAGTGCACAAATAATAACCAAGGTGATAATTTGTTTGAAAAATACCAAATATCAATACATACTTTTATACAGAAGGCGGAGTAAATTGTTTGTAACTAGTTCAACGTGTGGTATCAATCAATAACAAACATAACGCCATGGTGGCAAGTTGTATAATCTTATCGCACCACAAATATCTACATTTTCCTTATTATATTTGACTGATAACACGGTTCAGGAAACACCTCATTTTTTTATCACTTGATAAGTTGATAAAATGATTACACCGCACTTGATGGCAAGAAAAGCGCCCTCTGGATGGACAATAGAGAATTAATTTGCTATAGACTCTTCTACTTACTCTCACCTTAATACACCCTTAAAAATCTAGGATTATTAAAAAAAGTAACACTGGTAGCTACCAGCTAAACTAAGGTAGAAGCTGCTAGCTAAGAGATAGTTGAAATGAAAGATTTGCCATGTTTAAGACTGCCTCGGAGGCGTAGTAGTACTACGGTATGACTACAAAGCTTAAGTCTCGGGTTCGAATCCCGAGTCGGGCAAAGTGATATTGGGTTTGTCTATCCATTATCAACCCGGAGTCAGGAATTTGTGCCCGATATGGCGATAGGCTCGCCCCCTATCACATCGTGGTACTTAACATACAAAACGAAATGTGGGTGTCCTGGTGGCACCTCTGCCTAGCCCTTCGGGGATAAAGGCGTGAGTTTATGTATGTATGTAAACTTGGGCAATTTTATTTTAATAACAAATATTTACTCCGAGTATTCACTCAGACTAGAATTCTATTATTTCCAAAGCCGGCAAATTAACCGCGAATATGAATTCCGAATGTTTGTAGACGGCTGAGACCACTTAACATCAGGTTCTTTGCTCGTTTGCCGAGCCTATTTTATCAAAAGATAAGGTTGTAAATATGTTGTATTTTATTGATTTCTGCCTACAATAGATGTCGACAGTCGCAAACACTTCACCAATTACAACTACACACGTAGCATTTGTTGACACGTTATAAAATCCGTTCTAAGTGGAGTATTATGATAGCAATAGCTTAGATAACAGCCAAGCTTTGTTTTTGATAAGAAACATCGGATGAGCATCGTGTGTTTTTGATAAGAAGTTTAAGTACAAGAAAACTCTTGTAGGCCTGTATAGGAGGGACCACGTATTGTTCACAGCGGTTGTAAAACGTATCATTCTTTTTATGGAAACTGATTCTGCTTCATTGAGAATATTACTGCCAGTGTCAAGTGACTAGTACATGTATTACACATGTCATTTTGTAGTGTAAAAAATAACAGCGATCGAGACTAAAATCTAAAGAGAAATAAAACGTATCATTGTTTTACATGTATACAATTTTAGTACTTACTTGTCATGCGTGGGGTTATCGAGATATTCTACAAGACGTTTCTATGGCAAAAGACAAATTAAAACTATCCTGAGAACTGGCTTGGTGGGGTAGTTGTAAGCCGGTACGATTACAAGGTCAAAGTCTCGCGTTCGAATCCCAGGTCGGGCGAAGTGATATTGGATTTTACTAATCATTATCAGCCCGTAATTGGAATTTGTGCCCGATATAGCGATAGGCTCGCTCACATCGTGGGACGGAACACACAGGTCGAAGCGTGGGTTACCTGGATGGCACCTCGGCTGACCACGTTCTGGAAAAAAGACGTGAATTTATGTATGTATGTAATTTTACGTAAATATAATACGTTGTATCTGCATATACATCTAGCAAACGGATGACAGAGTGGCCTTCCATTGAAAATTAGCTTTGCGCCGCAGCTACCAACGTGGTATTGTAATTTGGAACACAATGCGAAATGGAGAGTCATTGTTGTGTGATGTACATAATATTATAAATATTGGTTATTCCTATACCTATATTGTCACAAACACAAAAAAAATGCGCTTGTAACGGCGGACTGAGTATAATATTTTTTTTTTTTTTTTTTTTTTTTTTATTTTGGAGAAGACTTACAGACTAATAACAATAATAGATATACAATGTAAATAACAACTATTGCTAATTACAAGTCTCCATATTTAAATATAAAACAAAATATGCACAAACAGTATTATTATTTAACTAAACAAAAGAAACAAGCAAACGTAACAAGAAAAAGAAAGAGAAATGTCAACAAAATTACTGTGTCGAATCAATATCCTCTTTATAATATTTTGTATTAAGTTTTCTCCTCACTGTGCTGACGCTGGTGCAAAACAGATCAATATTTAGTTCAGGTGGAATGTTATTGAAACTCGTAGCACTTCGTAACATAAATGCATTACGCCTATACTTTGTACTGGTTATCGGTACTCGCAGCAAAGCTCGCTGCCTCAGTCCAATTTGATGAGTGCGCAAAAATATTAGTTGTAGTAGTTCAGGACTATCAATGGAGCCGTTAGCCAATTTAACTAAGAGACACACATCGCTTACATAACGTCTGTGCTCGAGTGGTAAAAAGTGGTATTTGTTACAACGATGTAGGTAATCAAGTGACTGTTGCTGTGTTCTATAATCTAGATATCTCAAGAATTTTCTCTGTACGGTCTCTAGTCGAGTTTTGTAAATTCCGTATTGCGGGTTCCAAACTTGTGATGCGTATTCGAGGTGGCTTCGTACGTAGGAGCAATAAAGAATTTTAATTGGTTTAATAGAGCGAAACTGGGCTGATGTTCTTATTACAAATCCTAACGCTTTCGTGGCCTTATTAACTATATTATTAATGTGCTCATCGAATAGAAGTTTGCTATCCTGAATAACCCCTAAATCCCTTATACTACTAACAGTGTTTATATTGTGGTTGTTAAGTGTGTATCCACCCCCAATCACAGTTTTCTGTCTAGTAAATCGTACGTGAAAACATTACAACATTAACATTTTTTAACATTTAGGTCGAGACGGTTAATATAGCAATAATAAACAAATCTATCTAGATCGGATTGTAGATTAACAACATCTGATGAATTTCGTATTAATTTATGAATTTTGATATCATCAGCATATAATAAAGGATATGAATGTTCAAAGCACCCATTTATATCGGAAATAAATAAATTAAACAAAAGTGGTCCTAAAATAGATCCTTGGGGCACACCTGAAGGAATAAACCTCCACCCAGAAGTATAACCATGTAGTACTACAGCTTGAGATCGATTTTCAATGTACGACTTAAACCATCGATATAGGTCACCATGAATTCCGACTGATTCTATTTTTCTCAGTAATATTCTGTGATTGATACGGTCGAAACACTTACTGTAATCAGTGTATATTACATCTACTTGCGCTCCTTTCTCCATGCCATTGGATATAAATTCATTGGATAGAATAAGGTTAGTAGTAGTGGACCGATTTTTTATAAACCCATGTTGTCCCTCGCCAAGATTACATGCAACTGCCGAATAAACCTCTGTATAAACAATTCGCTCGAGAATTTTAGAAAAAAGACATAACTTTGATATAGGGCGATAATTTTCGATGTTGGACTTATCTCCCTTTTTATGAATCGGCGTTATAAAAGCGGATTTCCATACGTTGGGAATCATACCCAGTGCGAAAGACCTCCTAAAAAGTATGCATATGGGCTTAACCAGACTTTCTGCGCAATTAACTATTATTTTATTATTTTACTATTATTTTATTTATCAAGATACATAGGGTATGACTCACTTTTATGGTTTATGTAAACGCAACATACGAGTATAGTAAAACATAATCAAATTATCATCAAATCATTTTCGCTTCCGTGATGACGCGGTATTTCTCAATGGTCATGGAAAATCCAATATCGATTTTTGTCAAGTCATTGGAATGATGAAATTCAAACGATTATATTTTAACTGGTACTATATTCAGTCTCAATACAAAATTATTGGATGTTAAGAATTAGTGTAATATGAAATACATAAACTCACGCCTTTTTCCCGGATGGGGTAGGCAGAGGTATCCCTGATACTTGATAGCAACCAGAACACCCACGTTTCGCCTTGTATTTTCCGTAACACGATGTGATAGGGGGCGAGCCTATCGCCATATATGGCACAAATTCCTGTCTCCGGGCTGATAATGACTATAAATATCCAATATCACTCTGCCCGACCCCGGATTCGAACTGGAGACCTCAGCTTTGCAATCATACCGTCGTAAAACTGCGCCACCGGTGCAGTATAAATTGGTATAGGTATGAGACGCAATATAAAAATATACCTGTATCGGTTGTTATTTTTGCTATAATGATACAGTCACAATGAGCAAGTAGCTTTATGTAAAAACATGTTCCTTTGGTAATTGTTTATCCATTATTTCGATAGTTTATTATGATGTGTTTGCTTTTGTATAAACGAATTTCATTACAAATGACCTCACACAATGCCAAAGATAAGCATAGTCAAGAAGAGGGTACATATTGAAAGCGCTCTATCAATATTTTGTAACGGAGTTTATCAACTTCACCTTCGATAAAGCAAGGGTTCAGTGAATGATTCAATTGAAGCAGGCTTCTTATAAAAACTTACTTCAAGGCACAATAAGCGGATGGTCAAAGCAACCATTGTTATGCCTTCGCAAGGATGTTGATGTGTCAGTTGTGTAGTCGTTTGTTTCGTTATAATGGGTTTTTATGTTTGCGAATGGAAAGTCGGTGAACTTTAACGATTTCTTTAACTTTGCTGATTCTTTGTGTTCCTAGGAATACAAACTAACTATAACTATTTTGTTATGAAGTTCAACAACAAGCTTCAACTTTGCCGATTTTAGTATCAATGAAAATTTGCCTTCAGTTGTTATTTAGGCGTCGCGCTATGAATGCTTATTTACATATTAGTTACTTCATTGTATTAAGACTATTCGAATTATTGCAATGATTTATATTTTGAAACGAAATATTAGTGTATTGATTTTCTATACATTACTGAAGTTAATACGAAATGCTTCATCCTTGCCAGACCATTTGTGACTTCGTTTTGATCCAGTTTCCATCTTCCCACTTTTTTTGCATAGATTAGCTCCAACTATGTTAGGATTCAGCCTAGCCTTGGCTAGTCAACAGGTATAAGATTTAAATAGATTGGTTCAAATAGGATTTCATTATTCGGAGTCTCGTTTCTCTCAATAGGATGATTGCTGATTCAATGTGACGCACTCTTTTGTGACTGCATATTGTTATTGACCTTCGTTTGAGAGGCGTAGTTCGTTTCGCAAAGGATTGTAAATTGAATAATTGTAATAGCATTGGGTTTAGTTACTTCAGTATAATAGTATTACAAAATTGCGATTTGTAAGCTCAAACGTGGGAATTTAAGGTAATACTCGCCCCATTTGAAAAAGTATATTTATTGAAGGTTTTGAAAATTAAAACTAAATTAATTTATTCAATCCATTAAAATGTTTAACATTATTTAGATTCAGTCTTTTTTTGATCTACCACCCGGTTCGAAAAGCGGTTTTCACTAGAGAAGAAATTGCAAGAACCAGTTTACAATATAGTGATTGTTACAAAAGTTACAAGTTTGTTTAAATCAGAGCAGTTAATTAATCATTTGTAATAATTTGCAAGCAAAATATATTATAATACAAATACGTCTGCGTTATAATATTTAATATGGCTGAGTGAAGCGAAGTAGCCCATACCGAAGAATCAGTATACTCCGTGTAGGTTGATACACCACGTCACGACATGATACAAGGAGGCGGAGCTGTAGTGATTAATGCCAATCAAAAAATGCAGTTAAAGTTCGTGTCACACAAACAATAGCCGTACTGTAATAGTTTAGATTACGGCATGAAAAGGTCAGTACGCACTGATACCAAATGTCACACAAAGAACCGAAATAATAGTTTTATCGTATTTTGTTATTCAATTACTTTGCCAGTATTGCAACCGTTGTTACAAACTCTCTAATTTTTATTTTTGCCCCCTTCCTTATAAATTTCAAAAGTTTGCGATGATAACTATCTGATGAGTCGTTACCTTGCCTGCCAATCAGAATCAACAGAACTGTTGCAAGTATTATTACATTATCATGAATATATTATTGGATCATCATCAACCCGTTGCATTCCACTGCTAGGCATAGGCCTCTCCCAAGGTATTCCACAGAGCCCGGTCTACTGCTTTGTGCATCCAGTCGCTGCCGACCCTCTTGTGCAAGTCATCCCGCCATATTGAATATTGTGTTCATTTTCCAGAGACCCTATTCGGCCAGCTGCCCATGTTGGAGATTGACGGCAAGGAGTACGCGCAGAGCACGGCCATCTCGCGTTACCTCGGACACAAGTTCGGGCTCGCCGGCGAGACCCTCGAGGAGAACCTGGAAATCGACCAGGTCGTCGACTTCGTAAATGACATTCGCGCTGGTGAGTATCCCTACTTCATGTCCTCTCAAAACCCTCACTAACCCTGCCCCGAAATATTGTTGGTAAACACGTTTAAAACGTCTGATGTCTGTAAAAAAGGAGTTTCTAGACATCCCACAGAATTTAATTTAGTGCAGATTGTTTTATTCGCTTTAGTATTAAAACGCTTTTTACAGGTGATTTGATAGTAATGGATAATAGCGCTATCTAGTGGTAAAACTCGAAACTACACTCTCGGTTCAATATTTAAACAAATTTAAATTTTGTTTACAGCCGCCGCAGCCGTTCAATACGAGCCTGATGAGGCAGTGAAGGAGAAGAAACACGCCGACAACCTGCAGAACAAATATCCCGTACTGTTGGCGAGACTCGACTCCCTCATCGCGAAGAACGGAGGACATCTCGCGCTTGGCAAGGTGGGTTGTACAGAGATGTAGGTCTAGTTATATTTGGTTGATGCGTGTTTAATGATTTTCGGTAAATTTTGATACCAATGGTCACACAAGGTGTGTATTTTATCTATCACGATCCGTAATTTATTACTATTTCACATTTCTAGACTCGGAACTATATTTATTTCGCATGATTGCACTGTGTTGTATTTTATTATATTTTATTCAACTTCCCTTAGCTCACCTGGGCAGACTTCGTGTTCGCCGGCATCTACGATTACCTGAAGAACATGCTGAGGATGCCGGACCTGGAGAGCAAGTACACCAACATCATCAAGCCCTTTGAGACGGTGATGAACCTCCCCAAGATCAAGGAGTACGAGGCAGCCAAATCCTCCTAAACTCGCACTATATACCCGTGTTGTAACTTGTATACAATTGTGTTATTATTAAGAAAATGTATTTTAATAAATGTATTTAAGTTATTCGTTGTTTTCCTTAACGTTTTTTTCCTGTTGCGGTGGATGTGCAACGTTACGCGTTTGGACAGAATCCGTAACGAGCACACCGCGGCAGCCTTAGTGTCCGCAATGTGGCAGGTAAACTGCAAGAATGTCGCTGGAGATGGTAGGGTCACGTCCTAAGAAAGCCACAGGAGTACGTCGGCAATGTGTGCCTGAGCCTCAACATTCCAGGACCTCGACCGAAGGGTAGACCAAAGAAGTGCTGGCTAGATGTCGTCAAGGGAGATATGATAGGCAATGGCCTTACTATTGAGCATACACTACTCACAAAATTTAAAGGATATTTCTTTGATAAATTTATAAAAAATTTGATCAAAAGAAATATTTTTTAATTTTTGTGAGTAGTATATATCTCGGAGTACTTAAGTACTAGGGCAACAGAAAATGAAAATGATATTTTAAAAAACTAATAATCACGTTTTAGTAAAAAACCCAACTAAAAAAGTAAAAATAATTGTTAATGAGTTTCAGATTACAGGAAATTGGAGTAAAATACATTAATTTTATGGTTTTTTTTTTTACTTTTTTAGTTGGGTGTTTTACTAAAGCTAGTTTTTTAAATTATTATTTATTTATTTTCCTAAAAAACATAAATATATCATATCAAATCTGAGTAAGGCAGCTGCGTGATACACACTGCCTTTTTTTCAAAAGATTGAAATCCTGAAGGTCCTGGTAAAGATATGTCAAAAACTTTTAAATCATTGTATTGTCATCGGCCCTCGATAAGTGCAAAGTTTCAGATTTACCTCATACTCTCGTCGGCTACTTTTCTGAAGTTTCCCTTCTACCATGTGTGGATGCATACACATACTTTATCCATACTGACTCATTAAAATGGGCTAGCTTATATCTTATGCCATGCAATCGAGATAAAGTATTTCACTATATTCTCGTACATTCGATGTAAATATAATTCTATGACAATAATCAAAACATTACGGCTTGGAATCTATTTGAATTTGTAATTGAATAAATATTGGTCGTTTAATAAATGCATTTTGCTTTTAGAAGGTGCATGTTAAGATTAAACGCTTAGAGTGCTTGATAAATAAGAAATCGAGGAAAATATTGAATGATGTACTAAACCAAACATTAGCAATATTATTGCGTCCTGGTTGATATTTATAAAGATTTTAAGTTTGTTTTTAATAGTCTGTTAAAATCTTTTTTTGCTAGCAATCATTTTCTGCACAGTACACAAGAAACAGTTCGGTGTTATTATAATTTATTTGACCGCAGACAAGGGTCTGCTTTCAGGGAGTATTATTTTCGAAACTTAGATGGTATATTCAAATGCTTAGGCACTGTCCTGTAATCAAGCTTTAGCAACGATTATCTAGAAATTATTTATTGAAAAGGACAATCCAGCGGTTCTTCTAATGGTAATTGATTTAATACCTAGATCATTGAGTCTAGAACAACCTTGATAGGTACGAACGTACTGATTATTTAAAAATAAAGACTGATATTAAAAACAACGAAAAGAAAACTCCTATCTAGCTATTTACGTCATTCGCGTTCAAAGGCGTTCTTATCATCTTAATTGTTTGTTAAATAATCCACAAACATGTTACTAAAGTAAAAATATATTATTGTAAATATTTACAAAACAGTGACGACAGGTTCCGTTGTATATGCCACGTTCTCGCTGCCTATAGACTTTCGTTTCTCGGTCTTCTTGACGCTGTCTTCTACCTGTTGGACGGTATCCATGAGAGGAAGGTCCTTGGTCTCTGGAGTCAGGATTACCAGTACTCCTGCCAGAAGAGCCGACGCGCCGAAGCATATGGACGGAAGCGCTTCTGAGTATGAGTTCTGGAAATAAGATTGCAAACAAGATCAGATAGATTTAAATTCGTGTATATTGACGTAATGCTGGACTAAAGACCTTTCCAAGATTATTCAATCTTCGGACATTGTGTAGCGCTCAATTGCGATATAGTTAATTGAGAAAACTAAATAAAGATCGTATTCGTATCTACAATCTCAAAAAGTTTTAAGAGGGCGGCGATAGGCGTGTACTATATCCGACGTAATATCGGGCGTCCGAACAAAGTTTTCTAGGTCATTCCAGTCGCGTTGAAATGACGTACATTTCAAAGCGGTGGAGGCAATGAGTCTTGGTTCGCATAGGATGGCGGCGGAGTAATGGATACTACCAGCAAGTTACCTACCGGTGTAGGATTTTATTCAGGATATCCCTCTTAATCGTACTCTCGATTGTAGAAAAGGCCCGTGACTAGGTGAACGTATATTGGCTGAAGCAGCTACAGTAGGGTTTTAATCCTCACCAGCATAGGGGTCAAAGGCGCCAGCATGCCTCCCACCCGCGAGGCGAAGGAGCTGAGTCCCAACAGGGACCCGCGCACGCTCGTCGGAAACAGCTCCATGGTGTACGTGATGGCGCCCGTGTAGCACGCTGAGATTATCATCTTGCCGAGCAGGAATAAAGAGATCTTTGCCCACGTATGCGCTGGAATGGGGATTATTTTAAGTGTATTTGCTCGGTAATGTTATCCACTGTAAGTATTTTTGGGCCAGAATGAAGTTAAATAAGGTTTGACAAGTTTTTAGCAACGCGAAATGGAGGTATTCGTATCAATTTGAATTAAATAGTAAATTAAATAAATTAAATAAAAAACTGAATTTATTCTAGTATGTTGTGGGGAATTCAAATGTATTATTGTACACTATTGACACATACCAAATAATATATATAATAAGATGTGAGTAAATTATTTATTTGTAACACCGGAGCGTCGTTGCTATAAAATCCCAACAGGCGTTGAATTACTCTACGCCCAGAAATAGTATTGGTTGTTGGGTTCACAGCTAATACATATAATAATGTAAAATCTACTTACAATCAGGCACATTTCCTGAGACAATGCAGAGAGCGCCACTCAACAAAAATCCAATTATGAGAGGTAGTTTTCTTCCAATCTTGTTCATCAGGTATAAAGAGATCAGTTCTCCAGGAAACGACATCACAGTGGCCAGCAGAAAGTTCACATACTTGTCACCAGGGAGCCACACGGAATTTATCATCATCCCATAGTACACAAAGCTAGCCGTAAACCGACACACAAAAGCAACAAGCAATCGCTTTAGAATTTCTTTTGAAGTTATCACAGTACAGAAGTTCTCTTTAATCTCATGCTCTTGTATATTAAACTTCTTCTTTAGACAAGTACCATCCATATTCTGTAATTCTTCTTTGTTTATTTTGATATTATTCATTTTGGCTACCAGAAGCATTGTCTTCTTTGCTTTTTCTGATTTGCCTTTAACGATCTGCCACCTAGGGCTTTCGATAATGAGGAAAGCGTAGCAAATGAAGAAGATGAAAGGTGTGTAGATGATTCGCACGATGCTCTTCCAATATGGCACAAACATAGCGATGCAGGCGAACATAGACTCGCCGACGTAAATGAAGTAAGCGAATAGAACGCCTGACAGGATTCTTTTGCTCTGGCCGCATATTTCGAGCACTGGAAAACAGAAAAATACAAATGTAAGAATTGCGTTACACACCGTATTATCCGTCCTACTGCAGAGCACGGGTCTCCTCTACAATCAAGAGTACGATTGAGAGGGGTTAAATTAATTAACTTACTAAGAACCATAGCAGCGGTATAGCTTCCACCAGACATGGTACCTTCTAGGAACTCAATTGTGACGTAGGCGTGCCAGGAGGTAGCCAATGTTTTCAGCTGCCCCACGCAGCTGCCCACCACGCATATTACTAGCGTTGGTTTACGACCAAACCTGGAAAATATTACAGTAAATCTTAATATATTTTAACAGGCAACAGCTTCGAGAGTGAAATTGGTACGAGAAAATTAGAAAATAATTTCGTAGCCTCAATAATTCCCAGTAGATGTATAGAAAGGTACTTTTATTAATTAGCGCAAAATTGACAAAAGTGGCATAGGTGAGATAATTGGCACCCAGTAGTTGGAATTAGCGGGCTAAGAATGATATGAAAGTGATTCTGCTATGCTGCGCCTGGTGATTGTGCCTAATTGGGGACAGATCATCTGGTGAGACACTACGACGATCGAGATAATTATACACAACTTTTCATTTGCTTTCCTAGCTTCGTTTGCTTCCTTAGAAGTTTAAAACAATTTTCTTAGGTAATCTGTCTTGTAGAATTAATCCGTGGAATCATTTTGTATTGTTTTATTAATCCATCTATGATAACATCAAGAAAATAGTCCTAATTCCTATATTGATGAAGTGAAACGAGAGTAGCTCCTGTTATCCATTGGTTTGATATTTTATTAAAGTAAGCTAATGTAGGTACCTGTCGGTCATCCACCCCGCTATGCACATGGACGCCAGCATCCCGATGTTGTGGATGGTGCCGATCAGGTTTATCTTCAGCGGCTGACATGCCAGGTCCAACTGAAAATTACATTGTAGAATTTTAATTGTAATTATATTTAAAGTAAGTAAGATAAATAATCTTTATTCTTCCCACATTGTTATTCTTTATTAATACAAACCCCGGCAACAACAGTGTTGTTACTTTCGTAGATCCATTCGGTGCACTCCTCCACGTGGTCCAGGAAACTGCTGTTGGTACACACTCCAGTAAACCCTTCTTTAAGTAATGGCCTTGTGCAGGAATCGTGTGTGCCGGGCCACCACGCAGGAAACTCGGCTGTTGAATTGTCATCTTCACATTGTGGGACTCGACATCTGAGTAAAACAATACTTTATTAATTCTATAACAAATTAATCTCTGCCTCGGTGGCGTAGTTGTATTTCGGTACGGTTACAAAGCTGGGGTCTCGAGTTCGAATCTCGGGTCGGGCACAGTGATATTGGATTTTTCTATTCATTATCAGCCAGGAGTCAGGAATTTGTGATCGATATGGCGACAGGCTCGCCCCCTATCACATCGTGGGACGGAACATGCAAGGCGAAATGTAGGTGTCCTAGTGGCGCCTCTGCCTACCCCTTCGAGGATAAAGGCGTGAGTTTCTGTATGTATGTAAATTAATCTACTATGACTATATGGCCTAACCACTCTCAATCGATTCTCTCTATTGTAGAGTAGGCCCGTGCCCAGCACTGGGACGTATATGGGCTGACACAACACGATAAATTAATCTAGTCCATCCAAAGACTGCCTGGAAGAAATCCATTGTAACTATGTCGTATAACCATGTAACGTAAATGTGTAAATGTCTATAAGCGAGGTTGTTTGCCTCTTTAGTTCATTGTTTTGTCACCCGCTTTATTAGGGAGGGAAGTGGACAATAATTTATTTCCAACTCCTCCTATTAATTTAACTTTTTTATTGATTTCGTTGCGGGTTAAAGACAAGCTAGACATTCCCGGAGACGCGCTGAGCTTCAATGCTCAGTGTCATTAATATGCGTGCCACTGTTGATCCTGGCTTACAGGAGTTGCAGTGGCGGGTGTGAGGGCGGGACAGTCTCCTAAAAAACCATGTAACGTATTTTTGTCTGTTTTACTGTTTCTTTCTAAGAAACTATGTATACTTTATTGCTGCAACATTAACAACCTCCGTGCGCAGTTGGTTAATTACAACAATGATTGAAATAAAAATATGTTGACTGCCTCGAAGTAAGGTAACTAAGGTAGAAAGTAGAAACAAAATATTATATCAAAATTAGGACACAAACATGTTTCTACTCTACATTTTTATTAAAACTACAACAGCAGAAGTTACATTTCTCGAACAGTGAGACGCCAGCTGTGAAACGAGCGGCCGCGGGTTCGATTGCCACACCGAGAAAATTGTTAGTGTGAACCGCAGGTATTTGTTTCGGGTCTGGGTGTTTGTGAGACCGAACAGTCCCTCATAGTTTGTGATACCCACGACAGTCTAGACAAAACTCGATTTTAGTGTGAGGTTAGGACTATGTATGTGATTGTCGGGTGTATTTATATGTAAGTATTTATTAGTCAGTAAGTAAGTATTTTTTAGTCTGACTGCCTCGGTGGCGTAGTTGTATTACGGTACGGCTACAAAGCTGAGGTCTTGGGTTCGAGTCCCGAGTCGGGCAAAGTGGTATTGGATTTTTCTATTCATTATCAGCCCGGAGTCAGGAATTTGTGCCCGATATGGCGATAGGCTCGCCTCCTATCACATCATGGGACAGAACATACAAGGCGAAATGTGGGTGTCCTGGTGGCGCCTCTGCCTACCCCTTCGGGGATAAAGGCGTGAGTTTATGTATGTATGTATGTATGTATTTATTAGTCATTTCTTGATCCAGGGAAAAAAGTACGATGATAAATGGACATTAAGCAAATTGTCTGTCCAAGTAGTATACTACTCTAATATTTGTGCAATTTTATTAAATTCATATACCATTGATCCCATAAAAGTATTGTGGCCGTTATAAGATCAATGATAACATGAAAAGCGATACATTTTGTTCAGTGCCAACGCGCTTATTAATACGGTGAACGACTCCACGAATCATTTAAATCATTTAACTGTCAACAACTGGTCTGACGCAATTGATTGCAAAACAAGCAGCTGTTGTCGGCCTTCACACAAACTCATACAATAATCATACACACAAACCCATAGGCTTCATAGAGTCAGATCAAAAGTACTCTGAACCGACGAGAATGCATGAAGAGATTGATGAAAGTGGATGAAGAGGAAGTAATGTCAGCAAAGTGGCGATCCATATTCTCTGCCAACCTCCATGGGATATACAGGCGTGACGATTATGTATGTATGTACCCATAAATTGATCATACGAGCCTGTTTATTACAAGAGATGTCATTCAAAATCATCACTAATTGGATGTGTTGATACTAAATGATACGCAAATACTATTAGAACTGGAATCGAACCTGTGCTTACTAGTATCAATTAATTGCAACAGACGTTGAGTGGGAATCGTCGAAAATATTCTGGAAAAAGCTGTAGCGAACTAGTAAAGATAATCCTGCTTTCACACCCGCCACTGCAACTCATCATCATTGCGTATTGCATTCATCCCGCGTGGATCAAACTATGTCCAGGTTTTTGGCCAACTGCAGCAGGAGTGTATTTATGTAGTTTATTCCGCCGAGAAAACAGCAAAGTGGGCATTCATTTACGTTTTTACTTCAACTCAGGTTAGCCAGGATCAACAGGGGTGAGCATTTTAATGAAAGAAAGAAAGAAAGAAAGAAAAACTCATTTATTAGTCACAAATAAGATGACGCACACACTCGTTTAACATAAATTTATATATATATAACTAACAACAAAAAGAAAATAAAAAGGAGTTTGTACGTCGCATAAATGTGACACGTAGTAATGACACCGAACACTGAAGCCCAGCGCCTTTCTGGGAATGTCTAGGTTGTCTTAAACCCAAAACGAAATTAATCAAAATGCATAGGCGCAGCGGAAAATTAGACTAATAAAATTATTAATATAATACTAAAGTTAAAGTAAGTAATAAAAAAAACTGAAATAATAATTATTGATATAATACTAAAGATAATTAAGTTAAAAAAAATGTTTTAAATTGGTAAAATAATTGAAATAATCAATACATCAGCTTGGGAAATATTTTCTAAGATTGAGACGTAAGGTATGTAACAATAAGAAATATGCGCTCGCCTAACGCCCGTAGAGGTAGGCAGAGCTAAAATATTACATTAACTTATTTTACTTAACCATTTATTCTTATAATGTGGTTCAATTGTAAATTGTAACTTTGTAATATCCAATTTAACTGTATAAACTGTTATTATACTAGTAGCACTATCCACAACAATTCTGGTTTACTAATAGACATTTTAAAACTTATAATTATGATGCTCACCAACCCGCACTAAACCAGCTTAAGCTTGATACTCTCAATAGTAGATGAGGTCCATACTCAATAACGAGACCTATATGACCTGCGCATATTGTGTAGGTACAGCAAAATAGAACACTCACCGATATTTCAAATTCCCAGCAACGAAAACATAATTAATATCGATCATAGTTATGAACACCGTGCACAAACATATCAGCGTGTACTGAATGATCTGGTACTTCCCAAACACTTCCAATACTTCCGAGACATCGTATATTTTGTCAATGTTCTTGCCATTTTTATAACCCATTTTCACCACTCCTGCCCACGGCCAAATGCGAAGTCAATATAACAAGACTAAATTAGAACAATTGTTGCGACGGTTATCTGTATGGGGACATGTTTAATTTCTTTATTGTGCCAATAGTTTTTAGTTTACGTCTTAATGTCAATGATGTAATGGCCTGGGAAATTCTTGTTATGGGACGTATCGACAGACTGTTTTCAGGGCCTCTATGCAAAATTATTTATACTATACCTACATATATTTAAGTGATGGAAATTTTTCACGTGCGTAAAAATCAAGCCCTTTGCTTTATCTTAGTTAACACATTTAGTATAGAAATACCTCGTGACACTTCAATGAGGAAACAGAATTCATATTTATTGTATACAGATAAGCAGGATTCATATTTATTGTATGCGTAAATTCCTACATTATACAGGGTGTCTCAGAACTAGACGATAAACCAGTAAAGGGAGATATGACAGCACAGCAACAAAAAAAATATGGTCCTAACCTCGATAGTTTTCAAGAAACAGCCATTCTAGTGAGCATCCAAAAAAATCTACTTTGACCAACACTTTGTGTCGAGTGATTTCCATAATTCATAATTTTAATTAACTTTTGCAATGTTTAATAGAGTTTACGTTTTTACCACTCCTAACCTCGTATTACGGTGTGACCCCAACGCACTTCTTCTTCTTCTTCTTCTTCTTCTGCTTAGGCATTATCCCGGCCGGTGCCAGGGTCTGCCTTCCGGCTGAGTCTCCTCCATTTCGCCTGGTCTTCGGCATCCTCAATAGTAAGGCCATTGACTCTCGTATCTTCCTCGACGAGATCAAGCCAGGGCTTCTTTGGTCTACCTCTTCGTCGAGATCCTGGAATGTTGGCTTAGGCACACATTGCTGACGTACTCCTGCGACGTTCTCAGGACATGACCATACCATCTCAAGCGAAATTCTTGGAGTTTATCTGCCATATCGCGGACACTAAGGCTGCCGCGGATGTGCTCGTTACGAATTCTATCTAGACGCGTAACGTTGCACATCTACCGCAGCATCTTCGTCTCTGCGACATGGACCTCCTGCACATGTCGCCTGAGGGCAGGCCACGTCTCAGCACCATACAGGACCCCAACACACTATAGTTGTTTTATTTACAATGAACATGCTCATTTCGCCTCTGTGTTCACTCTTATCTGAACATTTGCATCAAGTATTTACTTAGCTAATCCCACAGTTAATATACTGTCTAGAAATTCTATAATAACTATATAATAATGCTTACAGAACAATGTGTAATAAACAATATTTACGGTAGAATTATTAATAGTGTGTTTATTAAAAAGATATTGACATTGCCTTACTCGGGGTTGTTAAGACGAGTACGGAACAATTCCGCTCACTCATGTACATGCGTACGCACTCACGTGATTCAGAATATGTTGCAATATTTGCGTAGATACTTCAAATAATTATTTATAAGGACAACGCTAAACTACAGAACAGCTGAATATCGTTCCCGTTTGTAATTATAATATGAATTTGGCAACAATATTCAACTGTTTTGTGCGCTTACGGTTTAACGTTCGGGCATAAATTATTGAATTTGATAATCAATTTAGAAAGAACGGCAATCATCAATTTAGAAAAATCAATTTAGAAAGTCGGGCAAAGTGATATTGGGTTTTTCTATTCATTATCAGCCCGGAGTCAGGAGTTTGTACCCGATATGGCGATAGGCTCGCCCCCTATCACATCATGGGACTGAACATACAAGGCGAAATGTGGGTGTCGTAGTGGCGCCTCTGCCTTCTCCTTCTGGGATAAAGGCGAGAGTTTATGTATGTGTGGTTAGCAACATTGGAAGCGCCCGCCGTCGCGCGCAGACTTATCTGGCGCGGAGTCATTTACATACTTTAGATTGGTATGATGTTTAAACTGCACGAGACATGCTGTGTGATCGAAATACAATTATGTACCCATACTTACCATAATTAAATCTGATTACAATACCGGTTTAACTAAACATGGTATATCAAGACTGCGAAAGCCAGGTGGTATTATTAGTGACTTCAGACAAAATGCAACTAAAAAATTCGTTAAATGATATATTTTGCATTTTTTTACTGATCGTCGTATTTGGGTGATAAATACATAGTTTTCGTAAATAATAATGTAAACCTTTTATTTTTAGAGCCGCATTGGTACGCAAGGATTTAAATTACTATTTTCGCAAAAACTAGATATTTATTATTTACTACCCAAACATGATGATATTTAAAAAAATCCAAAAAAAAACTGTTTTTTTGCGAAATGTTGCATTCTGTCTGTTACTACTAAAACTACCACCTGGCTTTGTTTTCGAAAACGAATCTATTTTTATTTTTAAGCAGGAATATGAATAGAGTAAGGGAAAGTCCCATAAGCTTGGACGGTTCCATAAGCTGGATAAGTTTCGAATTGGAATAAGAAAGCCTGCTTTTTTTATAAATGTCGCGGATAGAAACTTCGGTGTTGCTTGCGAGCCAGTGCAGCTGTCGTTTGTCGTGGAGATTAGTGGATATTTTAAGGTTAGTAAAACATTGTCCGCAACATTTTTTCAAGGTCTGTGTGCAATAATAAGATATGGGATTATATTGAAGCTTATTTATTATTGTTGCTATGTTAAAAATCTTTCATTATTATTGCTTATTTTCTGGTTTCATAACACACAATGTGAACAGGGCTTTAGTTGCATATAAGGGCCTCTAAAAGTCCTCTACTATAATATATTGATTTATTTTTTAGATGCATCATGGATAAACATGTACTTAAGTCTAATAATACTCCGAAATGAAAAAAAAAAAGATAAGGTGATATCAAAAAGTTATGTGTGAGTAAATCAGAATTGCGCTATGCCCAAAGTACCCTGTTCGATTGTAAACAAATTAAAACGACGAGAAGAGGTAAAAATGCCATTTAAAAAGGTCGATATGAGGTAACTTTTACCGAGGAGTATTAATTGCACATACAGTAGTTGATATATCGAAAATAATTTCTAAAAATGGCTTTTGGTCTCGCTAAGCATCTAAAGCAAATAAAGCGTGTGTTGATGGCGAACAAAACTCAGGTACTTACATTTGCGATGTTTGCCGCTTAATGGCCTTATACACAGCTTTAAAACCTATATTAGTTATGGAATGTTTTGTCCCTTTCGACCGACTTTTGAATTCAGTTTGAGCGAAGAAGACAAACATTCGGAAACTAAAATGAGTTTTAAAACTGTCTATAAATAAGGCCTAATAAATGTTTAGAGTTTTATAATTTCTTTTAAAACGTTCGTAAATTTGACCAAAGTGTATAAAAAAGAACTTAAATTTTCGGTTTATTAGATAATTATAATGGCCAATTATTGGGGTTTCGATTTTCTTAGTTTAAATTATGAAGTAAAGTAAACTGTCTGATATTAGGCGACCATTTTAGGAATGTCATTTGATAAAGGTTCTTTCATAGCAATGACATAATTTACACTAACATGTTAGACTGATCATATATAGATATGTTGATTTAGTATATTTAGTATAACACAAATGAATGTTTAATCTGTTAAAGACAAGATTTTTATCATTCTTCTTATTGCATAAGTGTCCGGTACTTGGGGCTTCACCCTACTTATTATCGTTCCATTATTTGATTTGGAAGTCAACATCCAGGTGCGTAAATCGCGGTGTGTTGTTAAATATTATTGTAAATTCCGTATTATTAGTTAATTTGTATGCATATGTATTTTTCCGGATATTTTTGTTGCAATTTTGTTTGAGCAAACTATGCTTTGTTGTTTGAATCAGTATTTGTGTGTTAAAATTGCCTGAGTGCTCTAATGGCTCCAGGTGACAATTAAGACGGTATGTTCATTCATGATAACATCGTCAAAAGATTGCACTGGGCATCGGTAATTGGACAAATATTAAAGTTATTGTTGTAATAACCACAGAATTACAACAAAAAGATCTATTGCAATAACCGCACAACAACTACTGGTTAATATACAGCAAGAAATACTTGGAACAAACCTAAGCTCATATTTTTAATAGGCAGAAATGTCGACATGAACAAGTCGATTGTTTCGTTTAAGAGCGATGGTAAATAAAAAGACAAAGTCTTCCAAAATATTTATTTCCCCTCCAGCTCAAGATCCAACCGCGGGCAGAACCACCTCCTGGTGATGGTGAGGCCAGGGTTCATGCACTTGGCGCATTCCTCGCTCCAGTAGGTCTTGCCGTCGGAGGCGCAGACCGGCCGGAGCCCGCCGCGGCATGGGCAAGTATTCTCTTCATCGAAGGTGTATGCTGAAGTTAGGTGGAGGGCCAGGAATAGTAGAAGAACTGTGGTGATGAAAGACATGATTATATAATAAGCTTTACTTGTAATGTAGCTTAATTTGTTTATTGTAGTCAATTTGTAGTTTAATTTGCGCATGACTTCGCTAACAAATGTGCATAATTTAAAATTTAAGCAGCATAGCACGTATATTATACGTTGTTACTATTGAAATAAAACTTATTTTAGTTATCGTATGTTTTGTCCCCTTCGCTCAAACTGAATTGCAAAACCGTTCGAAAGCGACAAAACATTCTATAACTAAATAGATTTTAAATCTGTCTATGAATAAGGCCGTCAAATTATAAGGTGTATTTAGAGACTATGCCCAATGCAGTGGCATGCAGAAAAGTTACAAAAAATTCTAAACTCTTGGCGAATTAAATAAGGACGCTATCATATATTTAATACTCCTTAATGAGGTGAACGATAACGTAGAGAATTAATGAGAACCAACAAATGTAAACTTACGTTAATCTTTATTCCTCAGTTTTAACAGAATATTTTCTGCAGTAAAACAATTATATCGGGATCTTTGGAATGTCCGACAAAATTATTAAAGTACAGTGGGCAATTGTTTACAGGAAAAATACTCACTTCGACTTCGGTCCATGACGGTGTTTGCGTTACAAATAAAAGGAGCCACGAGTTGCTCCACTTAGGGTTGTCACTCATTTTGCAAATAGAACTACAAATTACCAAATAATACTCGATACACCCAACAGTCACATACATAGTTCTGACCCCACTGGAAGATCAAGTCTTGTGTCGCGGGTATCAGAAACTATGAGAGACTTTTCGGTCTCACAAACACTCAGACGCGAAACAAATACCTGTGGATCACAATAACATAGTTTCGATCATGATCGAACCCGCGGCTAATTAAAAATCTAGTAATCTAGGTTGCGTAAATAAAAGAGCATTGCGTACTATTAAGTGATCTTTTCCGTCTTTTTCAGTTCTCAATAACCTCTAAAAGCCTAAAAAAAAATGATTTTCTCAGCGATTAGCTTACATGCCTCATAATTCTACTATAGACGAAGGTCACGGTTGTATAAAATATAATAAGTTATTGGTGCGTACTTTAATACCGTTTTTAACACTGATATTAATTATCCTGCTATTTATCCTACCTACTGTATTTTAATTTATCTAAATGTAATAGCAATTATCGTTAGTACAGGGTCCCAAATTTAAATTTACAATTCTTAATAGAATTTAGATATGCATTAAGAAACTAATTAGTGGTAGATATTTTAATCTATGGTAACTATTATTGTTATTTGATGTCTTTCGTCAAGGCTCTTTTCTTATGTGGTAAGGGGTCTTTGACTTTTGGTTTTGACGTGTTTTATACAGCGTACCTCTCTGTTGCTCTTAAGCTCAATATGGTGTACTGACATATGCTTGACCAATGATTTCCACTACGATCTGCCTGAAGAGGCCTGCGATATTTATATATATAGATAACCCTAGATAGGTTGTTTGTCCGCCTTACAGCCTCTATTTAAGAACATTTCAGTCCCGTCTGTTATCAGTTCTCCATGCGACATACCTTGTCCACTGCCTTTTCAACTGCATAAATATATAAAATGGATATATCAATGGGGTCTTTAAATGCGCGATGTAAAACAAAGATTCAATACCTATTATTATAAATTCTTTAGGATTATATTTAATGACAGTAATATAATGTAAGCATCGAAGTCTTGGACACGTTTTCCAGGTTAGGTAATTATTTCACTTTGTGGGAATTTTCAGTTTGAAAATATCACATTAGGTAATTGCACGGCATTTGAATATTCTCAAATGAAGTTGGCAACCTTAGCTGATGCGATATCTATTAATAACTCATGTTTATACCAGCCATATCTACAGAGCTAATTCTGCGTTGTATTTTCATTCATTAGGGTATTATTGGATGCTACAAATTATTTTTCTACAAACCAATTTGGCAACACTAAGCAATGGTAAACGCTATTATCATGTTATTGCTAATAGATACTTTTTTATTATGGTGCGGCAAAGTGACTGAACTGCACCTTAGTGCAATGCCGTCTACGTAGCAGTAGGTACCTAGATAGTAAGCGGTAGTGGTAGATAGGTACATTTATCTCCTGCGGTTCTGCCATTCGAATTACGCAGGCTTATTCACGCTAGTCACTACGATGAAAGGGCCCAAGATCATAGGACGGAGGTAACACAAACACTCAAACGTCATTTAAATATTACATACATAAACTCACGCCTTTATCTCCGAAGGGGTAGGTTGAGGCGCCACCAGGACACCCACATTTCGTCTTGTATGTTCCGACCCACGATGTGATACGGGGCGAATCTATCACCATATTGGGCACAAATTTCTGACTTCAGACTGATAATGAATAGAAAAATCCAATATCACTTTGACGGCCCGGGACTCGAACCCGAGACCTCAGTTTTGTAACCATACCGTAATACAACTACGCCACCGAGGCAGTCAAGCAGAGGTATGAATTATTTTTTCCCAATGAATAATTCATATTATATTTAGATTCCAGAGACACAGTTGCTAATAATAATTATTAATGTCTATATTTGTTGCGAATATGCGCGATGAAGTTATGCAAGAACGCACTAACTTAGAATTAGAATACAAAGTCTAAGTAACAAAAACAGAAACATTGCCGTATTTTTTCCAATACAAAACTCGCTAAACGAACGATAACGCTTGCATTGCATTTTTATTAACACCATATCGATTATTGATTGTTAAAACAATAATCGATTCATATAAAAGGCTCCCGAAATGCGATCATCTACAAGAAGTTCACATTTTGAACAATAACGTTCTACGTTCAAAACCAATTCCTAATTTGAATTTTCGGTACTAAATCGAAATGGCGGCTATAACGAAGATTACTGCTGTTTTGTTGCTGGTGTGTTTCATCGCTTTGTTTGTTGAGAGCTCTGCTGAGCCTCATGGAAAATCTCATGGTCAGAATCCCAAAAGCGAGCATGGGTCGGGACATCGTCATCTGGTGAAGAGAGACGCCGACGATGATGGTGATGACGATAGCTACCAGGTGCCAGCTGCCGACTACGACAACGCTTTCGATAGACCCCACAGAATCCGTGTGTTGCCAGGTTTCCTTCACTAATAATTCACAATGTAAACAGTTTCGGTCTAACGGGGTTTTGTGCAATATAGATAAGTTACTTTAATATTTTAAATATACGCAAAAAGCTTATGCAATGTCGTTTTGGTTTTTATTTTTCATCGTCAGACCACTTGAATCCTTTTTTAATTTTATTTCTCTTTTTTCCTATTAAAGTTGGCTATCAATAACGTGGAATTTGGTTTATAATAATAAAAAAGTAGGAGATATTTTTCTAAGTAATTTATTTAAAAATTAAAAAATCTCTGATTACAATAAACGTAATTAAGTAACAGATTACAAGATTATGTTCATCAATAATAGTAATAAGCTTAAACCTAACATGATAAAATCATGGGCTTAATTTTAACTCTATAAGGCTTTATTGGTACTTCTCATAATATTTAATAATTTTAATATCAACAATTATATTTTATTGTTTTTTGATGTAGGAAAAATACTTTACAATTTTTATTTTGGAAACTGTAGACCATGATTTTAAAAAGCGCCGAATGACAGGAATAATAAGGTGAGATAAATTTTCAACATCGGTCTATTCTTTGGTGGATATAAAATCTCAAGACATTAGGTACTTCTGAATTTCTAAACTTTTGCATTGATTAAATTATAGCACCTCTGTCATTGGTACAAACATTTATCAAAACTGCTTACAACACATATAGAATATACTAATTAATAAGCACCGTAGATTCAGCGATACACTTAAATTTATATAAAAGGACAAAAATATTTCGGTCTCATTAATTTAACCTCAAAAATATGCTGTCATAATACAAGCTTCTAAGGTTAGTTTGAATTTCAATTTTTTAAACACAAATCTAAAGTTATTATTTTAAAATACATTTGTGTAAAGATGGCAACATTAAACTATATTTTAAAATGTAAATAATTAAATAAAGATTTAAAAATGTAAACCCATAAAGATTTTTAAGTAATTTTCTTAAATTAATTAATGTCACTGGCACATTACTGGCACCTTATATAACTTACACACTAATACATTTGGCACGTTTAGAATTCACTGGCTCTTTGGATTAATGTTTATATCTAACGATAATATAATAAAATACATACAGCGGTGTATATTTTATGGTCAGAGCCCTATAATTGACAAAATGGGAGTTCTTTGTTTTTTTTACTGCTTCCCATGAAGGGTTAAGTTATTGTACAACTGAAATGCTAACAGAGTCCGGAAAACAACTTAAACAAAGAAGGTTGGACGTGGTGATGAAATTATTCTAAATTTAGTTATAATGACAACAATTAGCTCCTTTAATATAAGCCATGTGTGAGAAAGAGACATCGCAATGTGAAGTCAGAGCATAGCTACGTCTAGAGATATCTAAAAGATCTTTTTAGGCACTGTTTTCTATTCATATAATGAACTTCAAGTCTGAAATTAAGGTTGTTTTTTAAATATGTGAAGCACATACTACATTTCAGTTGTACGATAGAACTTTGTAATTCCATTAGCGTCTTCAAAATGGGACAACAAAATTTTGATCATTTAACAATTCTCAGAAATAAATGCTTGGTCCTAGTGAAAGTGTTTTTTATTTAGGTAATATAAAATATCTGGGTTTATTTACTATTTGATTGTTTCTCAAACGGGGGTACATCATCGGGCTATAATATTAATCTTTGGAGTACAATCACGAAAAATATAAACTAAATGTAACATATTACGTGAATAATTTACATTTAATTTTAATCTCGTCATTTTGCATGTTCGATATTTAATCGCTTTGAATATATAGATCGAGATTAAAATTAAATATAACATAATGTTATTGATTAGGTTAATGAACTTTTCTTATATACAGAGCATTAATTCACTCGCGTTTTAATGTTGAGGCTGTGTTTGAATGATTTTTTGTTAACTTGACTTTTTTGGATGCTGAGGAAAGAGCGATTCCTTCCTCGTTCGTAATTAATTAATTAGGTATTAAATATAGATTGAAAGTTCATTTGTTTGAGTAGTAGGTATCATTGTTTGGCTCAAATTATATTATTATTATATTATGATTATTATCGAGTATTTCAAATATCGAATTGAACCTCAATCGAACTCTCGATTGTGTAGTTCTCTCCTCAGCAGTGTTAAAAACATTTAAACACAGTTCTATGCAATGTTAAATTCAACGTTAGTGGGGTGAATAAGGTTTAATAGAACTATAACAAAGACACATTTAAACTAAATATACATATAAAATAATAAGTAACTGCAATGCCATTTGGAGTTGATAATAACATAAAAAGACCTTCAAAAATAACCAGGCCCCTTCTTAAATCGATTAATACACAAAATATCGATTAAATAAATCGATTCTGTTATCGATTGTTAAGTATTGTCATTGTTTTCAAAATTTACACTTAAACACACACACACATAAAAATCGTTTTTGGTTGCCTACCCAAATATACATTTAGTTCTGTCAAAAAATGTCCTTAAGTCTACATAATATATATTAAGAAGAAATAGTATTATATGCAATATACATACGTATTGTTAAGAATTGCAGAAAGATGTAGTAAACACTGTTAGTGATAGGGTATTAAGTTCCCCCTGATTATCCATAGTAAAACAAATAATCCTAACAAGAAGTCCTTCCTGTATGCCAACCGATCTTCAGATACTTATTGGTAAGAACATTGATTCTCATATCATCCATGACGACATCAGACCAGAGCTTTTTTGGCCGATTTGGCCTTGATTGTGATAAAACCCAGAAGTGCCAACTTACGGACTCAAAAGACTCCGGGTTTTAAACAGACAGGAGTAATTGTGATGAAGATAATTATCGCCGTTAATAGTCTTATTGGACGTTTTTACATTCACCAATAAACCCCCATTTACACGGGGAGAGTTTCTCGCTTCGGAGATACGATTATCGTAAGTATATAAAAAAGTTGCATCGTGTAAACATTTTTCAGAACACGATCATCTATGGCGGTTGTGTCATGCGATAATCGCATACGATTCTCGCTGCGAGAAACTCTCCGCGTGTAAATGGGTCTTAAAGTGCAACATTGCAACAGTTTTTACAGAAGACAGAAAAACATGCTTTGGCATAAGCACCCAAAGATAAGAAGAAATGAAGTGTTTATCAAATCTCCGTAAAACAGGCGATTTTTGCTGAGAAGCGTGAAAAAGGCGAAAACGTCTTCAATGTAAAAACTAAATAATATTCTGCTAATATAACTTTCTTATCATTGAATATGTAAATAGGACAATAACTCAGATTGATTGATTTATTTATTTACACTTCATACATATATTGTATAGATGGACTAAAGCCTGAGGCATTCTCTTACAGTCGAACCTAAGGTAATGCAGAGATAAGAAGAGGTAGGTGCGTAAACAATTAAATAAAAATAAATGTGCTTTACAAATAGTTAAGAAATGATTTTTGAAAATACATCATAATTTGGAGAAGAGGATCGCTATTTTTTAATTTTAGAATTATGGTTAAGACATAGCTTCATAAGACTTAAATAAAACTGTAAGCGTGTCGCTAGATACAGCATTTCCAACAAATCCATGTTGAAATACGCCCCTCCCAGGCCTATGTCCAGCAGTGGACTGCAACGGGCTGATGATAATGATGATAAATGTTGAAATCCTCGAGGGAAGTCTTAATTCAGCAGTGGATTCCCGTAGCTGAATATGATGGCGGTACCTTTTAAAGTTGGGGCGATCATAAATATTATCAGATGTACTATGAATTTGAGAAGATTATTAGCTTTTCTCGGATTGCTCGAATATTTCAACATGTAGCAATTGCATATAACTCCATTTCTAATCTCTTATTACTAATTAAAATAACTCATAATAAACGCATGCCTTTAACTTAAGTACCTAGTGTTTTAATCGTTAATTAATACCGATAAAATATTTCCTTAATTGGCTTCTGCACACATACCGACATATCGACAAATATTCCTCTGTATTTGAATACTTTTCTAAACGATTTATTATTTTATTATTCATAACCGTCTCAATGAGTAAATAATCTTAATTTATTTATTGTTAATATGGCAAAATTTACTCCTTTAAAATTCAGATAAAAAAGCTAAGTAAGGCACAAACATGGCACAGATAAAGAATATTTATCTGAAACAGGCGGGAAATCCGCATATACTTATTTTTTGGTTTTGTTTGGTAGTATATAAATTTATAATCTATGGTTTAATACTCGCGGCGGCAGTAATAACCGAGAGAGCGACACTTCTGGCACAGATGTTGTGGATGGATCTTGGACTGGTCGCTGACGTCAAGTCCATCCGGCTTCTCTAGTGGTCGCTGGAAACATCGAAAATAAGTATTAACATTAAATTATTGGTAGGTCTCTCGTATGTGAGAGGCCGGGAGGTAGGTACCACCGAAATGTCTATTCCTTCCGGCAAATAGCACTTTCAATACACTGTTGTGTTCCGGTTTGAAGGACATTGCAGCCAGAGTAACTACTGGAAACATGTCGATGTATTCAGCCTGTTTGTATACCTTTGCTTGGTTATCTACAGAAAGTCTCTCTGTTACGTACACGAAGAGAAAGTGGTCTTCGAACTCAGGCAATTTCACTTATTCAACGAAACTCAACAATGCCGTATTTTCACGTCGGTTTATGTGATGAAGTGGTATAGCCCCAATCATGGGGAAACATTCTTATAGTAGTCAAAGATAAGTAGAGTTACCTATGACTATAAGAATGTGAGAATGTGTGTAGGGGAGATCAGGGATGAGAGCAACTATTTTCAATTTTCTTGTAATATCTCGCAGTTAGCGCAACTTAGGTAAAGGGGGGGGGGGTGTCGAAATGACTAAAGTCCGTCATACAGCATATCAGTATACTCGTAGATAACATAATTTATTCGCAAATTCATTTGTTACTTTCGTCCCTGGTCTCTCAATGTGAGTGGTAGAGCCATAATGTAGAGTTTGGCTCTACCACTACCTAATGAACAATTAGTTCTGAAGTCGCATTGTTTGATTATAAAATAACCAAAACCCTGTAACATGTACGCTTAAATGCCTTAAAACCGCTGTCCCAATAATTAGTCAGTTAAAAAAAGTTTTTAGTCATTACCGAAAAGTTTCTCGTAGTTTCTAACACCCACGACACAAGCCACATATCTAAGTGTGGGATCAGAACTATGTATGTGACTGCTGTATTTATTGTATTAACTACCTGTTTGTGTGGGAAGACGTTGATGCGGCACTTGATGCACTCCTGTCCGTTGTTGGCCCAGGAGTTTCCGCTCATCCACTTGCGCTTGCACTTGGGGCATTTGTACTCGCCGAAGCAGCGCTTCTTGCCCTGGTACGGAGTCAGACCCTCGCCTTTTGGACGGGCCTGAAAGAGTAAAGCAAAAGAATGAGGCTTTTGGCTGGGTTCGATGTAGGAATTAGTGATGTAAGATGCGGGTCGCTTCCAACAGGTCTTTGTGGAGATCCATTGGGAAGCCTATATTCAGAAGTGGACTCCCTGTGGCTGAAGAGAGAGAGAAAGAGAAAGAGAGGGAGAGAGATTTAAAATATTAAAGTTGAGAACTTAAAGAGAGAATTTAAGGACTCGAAATTTCGGGAAACATCGATTTACAGGAAAGTTCCAGAAGCATATTTCTTTGTCTGTTGTGGTTTACAGCTTACTTATATCCTGCTTATACTTATATCCGTTTCAAAAGTGGTGTTGGATTTAGCTTTCACATATATTATATTCTATCTATCTATCTATATCAGCCCATATACGTCCCACTGCAGGGCACGGGCCTACTCTACAATCGAAAGAATCGATTGAGAGTGGTTAGGCCATATAGTCCACCACGCTGGCCTAGTGCGGGTTGGCGGACTTACATACCGTAGAAATTATTTAAAATCGCTACGGTATGCAGGTTTCCTCACGATGTTTTCCTTCACCGTTAAAGTGCGTGGTGATTGACTATCAATATACACATAACTCCGAAAAGTCAGAGGTGTGCCCTGGGATTTGAACCCGCGACCACCGTGAACATGTAGGCAGCCGCGTCTGGTCCGTTACCAACAGGCCACCATGCACTTATTATATTACCGTGAAGAAATCGACTTCGCAACTTCTGGCACAGTAACCAATTACTTAACCACTGATGGAACTTTTTAAGAGAGGCCTATGTACAAAAGTGAACTTCCTGTGACTTAGAGAGAGCCTAACCACTGCTAAAGTCATCAAATAGAAAAAAAATATTCTAAAAAATCGACAGCCTCCGTGGCACAGTTGGTTAGACGCTGCCTGTGAAACGATAGGCCGCGGGTTCAATCCCCGCACCAAGACAAATGTCTGTGTGATCCACAGGTATTTGTTTTGGGTCTGGGTGTTTGTGAGACCGAAAAGTCTCTCGTAGTTTCTCATACGCACGACAAAAGACTCGATCTGAGTGTGGGGTCAGGACTGTTGGTTGTATTTATTTGGCTTTATAAATATACATTAAACTGCACCTTAATATGCCACAATAAGCGAATGCACTTCAACTGACGACCCGTTTAGCACAATAACGACACTGACGCACGGAGCGGACGCTATCGTATCAATTCGCTCAATAAACAATCAAGAAGCGATGTTTGAAGCCGCATCAGTGTGATTGCAGTAATTGTCGGGACAGTTGTCTATATAGATTTTTTGTTTTTAGGGTTCCGTTACTAGGCATTCACCCGTGGTTAAAACTGCCTTGAACTTCCCTGAACGCCCAAGAGAGACGTCCAAACGCTACGTGGTGGTGAGTGGTCTAATATCAGGAAGGAACTGGAAGCCCTTCACTTAGACGCAGAGACAATTCAGGACAGAGCGACCTGGCGCAAATTGATAAGGAGACCCGACATTAAATAAAGGAAAAAGGGAAGGAAGAAGAAGACAAAGTTCCGTTACTAGGCAAAATTGAACCTTTATAGGAACTCGAATAGTTTGCCATTGATTTTTTCGTTCATCAGCCAATTGAAATTAATATATATATATATATATATATAATATACTATAACGTCAGTGTTCCTGTTTTTCTGTTTATATACATTTTTAACAAGATTAATCAATGTAACGGATGCCTGAGAGATATCACCAATGGAGATAAAACTCGTGGAAGACACACGTGCATTTTAACATTACTGTAAGATATACAGGGTATATCAAGACTGCAACCGAAAACGAAGTCAGGTTGAAGATGACTTGAAGCTTGCACCATCATGGGATCCAGTTCTACATTTGATTAAATCGGAACCCAAAAGACCAGCTGCCAGACCTCAAGACACTGTGAGCTCCTACTGCGTAGATCGGATCGCAATAACTAGTTAACTTTTTAATTTAATAATTGAAAATTAAGGGTAGTTTAATTGTGACAGTCACAGAGCGGATGACTAATACCTCAGTCCGCCCCGTGACCACGAAAGCTGTAAAGTAATCGAAACGTCGGGAAGTTAAAAAATGTAAAAATTAAACCAAATCGCGATAAAATCCGTAATAAAATAGTTTTATTTCAATGTGTAACATTCGCGTAAATCTAAGAAACCAATATATACATAGTTTTCCTGAAATAATGAAGCACACATTCTTATTTTTAAAGACGCTATGATACGTAAGAGTTTAAATTACTATTCCTGCAAAAACTACTTACTAACACCAAACTACTACTTACCACCAAAAATTAGGATTTTCAAAAAATTGCCAAAAAAAGTCTGTCGCTTTTTTTTTTGCGAAATTTTTAGATGCACTGTGTCTGACCAATAAAACTAAAACCTGGCTTCGTTTTCGGTCGCAGTCTTGATATACCCGGTATAAAATAAAAAATAAACTCAAACATTCTAAATAGATAGCTCTCTTCTTTTCATTTTTTTGTATGACTTCTAAGATTGTATGTAAGAAATCGCCTAGAGCGATAAGACCGCCACCTGTTTTGTCAATTTGTAATATCTTTAAGTGTTTTTCCTTTTTGTGTTCAGTTAAGAATAAATAATAATAGTTAAATACCAAGATTTCCTGACATTATTAATACCACAAGTGTGCAACAACTTCAAGAACTTCTCACCAACACTTGCGCTTTGAACACTCAAATGTGTCAAAGTTTTATAACAAAGGAGTCTTTGAGTAGGGTAATTTATTGGTCTAGCGGGCCCACTTAAATTACTTTAAGTGGTCTTTGAACTATGTGTTTCATATTTGGCAACTTCATAACGCCAAGGTCTCACGTTCCTTGTGTTAATTTTGAAGGGTGGGATTAATTAATGAGTTTAAGTGTATTTTAAACTTAAGCATTGTGAATGGCGTTTGTAAAACTTTGATGGTGTATAAAGTGCAACAAACGCGATTAATGAATACTACGAGTATTAATTTAGAAATCTTTATTACTTTAACGGTAAAGGAAAACAACTCAATTGAATTGTGTTAGTCAAATTTTTTTGCAAGATAGATAAGAACACATATGTAAGGGCATTTAGAAAAATATCTCGCTAGAGCTTCTAATGTTGTTTCCATTCATCTTTAGTTTTTAAATAGAACTGGGAACACTACAAAATTACGTAGCTGCAACTACACAAATTAATCTTGATATTGAATTTATCTGTTTGCCCTTGGTTGAAATAAAAATGTATCCTCTATGCAGAATAATTTACTTTATATAACTTTATGTGCCTGACAAATAGTATCAATAAACTGACCCAACATTATTTCTCATTTATGACCCAACCCAAGACAGACTTAGTCATTGAAGCAAGGAGCTTATAATTTCACGCCTTAAAAATCGCATTACTTAACCTTCTGCCTCAGTTTTGACAAAACCAGAACATAAGTCACAATTCTTTAGTGTTCTCACAATACCAAGTGGCAAGGCAAGGCAGGACGTTATGTTCATTAAAAGAATTGCGCCGAGCTGGGTCCCCAGGTCAGCGCGTTAGAATAAAGCAAGCATTACAATCTCGCAGCGGTTATCTTATTCCAAGAAGCGTTTCGTTTTACTACTACGCTGACCCGCGCTTGCGGTTTGTACTTGTTTTTAGTATTTTGTTTATTTGAGTCTTAAGTCATTGTTCATTGGAATAAGTAGAGTATTTGTTAGAGGTAAAATTCTTAAAATCAAAATTATCCAATATGTTTATAACTAAATTATGCTGGACATCTATGAAACATACGGTTGTCTAGTTTCCAATTTTTATTTAGACTATATATACTGTAATAAACAAATGAATTTTCAATAGTCCTATAGAGATGTTAATAATACTTTTATTATCAAAAGCTGCACTATTATCGAGTATTAATAACGACAACCGATCAATAATGTAATGGTTATTATATCAGCCTAGAGTTTGTTACGAAGTAAAACATGATCTTAATATGTACTTAAGGTTTCCATCATCTTAAAATACAATCCAATACACCAATTACAAATTCACTTGGACCGAAGATCAAGGATTAAAGAAGAATTATGTTTTATTTCAATGTACTGAAGAAAGACTAACATAAAAACTAAAAGTATGTTGAACTTTACAAACGCATCTGAAGATCAATACAAATTTCGCTGCGAATCGCGTGATTTCCTCAGATTAGAAGAAAAAATTAAAAATAAATGGCGTGAATAGTTTGGCAGTGAGCCGAGGCGGCACACCAGACAGTATCTCGACGCTCCTCATGTGTTTATGACTCACTTGACAATGCCTCTGTTTAGTGTTCCACAATGAAAGCACCAATACCGAATAAACTTCTTCAGACCGTAAAGCTTGGGCAGGGCTCTGTGAAGCTATGACTTGCTAATTTTATTGAATGGATGAGCTAATGAAATGTTTGCCTTGGAAATATATTTCAAGATGGTAGTATTATTTCTTAGGTTCACATTTCTATGTTGCTATTTCCAAATGCGATTAAAACTCTAATCTTTATTCAATAGCAATGCAAAACGACGACTTAGAAAATTTCGTAGTGTCAGCGCAGTGTCTTTAGTTCCCACTATATCTAGTAGGTATGTATTTACAACTCAAACATTTTAAATCGCGCAAAGTTAGTTCCGATTTAATATTATTCTAGCTGTACCTGTAGACAAACTCATATTATTTCAGTATATCTGTATAAGCTATAAGTTGGTACTCTATCTGCACGTACCATTAGGTCGCTCCTTTCTCAAGCCAATAAAAACAAGCACCAATATAAAATCTATATCGGTGAAGGAAAATATCATTAGGAAATCTGCATACCATAGCGATTTACAAAAAATTCCATGGTATGTAAAGTCCGCCAACCCGCACAAGTCCAGGGTGGTGGACTATATGGCCAAACCCCTCTCAATCTTACTTTCGACTTTAGAGGAGGCCCGTGCCCTGCAGTGGGACGTCTATCGTCTGATACAGATACAGAATGCAGATGCTCTACCTGAGGACAGTCTCCGATGTAGTGTCCTTTCTTGAAGCACAGATGGCACATGTAGGCGGGGGGCGGGGGGCGTGGTGGCCGGCGCAAGGACAGCGCGTTGAGCTGCTCCGCCAGCGAGCTGGTATCGTCTGACGCCGCCTGCGCCGACCCTGGCGCCGCCGTGGGCAGCGGGCCCCACACTGAGCCGGGCATCCACTGGAACAAAATATTACAGTGTTAATTCTACAATCATACATATACATCACGGCTTTTTTCCAGATGAGGTAGGCAGAGATGCTACCAGGATACCCTCGTTGGCTTTGTATTTTCCGTCCCACGATGTGATAGAGGGCGTACCTATTGTCATATCCGGCACAAATTCCTAACTAAGGGTTGATAATATTAATGGGAGAATCTAATGTTAGGGTAAATTCTGATATAATTCACTGCTATTTTATATGTTTATTCCCTACCACATGTCACAAAAAGTTAAATACTATGTTAAGTTAAGTTCTATGGATTCTACGGTTGGTAGTGCATAATGCAATTAATATCCTCCTGTTTACTTAAAAAAGAAGGGAAAATAAGTAGTCATAGGCGACGATATATAAAGAGATTGATATGAATCGCTATTGGTGAAGCGAAAGGATTGGTGCTTTACATAAATCTCTGCCTACCTCCGTGGAGCACATTTTATGTCATATTAATCATTAGTTTAAATCGATAAATAAAACGGTACGTAATATGAAGGGCACGTAGTGAAATAAAGCTGGGAATATTGTATTTTAATAGTTTCAGAGGCCCCACTAAACAACCACCTTAGTTCGTGACTCCTATGGCTGATGTGGCATTGATAGCCCAAATATGATACCAATGAACTACATTTAATCCGAGCTGGTTAATTTAAGTACGACAAATAAATATTAGGTACGACAGACTTTTCAGAACGCCCTTTCATTTTGGCACATCCACGTCGGTTTAATTAGAATCAATGTGAAATAAATGCGTGGACAATTAGACAAATGAAATCGCAGTAAATAATGAGGCAAGCGACGCTATTGGTGGCTGTGAGTGACTAGCCGTGTGTGCGCATGTGTTCAACGCATTATGAGGCGGACGAGCTCAATGTGTAACACTTCCTATATTAAAATTTAACTAATACATTAACGGAGGAATTGCGTGTCGCCGCATTAATTGTTTGTTTCGTATTGTTGGGTAAAATGGTCCTTTCCGAGTCTTTGTGGGATATTTTTGATTGAACGGGGAAATTGACTACCTCAGCGGCGTGGTTGTACTACGGTACGATTACAAAGCTGAGGTCTCGGGTTCGAATCCCGGGTCGGGCAAAGTGATATTGGATTTTTCTGTATATCTGACCGGAGTCAGGAATTTGTGCCCGATATGGCGATAGGCTCGCCCCCTGTCACATGCAATGCGAAATGTGGGTGTCCTGGTAGAACCTCTGCCTACCCCTTCTGGGAAAAAGGCGTGAGTTTATATATAGAGAGCCAGAATCCGTAAATTATATATTAAAGACCTTATTCATGGACAGTTTCAAAAGCAACTTTAGTTACCGAATGTTTTGTCCTCTACGCTGAAACTGAATTCAAAAGTCGTTCGAAAGGGACAAAATATTCGATGAGTAAAATGGGTTTTAAAACTGTCTATGAATAAAGCTGTAAAGATATCGGTATCTTAGTACAAAAGCGTTAGAATAAATAAAGAATTTAGTCGAACATGATAGTATTATTTAATTTTTTCACCATATTAATCTAAATCTACCCCATGCTGAGCTCGTTCACAATCCACACTTTGGTCTCAAGCCACAATCTACCACGAAAATCCAACCAAAATAATGAAGGAAAAACCATAATAAATAGGACACGGTACAGAAATAATATTGCACATTTGTTTATCGTATTGTATAAATAGCTCCTGGTGTGGTGGGCGGCGCAGTTTTTGGAAACAGTAACGGGTACTCGGTTCAAACTAGCTCCACTAAATATAGCGCGAAGAATTTCCGAGTGCGCGGCGCTGATCTTTATAAGGACGGTTTTCCGTAAGGAGAAGAGATGATTTAAGCGCTTTTTGTAAAAAAATGAAGGCGAAAATGATTAATATTTTAAACCACTTAGAAAACTAGAGTTTAGGTAGAATTAGAATGTCTTCATTTTTTATTTTGTTTTTTTAATCTCCTGGTATAGACTTGCGGATATTTATTGGTTTATCATTTTTAGAAGTAAAAACAATGGATTGCGAAATTCGCATACAGAAATATTTTAAAAGCCGGACAGAAATGCAAGCTATTTTTTATTCTAATATAAAAACACAGTTCCTGTGGGATAAATGAAACGAATTTAACGCAGATGAAACCGCGTGGCACATTTGTCATTAAGATTTTTTCGATGCAATTCTGTTTTAAGTGATGGTTTGAACTTCTTGAATCATTAACCAAGCATCGTTGTTGTATGAATCAGTTTTTGCAATCTTTGCGAGCAAGATTATGAATATTGTATTATTTTGTCCTAACTAAAGCGGCTCAAGCGTATAACTTAGTTATTAAAATAATTACATTAGAATAAAACGAAACAATGCGGTACTAGTTAGAATGGCTTCATTGTAATAAAAACTCTTTAAACTTTCGTGCTCTAATGCAATGATAAAATTAATTTTATAATACAATATTAAATGAATAAAAAAAATAAAAAAACAAAACATGTGTTTAAAACCACTAACCAACACAGAACACAAAAAAATGTTTTGTTGCGGACATCGTGTTCGTTCTCTCTCATGATTTAACGTTAATATAAGATTATGTATTTCCGGCTAACATAAAAAACTTTACAAAAAATATTCTTCCCTCCATAGTCTACCTTTTAGTCTATCTAGCCAACCTCTAGCCTAGGATTCATAAATACCTAGTCGATATATCCACAAGGCTAGTAGTCTTTTAAGTTTTAACACCATTAATACCACTTTTATACTAGTGATAGGTCTCTCATATGTGAGAGGTCGCCTGGATAGTTACCACCGCAATGTCTATTTCTACCGTCAAACAGCAGTGTAAATGCACTGTTGAATTCCGATTTGAAGGACATTGTAGCCACTGGACATAATAAGACTCAACATTTTATATCTCAGGATGGCGAGCGCAGTGGAATACTTGCTTTGTAATTCTATTGTTTATGAGCGGTCATCGCAATAAAAAGAAAATAGTATGCTGTTATAATCACGTGTAGATTTTCAAGAATATCATCCGCTGATGATTCAGTACTAATTGTTTGTGTTTGGTTACAATTTGGGCTAGCTGTGTTCTCGTGTTACAATCGCTCGCATCCTGCCGCTGTGATGCCGTCATCCGAGATGAAATGTTTGAAGCGCCGCCGCCTTACCGCGGATAAGATACTCGTTCGTGGAATATTTATTTTATTAGAACATTTAATAGTTGTAATGATTGTTTGTTTTAAATACTATAGGTTGAGCCCGGCTTCGCCTGCAATTACTCACGCCTAGTCCACATTCATTAAAAGCTTTCATGACCGGTTGATTACAAAACGTAAAAAACAAATCGTTTGCATATAAATTACGGTTATTCTGTATCACATCACAACATGCGGTTATCCTACATTAATGTAAATCGGGCGATATTTTTTTGCACTGAATGGAGAGACGAGCATGCCATGAGCCATCCTGAGACATAAGATGTTAAGTCTCAATATGTCTTTAAAACCGGAATGCAACAGTGCATTTACACTGCTGTTTGGCGGGAGAAATAAACATTGCGGTGGTACCTACCCAGGCGGCCACTCACATATGACAGACCTACCACCAGTAGATAACAGCCTTCCTAATAATAGATCTTCATTATCATCATCAGGTTTAGCTGTTCGTTCCTATCCCCGAGGTTCTAACAATAACTATCAAATCTGTTTAAAGCCATAAGGTACATTACAAATACTATAGTCTTATTTCTGAAGCTCATTGGTTAAACAACAAATAACTTAATTATTTGAAGTATAAAAAACCTATTTACAGATGTTCCTTGCCCTGTGCATTCGAATGCAATAGAACGTGTGTAAGTGACGCGAAGCAGGTAGCGTCGCTAATTATAGAGCAATAGTGCTCCCGAGGGACTGTTTAATGAAGCTGACGACTTTTTGGAAATACATTTAATTAGTATCATTATTCTTGGCTGTTTACATGGTGTTTCGTAACAGGGAGCTTATGTAGTATGTAGTAGTTTATGTGGCCTGTACGAGCTTCTAAATGATTGTAGAATTTTTCGAAATTATTGCATCCCGTTTTGTGGATTTTTAACAAATTTTTGCAAAAAGTTTTGCAACAAGTTATTTTCATTTACGTTTTAATTCAAGAAGTAAGTAAAGAAGAGGGCAGTGTGGTTGAAAATGGAATATACTTATAATTCCTATGACAAATATAGATACAATATAGGCACAAACACTATGTCTAAGTCATCAAAATAGCAGGTAAAGGTGGCAGTGGCGTCAATCATCTATCTCCGAGTTTATTTCCATCGTAAGATGCGATAGGGGACTGATTTTAGCCAAACTGAACACAACACCAAGATTCGGACAATTCATGACATTTTTCAAACGGAAAAAACCCACAAAAAGTGGATAGCCAGACTTAGAAATAAAATTCAATACCAGATTCACAGCTCAGATGCTGTTATTAAACTAATCGGCGATATCAATATCAATAAGGTAAGTTATCATAGGAAGAAAATTAATAGTATTAAACATTGTTTTATAATATAATGGCTTTATTCATAGACAGATTCAAAATCTATTTTAGCTATCGACGGTTTTGTCTTCTTCGCTCTAACTGAATTGAACAGGAAGTTGTTAGAAAGGGCCAAAACATTCGATAACTAAAATACGTTTTATGTATATGTCACCGTAAAATTGTAAATACCGTTACATTACAATCTATCTCGCGAGATTGTGAACAGTCGAAAGATTGTGAACCGTAACATACTGCTTACAATTTAACGCATTATTTTTCAGTAGATTGTAATCTATCGAAGTGAAACAGGTTAATCACAATCTTAAAAATTGTAAAATCTAGGTGTATTATGAGTGAAGTACCGCATTGAGTTACCGCAAAGAAACAATCGTTAGGTTAGGTTAGGTTAGTTTATTTTCATTTTAAATAAAATTAAGTCAATATGAACTCAAGTAATTAAAATGAAGTCAATTGACAATCTTCCGTTTATTTATAATATCTCTAGTGAAATTATAATATCCCGGCTTTGACAATATACCGGTAACATATATAATATGAATAAGGCCGTGAATGTCTAAGTAAGATTATGGATGAAACTACTTAAAATCCGTGTAAAAAATATAATTATTAATTTCATATTTTAAGGACCAGCGCTCTAACTTGAGATCCGCCTCAAAAGCAGATTTAAGATACGATATTTGTTGTAATTACCTCACACTGTGATTTCTTCTAACGTGGGTGCATTTATAAACACAACTTTCACATGTTTATTATGAACTTAGCGTAGAGCATACAAACATTACCCGCCCGGGCATCGAACTAAAACTTGTGCAGTTAATGAAGTCATTGCGCCAATTAGTAAATTAATAGTTGCGACAACAACAGTTCACTTGCAAATAGAGTTGATTGCTGAAATGAACACTTTCGATGTATTCAAAGATTTTTGGTAGGAAACAAACCTATCGATTTGCATCACTGATATTCTAAATGAAGGAATATCCGTAGCTACATATAGGTATTAGGCACATAATACGGTGATGTGTTATGCAAAGTAATGGCCTTATTCATAGACAGTTTTAAAACCCATTTTAGTTATCGAATGTTTTGTCTTCTTCGCTAAAACTGAATTCAAAAGTCGTTCGAAAGGGACAAAATATTCGATAACTAAAATAGGTTTTAAAACTGATTATTTATAAGGCCATAAGTCTTGCGAATATGAAAGCGTCATTTGTATATGAGTAAAAATAAATTGACTATCTGTTACGTTTATTTATTTATTAAATTAAGGTTCTCCAACAGTACACACATTATCACAATTATTAACATTCTTTGCTAGTTACATTCTGATGCATATACCACTTATAGGAGTACACAATACTTATAAATTACACACACATGAACAGAAACAAGAAAAGTGTGAAATGTGCGTTAAAAGATTATTCAAATTGTGATATATAAAGCAACAACCATACCTTGAAGCTTATGATAAATTTACTGCAATTAAAATACTACCCAACAGCGAAAGATGAATCTCTCCTCCACATTTTAATACAAGTCTGTTCTAATACCCCACAGATATGATGGAACGGTCCATTCTACTTAAGAGACGGGTGCCCCGATCCATCAAATGATATACATAGCCCATGCTGTGATTTGATGACCAGCCAAATACAATATTGTTAAATATAGCCACACAACCTAATTTTGTACCTTAATATGAGTACTACACATGTGCTTTAAAGCGTTCATTCACTCGTTTCATATTATTTATACAGTAACAGCCTCCGTCGCGCAGTTGGTTAGACGCCGCCGGTGAAACAAGAGGCCGCAGGTTCGAGCCCCGCACCGAAACAAATATTTGTGTGATCCACAGGTATTTGTTTCGGGTCTGGGTGTTTGTGAGACCGAAAAGTCTCTCGTAGTTTCTGATACCCACGACACAAGACTCGATCTTAGGTTAGGACTATGTATGTGACTGTTGGGTGTATTTATTTATTTTATTTATTTAGTATTTAGCCTATATACGTCACGCTGCACGGACGTCCTTTATTTGAGAGTATAAGTCCACCACGTTGGCCTAGTGTGGGTTGGTGAAAGTCCACTAACTAACATTTCAAATTCTTATAAAGAAATCTCTGGTATGCAATTTTCGATGTAGCTTCCTGAATTCTTTCAGTTAAAGAGAGCAATAATTACGGATACACTTAAATTCGAAAAGTCCGATGTGTATACTCTAGTGTCGAACTTGTGAATTACGTCTGTACTGTTAACTAAACTATCGTTCTCTTATCCAACTAAATTAAATTAAACAAAACAGTTATACCTACATAATTTTGATTAAACATTAGTAAAAACTGTCCATGAAGTGCAAAAAACAATAGATCTGAAACCAATTGGTGCAGAATATCTACTCAAAAAAATATGAAACAAAGCACATGCGGCGCCGAAATAAAAAAAATGAAATTGATTAATGGCATAATTTATTGAGATAATTTGAACTTTAAAATTAAATTACAGACGAAATAAAAATTGATTATTTTTCATCATGGCTAATTCTTTATTGATTTATAAGAACGGGTAGATTTTTTCAGTAGCTATAGTTAAATTATATTAAATCTTTATTTATTTCCTCATAATATTTTAGTCTATAACATGCAATATTGTAAGACTACATTATTTGCCTGGAATGGGCGAAGCTCGCCCGTAGCACAGAACACCAAAGCTCTATAATATCTTCGGCGTCTCTTTTCGTATAAACCTGTCCAATCAAATTGCCCAGAATCCCTGATTGATAACATACAATCCCATTAAACAGAAATAGCATCAAGCCAGCTCTTAGCTTACGTACGGGAGACATTCCATGATACTTGAGAAAAAAACTTGAATTTCTAATTAACCCGTCGCCAGTTCAATGATTGAAAAGAGAAATTAATTAAACTGAATAGTTGAAACTATAACTAAGAATGGGAAGGAAGGAGAAACATAATAGGGATATTTAAAGTAAAGAAGAAGACCTAGAAACAAATAATACCTTTGAAATAAAACGGGCCGGACTCCCGGTGATCACGAAAGCTGTTAAGTAATCGAAACGTCGGGAAGTTAAAAAATGTAAAAATTAAACAAATCCGCGATAAAATTCGTAAAAACAAGTTTTATTTCAATATGTAACATTTGTGTAAATCTAAGAAATTATTAAAAGTTTTGTTTGTTCGTTTGCTCTAGTTTTATTTCTTTACAATACACACCGACCGACATCTTAGGAGTACAATAAGTAGCAAAGAAACTGGGTGTTGATAGTGTTCTTTCGTCATAATATTTTAAAGAAGCTTGCTATGATCCGAAGCACTCAAGACATATTCGTATATAACCGACATATCGTACATGTATCGACATATAGAATCAAAACCGACCCGACCCTGTAGAAACATATTTAGCTTTTCTTATTTTCAGTTAATTCTTTACCTATAATACAAATAAACTTGTTGATATACGTTAAAACAATCACCAATAATATTGTATATCATGTCTTATCTTTTTTTATTTTTAAAACGATGTCGCCATATGAAAGTAATTAAATTAAAATAAATTAGATAAAAAACGTGTCTCGTTCACCAAACACATGTCTCTCAGTCGGACAGAACTTCTAAGAAATGTCAAAAATTTGGCGACCGGTTGGCGCAGTGGCTAACTAATTTCCGGGATAAAGATTTCGGGTCGATCCACGACAGAATAAACAATGTAACAAACACACGGAATCGTAACTAACGTTTCGCCCAAACATGTTACAATTCTGGATGTTTGTACACATGAAAGTGTTTGTAAATGCACCCACGATAAAAAACTAAACTGAGCGTGACGAATGTTTTTAAAAAACTAAGTTCTCTACCTGAAATGCGTGTTCAAATTGGTAAATAAAATTTTATTCTACTCATATTCAGTCTACATCCTTCAAAAATATTATTATTTTATTATATTTTCTATCATGCTCAAATTATACGGACAATTTAAATGACTATAAAAACAGCTGAAAAACTGTTTACTGATTTCATTACCAGATGGCGTATGACTTCATTGCGGATCCCTGAGCACATTGGCGATGCTCCTTAACGTAAACTTTTTATGTCAATAACCTTACGCGCTAGTGCGGGCCAGTTACCACCGCTGTCCGACTATTTTCGTCCCAACATTTTGTTTACAACATACGGCAATGTCAAAGTTTTGTTTAGCTTCAATATCTACTGAATGAGGAGTTTGTACATTTACTTCTACATAAACGACGGTTATACTAATACCCATCCACAAATTTGAAATTATGCGTATTTTATTTCAATAAATCTAACACCTATTCAACGATGACTCATACCCGGAATTTGAAAAAGTCACTAATTTTTTTTATTGCATCACAATATGAAATATAGCTACTGCGCTACTGAAGACTTTAGATTTTAAAATCGTATTAGCTAGATGGTGAGCACAGCGTAGTACGTACGATACCCAACTAAAACACATGTCCCATAATCCCGTTTTCTCAAACCTTTTACGTCTCCCCTCTTATTCTCAGTAGAAAAAGAGAAGGATACATTCCTACCTGATCATTCTGATCGTGTGTGAGGTACAGCCAGCCAAGGAGGGCCTGCGGGCAGCCCTCAGTCTTCCCGCACCACTGAGGCAAGTCGGCGCCGAGAGCCGTGGGCGACATCGCACAGACACAGCACGATACAGCTTCGCACAGCTTATCACAGCTTGGCACAGTTCGTCAGCCCATGGCCGAGAGCCGGGCTATTTTGGACGCTTGGGGCGAGGTGCGCGTACGCCGGTCGTCGGGAGACTAGCGGAGCACTCCTTAAGATGGGATGGCGGGAGTAAGGATGGGTAGGGAGTTTGTCGATGTGTTAATTGATTCATTTGCGTTTTTGTACTGTTGTTTTTTTATGTTTGTGTAACGAGGGATTTTATTAATTTAATTAATTTTGAAAGTTTGTGGTTCATATCTTGAGATTTTACGCTGAAATCGTACGAATGAGATAGGAATTTTAAAGTATATTATAGTGATGGGCCTTTATAATATCTTTATATATTTATCCTGATTACTTTTGCGTTGGTTGTATTCTAAATATTTGTTCATTACATTACCCAAAAGGTAAAAACAAAAAATATATGTTCCATAATTTTAGGTATACAATTTTCCTGTTATCAATATTATTGTATTTAGCCGGCCAAGTCAACAACAATTATAATTAATAATCATAATATTTCCTACAATCACTTTCCTATTAAATAATAAAATAAAAAACATCCAGTGAATTTATGTCCTCAACACATCAATCCGCAATCAAGTACCAATGAGATATATTTGTAGACATTATTTATAAATTTTATAAATTACAAAAAATATTATTTAACTCCAGTAACATCACTATTCATCATGTTCCAATAATATATTTCACAAACTCACAATTCCTAACAATCGTATTAATGAAAGTATTTGTTAGTTTAATTTATCCATTTAATTTTAATAAAATAAAGTGTCCGCTTTCTAATAGATATGTATACATAGTTAGGGTCACATTTAAGATTATACGACTAAGCTAATATTGTTTATATAAATAAAATAAAAGTAAATTAGTTTATCGACATCCTTGTTCTCGCGTCACTAGCCAACATGTGGGCGCAGTCGACCGCGCCGGGCGGCACTCGCCGGGAGCAATATTTTCGTTCGCCCCGCACCACGCGACCAATTATAAATTATTACAGTGTTTCATGTCGAACTGTAACGTGGTAGCGGGGCGAGTACTTGCGGCCTTGGTTTTCAGCGGGTTTTGTAAAATTTAAAGGTTAATATTTATAATTACTGTCGATGAATGTATAATAGTGTTTATATTTATTAGGGAATAAGTTCCTAGATGATGTTACCATGATGGCCCAATCACAAAAAAGTGGTAAGTTGTTTAAAAGTTGTTTAGCAAGACTGTATGTAGTCTTTTTTACTCTTTTAAATATAATAAAATAATAAATAAAAGACAAGAGGCCGCGGTTCCGATCACCGCATCGAGACAAATGTTTGTGTGATCCGCAAGTATTTGTTTCGAGTCTGGGTGTTTGTGAGGCCGAAAAGATTTTCGTAGTTTCTGAGATCCCTAAGATGCGTAGGTATTTCCACGATGTTCTTTTTCTGCTAAAGTAGTAACTTACTAACAATACAGTACACACATAACTTCGAAAATACAGAGGCATATCTTGGGATTCAAACCCACGGTCATCGTCTCAGCAATTCGTGACTGGTTCATTACTGTTAAAAAGCAATGTAATATTTAGACTTTTAGATACTGACTGTTATGCAATATAAGGTACGAATTATGTTTTTTAAGAATACTGTCAGTTGTAAGTCGCTCTTGGAAAATGTTGTTATGCTCAATAAATAAGTATTTTAATTCATCTCTACGTGTCCATTATTACGTTCAACAATTATCAACAAACTATCACACTTGATATTACGATAGAACACAATATTCAATCACTTTATAGTTCAATACATGATTAAAAATCTATAACTAAGACTCGATAATCTAGTTCTCATTTCCGTTCCTGAATACGGTTAAATCTACACACGAGGCAGTAAAACTGTTTCTATAGTTTAATAGTCTAAAGTCTAAACATAAGAGAATGCTCTTAGTTATAGTGTAATTTTTACGCGGTCAAAATCCTTTTGTTGTACAAGACGATCGCTTTTAACTATTTACAAAGAGCTTTTGATTTGCGGCTTTTGTGTTAAGTGGTAATCAAATGTATATTTTTAAAAGAATAAAGAGTTGACTATGTTATAATATAGGAATAGAAGGAGAGTGTCTTAAGCGCCGAAGTACGTTAGCTTTAAAAGGCGACAGCTTTCCAATTTGAGCTATACATAACAGACTTTGGCTTTGGGTATCGTAATCTTGCCGAGCTTTTAAAGTGATATTCGTATCCGGATATCGAGTACCATACACGACGGTAAAAAACCTGCCATGCCAACCGCCTGAAATGTGTCCTTATTCCCAATATGCTGAATAGCCTTGCTTGTTTGAAAAAACCTGCGGACAAAACAATGTAAAATGATATGTAAGACTACCAAAATTTTAGAGATCGAAAAACCTAATAGTCGTTAAAATTAGAAAAACATTCAACATAATCTTAAAACGTTTCATACGAGAAATTAGTTATACAGTAAAATTTCGTCCTTGCACCAAAACATGGATAATTAAAGTAAATCAAAGACACTTACCACTCTATTAAGCGCCATCAATGTCTATTGCTATCGGCTGCTGGCCGTATAACCTTGCCAAATTAAAAAGCACCCATTTGAGAACAAAATATGCGGGCAAAAGAGACCATCGCACTGTCCGGGCAGGGTTATTGGACGAGCTCCATTGTAGTCAATTAGATAGCGTCATAGAGAGCAATTGAGTTTAAAACGAGGTTGATTCGTTTGTTTGATGCACGGACATTATATGATCTCTGATGGTTTGTTGGCGTAACAAAAGACTTTAGTTTTGTTGTGCAATGTTTTATTTTGTTTTAAAAGGTATTAATTAATATATTATTGTAAAGATAGAGCCAATGTCACTAGGGGCTTCCAGTGTGAATGAGAAAATAATTGTTGGCGAAGCTTTTTCATAAGTCAATCCTTTTTTATTATTTTTGTTGATATGATAAAACAAATTAACTTTAAAATGTATTACTGCCTATTTAGACGTATTGAATGAACGCTTGTTATAATTTGTCAGCCTCCGTGGTGTAGTTGTCTAGACGCCGGCTGTTAAACGAGAGGCCGTGGGTTCGATCCCCGCACCGAGACAATTTTTTGTGTGAACCACAAGTATTTGTTTCGGGTCTGTGTGTTTGTGAGACCGAAAAGTCTCTCGTAGTTTCTAATACCCACGACACAAAACTCGATCTTATTGTGGGGTCAGGAGTCAGGACTATGTATGTGACTGTTGAGTGTGTTTATTTATTTTTAATAAATTAAAAACCAATGTAATACATATTATATTTTATGTAGAAAAACTAATTTGACAAACCGACATATTACAGCACTACATTTAGATGCAGTAATTTCTTAATGGAAGAAAAAAGCCGTAACACGTGCAGGATTTTTTATTCATGACGTCACTACACCCAACGGTCCGGCTTTGTACAATGTGTTTAAATACTTTCTTTTGCATTGTCCTTATTAGTCAATTGTTTAAATTGCTTACATCTGGGTTCTCCGCGTGGTGTATTTTGCTAGTGGGTTTTGCATGCTGCGTGTAAATCTATGGCATCTGTTTTTGTGCCTATTTCTGTGTTAAGTTTTTTCAATAAGGTTTTTCAGGATTGATTTTATAGCCATAAATATGTCGGGTAAAGGAGATTGTATTAACGATCTAATAGTTTTTTTAAATTTAATTCACAAAACTGATGTACAATCCAACATGTTATATAAAAAGAAAGAAAAACGATACACATGATTGACACCTACTAGATGTGAATTTTACATGCAGTAGTAGTTTATTAGTAAGCATAAGATGAAAAGATGCACATTGAAATAATATATATATGAAAAAGTCCAGTCCACATCAGCAACATAAGTATTATTTCACGTACGTACTATCATTAAATTGAAACTCAATTGGGACTGTCGTCCTCTAATACTGTTTTTTCCGCCCTGACATGTCCCATTCTGTCTTATAACTCAAGGCATCTAATCCTGTCCCACCTCATGCCTTTGAATTTGAAAGAGTAACAAATATATTTGAATTCCATGCTCATACTATAATTTTCATACAAAATTCAATCGAAATTGGTTCAGCCGTTTCCGAGACTAACGCGCACAAACGCATGGATAAAATTTCTAGCAGTCATTGTTTTGGGTCGCATTAGGTAAACGTTTGATAAAATCAATAGTTCAATAATAGTTTTCGTCATAAATTCATTTACATAACATATTCATCCTTTTTCTTGGAAGTATTGCTGGCCAGTAATACATTTAATGTCTTGATTTATATTTATTTTGTGACAATGCACAAAATGTTCCAAAATTGACAGTTGTTTGTCACGCCGAACGCTCTTGTTTGTAACAAAATATTTATTTCAGTGAAAAATAGTTTATGCTATAAAAATATATTCACCAAGTGCTTTCAATTTTAAATTCTTGGACTCAGGTGAGTTTTTGGACAAATTTAAATAGTGCAGAGGTCTGCACCCGAGTGGCCCGGTGATTGATTCTTTGGAACCAAAAGTGCGGTATCTCTGCTGCCAAGGATTGCGTATTTTTGGTAAATATTCCTGCTCATCTAAGAAAATTTAAATTGCAACGTAATAAAAACATTTTGTACGTATTAGAAGACATCATTTATTTGGAAAATGTAAATAGTTGCATGTGGACCAAATGTAATCAAATAGTTAGTTTGCTGATCCAGTAATTAAGAATGTTTCCATTAGGATTTATTCCAACACAACGCAGAAATTGCTAATAAAAAATCGCGTGTACAACACCTAGACCAAAAATATCCTCGACGCGTCGAAAAATGGATCCGTAAAACTTATTATAATCTGAATTTAATAAAAGTTCGTAAATTTCTCGCCTAATTTGCGAAATTCGGTTGAACATAAAGGTAACGAAGACATTAAAAGCTCATTACCTAATCCAGCTCAAGCTAGGTTTTGTAGAAATTTGTAAAAAAGTGCGAATTACGGTAACATCTAGGCTACGGCGATAACACGACAACAGGGTGACCTATACATCAGATATTTGAGAAACATATCAAATATTTGATAACACATGATGTTGAAATAAAACAATTTATTACGGATTTTATCGCGATTTGGTTAAATTTTTACATTTTTTAACTTCCCGACGTTTCGACTACTTTACAGCTTTCGTGGTCACGGGGCGGACTCGTGACCACGAAAGCTTTATTTCAATATGTAACATTCTCGTAAATCTAAGAAACCATAACACATTATGTTATAACATAAAAGTTTGGCAAATATTGATCAGAGCCTTTATAATATGTAAATTGATTGAAATAAAACTATTTTTTACGGATTCTATCGCAATAAAATCCGTAAAAAAGTAGTTTTATTTCAATGTGTAACATTGGCGTAAATCTAAGAAACCATTATATGTTAATTGACATAACAAAGTAACTACAATGCACACAATAAAATGTCCAGTAAGAGCATTCCAACACAAGAGACAAGAGAGAAAAGCTCTAGGTAGATTACTCATTACACAATTATGCAAGACTGCTCGAAACCGTCTATATTTTTCCTCCAACTACCTTATGAAATTATGGTCATACTACACGCGATAACATCACGCCGATAAAAATGATTACACAAAATTGCGGAACAATTTCTTGCACATGTTTTTCGTTGTGTTTGAATGGTTACCTTTACTAACCTACTCTCGAGACAATAGTCCTGCGTCTTGATAATAATGCATTTGAAATCCAATACCAACTAAAGATGACCGTATAAAAAAGTAACTGCCCAAAAAATAAAGCATATTTGTATTTATCATATTTCTGTTTAGATATTTATTACTTAAAAATAGTTAATAAAGGCTCGCCGAAATTAAATAACATAGGATTATTTCGTAAAAATGATAAATTAAAAATCCTATATTTATCTGATTTCGGCAGGCTTCCATAATTACACACACAAACAATAAAGTGAACCATAGTGACCCACCCAATTTATCATATTTCTGTTTAGATATTTGTAAATGCTCGCCGATATCAGATATCAAAGGATTATTTTGTAAAAAAGAAAAAATATTGATTATTGTGTCGAGATAATAATCTTCTTTAACCTATATATTCTTGTTTGTGGCCAATCGATTTTCTATTTGGGCGACAATCGACATTGCCCTGCAATTACGTCAGGCGTAGTGCAATCACATTGCCTCGCCAAGATAAAAAAATTGTTTATTCAAAACAATATTGTCTTCAAAGTGAATCGATATAAACCTAGCAGATAATATGGGCTTGAGCCTTTAAGTTCAGAGGTTCGATTTCGGATGCAAAGTTCTTGGTGTGTTTTTTATGATACGATAAAGAGTTGTAATAAAACTATTTTTTACGGATTCTAATTCAATTATCAAACAGAAGTTTTCCGATATCAGAATTTCAACTGCTATTATAAATTCAAAGATGCCAAACTTTTACAAGACCCGCCTTCCTATAAGACTTATGCAATCTTCAAAATTCAAAGACAGTTGTAAAGTTTGAACTATGAAAGCTTACATTCTTAGCTTTTCCATAAGCTTTTAGGTTACGGCAGTGGCAGCTCGTACCATGCTATGGAGCTTTAAGCGCTATTTTTGTATTCATTGAAATGTATTAAAAATAGATTACGTTGAAAATCGATTTAAGATTGTAAAATAAATATAGGCTAGGATACAATACTGGCTTGGAAATATGGGTTGTTAGTTGGAATTTTACGTATGAATATTCAATTTGACTGACTGCCTCGGTGGCGTAGTTGTACTACGGTATGACTACAAAGCTGGGGTCTCGGGCTCGAATCCCGGGTCGTGCAAAGTGATATTGGGTTTTTCTATTAATTTTGTGTCAGGAATTTGTGCCCGATATGGCGATAGGCTCGCCCCCTATCACATCATGGGACGGAAGATAGAAGGCGAAATGTGGGTGCCCTAGTGGCGCCTCTGCCTACCCCATCTGGGATAAAGGCGTGAGTTTATGTATGTATGTAATATTCAAATATTTGTACAAAATACGAATTATTATCAATTCAATCATTACAATCCGCTATTAGCTTTTACACCTATTTAATACGCAAAACTTACAATGTTATGTCTTACTTATCGCTGACTCTACATTCCGTTATCGCTTCTCAGTAAGTAGAGTCGCAAACAACGCCTCTGTGACTAGCGACGGCTGATGTAGACTTCTCTGAACTCTATCGCTTGTGCTCTCAGCGAAACTCTACACCTCTACATTGTTGTTCATAGATTGTACTGTGTGCTTCTTGGAAACTTGAGTCTGGAGATTAACTGTGATATAGTAATGAGGTTTTCACGCGGATTTGCGAATTAATTTAATAAATAATTGTGGTTTTGGCTCGATGGAACTTGAGCTCGTGTTATGGTGGTTTTGGTAGGTTGGGTCTGATAAAGTTCTTTTGCAGTATGAATGAAATAACATAAGTCATCAATCTCTGTAGTCTATTGTTATGGTCTAGGTGTTAATCTTCAGATGGCTTCAGATTTGGTCATGTACCGTGATCAATTATTATCGATCGAAGCGAGAAGTTCCCTGAGTTTTCTAAACAAATAAATAAATAATAAAATAAATAAATACACCCAACAGTCACATACATAGTTCTAACCCCACACTAAGATCGAGTCTTGTATCGTGGGTATCAGAAACTACGAAAGACTTTTTGGGTCTCACAAACACCCAGACCCGAAACAAATACCTGTGGATCACACAAACATTTGTTTCGATGCGGGGATCGAACCCGTGGCCTCCCGTTTCACAGCCGGCCTCTAACCAACTGCGCCACGGAGGCTATCAAATATAGATTAATCATGCTTTTTTATTATGTCGCCGTACACTATGTTACTCTTACTTTGTATGTGCGCTTATACAAAAATATCCCATGCATCAAAATGCATAGAAAAAACCCAGAGAAATAATTGTTATTCGTGCAAATAATTGTTACTCGTACGGGAATCGAACCCGCACCTTGTGGCCCAGAAAGCCAACTTTTTACCCTTTCCACCATTCTGTAACTAAATCTGCGTCACCTATGCATGCTTACAACTATGTTTTTTATTTATTCTTTGAAATATAAGTGTTAAAGTCACGGCAATGTGAAGCATTACTGGAAGTATGTTAGGTTGTTGCACCTGCGTTGATTTGTTCGTGCGGTTCTTATCACGTCCTATCGCTTTATCATGCGCCCCATGGCGGCTGCAATTTACCCTCGTTTATATGACTTATGGAAGAAAACCTTCGACTTTGTATAAGACAGAGGTATGTTAAATAAGACTTGCTGTAGTTACTCATGACGATCTGGAATACGTGCGGCGATATATTATATGTCTTTTTTACAAATGAAGGCTTGGCCCACAGTCTATAGCGGGTTGGAGGCCTTCAAATACAACAAATATTCTTGTAAATTTCTATAATATTACTGATCTAATGGTTTCTTAGATTTATGCGAATGTTACACATTGAAATAAAACTATTTTATACGGATTTTATCGTAACAGTCACTGAGCGGATGACTAATACCTCAGTCCGCCCCGTGACCACGAAAGCTGTAAAGTAATCGAAACGTCGGGAAGTTAAAAAATGTAAAAATTACTGATCTATTCCAGATGTTTTCCTTCACAATTTAAGAAAAATAAACACAATATTTATATAAATCCTTCATAATTACTCAGCAAGCAGCTGTAAAGGCATTGTACCATCACGCACGCCTCTTACAAGGTGCCGGATTGTCACGTGATTGTGTTGGGCGCCGCGACGCTCGCGCGGTCGCCGACCCGTCGCGTGCTCCCTGCACACGGTCAAGGAGCTGGACTTCGGTATAGGACGTTTGACGGATTTATGTGCAGTAGTAAATAATGTCTTGTTGAGAGAGAAGAATTCAGTTGGTAAGATTTACATAAATGCCCGAAAAGGATCTATCTTAGTAGAATGACTGCCTCGGTGGCGTAGTTTTACGGTTGTAGCGGTATGGTTACAAAGCTGAGGTCTCGGGTTCGAATACCGGGCCGCGTGATATTAGATTTTTCTATTCATTATCAGCCCGGAGTTACGAATTTGTGCCCGATATGGTGATAGGCTCGCCCCGTATCACATCGTGGTACGGACCATACAAGGCGAAATGTGGGTATCCTGGTTGCGCCTCTGCCTACCCCTTCTGGGATAAAGGCGTGAGTTTATGTATGTATATATGTAGAATAGTTGAACACGATGACGCAAAACAATCATGCCAAGCATGTGTCGCGTTTCAGTTTCGGCCTGTGTGTATTTGTTTTCGATTAGGCTAGTAATTTTATTTGTGAGGGCCATCTCTTGATGGTAGATAATTTAATTTTCACCGTTCTAATAATCAAGTGGAGCACTTTGTCGTTTCAGTGTAAAATTGGATCCCAATTGTAAGTGACTTTCGAGGATAGCTAAATAAAAGCAACTGGGAGGGTTACAATAACACTGACCAAGAGAAACGTATGCGTTAACCAAATAATATTGTGTTGTAAGACATCTCTACAGTGAATAGTGCACATAAAATAGCCGCATGTGCTATAAGAAGGTAAAGTTGGGGTCACACCGCGAGCTCATTATGCGGTGTGCGCGAATTAGGCTCGCGACACACCGTGCGTCCCCGGAACGAATTAACCTTAATACACATCCGACTCGTTATTACATAATCGTGATTTATTTCGATTACACGTATTACATAGTGGTATTAACTAATGTAATATTAGTTATTCTTATTGTGTTTTTGAAGTTGAAGTTGTTTAGTTTCGAGAGAAATCTGCATACTGTGGATGTCATTACAAGGATGTCTATGGTGTGTAATGTCCGCCAACCGGCTATAAGCGAGCTTGGTGGACTATCATTGCCTAACCCTTCTTAATCGAACTCTCCATTACAGAGGTGCCCTGTTATCAGTGGGCGTGTATTGGCATCTGTATCTGTATGAGCCTATATACGCCCCACCGCTGGGCACGGGCCTACTCTACAATCGAGAGAATCGATTGAGAGTGGTTAGGCCATATAGTCTACCACGCTGGCCTAGTACGGGTTGGCGGACTTACAAATCGTAGAAATTGTACTTGTAGTATATTATGATAAATGATAGTTATTAATGATGTTATTAATGAACTGCTCTGATTTAAACCAACTTGTAATTTTTGTAATAATCATACATTGTAAACTGGTTTTGAAAAGAGCAACACTAGAGTTTCTTGCCCGTTCTTCTCTAGTGAAAACCGCTTTCCGAACCGGGTGGTAGTTCAAAAAATGACTGAATCTAAACAATGTTGAACATTTTAATGGATTCAAGAAATTATTTTCATTTCATTTTTCATTTTATAGTTTTCGAGACTTAACATCTTATATTTCAGGATGGCGAGCGCAGTGGATAATCCAAGCATTGCTATGTACTTCATGGTGTTGTCTGGTTTTGCCATTGTCCATGAGCGTTCATATCGCTTACCATCAGGCGAGTGGTATGCTCGTCTCGCCATTCAAGGCAATAAAAAAAAAGAGAAGCGTGTAAAAGCAGTATAAATTATATGTGATGGTTCGAATTTGCTGTCATGAGTGGACTAGACTTAAGATCTCAAAAGTCTGAATAGAAGTTTCAATAGTAGGAAAGTAAATAAATATTTGAGATAATAAAAACTAGTGTGAATCATATTTTTTATTCGACTAAGGTTTCGACTAAAACTTTCCTTTATCTGGCCATTTTAAAATTTTAATAAACTTTAGATGTTATATTTGATGGAAATTAGAATAAGAATTGCAATTCTAATCAATTCATTATCAATTTGAAGAAAAACTAATTTTAAACTTACATAATACAATAGCTTTTTAACTCATTTTCATTCATTTGTTCAACAAAAAGGAACTGTCGCATTTTCTAATAATTTTTCACGAAATTGCGTTTCGTGTCTTGTCAATGTGGTTCCAACGAGCAATGCTTCTATATTAAAACTCGCAATATTAGGTTATGATGGCTGCAGCGTTCCGCTCACCACCGGATCAGCCGGCTTCCGCGGTTCGACCGGCTCTACTGTATAGCCAGTTCTACGGTTTAGCCGTTTACACGGAATTGCCGGCTCTACGGTTCTGTCGTATTTACGGTAATGCCGGGTCTGCGGTTTCGCCGGTACTGTGGCTATGCGATTTCTACGGTTACGCCGGTTTGTGGGTTGTACGGTTGCGCCGGTCGCGGTCTCGTGCGCTCCGTGATTTATAGTCCGGCGACATTTCTTCGTGTCCCTTGCCTTTGCTTCGGAACCGTGTGCGTTGTGCTATTGTTGGATTTTCTTTTTTTGTCATACTTTCTCGTGAGGTTTTGTTATCAACGAAGAGGAGATACACAAAATGATTCTGAAATAGAGCGTAAAAAGTGTAACAAACTAGGTATATACAATTTTAATACTAGATTATTAATCATAATTCACTTATACATATTATTTCATTAATTAATTAATTTGGTGTGTTGCATATGTTGCGAGTAAAAAATATAGCAATGGTGCCTAATGTTCAAAATTACATTGGATAAACTCACGCCTTTTTCCCAGAAGGGGTAGGCAGAGGTGCTACCAGGACACCCACGTTTCGCATGGTGTGTTACGTCCCACTATGTGATAGGGGGCGAGCCTATCACCATGTCACAAAAAAACCAATATCACTATACCCGTCCCGGGATTCGAGCCCGAGATCTCAGCGTGGTAATCGTCTATCTATCTATATCAGCTCATATACGTCCCACTGCAGGGCACGGGCCTACTCTACAATCGAGAGAATCGATTCAGAGTGGTTAGGCCATATAGTCCACCACGCTCGCGCTGGTAATCGTACCGTCGTGCAACTGCACCGCCGAGGCAGCAAGTTCAACATTAATTTTATGAAATATATACCCTTTATGCAAAACAACATAGTAATTGGGTATTTGACTCATATTTTTTTTTATTAAATTCGTTAAAAAGTATCCATATCCAAAATCTAACAAACAAAGAATTTTGTAAATCCATTCAGAATTTAAAAAGTTAGAAACGTTTTTAATCTTGTAGTGGGGGTAAAAGAAAAGGGATGCAAAACAAAGTTAGTGACGTCACTATTCTTAATATGCATTATAGTGTGCGGGTGCGAAAGAGACAGTAAGATGTCCCCACTACGTCCCCACTCTTTCATTTAAAATACTAATATTTGCCTCATGTTACAAGCTATTTTATCACTGTTTTCACAAAAATGTTTTGTTTTAATGGCACTTCTGTTTGTCTGCAAAATAATACAAAAATTCGATGATAGTCAAATACCCAATTACTAATAATGAAACTTGTTTTCACTTAATTTCAATTAATATTGACTGAGATTATTGAAGTGAAACTTCTTTATCGGGGTTGGAAAAAATTTTTCGTTACGCGTCACATTCTTCCGTTACGCGCCATCTTTTTTTATTTAGTAAATTAGTACCCACTTCAGTAAGCCACACCCCCAACCATTTCCAAGCCCCACCCAAAATTTTAAGTCCCACCCACTTTTTTGTAATTTGATCCTTACCCCCCCTCTGGCCTTCCCCCACCCTAAATCCAAAACAGTGCCCAATAGCCTCCCCACGAACCCCCCCCCCCCCCGCTTACCCCCACCCTAAAAATTTTACCTCACCCCCCCCTACTCATATCTCCGGCATTATCCATCGTAGACCCACCGACCTTGGGTTCATTGGAACCGGCTCGGTGAGGGCCACAATCCTGCCCCAACAGAATTCCCGAATTCCCCCTCCACAACTTTCCCCACCCAAAAATATTTTAAGGTGCCCAATAGCCCCCCCACGAAACCTAACCCCCCCCGCCCCTACCCCCACCTAAAATTTTTACCTCACCCCCCTAAACCTATCTCGGCCAGTAAAGGTCGTGGACCCACCGAGCTTGGTATCCTCGGAACCGTCTCGGTGAGGGCTACAAATTGGCCCCGATAGAAATCCCAAATTCCCTCAAAAATTTCCCCCCTCCTAAACTTAAACTTTATTTAATTTAGCTTTATTTTACCAATTCTGTAAATTTGTAAATAGTAGATCATTTTTCGAAAAATGATGTCATAAAGAAGTTTCACTTCTTACGTGTGTACACTAATACACACACACATTTTTTTTAAGGCGTTTTTCCCTAACATTCCTCGAACCCTACGGTTTCCATTACGCCGAAACAATGACGAAACTAAATTTGGCTAATTTCCGATAACAATCTCCCCCACACGACGAACATCCTTCCAATTATTATTTGGATCGTCAGTCTACGCCGCCGCGCGCTCGTAGCCGCCCGCCCCGCCTACGCCGTAGCCGCGCTACGAACGCACGTGAACCGTTTAATTTAATTAATTAGTTTGCATTCTACGATGTGGGATTTGAGTGGGATTTCATCAAAACACACGGATGGAATGTGAGTTATCCCACACTTGTGTGATTTATCGCGTGGGATTGTAATAGCGGCTTTGCGGTTGCTGTTTTATGTTTATAGTCGCAACTTGGATAATTTTGCTATAAATAACTTACGAATGAATTGTGATGACAAGCGCGGTTTATTGGCTTATTTGATTTGCATTTGAAGTTAAATTATATGCATGAAATACTTTTTTTTCTGTGCAGCTACGGGTTGAAAAGATATTTCTGCAGTAATGCAGTGTCAAAATCAGAAAGGCCATTTTTACTTTGATTTAACATAAGTAAGCTCCAAATCATCAGACGGAGCTTTCTAGTATATCAAATTAAAATGAATTAAATTATCTGCAAAAACTGTATGTCACAAAAACAACATTACCCAAGTAAATGCACGGTGTAAAAGACGAGTGAGTTTGGATATTTTTCTCTCGTTGGTTTTCCTACGGTTGCTTATTAACCATGAGAAATACAGCGCAGATCTGAAAAATAGACATTTTAAACTTCCAATTCCTTTTTTTTATTTCTTGACGATAAATTTCCTCTAAGATACAGACTGTTAAAAAGTACCAAAAAATATCCTTAATTTTTGTATGTGACTAAGGATTCAGACCTCAATCGTAAAAGAGGCCTATGATTAGGACATAATATAAGAGTACCTATATACTTTAAACATAATATCTTGAACATTTTAAAAAATTGTGCCGACTATCGTTTCCATATTTCACTCAACCCGACTATCCCTCGATTTTTCATTCCCCTTTTTTAAAAATGAAATTGCTTAATAAGCAGACAAGAGGTACCGCAGCCGTCCCGGTGGCTCGCGCTCCGTGACGTCACGTGACTCGCTCAGTCATTTGTCTTTGTGTATCACGCACCGAGCCTGTCAAGATATTGTTGTTTTTTATCAGTTGCTGTGCGGTAGGGAAGCGATTTTGTTTAATTGTACCTGTCTGTTTAAATGTCGAAATTTATTATGATTTTTGTAGATAAATAGTCGTCAAGGCGGTTTAGAAAATGTATGTAATTTGTTTCGCGAGTAAAGGTATTGTTGAGAATTTTTCATATTTTCAGGCTTTTTTCGGTATTTTCTTTGATTATCCCACTAAGTCACTATAGACAGTGGCTAGGCTTCAGAAATTACTTCGAAACTCGTCTGGTGAACTCTCAGATATGCCAGCTTCCTTACAGTGATTTGTGTTTACTTATTTTTATGCTTATTTAATACACTTGTATAATTTTAATGTCTCGTTGATCTACCAGAAATATATGGGCCTGGGACCCGTAATTTCCTACGTATGCATTTTTCCATTCGAGATGATTTAGCCACGACTGAATATTTGACCAAATATTCAGTCGTTTGACTCTTACGGCCTTATTCATAGACAAATTTTAAACTTATTTTAGTTATCGAATGTTTTGTCTTTTTCGCTCAAACTGAATTCTAAATTCATTCGAAAGGGACAAAACATTCGATAACTAAAATAAGTTTTAAAT